>JAQPPZ010003635.1:1247500-2495000 GCA_028583015.1 Wollemia nobilis | reverse complement strand
TGTTTTGGACGGCCACCCAAATGAAGTGGCTGATTTTGGGGATCAGCTTCTTGGCCCACACCTGTCGGGTTGGAAAGGGAGCCTCGTCGGGGACTCTTTGGAGATTGTAGGCAGATTTGATAGAAAAGACTCCACTGGGAGTACCATGCCAAACGCATCTATCGTGTCCTCCGGAGGACGGGATGACAGTCACCTTGAGGAGGCACTGGAGCCTGGCAGCTTGAAGCGGGTGCCTGGGATCAAGGATGGGTTTCCAGGTAGCATGCCCCTGGTTCTAGGAAAGATAGGTCGCCACTCTGGGTCCTCTATCCGCCAGCCCTGGTTTGAGAATGAGAAGCTCTCTGTCGGCAGTCAGGGCCTCATCATGAATCCATCTGTCATCCCAGAAGTCGATCTTGGCTCCGTCCCCGAGGATCCATCTGGTCCCTTTCCGGATTATGTCTTTGGTGGAGATCAGGGACTTCCAAAAGGCTGATCCATCTCGGGGCTGAGATTCACTGAGGAAGGGGTGGCTATGGCAGTATTTTCTATGCACGATGCTAACCCACTCATCAGGGGTGTTGGTGTGCACCTTCCAGGCGTGTTTGGCCAAGAGAGCCTTGTTCATGAGGACCACCCGCCTGAGCCCGATCCCTCCCTCACCTTTGGGGTGGCAGACCAGGGGCCAGGAAACCAGGGGAATCCTCTTCTTATCTTCGCTGCCCGACCAGAGAAAGCGTTTCTAAATTTGTTCGATGTGAGCTGCAATGGAGGCCGGGATTCTGAAGACCGACATGAAATATATCGGAATGCTTTGCAAGACTGCCACCAAGAGGGTGGCTCTGCCAGCCTGCGAGAGGAGGTGACCTTTCCAGGGGGCCAACTTTCTCTGAATCCGCTCAATCACCCCACCCCACAGGGCCTTGGAGGATGCACCTGTGAATAGGGGAAGCCCGAGATACGAGGAGGGGAGGGAACCAGGGGTGCAGCCCAAAATCTGCCTGATTTTGATCTGCCTAGCCAAGGGGGTATGGATAAAGAAAATCATGCTTTTTCGGAGGTTGATTTTTTGGTCGGCCGCCTCCTCGTACAGGGTCAAAATATGTTTGAGAGTTTTGGCTTGGGGGATTGAGGCAGAGGTGGCGAGGATGGTGTCATCCACGAACTGCTGGTGGGACACAGGGGGTAGGCCCGACGCAGGCTTGATGCCTGAAATGAGACCGCGGGTCACAGCGCCCGAGATGGTACGCCCCAGGGCCTCAGCCAGGATGATGAAGAGGATCGGGGACAGGGGGTCACCTTGGCGGAGGCCTCTGGAGCTGGGGAAGAACCCGACAGGGGACCCGTTGATGAGGATAGAGAACCACGGGGAGGACACGCAGTTGCTGATGAGCCTGACCCAGGAAGGGTGGAACCCGAACTTAAGGAGGACCTTGGACAGGAAATCCCAGTCAACTCTGTCAAAGGCCTTGTTCATGTCCAGCTTGAGCAGAAAGGAGGCCTTTTTGGATAGGACAGCCGAGTGGATGGCCTCATGCATGATGATGACACCGTCAGTGATCAATCTGCCTTTGACCGAACTGCCCTGACAGGGGGCAATAATCAGGGGAAGGATATCCTTGAGTCGGGATGCCATGGATTTGGTCAGGATTTTATACAGGACATTGCACAAGCTGATGGGGCAGAAATTTGAGAGGGATCGGGCTGCCTGGGTCTTGGGGATCAGGGCTATGAAGGTGGAGTTGATACCTCTGGGGATGGATCTGGCAGTCTGCAGGTCCCGGGTGGCAGCACACACTTTCGGCCCGACGATGTCCCAGAATGATTGGAAAAATTGGGGGGGAATCCGTCCGGGCCCGGGGCCACCTCAACCTTCATGGAAAAGGTGGCAGCATGGATTTCGAAGTCAGACAGGGGCTGCACAAGCATCTGATTTGCCATGGCCGAGACAGAAGATGGAATATGCTCCAGAAGGGAATCAACCGCTTCTGGGGACATGGGGGGTTGTCACCCAGGAGCTCCTGGAAGAATTGAGTGGCTTCAACCCGGATGTCCTCTTCTTCCTTGATGATTCTGCCATCGCTGCCCACCAACTCAGCAATTCTGTTGGAACCCCTGTTCCTGAGAGTCGACGCATGGAAGAACTTAGTGTTTGCATCGCCATCTTGGAGCCACAGGGCTCTCGACTTCTATCTCCAAAAGGTTTCTTCCCTAGCCAGAATGTTATGATACTCGCTGAGAGCAAGGCGTTCCTCTTCCCTGAGCCCCGGGTCTTGGGAGCCTGCTTGAAATCTGGACTCGAGGTCTTCGAGTCTTTCTTTGAGTATCGCTTTGTTTTCGAAGATATTGTCGAACACCTCCTTGTTCCATACCTTGAGTTGTTCTTTAAGGCGTCTCAGCTTGTGGAAGACTTGTTCAGCGGGGCATCCAGGGACTGGGGGAGCCCACCAGCGGCCTACCTGGGCCCGAAAGTCAGGGTGATGCAGCCACATGGACTCGAACCGGAAAGGCCTCTTGGGGGAGGGCCTATGATCGGTTTCGAGGAGGAGGGGGCTGTGATCAGACCCAATTTTGGGGAGGGCCAACAGGGTGGCGTCGACAAACATGGGCAGGGCTTCCTTGGACAAGAAAACTCTATCTAGTCTGACCTGGATATGATTTGCTCCCGCTCTTCTATTGGACCAAGTGAACCTGGCTCCTTTCAGGCTGACGTCCATGAGCTCGTTGAGGGCGGTAAAGGCTCCAAAGTCCTCCATGCTCTTGCCCTGAACCGCTGAGCCCCCACTTTTATCAGAGAGGAACAGAGGGTTGTTGAAGTCCCCGGCCAGGATCCAGGGCAAGGGGGCAAAGGCTTCTCTCATCGAGCTAATTTCCTTCCATAAGGCCGCTTTCTCGATGGGACTGTTAGGAGCGTAGACGTTGGACAGAATCCATGAGCGCCTTGACTTCACGCAATGGACCAGAATGTTGATGATTCTGGGGGACGAAGATATGAGTCTTCCCTCGAAATATCGAGGGTCCCACATGCACAGCAAACCCCCGGCTGAGCCAGCCGTAGGGGTAGACAGGGACTCGCAATTGCGCCAGGTAGCTTGGGCTACACGTCGGGCAACAACGTCATCTATTTTGGTCTCCTGAAGGAGGAGGAAGGATGGGCGATGATCCCTACGGAGTTGGTCGAGGATCCTTTTCTTGGGGGCCCCATTGAGGCCCCTGATATTCCAGGTGATGAGCTTCATTTGACACCCTTGAGGGGTCACTTGCCCCCCTTCCCGGTCTGAGCGGGGGGTTTGGGTCGGATGGCGTCTGTCTTGGAGAAGCTTGCCCCAACGTCGAAGAGAGTTTCCTGGGAGCCATTGGCTATGTCATCTTCAGTGATCCTTGTCCGCTGATCGCCCAGGGTGGGCCGCCCTCTTTTGAGTTTGCTGCCAAAGTCTGTGGCAAAGGTCCTGCTCTGGGTCATCTTAGGGCTGACTTCGTCGGGCCCGGATGGAGAACTAGCTTCAATCTCTTCATCGGACCTCTCAGATCCGCACTCCAAGGGAGGAAGCCCAGCAAGGATCATCGGGAGGGCCGAGAGGGGGTCGAGGGAGGGAGAGCGGGAGTGGGGGGGGAGAAGGGGGCCCTGACAGAGGGGGCCGATGGGGAAGGGAGCCCGGACGGCTCGCTTTCCTGGAGGGGGGCGCAAGCAAGGGCCTGCGGGGAGGGATTCAAAGCGGGCAGGGAGGGAGAACCTAGGATCGGGGCCCCGAAAGACGACCCAGGGGAGGGAGCAACGGGAGGGGAAACCTGGGGAAGACCGCCCTCCAGACCGGGGTCCACATGAGAGTCCTTTGGGGCAGGAGGGGGGGCCCCCTTGGTGGTCCAGGCCTGGGATCTGGGGCCATCGTGAGGGGGCCCTCGAGACGGGGCCCGACCTGATTGAGAAGGGGGTTTGGGGGGAGGGCCTTCAGCCTTTCTGGAAACCGGGCATTGGTGGGAGAGGTGACCCTGAGTGCTGCAGGTGGGGCAGAAAGCAGGTTTGTTTTCGTAGATCAGGGGCTGGCTCCAAAAGAAGGACCCAGAAGAGATGGTCACCGAGGAGGGGAGAACGGATTCGAGATTGGCATTGACGCAAAATCTGGCATGCACCATTCGGGATCCTGCCTTGGTAGCGGGATCAAAGGCCACCAGGTCCCCGACCGATTGAGCAATGAGTCTGAGGACGTCTTCATGCCACAGGTGGAAGGGAAGGTCTGGGAGACGAACCCAGACCGGGGCGAAGTTGATGCTTTGGGTGCTGGGGTGGAAGTCAGCTCCATACCGCCTGAGGAAGAGGCTTTTGCACCCCAAAAACTAGGGCCCGCCCGATAGGATCTTTTTGGCATCCTCACTATTGTTTAGTTTGATAATGAAGAAGCCCTTGGTCAGGGCAACCAACTGGATGTGCCCGAAAACCTTCCATTTGGTAGCCGCCCATCTACGGACGGTTTCCATGTCGGGACGCCCTCCCAGGAATTTCCCCCCCGGGGGGGGGGGGAACCAGCTACCAAGGCGGAGTAGACCTCCTCCTGGATAGAAATGTGGGTGCCCTCGAGGGAAAGACCTAGCCCCAGGGCCCGGGAAGGGGCCCTGGTGCCCGCCAAGATCTGCTGATAGGAGGGTTTGGGCCCACCCGGGACAAAGCCCAGCCCAGGATCAGGGGGCTTTTTCCCCAGCCCTTCGCTCGCATCGAGGCTGGCTTGGGGGCCAGGGCCCAAGATGCCGACCCCACCCTGGCCGCCAAACGGATTAGGCACAGATCCATCCTCTGGGCCTGCCGAGGGTCCTGTTGGCCCGGGACCGGGCCCTGACGTGCCTGAACCCGACCCCGAGCCCGATCCCGATCGGGAACCTGCACCATGCACTGAACCTGTCCCCTG
This sequence comes from Wollemia nobilis, assembly GCA_028583015.1. Taxonomy (NCBI): domain Eukaryota; kingdom Viridiplantae; phylum Streptophyta; class Pinopsida; order Araucariales; family Araucariaceae; genus Wollemia; species Wollemia nobilis. The sequence continues at coordinate 2,490,120 of JAQPPZ010003635.1, read as the reverse complement.
CCCTGCGTCCACTCCTACTCCAGCTCCAGTTCTTGCTCCTGCTCCCACCATCTCCCGTAGTTCTTTTGGTTTTTTATAAATAATATTTAATTATACCAAGGTTCGGAATTAAGACAAGGTTCTAAGGTTTAATTAAATTAAACCTAAGGTTGGTTCTTTTTAATTTATAATATTTAAATTTAAAATTAATTATAAATTAAAAATCACGTCGACGTCAAAATTATTCAAAGCGCTGACACGATTTCAAAAGAGGACAAAGGCATTATATAAATGCCATCAAAAACATTTACCAAGGCATCCCTTGCAATTGTTATTTGAAGCACATGCGAAAAGGTTTTGTTTTTTTGAAGGCCTTATGATTTATGTAAAGCCTAAAGGTGTGATGGTTCAGAGGCTTTAAGTGTAAAGGCTAGCGTGACCTAGTGGTATGTTGGATTGGTACTAAGGAGGAGGTCCCACATTCGATTCGTGTGAGACATTTTGGATTGCAAGGAAGAAGTGCTTGAAGTGCTTGTTGTTTTCAGAAGAGCATTGTTAACAGAAAATTTATGGTGGACATGTCATTTTAGACATGTCAGGGCATGTGGCCCAACAACAACTTTGTTGTGGCTAAGGCATTGGGAAGAAGGACATCGGGGGATCGAATCCTGTCGAGGGCAAGGCAAGTGAATTTAATTTTTGATGTTGTTTAATATTTTAATTTTTGCCAAGGTTGCCTAAGGAGAAATAAGGATATGGTATGCCCTAGGAAAGATAGAGATTTCTTCTAATTTTATTTTTGGAAGTATATCATATTATACGTCATTGGAAAGCTATTTTCAAGAGCTATTTGTGTGCAAGGAGATATTTATGGTTTTATCAAGGAGTTTCAAAAGTAAGTTTAATTCATTATTTTTGAGGATTTATTTCTTGCATAAGATTATATGGTGCATTTTATTGAGTAGGAGTAATAAGGTGTTATTGAGATATTATTTTTATTATTGTGTTATTACTCAAGACCTCTAAACCTTGTTGAGATTGGAAAAATAAAATGTGTTGAGTGTGGCAGATTTAGTGGACAACTCATAAGGCATCAAAAAGGTATGGGCAATATTCTTCATTGACTTATTTGGGTGATTGATTTATGAAAATATCTTTGGAGAGAAAAGGATTGATTGTGGTTTCCCTTTTGAGGAGTTGTTGGTTTAATGCTTCAAGGTTTTCTAGTTTGATAGTTGTGATTAAACATTGTTTTATAAGCATTGTTGTTGAAGCCAATTGGTCATGCAAAGAACTTGAACTTGAGTTAAGAACATGAATATCATTGTTATGTGAGATTTGTTGTTGAGTATTGTTGAAATTTTTTTGAGTTGGTTGATACATGCTTGGACTAGAGTTTGTGTAAAGGATTGTTCCTTGAGGTGATTGGTTGAGTAGAGTTGATTGAGCCTAGTCAAGTAATTGTGTGAAGTGGTTGTTCAAGTTCCATGAAACAAACTATTCTATATTATGATTTGAGTTGAGATTGAGATTTGAGAATAGAAAATATAGAGTCTCTAACAATTCTCTATATGCTTCTATGAGATTGATTTGAGTTGAGATTGGAATTTGAGTATAGAACATATTGAGTCTCTAACAATTATCTTTATGCTTCTATGATATTGAGATTGAGTTGAGATTGGGATTTGAGTATAGAACATATTGAGTCTCTAAAAATTCTCTTTATGATTCTATGAGATTGAATTGAGATATTGATTGAGCATTGAGTATAGAACATATTGAGTCTCTAACAATTCTTTTTATGATTCTATGAGATTTGACAAGTTTTGTATGAGATTGGTAAACTGATTTGAGGCAAGTATTTGAGAAGGCTTGTGGAATGATTTTGTGTAAGCTTTTGTGGAATCTTGCTATGCAGAATATTGAGAATATTTGGACAAGTCCTAGAGAGGACTTATTGATCAAATTTGGAAAATTCCTAGAGAGTACTTGTTGAGTAGATTTGAGCAGGTTCTATGTGGACCTATTAAGCATATTTGAGTAAGTTCTATGTTGACCTGTTGAGCATATTTTAGCAGGTTCTATGTGGATCTATTGAGCAGATTTGAGCAAGTTTTGTGTGGACCTATTGAGAAGATTTGAGCAGGTTCTATGTGGACATAATGAGCAGATTTGAGAAGGTTATGTGTGGATCTATTGAGCAGATTTGTGCTAGATTGAATGAAATATGTTTAGTGTAGATTTGAGTGGACTTGTGATTGACCAAATGAACTATTTATAGTGCAAGAGATTGAGTATAGTTGTGCAAGACCGAATAAATTGTGTTTAGTATAAGAGATTGAGTAGAGCTATGCTAGACCGACTATAATATGTTTATTACAATATTGAGATAGAGCTTTGGAGGTTATAGAGCATAGAGGATAGAGTCTCAATGGATAGAGATATAGTAGCCAGGACAATTGAAGACAAATATAAGTGAGGAGTATTCAAGTGGAGAGAGATCCACCAGTTAGTGTAGTAGAGAGATAGAGTCTTCTAGAAGATCACTATCTAGAACAGAAGGGGAAAGAGTTCTTCTATGGAAGAGATCAATGAAATTGAGATTAAGGGATTAACATCTCATTTGGACAGAGGTCCATAAACATTGTAATTGGGAAGGATTCCCAAGATATTTATTAAGAAAGTTTTAGAAAAATATTTTCCCTGTGGAGTAGCCCGTATTGGGTGAACCACATAAATTGTGGTGTCTCTATTATGTGTGATGATTTGTGCATTGCTTTAGTTATTGCTATTGATATTGCCATTGATTATATTGATTAATATTGTTTGAGAAAGAAAAGGAAAAATTGATTTTATATTGTTCACCCCCCTCTCAGTATAAGCTTGTGTTCTTCAATTGGTATCAGAGTGGGTTCCTTCAGAAAGGGTTTAACAGCTTGAAGGATGATGAGTTTGATATTGTTGTGGTTGGAGGGCAAATGGAAATAGATGAATAAAACAAAGGAGAAACATCCAAAATGATAAAGTTTTGTACTAGATATGGAAAGATAGGTCATCATGCAACTTACTGTTCATAAGAATGTGAAGAATGTTGTATCTATGGTCAAATTAGTCATGATTCAAGTCATTACAATGCTTCTAATAACAGTGAAAATGAGGATTATTCAGAAAGGGATAACAAAAACAATAGAAGGAGGTATCAAGAAGAAACTCCACTTTGGAAAATAGAAGAAATTGAATATCAAAGAAGAAGAAGAGGAAGCTACTCTCAAGGAACTTGATGAGGTTAAAATAGAGAACTTACAATTAAAGGCTCAAATACAAGACGATGAGATATGTAAGACAAAGCTCCTACAATATCTCTCTGAATTGAGAGATAGGTTGAAAAGGCAAAAATAGTTGAAGAAGATATGGTTGAACAGTCAAAGGTAAAAGAGATAGAATATGAAAGACTTAAGATTACCCTTGAATAATTAAAAGGGGAGAACTCTATATTAAGGGTTCAAGGTCAAGAATATGATAAAGCAAAAGAAATGTTTCTACAAGAACTCACCTACTTCAAAATCAAGGTTGAAGAGGCAAGAAAAATTGATGAAGGGACGACAGAAAAATTAAAGATAAAAAATTTAGAGTGTGAAATATTAGAGCATGAGATACTTTCACTAAGGATGGAAGTAAGAGGGTCTAAGGACAAGCTACATAATTTTGAAGAAAATGCAAGTAAGTATTCAAATGATAGTGATGCTAGGTTTTCAGAAAATGATAGAGATGAAGTCCTATTTATGATTGAAGAAAAAGAACCAGTTAAGAGAAGGACTCAAGTTATTCTCAAGTGTTTTAGATGTGGTATATTTGGACATCTTGAAGATGATTGCACAAGGGATGGTTATAGTTTTAGTGATGATGATTTTGAAGATGCACTTGAAAGACCAGATGAAAATATTCTAATGGCATTAGAAGAAGTGAGTGACCCCATAGATGACAATTCTAAAGGAGGTAGAAACTCAAACAAAGACAAAAAAATAGAGGATTATTTAGTAGAGAATAGTTATGATCTCAAGGGAGAACTTATCTATGCCCTTAAAATAGTAAATAAGGTAAGAAAGCAACACTCTAAGCTTGAAAGTAAGTTTCAAGAATATGATGAAGAAAGATTATTGCTCATAGAAAATTTAGAGAAATCAAAGGCTAAGGCAAGCAAGTTCAAATATAAATTAGAAGCAAAGATATTGGAATGTGAGAAGTTAGCACAAGAAGTGGCTAGTTTAAAAGAAGAGTTAAAGGACTCTAAGATCAAGATGAAGAGTTTCAAAAATAGCTCTAGGAACTTGGATAAGTTCATCTGTGGACAACAACAAACATCATGTTTAATAGGTCTTGGATTTGGAAAAGTTCAAAAGAATCAGGAAGAAGAGTCTAACTCAAGTCTTGAAGAAGTAGGAACTTCAGAAGAAGATACTTCAGAAGATGACAGTATAAGTGGGAATGAGACATCAGAGGATGAGTTGGACAAAAAAAAGTTCAACAAAGATAGTAACAATGCACAAAGAAAATACAGATGGAACAACAATTAGAATAGGAGACCAATGAGGTCAAGACAAGGAAGCTTCAATGGAAGATGTTTTTCATGTCACTGGTTTGGGCACATGGCTTCATAGTGTAGGACACATCAAAGACAAGAGTATGGAAAAGGACAAATTTTCAAAGGATATTGCTACTCATGCAATGAGTTTGGTCACAAGGCAATGAATTGCAAGATTCAAGATAGAAGAGGATATGACTTCACTAGGAGAAGTCCTAAGACAATTGCATATTCAAGGAATAATAACATTAAGTGTTATTGTAGCACCCTAAAATTGGTGCAGTAAACCTTAGCAAATAATTAAAATTACCTTAGTAATAATTCAAATTCAAATTTTAACCCCGAACCGCCTGTTAAACCGCTTTCCTCGTTTTTCGTGCCATTTTTAGGATTTGTTGTGACCGTTGGACGATATCGTCGCCGATCAGACGATATCGCCTCAGATCGGACGAATTCGTCTGGAGCAGAACGTCCAGACGATTTCGTCCCAAAACTGATTTTTCATAATTAGCTTCTGTTTCAACGACGTCTCTAACCTGGGCAAAAGCGTGTCTGCACCGTTAGAGACCTCCCCCATTGGAGATCTTCCAGATTAGGATGATCTCCAACCTCCTAACCTCCTTCCTATGCCTATTTAATCTTAGGCCCTCCCCTTGACATTCCCCTGGCTGAATTTTACTGCACTTCGAGTTTTACATGCATTAGAATGTCTTAGACTACTGTTTGCCTTTGTCCCTTTTCGAGTTTTCTTGCAGGAACTCTATTATTCTTCAGCCGGAGCAAGCTCAGATCATCGCAGATGATCTTGTACAATCTCGGATGATCACGCCCCAATTCGAGATGATTTCACTGTAGTCAACATTGGGGGCAATCAGTGCCCAGAGTTTGCACTTTTCCTATACCTTTCTGCTATTTTATTCTGCATCTAGTTAGTTTTATTATTATTTCCTGCTATTCTACATTTTGGAGTTCACCCATATAGCTTAAGTGCATGATAAGATCATAATTTGTCATTAGAATACTATAATTTACTTGAATTTCTATTCGTAATTATCGTTTTAGTATCTATATTATCATTTTACATCATTTTCCTCTATTAGTATTGTTGCATTTTCTATATTCTATGTCTATTTCTCTGATTGCAGGTCTCTAAATTATGAATTCGTCCGATCTCAGGATGATCTTCGATTGAGATGATCCTGTCAAATCAGAGGCGATCTTGACTGCTTCAAAAATTAGAACCTCCATCAGACATCCGGATCAGGTATGACCTTTTTCTAATCTAGTATATTTCCTGTATTCTCTGTTTAATTCTATTTTTGTATTCATTTAAACCTGCATTTCATGTAGAATAGTTTAGATTCATTTGGCCAAACCTAGGATTTGAATGATTAAAGGTAAAACTGAACACATCAAACACATTCCCAACCTAGGCGTGGAAACTGCCATTCAAAAGTTTCCTGGTGAACCCACCATCCATCAAAAATTCACCCTTATACACCTCCCCGAGAGGCGGGACCTTCAAAGGGCCTCTCAGTCCGAGGTATTGTCCCATCCTTCTCACATCCCCCTTCCGGGCACGGATCCTATAGCCTGAAGGTAAGGGTGCAAAAAATTTGGAGCGATACATTTTGGTGAACCCGACGTGAAACTAAAACCTTTTGAAAACAAAAAAAACATAGATGCATTTAAAATCGTTAGACTCAGTTGCATATCATGTTTAGATGGTAGCTCCTAAGAAAAGACTAGCTGTCACCATTAATGTTGAAAATCAAATAATAGCCATAGAGTTTAATTCTTTGCTTAGACTATCTCAAACATATAGAGTTCCACCTTTGTGGGACGAACTTAATAGGAGATTGGGTATTATTTCATCTAGATCAACCGAACTTAGGCAAATTAAGAGGTTTGCCCTAGATAGAATCCTGGATCCTCATCAACTCATTTTTTATCATGAACTTCAGAGAGCTTGCCATAGGTGGTTAGCTTATAGGAGAGCTCTTGTGTCTTCAGAATTGTTCACCTTCGAGGAATACCTCGAGAACGCAACCGTTATACACCAATTCCTAGGTCATGTAGAAGACCAAGAGGTCATTCTTACGGATAGGGAAAGGTGGAGGAGAGTTCCTAGAGCTGTGTTATATCGAGAGTATTGCCACGAACTTTATTTCTACCAACCAGAGTCTGAGACAGATAATATCACTATAGCACTTTTTGTCAAATTCTTGAAAGAAAATTTTCAATTTGAAGAAGAACATTTCATGACTCCTGAAGAACTTGAGCCCGTTAATGATATTTATAAATTGTTTATAGAAAACTAGATCATTGCTTTCATTATTATTATTTCTTGCATTTAGTGTGTTGTTTGTTATCTTTATAATATTGTTATAAAAAAAACAAGAAAAACCAAAACATTTTATTTTAAATACTATAGTAGGTATATAATTAAAATATATACCTCTTAAGCTTGTTGCATATATATATATATATATATATATTTTTATATATATATATAAATATATATATATTTCTGAAATCTAAACTTAAGCACAATGCCTAGACTTAGGAATGGTAAACAAACTGAAGAAGAAGAAGAAGAAGATTGGCTAGGAAACAAAACAAAAAACCCAAATGTCCTTCTTGAGGATTCAATTCCGAAAGGAGGAACTCTAGAACAGCCAAAAGATGAGCTTGTTGTAGATGAACAAGAAGAAAATGTTAAAGAGGAAGGATCCTCATCCCCTAGAATGGCTCCAGATGAAACTGTTGCTTTTGATAATATAGATCATTTCTGGAAATTTCTCAGTAATAACATTGGTGCTCTTAATATGGCAGTTCGTATTGATAGAGGACAAATTAGTGACACTCAAGCAGCCATGGAACATATGTTTAACATGCACACTAATCCTTTGTCTTTTGTCGATCAAGAAAGTGATAAAGCTGGACCATCCAATATAGATATGGTCACTATGATTCAGAACATGCAAAAACAACAGGTTACCCAACCCCCTAAGGAACCCGTTATTGAGCCTAAAATCATTCCCACACAAAAGAGACCTTCATTTACCGCTTTATTTCGCCAAACTATTGATCAATATGCTTCAAATCGACAAAAACCTAAAATGAAGCCAAACACCAATTTTCAACAATCTGGGATACAACATAATACAACTTCAAAACTTCTTCATAACACCCTTCCTACCAACAATTTACACAATAGCAATATAGCATCTAATCTTCATGTCCCTCCATCATATGCTCACAAATCCCATATTAATACCCTACCGAACCAATATGGTGGGCAAACCAATAATCTGGAAGCCATGGTGAAACAGTTAGCTTCCCGCATGGACCAGATAGATCCCTACCATCCCTCGTATAATTATCGAGAGATGTGTAGTCAGCCTTTGGATCCCATAGTTGTAGCACAGCCATACCCTAAGCACTTTCCCATGCCCGTCCCGCCTATATATAAAGGAACTCGAAGATCCCATAGAGCATCTTCGCATGTTTAGGATAGCATGTCATGATATATCACATGATGACTTGCTATTACTAAAAATGTTCCCAAAAAGTTTAGGAGGAATGGCATTAGAGTGGTACTATCAATTGCCCACTCATTCTTTGAGGAATTTTGAAGAAACAATCTGAATCTTTTGTCCATCAATTTAGTGCCTACATCGAGAGACACGTGACCATTAAAGATTTATACAACTTAAAACAAGACAAAGATGAATGTTTTGCTGATTTCTTAGCTAGATGGAGGCAATTGATAGGAAAACTGCACTTTGTGCTACCTTATAGGGAAATGTTGGACATTTTTATTAATAATTTGCAAGAACAAATATCCTATGAATTATCAACTTCTACCTTAACCACCTTCGATCAAGCTATAGACTTAGCTCGAAGGGTGGAAGATGCTCTCATTAGAAGAGGTCAGCTCAAAAAGAAAGATGATGAGAAAACATCCAGAAATCAATATAAAAACAAACAAGTTGTAGGTGACGGAGTCATTGATAGTAGAAACATTGCTAATGTTAATACTATGAAAACAATGGAGAAGTTTATATTAAAACCTCCTGATAAACCACCTCGAGAGTTTACTAGATTGAATCAACCATTATCAACTATTCTACCCCAATTACTCGAAAGAGGTTTGATTCAATTACCAGCTATCCGGGAACCTGATCCAACTATACCCGGATACAGAGCTGATTTACATTGTGATTTTCATAGAGGACCTGGACATGCTACAAACTCTTGCAAAAGATTAAAACATAAAATACAAGACTTGATTGATAATAATGAAATGGAGGTGCAAGCCTTTCAACCTAAACAAAATCCTCCTAATAATACTCAAAAGAACATTCCCCAAAATCAGAATCAAAATGCTAATCAATCATTAGATATATTTCAACATCCTTTACCAAAACATGGTAAAGAGGTGGCCAATCAAATTGAGCATCATAATGTCCCTCCTCCTACCCGATATGTAGGAACTATTAGCGGACATTTACCTAATCATGATTTACAAAAATTTGACACAACTTTATCCATGGTTACGTCCAGACCCCTATATAATACTCAAACACCGGATCCTAGTGATGTAGAATCGGATACTGAAAGTGAAATAGACATCACCTCAAATCAATCGAATAGTTCTGAAAATGAATCAGATCCTATTCAACCTATCACAGATTCTATGGTTCCGGAAGAACCATTTCCTAGAAGAGTTACTACTCGACCCTCTTCTAATCAGTTCCTTCCTAATGAACAAGCCATAAACGCTAGACCGAGACCAATTCAGCGTCTTCAATATAACATTGTAGGTACCATCGGAGTTGTTACCAGACAACAGGCTCACAATTCTCAACAGGATCAAACTCAGACTGATGGATCAGCTCCATTTATTTTGAAAAATCCCAATAAAGGGAATCATATGTCTAATGTTCAACCTAAACCTCCTTACAATATTAATGAACAATTATCCAATACTACAGCCAGAATTTCCCTGTTGGACTTGTTAAGATCTTCTCCTACCCATAGGGATGAATTAATGCTCACATTAAGCCAAATGATGGTACCTCAAAATATTCAACCTGAAGCCATGTCCAATACTATCATCACTCGAGAAGTCGATTGTATTGACTTTCGAGATAAAGATATCCCACAACATAGTTTACATAAGGATAACCCCTTATATATTACTGCCCTAATAGGAGATGTAGCAGTCAAAAGGGTCTTGATTGATAATGGTTCATCTCTAAACATTTGCACTTTTGACTTCTACCAAAGATTTGGGTTTAGAAGTGATGAAATGAAGAAAACTGACATGATCATAAAAGCTTTCAATGACGAAACACAAGAAACGTGTGGAGTTATCACCATCCCATTGCAAGTTGGTCCGAGAACCTTAGACATGACCGTGTTTATTGTACATTGCCCCACATCATACAATATACTCTTGGGTCATCCTTGGATCAATGCAATGCGGGCTGTCCCATCAACTTTACACCAATGTGTTAAATTCGAATTTAAAAATCAGTTGGTCACTATCCATGGTGATCCTAGACCCTTTGATATGTGTGCTTTGGCAGAACCTGTTGGAGTTCAATTTTGCCCTGCTCTGTCATCCACACATCCTAATTCTTATTTTTCATCTAAACGTGTGAAACACACACCCATAACTTCATCTATTTCTCCTCCATTAATTTCACCCTCATATATAGCTCAACAATCTTCTAAACAAACCACACTAGAACCTCAAAAAGATCTTAAATCCACAACCAATCCTTCATGTTCCATCCCTATAATTTCAAAACCTATAGACCCATTTATTAACACCTCCACATTATCTACATCTATCATACCTTCCACATCTAAAGATATAGGGAATGATCCTTCTACCTCTTATGCTCTTTCTGATGAACTCTTACCTGATTTATCTAAAATTCTTATATCAGAAAAAACAAATGCTTCTATGCAAGATTCCATTATCTTAAGTAATTTGCCACCTTCTCCTCGTACCTTGGGCCTCCCACAACCTATGGGAAGTATCTACCAAGTCGGGAGTTGTGCTTTTATTTATAAAGGATATGATTGGGGAAGAATACCCCGAAACATCAAGACGCATTGTGATGGATATGCTCGATGCTATTTTGCTAATGAATATATTAAAGCTAAACCCATAATGCTTAAATTGGGATATAAAGGGAAAGGCTTGGGACCTCTCCAAGATGGTATGAAAGAACCCTTTGAGGTAGAACCATGGCCCGCCCGATGTGGTGTGGGCCTATTTCCTAGTAAGGATCAACCCTTCCCTTTTGAAGATGATGATCAACTCATATGTTATCAAGATTATCTAGATAAACAAGATTCTTTGTATCCCAAGAATAATTCTTCTACCTGCAATATGCTATCCATAGCCTATCCTGAAATGATTGTTGAATCCGACGATGAGTTGGAAGGAGATATTTTCCATGATGTCTCCGTGGAAGAGATGTTACACAATGGTTTTTATTTTGATGGTTCTATACCTACTATAGCCCAGCTTGAGGCCACGACTCCTCAAGATGAATTATCCAAGTTAACCTTAAAGGAATTACAAGAATTGGGCGTTTCACCTGCCCCACCTAATTTTGAAAGAGATCTACACATGGAAGTAGAAAACGTCATTAAGGTTAACATTGGAACTGAGGATAATCCTCACATCATCAGTATTGGATCAGAATTAAGTCAAGAAAAACAAGAGCAATACATTGCATTCCTTAAAGAATATGAAGATGTCTTCGCTTGGACATATGAAGATATGCCAGGTTTAGACCCTTCTGTAGTCATGCATCATCTAGTAGTCCATCCAGATGCTAAACCTGTTAAACAAAACTTAGAAAAATGCATCCCAAAGTGGCCTTGCTAGTCAAAGGGGAGTTAGAAAAACTCTTGAATGTTGTTTTTATACAAGCTATTGATTATGCTGAATGGATCTCGAATGTAGTTCCAGTCACCAAGAAAGAAGCTACCAAAGTTAGGGTTTGCACAGACTTTAGAGATATTAACGTTGCATGCCCTAAAGATGATTTTCCTCTTCCCAACATGGATCAAATCATTGATTTTACTACGGGAGTGGAATGATGTCCCTAATGGATGGATTTTCCGGTTATAATCAGATCAGGATAGCTCCTGAAGATCAGGCTAAAACAACCTTTATTACCCCCTGGGGTACCTTTTGTTGGAAAGTGATGCCATTTGGTTTAAAGAATGCAGGCGCAACATATCAACGAGCCATGACTTATATCTTTCATGATATGATGCATGATATCCTACATGATTATGTAGATGATATTATAGCTCACTCTATTAATGAAGATGATCATTTAGATGATTTGAGAAAAGTATTTAATCGGTTAAGAGAATATCTTATTCGATTAAATCTAGCCAAATGTATATTCGGAGTCAAGTCCGATAAATTATTAGGGGTTTTAGTTTCTTTACGTGGTATCAAAATTGACCCTCTCAAGATTGTGGCTATCACTGATATGCCCGCACCTACCAATATATCTGAGTTATGAAGTTTACAAGGTAAGCTTCAAGCTATCCGTCGCTTCATCGATAAGTTGGTGGACAAAACTAGTCCCTTTCTTAAGCTTCTTAAGAAGGATGTCCCTTTTAATTGGGATGACGAATGTAAGGAAGCTTTTGAACTTCTCAAACAATACCTCCTTAACCCACCTGTGCTTTCACCACCTAGATCTGATCATCCTTTTATCTTGTACATTTTTGCTTCTGATTCTGCCTTAGGAGCTATGTTAGCTCAGCTGGATGATGAGAAGAAAGAACGTGCTAATTATTACATTAGCAGAACCTTAATCAGTTATGAAACTCGTTATACCATATTAGAGAAATTATGTCTAGCAGTCATATTTTCTACATAAAAACTATGACATTATATGCTCAGTTAGAAAACCTATGTTATTGCCAAATTTGACCCTTTGCGATATCTCATGAGTCGACCTTATTTATCGGGTCGCACAACTAAGTGGGTTCTTGCTCTAAGCGAATTTGAACTCACCTTCATAGGACAAAAGTCTGTTAAAGGTCAAATCATAGCTGATCAATTAGCTGCTGCACCCTTAGAATCTACTCATCCCCTCCTCATTGAGTTTCCTGATGAATGCCTTAAACTAGAGGTAGACCATTCAGAGCAATGGTCCTTATACTTTGATGGAGCCCGATGCATGAGTGGGGCTGGTGCGGGTATTATTTTAATATCTCCACAAAAACATCTTATACCTCTGTCCTTCAAATTAACATTTGCTTGCACCAATAACACTGCCGAATATGAAGCTCTTATCCTTGGATTACGAGCTACTTTGGCATTGAAAATCAAAATTTTATTGGTTTTCGATGACTCACAACTTGTCATAAATCAAATCAATGATGTTTATCAAACCAGAGATGATAAATTACGCCCATATAAAGCATATGTTTTACAATTAATATCTCTATTTGATCAAGTTACCTTGGAAGCTATTCCTCGAACTAGCAACCGTGCGGTTGACGCTATGGCCGCAGTTGCATCTCTTCTGCCCTTGGAGTTAGATGACGAATATGCCACCATCATTATTCATCGACTCTAGGAACCCACTTCAAATAAGTCATGCTTAGAACCTTTGGATGTGTTTCTAATCAATGAAACTACTCCTGAACCTTGGTATATGGATATATTTGATTTTCTTCACAATGGGACTTTCCCTGCCAGTTCTAATAGGAACCAACGTCGGTTATTACGTAGACGAGCAAGTCGATTTGTAATAATTGGCAATACTTTATATAGGAGATCTTTTGAAGGTATCCTATTGAGATGTTTGAATCTAGAAGAATCCAAATCAGCTTTGAGTGAAGCCCACGATGGATCTTGTGGAGGACACTTCAGTGGTAGTGTCATTGCTAAAAAGCTCCTTAGGATAGGCTACTTTTGGCCTACCATGGAAACCGATGCACATGATTATGTGCGCCATTGCGACAAGTGCCAAAAACATGCTGACCTTGTCCATGCCCCTGCACAAGAACTGCAGGCTATTTCATCTCCTTGGCCCTTTTCAAAATGGGGCTTAGACATTATTGGCAAAATTAATCTTGTGTCATCTGATGGACACAAATTCATCATAACCGCCACTGAGTATTTTACGAAGTGGGTTGAAGCTATGCCTTTAGCTTCCTACACTGGAACACAAGTCTCTAAATTTATTTTTAATCAAATCATTTGTAGGTTTGGAATTCTTGCAAATCTCATCTCAGATAATGGAACTTGTTTCAAAAATAAAGATGTTAAGAAATTATGCCAAAAATATAAGATTCAACATCGCTGGTCCACTCCCTATTATCCTCAGGGTAATGGCCAAGCAGAAGCATCTAATAAAACATTAATTAAAATCCTTAAAATATTGGTCAATAAATCTGGTCGCGACTGGCACATTCAATTATATCCAGCTTTGTGGGCATATCGCACTAGTGTTCGTACTCCCATAGGTACTTCACCTTTTGTTTTGGTTTATGGCGTTGAAGCTGTTTTTCCCTTTGAATTAGAAGTTCCTTCTTTGGCTCTACTACTTCAAGATACCGAAGTAGGAGATGAATATCGAGCTGGCAGACTCAGTCAGCTGGAACTCCTAGATGAAAAGCGCATCAATGCTTTGGAGCATCTTCGTGCCTACCAAAACAAGCTTAAAAGATCATATGCTAAGAAAGTTCGTCATCGATCCTTTGAGGTCGATGACCTTGTTTTAAAAGAAAATAAAAAAATACTAATGCAACTAAAGACCTTAAAGGTAAATTTGAACCCAACTGGCTTGGACCATATATTATCACTGCTAAATTTGAATCGGGAGCATACAAATTAGCTACCTTAGATGGTAAATATTTAAAAGAACCTATGAATATTATGCATCTTAAGCGATATTACGCATAAAATTTGGTCATTTCATCATTTGTATATATTTTGCATGTTGTCTCATTTTAAAAATGTATAAAACTGTTTAAACAAAAACAAAAAACAATATTATTGACTCTTTCGAAACCAAAAAAAAAATAAAGAGAAGAAAGAGAGAGTCAAAATTATCAAACTCCTCAAAAATATTTGTTGTATATATTTCTTCTTAAAGTATTGCAGTTATATTTTCAAATTATTTTGGATAAATTAGCATTTATTTGGAATCTCTCACTTTTGCAAACACAAAAATAAATATCTTGATTTTATCTGGCATGATTACTAATCTCTCTTATATCAAAGTCCACAAAATTCAATTAAATAAAGTTTGAGCACAGAGAATTGATCTTGTTATTTACTTAAACCAAGCATATCCTTTCACAATAAAATGATTATATTTGTAATGTCCATGCTATGCTACATAGTAGAAGTGGTTTCTTGAGCGAAAAGTTTCCCCTGCTATCCTATCATGCACATGGTCTAGAATCTTTGAGAATTGACAAAAGGACAAGCTCACCCCTACCCAGAATAAAAATCCCTTGCTCTACAACTAATCCGAGCAAGTATCCCTAGAATAGGAAGCAAAAGAAAAAGAAAAATCAAGCAAAATCATGAGAAAAAGAAGCATTATTTCAGAATCATTTTGTACTCTCTTAGCACTATTTCAGCATTATCTCAAATATCAAAGCAAAAGATACAAAAAAGAAAAATACAAAAAAAAAAAAGAAAAAAGAAAGCAAAACAAGCAAAAGCAAAAGCAATAAAATCCCTTTCCCTACCCATTGAAAAGAAAAGAAGGGTTGATGAGCTTGAATCCCTGGAATTCTCAATTATTCGAAAACTGTGAGGTAAGCCCCATAACAGGTGGTTTGTGCCCAACCCGCTTGGCCTTGGGTAACTCCTAGCGTGGTGATATGTCCGTCACATTAGCGACCTTCTTTTGTACAGACCTATGTCTGCTTATGGATTAGCTAGCTCTTGATAACCCGACTTACATAGTAGCCTGGTACGGTTATATGCATCTAAATCATGGTTAATGAACACTTATTTGGTTAATTCAAATCACTTGTATCAAATTATCTTGCTCAAAACTGGTAAATGCACAAAGCAATTGCACACACATTTGTATTTGAGAGATTTTGTGTATCATTATGATAAATCAAGATCGGAAATGAACTCACATACGCACATGGGATTCCTTATAAATCTAACTTTTGTCTTTAAGATACTTTGAAATATTTTTGCAAATTGTCTGGAATAATTTCATTTTCTTATCTTGAGAACAGTTGTTTAGTATAAAGACAACTACATGCATTATCAAAAAAATCAAAATCATTTTCAAAAAACATGCAATAAAGTTACATTTATATATAACTTTTTGACTTTCGCGACGATGGTATAGTTCCAAAACCAAAATTGGAATTTTATGCCTAGCGCAAGTCCTCATCTTTATATTTTCTGTTTATTTTCAAAAATTAAAAATCAACCATACAATAAAACTATTATTTTCTTCTTTGGATTTCGCGATGATGGTATAAGTTTATACCTAAATATTCTATGCCTAGCGCAAACCATTGTACTAATTTTATTTCCCATTTATTTAAAATCATAAAAACATATGACTTAAATCATTATGTTACACAATTATGCTTTAAAACAACGCACATTGTTACTATTTCATGTCATTATGTCAAACTTCAATTTTGCAATGATGGTATAATTCCTAGGGAATTATTCAAAAATTTTATCACACTTAGGAATTTATGCCTAGCAAAAATCATTTTTTAAAAATATTTCATGCATAATATTTTCATGGAAATCTGAAAACAAATCACCATCATCATCATCATTTGCATCATCACAACAAAGTCTTAAGACAGTCTCTTAAGCACTCTTTTACTTTTAGCAATATTTCTATACCAGGATTAGCTTGACGACCTAGCGAGCGGCGACTCCATGAAATGGTCATAAATAGCGACAATGTCCTTTGAAATTATTGTTAAAAGTCCCTTTTATTTTTATCAAATTATCCCACAAACAACCAATTTGTTTACATCAGATTATTTCATTTAAATTTTAAAAGCATGACATTCAAACCATAATATTTCCAAATGACATAATTACATGAATCATCAAATCAATCACATCAAAACATTAAAGCATCATACAAACACATAAGACAAGTCATATGATCAAAAATATCTCATCTATATATATAACAACAATATATACATCATCTCAAAACTGGATCGGTATGCCACAATCTGTACCTCGGCATACTCAATCCTCTATCAAAAATAATAAACACTATGTATCAATCTATGCAATGTAGTCTATAGCAGCTAGCCTCGAGAACCCCTCGAGCTCTCAGCCTCATCTCCTCCCCCACCCTGAGGTGGACGAGGTGGCCCCATCGTAGTCCGTGTGGTGCTATGAGTCCTGGACTCTGATCGTGATGATGTCCTCGATGACCTCATCATGATAGGCTCCATAATGGGGGCCGATAGTGGTAACCTCTGCTCCTCTGGCACCATATGGTGGTATAGCATCTGATAGAATGTGATCTGGGCAATAGCCCATGCTAGGTCCCGAGTGCTCGCCCCTCCGCTCCATGCTCGAGGCGTGCGACCTCATCTCTGAGCTGTGTGGCCTCCTCTCGGTGTCGTGCAGCCTCATCCTGCAAGGACTGCACCTGAGCCTAGAGATGGATAGTCTCCACCCGAAGAGTAGCCATCTCGCTACTCTCTCCTACCTCGACACCCTTGCCCTTATCGAGCGATGGTGGCCTCTCTCTCCATGGAGAAGGGGGTCTCTCCTCCCTCCTCTCCCACTGTCGTGGCCTCTGCTGAGCCTGTGGCCTCCTCTGCTCTCTCCCGTCATGACCTTGTGCCACCTCAATGGCCGCCTGGCACCGCCTCCCCATCCGATGCACAACTACATGAATCGGACCCTGAGCCCTCATCATCCGAGGAGGGCGGATGCCTACGTACCAGGCATCATAGCCATCAACAACCCTTACGTCATCCCCATCCACTGGCTGAATGGGGGCATCATCCACGTCCTCACTCTAGAAGCGCTGCATATCTGGAGCCCCACTGACTGTAGTGTTATCCCGGATGGTCCGAGAAAACTCGTAGTCTCTGAGAGATGGGATCCCCTGCTGTAGACCGAACTGCCTCAAAACTCGGTCATAGCGGTGGAGCTCCACCTCTCTCCTCTCCATCCTCAGCCAACAGGTTTGCCTAATGTGAGCCAGCTCCTGTCCATCCTCGGCCCACCCTGGATGATCTCTCCAAGGCCTCCAGGTGATCTGGTCGAAGACAAGGTCATCAAGTAGTCTCCGGGACATTGGCAGATCTATCCACCGTTGTGACCCTCTTCGGAGCCACCAGTAGAAAACTCGGGGCCTCTCCCCATCAATCCCTATTAGTGGGAGCCCTATCGGCCTCCGCACCATGATGTGCTCCCAGCACCAAACCTATAGTAGTGATGTCATGACCAGACATCGACCGCCCTTGTATACGACCCCATGCAGGATCCTATACAATCGACATAGTACAAAGCTCCCCCAAGCAAACCTATACCCGTGGTCTCTCATGTCGTAGACCACATCTGTCAGTAGCCATGGTAGTCTGCATCCACTCTGATGGCATAGCAGCAGACCACCTACCACCCCAACCAAAACCTATGTCAGTCTAGATGCCCCAGGCATCTGGCGTAGCGACTCGATGTTCACTCTGCCCTTCTCCAGGGCGAAGCTCGGATCTCCGCACAGTCGCATCATCACGTGGCCCTGATTGGCCATGGGAGTTATTAGCCATCCTTGTATGGGGATCCTCAAAATCCTCCATACATCCTCCAATGTGGGAGTCATCTCCCCTGTCGGTAACCGAAAACAAGAAGAACCCGGATACCACCTCTCGACTAGGGCTGTCAATAGCCCCATATCTGTAGAAACCTGTGGCATATCTCGCCACATGCTGCAAGCTGAATTGAGCCAACCGATATCGCTCTCCTTGAGATAGAGCGGCCAAGTCATCCCTCAGCCCATCGTATTTCCATTCTCGGCTCTTTAGTAATCCTCTCTGCAACATAAACAACAAAACAATAAAAATCATTAATAAAACAGTGATTAAAAATGCAAGTAAAACAAGTTCAATTTCATACAAATGATGATATCGTCCACTATTGGATGATATCGTCCAAAATTTGAGCAAATTCGTCTCCGATTTTGCAAGAGGGAATCGTCCCTTATTGTACGAAATCGTCCCCATATCGTCGATTTCGCCCTTGGACGAAATCGACGATATCGAGACGATTTCGATGAAATTGAGACGATTTCGTCCCGATGACGTCGACGGCCCAAAAATGGCCGCGATGCTCAAAAATCATTCAAAATTAATCTAAAAAGCATGAAATTCAAAATTAAAGCATTCTAAATTAAGTTTGGACCCTTACCCGTAGCCCGCGCTGGACCTCTGTCGATCTGTGCGCTGTCTCGACCATCTTGTCTACAGAGCTCTAGAAACCAAGAAAATGAACAGTAAAAATGAATTAGGGTTTCTCCCTATTTTTCTTAATTTTATTCAAAAACAATTAACAACATTTTAAAATTTTGCTTTTTCGCGTTTTTACCTCAAACGTTCGATTTGGGTAAAAACACTGAGGGGGCACCATAGTAAGTTGTCGTACGATTCGACCTAGAATCGTCGCCTAAAAATGGGAATAAATTTTTGCTTTCTCGTAGATCGAGAAGAACTCATCTTTAACGCATTTTCTTTGGAAAATTCGCTAAAGAGGGGGCAAAATGTAGCACCCTAAAATTGGCATAGTAAACCTTAGCAAATAATTAAAATTACTTTAGTAATAATTCAAATTCAAATTTTAACCTCGAACCGCCTGTTAAACCGCTTTCCTTATTTTTCATGCCATTTTTAGGATTTGTTGTGACCATTGGATGATATCATCGCCGATCAGATGATATCACCTCAGATCGGATGAATTCGTCTAGAGCAGAACGTCCAGACGATTTCGTCCCAAAACTGATTTTTCATAATTAGCTTCTGTTTCAACGACGTCTCTAACTTGGGCAAAAGCGTGTCTACGTCGTTAGAGACCTCCCCCATTGGAGATCTTCCAGATTAGGATGATCTCCAACCTCCTAACCTCCTTCCTATGCCTATTTAATCTTAGGCCCTCCCCTTGACATTCCCCTAGCTGAATTTTACTGCACTTCGAGTTTTACATGCATTAGAATGTCTTAGACTACTGTTTGCCTTTGTCCCTTTTCAAGTTTTCTTGTAGGAACTTTGTTATTCTTCAGCTGGAGCAAGCTCAGATCATCGTAGATGATCTTGTACAATCTCGGATGATCATGCCCCAATTCGAGATGATTTTGTATTGAGATTTAGATCAACATTGGGGGCAATTAGTGCCCGTAGTTTGCACTTTTCCTTTTTCTGCTATTTTATTCTGCATCTAGTTAGTTTTATTATTATTTCTATTATTCTGCATTTTGGAGTTCACCCATATAGCTTAAGTGCATGATAAGATCATAATTTGTCATTAGAATACTATAATTTACTTGAATTTCTATTCGTAATTATCGTTTTAGTATCTATATTGTCATTTTACACCATTTTCCTCGTTATAGTATTGCTGCATTTTCTGTGTTCTGTGTCTATTTCTCTGATTGCAGGTCTCCGAATGAATAATCATGGATCTCGGATGATCCCGTCCGATTAGACGATCCTTGTCGGATCGAGGCGATCTGGACTGCTTCAAAAATCAGAACCTCCATCAGACATCCGGATCAGGTATGACCTTTTTCTAATCTAGTATATTTCCTGTATTCTCTGTTTAATTCTATTTTTGTATTCATTTAAACTTGCATTTCATATAGAACAGTTTAGATTCATTTGGCCAAACCTAGGACTTGAATGATTAAGCGTAAAACTGAACACATCAAACACATTCCCAACCTAGGCGTGGAAACTGCCATTCAAAAGTTTCCTGGTGAACCCACCATCCAGTCGAAAATTCACCCTTATACACCTCCCCCGAGAGGTGGGACCTTCAAAGGGCCTCTCAGTCCGAGGTATTGTCCCATCCTTCTCACATCCCCCTTCCGGGCACGGATCCTATAGCCTGAAGGTAAGGGTGCAAAAAATTTGGAGCGATACAGTTATAATTGCAATAATTATGGTCACATAACAAGATGGTGTAGAGAAAATATTCTAGAAAAAAGCATGAATAGGGATAGGAATATGAACAGGAACATGAATATGAAAAAAAATAGGAATATGAACAGAAGCAAGAAGATGAACAAGAATAGAGACTCAAAAAATAATAGAGACTTAGAAAAAAACAAGAATAGGAATATGGATGAGAACAAGAGCAGGAACAAGAACATAAGTGATGACAGGAATATGGATGATGACTTGGAAAGAAATAGTGAAAGGATTTAGAAGACTCACAAAATAAGAGAGAAAGATAAAGGTACAGATATGTGCTTTCTAGGAGTAGAAATACTCCCACCCAAGAATTAACCACCTCATGTGGATGTGGGGGAGAGGCTAAGCTAAGAGGCTCATTCTTAACCCTGATTCCCAAAGGTGACCCTTTTCCATTGATGTCAAAGGGGGAGAGATTTGTGTATTGGAGAGAGATTTGATATGGGGAGAGATTTGATATTTGAGAGAGCATTGAGCCAGGGGGAGAAAAGTCCTAGGGGGAGTAGAAAAGAAGGTCAAGTTTCAGTAAAAGGATGTGGGTTGCCATCAATGACAAAGGGGGAGATTGTTGGACATTTTGAGTCCTCTAAGTCAAAGTTGTCATTGATTTCACCTGATAGAGTTATCACTCATCTAAAGGAATTTGGAAAGAAATAAAGTCACCCAAGTCATCCAGGAAAAAGCTTCATCAGTACAAAAGTGAAAGGAAAAAGGCTCCATAATATTTTAATATTATTGGGAACACAAGTTGAGTTATTGGTTTATAAAAATCCAAGGTGGGTTATTGCAAAGGTTAAGAAGGATGTTTAATAATTATTTATAAATTATTTAAATTCACAAAGAATTTAAATTTTATAAATAATATATAATTATACCAAGGTTGGGCATTAAGACAAGGTTCTAAGGTTTAATTAAATTAAACCTAAGGTTGGTTCTTTTTAATTTATAATATTTAAATTTAAAATTAATTATAAATTAAAAATCATGCCGATGTCGAAATTATTCGAAGCGCTGACGTGATTGCAAAAGAGGACAAATGCATTATATAAATTCCATAAAAAATATTTTCCAAGGCATCCGTTGCAATTATTATTCAAAGTGCATACGAAAAGGTTTTGTTTTTTTGAAGGCCTTACGATTTATGTAAAGGCTAAAGGTGTGAAGGTTTAGAGGCTCTAAGTGCAAAGGCCAGTGTGGCCTAGTGGTATGTTGGCTTGGTACTAAGGAGGAGGTCCTAAGTTCAATTCGCGTGAGACCTTTTGGATTGCAAGGAAGATGCGCTTGAAGTGCTTGTTGTTTTCGGAAGAGCACTGTTCATGGAAACTTTATGGTGGACGTGTCGTTTTAGAAACGTCAAGGCGCATGGCCCAACGATAGCTTGGCTTCAACTAAGGCATTGGGAAGGAGGACGTCAAGGGATCTAATCCCGCCGAGGGTAAGGCAAGTGGATTTAGTTTTTGATGTTGTTTAATTTTTTAATTTTTGCTAAGGTTGCCTAAGGAGAAATAAGGATATGGTATGGCCTAGGAAAAATAAGTATTTCTGCTGATTTTATTTTTGAAAGTATATCATATTATATATCATTGGAAAGCTCTTTTTGAGAGCTATTTGTTTAGATTCCTTAGAGGGAGAAATAAGGTGTGTTCAAGGAGATATTTATAGTTTTTTCAAGGAGTTTCAAAAGTAATTTGAGGGTTTATTTCTTACATAAGAGGATATGGTGCATTTTATTGAGTAGGAGTAATAAGGTGTTATTGAGATATTATTTTTATTGTGTTATTACTCAAGACATCTAACCCTTATTGATATTGGAATAAAAAAATGTTTTGATTATGGCAGATTTAGTGGACAACTCATAAGACATAAAAAATGTATGGGCAATATTCTTCGTTGACTTATTTGGGTTATTGATTTCTAAAAATATCTTTGGAGAGAAAATGATTGATTGTGGTTTCCATTTTGAGGAGTTGTTGGTTTAATGCTTCAAGGTTTTCTAGTTTGAGAGTTGTGATTAAAGCTTGTTTTATAAGCATTGTTGTTGAAGCCAATTGGTCATGCAAAGAACTTGAACTTGAGTTAAGAACATGAGTATCATTGTTATGTGAGATTTGTTGTTGAGCATTATTGGAAATATTTTGAGTTGGTTGATACATGCTTGGACTAGGGTTTGTGGAAAGGATTGTTCCTTGAGGTGATTGGTTGAGTAGAGTTGATTGAGCCTAGTCAAGTAATTATGTGAAGTGGTTGTTCAAGTTCCATGAAAAAAACTATTCTATATTATGATTTGAGTTGAGATTAAGATTTGAGAATAGAACATATAGAGTCTCTAACAATTATCTTTATGCTTCTATGAGATTGATTTGAGTTGAGATTGGGATTTGAGTATAGAACATATTGAGTCTTTAAAAATTCTCTTTATGCTTCTATGAGATTGAGATTGAGTTGAGATTGGGATTTGAGTATAGAACATATTGAGTATCTAACAATTCTCTTTATGCTTCTATGATATTGAATTGAGATATTGATTGAGCATTGAGTATAGAACATATTGAGTCTCTAAAAATTCTCTTTATGATTCTATGAGACTGGACAAGTTATGTGTGAGCTTGTTAAACTAATTTGAGACAAGTCTTTGAGAAGGCTTGTGGACTGATTTTGTGTAAGCTTTTGTGGAATCTTGCTATGTAGATTTGAGGAAGTCATAGAGAGGACTTATTGAGAATATTTGGACAAGTCCTAGAGAGCACTTATTGAGGAGATTTGGACAAGTCCTAGAGAGGACTTGTTGAGAAAAATTGAGTAGGTTCTGTATGGACCTATTGAGCATATTTGAGTAGGTTTTGTGTGGATCTGTTGAGTATTTTTGAGCAGGTTTTGTGTGGAACTATTGAGCAGATTTGAGCAGGTTCTGTGTGGAGTTGTCGAGCATATTTGAGAAGGTTCTGTGTGGACCTATTGAGAAGATTTGTGCTAGATCGAATGAACTGTGTTTAATACATATTTGAGTGGACTTGTGCTAGACCAAATGAACTATGTTTAGTGCAAGAGATTGAGTAGAGTTGTGCTAGACCGAATGAACTATGTTTAGTACAAGATATTGAGTAGAGTTGTGCTAGACCGACTGGACTATGTTTAGTACAGTATTGAGATAGAGCTTTGGAGGTGACAAAGTATAGAGGACAAAGTCTTAGTGGATAGAGATCCTGTATCACCCAATTTTTTTGCACCCTTATCTTTAGGCTAAAGGATCTGTGCCCGAAATGGGGATGCGAGAAGGATGGGACAATACCTCAGACGGAGAGGCCCTTTGAAGGTCGCATATATTGAGGGTGAGGTATAAGGGCAAATTTTTGACGAAAGGTGGGGTTCACCAGGAAAATTTGAGTGGCAGTTTCTACGCCTATTTTGAGAATGGGTTTGATGTGTTCATTTTATATTCAATCATTAATATTTCTAGGTTGGCCAAAATGAATCTAAGCTATTCTATATGAAATTTTGAGTTTATATGAAGAAAAAAAATGTGAATGAATCCTAAATACAGAGACTGTGAAATGGGGAGGGATACACCTGATTCCTGATGTCTGATGAAGATTTTGAAGCTTGTAGGAGTCCATATCATCCCGGATATGACAGGATCATCTGTAATTGTAAAAAATCATCCCAAATCATAGGTGATTGTCTGAGATCAGACAAGATCATCGACGACCTGATGAATTTGTCAGACGAATTCGTCAGAAACCTGTAATCATGGAAACAGACACCAAAAACCAAAAATGTAATTGCAAGAATGATGTAAAATGATAGAAATAATAGTATAGATGCTTAAATAATTAATCCAGATAGCAAATCAAATTGGAAGCACTATTTTAATAAATTATTTTAAATTTTATCATGCAAATATGCTAAATGAGGTGAACTCCATGATGCAGAACAAAAATAAATCAATCTAATGCATAATTAAATAAGCAAGAAATGTAGAAAATCCAAAATCAGGGCTCTGGTTGCCCCTAATCTGAATTGCAGTCAAAATCATCTATGATTGTATGAGATCGTCACTGATCTCGATAGGATCATTCGAAATCGTGTTGGATCGCCTGCAATGATCCAAGCTTTCTTCGACTGAAACACAGTAAAAACTTGCAATAAAATCTAAAAATACAAATGCAAATGATGGGGGCGAGGATGTTCTAATACAACAAAAAACTAGAGTTGCAGGGAACTGATCGACGTGGGGATAAACTGGGAAAATCCCAAGTTTATATAGGATTAGGGGGAGGTTAGGAGGTTGGGGATCATCCCAATCTGGGAGATATCCAACGTAGAAATCTCCAACTGCGCAGAAATGCTTCTGCCCGAGTTGGAGAGGTTTTTGAAACATAAGCTAATTATGAAAATTTAGTTTTGGGACGAAATCGTCTAGACGTTCTATTCTAGAAGAATTCGTCCGATTGGGGATGATATCGTCAGATCAGCGATGATATCATCCAACGATCAAAATAAATTCTAAAAATGGCATGAAAAAAGAGGTGAGCGGTTAACGGGCAGTTTTGAGGGTTAAAATTCAAATTTTTATGTTTTTATTGATGGTTTAACTGCGCCAATTTTAGGGTGCTACATTTTGCCCCCTCTTTAGCAATTTTTTTGAAGAAAATGCATTAAAGACGAGTTCTTCATGCTTTACGAGAAAGCAAAAATTTACTCCATTTTTTTAGACGACGATTCTAGGTCGAATCATACAACTGCTTGCTATGGTGCCCCCTCCGAGTTTTTACCCAAATCGAATGTTTGAGGTAAAAGTGCGGAAAAGCAAAATTAAAAAAATGTTGTTTTTAAATAAAAATAGGAAAAATAGGGTAAAACCCTAATTCATTTTTACTGTTCACTTTCGTTGTTTCAGAGCTCTGCAGGCGAAATGGTGGAAACAACACACATATCAACAGAGGTCCGATGCGGGTTGCGAGTAAGGATCTAAACCTAGTGTATTATGTTTTAGCTTGATTTGTTTAATTTTTTAGTTAAATTTTAATTGTTTTTGGGTGTCGCAGTCATTTTTAGGCTGTCGATGACATCGGGATGAAATCGTCCCTATTTCATTGAAATCATCCCTATATCGTCGATTTCGTCTAAGGGAAAAATTGGAGAAATAGGGGCGATTCCGTCCAATAAAGGACGATCCCTAAATTGAACAAAAGGGAGACGATTTCATCCTACCAAGGATGATTTTACTAAATTTAGTACGATATCGTCCAATAATGGACGATATCATTTTCTTATGAGATGAAATTGATTTTAATGATTATGTACTAATTATTTTTTGTTGTTTTATTGTTTATTTTGTAGAGAGGATTACTAAAGAGTCGAGAATGGAAATACGGGGGGCTCAAAGATGATGTAGCTGCGCTCGATTAGGCTGAGCGAGATAGACTAGAAGAGGTTGGACTACAGCATGTGGCAGAGATGCCACAAATTCCTACAGACATGGGGCTACTAACGGCCCTAGCAGAGAGATGGTATCCGGGATCATCTTGCTTTCGGCTATCGACAGGGGAGATGGCTCCCACTCTAGAGGATGTATGGAGGATCTTGAGGATCCCCATACATGGGCGATTCATGAATCTTTCAGCTAATCAGGGCCATGCCATGATGCGATTATGCAACAACCCAAGCTTCACCCTGGAGAAGGGCGGAGTGAACATCGAGGCATTGAGGTAGATGCCTGGGGCATCTTGATTGACTTAGGTTCTGGAAAGGGTGGTAGGTGGCCTACTTCTATGCCACCAGAGTAGATGCAGGTTATCGTGGCTCCTCTCATATGTGGTCTACGACATGAGAGACCACGATTACAGGTTTTCTTGGGGTAGTTTTGTACTATGCCGCTTGTATAGGATCCTCTACGGGGTTGTATACAAGGGAGGTCAATTTTTGGTACTAACATCACTACTATAGGTTTGGTGCTAGGAGCACATTATGGTATGGAGGCCAGTAGGGCTTCTACTGATAGGAGTTGACTGGGAGAGACCCAAATTTTTCTATTGGTGGTTCTAGAGAGGGTCACAACAGATCTGTGGATGTCTCAAAGGTTGCTAGATGACCTCATCCTAGATAAGATCACCTGGAGGCCATGGAGAGAGCATCTAGGGTGAGTAGAGGATGGACAGGAGTTGGCTCGCATTAGGTGAGTCTTTTAGTTGAGGATGGAGCGGGGAGAGGTAGAGCTCCACCGCTATGACCAAGTTTTGAGGTAGTTCGGTCTACAGCAGGGGATCCCTTCTCTCAAGAATTACGAGTACTCTCAGACTGTCCAAGACAATACTACACTAAGTGGGGCTCTAGACATGCAGCGGTTCTAGATTCAGGACGTGGATGATGCCCCCATTCAGCTAGTGGATGGGGATGACGTTGGAGTAGCAGACATATATGATGCCTGGTATGTAGGCATCTACCCTCCTCGAATGATGAGGGCATAGGGTTCGATGCACACTATTGTGTAATGGATGGGGAGGTGGTGCCAGGCTACCATCGATGCAATGAGGAGTCACGGAGGGAGGGATCAACGACAGCCTCCTCAAGAGAGACATCGAAGAGTGCCATAGGCTTTGGAGAGACCGTAATAGCTAGAGAGGAGGGAAGAGGGACTCCCTTCTCAATAGAGGG
The DNA here is from genome assembly GCA_028583015.1 of Wollemia nobilis. Lineage (NCBI taxonomy): Eukaryota > Viridiplantae > Streptophyta > Pinopsida > Araucariales > Araucariaceae > Wollemia > Wollemia nobilis. The sequence goes on along the minus strand of JAQPPZ010003635.1, from coordinate 2,462,687 downwards.
AGATGCCACCATCGCCTGATAAGGGCAAGGGCATCGAGGTGGGGGAGAGTAGCGATATGGCAGCTCTTCGAGTAGAGAATACCCACCTACGAGCTCAGGTGCAGACGCTGTAGGATGAGGCTACATGACTCAGGACTCGGAGCGGAGGGGCGAGCATGCGAGAGCTGGCACGGGCTATTGCTCAGACCATGTTATATCAAGGACTATACTTCCAACTGGTTCTAGAGGGCCAGAGGATACAGCTACCAACCGACATTATAGAGCCAATTAGGATGGGGTCATCGAGGACATCCTCATGATCAACGTCGAGGACCCGTGACACAAGACGGACTATGATGGGACCACCTCCTTCACCTCAGGGTGGGAGAGGAGATGAGGCTAAGAGCTTGAGGGCTTCTCAAGACTAGCTGCACATTGACTATAGACTATATATTTTTTGAGAGGATTGAGTATGCCAGGGTATAGATTGTGGCATACCAATCCGTTTTGATATGATGTACATATATTTCTTGATATATATATATATAAATATATATTATTTTTGTGATATGACTTGTGCATATGTTTTATGATGCTTTAATATTTTAATTATTGATTGATTATTCATGTAATTATGTCATTGAAAATATTATAATTTTATGTCATGCCATAAAATTTAAATGAAATAATCTGATGTAAAAAGATTGGTTTTTATGGTGTGATTTGATGAAAAACTAAAGTGACTTCTAACAATAATTTCAAAGGACATTGTCGTTTTTACATGACCATTTCATGGAGTTATCGCTCACTAGGTCATTAAGCTAATCCCAGTAGAGAAATATTGCTAAAAGTAAAATGGTGCTTAAGAGACTTTCTTAAGACTTTTGTGATGTGATGATGAAAATTGATAATGGTGATGATTTGTTTTCAGATTTCCATGAAAATATTATGCATGAAATATTAAAAATATGATTTTTGCTAGGCATAAAATTCCTAAGTGTGATAGAAATTTGAAAAATTGCCTAGGAATTATACCATCGTCGCAAAAAAAAAAAAAAAACTGAATGTTGACATAATGAAATGAAAATAGAAAAGGTTTTCGTTCATTTTAAAGTGCAATTGTGTAATATAATGATTTAAGCCATATGATTTTATGGATTAAATAAATGTGAAATAAAATTATAACGATGGCTTGCACTAGGCATAGAATTTTAGGTATAGACTTATACCATCATCACAAAATCCAAAGAAGGGATTGATATAATAGTTTTATTGCATAGTTGATTTTTGATTTTGAGATAAACAAAAAGTAAAATATGAGGACTTGCACTAGGCATAAAATTCCAATTTAGGTTTAGGAACTATACCATCGTTGCGAAAGTCGAAAATATATATAAATGTGACTTTATTGCTAGATTTTTGAACATGTTTTGAAAGAAAATTTTGGATTTTGAAAAAAATGTATTTAATTGTTTTTACGCTAAGCAGTTATTCTCAAGTAATAAAATCAAATTATTCTAGAAGATTTGCATAAATATTTTAAATTATCTCAAAGACAAAATTGTAGATTTATAAGGAACCCTGTGTGCATATGTGAGTTCATTGCCAATCTTGATGTACCATAATGATACAAAATCTCTCAAACACAAATGTGTGTGCAATTGTATTGTTCATTTACTGATTTTGAGCAAGATAATTTGATATAAGTAATTTGAATTAGCCAAAGGAGTGTTCGTTGACCATGATTTATATGCATAGAACTTGTTGGTTCGACTTTTATACACACCCTGTGAAGAATGAGCATAAAATACCGATAACACTTATACGGGATAAATCCCACTCACTTTAGGATCTTGCTGGATATCCAAGGTGTGAGTTACAGAGTTGGGTCGAATGTCTATTCACTCTTTTCCACTTCTGGAATAGTTTCAAGTGGACTGTCTGTTACCTTACAACGGGCTCGGGACTTCAGTTCAATAATGTTTTTGGAGTTGGTTATCTTTATGGATAATCATATTTACAATCAGTTCTTTGATCTAGCTCTTTATGCTTTAGCAGATTTAAATAAAAGACAAATTTAAAGAAAGATAAAAATGGATCATTTCACGGTAGAACAGAGAAAGTAGGGTAGGGCAGGAAAGAGAAATTTATCTAACTTATCTGCAAAACCAAAACTGCCAATTTTAGTTATACCGGTTAGCTTCACAATAGAACAAATCAAAGAGGAAAGTGTCCAGCTTTCTAAGATCACTTTCAACTAAGAGCATAAGACAAAGATGAAACAGATCTAACAAAAAATTATAAACGTAAGGGAAGTCGGTTAAAATTGGTATCTCTCACCAGCAGCCTAGCTCGCACAAATGAGGACAGAGCAATTAGAACAGGCCTGAACCTTAAATCTGTAATTTTCCCTAACATACAATAAAGAAAATGAAGCCTAACAACATATCCAATCCCGGTAACACAGATCTACAACATAAATTAAATAAACCTTAATGAAACGAAAACAAAAGAAGATGAACTTATCACAATCTGAAAGAGATTAGGCTCCTGGCCATGCTATCACAGAAAAAAAAAATCACACCAACTCTAAGTCCATAACAAAGCATTCAAACAAGATTTGCAGGAAATTGCTCCAATAGCTTTTATTTCTAAGTTTTCGCCTCCCGTGATTTACATTCAGAAGAAGTATTTATAGACCCAGGACAGACCCTGATATTTTTAGGAATATCTTCTTCTCAAACCCTAAATTTTATCCTCTTAACCTTACTACCGGGGTTTTACAATATAAGGCCCTTTAAAAATAGAGTTTTTTTTATAAACCCTAACCACTCGACAAATCTGAGTGTAGTTACTTGCCATAAATGGAAAAGGCATGATCTGATGTTATTCTCATCCATCTATAACTGCAAGTAAATATCTTCATCTTTCTGGTGCACTTTCCGGGAGGGTCTCATTAATTCCTCAGAGAAATTCGGATGAGTCACCGGTTTCTCTGACACTTTATCTTCGCAGAGCCGCTTCTGAGTTGAAATTCTCCGCATGCCATTACTTTCACCATAAATTCTTCTGTTAAATGCGTCCATCGGCAAATTTCGATAACTGTGTGTAGATATTTTCATTTTTCGGTCAATTGCCGACATACTCCATTAAATGGGACAACTACTTAGTCACCGTAAAGTCTCTTTGCGGCCAGATCTGTAAAATCTGGATGAACCAACAATTCTCGGCATCTCCAATTTCCATCTGACGGCCTTCATTTAATCCGTGCTTATTTTGTCTTTTCCGCCATTACTTTCGTTAGTATGCAACTGCTAGATGGCTTTCTGCAAAAGACATGCAAGGATTAGTACTTTAATATTATTAAATCAAAACCTTAATGTTCATTATATGTCGACTTTATTTTCTTTTGACACGTGTCGTGATAACACGACGCTTTCCTCCAACTATTTTTTATTTCGGCCTCTTTGTCTCTTCTGGCATGAAAATGCGACATGTCGCGATTTCGTGACGTTTTCATCAAGTTTGGCATTCATCCAAAATGTGTCGCGATATCGTGACGTTTTCATCACTTGCACTTTCTTTCCAAATATGTCACGATATCGCGACGTTTTCATCACTTGGTCTTTTCTTCCAAAATATGTCATGATTTCGCGACGTTTTCATCAAGTTTGGCTTTTCTCCAAATTTGTCGCGATATCGTGACGTTTTACCAACTTGCTTTTTCCAAAATCCGTCACGATTTCGCGACGTTTTCATCAAATTTGGCTTTCTCCAAACCGTCACGATTTCGTGACATTTCCAAAAATGGAAAGTGTCGCGATATCACGACTTTTCCAAAAATGGAAGTGTCGCGATATCGCGACGTTTCTGACTTAGCCATTTTTTTCAAGACCCGTCGCGATTTCGCGACATTTCCAAAAATGGAAAGTGTCGCGATATCGTGACTTTTCCAAAAATGGAAGTGTCGCGATTTCGCGACGTTCTCAGCACTTAGCAAAATTTTCAGAAATTGTAGGTTGACTTTAATGAATTCATTCATCTGTATTTTGCATATTTACATATCCGTGAAAGATTTTCTTTACTCAGAAATGATTCTAACATTTTAAAGAAGTGAATTCTAAATTGAAATTAAAGCCACATGCAAGACTACTTAGATACTTTGATATAAGCAAAACTTGAAGAAGAAAGAGGCAAGCAAAAATTTGGAATTAAAACCTGGAAAACATCAAGAGGGTCCCTACTGTAAAATGAATAGCTAAATATTTTCAAAGGATGGAAATTCATTTTTTTAGTGGGGGTGTGTTGCTTCTCAACAAATGGCGATATCTGTGGGTAAAATAGTAGCACTATTTTAGAATCCAGGACTCTAGTTTCAAAACAATGTAGACCATGTACCATGCCTTGCCACAAATATTCTTCAAAATAAATTAACTACTACCTGATAGTTGTTAAAATTTCCCAAGGACATACTAGGTTGAATCACTTAAGGAAGATTTCTGATGTGCAATTATAAGCGTATAAAACTTTCTTCAAGAATGACTGGGCCTTCGAATGTTGTACTCTGGATTGATCAACTTTTCTAGAAAGGGGAAACCGAGTTGTGAAAGGGGAAACCGAGTAGGGCTCTGTTTACTAGTTTAGCCTTTTACAGCCCCGACAGAGTTACTCTTTAGATTTACACGACCCTGATCCACAACTGTGAAGTAGTATCTACAACTTGGTAAAAGAAAACATCTTCTGAAGCCTTGGCTACCTCTTTCATTACATAACTTTTTCCTTCCTCTTTTTTTTTTTATATAGGAAATAACAGAGTGCCAGTTTTATGCTGTCTTGCTCAACTTTCACCTTCTCTCTCTCTCCTTTGAAATATACCGAAATCTGAAAAGCCTTAAAAAAGAACAACAATTTTTTTTTTTTAATATTTCATCAATCTGGAACTGCTTCAGCCTGGGTACTGATAGCCTCTATGGATACTCAAATAATTTCATGAATCGTAGTCCCCTCTTATGACCAACTTTTCTTGGATTCCCTAGGAGTTTCTCCAACCAAACAAGATAGCAGCTTTCTTTATAATTAAAATAATCGTGGCAAGCAAGACACAAAATCCAATCATCTTTCTACTGTTGTTCTGAATAACAAAATAGTTCCACTGTTCAGTTTAAGCAGACTATCTCTCAATTAGAATAATGAACACTGGATTTTGAACTCAGAATAAAATAATTTTAGAAGGCTGACTTTTTCTTTGCTGCCCAGGCAAAACTAAAAAAAGAATTTTAAAAGCTAAAGAAATTTGTACAGATCCCAAAGGATAAAACACAGAACTTTAAAATAAAATAAAACTACTTTGTACAGACCCCAAAGGATAAAACACAGACCTTTAAAATAAAATAAAATAAAATAAAACAATACAGACCCCAAAGGATAAAACACAGACTTTAAAATAAAATAAAATAAAATAAAACCAACTACTTCAAAGCTTATTTACAATGTATACACATGTTACAACGTCTTTGTGATTCATTCAATCGATGTATTGGATGGTAAAGCTGAGAAATAATGCTTTAGATATTGACCATTAACAGGAAGGTTCAAAAAATTACCCTCCAGGTCCCGTAGAAAAAATGCATTATTACCCAGGGCTTTGGCAATCTGGTATGGCCCTGTCCATAAATGTTGCAGCTTGGTGTTTTTACGCTTCTTTTCATGGGCTTTGTCCCACAGAAACACCAGGTCTGCAAGTTTGAACGCCTTCGAATTGGCCCTCTTGTCAAGCCGCTGCTTGACTCGTCTCTTGGTGCCGACTAAAATGCTCCACAGCTTGAAGTCGTCCACCCTGCAAATCAAACAAGTCCAACATACGGGTTTTCGTATCTGCATGATCAAAGTAATGTAAAGCAAATTTTAATCCTGGTACTAATGCTTCATATTCTACCAAATTATTAGTGCAGGGAAACTACAAGCGATAAGACATAAAATCGGTTTGATTTTTTGGTCTTTTAAGAACAGCCCTTGTACCATAACCTTGCTCAGACTTAGCTGCATCAATATGAAGTATCCCAACTTCATTATCGTGATTAAGGTGAGCTTTAACCGGTTTCTCCTTTTGAGTAGTTGTTAAATTATAAACCCCGATATAACAGCCCTCAGCAAGATTAGCAGTCTCATTCTTGGCATTATACTCTGTAACCATGAGTTTATATCTTGGTTCTCTGTTGATTCTTAATTGATTTGCAAAACCATTCCAGGGTAGCCACATATGCGAGAAATCAGTAGCCAAATACCCATTCAAGGATTTTGACCAATCCCTGCTCAAAAGCATCCCGTATCCTACAGGAATATCCACCACCTGAATATCAATTCTGTGCTGCGCTCTTGGCTCAGATGCTAGCTGGATATGTATATTCTGAAGTTCACCTACCACTTTAACTTCAGACTTATCCAATTGGACGACTCTCATCTCGGAGTTCATGGGGGTCAAACCCAACTGCTGACAAATGGCCAAAGGCATGACATTGGCTGAAGCCCTAGAATCTACCAGATAGTTGTGTAAGTTTTTCCCAAATATACGAACAGTCAGTAGAAAAGGCGGAACTTCAGTCTTCTCTTTATACATAGCCACATTTGCATTTGCCATCTTTTTTCCCTTTTCCAAAGGTTTGGTAGTAGGCTCAGAATATGTTTTGATCAGGTTATCCCTCTGTTCAGAAATTTGGGCCAGCTCATGAAGAGTGATGTTGGCTTTGATTTTTTTCATGTCCTCCACTATATTATATCCTTTATTGAGTGGAGGGACAAATGCATCTGGTCCTCTCGGATTTCCTCCCTTGGGTGGGGATGGGTTATTGCTTGAAGATGGATCTGGAGGAACACTGTGGGAGTTGTCCGGAGGGGTAGATGTAGTGTTGGGCTCCGGATTTCTGTTTCTGAGGTTGTAGTTGTCCCTCCTGTACTGTTGAAAAGCCTGTACTTCATCCATGGGTAGCTCCACAACATTCTCTGATTCTTCTGGGAAAGTGAAAGAATCTAAGACCATAGCTGCACTGTGGCTGGATGAACTTGGGGCATCCGCAGTTCTTTGATGTTCAGGAGAAACCAACTCGCCAGAAAGAGCTTCAAAGGCATTACAGAATTCCAAACAATCCAACTCCCCGTGCTGAGACGTTCCATGAATCCTGCACCAGTTAGGCAAGGCTAAATCACAAATATTTACATCATGCCCTTTACCTTTATAATCCTTATTGGGCTCGTATGGGGGCCGAGTGAATCTATTCTCACCGATAAGAAAACCTGTTCAGGTTTTCGTCGGTGGACACTTGCCTTTTGAAAGTCAAAAAGTCATTTGCCAACTTTTGGACTACCCTTGAAACTTCTTCAACTCTTGTGTTATCAACTTCTTTACCTGGGTTCTGTACATTTTCAACAGGTGCTACAGCCAATGGATTTCCTGATGGTGGAGTCTGACACACTGGCAACATCATCTGATGTGGTATGGGATTGAAAATAGGGGCAGCTTGTGTGACCAAAGGAATTTGATGAGCATTTAAAGGTTGGGGTCCCAACTGTCTTTCCAGAACCAAAGCTTCTTTGTAAGCCTCTGTTAAATTGGTAATAGAGGGATCTCTTTTCAAGAAAACAGAAGTCATTGGATCCAGAGAATTCCTAAAAATCTCTAATGCCAGGTCTGCATTTGGCACATAATAACCAATCATTCTACCATAAGCCTTCTGAAATCTAACATTGTAAGATCTCGACAGATTCATTTATTTCTCTTTTAATACCAGAAAATTGCTGATATAATACACTGGGATCTATTACCTCACCAAACTGTGATACAAAAACCTTTTCCAAGTCATTCCAACTGGTAATAGAATCGTTAGTGAGATTTAGAAACCAGTCGTAAGCTCCCTCCTAGAGAGTGAACGGGAACAATCTGCAAGCCACATCTTCATGCTGTACATTTAATAATTTTAGAGCATTCTTGAATGCTACTAGATGTTCTTCTGCTGTCCTAGTTCCATCATGTTTATATCTGGGAAGATACCTCTCAGGATTTTTGGGTAGGTCATGGGCTGCACCCGGGATATTTAAGGTAGTGGAACCTAACCAGTTTGCCATTATTACTTGATTGACAATGATATTTTCAGTTGCAGTTGGAGTAACTACAAGTGGTGACAAAACTATTTCAGACAAGGACTTGGCCCTTCTGAGGTCGCTTCTTCTGGGAGTTTCTAACTCTAGCACAAGGGGCTCTCCAGCTCTAGAGTGGGACCTTGTTACTCTATAATTAGAATCCAACTTTTCACCAGCACTTACAACCTTACAATCCTTAACAGACTACTGAACTTCAGGTCCTCTTTTCTAGCAATTTTAAATATTGGTGTTGAGTTCCGCTGTTTAGGCAAAAACTCAAACAAACAAGTTTTAAAAGGCTGAGGAAGAGGGAAAAGGATTCAAAAGATAAAATACCAGACTCTGCACAGACAACTTACAATACTGAACGGAGTTCAGTGGGCCCTCCTTCTAGCGCCAATTTTAAATGTTGGTTCGACTTTTATACACACCCTGTGAAGAATGAGCATAAAATACCGATAACACTTATACGGGATAAATCCCACTCACTTTAGGATCTTGCTGGATATCCAAGGTGTGAGTTACAGAGTTGGGTCGAATGTCTATTCACTCTTTTCCACTTCTGGAATAGTTTCAAGTGGACTGTCTGTTACCTTACAACGGGCTCGGGACTTCAGTTCAAGAATGTTTTTGGAGTTGGTTATCTTTATGGATAATCAGATTTACAATCAGTTCTTTGATCTAGCTCTTTATGCTTTAGCAGATTTAAATAAAAGACAAATTTAAAGAAAGATAAAAATGGATCATTTCACGGTGGAACAGAGAGAGTAGGGTAGGGCAGAAAGAGAAATTTATCTAACTTAGCTGCAAAACCAAAACTGCCAATTTTAGTTATACCGGTTAGCTTCACAATAGAACAAATCAAAGAGGAAAGTGTCCAGCTTTCTAAGATCACTTTCAACTAAGAGCATAAGACAAAGATGAAACAGATCTAACAAAAAATTATAAATAGAAGGGAAGTCGGTTAAAATTGGTATCTCTCACCAAAGCCTAGCTCGCATAGTGAGGACAGAGCAATTAGAACAGGCCTGAACCTTAAATCTGTAATTTTCCCTAACATACAATAAAGAAAATGAAGCCTAATAGCATATCCAATCCTGGTAACACAGATCTACAACATAAATTAAATAAACCTTAATGAAACAAAAACAAAAGAAGATGAACTTATCACAATCTGAAAGAGATTAGGCTCCTGGCCATGCTATCACATAAAAAGAAAAATCACACCAACTCTAAGTCCAGAACAAAGCATTCAAACAAGATTTGCAGGAAATTGCTCCAATAGCTTTTATTTCTAAGTTTTCGCCTCTCGTGATTTACATTCAGAAGAAGTATTTATAGACCCAGGACAGACCCTGATCTTTTTAGGAATATCTTCTTCTCAAACCCTAAATTTTATCCTCTTAACCTTACTACCGGGGTTTTACAATATAAGGCCCTTTAAAAATAGAGTTTTTTATAAACCCTAACCACTCGGCAAATCTGAGTGTAGTTACTTGCCATAAATGGAAAAGGCATGATCTGATGTTATTCTCATCCATCTATAACTGCAAGTAAATATCTTCATCTTTCTGGTGCACTTGCCGGGAGGGTCTCATTAATTCCTTAGAGAAATTCGGATGAGTCACCGGTTTCTCTGACACTTTATCTTCGCAGAGCCGCTTTTGAGTTGAAATTCTTCGCATGCCATTACTTTCACCATAAATTCTTCTGTTAAATGCGTCCATCGGCAAATTCCGGTAACTGTGTGTAGATATTTTCATTTTTCGATCAATTGCCGACATACTCCATTAAATGGGCAGCTGCTTAGTCACCGTAAAGTCTCTTTGCGGCCAGATCTATAAAATCTGGATGAACCAGCAATTCCCGGCATCTCCAATTTCCATCTGACGGCCTTCATTTAATCCGTGCTTATTTTGTCTTTCCCGCCATTACTTCCGTTAGTATGCAACTGCCAGATGGCTTTCTGCAAAAGACATGCAAGGATTAGTACTTTAATATTATTAAATCAAAACCTTAATGTTCATTATATGTCGGCTTTATTTGCTTTTGACACATGTCGTGATAACACGACGCTTTCCTCCAGCTATTTTTCATTTCGGCCTCTTTGTCTCTTCTTGCACGAAAACCGCGACATGTCGCGATTTCCCGACATGTCACGAAATCGCGACGTCCCTTTCTTTTATTCACGCGACATGTCGCGATTTCGCGACATGTCGCGAAAATCGCGACATTCCTGTGCTTTTGATGTCTTGTGCTTTTTTTGCATTTCGCGACATGTCGTGAAATCGACTTTTTTTTTTCTGTTTTTTTTTCGCTTTTACTCGAACATGTCACGATTTCACGACATGTCATGAAATCGTGACGTTTTCATCAAGACTTGCATTCATCCAAAATGTGTCACGATATCGCGACGTTTTTATCACTTGCACTTTCTTTCCAAATATGTCGCGATATCGCGACGTTTTCATCACTTGGTCTTTTCTTCCAAAATATGTCACGATTTCACGACGTTTTCATCAAGTTTGGCTTCCGACTCAAACCTGTCGCGATATCGCGATGTTCCTGAAACTTGGCTTTCTCTTCCAAACCCGTCGCGATTTCGCGACCTTTCCAAAAATGGAAAGTGTCGCGATATCGCGACTTTTCCAAAAATGGAAGTGTCGCGATATCGCGACGTTTCCAGGACTTAGCCATTTTTTTCAAGACCCGTCGTGATTTCGCGACATTTCCAAAAATGGAAAGTGTCGCGATATCGCGACTTTTCCAAAAATGGAAGTGTCGCGATTTCGCGACGTTTCCAGTACTTAGCAAAATTTCCAGAATTTGTAGTTTGACTTTAATGAATTCATTCATCTGTATTTTGCATATTTAGTGAAAGATTTTCTTTACTCATAATGTGACTAACTTTTAAAAAATGAATTCTAAATTGAAATCAAAGCCACAGGCAAGCCTACTTGGATACTTTGGTATAAGCAAAACTTGAAGAAGAAAGAGGCAAGCAAAAATTTGGAATTAAAACCTAGAAAACATCAAGAGGGTCCCTACTGTAAAATGAATAGCTAAATATTTTCAAAGGATGGAAATTCATTTTTTCAGTGGGGGTGTGTTGCTTCTCAACAGTAACCATACCAAACTACTATGTAAGTCGGGTCATCAAGAGCTAGTTGATCCATAAGCAGACATAGGTCTATACAAAATAAGGTCGATAATGTAACCGAAATATCACCATGCTAGGAGTTACCCAAGGCCAAGCGGGTTGGGCACAAACCACCTGTTATGGGGCTTACCTCACAGTTTTCGAATAATTGAGAATTCCAGGGATTCAAGCTCATTCACCCTTCTTTTCTTTTCAAAGGGTAGGGGAAGGGATTTTATTGCTTTTTGCTTTTTCTTTTCTTTTCTCTTTTTTTTTTTTTGTATTTTTGCTTGATACTGAGATAATGCTGAAATATTGCTGAGATGGTACAAAATGCAACTGAAATAATGCTTCTGAATAATTTTCTCATGTTTTTTTCTTGTTTTTCTTTTTATTTTTCTTGCTATACTAGGGATAATTGCTCGGATTGGCTGTAGAGCAAGGGATTTTTATTCTAGGCAGGGGTGAGCTTGTCCTTTTGTCAATTATCAAAGATTCTAGACCATGTGCATGATAGGATAGCAGGGGAAACTTTTTCACTCAAGAGACCACTTCTACTATGTAGCATCGTTTTGGAATTTGCAATGAAATCATTTTAATGTGAAAAGGTATACTTGGTTCAAGTAAATAACAAGATCAGTTCTCTACGCTCAAAACTTTATTTAATTCAACTGTGGACTTCAATATAAGAGAGATTAATAATCATACAAAAAAATATTAAGATATTTATTCATGTGAGTGTGAAAGTGAGGGATTCCAAATAAATGCTAACTTATCCAAAACAACTGAAAATATAACTGCAATACTTCAAGAATTGACAGGTGTAAAAATAAAAGATGTTTTTGAAGATTTTGATTTTTTATATTTTGATTTTGATTTATGAATTGAGAGAATACATAATATGACCATTTTTTTGAATTTTTTATATGAATTTACTAAGAATGAGACAAGATGTACAATATATACAGTGACGAAATTACCAGAATTATGCATAATAGCACTTAAGATGCATAATTTTCATAGGTTCTTTAAGATATTTACCATCTAAGGTAGCTAATATGTATGCTCCCAATCCAAATTTAGCAGTGATGATATATGGCCCAAGCCAGTTAGGTTCAAATTTACCTTTAAGTTCTTTAGTTTTTTTTTTTTTATATTTACATGGTGGAATTGGTAGTTGCCATGAATCCGGGCAGGTTGTCCGGCTTTTATGGCCGCCATAGTATTCTGTGCTATCTGCATCGAAAGCCGCCACACAAATTTTTGTGCATTCCTCCCCTATAACCACCATGCCACAATGATTTTAAACCTTTTACGACGCTGAAAGCACCAGGAAAGGGACAAGCGTTCAGTCCGATGAGGCCCGAGATTTGAACCTTGGACCTCCGCCCCTTATGGGGTTTGGATGAACCAATTGGTCTACACCTCAGACCTCCTTTAAGTTCTTTAGTTGCATTAGTATTTTTTTTATTTTCTTTTAAGATGAGGTCATCGATCTCAAAGGATCGATGATGAACTTTATTAAGATATGCTCGTTTGAGCTTGTTATGGTAGGCTCGAAGATGCTCCAAAGCATTGATACACTTCTCATCTAGGAGTTCCAACTGACTAAATCTACCAGAATGATATTCATCTCCTACTTTAGTATCTTGAAGTAGCAGAGCCAAAGAAGGAACTTCTAATTCAAAGGGAAAAACAACTTCAACGCCATAAACCAAAACAAAAGGTGAAGTTCCCGTGGGAGTACGAACGCTAGTTCGATAAGCCCACAAAGCAGGATATAATTGAATGTGCCAATCTCGGCCAAATTTATTGACCAGTATTTTGAGGATTTTAATTAATGTTTTATTAGATGCTTCTGCTTGGCCATTACCCTGAGGATAATAGGGAGTGGACCAACGATGTTGAATTTTATATTTTTGACATAGTTTCTTTACATCTTTATTTTTGAAACAAGTTCCATTATCCGAGATGAGATTTGCAGGAATTCCAAACCTACAAATAATTTGATTAAAAATAAATTTGGAAACTTGGGTTCCAGTGCAAGAAGCTAAGGGCATAGCTTCAACCCACTTCGTAAAATACTCGGTGGTGGTTATGATGAATTTGTGTCCATTAGATGACATAGGATTGATTTTTCCAATAATGTCTAAGCCCCATTTTGAAAAGGGCCAAGGAGATGAAATAGCCTACAGTTCTTGTGCAGGCGCATGGACAAGGTCAGCATGTTTCTGGCACTTGTTGCAATGGCGCACGTAATCATGTGCATCATTCTCCATGGTAGGCCAAAAATATCCTATCCTAAGGAGCTTCTTAGCAATGGCGCTACCACTAAAGTGTCCCCCACAAGATCCATCGTGGGCTTCACTCAAAGCTGATCTAGACTCTTCTAGATTCAAACATCTCAGTAGGATACCTTCAAAAGATCTCCTATATAAGGTATTGCCAATTATGATGAAGCGACTTGCTCGTCTACGTAATAACCGACGTTGGTTTCTATTAAAACCTTCAGGGAAGGTTCCATTGTGAAGAAAATTGAGGATGTCAGTGTACCAAAGTTTAGGAGTGGTTTCGTTGATTAGAAACACGTCCAAAGGTTCCAAGCATGATTTAATTGAAGCGGGTTCCTGGAGTCGATGAATAATGATGGTAGCATATTCGTCATCTAACTCCAAGGGTAAAAGAGATGCAACTGCGGCCATAGCATCAGCCGCACGATTGCTAGTTCGAGGAATAGCTTCCAAGGTAACTTGATCAAATAAAGATATTAATTGCAATACATATGCTTTATATGGGCACAATTTATCATCTCTGGTCTGATAAACATCATTAATTTGATTTATAACAAGTTGAGAATCACCGAAAACTAATAGATTTTTAATTTTTAGTGCCATGGTAGCTCGTAATCCAAGGATTAGAGCCTCATATTCAGCAATGTTATTAGTACAGGCAAACATTAATTTAAAGGATAGAGGTATGAGGTGTTTCTATGGAGATATCAAAATAATACCTGCACCAGCCCCACTCATGCATCGGGCTCCGTCAAAGTATAAGGACCATTGCTCTGAATGATCTACCTCTAATTTAAGGCATTCGTCAGGAAACTCAATGACGAGGGGATGGGTGGATGCTAAGGGTGCAACAACTAATTGATCTGCTATGATTTGACCCTTAACAGACTTTTGTCCTATAAACGTGAGTTCAAACTCGCTTAGCGCAAGAACCCACTTTGTTGTGCGACCAGATAAATAAGGTCGACTCATGAGATACCGCAAGGGATCGGATTTAGCAATAACGTATGTTTTTTGACTCGAGCATATAATGGCATAGTTTCTGTGTAGAAAATATGACTGCTAGACATAACTTCTCTAATGTTGTGTAGCGGGTTTCATAACTAATTAATGTTCTGCTAATGTAATAATTAGCACGCTCTCTTTTCTCATCATCAAGTTGAGCTAACATAGCTCCTAAAGCAAAATCTGAAGCAGAAATATACAAGATAAATGGGCGATCAGGTCTAGGTGGTGAAAGTACAGGTGGGTTAAGAAGATATTGTTTGAGGAGTTCAAATGCTTCTTGACATTCGTTGTCCCAATGGAAAGAGACATCCTTCTTAAGAAGCTTAAGAAAGGGTCCAGTTTTATCCGCCAACTTATCGATGAAGCGACGGATGGCTTGAAGCTTACCTTGTAGACTCCGTAATTCAGATATATTTGTGGGTGCGGGCATATCAGTGATAGCCGCAATCTTGAGAGGGTCAATTTCGATGCCACGTAAAGAAACTATAACCCCCAATAATTTACTAGACTTAACTCCGAATATACATTTGGCTGGATTCAATCGGATAAGATATTCCCTTAACCGATCAAATACTTTTCTCAAGTCATCTAAATGGTCATCTTCTTCAGTAGAACGAGCTATAATGTCATCTACATAATCATGTAGTATATCATGCATCATATCATGAAAGATATAAGTCATGGCTCGTTGATAGGTTGCACCTGCATTCTTTAAACCGAATGGCATCACTTTCCAACAAAAGGTCCCCCAAGGGGTAATAAAGGTTGTTTTAGCCTGATCTTCAGGAGCTATCCTGATCTGATTATAACCAAAAAATCCATCCATTAAGGATATCATTCCACTCCCAACAGTAAAATCAATGATCTGATCCATATTGGGAAGGGGAAAATCATCTTTAGGGCATGCAACATTAATATCTCTAAAGTCTGTACAAACCCTAACCTTAGTAGCTTCTTTCTTAGTTACTGGAACTACATTCGAGATCCATTCAACATAATCAATGGCTTGTATAAAAATAACATTCAGGAGTTTTTCTAACTCTCCTTTGACTAGTAAGGCCACTTTAGGATGCATTTTTCTAAGTTTTTGTTTAACAGGTTTAGCATCCGGATGGACTACTAGGTGATGCATAACTACATAAGGGTCTAAACCTGGCATATCTTCATATGTCCAAGCAAAGACATCTTCATATTCTTTAAGAAATGCAATGTATTTATCCTATTTTTCTTGACTCAATTCTGATCCGATGTTGATTATGTGAGGGTTATCCTCGGTTCCAATGTTAATTTTTATGACATTTTCTACTTCCATGTGTAGATCTCTCTCAAAATTAGGTGGGGCGGGTGAAACGCCCAATTCCTATAATTCTTCCAAGGTTAGCTTGGATAATTCGTCTTGAGGAGTCATGGCCTCAAGTTGGGCTATAGTAGGTATAGAGCCATCAAAATAAAATCCATTATGTAATAATTCCTCAATGGAGACATCATGGAAGATATCTCCCTCCAACTCATCTTCGGATTCAGCGATCATCTCAGGATAAGCTATAGATAGCATATTACATGTGAATGGCTTATTCGTTAAACGCAAAACATCGCGTTCATCTAAATAATCTTGGTAACATATAAGATGGTCATCATCCTCGAATGGCTGACCCTTACTAGAAAATAGGCCCACACCACATCGGGCGGGCCATGGCTCTACCTCAAAAGGTTCTTTCATACCATTCTAGAAAGGTCCCAAACCTTTCCCTTTATATCCCAATTTAAGCATTATAGGTTTGGCTTTAGTATACTCATTAGTAAAATAACATCGAGCATATCCATCATAATGAGTTCTGATGTTTCTGGGTATTCTACCCTAGTCATATCCCTTATAAATAAAGGCACAACTCCCGACTTGGTAAATACTTCCCATAGGTTGTGGGAGGCCCAAGGTACGAGGAGATGGTGGCAATTTATTTAAAACAAGGGAATCTTGCATAGAAACATTCGTTTCTTCTGATATAAGAATTTTAGATAGATCGGGTAAGAGCTCGTCAGTAAGAGCATAAGAGGTAGAAGGAATATTTCCTACGTCTTCTGATGCGGAGAATATGCATTTGGTGGATATAGACGGTGTAGAGGTGTCAATAGATGGGTCTATTATAGGTATAGAAGTTATAGGAGTAGAACAAGAGACATTGGTTGTGGGATTAGGATCTTTCTTAGGTCCTAATGCGGTTTGTTCAGAAGATGGTTGAGCTATATGTGAAGGTGCATCTGATGGAGAAGAAGTAGATGACATTGTGGGTGTGAGTTTCACACGTTTAGATGGATAATGAGAATTAGGATGTGTGGATGACAGCACAGGGTAAAATTGAACTCCAATAGGTTCTGCCAAAGCACACATATCAAAGGGTCTTGGATCACCATGAATGGTAACCAACTGATTCTTAAATTTGAATTTAACACATTGATGTAAAGTTGAGGGAACAACTCGCATCGCGTTGATCCAAGGGTGACCCAAGAGTATATTGTACGATGCAGGGCAATGTACAATAAACACAATCGTATCCAAGGTTCTTGGACCAACCTGCAATGGAATGGTAATAACTCCACACGTTTCTTGTGTTTCGTCATTGAAAGATTTTATAATCATATCAGTTCTTTTCATTTCATCACTTCTAAACCCAAATATTTGGTAGAAGTCAAAAGTGCAAATATTTAAAGATGAACCATTATCAATCAAAACTCGTTTGACTGCTACATCTCCAATTAAGGCGGTAATATATAAGGGGTTATCTTTATGTAAACTATGTTGTGGTATGTCTCTATCCCGAAAGTCAATACAATCAACTTCACGAGTTATTATAGTATTGGCCATGTCTTGAGGGTGAATGTCTTGTGGTACCATCATCTGGCTTAATGTGAGCATTAATTCATCTCTATGTGTGGGAGAAGATCTTAAGAGGTCCAAAAGGGAAATTCTAGCTGTAATATTTGATAATTGTTCATTAATATTATAAGGAGGTTTAGGTTGAACATTAGGTGCATGATTCCCTTTATTAGGAACCTTCAAAACAAATGGAGTTGATCCACCATTCTGAATTTGATCTTGTTGAGAATTTTGAGCCCGTTGTCTAGTAACAGCTCCGATGGTACCCACAATATTATTCTGTGGATGATGAATGGGTCTTGGTCTAGCGTTTATAGCTAACTCATTAGAAAGTAATTGGTGGGACGATGGTCTAGTAGTGACTCTTCTTGGAAATGGTTCTTCTGGAACCATATGACTTGTGATAGGGTGAATAGTATCCGATTCATCTTCAGAGCTATTCGATTGATTTGATGTGATTTCCATATCACTCTCAGTCTCATATTCTGTATCACTAAGATCAGGTATCTGAATATTATATAGAGGCCTGGTTGTAACCACGGATAAAGTTGTGTCAAAGGTTTCCAGATCATGAGTAGGTAAATGCCCACTAATAGTTCCTACATATCGGGCAGGAGGAGGAACATTATGATGTTCAATTTGATTAGCCACCTCCTTACCATGTTTTGGTAAGGGATGTTGAAATATGTCCAATGACTGATTGGCATTCTGATTCTGGTTTTGTGTGGTGTTCTGTTGAGTGTTATTAGGAGGATTTTGCTTAGGTTGAAAGGCTTGTACCTCCATCTCATTGTTATCAATCAAGTCCTGTATTTTATGTTTTAATATTTTACAAGAGTTGGTAGTGTGTCCAGGTCCTCTATGGAAGTCACAATGTAAATCTGCTCTGTATCCGGGTATAGTTGGATCAGGTTCCCGGATATTTGGTAATTGAATTAAGCCTCGTTCTAATAATTGTGGTAGAATAGTTGATAAAGGTTGATTTAACCTAGTAAATTCTCGAGGAGGTCTATCAGGAGGTTTCAGTACAAACTTCTTCGTTGTCTTTGCAACATTAACATTAGCAATATTTTTGCTATCAGTGACTCCATCACCCACAACTTGTTTATTCTTATATTGATTTCTGGATGTTTTCTCATCGTCTTTCTTTTTAAGCTGACCTCTCCTAATGAGAGCATCTTCCACTCTTCGGGCTAAGTCTATAGCCTGATCGAAGGTGGTCAAGGTAGCAGTTGATAATTCGTAAGATAGTTGCTCTTGCAAATTATTAATAAAGATGTCCAACATCTCCCTATAAGGTAACACAAAGTGCAATTTTCCTATCAATTGTCTCCACCTAGCTAGGAAATCAGCAAAGCATTCATCTTTGTCTTGTTTTAAGTTATACAAATCTTTAATGGTCACATGTCTTTCGATATAGGCACTAAATTGATGAACAAAAGACTCGACAGTTTCTTCGAAATTCCTCAAAGAATTAGTGGGTAATTGATAATACCACTCTAATGCCATTCCTCCCAAGATTTTCGGGAACATTTTTAGTAATAACAAGTCATCATGTGATATATCATGACATGCTATCCTAAACATACGAAGATGCTCTATGGGATCTTTCGTTCCTTTATATATGGGCAGGACAAGCATAGGAAAATGTTTAGGATACGACTGTGCTACAACTATAGGATCTAAAGGCTGACTACACATCTCTCGATAATTGTACGAGGGTCGGTAGGGATCTATCTGGTCCATGCGGGAAACTAACTGTTTCACCATGGTTTCAAGATTACTAGTTTGTCCACCATATTGGTTCGGTGGGACATAGGTATGGGATTTATGAGTGTATGATGGTGTGGCATAAGGATTAGATGCTATATTGCTATTATGCAAAGTGTTGGTAGGAAGAGTATTATGAAGGGGATTTGTAATAGTATTATGTTGTATCCCGTATTGTTGGTAATTGGTGTTTGGTTTTGTTTTGGGTTTTTGTTGATTTGAGGTATGTTGCTCAATAGCTTGGCGAAATAGAGCAGTAAATGATGGTTTCTTTTGTGCGGGAATGACCCTAGGCTTGTTAACAAGCACTTTAGGTGGTTGGGTAACCTGTTGTTGTTGCATGTTTCGGATCGCAGCTACTATATCCAAATTGGATGGTCCAGCTTGATCACTCTCTTGTTCAATAAAGGACAAGGGATTAGTGCATGTGTGAAATACGTCTTCTAGAGTTGCTTGAGTGTCACTAATTCGATCCTTGTCCATATGGACTGCTCTATTAAAAACACCGATATTTGTGTTAATGAACTTCCAAAATTGTTCCATGTTTTCAAAAGTGATAGCTCCTCCCGGAGACATTTTAGGGGATGAGGATCCTTCCTCTCTATTAATTTCTTCTTGTTCATTTGCTACAACAAGCTCTTCTTCTTGCTGGTCTAGGATTTCTTCTTCCTGAACTTGGTCCTCAGGAGGGACATTTTGGTCAATTAATGGTCTTCCTAACCAATCTTCTTCTTCTTCGGTTTGTTTTCCATTCCTAAGTCTAGGCATTGTGCTAAACTTAGGTTTTAGCAAATATATATATATATATATATATATATATATATATATATATATATATATATATATATGCGATAGGGTTGAGAGGTATATATTTTAACTATATACCTACTATAATACTTAAAAAGGAAATGTTTTGTTTTTTTGTTTATATTTATTTTTTTTGTATTATTATTTCACAAGTATAAAAATAACAAACAACATGCTAGTTGCAAGAAATAACAATAGTAAAAAGAATAACTTAGTTTTCTATAAATAGTTTATGGATATCGTTGATAGGATCAAGTTCATCAAGAGTCATGAAATGCTCCTCTTCAAATTGGAAGTGGTTTTTCAAGAACTTGACAAAGTGTGCTATGGTAATATGATCTACTTCAGACTCTGACTTATAAAAATAAAGTTCATGGCAATATTCTCGATACAACACAGCTCTAGGAACTCTATTCCATATTTTTCTATCCGTAAGAATGACTTCTTGATCCTCTATACGAGATAGAAACTTATGTACTACAACTGCGTTCTCAAGGTATTCCTCAAAGGTGTACAATTCTGAAGACACAAGTGCTCTTTTATCTCCTAACCACCTATGGCAAGCTCTCTGAAGTTCATGGTACAAAGTCACCTGATCGGGATCCAGGATTCTATCTAGGACAAACCTCTTAATTTGCCTAAGTTCTGCAGATCTAGATTCAATAATACCCAATCTCCTATCAAGTTCGTCCCACAAAGGTTGGACTCTATTTGTTTGAGGTACTCTAAGCACAAAAGTAATCTCTATGGCCGTTAATTGATTTTCAACATTTATGGTGACAGCTCGTCTTCTATTATAATCTACCATCTAAATATGATATGTAAATTTAACAGTTTTCTAATGATTCTAGATGTTCTTAATAATGTGTTTTTTTTTTTTTGGATTGTTTTCAAAAGGTGTTTTAGTTTCACGTCGGGTTCACCAAAAATGTATCGCCCAAATTTTTTGCACCCTTACCTTCGGGCTAAAGGATCCGTGCCCTAGAAGGGGGATGCGAGAAGGATGGGACAATACCTCGGATGGAGAGGCCCTTTGAAGGTCGCGCCTCTCGGGGGTGGGGTATAAGGGTGAATTTTCGATGGATGGTGGGGTTCACCAGGAAACTTTGAGTGGCAGTTTCCGTGCCTAGTTTGAGAATGGGTTTGATGTGTTCATTTTATATTCAATCATTCATATTCCTAGGTTGGCCAAAATGAATCTAAGCTATTCTATATGAAATTTTGGGTTTATATGAAGACAAAAAACATGAATGAATCCTAAATACAGAGACTATGTGAAATGGAGAGGAATACACCTGATTCCTGATGTCTGATGAAGATTCTGAAGCTTGTAGGAGTCCAGATCATCCCGGATATGATAGGATCATCTGTAATTGTACAGAATCATCCCAAATCACAGGCGATCATCTGAGATCAGACAAGATCATCGACGACCTGACGAATTCGTCAAAAACCTGCAATCATGGAAACAGACACCAAAAACCGAAAATGCAATTGCAAGAATGATGCAAAATGATAGAAATAATAGTATAGATGCTTAAATAATAAATCCAGATAGCAAATCAAATGGGAAGCACTATTTTAATAACTTATTTTAAATTTTATCATGCAAATATGCTAAATGAGGTGAACTCCAGGATGCAGAACAGAAATAAATCAATCTAATGCACAATTAAATAAGAAAGAAAGGTAGAAAATGCAAACTCAGGGCTCTGGTTGCCCCTAATCTGAACTATAGTCAAAATCATCTACGATCGTACGAGATCATCATCGATCTCGACAGGATCATCCAAAATCATGTTGGATCGCCTACGACGATCCGAGCTTTCTCCGACTGAAACACAGTAAAAACCTGCAATAAAATCTGAAAATACAAATGCAAATGATGGGGGCGAGGATGTTCTAATACAACAAAAAACTAGAGTTGCAGGGAAATGATCAGCCAGGGGGATAAACTGGGAAAATCCCAAGTTTATATAGGATTAGGGGGAGGTTAGGAGGTTGGGGATCATCCCAATCTGGGAGATCTCCAACGTAGGAATCTCCAACCGTGCATACACGCTTCTACCCGAGTTGGAGAGGTTGTTGAAACAGAAGCTAATTATGAAAATTTGGTTTTGGGACGAAATCGTCTGGACGTTCTGTTCTAGATGAATTCATCCGATTTGGGACGATATCGTCAGATCGATGACGATATCGTCCAACGGTCAAAAAAAATTCTAAAAATGGCATGAAAAATGAGGTGAGCGGTTAACGGGCGGTTTTGGGGTTAAAATTCAAATTTTTATCTTTTTACTGATGGTTTAACTGCACCAATTTTAGGGTGCTATAGATCCAGAAGCCAAGATAATTGAAGATACATCTGAGTGAGGAGTCTTTAAGTGGATAAAGATCCACCAGTTAGTGCAGCAGAGAGAGAGAGTCTTCTAGAAGATCACTATCCAGAGCAGAAGGGTAAAGAGTTCTCCTGTGGAAGAGATTCATGAACTTGAGATTAGGGTATTGGCATATCCTTTGGACAGAGGTCCATAAACATTGTAATTGGGAAGGATTCCCAAGAGATTGATTGAGAAATTTTTAGCAAAATATTTTCTCCATGGAGTAGTCCACATTGGGTGAACCACATAAATTATGATGTCTCTCTTGTGTATGATGATTTGTGCATTGATTTGGTTATTTCTATTGATATTGCCATTTATTATATTGATTAATAATGTTTGGGAAAGAAAAAGAAAAAGTGGTCTTATACTGTTCACCCCCCTCTCAGTATAAGCTTGTGTTATTCAATCGCTAGTGTTATCTTTCAGAGGGAAGTTGTTATATTGGTATCAGTCCTTGCTGCCCACTACTATCACCACATGGGACCAATTGGTGGAATTATTGATTAAGAACTTTCATGAGCAAGATGATCCTTTTTCTTTACTGCACCAATTTACAAATATCCAAAGACATCTATAGGAGGAAATAGTGGATTTCAATGTCAGGTTCTCTCAAAGTTAGTAGAGAGTTCATGATGGTCTTTGGCCTACTCATGAGCAAGCCACGTTTTACTATCTCTAAGCCTTCAACTTTGACATTGGTATGGCCATCCGATAGGCTAATCTCAATACATTTCCAAATTTGTACATACAGGTGCAAAAGGTCGAGGTAGATCTAATTTCCATAGGTAAGCTACCTCCGAAGGTAACAATACCCATTCTTCTTGATCTTCCATAGCATCTATACTCTAGTGCATTTTTATAGCCTATACCTTCCATGTATCCCATTCCTTCATGGAGTTCAAGTCCACCTCAAATCACTTCGGTTCTAGTTCCACAACTCCCTGCTCCAAATATTCGATAATTACTTGCACCAGTTGTTTCGTAGTTGCCAACCCTAGTTCCATTCCAAGAATTCCTTGCTCCACCAATACCTCTACCTTTGCTAGTGATCCCTACACCCTCAAATCCCGATCCCTACCTAAAATTATTACAAAAAATATCGTCTATAAATTTAGAGGTAAGGACAATGTCAAATGAAATTACATCTATTAAGAAGAAGCAAGTTGAATCTAACTTTTGGTCAAGGATATTTCAAACACCATCGGTTATCAGCAGAGAATAGCCAACTACTAGCAAAGGTCCTAAAAGGAATACAACTATATTGGTAAATGAAGAAGCTAGTACATCGGAGCAGGCATATTGGTGTTCCACCTATAATGATCCTCATGGTGAAGATACATGCATGGTTCATTTGAATTATGTATAGACATTAGCAGAGAGTTCTATTGGTGGACAAATCAATATGATAACAAAAGTTGATCATAATTTTATGGTCCCTTCCTTGGAGCAAGTTTCAGTTCTTACAAGGGCTGGAAAGAAGCCAATAACTATTGATCCAAGAGAAATGGAGCCTTTGAAAGTCCCTACTAAAAAAAAGGTACAGGATTAAAAGGCACAACCGCAAGCGAAAGCACCTGGCACAACAACTAAACAAAAATATTCTATCTTGTTGAAGGATCTATTGCCCAAGCAAGCTCAAGAGAAGTTGCAGGTAAAGGCATCAACTTCACAGCCTACAACCACTCAAGTACAAACTGAGGCAAAATAATAAGCTAAAGAGCACCTCAAGTACCCATCATTGACCAAGTAGCAAAGGGTAGAAGCTACTCAACAATACCAAAACAAATATGAGCCAGCCAATGAAGAAAAGGGCTCTGGTACTTCTGATTATAATATTGTTGAGGAAATGAAGAAAATCCTTGCAAAGGTGAGTTTGTATGATGCATTATAGTTACCTGGACAAGTTGACCTATTGTAGGAGTCTCTCAAGTCTATGAAGGATAAAAAGAAAAGTCCCACTCAAATGGTGTTAGCATAAACATTGACAACCTCTACCACTGGTAAGAATAGACCACCTCCATTCTATCTTTCTCTCATGATGGAAGGATGGATCGTGCATAATTGCATGATCGACTCCAACGTTGCAACCACTGTCATGCCAAAGGTAGTATGTGAGGTCATGGGAATGGAGTACACAAGGAGAAGTCTAGGTGTCTTACAGTTATATGGGACCCCAATCAATATAGTGGGTGTGATTAAAGATATTCCCATTGTTCTGCATAGCATACCATAGATCACCGTTATTCAAGAAGTGGTGGTAGTCGACCTGGAACCATATTTCAACATGTGCCTTTCGAGGGAATTTACAAAAAATATAGGAGGATACCTTTCCTTGGATTATTCACATTTGGAGATTCCTTTTAAGGGAAAGAGAATTCAGATTTATAATGAAAAGCCTTCCACTTTTCACATAGAAATACTTGAGGAAGAAGAAAAGCCCACAGGTGTAGTTAATATGATGACGGAAGAAGTGCAGGAAGTGGACCTGATGGAGGAAGCTCTTGGTGAGCTCCACCTAGAATATGAGTTCTCATTGATGGATTTCAATGCAATGGTGGAAATTGATATTGGTTGTTACACCATAACCAAGCTTGAACAGATTGAAGCAGAAATCTTCGACTCTCGAGACCCAATTTTTGATCAATTATGGAAGTTATATTTTGATGGTGCAAGATGTAAGAATGGTGTAGGAGCTAGAATTTTTCTTGTTTCTCCTTTGGGGTTATAGAAAATCTACTCATATCGGTTGACCTAGAGCTGCACGAATAACACCATCAAATATGAAGCATTATGCCTTGGTCTAAAGAAAGTGAAGAAGTTGGGAATCAAACAGTTGCAAATTTTTGGATATTTTGAGCTTATTGTTAATCAGATCACAAAAAAATGTGTGTCAAAGCAACACTATTTGAAGGCCTACCGTAACAAGGTATGGGATTTTTTTGAGTCTTTTACAACACTAAATGTTCAAGCAATTTCGTGAGAACAGAATAAGCATGCAGACATCTTGGCTTCCCTTGGTGCTAATTTCTCTCCCATAGAGCAAGTGGTCAGGAGACCAAAGACCATGAGAGTAATTTATAGACCTTCGATCCCCGATAAAAACCTCTATTGGTAGGTGTTCGATAGTGATGAACAAATTGTTAATTTCTTGATTAAGGAAGTTGCTAGCGCAGAAGAAAGAATACTGGCTGAGGAGGAAATGGAAGGGATGATTCAACTAAAGAATAACCACATTCCTAGGGGACTGATTTCACTTGAGAGCTTGTTTGATCAAAATATAAGGATAGAGAAACACAAGATCAAGGTGGATGTAAAGGAGTACAAGAAAATGTATTTGGAGCCTGACAAAGTCATCAAAGTCAAAATAGACTATATACCAAATGAGCTTGAGGATATTAAAAACCTGTGTTACGAATTTCTTGATATTATTTCTTGGAGATATCATGACTTGAAAGGATATGATAAAAATGTAATCCAACACACCATCGAGTTGCAAGAGGGGGTGAAACATTTTCGGCAGAAACAATGACCTGTTAATCCAAAAATTGAAGTTCTTATGAAAGTAGAGTTGCTAAAAATGCTGGAGGCAAAAATAATTTATCCTATCAAGCACTCAACATGGGTGGCGAATTTGGTTCCAGTTCGGAAGAAAAATGGATATATTCACCTATGTGGACTTTCAAAATCTGAACCAAGCATGTTTGAAATATCACTATCCCCTACCATAGATTGATTAGATTCTTCATGTAGTCATTGGAGCATAGAGGTTTTCATTGCTTGATGGTTTCTCCGGCTATAACCAGATCTGGGTGAAGGATGAAGACCAGCACAAAATGATATTTACTACAAAGTGGGGCACCTTTGCCTATCAAAGAATGCCTTTTGGTCTTTCCAATGTTGGTGCCACCTTTCATAGAGCTATGGATATCGCTTTCGATGAGTTGTTGAATTGAGTTATTGTAATTTACCTTGATGACATGACTATTTTCTCACATCGCAGGGAGGACCATGTCTCTCATTTGAGACAAGTGTTTGAAAAGTGTCAAGAATTTAGAATTTCCATTAACCCAAAGAAATCCATTTTTTCTGTCAAAGAAGAAAAACTCTTGGGGCATGTGATTTCATAAGAAGGACTAGTAATTGATCCTACAAGAGCTGAAGCTCTCTTGAAATTGCCTCTTCTAGTTAATAAGAAGGATCTACAATCATTCTTTGGCTAAATCAACTTCATTTGGAAATTCATCACTGATTTTTCTCAGGTAGTAAAGCCCATGACTGAACTTCTAAAGAAGAATGTAGACTTCAAGTGGACATAAGTAAGAAGACAGGCATTTTAGAGAGATCAAGGAGAGAATCACCCAAGTTCCAATATTGATTAATCCAGATTATTCAAAATATTTTATCCTTTATGCATTGGGCGAGCAGGGAAGTTATACTGCTGTCCTCATGCAGAAGCAAGATGATGGGGATGAAAATCCGATTATTTTTTTGAGTCAGGTCATTTTTCCACACCAGGAAAAGTATAACTTTATTGAGAAGCAGGTATATGCAGTCATGAAATATTTAAAGAATTTTCAGCATTTTATCTCATAGAGTAAGACAATCGTCTATGTCATCCATCTAGATGTTAGGAATTTTATCATTCAAGGAGAGATGGGTGATAATAGAGTAGGTTGGGTTTCAAATATTCAAGAATATGATGTTGATATTCGGTCCGACTAAGTTGGTTTGTATTTGGTCCCTCTACCAAGAATTGTCTAAAAGCGTAGCTTTTGGATCGCTAGCCCCATTACAGGATGAGGTTATCAACAATATTAATCTTGCGAATCAATTTACAAGCGATCGTGACTACACAAAGGATCTTGTTAAATTCTTCACATCCAGAAAGTGTCCATCACATCTTGATGCCTCACAATGGTAAATATTCAGGTTATAGGCACTCAAGTACATCTTGTTGCCAAGTGGGTTATTCCACAAAAACATAGATGGAGTGCTCCTCAAATGTGTTAAAGAGTCAAAAAAATAGAAAATCTTGGAGGAGTTCCACTCTGGCTTATCTGATGGGCATTATGCAGGAAGGCCTATGGCCTTGAAGATCATTCGAGCTGGATATTTTTGGCCTACCCTCTTTGCAGATGCACACAAGGTGAGCCAAAGTTGTGATAATTTTCAGTGATATGTTGGCAGGAGTCAAAGGGTATCTCTGCCTCTACACCCAATTTAGGTAGAAGCTCCATTTTAGCAATGGGGCTTGGATTTCATTGGAGTTATTGATCCTCACTCCTCCATCGAGCATAAATATATTCTTGATAGTGACCGATTACTTTACTCGATGGGCAGAGGCCATTCCAACCAAGAAAGCTAACCAGACTACTATCATCTCCTTCCTCGAAGGATTGATTACCCATTTTGGTGTACTAGATGCCATTGTAACAGATAATGAGACTCCATTTATTGGGGCAAATATCATTGAATTTGCAAGTAGGTATGGGATTTATTTGAATACTTCCTCCAATTATTACCCATAGGGAAACGACTTGGATGAGTCCACAAACAAAAATTTGCTTTGGATCTTGAAGAGGATGCTTGGAAGCAATAAAAGAAGTTGGCATCTATTGTTAAATCAAGCTTTATGGGTGGATCATATATCAGTTAAGAAGTCAATTAAGACTTCTCCTTACTCCTTGGTGTATGGAAAGGAGGTAGTTTTACCCACTCACATCGAGCTCCCAGTCCTCCAGAATTTGCAATTGTTCAGAGATGAAGATGATGAATATGATCCCATGAGTGCAAGGTTGGCTCAACTCCTGTAGTTAGAAGAGGAGAGAGAAAAGGTATATGTTGCTTTCACCAAACATGCTAAAATTATGTAGAAGTGGTTTGGTAAGAAGATGATAGAACGCAAGTTTTAGGTTGGAGATCTAGTCCTTAAATGGAATGAGAATAAATCTAAGCCTGGAAAGCACCACAAGTTTGATGTGATCTAGGAAGGTCCATTTCAAGTCTTAGGGGTAAATTCGATGAATGCATATCATCTTCAAGATATGGATGGTTGGGATCTTCCGATTCTAGTTAACGACCTTCATCTGAAGGCTTATTTTTAGTGACATGATCAGAGGTGCAAGTATGTAAATATGTACAAATTTTATTTTCTACAAGTATTTTTATTGCTTTATAAAAAAATAAAAAAAATAAAGAGAAAGTATGAAGTCAAATATGTTAAAAAATGCCAGGCTACCCTCCAGAAGAAAATCACTTTCACCCCATAATGTTTCTTTTCTCTAAAAATTAATTGCTTCCCAAAAAGGTTTTTCAAGGATACATTATGAGTTTCGAGCGGAATTAATTATTTTATTGTAATATTTTTAGCAGGTATATGAGGGCTCCGAGGTTAAAAATGATTTATTGTCAGAATCAAGGGAGTATGGAAAAGAAGCAAATATAAAACTTTGCATGAAGTCTTGGAGCAAAAAATATTTCAAAAGTAAATGTCAGAAAGCACAACGATATGAAAAGCGCTTTCACCCCAAGTGAGGGGTGAAACTCCCATTCACCTCCCACAAGGGTGAAGCAACATGAAAATATTTTAAAGCATGGGGAGCACGTTTCGATGTTTCAGGTGACTTCATACAAGAATTTTCGGTGAAATTAGAATTGGAGCTAATGAAAAAAAAATGGAGGAAAATAATTTTCGCCCTTTCCCCTCCGAAAGTCAGATTCACCCTGAAATAATATTTTAAAAAATAATATTGAGTTATTTTAGTGAAGTTGGCTTAAATTATTTTTAATTTTCAGCAAAGGTTAAGTTACTTCATGTGCATCGATTGGAGCAAGAAAGAGAAGAAGAATATAAAAAATATATATATTAAAATTATTATTTTGTTCCAATTTAAGTGCTGAAAATAAAATAATTTAAAAGATTTAAAAGATAAAAAGAGAATGAGTTTTTAATTCCGCATGTGCCTTATTTTTATCAAAAGAAAAGACGACGGGCAAAAAAAAAAAAAAAAAAAAAAAAAAAAAAAAAAACCCCCAAATTAGAAGCTTTTTTAAAAAAGAAAAAAAGAGAAGATTTTTAAAATGCTTTTTCTATAATTGGGAGCAAAATTAAAAGTATTTATTTATTTTAAAAATGAGGGTTTCACCATGGAAGTTTATTAAATAGGTGCAAGGCACTTTCGGGAGCAAAGGAGTGGAAGCAACAATGCAACGTCAGAATAGTTTTTCTTATTGGATAATTTTTTAGCACGTGATGATTTCCTTTGGTGCAAGTAAATTTTTTCTCATGATTTTGGAGTGTTCCAAGTAGAACATTTTTTGTTGTATTTTCTAAAAGCAATGTTTTTGCATTTTCAAGGGAGAAAATCTCTTGGTTTTCTCAAAAAGGCATTGATTGGCTTTCTTGTGGCAGATTTATTTTTTCGAAGAAACTATCCAAGGGGTCAGGGTACACTGTTCAAGGGCATAACGCGGTGAAAGCACACATTTTAAAAAATATATTGTGGAAGATGGAGGTTAATACCTATTAAAATATTGGTAAACATGTCGAGTGAGGGGACCAAGGCACACATGTTTTTAATTCTCCGAAGAGATTCACTGCATTTACTATGGTAGTTGAAGGCACGCTCTATAAATAGAATAGGTAAAATCATCCAAAGATTAATTTTTAAATTTGCCGGTGCATTTGTGGGTTTTGTTTGTAGAAGTTGCAGAGCGCTTTCAGGGTTGCCAAAATTTACACGATGGGCAAGAAAAGTGCAGATGTAAAATATGCCACAGAACCCAAATAGTCGAAAAAGAAAGCAGAGGGTGGGAAAAATCCAAGAAAGCCCAAAGAAATGAAAATATGGATTTGGACCCATACTCTAACACAATGGTAGAAATTGGAGACTACATCATCACCAATAAGGGTGTCGTTAAGCTTAATCAAGATGTGGAATTCATAACTAAGCAAGGGTTGATGCTAGAAATCCCTTTAACAGTGTTATACTAGCATAGTTATTCTGGTATTTATGCACACCCGTACATGATTACCCGTACATGCTTACCCAGATTTGGTGAAGTTTATTGCTTGATTTTATAACCCATCTACTAGGGCTATTCGAAGGGTGAATGTGGATGTGCTTTTCTCCATCTCGTCCAACGCAGTAAGGGAAGCATTTGCTTGTGGGTTGAAGCCTCCCTTCGACATGATATCCAAAAAACTACACATCAATGAACAGGAGGAGAAATACGTGTCCATAGTGATGATGCACCAATTTATGGAGATGTAGTTAATTCAAGAACCACAGCTAGGGAATTTTCCAAATATGTCAAAGTTGCTTTCAGGTTTTAAGAGCCCAGATATTTTTTCAATGTTGGCTTGGATTTTTGGCCTCTCTATAGACTCCATAGTTCATAAATGGTAAGTGATACTTTCATAGTGCATATCATAGGGGGATTTTTATGCTCCTACGATGATGAGGGCAAGCATGAATCTGATTTATTTTGACTAGGCTGATTTTATATATCAAAAAATGCACATCCAATTGGAAAAATTGAATACAGGAGAGGCAAATTTGTTCAAGCATACTTCATTTCTTGTCTCGTATTTTTTATTTATAGTTGTTAAACAGGTTGATGAGGAAAACAAGGTTTTACCCATTTATATGTGGACTCCCACTCTATCAAGAAGGGAGTCATTCTATAATTTTAATCCCTTATTTTTGGGCCCTTCAATTGAGCTGATTTTTGGCAAGAGTGAAAGGGTACCATAGGCTATGAGAGAGGTGGTTTTTAGAGTGCATAAGGGTGATATATTCCTACTGACTCAAGGTGTAGTTGTATGAATTTTTGGCTTCATAGGTAAGCCATTCCTGCTTCCCTATTTCACCATCGAGCATATATTTGCAATGGAGGTGGTGCACAAGAATAATTATGTGAATAATTATTATGGAGTAGGGTGCGGTAAGAGAACAACATGCATGATGTCTTTCAAATTTGATAGTATAGAGGTGAACCAAGTTGGTCAGAATAGATTACTCACAAAGGCTCTCCAGGACCTGGGTCTAGTGGAACTACCACAAAGATGGAGATATGACCCATTGGGTCATTTTTTGGAAATAATTAAGGCCAAGTATTTTCATTGCTGCCCATGGCTAGATATTTAGTAAAATCACAATAATTTTGAAGGGTGCGATTTGGAGTGGCATGTTGAAGCCATGATGTCACTTCCACCATGGCATGATTTTTATGAATAAGAGGCTGAATATAACCCCGTAGTGCACAGAGAACATATTCCTCCACTCGAGACTATTTAGCCAGATGAAAGATCAACTACCCACATGGTCTGAGGAAAATATCATAAATTGGTGGATAATGAGGGTCCACCGTGGAAAAATTACATCACCTTATGGGTTGAATATGGATGAAGCATTTTTTGATGCATATGATGAATTTATTGACATTTATCAATCTATCACTTTCTTAAAGGTTATACCTCAAAATTTTTACAAATTGACAATGAAGAAAGCATGGCCATAAAGAATCACCTGGTAATAAAGGAATCAACGCATTAGAAAGAGGAATAGCCATTTGTGTTTAAAAGAAGATCTCAGTGGGATAAGAAAAGCGTAGAAGAGACATTGCCTTTTTCGAAGGTTGTAAAAAATCCAAGAACTGATGTTGTTTCTTTGACCACTATTGTAGTTTCCATAGTTGTAGTTACTGTAGTAAATCCTCCTCCATCAATATCAGCTTCCCAAGTTAGCATTGTCTAGGATCTTCCATTAATTCAAGAGCAGCAGTTGGACCAGAAGATGGAGATCGTAGATCTAGAGGTGGAAGTGAAAAATCAACAAGAAGAACATATTTTATAGCCACCCCTATCATAAGCTCACATAGTACCCACACCTAAATGTATGTCTCCTATTTTTCCCTCTTCTTCCACTCAGGAGAAAGTAGTGGCTATCACTTCATTTCCTTCAGTTCCTATATTTTTTGCCCCTTCATTTGGTATACCTTCTATTTCCATTTCACTCCCTACATCTCATTCACAAGTCACTACTGCTCCTTCTTATCTTACCCTCTCTTTGGCCTCCCTTTCTTTTAGTTCATTTGCATCAGGTCCAAACCCATTTTTACATCCCTTACCTTCCATTCCTATCACTACCTCCACTATAGCTGTAAGTACGCAAGATCCTCCATGGGTGAGTGTAACTGCAACCAATCCTAGTGCTTATATCTATTCTGTTGTTTTGGTCCCCCATATAATTTTTGTTTCCTCTTCTTCCTTCGAGCCAGACCGTTCATAGGATCTTTTCCCTTTCACCTTATTTTTGGAGATACAGGCACTACCTAAGATCAAGGTGATTCCTGAACAACCATTTGCTGAGAATATTACTTGTGCTCATATTAGTTCATCACAATGGTTGAAGAGTTGTAGGAGAAAAGAGGTACTTGCTCTAGTGAAGCCACTCAATAAATTTAGCTTTAATCTAGTTGCTATGGAGGCTCACACTACCAAGATAATTCCCTTGGTCCAAAAACCATAAGGATAAATGATTCCAAGTGATTACGCTTATGATATTGTGATGGAGGACCTAAAAAAGGGCTCAATTTACTTACATGACGAGCATTACAAGCAGATATTTTATGACATCTAGGAAAAAATTGTCGAGCTTGAAAAAACTTTGGCAAAAATTAGAGCACAATAGGAGAATATGACAAAGGATATAGAGCAATGATGACAGTAGGTGGAATTCCAGCATAAGGCAAAGGATGTAACAAAGTAGCAAGTGTAGGCACTAAAGATATAGCTTGATTCCATACAGAACCAACTTGTAGAGAAGGCCACACAAGCTACAAGCTTCTATTAGAAGATAATTAAGGCAAACCATCTTCGGTTGGCTCAAAGTTGTGATAATTTTATGGCAAGAGTAGTTCTAGTTCTGTAATACCTCTATGAGGCTCGAATATAGATTCAATTGGGCCAATAACTAGTGGAGAGTATTGAGGAGATGCTAGAGCCACATATGAAGTTTGTAGTAAAGATACAAGCCCTGGCTCAATCTAATATGCACATTCACCCCATGAGTGATATAGATTGATCTTTGTCTACTACCAAGATTACATTGCGTAGTTATTTTCATAGGTTGGATCTAGTGAGAGAGGGTAGGAAATTCCTTAATATGATTGAGGGGGAGCATTCTGTTTCAATGGTTCATTTTGATTCTCTCATTGATATGGGATTCCCAAATTTTATAGATGAATAGGGTGAGCCACTGTCAAAGGAACAATTAGAAGCAACCTAGAAGAATTTTGTGCATGACACATCAGAAATTGACAGGTGGGAAGAACCAATTACTGAAGAACAAGTGTTGCAACTCATAAAAATGTTCACTCGCATGGAGTCATCCTTGTTTGAGTTAGCTCAGAGATCTAAGAACCTTATATTGGAGGATACCTAGAATCTACGATATATTTATGAATCAATTAATATTTCTTATCCATTTACTATAGATGCTTGGGCTGAAGTAGTTATGGTTTATGAAAACACCTGTGAGAGTTTTAAGGAATAGGAAGAATAAGCTTCAGCAGAATAGGTAGTAGTAGAGCAGGCAGTGGTTAAGAAGGTAGAAGTTGAGTAGAGGTAGAGGAAGATGTCTTAACCAAAAGTGCTAACCAAGGTAGCTCATAAAAATTACCACTAAGAGCCCAATGGATAAAGGCCTAGGATTACCTGTATCGATGCAAGTTGGCTACCCAAAGAGCTGCCAAAAATATTGGCAATTTTGCATCTTGCTACATTAAAAATTTTAATAAATTTTTTGATATAGTGTGATTATAAAGTAGTAAATATAGTGAATCAATATTGCAGTGTTTTTGGATAATAATGTGTTGCAGTTCATTTTGTGTTAACCTTCTCTCTATTTTTTATGGGTCTTACATTTTAAAATGATGGATGTTATAAGAAAAATGGTTATGGGAGATGGTGTGTAAAATCATTTGAAATTTCCCAAAGATGTTAATAGAAATTGCACCTAATACTGAGGGTAAAATAGACATAACAACCTCTTTGCCCCAAGAGAAGGTCAAAAACCCTTATCACCCTTCCTGGGAGTGAAGATATCTTTGTTTTTGAAAGCATGGTAAAAATACGTTTACCCCAAAAGTGGGGAAAAAAATCCATTCACCTCGCTTTGGGGTGAACATAAATTTAAAAAGGGAAAAGATGTTAAGTCTGGCAAATATGCACTTTCACCCCAATTGAGGGGTGAAAGTCCCTTTCATCCCTCCTTGGGGTGAAAAAACATTTAAGGAAAGGCTCATGGTGGGCCCAAGGTTGAGGCAAACACACAACTTCGAAGGAAGGTGTTTAAATGAATATTTACTATCGCACCTTGGGTCCCACGCAAAGGAATACGTTTGAAGCAGGTATTTAAAATATTAAAAAGTGGAAGTCAAAAGGTACTATGGTCAACTTGGTTTTTGCCCCAAGTGGGGGGCAAAAATACCATTCGCCTCTCCTTGGGGTGAAGATGATTTTTCAAAAGCAAACGAAGTCATTTCCCAAAGTTGTTTCAATAAGGTAGTTTTTAGACGTTTTAAAGACAAAGCGACCCCAAGCGAGCTTCACTATAGTGAGCAATTTCAAAGTTCCCTAGAATTATAGAAAAAAATGAAATATTAATGGTAAGTCCAAGGAAAAGTTGAAAATATTTAAATTAAAGTGTATT
Source organism: Wollemia nobilis (assembly GCA_028583015.1). NCBI lineage: Eukaryota > Viridiplantae > Streptophyta > Pinopsida > Araucariales > Araucariaceae > Wollemia > Wollemia nobilis. Next base: position 2,427,588 of record JAQPPZ010003635.1, on the reverse strand, counting down.
CACCCTAGAAGAGGGGCGAAAGCACCATTCACCCCACATTGATGCGAACATCTATAAAAAATCAGCAACGTATGACAGAGAAAAGTCATAGGAAGTTTCACCCCAAGAGAGGGATGAAACCACCTTTCACCCCTCCCTGGGGAAAAAGAAGATCTAAAGGAGATGTGTGTGCATTTAAATAATATCAACACCCTCTTGGCAAAGTGAAAGCTCCATCAGCCAAAGAAAATGCAATGGGGGAGCCTATGAAAACATAAATGAAGAGTTAGCAGTAGTTTCACTCGAGGTGAAGGGTGAAACTCCTGGGTGCCTCTCCTTGGGGGTGAACATATTTTATAAGAAATACATTGAGCTAGTGTTGAAAATTCAAAAGGTTTTTCACCCCAGGGTAGGGACGAAACTCCCTTTCGCCTCTCCTTGGGGCGAAAGCGCATTGCAAAGGTGTCTGAAAGCAAGTCATGGGCCCCACTCATAGATAGATTTAAAAGAGTACTTTAGAGAGTTTCACCTCGAAGGTGGGGTGAAAGCTTCATGCACCTGTCTTTGGAGCAAATGCTATTTCAAATGAAAAATGCATGCCATGAGCAAGGGATACTCAAAAATATGTGTTAAATAGCGCGTTCGTCCCAAGTGAGGGGCGAAGCTCTTAATCGCCCCTCCTTGAGAAAAAAATAGAAAATTAAAGTATTTTTAAGCAAAGTGGATGAATTTCAATCAAGCGAAGAGAGAATCTCAAGGCTGAATAGTGTTTTAAAATATTGTAAGGATGAAAATACACTTTCTCCTAGGATGAAGTGAAATTTGTGATCATTGCTTTGGGTGTAGGGTAAAATTTTAGGTGCAAATATGGGGTGTTTCACCCAAATTTGTTCTATAAAGAAGTATTGTTGTGATATTAGGTGAAGCTATTTTCTAAGATGCCTAGTCTTGAAATTGATGAGAATTTAATGATTGAGGTGAAGAGTGAATACATTTGCTGGTTTCAAGCTGAAAAGGCTACAGGATTAAATATCACAAGATAATTTTCATGAGTTTTAAGACATTCTAGATAGGAGTGGATTTCCAATAAATAATGGAGGTATCATGTCAACGACCATATTTTTTGGACATTTTGAGTCCCTAAGTCAAAGTTGTCATTGATGTCACCATTGATGCCACCAGATGGAGTCATCATTAATACCAAAGATTTTAGCAGGAAATAAAGGTGACAAATATGGTCATTTGATATTCAGCAAGAAGGCAGAAGTTCGAGTGAAACAATGCAAAAGACAAAAGTTAAAAAGGAGTGATAATATTTATTTTATAAATTATTTAAATTCAGGATGAATTTAAATTTTATAAATAAATATTAAAAGGTACTTTATCAAAGGTGAAATATTATAATGGTTAGAAGTGCCATGGTGAAAACCCAAAATAAAATATTTGTAATTTTCATTACAATATTTTATATTGCAAAAGTGGGTTTATAAAGTCTAAAAATATCTTAATAAACCCAAAGGTTGGGTTTAAAGGTTTAAGACCAAAGAATATTTTAATAAATCCAAAGGTTGGATTTAAAGTTTTAAACAAGGCAAAGTTTATTTCTGCCGACGTCATAGAAGCCAAAGGGAAGCGCCAACATTTTTGATTTAATGGAAATGCATATAAATACCATGCCCAAAGTTGATTTCCGAATTATCCTTGCTCGAATTGGAAAGAGAAAGCATACGAATTAAATGCAGAGCTCGTGAGATAGAATTGTGAAATTCATGTTTGACTTGATGGTGAAAGGAAACAAAAGCAAGCGCATTGATTAGTTGGAAGCCAACAAGGCACCTTGGCCTAGTGGCAAGTGGGCTGAAAGTTAATGTTTTGGTGTGCATGGTGGATAGTGTTCGAATCCCACGAAAGCTTTTGGTGGACGTGTTGAAGGCGCCAATCGTTAGGCGCATACATTTTGCAAGGCAAGGAAGGGGTGTTGAAGCACGTGGTGCTTCTTCCTTCCCAACGAGCTTGTAGCTCGTGTGGTGGTTTGCACCATGGGCAAAGACTTTGTGAGGGCTGCGTTGAGAGTTCGAAACTCTCCAAAGGCAAAGGTACATTTTTATGTTTTATTTTATTAATGCCTAAGTTGGAGGTATAAGGTATTTGGTGGTTAAAGTCTTTGCATTGTGATAAAGGTTGGTAGTTGAGAAATATCATTAGGAGGTATAAGGAGAATTTTATTTTTATTTTCAAGTCTTAAATTTTGCTATTGTGGAATATTGAAAGGTTAAGACTTTGTGGGTTGTATGTTATTTTGAATAAAGGGTTTTGTGATTATTGTGAGGATATTGCTTATTGTTTAAGTTGGAGTGATAAGGTGTAATTGTGATATTATTTTTGTGATATAAAAATTATCCTCTAACCCTTATTGAGTTTTTCAAAGAAGTAATTGTGAGTGTGGCAGATTTGTAAGGACAACTACTCTTCAAGAAAAGGTATGGGAAAAATTCTTCTTTGTTGAGTTAGGTGATTGGCTTGATTGAAAATTAAGTTTGGAGTGAAAAGGATTTGATTAGGGTTTCCTTTTCAAAAGTGGTTGAGTTAATGCTTCAAGGTTTTTTGATTTGAGAGTTGTGATTAAAACCTTGTCTTATTAGCATTGTTGTTGAAGCCAATGGGTTATGCAAAGAACTTGAACTTGAGTTAGAAAAGAACATGAGTATCATTGTTATGTGAGATTTGTTATTGAGCATTGTTGGAAATATTTTGAGTTGGTTGATATATGCTTGGACTAGGGTTTGTGAGAAAGGGTTGTTCCTTGAGGTGATTGGTTGAGTAGAGTTGATTGAGCCTAGTCAAGTGGGTTGATGGTTGTCAAGTTCCATAAAAAAACTATTCTATATTCTGATTTGAGTTGAGATTGAGTTTTGAGTATAGAACATATTGAGTCTCTAACAATTCTCTTTATGATTCTATGAGATTGGACAAGTTCTGTGTGAGCTTGTTGAGCATATTTGAGTAGGTTCTAAGTGGACCTATTGAGTAGATTTGAGCAGGTTCTGAGTGGACCTGTTGAGCAGATTTGAGCAGGTTTTGAGTGGACCTATTGAGAAGATTTGAGAAGGTTCTGAGTGAACCTATTGAGTAGAGCTTTGGAGGTGATAGAGCAGAGAGGATAGAGTCTCCAGTGGATAGAGATCCATCAGCCAGGATATTGAGGACAGGTCTTCTGAGTGAGGACAAGAGTCTTCAAGTGGAGAGAGATCCATAGTCAGTGTAGTGGAGGTAGTGTCTTCTAGAGGTTCACCAACCAGAGTAGAGGAGAAGGAGTTCTCCTGTGGATAGAGATCCACAAACTAGATTTAGGGGATCAACATCTCCTTTGGATAGAGGTCCATAAACATTGTAATTGGGAAGGATTCCCAAAATATTATTTGAGAAATATTTAGAAGAAATATTTTTCTATGGAGGTAGCCCACATTGGGTGAACCACGTTAAAAATGATGTCTCTCATGTGTGTGATGCTTTGTGTGATGTTTACTATTTTATTAATGTTGATGCTACTATTTGGATTAAAAGGGAAAAAGTTTTATTGTATATTGTTCACCCCCCTCTCAGTATAAGCACATGTTCTTCAATTGGTATCAGAGCGGGTCTCTCCGTGAAGAGTCTAACAACTTGGAAGAGGATCCTTCGGTAGCACACATGACTTCAGAAAGTGAAGAAGAGACTATGTTTGATATAAAAGAAGAGTTCTTTGCTGCTCTCAGAAAATTGGAAAGACTTAGAGAGAAAAATTCAAGCTTGAAAGAACAAATTCAGGAAGATGAAGAAGCAAGAGTGGAATTTATACAGAATCTCACAGAACTCAAGATTAAGGTAGAAGAAGGAAAGAATATTGAGCAAGATATGATAGATCTATTGAGAGCCAGGGAAATAGAATGTGAAATATTGGAAGCAAAAATTGTTCTCCTAAGGAATAAACTGGAAAGGACCAAGATACTACAAGATACAGAATATGAGAAGCAAAAAGAGGAATCAAGCTTCCAAAAGGCAAAAACTTCAAACAAAGAAAAGCAAGCAAAGGACATCAGAAAGGAAGAAAGCAAAGAAGAACCCTGGATAAGGGTTAATCACAAGAAGAAGATGACTTCTTCACAACATCCAAGACCTCCAAACAGGTTACATAATTTCTTCCATGGTCATTGTTTTTCTTGCAATAAATATGGTCATAGAGTTGCACATTGTATTCATCATGCAAGATACAATAGAAATTTCAATTCCTTTGCACCTCTCATGGATGATGATGTTATATGTTACAAATGCAATAATTTTGGGCACAAGGCTAGATGGTGTAAAATGATATTTCTTGAGTCTAGAAAAACAATTCCAACAACTAGGAAGGATGAAAGAAAGAATGTTAGGGCCAGATCTATGTTAGTACAAACAACCCTGCATGCTCAAGATAAAGAAGAACAATGGTATCTTGATAGTGGTTGCTCTAGTCACATGACAGGAGACAAAGATAAGTTCATTGTACTAAAGGAAACAAATAGAGGATCAATAAGTTTTGGTGATAATGGATCAACAAGGATTGTTGGGAGAGGAACTCTAAGTCTAGACAATGGAAAAACAAAAATAGAGAATGTTTTATATGTCAAAGGGTTAAAACACAATCTTCTGAGTATAAGTCAACTTTGTGATCAAGGATACATGGTCACCTTCCATCTAGATAGATGTGAGATAAGAAAAATAGAAACTGGAAGAATTATTGCAAATGCAAGAAGGACCCCAAACAACTTATATATGCTCAATGAGATCAAAGGGGAAAAGTGCTTTCTATCACAAGAAAATGAGAGTTGGTTATGGCATAGAAGATTGGGTCATTTGAATTTTGACAACATAGTCAGTATAAGCAATAAACAAGCAGTTAGAGATTTACCCAAAATAAGAAGACCTCAAAACACAATTTGTGCACCCTGTCAACATGGAAAGCAAACTAGGACAACCTTTAAACCAAAAGGCTATATATCATCTGAGCCATTGAGTTTAATACATACTAATTTGTGTGGTCCTACTAGAACACAAAGTATTCAGGGTGAGAGTTACTTCATGTTGTTTATAGATGATTATTCCAGAATGGTTTGGGTAACCTTCCTAAAAGAGAAATCAGAGGCCTTTGAAAAATTTAAAGCATTCAAGGAATTGGTTGAAAATGAAATAGGCAAAAGGATTAAGTGTCTACGATCCGATAGAGGAGGAGAATTTACTTCAAATGAGTTTGTAGAATTTTGTGAACAACATGGAATCAAGAGAGAGTACTCAATAGCAAGAACCCCCCAACAAAATGGAGTAGTTGAGAGGAAGAACAGGATTATTGAAAATATGGCTAGAGCTATGTTAAATGAATCTAAGTTATCAGATGGTTTTTGGAAAGAAGCAGTATCTGCAGCTGTATACATAATTACTAGGGCTCAATTAAGGGTAAATCATCACAAGACTCCATATGAGCTTTGGAAAGGAAGACCTGCTACTGTAAAATATTTCAAAATATTTGGAAGCAAATGTTACATAAGACGGGAAGATCAGAACTTGGGCAAATTTGATCCAAGATGTGATGAGGGAATTTTTCTTGGTTATTCTACAAAGAGCAAGGCTTACAGATGTTTCAACAAAAGAACACGCACTATGGTGGAAAGTATGAATGTAACAATTGATGAGAAGATAGATTCTAGAGAACCAGTTCAACAAACTATGTACCAAGAAGATGGATGTTTTCAAGAAGAATTTTGTGAGGAATCAGATAATGATGAAGAAGAAACACAAAGGCTTCTTCCTAAGACTCCTTCCAGGTATGTACAGAAACATCACCCAAAATATCAGATCATCGAGAATCCAGATGAAAGACAGACAAGGAGAAGAATAATAAAACCATCTCAACAAGCAAATTTTTCTTTGCTATCTAAGATTGAGCCAAAAGATTTCACTCAGGCTAGTGAAGATGAATTTTGGGTTAAAGCAATGAATGAGGAATTGGATCAGATAGAGAAGAGCAAAACTTGGGAACTTGTTCCATGACCAAAGGACAAAAATGTGATTGGCACAAAATGGGTATTCAAAAATAAGTTGAATGAAGATGGACAAGTGGTCAGAAATAAAGCAAGGTTAGTATGCAAAGGTTATGCACAAGTAGAAGGAATTGATTTTGATGAAACCTTTGCTCCAGTTGCATGACTTGAAGCTATAAGGATATTTTTAGCTTTCACAAGTTTCAAGAACTTCAAGGTATATCAGATGGATGTCAAGTCAACATTTCTAAATGGGGTTCTAGAAGAAGAGGTCTACATTGAACAACCAGAGGGATTCATACTAGCAGATACACCAGATCAGGTATGCAGATTGAAAAAGGCATTGTATGGTTTAAAGCAGGCTCCTAGAGCATGGTACTCAAGATTGGATAAGTATCTACAGGAATAAGGATTCATGAAAGGAATAGCAGATAGTAACTTGTATATCAAAAATGAAGGAAATGATCTTCTAATAGTGGTTGTTTATGTTGATGACATAATTTTTGGAGGAAACAATGACAAGATGTGCAAAGAATTTGCTAAGAATATGCAAAGTGAATTTGAGATGTCTATGCTTGGTGAATTATCCTTCTTTCTTGGTCTTCAGATTTCACAATCAGGAAAGGGAGTGTTTCTTTCTCAAGCCAAGTACATCAAGGAGATGTTGAAGAAATTCAGGTTAGAAGATTGCAAACCAGTAAGTACTCCTATGGTCACAGGGTGCAAGTTGAGTAAGGATGATGAATCTCCAGAGGTAGATCAGAGATTATACAGATCCATGATTGGCAGCTTATTATATGTCACAGCTACAAGACCAGACATAGTACAATCAGTGGGATTAGTGGCAAGGTTTCAAGCAACACCTAAGGAAACACATGTGGCAGTAGTAAAAAGAATTTTTAGGTATCTAAAAGGGACTATGGATTTTGGGCTTTGGTATCCCAAAAGTGACAGTTTCACACTAACAACATATACAGATGCATATTGGGCCGACAATATTGATGATAGAAAAAGCACAAGTGGAGGAGCCTTCTTTCTTGGAGAAAGTCTAGTCTCCTGGTTAAGTAAGAAGTAGGTTTCAGTATCACTATCTATAGTAGAGGTAGAATATATTATAGTAGTAGCCAGTTGTACACAGGTGTTATGGATGAAGAGAACTTTAGAAGACTTCAAGATAAAGCATGATCAGCCCATTCCTATACTATGTGATAATACGAGTGCCATATGTATCTCAAAAAATATGGTAATGCACTCCAGGACAAAGCACATTCCGATTAAGTATCATTTTCTGAGAGAACAGGTGACAGATAAACAGGTCAGATTGGAGTATGTCACTACAAAGGAACATATAGCAGATATTTTCACTAAGCCACTCTCAAAGGAAACTTTTGAGTATCTTCGAGGAAAATTGGGAGTGAGACTCCCACCCCAGAATTAACCACCTCATGTGGAGGTGGGGGAGGGGCTAAGCTAAGAGGCTCATTCTTAGCCCCGAGCCCCAAAGGTGACCCTTTGCCATTGATGTCAAAGGGGGAGAGATTTGTGTGTATTGGGGAGAGATTTGATATGGGGAGAGATTTGATATTTGAGAGAGCATTGAGCCAGGGGGAGCAGAAGAAAAAGAAAGGTCAGGTTATAGTAAAAGGATATGGGTTGCCATCAATGACAAAGGGGGAGATTGTTGGACATTTTGAGTCCCTAAGTCAAAGTTGTCATTGATGTCACCATTGATGCCACCAGATGGAGTCATCATTAATACCAAATATTTCAGCAGGAAATAAAGGTGACAAAGATGGTCATTTGATATTCAGCAAGAAGGCAGAAGTTCGAGTGAAACAGTGCAAAAGATAGAAGTTAAAAAGGAGTGATAATATTTATTTTATAAATTATTTAAATTCAGGATGAATTTAAATTTTATAAATAAATATTAAAAGGTACTTTATCAAAGGTGAAATATTATAATGGTTAGAAGTGCCATGGTGAAAACCCAAAATAAAATATTTGTAATTTTCATTACAATATTTTATATTGCAAAAGTGGGTTTATAAAGTCTAAAAATATCTTAATAAACCCAAAGGTTGGGTTTAAAGGTTTAAGACCAAAGAATATTTTAAATAAATCCAAAGGTTGGATTTAAAGTTTTTAAACAAGGCAAAGTTTATTTCCGCCGACGTCATAGAAGCCAAAGGGAAGCGTCGACATTTTTGATTTAATGGAAATGCATATAAATACCATGCCCAAAGTTGATTTTCGAATTATCCTTGCTCGAATTGGAAAGAGAAAGCATACGAATTAAATGCAGAGCTCATGAGATAGAATTGCGAAATTCATGTTTGACTTGATGGCAAAAGGAAACAAAAGCAAGCGCATTGATTAGTTGGAAGCCAACAAGGCACCTTGGCCTAGTGGCAAGTGGGTTGCAAGCTTACATTTTGGTGTGCATGGTGGATAGTGTTCGAATCCCATGAAAGCTTTTGGTGGATGTGTTGAAGGCACCAATCATTAGGCGCATACATTTTGCAAGGCAAGGAAGGGGTGTTGAAGCACGTGGTGCTTCTTCCTTCCCAACGAGCTTGTAGCTCATGTGGTGGTTTGCATCATGGGCAAAGACGTTTGTGTGGGCTGCGTTGAGAGTTCAAAACTCTCCAAAGGCAAAGGTACATTTTTAATGTTTTATTTTATTAATGCCTAAGTTGGAGGTATAAGGTATTTGGTGGTTGAAGTCTTTGCATTGTGATAAAGGTTGGTAGTTGAGAAATATCATTAGGAGTTATAAGGAGAATTTTATTTTTATTTTCAAGTCTTAAATTTTGCTATTGTGGAATATTGAAAGGTTAAGACTTTGTGGGTTGTATGTTATTTTGAATAAAGGGTTTTGTGATTATTGTGAGGATATTGCTTATTGTTTAAGTTGGAGTGATAAGGTGTAATTGTGATATTATTTTTGTGATATAAAAATTATCCTCTAACCCTTATTGAGTTTGTCAAAGAAGTAATTGTGAGTGTGGCAGATTTGTAAGGACAACTACTCTTCAAGAAAATGTATGGGTAAAATTCTTTTTTGTTGAGTTAGGTGATTGGCTTGATTGAAAATTAAGTTTGGAGTGAAAAGGATTTGATTAGGGTTTCCTTTTCAAAAGTGGTTGAGTTAATGCTTCAAGGTTTTCTAAATTGAGAGTTGTGATTAAAACCTTGTCTTATTAGCATTGTTGTTGAAACCAATGGGTGATGCAAAGAACTTGAACTTGAGTTAGAAAAGAACATGAGTATCATTGTTATGTGAGATTTGTTATTGAGCATTGTTGGAAACATTTTGAGTTGGTTGATATATGCTTGGACTAGGGTTTGTGAGAAAGGTTGTTTCCTTGAGGTGATTTTTTTATAAATTGATATATTGTAGTGTTTTGAGTATAGAACATATTGAGTCTCTAACAATTCTCTTTATGATTCTATGAGATTGGACAAGTTTTGTGTGAGTTGTTGAGCATATTTGGACAAGTTTTGTGGACTTGTTGAGTATATTTGAGTAGGTTTGAGTGGACCTGTTGAGCAGATTTGAGCAGGTTCTGAGTGGACCTGTTGAGCAGATTTGAGTAGGTTCTGAGTGGACCTATTGAGCAGATTTGAGCAGGTTCTGAGTGGACCTGTTGAGCAGATTTGAGAAGGTTCTGAGTGAACCTATTGAGCAGAGCTTTGGAGGTGATAGAGCAGAGAGGACAGAGTCTCCAGTGGATAGAGATCCATCAGCCAGGACATTGAGGATAGGTCTTCTGAGTGAGGACAAGAGTCTTCAAGTGGAGAGAGATCCACAGTCAGTGCAGTGGAGGCAGTGTCTTCTAGAGGTTCACCAGCCAGAGCAGAGGAGAAGGAGTTCTCCTGTGGATAGAGATCCACAAACTAGATTTAGGGGATCAACATCTCCTTTGGATAGAGGTCCATAAACATTGTAATTGGGAAGGATTCCCAAAATATTATTTGAGAAATATTTAGAAGAAATATTTTTCTATGGAGGTAGCCCACATTGGGTGAACCACGTTAAAAATGATGTCTCTCATGTGTGTGATGCTTTGTGTGATGTTTACTATTTTATTAATGTTGATGCTACTATTTGGATTAAAAGGGAAAAATTTTTATTGTATACTGTTCACCCCCCTCTCAGTATAAGCACATGTTCTTCAATATTTGCAGTTTTCTGTGCACCAATGCTCAAATTTACTATTTTCCTAGGAATTTCCTTTAAAAGCTGGATCACCGCTATAGAAGGAATATTTTTGAGGATTTTTTAGGAGAAGATTCCTCTTTCTAGTTTCTAATCCAGGGATATTTTATATTTTATGTATTAAATAGTCAGAGGTGAAAAAATCTATAAATACTAGACATTTTCAATGTAAAAGAGGAGGATAGACACTTTGTAGAAAAAATCTTCAAGTTTCTATGTAAATAGAGGGAATTTGGCTTCAGATTATGCAAGCAATTTTTGTGTGTGATTTCTTTCTACTCTAAAGCATTTCTATTTTATGTTCATATTCATTATCTTCTAAGTTTAAATTTTGCATCTAGATTTGAACACTAACGGTGAGGGAGTGAGTACTGGAATGCGACTCTAGAAGTTGTCTCTTCAAAATTGTAAGTGTATTCTTTGCCTTATTTTTTGTTCTATGCTGCCATTATGCTTGATTTGTATTCCTGTTGCTAGTCTAACCACAATCTTACATCTTATGGTCTGTGGCTATATTTTCCATTTCTTTCCATTATTTCCATTTCTTTCCTGCAACTCTAGACTTAAAACCGGTGTAGGATTTAGTAAGGGAGCCAACCCTCTATGGATATTGGCCTGGAGGACATCTATTTCCTCTAGCATTTCAATGTTGGTTGTGTTTAGGGTGCATAAACATATGCTTGTATTTTAGGCAAAATTTTGACCAATAGTTCTAAGGTTACATTATGGACATAATGCTCCATGTATTGTATCAAGCAATTATCAAGTTGTATATTTGATTCATCAATAATATTGTGAGTATGTTTATTAAGTAATATTATTGTTATTTCATGAATTTAATATTCATTTATATTGGTAAGATTGTTTGAATGCTCTAATATTGAGTTTTATTAAGATCTTGGATATTGGGACCTATGAAATAATCTAGCTAAAAATCCATCACACTAATCTGTTGAAGAATATTTTATTTTTTGTAATCATATGATATTTGTAGTTATTGGGAGTTTAATAAATATTACTCCCATGGAAAATTGAAGAGACACATATCTTAATATATTGAGAGGAGATGAAGGTGAATATACAAGAAGAGGCTCCATTATTTACAAAAGTATAGTAGGAAAGAAATAATGTATCAATAAGAGAAATATGTATCATATATGAATAAAATGTGTATAGTTTGTGAATATATTTTTCTTTTTATTTGAATCTTAATTTATGAATTTATTATTAAATCAAGGCCTTAGGCTAATAGAGGTATTAGAGTGAGGTTAAGTATAAGTGAGGATATTTTATGAGATTATAAGGATAATTTTCATCATCAAATGATAAGCCCGATGTTGAGGAAAGTTGTGTATGTGAGAGAGTCATGCAAGAAGTCTAAAATATGTATCTAATGAGGTACACAATAATCCACAAATATGTGTATTTATATCCATGTCAAGTGATTTTTTGTGAACACCCTAGATATTCAAACTACACATTGTTGAGACATCTTAAGAAGGAGGAGAATTAGGAAGCAACATAAAGGTGGAAAGCTTAGTTGTAAAAGTATATTTATGTTTGAAAAAGTGTTGATACCCTAGTTGAAGAAATAAATTTGAAGATTTATCTTGGAGGAAAAATAGAGTGAAGAATGGAGTACTATATACTAAATAAAGAGAAAAAATATTGAATTCTTAGTGAGAAGAAGAATGACATATTACAAGGTATTAAATCAATATTTTATATGTCCATTCAATTTTACTACCCAAATTATTAGATAAAATCATTAGAATGAATTAATTATGAGAAAGAGACCTTGCTCTACCTAGAAAAAATTCATCATGCCACTGGTGTTTAGGTCCTTATTTATTTAAAACATCCTAAGATAAACTCTACCAAAAAATGGTGCATGCTCTTGTCTATTGGATATGCCCTAGTCCTAGTGTATTATTTACTTGTTCAAAACCATTAAACTCATGTTGATTGGAAATATTATGGTCATGGTGCATTTAATATTGTGTAACCTACCATTCAAAGCCTACCTTATTTTTTTGCCTAAGATATATTTAGAAATAAAGTTTCAAATTATCCTACATGCAATTTGCCTAAGTCTAGTAACAACTTGAAAGATATTTTTATTAAGGTAATTGATTACTTTAACCTCTGTTTGTGATAGGTATACAAGACATAAGAAACATTATTTCAATTATACAAAAGGTTTCATATAAATTAACTTGAATTGTGTGCAAGCCACATGTATTTTCTTTTTAAAAAGGGGTTGATTACAACTCAAAAGGAAATATTTTGTGGATAAATTATAGAACATATTTGGAGGTGACAAAGTGGATAGTGTATTCAATTTTATGGTGTTGTCATAAGGAAATATTGTGGTTCAAATATCTTCAAATTTATAAAGTACTATTTAGACTATTTGCCTCGACATATATTTTAAAATACATGGAAATTGATAAATAAAAGGAAATTGAGTAATATTTTAAAAGAAAAGCAATAAGAGTATACATGGAAAGAAAAGTGTTGTATCTCTTCTATTTGAATTATATAATACAAATTATTTTTTAATAAAAAAAAGAGAAGAAGAAATTGATACATAAAAAGAAATTGAGTAATATTTTAAAAGAAGAGCAAGAAGAGTACACATGGAAATACATTTGGTGTATCTCTTCTATTTGAATTATGTAATACAAATTATTTTTTACTGAAAAATAAGAGCAAGAAGAATAAATAGCAATTTTTTTCTTTTTTGAAAAGTAAAGGAAAGCACAAATTAAATATTCTTTTTTTGGAAAGAAAACAAATTGGGGCCATAAGAATTTTATCTAAGGGACAAGAAAAAGAAAAGAAAAGAATTCATGTTTTTTAGAAAGAGGATAAAGCCTAGATAGTAAGAAAAATATTTTTAGAAAGAAGACATATTATAAAAGGAGATTTAGAGATTTTCTTGAAAAGGGTTATTTTCAAAAAAATCAAAATTAAAGGAAAATAGAAACATTGGAAAAAAAGTTATATTTGAAGAAATGAAAGTTCAAAGAAGGAAAATATTTCAAGAATATAAAAATGGAAAATTCATAGTGAATTAATTAAGGAGACAAAAGGATTTCTACTTGGTAGTTAAAATAAATTTCTAATTTATCAAACTTCCCCTCATACATTCAAATTACAAAAAACTAAGATAAAGGAAAAATGAACATTAATTAATGGATTCTACTTTTGAAGGAATTAAAAATAATTTGAAAGAAATTCTTCATCAAAATTATATAACAAAGTCTCAAAGAACCAAAATTGTATTAATATAAGGTCCCAAAACAAAGGAAATTTCTCAAACCATTAGACAACATGGAAAAAACAAAGAAAATTCAATTGAAGAAACAAAGTGATATTAAAAGTTGTGCATCATAAGAAATCAATATAGATGAAGGAAAACAAGTAGAAATTCAAATGAATGGATTATAAAAAATAATATTTACATCAACATATTGCAAAGAATATTTTAAACAAGAACATGATGAAGTATTGAGAAATAAACTCAAATGATGAGTGAAAAACATGACACATGTGGCCTATGCCAAAACGACACTAAGGATAGTGCTCTTACGAATGATTGTGAGTTAGAGAAGTTTTATGCAAAAAATGTTTGGGAGATAGTCAATATATGTGATGGTCATAATGAAATCCAAATGGCTAGAGATATTTTTCAATAAGATGTTAATTCTTTCTTACATTATTTTATTAGAAAATCTCAAAAGTATGTATCGGTAGAATTGATGTGGTTCCTACTAATGATTCATGAAGAATTTGAAAAAGATGATTTATCAACACTTAAGTACTACATAGATATTATTCTTTAAGAATATAAAGAGTTCTCTAAAAATATTATTTTGGTAGATAAGATACTATAGCATTAATATCGGGTTTTACAAATTGACCCAAAACCTTTTACAAAAATCAGCCCAAGGCTGTTGATGAACATGTCCTTACTAAGGATCCTATATATTTAAAATCTACATGTTGCCAAAGCCATTACATCCGGTAAAGCACATATCCTATTATAAAAAGAAACTTCCCATACAAAATTTTGGGTATACCCCGAGAAAACACACCTGCATCATAATTACAAAAAAAGAAACAGACACATATTCCTTCCTTGAAACAGTGGAGAAAAAAAAATTGTAGACACACATAGCAGAGTACTAAAAAAAACTCCCACAAGATTTGTATTGACAGTTACTCTTAATAATTATTTGGTAATTGCTTTCTTCCGTATATGATATGCTTTGGGACCACATCCTGTCTTGGCCAATCAGCCTTGGAGAAGTGAACCTACTGGCTAGATTTATGGTAGTGGCTATCTGGTGGTCCACATGGATTTTGTTTGAAGTCTTATATTGTTGTTTCTTTCCTGCCCTGTGATTATCAACCAACCTCAAATTACTAAGACAACTAGGAGTCATGTTATCTGACATGTGACTGTACCCATTAGTCTTTGTGGTATTTTCAAGTAGCATCCACCAAGACTGATAGCTCGAATAATTTTTATTGTGAGTCCATTTCAAAAAAGAGACAAGAATACTCATAGCCTTTGAACTTATAGTGCCTTCCCTGTTGGTAAATTTGACTATCATTCTTGGAATTATTGTTGAATAAGCTCCTCTACTTTGCTCGGGATACCGTGTTCCCATTTGAAAAGTTTGTCACCATCGACACCCAAATTGGCCAGCTTATCAGCAACTTTGTTAGCTTCCTAAAAGACATGTTGGGCTTTTCTGTCTTGTCTTCCCTGGAAAAGGATCCTAGCCTCTTCAATAATTGTTTTAATCCTCTAAGGAGGTATTTTCCAATTATTGAGGAGATTTATAACATGCATAGAGTCTCCTTATATGATCAAATTGCCTTCTAAGTCTTGAGTCATTTGAAGGCCTCTCCACATATCTCTAGCTTCAACTTCGTTGTTTGTCCTTGTTACCAAATATTCAAAAAATGCAAGCATCATATTCTCATTATGATCTCACACAATGCTGCCAGCACCTGCTCTGCCAAAATTGTCCTTAGCCACTCCATAAAAATTAAGCTTAAACCAACCCGTAGGAGGTGGGGACCACTTAACATTGGCTCTAGGGTTGACTACCCTAGGCAAAGACTCATCAAAAAAGGTTAAGCTTAAATATTGAGCAATTGTGGTCTCCTGAAGATGAGGTTTATGGTTATCAAAAGGGATAAGGTTAACATTCTCGTTGGAAAAGGATAGGATCTTGGCAATGATAGTTTTATGATCATGGATAGACTCATTAAAGACTCTATGGTTCTTTTCTAACCACACCTACCAAAGATAGTGATTGAGAAAATTTTTCTACATGTATCTAAGTCTTTGGCTTGAAAAAAGGTAAGGCCACTAGACGAACAAATCAAGTACGGTGGCTGGTTTAACCTAGGAAATATTGAAGGCCTAAAAAACCCCACTTAGGACAGTCAAGGAAAAAGGGCACTTAAGGAAAATGTGATAAATGGTCTCCCAATTAGCCCTGCATAGATAACAGTAATAAGTGATACAAATATCTTTACGCATCATATTATCAATGGTTAGAATTCTTCCTTGGATAACCCACCATGAAAAGACTACAATTTTTGGAATTAAATTTTTTATCCAAACTAAGTCCTTTTGGAGGACAAAATCCTCGTCATCAAGCAAAAGCTTGTAAACTGATTTAATAGTGAACTGCCCATTTTCCATAGGATCCCAGGTTAATTGATCTTCCTTGGGTCTCATGGGGATAAACGGTTTCCTAAGAATGTTACAAAGATCATTTTATTGCACTTGAAATACCTGAATCCTTATTTTTTTCCACTTCATTATGCCTCTGTCCTCAACCATATAATCGGAGAATTTTTTGCCAATGAGTTCTTCCGTGATATCTCTAATTTGGGCTAAGTTAGGATATTGCGTCAGTGGTTTGTCCTTAGCCCACCTGTCATTCCAACAATTTATCCTCTCACCATTGCCTAAAACCCATCTTAAACCTTTTCTGATGATTTCCTTACAATTGAGAATTGCTTTCCAAAAAGCGAGAACCTCTGATTGGAACCGAGTCACTTAGAAATTCCATATTTTGAAGATACTTTCGTTTGATGATAGTTGTCCATTCATTTTCTTCACCAGAAATGAGGCGCCATGTCTACTTAGCTAGTAAAGCTAAATTCATATGAGCAATTCTCCTCAGACCTAAGCCCTCATTTTCCTTGGGTCTGCACACTTTGGTGCATCCTACAAGGTGTATCCTTTTTTTCTCCTCTGATCTAGTCCATAAAAAATCTTTTTGGAGTTTCTCAATTTTTTGGAAAACCTTCACAAGGGCTTTGAAAATAGAGAGGAAATAGACTGGAATGCTCTGAAGAGATGCCTTAGTGAGGGTCAGCTTTCCTGCTTGAGATAGAAGATGACCTTTCCATCCAGCAAGTTTTTTTGAATTATTTCAATAACTCTGTCCCACATTGACTCTCGGAGAACCAATGAAAAGAGGGAGACCAAGATATGAAGTGGGGAGGTTTGCTATATCACACCCTAAATTTTTTTCAATCCTTATTTACCTATGAAAGGGGGTTGTTCAAGAAATATAACTTGATTTTACTGAAATTAACTTTCTGACCAACAACGTCCTCATAGAGTTGCAAGATGTATTTAATTCTTTTGGCCTCAACCACCAATGCCTTAGTCAATAGAAGGTTATCATCGACAAATTGTTGGTGAGAAACAACCCTAGTGAGATATGTTGCATTGATTCTTGATATTAGCCTTGAAATGCAAGCATTGTTTATGGTTCTGCCTAAATATTCTGCTACAATGATGAATAACATGGGGTTGATAGGGTCTCCCTGCCAAATTCCTCTACGACTTTGAAAGTAAACAACAGTTGTTCCATTAACTAGAATTGAGAACCATGCTTTAGAAATACATTCTTTAATCAAATTAACTCATTGGTGGTGAAAACCAAACTTAAGTAGGACAACAATCATAAAGTACCAATTTAGCCTGTCAAATGCTTTGTTCATATCAAGCTTGAGGGCAAAAATAGACCTGTTAGTCTTATGAGCAGAGTGCAGAGCTTCATGAACTCTGATAACTCCATACAAGATTGAACTACCCGGGACAAAGCTTCCCTGGAATGGATCTATGATGCGGGGCATAACATATCTCATTCTATTTACAATGGCTTTAGTTAGGATCTTGTACGAAATATTGCACAGACTAATTGGCCTGAAGTCAACCATAGATTTAGGGGTTTGCTTCTTAGGAATTAGAGAAATAAAAGTAGAGTTGAGACATTTTGGGATATGATTTCTTGCTTGGAATTATCTGACAACAAAAATTACATCCTCACTTATGATGTCCCAAAAATATTGATAGAAATTATGGGGAAAGCCATCGAGTCTTGGGGCTTTGTTTGGATCCATGCTAAACAAGGCTTCCTTAATTTCCTCATAAAAAAAGAGAGCTAGAAGCATAAGGTTTATATCCTTATTTATTATGCTAGGAATTGATTTTAAGAGAATATCTTTGGCCTCCTCATTGCATTGCAATTCCTAACCAAGGATAGAATTGAAATAAGTTACTGCCTCCTTTCTAATTTCTGTTAAGTCCTAAGTAATAGAACCATCTGCTTTTTTTTTTAATTTTTATCTTGTTATTGCTTCTGTTTCTAAGTGTGGTGACATGAAAACACTTGGAATTTTAATCTCCATATTTTAACCAAAGAGCCCTTGATTTTTACCTCCAATAGATTTTCTCATAGGCCAAAATGTTATGAAACTCTGCTAGTTTTATACATTCCTCCTGCCTAGTAGTTTCATCAGCATCACCATGTTGAATCCTCTGATCAATTATCTTCAAACTTTCAACAACCTATTTTTTATTTTCAAAGAGGTTCCCAAAGACCTCTTTGTTCCAAGTTTGAAGCTTGTATTTAAAAAAATTTAATTTGCCAGTAATTTAAAAAGCTGCAGTACCCCTAACAGGCTACTGCCACCACTAAATTAAGTTATCTCTAAAACTGAAATGTTTGATCCACATAGATTTAAATCTAAAAGGTTTCTTGAAGGACAAAGAGTTAGGGATCTCCAAAAAAATGGGATTATTATTAGAGGTAATTTTAGGAAGGGCTTGTAGGGTAGAATCACCGAACAGAGTTGTAGCCTCATTTGATAGAAAAAACCTGTCAAGATTTTCTTGAATGAGATGACACCCTATCCGCCGATTGCTCTAGGTATAATTCGCTCCTCTAAGTTTTACATCCATCAACATTTTGGAGTTCACAAAGTCATTGAACTCATCCATGCTCCTGATAGGTGGTCCATTTCTACCCATTTTGTCTGAAGGATAAAGAGGAGTGTTAAAATCCCCAGCCATAATCCAAGGGATATTATGGAGGATTTCACTCAAATTGCCTAAGTACTCCCACAGTAGAGATATCCCTTGAATTGAAGTCGGGGCATAAATATTTGAAAGGATCCATGACCTGTTGTTGTTTATTTCCTTAAATAAAACACTAAGAACCCTATCATCTTTCTGAATAATGGTGCCTTCTACTATCCGAGGATCCCACAAAGTCATAAGGCCTCCAGACGCTCCTTTGGATGATTTGCAAACCATATCCCCTTGATTCCATATTTTTTTTGCTAATTTTTTTGACTGAATCTCATTAGTTTTTGTTTCTTGCAACATGATAATAGTTGGATTCACTTGATTTCTTATTGCACTGACTTCCCTATGTTTTGGCAAGCCATTGAGGCCTCTCACGTTCCATGAGAGGAACTTCATTTAGATTGTTTTGGATTTCTTCCTCTCCCCATCCCTTGAGGGGGTTTTCCTAATTTGTTGTCTTCATAACCTAAAATAACTTGTTGAAACAAGGTTCTCTATTTTCCATTGGCAATGTCATTATCAATTTTAATTTTTTGATGCTCAACATTTGATATTCTCCCTCTTCTTTTTCACTGCCAAAATCTATAGGAGACTTCATAGTGCTCCTAGTTTGTTTAGGACTAAACTGGGGGGAGGCAATTTTTTGTAGAACTAGACTGCCATATTCCTTAGTCTGAAGAGTTTCACATATCTCCACACCTACATCCAAATCTTCTCCTTTTTTCCTGTATTCCCCTGGTCTACAAGACGGCCCCTCAGTAGGATTCACTTGGCTCCTAGTGATGATGTTAGGAAGATGATATTTTTTATTTTCCAATGCCTCAACTTTCTTCTTAAGTTCTTCAACATTAGGATTTGGCTTTGGGATGCCCATTGGGCTTGAAGTATTTTCAACATTGGGGTTTAACGATCCCGAATTGGATGGGGATTCTAGAGATCGAGCATTAGGGTTTGGCTTTGTGATGCCCACAAGGCTTACAGTAATTTTAGCATTAGGGTTTGAGGATCCTGACTTGGATGGGGATTCTAGAGAGTTAGAAAGGTTAGACTAAATTTTTTGGGCTTCCATGTCTTTCGATAATCCTCCTACTCCCATATTAGATAGAATTGAAAATTTATTTGAAACTAGAGGATTGGAACTTACCTGAGTATTTTGGTTGCCAACAACCTGTTGTTTTCCTTTGTCTTGTTGAGACCCTACACCCTCTCTTTTCTTTTTTTGGTAGACATAGTTTGCCTGATTGAAATCATCTCTACCAAGGAAACTCCTCAAATTTCCTCTGTCTAGCATTCCCTACTTCTGCTTTTTTCTATTCATTGCCAGGTTAGGGCACTGATTGCATAGATGTCCTTGATTTTTGCATTCTACATAGAATACCGGTCTGTTCTCGTATTCTACCAATTTTTTTTGATATTCTCCATACTCTAGCTCCACAAACCTTGGAAATTCATTATCCAAATTAGCATTTACATAGATTTATGCATGAGTCATCCTTGTCTTGGCCAAGGTCGCATGGTCAATGGAGATAAGGTCCCCTATAGTTTTGGATATGCCCTACAGCCAATATTCATTGAAGAACTGGGTAGGTAGACTCTGGAGATGAACCCAAATAGGGGAGATGTTAATATTTTGCTTTTCAGGGTTGAAATCTTCACCCCATCATCTGAGAAAAAGGCTCCTTTTGCACAAAAACCAAGGACCTCCTATTAAAATGTGGTTAGCATCCTCCATATTGTTAAAATAGATAATGAAGAACCCTCAAGTTAGATCTACCAACTCCAAGTTTCCTATCGATCACCATTTACCCGTTTCCCAAGACCTGATAGTCTCCATGTCCAACCTACCTCCCAAAATATTGCCTACCAGGGAGAATTATTCCATTGAAAGAAAAGGGCTCATGGAACTTGTCGGGGCCAAAATTTTATTATTTACTTGAACTAGGGGCAAAAGAGAGAGAACCTCATTTATTTTTCCTCTAAGAGTCTCAGCAAAACACATCCACTTCTTGGGCCCGCATTGTCCTTCATATATATTTTTTTTGGGTCTTTTTGAGGAGGGTCGGGTCCCCGCATGATGCCCGCCTCCAAATATATAGCATCCTGACCACCTTCCTTTGGATCCTTGCTTGATCCATTCTCAAGGTTCCCACCTACCCCTTTCGTACCTGCTCTACCTCTACCTCCTTGGCTGAAATTCTTACCTAGAAAATTCAAACCCTCACTCCCGCTACACTCGCTAAACCTCAATTCACTCATTCCTGATGATAATGATGTTATGTTCTTGCCCCCCTAATATTTTATGAATAATCCTATGATAAAACCAAGATCCTCTAAAAATATTGTTATATTACCTACTAAATTTAGAAAATTAATATACATAGCATTACTCATTCGTAATGTCCTTAAAGTGAAGAATAAAAGCAATAAGAAATGGTTAAAATTTTAAATAACAATCCCATGATGAAATATGCTTGCTATGACACAGATTATTTGAGACCCATAGTGATAGATGCATGTTGTGATACTAGTGATCTTGTGTAGACAATAGATATTGCAAGTGATATAAGAGATTTGAGCATTGTCCGTGAAGACAATGAATGTGTAAAAAGTGTATGTATTTATTGTATAGAGAATATTTATGTAGGCCGTGATAGATATAATAGTGATAGAAATAGTTGTATATTTTTTTATGGACATTGTGTTGATAATGATTTGAAATATTCAAATGATGATAGAGATACTAATTGTCTAAGTTATGCTGAAATTGGCTTTTGAAAGGTATACTAAAGAGATTGGCTCAAATTTGTTAAAAAAATGGGATATAGAGGTACAAGTTTGAAAAAACATGGGTAAGGTATGAAAGAGCCCATTATACTACAAATAAGACCAAAATATGAAGGCCTTGGATATACAAGATATGTAGGTAGTAATGAATTTATATTAGGGAATAATTTTGTGACAGAAAATAGTGGTAGAGATTGATAAAACCAATTTTGTGATAGATAACAATGGATGTATAACTGGGAACAATAAAACCAAATGTGTATCAGGTGTCGATCATACAAAAATTGTTAAAAAGAAAACAAATAAAGGAAGTAATATTTTTTATATGCACAATCGTAACTATAAGTGCAAGAAATTAGTGATTTGTGGGCTAACCTCATGGAGATCCCACTCTTAATGTCAATTTTTTTTTAAGAGTTTCAAATTTTGAATTTGATGAGTTATTTGGAAATCACCTAAGTTTTTTTTGAAAACTAAGTATTAAAGCTATGAACTAACTTTGAACGTAAAAATGCATATAAAAGTAATGCATGAGAACAAGAGCTAACCTATATGTTTTTTCACTTTGATGAAGGCTATCCCTAAATTTACAAGAAAAGCAAATATTTTATTTTAGGAAAGGGCACAAGAAAATTCATAGAAAAGATTTACCTAATGTAAGACTACATACAATTTTAAGTTTAAATGCCTAAGTTAATAGAGGTGATAAATAAATTAAAAGAGACTAATCTAAAAGTTTGTTTGATTTTCTTTTTTTCTTTTATATGTTAAAATAAAAGTAAACTAAGGCTAGCCTAAATATTCCTTGAATTTATTGTCCTTTAAGGTTATCTAAAAAGAACAAAAAATAGGGATAAGGTAGACAATAGACAAAATATAATTGCTTGAAATAAAAATAATAAAAATTGTTTAATAAATTACCTCACTTGATCCTTTAGGTGAAATCATACCTTGAGCATGTAAACCCATGATTTTATGCTATTACACCTTCTATAGCTAAATCATGATTTTGAGATACCTACAAAAGAAACAAAAATCTTGGAAAAGAAATAAATATTTGGGGGTAGTATAGGTGAAGGATATAGATAAATTTCTTGTTGTAGATTCAAACCCCTAAGGTCCCTTAGCTGACAAAAAATAAATGCAAATAATGAAATGTAGGACCATGGATATTAGAATTGTATTTGGTGTAGGTATAGATGTTATTGCACACTAAGAGTAGAGTGTAGGAGAGCATGGAGCTAATTGTTGATGCATATATGTAGGATAGTGGCCAAGGAGTAGAAAAATAATGTCTTATTAGATTAT
The DNA here is from genome assembly GCA_028583015.1 of Wollemia nobilis. Taxonomy (NCBI): domain Eukaryota; kingdom Viridiplantae; phylum Streptophyta; class Pinopsida; order Araucariales; family Araucariaceae; genus Wollemia; species Wollemia nobilis. The sequence continues at coordinate 2,404,832 of JAQPPZ010003635.1, read as the reverse complement.
GGTGTGGTTCTACCTATGATTAAGAAGTGGAGATCAGATAGAATGAAAATGATAGTTTTTAGGTCTAGAGTTGAAAGTAGAGAGTTAGAATCAACTTCAATTGTATACTTGTCAAGAAAAGGATTTGGGGGAATTAAATAAGCCAAGAAAATGTAACAAGTGAAATTGTACCTTGCAAAAAATAGATGTGTTTCATATTAAATGGGATAAAATAGGAAGTGCAAGAATAAATTAAAACTATAAGAGGATTATCAAGGGACAAAGCAAACAAAATAGGAGCAAGAGGCTAAAATTAAAGAAAACATAGAGCAAGGAATCTCCTCCAAGCCTCAAGTCATAGAATTAGGCCTTGAATAAGTTAAGGAACATTTTCACATGTACCCTTTCATAGGGAAAAATAGGCCCAAGAGGTATCTTCAAACTTGGTCAAATAGCTAAGGATGGTGCAAAAAACTAAGGATTATGATTATAATAAGGATACCAACACTTGATACTATTGAGAATGCAAATGACACAATGTCAAGGGTAATCCAACATACTTGGAACATATTCTATTCCCTATTAAAAGAGAATTTTGTCTCCCCTAAGGTTTGGGTATGCCAGGTCTTAGCAGGTATGGATGAACTAAGAGGTTGTTGATAATTGTTCTTGTAGAAACCTAAAACACATCATGTTGAGGAGACTACCTAAATGGACTACTTTAAGACCATGTGATTCACCTTGGGTAGCCCTAGGGCTAAAATACTGGTTTTCACCACTTAAAAAAGGACTTCTTCCTTTGCAACTGTGGCAACATGAAGCATAATTAAAAAAATAAATCATGACTTAACTGGAAACTGAATTTATCAGTTAATCCTATGCATGATCCTATGCCATGATTCAATGTTTGCATGAGCTGAAATAGAATAATTGTATGCCACTATTAGTTGCATGGAAATTTCAAAGATAAGCATTCACTTTTCTTAATGTGATCTACCACTTTGCTTTTTCATGCATAGGGTGTGACATTATTAGATTTATTTTTGATAATCTAAATATTGGCACTTACCTTTATTTGAAATCATCCAGATCCAGATTTTCTAAATTTTTTGAGCAATTAAATGCTGCTAGAATTTCATCACCAAATTTTGCATCCTGAGGGTTACCATTTCAAATATTTAAACCCTCCCGTTGTAGACACCTAAATCTTGTCATATTGAGAATACTACCTAAATTGACCTCTTTGGGACCATATAACTTAATCTAGGCAGTATTAGGCCTAAAAAATTGGATTTTACCACTTACATAGGGGCTTTTTCCTTTGTAGCCCCCATGGCCACTCAAGCCCTTTCCTACACTTAGCCCTTGGTCACCATATGATCACCCTTCCACAAGTTGACCTTAGGTGCATGCATGACCTAACCTTATTTTAACCTAACCTAGGGACACATCATAACACCCCCTCACCTTATCCCAAAGGCTATAAATACCCTTTCCATTTGTGAGGAAAACATAACAAGAAGAAAAAAATAGGAGAGGAGATTGAGAGGGCTAAAAGGAGTGAATGCTATTGTTATGCTACTTTAATATTTATGCATATATGTGAATTCTAATTATCCTTTTCTATTTGTATTAACCATTTTATAGTTGCATATATCATCTTTGTTTGATCTATCTTAATAGGTGCTACTAAATATTTTTATCTATTTGCATGTGTGTAGGTTTCATATTCTGGGATTCTAGGTTCCAGGTTCAAGATCACATCGATTCAAAGTTTCCAGATCCAAAGATACAGATCCATTATGGTGGTCACAGTAAACCCACTTTCCACTTTGAGTGTAGTAGAAATAATATCATGCCACCATATTTCATTGTAATAAGGGGATCAACTCCTTTGGTAGTTGAATTTTAAAAATACCCTTTTCAAAAGGGATCTATTGTAACCAAGATTTTACTTTCAATATAATAAAAGAGTATTTATTTTTGAATGGTTTTCTCTTATTTTTTTTGGCTTACACCTGCTATCAGAAGCTATGGTATCAGATTGCTTCGATGATTGAAACCACGCTTGAATCCTCTATATGATCCAATATTTCTATTTCTACTACTGATCAGATCCACTAAGCCAATCCCACGAGCACATTAATTCATCAAAAAAAAATCACAGATCAAACCCTAGAGTGTTGGAATTTGAATAGATGATATGTAATATTGATACAAAAAATTACAATATATAGGAATAAGCCTATATGAAAAACATGACAAATATCAAGGAACATGACAAGTGTCAAGAAAAAAGCATAATGCACATTATATTCTTACATTCCCCATTAATGTGCACTATTTTAACTATAGAAAAAAATAATTCAACATTAGATAACATTCCCCCTTAATGTTGAATTTTCTAAAAGAACCCTATCATCCTCCTTTATTACATGACTTGTTCTAGGCTCATGCTCTGCGTGCTTGGCTTTGTAACTATGAATAATGCTAGATCAACGGTGTATACATCTCAATCTATTACGTCAAGGTTAGCCACTTCCATGGGTCTGTTGCCTTTGAGTCAGTCATCTTAGTGCCTTAGGGTCATCTTGGGTGCCTCAATATCAGCCACTTATGGATTTATTGCCTCTACAGGTCATCCTCTAGGTATGTTGCCTCTCATAGGTCACTGACTAGATTCACCATGAATATCATCCCCTCTCATGGTGAACTCAATCTAGAAGGTGTCGATCTCTACCAAAAATGTACCTTAATACAAAGTAAATATGAGCCATATAAGAGTGTCGGTATCTATAAAAAATGCACTTAAAAACTACAATAAAATGAGCCATAGAATCCAAATGTAGAGGAGAAGAAGAAATAAGATAATAGAATCTTCTGAAGTGTCTTCGTTTGTAGTCTTCAGAAGTTGATCCAAAAAAGTCCTCAAATAGAGTCTAGGGTGTCTATGTCTGTAGTCCCTAGAGTAGGTTTCCTTATGGTAATCACACCATCTTACCATAATGCATGGGTAACTAGCCACTACATCCGCCAAGTGTGATAGAGGATAATACTAGATACTAGGTTCACTTACATAGAGTGTTGGGTTCAACCGAAAATGCACTCTAGAATACACCAATATTTGAGGCTTAAAAATACATATTAAATAACCTCAAAATGTTAATTAGACACCACAAATATTTCCATCTCAAAAAAACCTTTTCGACGACTATAAATACCCCTATGTTCCATTTTCAATGGGGCCTTCATATTTTGAATACAATAAAGGGGTCATGTGGGAAAAATAAATATGGCATGTTAAAATTTTGGTTGGCAATGTTAAGAATTTGCTTTATGTGGCCATCACATGAGTACTTGACCACACGCTGAACCACACCAAGGTTCTTAAACATTCCTTCCAATTAAAAATGCATGCCTAAAATTTGATATATCTACCCACTACATATAAATCTATTTGGTCGGCCGATTACCCTTCCCCAATAAAATTTTAAAGAGGTTCCCATATTGAAAAATTATAAATTTAAGAATTTCCCCCTTTAAATATTAAAAAAAAAACATTAAAAGTGAAAAATATTTTGTTCATGCATTTGGGTAAGAAATTTTGTTCCCGAAACTTGGGGAGAGTCTTCAACACCTCCATACTATGAACATGCATTGACCACGTGGACCACAATATATAGGCATAAGCCTATATGAAAAACATGACAAGTGTTAAGGAACATGATAAGTGGTAAACTAAAACTAAAGACATAGTGCACATTAATAATATTCTAACAAAGAGTTCCCCCTGACTTGGACATAGAATTACAATTACAGATCAACGACCGTCTCAATCTAAGATGGCTCACAGGTATAGCCTCGAGTATAGATTTATTTGTTTGTTTCTTTTTAGCATAATTTTTAGCAGCATTTCATTTATTTTTCTTTAGATTAGTTAATATTTAATTTATGCATGCATTTATTTAGATTTTATTTTATTTATCGTATTTATCATCATCAAAACGAGCCTTATCTTGAAAGGCTCTGCATACACTATTAGTGTATTTTTGCTTTTCTCGTATGCATATAATAGGTTTTTACAAAGAAAGAAGAGCACAAGAACACAATACCATTAATCATCATGGTGGTCCTAAAAACCTACTCCAAATTAATTTTTAAATGCAAGGAAGATCCTATAGAGTGCACCCAGATTCAATTATTTATTTGTAATTAATTGTATCAAATTGATAGTGAATCCCTTAAGGGGATCTCATTGTAACTGCTTTGAAGAACATATTTTATCATTAATAAAAATGGCATTATTTCATATACTGTTTATTTCATTGTGGTTTTATTATTTGCTATATTTTAATTTATTTTTATTGTATGGGTTGTAAAATTTTCCAATATTTCAGTGGCAATCACGGTGGTATCTAATCCCTATTTTTTCATTAGTTGCTAATTGTTGTTTTTTTCTATGATAGTAGTTCAGTCATACAGATGGTAAAAAATTAATTACCCCTGTGACCCCCCTTTGCATACTTCCTCATACCACCATTCACCTATCCACTTAATAACATTAGATATCAACACCAAATCAACCATAGGCAATAAAAGTAAGTACCCCTATCCTTTATTTTCTATTTCTATAAAGAAAATTGCAACAATATTTTTTTTTGGATTACAAAGAAAAAGGTATAGAAAGGTTATAATATTGGGCCTTTGTTTTCTACTGTTGTGGTTTTCTTATTTTTTCCTACCCAAAGGTTGATATCATGTAGGTTTCTACATTTTAGAAGTTCTATTATTTTATAGGATTTTTGAAAGTAAAACGTTAATTTATGCATTAGTAAAAATATCATTGAGTGCTTATTGGTTTTACATTTTGCATAATAAAAAGAACCCCACACACCATGATTTATTTAAATATTAATGAGTTGGATTTCATAACCAACTATTTATCAATACTGGTGATGATGGGTTTCATCTCCATCCATTGGCTCACACCATAGCAACCATAGTGACCAAAAGTGATTGGATTTTTGGATTTCATCATCAAAAGTCCCCTGCTCTTGGGTGCACCCAAAGTGGGAAGGATTAGTGAACCCCTTTACCATAGGTCTCTTGAAAATAATTAGTGGATGTAGCTATCATTCTTGTTCATACCCTAAACGCATAGGTTAAGCAAAATCAAGGATTTTCCAATAGTAGGACATTAGATAGCACAACCCCTTATGGGGTTATTTTGTTCCCATAAGATTACCTTGAGCTACATCCATAGGAAACCACTTTTTTCCATTCAAATTACACTCCTTGATAGGGGGGTGTGCTCGAACTACCTTAGTTTTCTATTTTTCACCTCTAGTTTTCATAGGCATAAGGTATAGCATCAAAACACACTCAAACAATTATAGGGACTCACAATCAAAACTTAAAATAAGATAATCATATTATTTGATTTTTTTTTTCTTTATTGTTTGGCTTAATCAAGACCATGGTAATAAAATATAGTCAAGCTCGCTTAAGAGCTAGTACTACTAGAAATTTTCAAGGAGATATGGAACATCTTCAAATCAATCCATAGGATTTGGCCATCCCTGAATGGCATCCTAGGTTCTATCGAAACACCAATATCACTATAGATAATCTAACCTTCAGGATGTCTACGGGTCCTCAATATGATCAATAATATGAGATTCTTGATCAAGATAATTTTTGTGCTACCTTTAGATATCATCTACCCACTAAGAGGCCTAGTAGAGTAGTTTCATATATTCGCATCCCGGTTCACTCTACCCATCAATTCGAACATGAGCAAGAGCATACACCATGGCCTAACTTGGATGAAAAATCCACTTCACTTGATCGCCCATGGGTAAGTCAAAAATATGCTCATCTAGATAGGTAATACACTCACCATCCTAGTAAGACAACCACATCAACTCATATTTTTCTTCTAGATGAGGAAGAGGAAGACTCAGATCATCTTTTTATTCCTCATGAAGAGTATTCCATGCAAGCATGTTGTGCCTAAAAACTTCTTGAGTATGTAGATCTTACATATAAGACTAGGTACCATGTTAATGTAGCCTCTCTTGATCATGGGAAGTAGGAGGTCCATCCTTCTAGGGTTGAGAAGAAATTCAATCCCATTCACACCAATGCAAGGGCAAATCAACCCCACACAACTAATCAAATAGACCAAATACATAGGCAAAACATGAACAAACAAGAGTAGCTACACCAATTATGGTTGGATAAGCTATTATTAGATCATAAGAACCTAGATCAAGACCAATTAGATCAATAAAGGTTACACCACCATAGGTTACATCAGCAACAATTGCACCAAGACCGGTTGCAAAAGGCAATGCATGAGGCGATTCCTACCCCTAGTGCACATAGGTAGCAAAACCATCAAAGGTGCCTTGCACAACATCATAACCTACCACCTAGACCAAATTTGAACCATCATCCTTGTGTGCCTATCCATAACCATAGGTATCAATAGTGTTAGCAACACAATCATCAACTAGAGTACGAGGTCTATGAGGACTTAGAGTTAGAGTATTAGAAACAAGGGTATCCTGAGTCACTCTACGAGGATATGGTTGATGATCATATTCAACCACCTTACCCCGATAAAAATATTTTGCCCCCTCCTCAAGGACAAAGGTGGTCAGATGAGATTATATCATCTAAATCTTACAAGTTGCTTACTAAATGCATTAAATCATTTAATAAGTAAGCTTGGAATGAGTTATCATTAATCCACATTGCACCAAATTTGTAATAAACCACTCCATCCTTTTGTCATATCTCCTCCATATCCTGAGCATTTTGAGATGCCCAATATAGATAAGTTCAAAGGAGATGATGATGCATAGGAACATGTCACCAACTTTATGATCCTTTGCTTTTAGCTCCAGGATGAAGATGCATTACTACTTAGAACCTTCTTAATAATGCTATATTTCCCAGCCTTAGAGTGGTATAACCATTTTCTAAAGCATAGCATCCATATATTTGAGCAACTTGTGAATGTATTCCTGGAGTGCTTCTCATTTAGTGTGAAAAAGGAAAGCAATATTGACTAATGTGTACAATCTTTGCTAGTGTGACGATGAACCAATCTTGGATTATGGTAATAGGTGGTGAGAAGTTATATCAAAGTTTTCATTTACCTTACCTATAAAAGAGCTAACTCATCTATTTATGAGGAGTTGTTAAAAATGGATTTCATTGCTATTACAACTCCAACAATATCAAACATTCAAGGAAGCCCTAGCTGTAAAGGTCATAGAAGAGATCAAGGTTTAGGAGGGGGAGATAAAAATTTGTAAGAAATAATGGAATAATAACCCCAAAGGTAACCATACACAACAAAAAACATCTTCAGTTAATCAAGTTATATTGAGTGTTCCAAGGTCTACAAAGCAAACTCCACTTCAACAAACCAATTATCATGCCCAATCCCTTCCTGTGCAGTATCATAAACAACATTAGTAGAATCAGGTGTAAAATAAACCATGTCACAAACCTCACCATTATACACCATTTTTAAAATCTTTGGTATCACTTTTTAATTGATTATGCAAGGCAAATACCATCAATATATTAGAGATTCACCCCTTGGATCCTAATAAGCCCAAGCCTAAGAGATATCAAGAGGACCTATACTATATTTATAACAAACAAAATGGTCATGACATTCAGTCATGTTACTCATTTAAAAATATAGTATACGATATGCTTGAGAGAAATTTACTTCAAATTGACAACCTTATCATTGCCAATAATCAACAAATGAGTATATTCAAGGATCCACTACCTACACATGAGGTTCAAGTAGACAAACCCAGATAGGTCAATGAAATCAAACAATCCCATCCAATCAAGGGTTTTTTGGGATGATTAATATCGTGACAAGGAATTGGAGGTATCATAATAAGGCTACACCACCTGTAGCTCTGACCAATGTTCCTTTCACATCATAGCCTTTGTTGCAACCAAATCCTATCCAAGGTCCTCCACCTTACCTAGTGGTTATGATAGAAAGTAAACTTATCCAAAGTCTACGAACAATATAAATAACACTCTCCATTTATGAGCTGATACAATAGTCACCACCACACAAAGAAGCTCTAATGGAGATTCTAAAATTGATTGAATTGCAAACCTAAGTTGATTGGGTGTAGCCTTATTATGATAATGCATTCCAATGGAGAGCAAGCTCTAATGGAGATTCTAAAATTGATTGAATTGAAACCCTTTTTCTAGTTTTTGTGGGGAACATTAAAAAATGCATGCAACCTATCATAACCTTCCATGATCATGAGTTCAAGCCAATATCTGTTGACATAGTTGATTATCCATTACACATCATTGCTTGTGTAAATGGGATCCCTTATAAATGGGTGTTGATTGATACAGGTTCCTCCATCAACATCATCACCACTGCTACACTAAAACATATCAATAGTCCATCATCACATATTGTAGCATCCAAATTCATCCTTCAAGCAATAACAATGTTGTATGCTCTATGATCAGTACAATAGTCCTTCCTATTTAGGTTGGGCTAAATATAATTCTTATGTTGTACCACATTTTAGAGGGTGTGATGTAGTACAACATATTACTTGGTTGAACTTGGATCTAATATATGAAGTGCATCCCATCCATATTGCACCAATTCATTAAGTATATCCATGAAGGATAGGTTCATGTAGTTCCATAGACTTAGATCTCTTCAAATACTGCAATCTGGTCATTCTTCTGCAAGAATTCATCTTGCCTTCCATGCATCTAGACATCCAACCCGATGACCCTATCAAAAATACAAGGCCCTCATCACAACCATAAATATTTTTTGCCAATCCATAATACTTGACACAATCATCCATAAAACCATCACCACCTCCTTCATCTCCACCATCACCATTGATTTATTTTGACATACCTTATTCATCATCGGATACTCCGAGTAACAAAATGTTGAAGGTGCCAATCGATAAAATATCATCATCCATTTATTCCATTTTTGTAGTAGGTATTCCAATTCCCTTGGATGAGTAAGAATCATCTATTTCTATGGATGAGACATCTCAAGCCACACCTCCATCATCCTCATCCACCCCATCGTAACTCATGGTTCATTTGGCTAATCCTGGACATGTTGAGTATCTCGTGTAGAATATCACATTCACCCCACTCATCAAATCAATGCAAGACATGGGAAAATATCATTCATTGTCACTATCCCTTGGTACCATTATACCCTTGGGAGTGCCCCCAAACCAAATAAACTTCATCTATGAGGTTTTTGATGATTCTACAGACCCATTTCATGTGATAGATGATGATGATGATGAACCATTTTTAGGATATATCAATTATATGTCAAACCCAAAGTTTGTCCTAGACTACTTTTACTACTTCCATTGGCATGGGAATGGTCTTGATTGATATAAATAGGATCTTCAAACCCCTTAATAGCCATAATATCAGACACCCTATGACAAGTTCGACTTAGAGTATACTTGGCGTATATCTAATGCCATACTAGTAGATGCCCTCCAATGCCTTGCCATAAGTTTTGGAGAACTTGAGAGGGATGAATACGCTGACCCCGATTACATTTAGTCATTGGCCAATTATTTTCCCATCATAATGGTAGCCATTGAGCCTTCTAGTCCTCCCCACGTAGAATCTAAGGAGGTATTTAATGAAGAAGTTTTAGATTATCTTGGTCTTAGCCATGCTCTATGACTTAATGATCAAGTGTAAATTGATCAACTCACTCTTGAACCCTTTTCCTCATTTGATCTAGGATATACAAGTGGTTGGATACTCGATGAAGAGTTTGATGTTGATCAGGCTAAATATAATAAGAAGTCTAAAGGAGAGTGGGTTTCTGATAATGATTCTAATGGAGAATGTGAGGTGATATCTATGGCTTTAGTTATATTGAAAGAAGAAGACTCCTCCTACATTGAGCCTTTCATGGACCTAGATGAGTTTTATCATAGGGTGTTTCCTATGCATCAACCCATTTGGAGGTAGCTTCTACCATCATATGATCCAATAATACCTGTTCCACCTAGGTCTCATCCAGTCATTCCACCTCTGCCTCAGCCACCTTCGATGCACCTAAGGCCACCCATATTCGATAGGCTCTTCCAACCCATAAATGAAAAACACACGCCATCCATCAATATGGTTTCCATTTATCTAACCATACCACTCCATAATCCCAATGACCTTTCAAAACCTTTGCACCTCAACCATAAAGCCATTAATTTTGATCATGTCACATTTCCATCATCACCCTTAGATTTCTTCCCTTACGAAGAAATGTTATAGTCATTTCATTTCTCCCAGGGGCCTTCTGAATATGTTTGTCAAGCTAAGATCAACCCAGACATGATTGCTTCTATGAATCTAGTTGATGACATCCATATGATCCTACACCTCATCAACTCGAGGAGGAATCCCATATATCAATAGAGGAAATAATTGATGTGGATATTAGCACTGACCATAAGGCTCCTAAAAATGTCAAGTTGGGACAATGTTTATCCCTTGAAGAGTAGGTGTAGTACCCTAAAATTGGTGTAGTTAAACCCTTAGTAAAAAGATAAAAATTTGAATTTTAACCCCGAAACCGCCCGTTGACCGCTCCCCCTATTTTTCGTGCCATTTTTAGGAGTTGTATTGACCGTTGGACGATATCGTCACAGATCAGACGAAATCATCCCTGATCAGATGAATTCGTTTAGAACAGAACATCTAGACGATTTTTTCCCAAAACAAAATTTTCATAATTAGATTTTGTTTCAACAGCCTCTCCAACCTGGGTAGAAGCGTGTCTGCATAGTTGGAGATTCCTCCATTGGATATCTCCCAGATTGGGATGATCCCCAACCTCCTAACCTCCTCCTAATCCTATATAAATTGGAATTTTCTTAGTTTATCCCCCTAACCGCCCTGCCTGGATCTTCTCCTGACTCTCTCCCTAGTTGATTTTCCTTGCCATTTAGCTTTACTATGTTAAGACATCCTATCTACCATTGTTTACACTCGTAGTTTTAAGTTTTCATTGCAAGTTTTCACTGTGCTTCAGTTGGAGGAATCTCAGATCGTTGCAGGCGATTCCACATGATTTCGAACAATCCTATCATAGATCAGCGATGATCTCGTACGATTGGAAGTGATCTTGACTATAGTTTAGACTGGGGGCAATCAGAGCCCTGAGTTTGCATTTATCATCTTCCCTCCTTATTTTATTATGCATTAGCTTGATTATTTTGATTCTGCATCCTGGAGTTCACCTCATTTAGCATAAATGCATGATAAAGTTAAAATAAGTTATTAGAACAATGCATTTCCTTTAATATACTATCTAGATTTATCAATTAAGCATTTATACTCTCATTTATATCATTTTGCATTATTCTTGGAGTTGTATTTTTGGTTTTTTGTGTCTGTTTTTGTGATTGCAGGTTTCTGACAAATTCGTCAAACGAATTCATTAGATAGATGATGATCTTGTCTGATCTCAGATGATCGGCTGTGAGCTAGGATGATTCTCTACAATTGCAGATGATCTTGTCATATTCAGGATGATCTGGACTCCTACAAGCTTCAGAATCTTCATCATACATCTGAAATCAGGTGCATTCTTTCCCATTTAACATATTCCTTACATTTGGGATACATTCATTCTTTCTGTATTCATATAAATTGTCATTTTCATATAGAATAGCTTATATTCATTTTGGCCAACCTAGGAATATGAATGATTGAGTATAAAATGAACACATCAAACCCATTCTCAACCTAGGCATGGAAACTGCCACTCAAAGTTTCCTGGTGAACCCCACCATTCATCAAAAATTCACCCTTATACCCCTCCCTCGAGAGGCGTGACCTTCAAAGGGCCTCTCAGTCCGAGGTATTGTCCCATCCTTCTCGCATCCCCATTCTAGGCATGGATCCTATAGCTTGAAGGTAAGGGCACGAAAAATTTGGGTCAGTACAGTAGGTCATCTACACAACTCTCTTGATAGATAAGATAGAAGTTTTTTCTTGGTCATACAAAGACATGTCGAGTCTTGACCCAAATTTGGTCATGTAAAATTTGATGTTTGACCTAGAAATTAAGCCAGTCAACCAAAATATTTTCAAAATACATCAAATAATAGCCTTGATGATAAAAGATGAACTACAAAAATTTTTGGATGCAGGGTTCATCCAACCTATCAACTATCTTGACTGGGTTTCCAATATGGTACCCATAGAAAAACCGGATGGGAGGATTAACATATGCACAAATTTTTAAGATCTTAACAAAGTGACTCCTAAAGATGAATTTCCCCTACCAAACATTGATGCTCTAGTCGATGTGACTACAAGTCATGAAATGTTATCTCTCATGGATGGTTTCTCAAGCTACAATCAAATTTGGGTCAATCCTAAAGATCGGACCAAGATAGCCTTTACCACACCTTAGGGGACTTTATATTACAAATTCATGCCATTTGACCTCAAAAATACTAGTGCAACATATCAACGGGCCATGACATACATATTTCTTGATTACATGCACAAAAACTTGGAGGATTACATGGATTATTTACTAGCTAAATCTCTATTGCATCATGAGCATGCTGATGTTCTACAAAATATTTTTGATAACTTAATCGAGCATAACATTAGACTTAACCCTAAAAAGTGTCTTCAAAGTCACATCTAAGAAAATTTTGTGTTTAATAGTCTCAAAGTGAGGAATCAAAGTTGATCTTGCCAAATTCAAGGCAATACTCAAAATGCTCCCCCCTACAAACCATTAGCAGCTTCTTAGCTTACAAGGGAAGGTCTCATCTATCCGATGCTTCATAGCATAATTTTTGGATAAATATCGATCAATAAATAATTTGTTACAAAAGGGGGTCCCATTCAATTAGTATGATGAGTGTCTAAGGACCTTTGATGATATCAAACAATACTTGGAATCACTACCAGTATTAGCTCCACCTCAACCAGGTGTGCCATTCTTGTTATACATATCAACCATCAACTTTACCTTAGGGACCATCTTGGCCCAAAATAACAAGGCAAATAAGGAACAAGCTATTTATTACATTAGTTGCACTCTAGTCAACTATGAGCTCAAGTATACATACATTGAGAAGATTTGCTTAGTAGTGGTATTTGCCACCAAGAAGCTACACCATTACATGATAAATCAAACAACATATATAATGTCTAAAAAATCCCTTTGTGGTATATGATGAGTCAAACATACCATAATAGTCATAATGCAAAGTGGATCATGCTATTGATAAAATTTAACCTCAAATTCATAAGTCAAAAATCCATTAAAGATCAAGTCATTGTTGATCAACTAGCAGAGTCTCCTCTCCAGGATGATAAGCCTCTTATACTCGAGTTTCTTGATGATGCAATTTTTACTTTTATTAGACTCGCTAGAACCTGAAGAAACTAAAAATGAAATTAATATAGCTTTGTTCTTCAATGGTTCCAAGTGTGAGCAAGGGGGGTGGCACAAGAATCATGTTTTTCATACCGTAAGGGGATCCTATGCCCCTTTCATTTAAACTTGATTTCTTGTGCACCAATAATAATGTTGAATATGAGGTCCTTCTTTTGGGCCTTCAAGAAACTATCATCATGAAAATAAAAAATCTCTATATCTTTGGTGATTCCTTGCTCATTGTCAACCAAGTCAAGGAAATTTATCAATGCAAGTGTGCAATCTTGAAATTATACAAAGCCCTTATGGACAAGCTACTCACTATATTGGAATGGTTTAACATCGATATAGTCCCTAATTTATCTAATCATTTTACAAAAATGATGGCTTTCTTGGGATCCTTAATCCCATAGAACCATTCAGATGATATCACAACCATTTTTGTCAAAATGCTTTTGCACTCAACAATTTTGCATGAATATTCAAAAGATGAGGAAGTTGTCCACATGATTCAGATTGAATCACAATCACACCAAGAATAGTTCTATAAAGTACACAACTTATTGAAGCATGCATCCTAGGGGTATTTGGTCCTGTAGGGTCCTTCTAATATTGGTATGACCATCTATCTTAAGTTTATCTCCCAATCCACATTTGTGCACGATGAGTCACAAAGGGAATAAGCAGTTCATCTAGTCAAGACTCAACAATATCAAGATTGGTTTACCCAATTGAAATATTTCCTAAAAATTGGTAATATCTCCTTGGTATTGTTGCATGTCACAAAATGAACATTAAAACAAAAAGTGATAAAAAATATCTTGTAAGGAGATATCCTTTATCATTGGAGCTATGATGGTCTTCTCCTTCGTTGCTTAGAACCCTAAGAATATGCTTGGGTAATTTTGCAAGATCACGAGCATACTTATGGTGGCCATTTCAACAGCATGGCTATCATGATGAGTATCCTCTACATGGGCTATTATTGACCTACCATAGAGAAATATTTTTGTGCTTATGTTAAGAAGTGTGTGAAATATCAACATCATGCTAATATTTTGCATGTACCTTCTCATGCCTTACAATTGATTCATTTAGTTTAGCATTTTTTGCAGTGGGGCTTTGATTTAATTGGGAAAATATTACCCCCATATTCGGGCAATCACACATTTATCCTAAAATCCACAAAATATTTCACCAAGTGGGTGGAAATCATCCCTCTTACCACTACAACTAGACCTCGCATTGTGGATTTTATACTTCATAATATCATGTAATTTTGGTATTCCATCCAAAATCATCTCATATAATGGACCCCCATTTAAGAAAAATTATGTGTGAGCTCTAACTGTAAGGTATAACATTTAGCACAAATTTTCCATGCCCTATTATCCACAAGCTAATGGACAAGCAGAGGCATCCAACAAGATCGTAGTTGCCATTCTTAAGAAAATCATCAAGCAAAATCATAAAGATTGACATATTTAACTACCTCTACCATTATGGGCTTATCAAACCAACATTCAAAAACCCATTGGGGCAACCCTATTTTTTCTAGAATATGGTGCTAAGGCCATTATGCCCTTGGAATTTAAAATTCCTTTGTTGCACATATCACTACAAGAGTTCATCAATGATGATACTACATGACAAGCTCGCCTTGACCAATTGACCCTTCTTGATGAACAATACGTTAAAAATATTGAGCACCTTTGTGTTTATAAAGATCATATTAAACAATATTATGACATGAAAGTCCACTTTAGAGACTTCAACGTTGAGGATATTGTGCTTAAATAAAATCAACAAAACTCCAAATTACCACTCCACTTGAGAGAAAAATTTATGATAAACTGGCTAGGTCCTTTTATCATCACACAAAATATAGGTCCAGGGACTTATTGTCTAGATTCTCTTGAGGGTGTTGAGGAACCTGAACCTCTTAACATTCTCCACTTGTGGGAATTTTATGCATGACACACAATGTATAAAAAAAATAAAAAAAACAAAAAAAACAAAAACAACAAAAATATTTGTATTACATCATCAGGAATTTCACATCATTGCATTTACTAATTAGTTGTGTTAGGCATATTCATTCATTGCACTTACATTAGAATATGTTATTATTGCATTACTACAAATAACACCATGCTTGTATGACTTTCATGAGTCTTAATCAAATATTTTCCATCATCATCATTTACACTTTTTCTAGTGATCTTTTGACTATTAAGGGGTCCTCATAAGATAGGGTAGATATCAGATGACCATCAACAATGATGTTTAGATGACCACTGAATATTTTATGCCCACTTCTTAGTTTTAAAAAGTTCATAAATAAAACCCACACATCCACCACATCATTTCCATCTACATTATCCATACTAAGTGTTTGTATTTTTTCACTCACCCAGTAAGTTGTTATAGGGTGTTCAATAGGTTTTTTTGGTCATTCAGCCATTCCTAGTTTTATTTTTAGATTTTGTATAAGTCTATATTGATTTTTTGGTAGGATATTGCTTTGATTGTACCTTGCATATCTCAAAATCCCAACATAATTTTACACATCTAAAATCTGAGTTTGAACAAGGAAGGATAACACTACAATATAATCCTCGTTCACTTCAGCGAAAGATTTCCCTTTCTCATTCTATTATGCACATGGTCTAGAATACTGAGAATTGCCAAAAGGACAAGCTCTTGCTTACCCAAGAAATCCCTTTGATCCTCCACATAATTAGTAATCTCCCCCCCATCCCCCCCAAAAAAAATAGTGGTTCTTACCGCTAATAAAATTCCTTGCTCCCCTCAAAATGAGCAAGTATCCCTAAAATTAAAGAAGGGGGTAATGAGTTTGAATCCCTAGAATCCTCAATTTTTTAAAATCCATGAGGCAATATCCATTACAACAATGGGTTCTAAGAGCTAGCCTAGCAATGGAGGAGTCTTATGCATGGTGATATGTCTATCACATTAGTAATATTTTATTTTTGAGTGATACTTCTTATACACAACCACCATGGGGATTGAACCTGGGTCACATAACCAATAATGCAAGTCGCATCCTTGCTAATATACCACACTCACGTGGATTTAGTGACCTTATTTTGTATAGAACAATGTCAGCGTGTGAATGGTGTCTTGTATTGCCTAGTAGTCAAGTCCAACTACATCCAAAATTAGGATAAAGATGACCATAAGGCATCATTACAATTATGGGATCTAAGAGCCGGTTTGGAAATGGGGTAGTCTTATGCATCATATTAATAAATTCACTTTGCACACACAAGGATGTTGAATATCTAGGTTTTACTAGAAGATTCGTATCTTATAAAGTCTTGTATATCTAGTATACAACTTTTGATTGGTCAACTAGGGTGTTTGAGTCTCATGAAAAACCTTAGCATTTCTTCATAGCACCTCACCGTTTCACATCCATAATTTACATTTTACTTTTTACATCTCATATCATATAGTCACATTCAAATGTATGACTTTTGGGAAAGGATTAACATATTTATTGATGTCTCTTATACATTCTATGGTGCTTACATTTAGGTTGTTTTGCATCTTAGATTCATTCATTATGTTTTGGCATATAAACATAAAAATAAAATTTTGCATCATCATGATATTAGCACACAAACATACTACAAATGCATATAGACATACATCTATGAATACATACTATGATTTCTAGGTATACATCCATCATCCATATATGCATCCATGCATGAAATAAACACATGATAGGCCACAATAACAATCACATTATATATATATATATATATATATATATATATATATATATATATATATATATGGTAAATTGGTACATCATGATACAAACCATCTATAGGTTACAATAGAGTGGGTCCTAGGACCTCACACTAAAAAAAGAGAAGCATATATAAAACAAAATCAAGTTGGCCTAACACCTTTGGTCAAAATAATTCAAAATACTCTAAAGGCACCTACACCTTTGGTCACATCAATTTCAAAAGGCTCTAAAGACACCTACACCTTTGGTCATATCAATTCAAAAGGCTCCAATGGCACCTACAAATTTGGTCACATCAATTCAAAAGGCTCCAAAGGCACGTACACATTTGGTCAAATCAAATCAAAAGGCTCCAAAGGCATTTAACCCCTTTGGTCATGTCAATGCAAAGCTCCAAAGGCACACAAAATCCTTTGGTCACATCAACTCAAATTGCTCCAAAGGCACCTAACCTATTTGGTAAAATTATTTCAAAAGGCTCCAAATACATCTAATCCCTCTGGTCACATTCCAAAAATATCCATAGGCATCTAACCCCTTTGGTCACATAAAGTCAAAAATTTTGAGTGAACCTCGTATCTAGTGATCTACTCTAGTCACTTGGTGATCATAGCGATTGGATATCCATGCAATTTAGTAAGATGAGTAAATAACCATAAGGAAACTCATGAAAAAGCAATAATGGGTCACAATCATTGAGGTCATCAAGAGATAGGCCCTCAAAATCTAGTTATTAAATGGTTAAACCCAAATTTAGTCATCTTGGTCAAGTGACTCATCACTTTCATCATTTTCCATCTTCTCTATCGACTCGTTACTTGAGGGGGTAGTCATATAATTTCAAAATTCCTAATCAATTCAACAAATCAAAAACTCAATAATACAAATTGCATTCATTCAAGAATCATTACCAAAGACAATCCTACTCCCTACTTGTTGGGGTAAACCAACAAGCAAAAATTTCACCCAAACAAATACCTGGTATGCTTAAAGCTTGTAGACTAACATTGTGTCTATTTCTAAAGCTTGTAGACTAACATTGTGTCTATTCCTAAATCTTGTATACTAACATTATATTTATTCCTAAAGCTTGTAGATTAAAATTGTATCTACCAGTTTGAAAGGTTTACCAAGATCAAGTTCTTCAATTCATCAAAGGCAATGATTCAAAAATGCATGTTTTTTCCATAATTGGAGTATTAAACATTGATCATATCAATGAACATAATCAACCCTCAATTTGACTCTAGGTCATCTATTTTTGCTCCATGTTGTGCTTTGACATAACACATCCCAAAAATGGGCATCTGTAGATACCTAAAACACGTTATGTTGAGAAGACTACCTAAATGGACTCCTTTAAGACCATATGATCCATCTTGGGAAGCCTCAATGCTAAAATAATGGTTTTCACCACTTAAATAAGGACTTCTACCTTTGCAACCATGGCAACATGAAACAAAATAAAATAAAATAAAGCGGGACTTAATTGGTAGCCAAAACTAATAGTTAATATCATGCATGATCCCATGTTGCAATTTAGTGTTTGCATGAGACAAAATAGAATAACCATATGAAACTATCAATTGCATGGAAATTTTGAAGATAGGCATTCATTTTTCTTAATACAAACTACCTATTCACATATTCATTCATAGGGTGTGTCATTATTAGATTTCTTTTTTAGAACCTATATATTGGCACTTACCTTCATTTGAAATCATCCAGATCCAAATTTGTCAATTTTTTTGAGCAACAAAGTGCTGCTAGAATTTCACCACCAGCTTTTGCATCCCAAGGGTTACCATTCCAAATCTTCAAACCCTCCTGCGATTAGAAGCTATGACACTAGATCTATTAGGGTACCTAGGAATAGATATTTGGTAATATATTATTATATTGTATAAGGGTTGGCATGGGCCACACATAACCTAGGGTTGATTGTATTATAATATTATATTATATTATAAAAAAATATTATATTAGTAGTAGGCTCCCCAAAGTAGAATAAGAATATTGATATATAAAGAAGAGATATTTGTCATTGTAATAATCATTGAGATGAATCTTATGCAGGGTTATGCATAGTGGTGAATATTCACAAATTGGGCAAATATTAGGATTTCCAAAATTGGAAATTGGCAAATATGAGGACCCTCAATGTCGGCCCATTCGCCTAAAATTTTTAGGATTAATTTTTTCTTAGGGTTAATTCACCATAATATATATCCAAACATAGGCATATTTGTACTCGTTGGAAAGCTCTTTTCTAGCCTGATTTAATGGTGGTGTTTTTATGAAGTTATAAGATGATTTAATATGTCAAAAGTGGCTCCAAATATGATATTATATTTTAGGGCTTCAAATACCCCAAATTTTGGTGTGAAGATGCTCGATTTGATTTGCTTAGTATTCTCCATGATTCACCTTTATTTTGATTAGGATTCACCATTTTTTTACAAGTACATTTTGAGTCCAACCCCTTATGCATAACCCTAATATTCTTATGTAATCGTCTTTACCCACAAAGTGGCTTATGGTACTTTGCCCTCCTTAAGTGGAATATCTCATCTTAGGAGATCTTGTGGAGTTATTACTTCCTTAAGGATTATTATTGATGTTTCCCTACCTTAAGGGTATTATCTATCTCTCTCTCATTTGTGGATTATTATTATGGATAATTATTTGTGGATGAATGATTTGAAATTTTGAATATGGGTGAATGATTTATGTTAATGATAATAAATTTTTGCAACAAGTGGTATCAGAGCAACGATTTTGGCAAAGTGAGGATTTTTGTGGAATTGCAAAATTAGGACCAAGGATTTGCTTGCTACTATCTAAGTTTAAGATCTATAAATTGTGGTTTCCCAATCCATATTATTCATTGCACTTATGATATATTGCATATATAACAACAATAATTATTTTGAAGTTGTATGAAATTTTAAAGTATACTATAGGAAGCCAAATTCAATGCTTCAACTAAAATTTGATTTACTCCTAATCCAAACAAGATCCAAAGAAAAATCAAAGGTTTAAGGGTAAGAAAAAATAAATAAAATAAGCAAATACTACCCTAAATTTTATTTTCAATCTGATGAAGCAACATCTATGATTTAAAACCAATCCTAACCTAACTAGTATTCACATAGCCTGATGTCTAAGAAGGTGCAATATTTAAAGGAAAGAAACACTTTGAAACAAAATAAGTACAAACACCATCAACATGCATAAATTGAACATATATAAATTTCAAATCCTTGTATTAATAAAATATAATCTTGGAGTACATTGATTCAAAATTGTCTACGTTAGTAGATAACAAGAACGAAGCTCAAAAAACAATATTATATTTGGTTCAAAAAATCCATCCAACAAAAAGGAAAACAAGGATGAAAACTTTGGGTCTTGATAATAGATGTTTTTTAACCCTTTGTATTAGACTAGTGAGATATTATTTATACAACTTGGTGGCTCTTCACCTAGCATTAATTTACAATAAATTATCATTATATTCATTTTCATGGTGCATATTAGATCTAAAATATTATTCCCCTACCCATGATGTGTGCTCCTTGGGATTTCTTCTACAAAAACTCAATCATACCTCATTAATTCTCTACAAACTCTGGGTTGATCATTATTATCACCATTTCCACCATCTTGTACATCTACACTATTCTAGGTAGATCTAAAAATCCCATGTATGACAACTTTGAATTACAATAATTTGTAATAAATATCCTACAAAATTATAAAATGTTAGGTGTTAGAATTTATTACCATTGCTATTATTTATTTATTTATTTATTTTTTTAAATAATTTGAAAATATTATATTAAAAAAAATATCATTTACAAGTTGGGATGAGAATTCTTCTAGCCTTAGCCTATGATAACACATGTTTATAATAGTAAAATAAGATCTACCTACCTAATCCTCTCATCAACCAACCTACCTAATCCTCTCATCCTCAATAGCCATACCACTAAACCCTTATCTACTTCTTGGTACCCATCTTAGCTAATAATTCTACCACTTTATTTAGAGCTCTACCCACATAAAGTAGAATCACATCATCTAATTCCATCCATAATTCCTTAATTTGGGTGACAAGAATCCTCAACCTCCATATCTCCAAAGCAAAGTTCCTCATGTAATCTAGATACCCTATCAAGATTTGAGAATTTTATTCTCTCCTATAACCTTGTATTATTACAAAAATAAAAGAAACTTTTATAGCTAAGCATTTTGCTTCATTGTTTGTGGCCTTACCTAGACCTTGTAGTTCCCAATAGAGCACTATCCCAACATGATTCCTATAAACCACTCCCATTCTACCTCTACCTGGATTGTATTTTGTAGCTCCATTAGTATTAATTTTAATTTAACCTTCTAGGGGTGGTTTTGAACTAGATCTATCCTACCCCTCATACACTTTGGATTTTTTTTCCATTATTCCTATATCATCCTGAGTTTCCTCTTTAGAAAACACTACTAGATTTTTCATGACTTTGCTCCAAATGACCTACCAAACTCCATCCAAGGATGAAAAGGTTTCTCTAAAAAAATTTCCATTTCTCTCCAGCCACACTTACCACCAAATGAAGTTTAATTCAAGCTTCCACCTAATACAAAGAGCTTCACATTTAAAATTAACCTCTCTTCCATATTTTCCAAATATTAATTTGATTCAAATCATCATTGGATCAAATTTTATAAGATAATAACCATCGCTCCTAGATATGGCATATGAACATGAACTAAAACATCAAGTGGTCAAATATTTCCTTTATCTTGTAGCATAAAATAAATTGATATGGTCCAACAATTCCTCTACATATCAAATTATCAAAAGTAGAAATTCCATTATGCATGAATTGCCAAACAAAAAATTTAACTTTCAGCCAACCCTTGGACTGCCAAATCTTTCTCTAATTCTCAATCTGACATGCATGAGGAGGAGGTTCTAGAAGAATCTTATCATATCCATAATTCATTGTGTAGACTCTAATATTCCCATATCCCCAAGCTAATTCATCCTCCTCATATCTACATGTGAGAAATATTTATTCCAATATTTTAGTCATGATAGGTGTCAATTTTGGAAGGATTGGAGTTGGCCACTCATCCAACTTCTTAAACCTATAATTACCCAACTGACTATTGTTGAAATAAATTTTAATCTAGATCCAACTCCTACTTTCCATGGTTGTTTTTATTGGTTGTAGTTCTAAAAATTTAACAATGTTAGGTGGATATTGATTACATGTATCTATCCAAAATCATATTTTGTACTCTCTCTCCACTTTCTAAAATAATCCATATTTCATTACCTAAGATTCTAAATCTAGAGCCTACCACACTAAGGACCCATTACCATCCAAAGAGAAATGAATCACCTCATTTGGATTCATATATTCCAAATATTTACTAGTTAAAACTCTACCGAATAAAGAAGTTGGTTGGGAGATCCGCCTCTAGCAAAACTTTATTATTTAACTCTGATCTCCTTAGTCACAAACCTCCATTTACCTTGGGTTGGATTACTTTCTCCCAACCTACTAAGATCCATTTCTTCTCTCCTTTCACTCCACCCCATAAAACAATTTCTAGCCATCTGGCCCAAATCTTTCCATATGGTATGTGGGGTAGCAAGGATAGAAAATTTATAAATTGACATGACTTGAATGACTAACTATAAAAATGTTAATCTACCCCCAAATATTAACCATTTTTTATACCAATGATTAATTATTTATTTGATACGATCCAAAATATTTCTCTAGATATCTATCTCTAGTTTTTTAAAATGCAGAGGGCACCCAAAATATACCACCGGGAGAGAAGTCCTTGTGAATCCCAAGATCTCAAAAATTATAACCTAAAGCCTTTGATCAGGATTGAAGAAGACCACTTTGGATTTTTTGATCATTGATGACTTGGTTTGTGGCCCTAAGGTAAACATTAAGAGTATCTCTTATAATTCTTGTTTTCCTAAATTTGGCCACTCCCACCAATCTTGTGTCATACAAAAATTGTAGGTGATTCAAAACCTCCTCTCCCACCTTGATACCTATTAGCAAATATTGTTGTCTTCTCCTTAAAATAAATCTACCCAATCCTTCAACTAATATGAGAAAAATATAAAGGGAACAAGGAAGGCCTTTAATTAATATTGAGTATGTCAAAGTAGAAATGTAGCTCATGACCCATTCTATCTAATCCTGAGAGAAATCAAAGGCTACCGTCATCCTTGACAATAAGATCCACTCCACCCTATCATAAGCTTTTGTATATCTAATTTTATGAACATTCCTCTATTGTAAAATATTTTCAATTACTGGATTACCTCTTGAGCTATAACCACACCATCTAAGATCTACCTTCCATCTTGAAAAACCCCTTGCTTCGAGGAGATAATTCTATGTAGAAGAGGATTTAGTCACTCAACCATTACCTTTGTGATTATTTTATATATGAAATTGCATAAGGTAATAGGTCTATAATCTAAAATATACACCCCTCATCCCCTTTTGGAATTAAGGCAATGAATGTATGATTTAATGCTTTAAGAATTCTTTTACTACCTATGAACTCCTCTATAACAACCATTACATCCTCCTCTAATTTATCCCAAAAGTTATAAAAAACTCAATTGGAAATCCATCTGAGCCTAGTGTTTTTACTATACTCATTCCAAAGACTACTTTCTTCAATTCCTCTCTATCAATGGGTTTAAGTAGGGTCTAATTTTCTTCTTCAGAGATAATAGAGGGTATGACAACAAGAACTTCTTTTTGAGCCTCTTTGTCTTGCACCATACTTTCCTTAAAAAATTTAGAAAAATAATCCATTAAATGGAAATGCATACATAGGATGTATCAAAGGAGTGCCCATTATCATCTTGAAGAGCTTTCATCTTGTTATTTTGTCTCCTAGAACAAGCAAATCAATGGAAAATTTTGGTTTTTTTGTTACCTTCCAATAACTTATTGGTTCTTTCTCTCTATTTTCATTAGATATCCTCTTGGTTGTCAATGTCCTCAACTGCTTTACACAATGCATCATCCTCTTCTTTGAGCTGCTCTATAAGTATTCCTTTCCTTGAATTGTTTTTGCACCTCATCCCATTTGGCCATCAATGGAATTATTTGGACTTGGAAGTTAGTCTTGTTATCTCACTTCCATTGTTTCAGTTGATCCTTGACATAATGAAGTTGCTTGTGGAATCTAAATATTATTGGTCCATATGTCAGGTGTCCCTCTTCCCACCACTATGGAATTTTCTTTCGAATTTCCTCTTTTTGTAACCAAAATTTTCAAATTTGAATAGTTTGTGATGTTGCCCTATCTTGATGCCCATTGCAATAGAAATGGGAAGTGATCTGAAATTGGACTCTGTAAAATATAAAATTTTAGATTCTATTTCACAAACACCTCCTTTGAAACCAAAAAAATCATCTAAATTCACCTTCCTGCTATGTGGCTCCCTCCTCTTGTTAGTACAAGTATAGTTGGTTCTAGGAAATTTAATATCCACCAAGTGTAATGAATGGACCTAGGCAATGTTGGAAATATGAGCAAGATTTGTTGTCATTGATGTCAAGAGTTAGTTTCAGTGAGCAATGCAAGAAGAAGGATGTCAAGAGTCAGTTTTAGTAATTAGTGTAAGAGAAAGATTGCTTCTAGACCTAAGGGAAATAATATTATAATATCTCCCATTATAATATTCAAGGTGGATAAGATAAGGTCTATAGGAGAAATAAGAAGGCCAAATAAAAATAACATTATAATATTTTATTATAATATTAAAAGGTCTAATGGTAAGATCTAAAGTAATTAAATTAATTATAATAATTTCATTATAAATTAATTTATAATTTAATTTAATTAACCTTATAGTTATTAAATTAATTATAAGTTAATTATAATAATTTTATTATTAATTAAATTATAATCTAATTTAATTAACCCTAAGGTTAGGTTTATAAGGGAAAAATTAATGCGCCGACGTCATCCTTTTCTCCTTCGTCGACGTCAATGAATTTGGAGGCATGGGTATAAATACCAAAAGCCTAAGTGGCTTCAAACTATCCACGATCGAATTAATTAATCTCCTAAGCTAAGGTGTGCGCAATATTTTGGTGAGCGAAAGAAGGAAGAAGTCCTTCGTTTGACTTATTTTGGCAGGTTGCGAAGGGTCAAAAGGAACAAGGCTTGAAAGCCTTGTCACCACCTAGCCAGGTGGGCTAGCGATAGTTGGCAGCACTTTCAGAATGCAAGGTGCTGCGTTCGATTCGCAATAGGGAAGGTCGTGAGGTTGTTTTTGCACCGAAGACACCAAATATTTTTGGCTTTTGGTGCCAGGGAAGGAGACAAAGTGTCATGGGTGCTTTTGCCTCCCACGTGAGCACTTAGCTCACGCGGCTAGGCAACCGTGGCTAAAGCACTAGAGGCACTTCGACTTGGGATCGAATCCCGTCGGGAGCACTTTGAGAGGTACTAAATTTTTATTATAAATTGGTTTTTGCTCCTAAGGTTGTGTGGTATAGTTTTGAGCTTAGGGAGATATAAGGTTGATAAAATTAAATAATTATTTTTATTTAATTTTTTGGTGGATTGAGTTATTTAGAGTGGAGTTATAAGGTGTAATAAGATATTTATTTTTTATGTATGTTTTTGGTGAATGCTAATTTCAAGATGGAGTAATAAGGTGTATTTGAGTTTAATTATTTTTGTAATTGTGAAATATTTTGAGGGAGTGTTAGAGTGATATTTTGTCATCTAACCTTTGAAATTGGCAAAGAGAGTAATTGTGATTGAGACAGGTTTTGAGGTCAATTCTTCATCAAACAAAAGGTATGGGCACATCTTCCTTATGAGTGATTGTTGGATGTTGTGAATGCTAAGTTGGAGTGAAAAGGGTTGTTTGATAAGCATTGTTGATTTTAATTGTTAAAGGTTTTTTTGAGTGAAAATTGATGATAAAAACCTTGTTTGATAAGCATTGTTGGAAATATTGAATGAGCCTTCATATGCATGATTAGGGTTTGTGCAAGATCATGAGTATCATTGTTATGTGAGGTTTGTTTGATAAGCATTGTTGACTAAACTTTCATTGAGTGATTGGTTGAGTGGAGTAAGCTTTTGTGGAAGCTTACAATACAGATTTCAGACAAGTCTTGGTGAAGACTTGTTGAGCATATTGGACAAGTTCTAGTGAGGACTTGTTGAGTAGATTTGAGACAAGTCTTGAGAGGACTTGTGGATAGATTAGAGGTAAGTCTTTGAGAATACTTGTGAGCAAAGTTGATTGATTGATTTGTTCAAACCTTGGGTTAAGGTTTGGGGCAGATCTAGCAGAGTTGATTTGTGATTGAGTCAAGCTTTGTGTTAAGGCTTGAGGATAAATTTGAGGATAAATTTTGGTGCATATTTTAGGGTAGATTTGTTCTAGATCAGAGATAGAGATTGAGCAGATTTGTGCTAGACAAAAGGAATGTGTTTAGTGCATATCAGAGATAGATATTGAGAATATTTGTGCTAGACCGAAGGACTATGTTTAGTGCAGATCAGAGACAGACATTGAAAAGATTTGTGCTAGACCGAAGGATTGTGTTTAGTGTAGATTTGAGACAGAGTTGAGAGTAAGCTTTGGAGGTGATAGAGTATAGAGGATAATAGTCTCTAGTGGATAGAGATCCATTAGCTAGGGCAGTGATGATAGAGGTCTTCTGAGTGAGGATAGGTGTCTTTAGTGGAGAGAGATCCACAAGCCAATGCAGTGGAGGCAGTAGTTCTTCTAGAAGATCACCAGCCAGAGCAAAGGAGAATTATGGATAGAGATCCACGAACTTGATTAGGGTATTGGTGTCTCCTTTGGATAGAGGTCCATAAATATTGTAATAGGGAAAGGATTCCCAAGAGAATTTATTTGAGAAAATTTTATAAGGAATATTTTCTCCATGGAGTAGCCCACATTGGGTGAACCACGTTAAATCATGTCTCTCATATGTGTGATGCTTTGTGTGATGTTTATACTTTAATACTACTGATGTTATCATATGGATTGAAAAGCAAAAAGTTTTATCTTATACTATTCACCCCCCTCTCAGTATAAGCACATGTTCTTCAATTGGTATCAGACTGTATCTCTCCATGAAAAGACTAAAAACTTGGAGGAATATCCATAAGAAACACACATGACTTCAGAGAGTGAAGAAGAGACCATGTTTGAAATAAAAGAGGAATTATTTGCTGCTCTCAGGAACCTTGAAAAGGTTAGAAATAAGAACTCAAGTTTGAAGGATCAAATTCAAGAAGATGAAGAAGAAAGGATAGAACTTCTACAGAGTCTCATAGAACTCAAGATAAAGGTAGAAGAGGGAAAGAAAATTGAACAGGATATGATAGATCTATTAAGAGCAAGAGAAACATAATGTGAAATATTGGAAGCAAAAATTTTTATCTAAGGAATGAAGTTGAAAAGACCAAGGTACTACCAGATATAAAGTTAGGGAAACAGAAAGAGGAGTCTAGCTTTCAAGAAATAGAGACATAGAATAGAGATAAGCATGCTACTCATACCCCAAAAGGAAAATATATCAAGAAATAAGAAAGCAAAGAAGAACCATGGATGAGAGTTAATCACAAAAGGAGAAGCACTCAACCACAATCTCAAAGGCATCCAAACAGGTTACATAATTTCTTCCATGGCTATTGCTTTTCTTGTAACAAATATGGTCATAGAGCTATACATTGCACTAGTTATGTGAAAAATGATGTCAATAGAAATTTCAACTCTTTTGCACCTCTTATGAATAATGATATCATATGTTACAAATGCAATAATTTTGGGCACAAGGCTAGATGGTGCAAAATGGTACTTCTTGAGTCTAGTAAAAAGAATACAACTTCAAAAACTAGGAAAGAGAAAAAGGGAAATTAAAAGGCTATATCAATGTTAGTTCAAACAACTCTTCATGCTCAGGATAAAGAAGAAAAATGGTTTCTTGATAGTGGTTTCTCTAGACACATGATAGGAGACAAAGATAAATTTCTTGTACTCAAATAAACTAATAGAGGATCAGTGAGTTTTGGTGATAATGGATCAACAAAAATTGGTGGAAAAGGAACTCTGAGTTTAGATAATGGGAAAACAAGAATAGAAAATGTACTATATGTCAAAGGGTTAAGACACAATATACTAAGTGTAAGCCAACTTTGTGATCAAGGTCATATGGTTATATTTCACCCAGATAGATGTGAGATAAGAAAGTCAGAAACTGGAAAAGTCATTGCAAATGCAAGTAGAACTCCAAACAACCTCTATATGCTTAGTGAGATTAAAGGGGAAAAGTGTTTTCTATCACAAGAAGATGAGATTTGGTTGTGGCATAGAAGAATGGGTCATTTGAATTTTGAAAACATAGTCAACATAAGCAATAAATAGGTTATCAGAGATTTACCCAAGCTAAAAAGGCCACAAAACACAATTTGTGCACCTTGTCAACATGGAAAGCAAACTAGAACAAGTTTCAAATCAAAGGGATATATGTCATTAGATCACTTAAAACTAATACATACTGATCTATGTGGTCCTACCAGAACACAAAGTATTCAAGGTGAAAGTTACTTCATATTGTTCATAGATGATTACTCCAGAATGACTTGGGTAGCTTTCCTAAAAGATAAGTTGGAAGCATTTGATAAATTCAAGGTATTTAAAGAACAGGTCGAAAATGAAATCGACAAAAGGATTAAGTGTTTGAGATCTAATAGAGGAGGAGATTTTACCTCAAATGAATTTGTAGATTTTTGTGAACAACATGGAATCAAGAGAGAATACTCAGTTGCAAGAACTCCTCAACAAAATGGAGTAGTTGAAAGGAAAAATAGGACTATTGAGAATATGGCTAGAGCTATGTTAAATGATTCCAAGATTTCAGATGGATTTTGGAGGGAAGCAATCAACACAACAATATATATAATCACTAGGGCTCAAATGAGGGTAAACCATCACAAGACTCCATATGAGCTTTGGAAAGGAAGACTGACCACTGTAAAACACTTCAAGGTTTTTAGAAGCAAGTGTTACATAAGACAGGAAGAGAAAAACTTGGGAAAGTTTGAACCAAGATGTGATGAGGGAATTTTTCTTGGTTATTCTACTAAGATTAAAGCTTATAGATGCTACAACAAAAGGACACACACTATTGTAGAAAGTATAAATGTAACGGTTGATGAGAAGATAGATTCAAGAGAACCAATTCAAAAAATTATGTATCAGGAAGATGGAAGTTGTCAAGAAGAGTTTTGTGAGGAATCAGATGAAGAGGAGGAAGAAACACAAATATTTCTTTCTAAAACTCCATCCAAGTATGTACAGAAACATCATCCAAAAGAGCTAATCATTGGGAATCTAGATGAGAGACAGACAAGGAGAAGAATAATAACACCATCTCAAGAAGAAAATTTTTCCTTGTTATCTAAAATTGAGCCAAAAGACTTCAATGAGGCAAGTGAAGATAAGTTTTGGATTAAGGCAATGGATGAGGAATTAGACTAGATAGAGAAAAGCAAGACTTGGGAACTTGTTCCATGACCAAAAGATAAAAATGTGACTAGCACTAAATGGGTATTCGGAAAACAAGTTAAATGAATATGGTCAGGTGGTCAGAAATAAAGCAATATTAGTGTGCAAAGGTTATGCATAGGTAGAGGGAATTGACTTTGATGAGACATTTGCTCTAGTTGCACGACTTGAATCTATCAAAATATTCTTAGCCTTTTCAAGCTTCAAAAACTTCAAAGTATATCATATGGATGTTAAATCAGCCTTTCTAAATGGTGTTTTAGAAGAAGAGGTTTACATTGAGCATCCAAAAGGTTTCAATTTGACTGATAAATTAGACTATGTATGCAGACTAAAGAAAGCACTTTATGGACTAAAGTAAGCTCCTAGAGCTTGGTATTCAAGACTGGATAAGTACTTGCAGGAATAGGGTTTCAAGAAAGGAATAGTGGATAGTAACTTATACATAAAAAATGAAGGGAATGACTTACTAATTATGGTTGTTTATGTTGATGATATCATTTTTGGAGGAAACAATGTTAAGATGTGTCAGAAATTTACAAAGAGCATGTAGAATGAATTTGAGATGTCTATGCTTGGTAAGTTGTCCTTCTTTCTTGGACTTCAGATTTCCCAATCAGAGAAAGGGGTGTTCCTTTCACAAACCAGGTATATAAAAGAGATGCTAAAGAAATTTAAGTTATAAGAATGTGAACCAGTAAGTACTCCCATGGTCATAGGATGTTAGTTAAGTAAAGATAATGAATCTCTAGAGGTAAATCATAAATTATATAGGTCTATGATTAGCAGCTTATTGTACGTCACAACTACTAGACCAGATATCATGCAGGCAGTGGGATTAGTGGCACGGTTTCAGGAAGCACCCAAGGAAACACATGTAGCAACAGTAAAAAGGATTCTCAGGTATTTAAAAGAGACTATGTATTTTGGGCTCTGGTATCCCAAAAGTGACAATTTCACTCTCATAGCTTATATAGATGCAGATTGGGCTAGCAATATTGATGACAAAAAAGTACAAGTGGAGGAGCATTCCTTTCTTGGAGACTATTTGGTCTCTTGGTTAAGTAAGAAACAAGCATCAGTATCCTTATCTATAGTAGAGGTAGAGTATATTGCATAAGTTTCCAATTGCACACAGGTATTATGGATGAAGCGAAATCTAGAGGATTTTAAGATAAAGCATGATCATCCTATTCCCATACTGTGTGATAATACAAGTGCTATAAATA
This sequence comes from Wollemia nobilis, assembly GCA_028583015.1. NCBI lineage: Eukaryota > Viridiplantae > Streptophyta > Pinopsida > Araucariales > Araucariaceae > Wollemia > Wollemia nobilis. Next base: position 2,373,759 of record JAQPPZ010003635.1, on the reverse strand, counting down.
TCTCAAATAATCCAGTGATGCACTCTAGGAAAAAGCACATTCTGATTAAGTATCATTTTTTGAGAGAGAAGGTGATGGATAAATAGGTCAGGTTGGAATATATTACTACAAAGGAGTAGATTGCAAATATTTTCACTAAACCACTTTCGAAAGAGACTTTTGAGTATCTACGAAAAAAGTTAGGAGTAGTTATACTCGCACCCCAGAATTAACAACCTCAAGAGTGTTGAGCAAGGTGCATCAAATAGTATTGTCATTGTTTTCAACATAGTCAGACAGATTTATTGATGCAATTGACAAGAGTTTATTGAACAGCAAGGTGCAGCCAAAGTACAATGGATAGGTGTTCAGTGTTGAGCAAGGTGTTGCAGGAGGATTGTCATTGTTGTCAATATAATCAGTTAGATCTAATGATGCAATGTACAGATAGTTCAGAAGTCACTCAGATGCAGAGGATAAAGTTTAGAAGTTAGTCAGATCATGAGTCCTTAAATGATAGATGCACAGAAATAGAAAACATAATTCAAAATGAGAAGTCTTCAGAACCTGAGATGTCAAGAAGCGGAAAGGTTTTTTGTGAAAACCAAGGCAGTCAAAATAAAAAGTTTTATTTAAAATCATGGATAATAGATTTGAAATGGGTTTTTCTTAAAACCCAAGTTGGCTCTTCGTTTCGTTGAAAAATATGCCCCGGTGATGAAGATATTTAATTTTAAATATTTATTTTAAATTTTAAAGGTTTTTTGTGAAAACCAAGGCAGTCAAAATAAAAAGTTTTATTTAAAACCATGGATAACAGATTTGAAATGGGTTTTTCTTAAAACCCAAGTTGGCTCTTCGTTTCGTTGAAAAAGATGCCCCGGTGATGAAGATATTTAATTTTATATATTTAGTTTAAATTTTATTTAAAATTAAAATTAAAATATTAAATTAAATTAAAAGGGCCGATGTGTTACTATTTCGCGGCAATAAGCTACAGGAAAGTGATGAAGGTGGAAGAAGAGTTTGAGGCCGACAAAGTTAAATCTAGGCCGACGGATTTTAGGGTTTGGCAGCTGACAAATTCTAGGGTTTCTCAACCGACATTCTTTTAGTGTTTGTTCCTAAAACTTCTATAAAAGCAAGGGTACTTCGAGTTTGAAGGGTGGGGTGTGAAGATAAAGTGCGTATGCGAGCATAGTGTTTGTGAAAGTGAAGTTTGTGTTGAGTAGAGAGCAGAATGTGAAACGACACAGAGTGTGCGAAGCATGTGCATAGAGAAAGCAGAGTGTGCAGAGAAGCGCGAAGGGCAAAGTTGATTGCAAATTTTGGCTGTAGCAGTGTAGTAGACTGTGTGAAGTGATTGCACAAGAGAGAGCAGAGTGCACAGATATTGCAAAGGTGATGTAGACTAGTTAGAGCCTTGAAATAACAAAGGTATATGTCAAACATTTTTTATTCAATATTGAAGTCCAGTTGGTGCTGGAAAATTAAGGGGTTGGTGCCTCTTTCCAGTTGGTGCTGGTAAACAAATTGTCCAGTTGGTGCTGGAAAATTAAGGGGTTGGTGCCTATTTCTAGTAGGTGCTAGTAAAATAGGAGTTGGTGCTCCATTCTATTAAAGCAGATAAAGTTAAGGGGTTGGTGCTCCTTCCAGTTGGTGCTGGAAAAGGATTATGTAAAGTTGTAGCTTTACATTGACTGGATTTGGATGGTAGTCCAAGTAGTATTTTTGAGGAGTAGCCACATTGGTGAACCTCGTTAAAATGCTATGTTATGTGTGATGCTTTCTTGGTATTTCATTTATCAGTTTTAATCTGCTGCTAGATTTAAGACTAATTGTTTTAAAAGTATTTTAAAAGGAACACACTGATTCACCCCCCCTCTCAGTGTCATTGTGATTACAACACTTGGTATCAGAGCCAGGTTCCCAATTTTGGCTAAATCAGTCAGGGTTGATCTTGGATTAGTACACAATGGCTAATAAGAATAGATCCTCATCCAAAAAGGCATCCCAGTCAGTTTCAGTTCTTGTAGAAGAGAAATTTGAACCGAAAAAAGTAGAAGAAGTGAATCCTGAAGTCTGTGATGAAAATCTTGAGGCTGAAGTAGATTTTGAAGGAGAGTTGATATCTGCACTTGAAGAGTGGAGTATAGAAAAGAAAAAGAACAAAATACTATCCAAGAAATTAGAAGAATATGGGGATGAGATTGAAGATCTCTTCCTACAAGTTCAAAAGGCCAAGAAATCAGAAGAAGCCTTGAAGACACAGCTAGATAATAAGAATGATGTATACAGCACAAGTGAAGAGGAATATAAAAAGGTTATTGTTGATCTAAAGCTACAAGTAGAACAGAACAAAAGGATTGAAGATATTCTTAGGTCTCAGATCAATGAGAAAGAGACTGTATGCTACCAACAAGAAGAAGAGATTGTTTCATTGAAGAAACAACTAAAAGAGGCCAATATAAATCTCAAATTTGAGAAGAGCACAGAGTTGCTAGATACAATGATAAATCAACAAAGAAGCTCCACAGCTAAGTTTGGTCTTGTATATGAAGCTGAACAACATTCATCCTCCAAATATGTAGAGAAGAAGAAGTCCTCGATTGAAGGACTGAAACAAGAAAAGTCTGAAGCTGAATCCTCAAAAGGAAGAAAATATCAAAGAAGATCTACATCAAAGCAACCACAGCAAAAGAGGTTCTCTCACTCTCACTCTTTTAATAATAATGCTTTTTATGGCTATTGTTATAAATGAAACCACTTTGGTCACAAGGCAATTTATTGTGGACTGAACAATAGATCAAAGAGTTATGCTGATAAAAATACTTTTGTTTTTTTGAGTGAACACCCTGTGCAATGTTTTAAATGTAATGGCCATGGGCACATAGCAAGGTTTTTTTCAAGCACTTATGTATCCAATCTAAGGCAATACCATAGATTTCATCATACACATAGAATGCAATACAGACAGGGAATAAAACATGTGCAATGTTTTAAATGCAACGGTCAAGGGCACATAGCAAGGTTCTGTCCAAGAACTTCTATATCTAATCTAAGGCAAAACCCTAGATTTCATCAGACACAAAGAGGAAAACACCGACAAGGAACATATCATGTGCATAAAAGAAAATAAAATAATCATCCATCAAGAATGCACAAGAGACAACCCCACAAGAGAAATGTTCAAGTTCACGAACGAGGAGCAAAATAGGGATGTTGTTGAAAAACCCAAGCCCAAGTTCGGAAATTCGGATAAAGACAAAAGAAAGGAAATTGTGTCTCCTTGGACTGAAGGAGGCTACTCTGCCATTGCTCTAAGCAACTCCAAGTGGCACATCCTCAGGAGGAGCAATATTAAAGTTTTATGCTCCTATGTATTTGTCTAGGTATCTGAGGATGAAAGGTAAGCAGTCGGGTTAATGTTGTATAGTTGTTAAAGTGTGTTTTTCAGTTTATATAGTGGTTTGTGGAAATGCCATGAAGTGTGGTGTTTAATTTGAGAGCTGTCACCATTGGTAGTTTTGAGATATGTCACTGTTGTACTGCTGATGATTCTTAATACCACTGTTAAAAATTACAAATCATAATAGTCCAGATAATTTGCTCAACAAAAGAATTCTTGCCCTAGCTATGTATTTGTGTTTCGAGCAGCATGTATTTGTTTTTACTCTTTGATGTGAAGATTGCCAGATCCTTCATGACACCTTGGTGAATATAGTTAATTCACAGACAGTTTTGTTTTAACTATTGATTTAATGCCAGTTCAAGGATAAGAAGCTTGAGGCTGAGTAAGGTGCACTACGGTTGGCCATAAAGTGTTTGACAAAATGTCTTCTTTCGACATGCATAGTTGAAAGTAAGAGTTGGCAGTAAAATTGCAGTGCTAGACAAAAATTGGTACAGGTGTGAGTCACTTGTCAATTCTATTGACAAAAGTGAAATCAGCATGTTAAATGGGAAGATTGAAGAAAAAGTTTTTAATGAGAAGCCAGATGATTTCCAGCCTGGTGATGAATAGTTGAGTTGCTTTCATAGTGGTTGTTTTGATCAAGTTAATGCTTTTCTTGATACATGATTTGGGCTTACTCCATTGAGTTTGATTTGAGCAAGTTATTCTTTGCCTCGGTGATTTATGTTGGTGGCTGTCTTGTTAAAATACCTTTGGAAGGAAAAGGATGTCTACTAGTTTCCTTTTCATGTAGTGATTGGATGAATGCTTCAAGGTTAATCTTGAGTTGAATGATGTTGGTTAAACCTTGTCTATAAGCATTGTTGCTAAAGCCCTAATTGGTTGAGAAAAGATGTTGGTTCTCATTGTGGTATAGTGTTTGGTACTTGCACGAGTTGAAAGTGGATTGAGGTAGCCTACTGAATTCTCACTGCGAGAGAGAGCCAAACAATTGTCATTGGGTTCAAGCTTGTTGAGAATATATCCAAGATGCATGGTGAAGTTGTATGCAGATGTTACTGGCATTGCAGAACAAAAAGTTGGCTATATAAGATTATTGTATGCCTTCACTAACAATGGACAAGTTTGAGTTTGCAAGGTAATAGAGGGTAGTTGCACAGAAGACAGTGGTTCAGTCATGTTCTTACACATGTTATATTGGTGAAGTTGACGGTGATGGTGTTATTCACTAGTTATTGCTGCTATTCACATTGTTGATTTTATTGATGCCTATTATGCTTATCATGATGTTTTCAATAAGTGAAATGAAGTGGTCTTGGACTCAGGGGGAGAATTTGTGTATTTGTTTTTCTTCTTGTTCATGCTTGGAATATTTGCTAATTGTAATAATTTGTGTCTAAGAATGTTGTGCATAGACTCAGGGGGAGTCTGCAGTAGCCCTTTGGTATTATTGTCAAAGGGGGAGAAGATTTACAAGAAAATTGCACATGTGTTGCCAACAATTCCAAAGGGGGAGATTGTTGAGCAAGGTGCAACAAACAGTATTGTCATTGTTGTCAAAACATTCAGACAAATTTATTTATGCAATGGAAAAGAGTTTATTGAACAACAAGGTGCAGCCAAAGTACAATGGATAGGTGTTCAGTGTTGAGCAAGGTGTTGCAGGAGGATTGTCATTGTTGTTAATACAGTCAGTTAGATCTAATGATGCAATGGACGAGCGAGTTCAAAAGTCACTCGGATGCGAGAGGATAAAGTTCAGAAGTTAGTCGGATCATGAGTCCTTAAATGATAGATGCACCGAAACAGAAAACATAATTCAGAATGAGAAGAAGTCTTCAGAACCTGAGATGTCAAGAAGCGGAAAGGTTTTTTGTGAAAACCAAGGCAGTCAAAATAAAAAGTTTTATTTAAAATCATGGATAATAGATTTGAAATGGGTTTTTCTTAAAACCCAAGTTGGCTCTTCGTTTCGTTGAAAAATATGCCCCGATGATGAAGATATTTAATTTTAAATATTTATTTTAAATTTTAAAGGTTTTTTGTGAAAACCAAGGCAGTCAAAATAAAAAGTTTTATTTAAAACCATGGATAATAGATTTGAAATGGGTTTTTCTTAAAACCCAAGTTGGCTCTTCATTTCGTTGAAAAAGATGCCCCGGTGATGAAGATATTTAATTTTAAATATTTAGTTTAAATTTTATTTAAAATTTAAATTAAAATATTAAATTAAATTAAAAGGGCCGATGTGTTACTATTTCACGGCAATAAGCTACAGGAAAGTGATGAAGGTGGAAGAATAGTTTGAGGCTGACAAAGTTAAATCTGGGTCGACGGATTTTAGGGTTTGGCAGCTGAAAAATTCTAAGGTTTCTCAACCGACATTCTTTTAGGGTTTGTTCCTAAAAATTCTTCTATAAAAGCAAGGGTACTTTGAGTTTGAAGCGTGGGGTGTGAAGATAAAGTGCGTATGCGAGCATAGTGTTTGTGAAAGTGAAGTTTGTGTTGAGCAAAGAGCAGAATGTGAAACGACACAGAGTGTGCGAAGCGTGTGCGCAGAGAAAGCAGAGTGTGCAGAGAAGCGCGAAGGGCAAAGTTGATTGCAAATTCTGGCTATAGTAGTGCAGTAGACTGTGTGAAGTGATTGCGCAAGAGAGAGAAGAGTGCACAGAGATTGCAAAGGTGATGTAGACCAGTTAGAGTCTTGCAATAACAAAGGTATATGTCAAACATTTTTTATTCAATATTGAAGTCCAGTTGGTGCTTGGCAAATTAAGGGGTTGGTGCCTCTTTCCAGTTGGTGCTGGTAAACAAATTGTCTAGTTGGTGCTGGCAAATTAAGGGGTTGGTGCCTCTTTCCAGTAGGTGCTGGTAAAATAGGAGTTGGTGCTCCATTCTGTTGAAGCAGATAAAGTTAAGGGGTTGGTGCTTCTTCCAGTTGGTGCTGGAAAAGGATTATGTAAAGTTGTAGCTTTACATTGACTGGACTTGGATGGTAGTCCAAGCAGTATTTTTGAGGAGTAGCCACATTGGTGAACCTCATGAAAATTTTGTGTTATGTGTGATGCTTTCTTGGTATTTCATTTATCAGTTTTAATTTTCTCTGGATTTAAGACTAATTGTTTTAGAAGTATTTTAAAAGGAACACACTGATTCACCCCCCTTCTCAGTGTCATTGTGATTACAACAAAGAGGAGGTTGGAGAGGGACTAAGCTAAGAGTCTCATTCTTAGCCCCAAGCCCCAAAGGTGACCCTTTGCCATTGATGACAAAGTGGGAGAGATTTGAGTTAGGGGGAGAGCATTTAGTCAGGGGGAGCAGAACAAACAAAGGTAAAAGAAATGGTAAAAGGTAAATGGGTTGCCATCAATGACAAAGGGGGAGATTGTTGGAAATATGAGCAATATTTGTTGTCATTGATGTCAATATTCAGTTTTAGTGAGCAGTGCAATAACAAGGATGTCAAGAGTCAGTTTTAGTAATAATTGCAAGAGAAAGATTACTTCTAGACCTAAGGGAAATAATATTATAATATCCCCCATTATAATATTCAGGGTGATCAGATAAGGTCTATAGGAGAAATAAGAAGGCCCAAGAAAAATAATATTATAATATTTTATTATAATATTAAAATGTCTAATGGTAATATCTAAAGTAATTAAATTAATTATAATAATTTCATTATAAATTAATTTATAATTTAATTACTCAGGAGTTGTATGTGAGTTGGAGAGGAGAGGGCAATCCTCCAAGGGAGATCCCAAGTTCGAATCTCCACCCTACCAAAAAGTTGAATTGGGTATCCAAAATCCAATTGATAATGTTGGTGCGGGAAGGGCCAAGTGCGATTCTCGGGTGACTTTGATGGTGTAGAAACCCCAATTTGTGGTCTCTCAGACCAAGGCGGCCCCACAAGGGGTTTTTTGCTTAAAAAAATTATAATTTAATTTAATTAACCTTATGGTTATTAATTAATTATAAGTTAATTATAATAATTTTATTATTAATTAAATTATAATCTAATTTAATTAACCCTAAGGTTAGGGTTATAAGGGCAAAATTAATGCGACGATGTCATCCTTTTCTCCTCCATCGATGTCAAAAAATTTGGAGGCATGGGTATAAATACCAAAAGCCTAAGTGGCTTCAAACTATCCATGATCGAATTAATTAATCTCCTAAGCTAAGGTGTGCACAATATTTCGATGAGCGAAAGAAGGAAGAAGTCCTTCGTTTGACTTCTTTTGGTAGGTTGCAAAGGGTCAAAAGGAACAAGGCTCAGAAGCCTTGTCACCACCTAGCCAGGTGGGCTAGCGACAGTTGGAAGTGCTTTCAGAATGCAAGGTGCTACATTCAATTTACAGAAGGGAAGGTCATGAGGTTGTTTTTGCACCAAATATGCCAAAGCTTTTGGCTTTTGGCACCAGGTAAGGAGATAAAGCACCGTGGGTGCTTTTTCCTCCCATGTGAGTGCTTAGCTTACACAACTAGGCAGTCATGGCTAAAGCACTGGAGGCACTTCGACTTGGGATCGAATCCCACCGGGAGCACTTTGAGAGGTACTAAATTTTTATTATAAATTGGTTTTTGCTCCTAAGGTTGTGTGGTATAGTTTTGAGCTTAGGGAGATATAAGGTTGATAAAATTAAATAATTTTTTTCATTTAATTTTTTTGTGGATTGAGTTATTTAGAGTGGAGTTATAAGGTGTAATCATAAATTTATTTTTATGTATGTTTTTGGTGAAAGCTAATTTCAATATGGAGTAATAAGGTGTATTTGAGTTTAATTATTTTTGTAATTGTGAAATATTTTGATTGAGCGTTAGAGTGTTATTTTGTCATCTAACCTTTGAAATTGGTAAAGAGAGTAATTGTGATTGAGACAGGTTTTGAGGTCAATTATTCATCAAACAAAAGGTATGGGCACATCCTCCTTGTGAGTGATTGTTGGATGTTGTGAATGCTAAGTTGGAGTGAAAATGGTTGTTTTATAAGCATTGTTGAGTTTGATTGTTAAAGGTTTTTTTTGAGTGAAAATTTATGATAAAAACCTTATTTGATAAGAATTGTTGGAAATATTGAATAAGCCGTCATATGCATGATTAGGGTTTATGCAAGATCATGAATATCATTTTTATGTTAAGTTTGTTTGATAAGAATTGTTGACTAAGCTTTCATTGAGTGATTGGTTGAGTGGAGTAAGGTTTTGAGGAAGCTTACAATATAGGTTTTAGAAAAGTCTTGGTGAAGACTTGTTGAGAAGATTGGACAAGTTCTAGTGAGGACTTGTTGAGTAGATTTGAGACAAGTATTATTGAGGACTTTTTGGACAGATTTGAGACAAGTCTTTGAGAAGACATGTGAGCAGATTTTATTGATTGATTTGTTCAAACCTTTAGTTAAGGTTTAGGGTAGATATAGTAGAGTTGATTTGTGATTGAGTCAAGCTTTGTGTTAAGGCTTGAGGAAAAATTTGAGGACAGAGTTTGGTGTAGATTTTAGGGTAGGTTTGTGCTAGACCAAAGATAGAGATTGAAAAGATTTGTGCTAGAAAAAAGGATTGTGTTTAGTGCATATTAGAGACAAATATTGATCAGATTTGTGCTAGACTAAAGGACTATGTTTAGTGCATATTAGAGATAGAGATTGAGAAAATTTGTGCTAGACCAAAGGACTGTGTTTAGTACATATTTGAGACAAATATGAGAGAAATATTTAGAGGTGATAGAGTAGAGGATAGTAGTCTCTAGTGGATAGAGATCCATTATCCAGGGTAGTGAGGACAAAGGTCTTCTAAGTGAGGACAGTAGTCTTTAGTAGAGAGATATCCACAAGCCAGTGTAGTGGAGGCAGTAGTCTTCTAGAAGATCACCAGCCATAGCAGAGGAGGAGTTCTCCTATGGATAGATATCCATGAACTTGATTAGGGTATTTTTGTATCCTTTGGAAAGAGCTCCATAAACATTGTAATAAGGAAAGGATTCTCAAGAGAATTTATTTGAGAAAAGTTTATAAGGAATATTTTCTTCATGGAGTAGCCCACATTGGGTGAACCACGTTAAATTATGTCTCTCATGTGTGTGATGCTTTGTGTGATGTTTACTACTTTAATAATATTGATGTTATCATATGGATTAAAAAGCAAAAAGTTTTATATTATATTTTTCACCCCCCCCCTCAGTATAAGCACATGTCCTTCAGGCAATCATAAACAAATCATTTGGATCCAAAATTGGGGTTCCATCTTCATAAAATTTGGATGATAATTTAGCATTAAAATCCCAAAAAATAATTGAATATAACTCCTCCTTAGAGACTCTCATATTATACATTGCTTTCCATTGAAAAATATAACCATCTAGGTTTTGATTCCCATAGAAATTTATGATTAAAACCTGCTCAACTATCACATTGTTTCTAAAATATGATATGAGGACACCCCTCCAAGCTATATTCTCTATTTTTATCCATTGAAGAGAGTTCCAAAAGGTAACTATCCTCCATAATACCCCTTGGGAAGCCACTTCCATATGGCCAACACCCCTCCAAAGTGTATTTATAATTTTTACACATAAGATCCAGTGATATTTTTTTCTCCTGGATAAGCAAAAAATATATTTTACTTTTTTCTAAGAGTATTTGAATAACAAATTTATGGGTTATACTATTTAAGCCCCTAATATTCCATGATTGTATAATAATTGGTTACCTTGAGACCAATAAGAGTCTATTGGTCTCACTAATCCCCTAGTGATAATTTTGGCTCCTTGAATTGCTATCAATTCCTTATTTTATTTTCTACCCACTCGAGAGCTGATATTCTTTGATCTTTTCTCCACCTAGATTATCCCTATAGTTGGATTTTATCTATTCATTTCTACCATACCCATGGTCACATCTTTTAGTATCATATGTTCTTAGTTATGCACTATCAATATCTTTGCAATCTCTAATTATGGCAACTCATTACACTCTATTACTTGCTCTAGGATAGGAGGATCTAAAAGAGGAGCTTGAACATGGTTGTTATTGTTTTCATTATTTTTATTTGCTCCTTCCATGAATAGTTCTTCTTCTTGGTCCACTAGTGTATTGAAGATATCATACCTATTTGAGGGCTTGAGTTGGGTTTGCTCTTTACCATATTTTTTCTTTTTTTTATCTTTCTTTTGGGTTGTTCAAAACCATATCCCTATGATGAGGCCAAAAATTACCTCATTATTGACATATTTTGGGTTTACACAAACTACCATAAAAACCTTATGTGATGATATTTTGTGCTAATTAGGTGATTTATGTTGGAAATTTTGAGTAATAAGGTTGTCATTGATGTAAAATTTTTGGTGCAAGGCAAAGCCTATTTTTGTACAAGAAAAGTGGTAAAAGAACTGGCTATAATATTTTATATTATAAGCCAAAAAGGTTGGCTAACATGGTTGAAGACAAAATATTATGCCCATGGTTTTAAACAAAAAAGGAGATATTATAATATTATAATAATTAAGCTATGAGGACTTAATAAAAGGTAGAAAAATAATTGGTGAAATTCCCATGCAAAAGTATTATTTAATACTATATTAAATAATATAATATTTAACCTAAGGTTAAAATATTATATTAATATTATAGTTAAATTTTAAATTTGGCTAAGGCACCAAAACTTCAAATTTAATATTGGAGGCATATATTTCACCGATGTTTTAAAAATTACCTTGGAGAGTATAAAAGGAGGTAATAAAAATAAAAATAAAATACATTCGAAGGCTCAAGAAATAAGCACATGCAAACGAATTCAAATACTAAGCATTGAAGTCCATGTGAATAAAATCGAACGGAGGAGAGAGAAGAAACGTGGATGTTTCTTATTTTTTGGACGAGTGCAAGGAATAAAGAGAGGGTGGTGAATATTTTTATGCACCAAGGGTTGGTAGACCAAGTGGTAGGCATGTCCTGCATTAAGACATTGGTAGAAGAGAGGTATGGGGATTGAATCCCCCCAGTGTTGGTTTGAAGGTTTTGTTTTCAGATTTTGCAGAGGTAGAAAGTATTTGGAGCGGGAGGCTAATGTTTAGACTCAAATTATTGGCTAGCGCAAGTGGTCAAAGCATTGTGCTTGGTGGTTGAGGTCAAAGGGTCGATTCCCATCCATGATAAATAAAGAAAATATTTTTTAAAAAGGTATGCGCTTTTGTTTGGTTTACAAGGTATGCGCTGCTTTATTGATTGTTGGCTATAGTATATTTGGTAGATGTTAATTTGAACTATCATTGGAAAATTTAGGAGATATAAGGTAAAATATTTCTATAATATTTTTAGGGTTTAAATATCATTTATTTAAATATGTTAAACTTGGAGTGATAAGTTTGTGAAGGATTTATGAATGTAATGTATTTTTTTTTGATATAAAAGTGGAGTGAAAAATTATTTTGAAAGTGTGGAGATAAAAGGTGTAAAAGAGATTTTATTTTATTGTAAATTGTGCTTTATGAAAGGGAAATTATTGAGAGAATTTTGAGAGCTTTAATGTAGTGTCTTTGAGAACTAAGGAAGTGCCCTAGAAGTATTATTTTCAAAGATCATTGAAGAAAATTAATGAGGATATTTTGAAACAAAAATTTGCTATCTAACTTGTGAAGTGGCACATAGAAAAGTGGGTGATGACATATCTTCATCAAAGAAAAAAGGTATGGGCACATCATCTTTTGTTTGAAGTGGTTGTTGGATTGAATATTGTTGAATGAGGTTTTCTGGAATAGAAGGTGGAGATAAAAGGATTTTTTGATAAGCATTGTTGAGTTAGGGTTTGAGATCTTCATTGTTGTTGAATGAGGTTTTCTAAAAATAAGGTGGAGATAAAAGGATTGTTTGATAAGCATTATTGGAATTATTTGAGTTAGGGTTTGAGATCTACATTGTGTTCTTTGCTGGAAGAAGTGTGAAATACTTGGTTAGAGTTTGAAAGCAATTTGTGCTTCATTATTTGAATGATTGTGTGAAACTTTTGAGTATTGTTTTGAGTGTGTTAACAAGTCATAAGGAGAATTGAGAATAGGTTTTGAGATAGGTTTTGAGATAATTTTTGATATAGGGTTTGAGATAGGTTTTGAGAAAGGGTTTGAGATAGATTTGAGCAAGTCTTGGTGAAAGAATTGAAGTCATATTTGAGCAAGTCTAGTAAATACTTGAGACATAATTAAGAGTAGGTTTGATTTATTCAAGCTTTGTGTTAAGGCTTGGGATAGATCTAAGTAGAGTTGATCAAGCTTTGTGTTAAGTCTTGGGGATAGATTTGAGACAAATATTTGTGAGAAGATTTGTGAGTATATTTGTGAGCAAAGTTAGAGTAGATTTGTACTACACTTGGAATAGAGTTTAGTGTAGATATGAGATAGAGTTGAGAGCAATATTTTGAGGTGATAGATCAGAGGAAAACAATATCCAATGGATAGATATCCATTAGCCAGGGTAGTGAGGATAAAGGTCTTCTATGGAGAGAGATCCATAAGCCAAAGCAATGGGGGTAGAAGTCTTCTAGAAGATCATCAACTAGAACAAGAGGAAAGAGTTCTCCTATGGATATAGATCCATGAACCAAAACAAGGGGATTTTTGTCTCCTTTTGGAGAGGTCCATAAACATTGTAATAGGGAATTTATTCCCAAAAGAATTAATTGAGAAAATTTATAAGGAATATTTTATCTATGGAGTAGCCCACATTGGGTGAACCACATTAAATCATGTCTCTCATGTGTGTGATGATGTGTGCAATTTTTACTACCTTTATATATGAAAAGTAAAATTTTTATCTTATATTGTTCACCCCCCTCTCAGTATAAGCTTATGTTCTTCAAATGGTATCAGAGTGGGTTCCTTCATGAAAATACTAAAAACTTGGAGGAAGATACCATAAGACCATATATGACCTCAAAAAATGGAGAAGAGGTCATGTTTGACATAAAAGAGAAATTATTTTTTGATCTTAGAAAATTGGAAAAGGTTAGAAAGAAAACTTCAATTTTGAAGGATCAAATCCAAGAGGATGAGGAAGCAAGGATGGAACTTCTACAAAATCTCACAGAACTCAAGATAAAAGTTGAAGAGGGAAATAAAATTGAACAATATATGATAGAACTGTTAAAGGCAAGAGAGGTAGAATGTGAAATATTGGAATCACAAATTGTCTCTCTAAGAAAGGAAGCTAAAATTACAGCAAGACATTAGATTAAGAAAACAGAAAGAGGAGTCAAGCTTCCAAGAAACAAAGACATCAAAAGAAGAAGAACTAGTGACTTATGCCAATGCACTAAAATGAAAAAGCATAAAGAAATAAGAGGATAAAGAATTTACATAAACAAAAGTTAATTACAATAACAACAAAAGAATAAGCACACAAACATATTATTCAAGGGACTCAAATAGGTTACAAAATTTATTCCATTGTTATTGTTTTTCATGTAACAAATATGGTCATAGAGTTGTACATTGCACTAGTTATGTGAAAGATAATGTTGATAGAAATTCTAATTCTTTTGTACCTCTTATGAATGACAATATCATATGTTACAAATGCAATAATTTTGAACACAAGGAAAAATGGTGTAAAATGGTATTTCCTAGATCAAGAAAAAAGAATACAACTTCAAAATTTAGGAGAGAAAGAAAAGAGCAAGATAAATTTAAGTCAATTTAGTACAAACAACTCTTTATGTACAAGATAAAGGAAAAAAATGGTTTCTTGATAGTTGTTTTTCTAGTCATATGATAGGAGACAAAAGTAAATTTCTTGTACTTAAATAAATCAATGGAGGGTCAGTTAAGATCATGTAAAAATAAGGACAGAGAATGTTTTGTATGTCAAGGGATTTATTCACAATTTACTAAGTGTAATCCAACTCTGTGATCTGTGAAACATGGTTACCTTTCATCCCAATAGATGTGAGATCAAAAAATATAAAATTGGAAAGCTCATTGTAGATGCAAATAGAACTACAAACAATCTCTACATGCTAAGCGATATTAAGGGAGAAAAGTGCTTCTTATCACAATAAGATGAGAGTTGGTTGTGGCATAGAAGAATTGGTCATATGAACTTTAAAAACATAGTAAAAATAAGCAACAAGTAGGCAATCAGAGATTTATCCAAGATAAAAAGGCCATAAAACATAATTTGTGTACAATGTCAGCATGGAAAGAAAACTAGAAAAAGTTTCAAGTCAAAAGAGTTTATGTCATATGAACTAGTAAAACTAGTGCACATTGACCTATGTGGTCCTACAAGGATAAACATTATACAAGGTGAAAGTTACTTTATATTATTTATAGATGATTATTCCAGAATTATTTGGGTAGCCTTCTTGAAAGAAAAGTCAAAAGCTCTTGATAAGTTTAAAGCTTTTAAAGAAATAGTAGAAAATGAAACAGGTAGAAGGATTAAGGGTTTAAGATAAGATAGAGGAGGAAAATTTACCTCAAATGAATTCATATAATTTTGTGAACAACATGGGATCAAAAGAAAATATTCAGTAGCAAAAAATCCTCAACAAAATAGGGTAGTTGAAAGGAAAAAAAGAACTATTGAAAATATGGCTAGAGCCATGTTAAATGAGTCTAATATTTTAGATGGTTTTTGGAAAGAGGTAGTACATACAATAGTGTATATCATCAATAGAGCTCAAATAAGAGTAAATCACCACAAAATCCCATATGAGCTCTGGAAAGGGAGACCAACCATAGTAAAATATTTTAAAATCTTTGGAAGCAAATGTTACATAAGACGAGAAGAGAAAAATTTGGGTAAGTTTGACTCAAGATGTGATGAAGGTATTTTACTCGGCTATTCCACTAAGAGCAAAGGCTATAGATGCTATAACAAGAGGACACATACAATTATAGAAATTATAAATGTGACAATTGATGAGCAAACTGGATCAAAAGAACTAGCTCAAGAAATTGTATATGAAAAAGAAAAAAGTTGCCAAGAAGAGTTAGGTGAAGAATTAGAAGAAAAAGAAACATAAATACTGCTACTTAAAACTCCATCTAGGTATTTGCAAAAAATCATCCAAGAGATCTAATAATTAAAAATCCAGATGAGAGACAAACAAGAAGGAAGATATTAGGAACGAGTGAGCATGCAAATTTTTATTTGTTATCTAAAATTAAGCCCAAGGATTTCAATGAGGCAAGAGAAGATAAGTTTTGGGTCAAGGAAATGGATGAGGAACTGAATCAAATAGAAAAAAGTAAAACTTGGGAACTTGTCCCACAACCAAAGGATAAGAATGTAATTGGAACTAAATGGATTTTTAAAAATAAGTTAAATGAATATGGTCAGGTAGTCAGAAATAAAGCAAGGTTAGTATGCAAAGGTTATGCACAGGTTGAAGGGATTGATTTTAATGAAAAATTTGCTCCAGTTGCATGACTTGAGGCCATAAGTATATTTTTAGCTTTCTAAATCTTCAAAAACTTCAAAGTATATCAAATGGATGTTAAATAAGCCTTTCTCAATGGTGTCTTGGAAGAAGAGGTTTACATTGAGGAACCTAAGGATTTCAGCCTCACTGATAAAAAAAACCATGTATGCAGATTAAATAAGGCACTTTATGGACTAAATAAAGATCCTAGAGCTTGGTGTTCAATATTGGATAAATATCCTCAGGAACAAGGTTTCAGGAAAGGAATAGTGGACACTTATACATCAAAAATGAAGGAAATGACTTACTAATTGTGGTTGTCTATATGGATGATATCATTTTTGGAGGTAACAATGATAAGATGTGTCATAAATTTACAAAGAGCATGCATAATTAAATTGAAATGTCAATTATTTGTGAATTGTCCTTCTTTCTTGGACTTCAGATTTCATAATCAGAAAAATGTGTATTTCTCTCACAAACCAAGTATATAAAAAATATGCTAAAGAAATTCAAGTTAGAATATTGCAAACCAATAAGTACCCCCATGATTACATGATGCAAGTTAAGTAAATATGATGAATCTCCTGAGGTAAATAAAAAATTGTATAGATCTATGATTGGAATCTTACTATATGTCACAACTACAAGACCAAATATAATGTAGACAGTTGGACTAGTGGTAAGGTTTCAAGCAGTACCAAAGAAAACATGTAATTGTAGTAAAAATGATTCTCAAGGTATTTAAAAGGGACTATGGATTTTGGGCTCTGGTATCCCAAAAGCAACAATTTCACTCTCATAGCATATACAGATGCAGATTGGGCTAACAACATTGATGATAGAAAAAACACATGGAGGAGCATTCTTTCTTAGATATTGTTTAGTCTCTAGGCTAAGCAAGAAACATGCATCAATATACTTATCCACAGTAGAGGTAGAGTATATTGCAACAGTTGCTTGTTGTACATAGGTGTTATAGATGAAGCAAACTTTAAAGGACTTTAAGATAGAGCATGATAATCCTATATCTATACTATGTGATAATACAAGTGCTATACACATTTTAAAGAATCCAGTGATGCACTCTAGGACCAAGCACATTATGATTAAATATCATTTTATAAGAGAGCAAGTGACAGATAAGCAATTCAGATTGGAATATGTTACTACAAAAGAGCATATTGCGGACATCTTCACTAAGACACTTCTAAAAGATACTTTTGAGTATCTTAGAGGAAAATTGGGAGTAATTCTACCCCCACTCCAAAATTAATAACCTCAAGGAAAGGAGGTGGGGAGGGGGTTGAGCTAAGAGTATTATATTTAGCCCCAAAGGAGTACCTTTGCCATTGATGACAAATGGGGAGAGATTTGAGTTAGGGGGAGCAAAATTGAAAAAGGAAAAAGGAATGGTTAAAAAAAGGGATTGCCATCAATGAAAAAGGGGAAGATTGTTGGAAATTTTGAGTAATAAGGTTGTCATTGATGTCAAATTTTTGGTGCAAGGTAAAGTACATTTTGGTACAAGAAAAGTGGTAAAATAATTGACTATAATATTTAATATTATAAGACAAAAATGTTGGCTAACATGGTTGAAGACAAAATATTATGCCCATGATTTTAAAGAAAAAGGAGATATTATAATATTTTAAATATTATAATAATTAAGCCGGGAGGGCTTAATAAAAGGAAGAAAAATAATTGGTGAAAATACCATGCAAACGTATTATTTAATACTAGATTAAATAATATAATATTTAACCTAAGATTAAAATATTAAATTAATATTATTATTAAATTTTGAATTTGGATAAGGCACACAAAATTCAAATTTAATATTGGAGGCATATATTCCATCGATGTTTTAAACATTACCTTGGAGCATATAAAATGAAGTAATAAAAATCAAAATTAAATAGATTTGAAGGCTCAAGAAATAAGCACATGCAAACGAATTCAAATTCTAAGCGTTGAAGTCCATGCAAATGAAATCGAACGGAGGAGAGAGAAGAAACATGGACGTTTCTTATTTATTGGATGAGCGCAAGGAATAAAGAGAGGGCGATGAATATTTTTGTGCACCAAGGGTTGGTAGCCCAAGTGGCAGGTGGGTCCTACATTAAGTCATTGGCAAAAGAGAGGTACGAGGTTCGAATCCCCCTAGCACTGGTTTGAAGGTTTTATTTTGAGATTTTGCGGAGGTGACAAGTATTTGGAGTGGGAGGCTAACACTTGGCCTCAACCTCTTGGCTAGTGTAAGTGGTAAAGGCACTGTGCTTGGTGGCTAAGTTAGGAGGGTCGATTCTCGTCTACGATAAAGAAAATGAAATATTTTTTAAAAAAGGTACGCGCTTTGGTTTGGTTTACAAGGTATGCACTGCATTATTGATTGTTGGTTATAGTATATTTGGTGGATGTTAATTTGACCTATGGTTTGAAAATTTAGGAGATATAAGGTAAAATATTTTTATAATATTTTTAGGGTTTAAATATCATTTATTTAAATATTTTAAGATTGGAGTGATAATTTTGTGAAGTATTTATGAAAGTAATGTATTTGTATTTGATATAAAAGTGGAGTGAAAAATTGTTTTGAAAGTGTGGAGATAAAAGGTGTAAAAGAGATTTTATTTTATTGTAAATTGTGCTTTATGAAAGAGAAATTATTGAGAGAATTTTGAGAGCTTTAATGTAGTGTCTTTGAGAACTAAGGAAGTGCCCTAGAAGTATTATTTTCAAATATCATTGAAGAAAATTTATGAGGACATTTTGAAATAGAAATTTGCTATCTAACTTGTGAAGTGGCACATAGAAAAGTGGTTGATTGTGAAACAAATTTTGAAGACATATCTCCATCAAAGCAAAAATGTATGGGCACATCATCTTTTTTTTGAAGTGGTTGTTGGATTGAATGTTTTTGAATGAGATTTTCTAGAATAAAAGGTGGAGATAAAAAGGATTGTTTGATAAGAATTTTTGAGTTAGGATTTGAGATATTCATTGTTGTTGAATGAGGTTTTATAAAAAGGTGGAGATAAAAGGATTGTTTGATAAGCATTGTTGGAATTATTTGAGTTAGGGTTTGAGATCTACATTGTGCTCTTTGTTGGAAGTAGTGTGAAATACTTGGTTAGGTTTGAAATCAAGTTGTGCTTCATTATTTGAATGATTGTGTGAAAATTTTGAGTATTTGTTTGAGTGTGTAAGCAAGTTGTAAGGGGAATTGAGGAAAAGTTTTGAGAGGTTTTGAGACAGGGTTTGAGATAGGTTTTGAGATAGGGTTTGAGATATATTTGAGCAAGTCTTGGTGAAAGACTTGAAGATTTATTTGAGCAAGTCTAGTAAATACTTGAAATATAATTGAGAGTAGGTTTGATTTTTTCAATCTTTGTGTTAAGTCTTGGGACAAATCTAAGTAGAGTTGATCAAGATTTGTGTTAAGGCTTGGGAATAGATTTGAGATAGATATTTATGAGCATATTTATGAGCAAATTTAGAGTAGATTTGTACTACACTTGGGACAGAGTTTGGTGTAGATCTGAGACAAAGTTGAGAATAATATTTGGAGGTGATAGATCAAAGGATATAAGTCTCCAATGGATAGAGATCCATTAGACGGGGTGGTGAGGACAAAGTTCTTCCATGGAGAGAGATCCATAAGCCAAAGTAGTGGGTGCAAAAGTCTCCTATAATATCATCAACCAGAGCAAGGGACAAAATTTCTCCTATGGGTATAGATCCACGAACCATAACAAGAGGATTGGTGTCTCCTTTGGAGAGAGGTCCATAAACATTGTAATAGGGAATTGGTTCCAAAAATAATTCATTGAGAAAATTTATAAGGAATATTTTCTCCGTGGAGTAGCCCACATTGGGTGAACCACGTTAAATCATGTCTCTCATGTGTGTGACGATGTGTGCAATGTTTACTACCTTGATATTGTTGATGCTATCATATGAAAAGAAAAGTAAAAAGTCTTATATTATACTTTTCACTCCCCCCTCTTAGTATAATCTTATGTTCTTAAATTTAAATACATTATATATTGATGTTTGGATGATTAAACTGTATAGGAACATAGTAATCTATTTTGATTATTTTTCCTACACTATTTCTATGTTATTATTTAGTGAATAAAATGCATAATTCAAATAGCAGTATGACGTATGATGATGTTTTTCACTTCATAATATTGTTTAAATAATTTTTCCACCTTCTAAATGGTTTAAAATGAGATATGGTGCCAAATTCCCAAAACTATGCATAAAACTAGAAATTGCAGTAAATAGCTCATACAAAATCCAGTGAGCTGTCACTCTATGGGATAGCTTGGAAATTATCAACATGAACAACAATAAACTATTGGAACCGATTAAGGAGGGATAGGGGAGATGCCCTACCCACTTGAACCAACTTCAAAATCTGTTTTTGTTGCAACTAAGTGCAAATAGTATTCCTACTACCAAATATTTCGAAGATCTCCAGAATGATAGGGGAGATCATCTGTTTCAGCCCAACCGAGGAAAATTAGGCCCAACTCATCCAAGAAAAGGTATTTGGAGATGATGATAGGTGTAATATACTATTTAAAAACTATACCAACTCATCCCCACCATTGTAAATGCACTAAGGAGCCAATAAATACCTATTGCAACAATTCTTGTCCTAATTTAGACTAAGTTAGTTGCAGTCTTTGTAACCAATCACTGATAAACAACAAAGTAGATGATTTTTTAAATGAGCATGTTGTAATAAATAGTATAAATAACACAACTCCCTAATTGGTTGATCTAGTAGAAAATGAGTAGGAAAAAATAAGAAATTGTAATAAGATTTGATAGTAATAAGTAGCCAATAGCAGAGTGTTTTTCTATAACAGTGTAACATGATTTGATGGTGAATAAAAGTGTAGATTTTTCTCATATTTTGCCTATAAGTTGAGTGTGAATTTTGATTAGCTAAGAATTACTTTATTACCTTCTTCTAAATCATAAATCAAGGGCCACTTTCAGGCTTGGAAGAAGGACTAATTAATGATAGGTTTTCTGATATTCTTGTTGTAGCACTTTTACCAGAATGCTTGTAATTGTTGCTTATTTTTGTAGAATAGACTAACCTCTATTTTTGAGTTAATGCAATATTTGTATGCCTTTTAAGTGTGATTTTAGTATAATGTGTGTGGTCATCTGACAAATAGCATAGATTTGTAATTTTCTTGTTTTTCCTATTTTTGCAATTTTTACAAGTTTTTAGCAACTTTATTTTGTTGTCAGTCCTTATAGTACAAATTTGAAAACCTTCTATAGCAGGTTACTAAAATTTTTTTAACATAAATATTTAATTTCAAGCACCATTTCAATTCAATTATTTCAATTATGCAAGAGTAATCTAGGTTTCAATTCTGCAATATTTTAATTTCTGCTATTTCCTTTCTTGTAATTGCAGTTAGATTTCCATTTTAGGTCTTAGAAGCAGTTTTTAATTCCTGCAGTTAAGTAGCTTCAATTCATGCACTTTAGGATTAGAAGTTACCTCAAAAAATCCCCACAAACATCTATTTTACAAATAAATCCTATTATCTGGATGAAATGATCTTCAACCTGCTTGAACCTTCTTTTGTATATAGCCTTGGACACCGCCCTGGATTGACAAAACATAAAATTAAATTATGAATTGATGACACTCATCATTTAGTGCCATTTTCAAGGACTAGGTTTTTTTAGAAGAGTAAAGAAGTCCAATAATTTTTAGTGAGCTAAGTTGTGAACTTTAGAGTAAAATATCAATGTAATAACTGGCATAAGTAATAGTTGTTGATAAATTGTATTTTAATCCATTTAGAAAATGAGCCTGAATGAATAGACTAAGGGATGAAAAGGGAAGATTTATCAAAAAAAGCCCTTTTTCTACCACAGGAAGGTGATATTCATGCTCAACAGGTGAATTTCCTATGTTTGAAATTCTTGATAGACTTAAACAAGAGCCATCATCTTCATCATCGAAAAGTGTAGAATCTCCTAAACAATCTGGACATATCTACACCAAGGTTTGGAAAAATATTATGGTAGATTTACCAAAAAATCTAGATGGGGATAGTAATGTCCACAATCAAGCAGATAATCCTCATCCTTCTAGGACTTTCAAATACCCCATTCAATTAAATCCTATGCAAATTCTTCTATTAAAACAATCTCACCTTTAGTACTTCCAACATTTCAAGGGGTTGTATTTGAAGATCCTGATCAATTCTTGTTTGAATTCAAGGTTGTGTGTCAGACTTATGACTATGTGAATGACATATAGAAGCTTAAAGTATTCCCTTATACACTTAAATATGTAGCTCTACGCTGGTTTATGAGTCTAGAACCAGAATCCATTCGAACTTGGAATAAATGGAGAGTGTATTATTGGATAAATACCAAGAATATTTTAAGGTAAGAAATAGAAAAGATAAATTATTCCAAATTAAACAAGACAATGATGAGACCTTAGAGGATTATCTTGATAGGTTTACCTTTATCCAAAAAAAGTGTGGATCTATAGAGTCAAAAATGTGCAAGGCTTAATTTTTGAGAGGATTACAAGATGATTCCAGGGAGGTATTGGACTTGATGGGTAAAGGGGATGTAAATACCTTTGACATTGATGAAATTTTGGACTTATGCAAAAATTACTCCTGCACTAAGAAAAGAAGACAAAAGTGGAGTACTAATGGCAATTATGTGAAAGATATAATGGAAGAATTTGCAAACATGAAAATTGATATTCTTGTGCATTTAAATACAACTTTAGGATAAATGAGTGCAAAATGAAAATCTACGAAACCCCTAGCTATTTATTGTCCAATATGTCAAAATAAGTATGTTTTGCAAGAATGTCCCTTGAACAAAACTTCAATTTCAACTATCTATAGCATATGTTCAAAGGAACACCTTACTGGTAAATGTCATCTGCTACCTCAACTCAGAAATATTTTGGAAACACAAACTGAAGAACTCAATTTTATTGGGTAGAAACAGGGGAGACAATTTTTAGAATTTCAACATACCCCTCATTTTCCCACAAATTGGAGATAAAATCCCTAGAATATACCATGGAGTTATTCATAACCACCCTAAAAATCTTGGAATCACCCTCCTTGGACATCTCCTAAAGATTGGTCACAATATGGATGGAGTAATCCATAATGGAATCATGTTAATACACCTTGGATGCAAAACTAGTCCTATGGACAAAGTTGGGGATAATAGTATCCACCATATCAAGGGTAGTAAAGATACCAGGGTCAAACACAAAACTTACTACCATATCCTCATCAAAAATTTCAAGGAATATCCCACCAAAAACAACAAACACAACCAAAATAGGTGAAACAACCTCCACTTCCAACCCAACTTGTGGCAAACCCAAATAATACAAGACAAGAAACCCCCGTCTAATCTGAAGAGAATGTTGCAATTCATGTTTTTGACTATAGTAATATCCAATTATATTTAGGAAAAATATTGCTTGAACCTGCTCCACCCATCATTGAGGAAATTAGTGGACCACAAGAACCTTCCAATATAGAACAATTGTAGGTCCGATGTGTAGACCAATTGGTTCATCCAAACCCCATAATGGAGGTGGAGGTCCAAGGTTCAAATCTTGAGCCTCGTCGGACTAAATGCTTGTCCCTTTCTAGGTGCTTTGAGCAGCGTAAAAGGTTTAAAATGATTGTTGCATGGCAGTTATAGGGATGGACTATGCGAAGATCTATGTGGGGCTGTGGCTTCTGGGGTGGACAACGTAGAATACTGTGGTAGCCATAAAAGCTGGATAGCCTGCCCGAATTCGTGGCGGCTACCGATTCTACCATGTTAAAAAAAAAAATCTAGAACAATTGTAATCAACCCTGGAAAATGAAGAAAAACAAAAAAATTTGCATGTAAATAATGTACCTTCCTTAGGGGTAGTACCATACCCTGAGTGGCTCAAAAATGATGTATATACCCCTAAACTAGAATTAGTCATAGAGCTTAAGAAGTTGATCATATCATTTCCTTTGTTTCAAGTAATAAAGGATGTACCCGTGATCAACAAAATAGTTCAGGAGTTATATATAAAGAAACCAGGCAAAAAGAATAAGTCTTTTCCTAAGATTGTGCAAGTAGAGGGAAAGTTGGTTGACCTGCTATCTAGGAAACTTGTCCCACCAAAGTATACCTAGGGAGCCCAATTTTCATCACCACTATTGGTTCAATACAAATATCTAACGTCTTGATTGATCTTGGTGTTGTAATTAACATTATGACAAAAGATGCAATGCAAAAATTGTAGCTCAATAATCTGAATCCTACATATATAGTTTTAGATATGGCTGATAGGTTAGTTGCAAAACTAGAAGGAATAATAGAAGATATCCCTGTAGAAGTATCTTCTTGGGAATACCTTTTATATTTTTGGTATTCCAGCCTAGAAATTCAGCCAATGGCTATCCCATAATTTTGAGAAGACCTTGGATTGCAACTATAGATACCTTCATAGATTTTAGATTAGGAGAAATGATAACATCAAATGGCATTGATCTCAAGAAGATTTCTCTTTACCCTCCTGCAAATCCTTCAAACAAATTTTTAGGATAGTTATGGTTTCCTAAATCTGATGAGGAAAAATAAGAGACCATCTCTACACTGGCTACTTTAGTTTTGAAGGAACATATAGAGGAGATTGACTTACAGGAAAGAGAAATTTTTGAAGATGAAACCATTCTAATTAGTGCTTTGCAGGAGCAAGGACTTGAAGATGAACCAGTTTTTGTTCATCAACTGTTATGGAATGATGAGAACCAAACTTCTAAAAATATGTCATCCATTCCATTGCAGGAAAGTTCTTTTACATTACCACATGAATGGCATCATCATCTTCTCTCCTCTTTTCACTATCCCATGAAAGATCCGATTCCTTTAGAAATTAATCTTAAAAATGAGATAGGAGTATTTCACTCCCTTCAACCACACCACTGTCCATTAAAATACTTAGTGAGAAAGTATGAAGGAGTAAATTCTATCCTCCCAAGGATAAAACATATTAAAATTCAGCTAGGGAAAGTTTTGAATATTAATACCTAGTTGAATGTTGAAGAAGAAGCAAAAATATTTACTTTTTTGCAAAAACATGTTCATGCATTTGCTTGGGAGTACAAGGATATGTCAGGAATTCATCCTAATGTATGCACTCACATAATATATACTGAATATGTTAAACCTATGAGACAACCCCAAAGAAGATTGAATCCTGCCTTAAGAGACATTATCAAAGAGGAAATTGAAAAATTCTTAGAGGTTGGGTTCATTTATCCAAATTTTTATTGTCGATGGGTTTCTCCATTGGTTATTATACCAAAGAAAAATGGGAAAATGAGTGTGTATATTACAAGGAATTAATCATAGTCACACACAAAGACCACTTCCTATTACCATTTATAGACCAAGTGTTAAATACTCTTGTTTTTTGTTTTCTTGATGGTTTCAGCGGGTACAACCAGATTCGGGTTGCACCTGAAGACCAAGTGAAAACTAGTTTTACATGCCCTTGGGAAACATTTGCTGATAGGATTTTACCCTTTGGTATATGTAATGTTCCAACAAATTTTCAGCAGGTTGTTTTGGCAATTTTTTCTGATTTAACCAATAAAAGTGTAGAAATATACATGGATGATTTTACAATTTGCAAAGAAACCTTTGATTATGCACTAGAACATCTCGATAAGATCTTAACACAATATGAAACATACAATTTATCCTTAAATCCTGAAAAATGCTTTATTATAATGAAGGAAGGGATTGTTCTTGGTCATCACATCTCTTATCATGGGATCAAGGTTGACCCTAAGAAGGTTGATATTATCAATAACCTTCCTTGTCCAAAGACTCAAACAAATGTTAGGAGTTTCTTGGGACATATTAGTTTTTACCGCAAGTTTATTTCAAATTTTAGTACAATAGTCAATCCAATGTTTGCACTATTGACTAAGGATTCTGAATTTACTTGAACTACAAAGTGCCAAGAGTATTTTTAGGCTTTGAAGGAAAAACTAAAAACCCCAAATCTGTTAAGAGGTCCTGATTGTAAGCTGCCATTTCATATCTAAATTTATGCTTCCAATACTACAATTGGAGAAACATTAGGATAGATTGGAAATGGAGATCACTATGCCATCTATTACATTAGTAAAAATCTAACAAGAGTAGAAAAGAACTACACCACTATTGAGAAGGAATTCTTGGCAGTAGTGTATGCTATTAATAAATTCAGACACTATATCATAGGGTATCAAGTATTCATTCATACTGAACATACCACTACTAGATACTTGATGAATAAACCCATGGTTAGTGCAAGTATTATCCACTGGTTACTATTGTTGTAGGAATTTGACATCACCATAGTCAACAAACTAGGGAAGGCTAATGTAGTAGCAAATATTTTGTCAAGGCTACAAAACATGGGGGAAGAGGAGTTAGTTGAGGATGCTTTTCTTGATGAACAACTATTTGCTACATCTGTTCAATCACCATGGTTTGTAGATATAGCTAATTATTTGGTTATAGGAAAAGTTCCTCGTCACTTTACTCCTAAAAAAAAAAAATAGTTAATAAATTAGAGCTCATTTTTCAAATGGATTAAGGATCTACTCTTTAAATATAGTCCTAACCATGTTTTATGCAGATGCATCTAAAATAATGAGGTGTATAATATTCTCTATGCTTGCCATGATGAACCAGCAAGAGGACATTATTCAATTAAAAAAGAAGTTTGAAAAATCCTAGGTGTAGTATATTATTGGCCATCTCTTCACAAGGATGTGAAAAATTACATAAGACATTATGATGCATGTCAAAGGATGGGAAAACCCACCCACACAAATGAAATGCCACTACAACTTCAAGTGGTTTTAGAACCATTTGAGAGGTGGGGGCTAGATTTTGTGGGACCTATTACCCCACCATCTCAAGGAAAGGTGCATATCTTAGTGTGCACTGATTATGTGACTAAATGAGTAGAGGTGTGTGCTTTTAAACATGCTCATGAAGAGAAGGTTGTTGATTTTTTGTATACTCAGATTTTTTAAAGATTTGGAGCTCCACGATCTATTACTACAGATAATGGGCCCCAGTTTCCATAAAAAATCATTAAGGCTTTTATTGAATTCTATGAAATTAAACATAGAAAATCATCACCTTATCACCCACAAGAAAATGGTCATGTTGAAGTGATAAATAGGGAATTAGAAAGGATACTGACCAAAATAGTAACCTCCCATACGAAAATTTATTTTTATAAACTACCTAAAGCAATTTGGACTTACAATACTACATGGAAATCCACCACATGTTTCACACCTTATGAATTGGTTTATGGTAAGACACCTATTTTACCTATTGATTTTGAGCTACTAACACTTTGTACAAATTTAGAAATTAGAATTGACTTGTCATAGGTATAGATGGATAGGATTCTACAACTGAATGCATTAGATGAATTTTTGTTGGATGTATTGCATCAAACTAAGGTGATTCAAGAACAGTGAAAGTTGTGGCATGACAGTCACATTCAACAACAAAATTTTTAGCAAGGGTATTCGGCTTTATTGTTTGATTCTCTCTATGAATATTTTCCTAGGAAGCTGCAAACTAGGTGTCTTGAACCATATATGATTGAAGAAGTTTTCATAAATGGGGTGGTTCATATTTCTTCCATCGATGATTTATGGAGGAAGTTAGTGGTAAAAGGACATCACCTTTGGGTATATCATGCACCACTAACCAAGGAAGAGTTCTTATAAAAATTTAGAAATTAGAAAAATGCATAATTGAAGAGGTATATTTTTACACAACCAACTTAGTAGAATCATAACTAAATGGAAAGTAATCAACACCTGAGATGGCCCATCATCCGAGATGCACATTTGGTTTTTAAAAATGCAAAAAATTGATGTCTTCATCCACCACGCATCCTGTTGTAACATGCCAATGATATCTCATAGTCTACATCATATTTTGAAGCTGATCCATGCACTACTAAAAATTCATGCCATGCCTTGTAATCACTACGACTTCCGTGAAACTATAAACTATTATCATATCAAAAATTATAGGTGCAGAGTTCGAACCACAAAAAGGAAGAAAATTCATAAAGTAAGAGTTACAGAGGAGTTTCTGGTTGCATTAGATGAGGGTGCAAGCATAAATAATTTTAGAATATGGGATGCAAAACTAAGACCAAACCAGATAACGTAGAATGCCTTCATGCATATCCTAAGGTAATGCAAATTTTTCAAAATGGAGGGTTGATGCCATTTCTCAATAAGTTTTATGGATATTATGAATCCTTGGCAGTATATTTTGTGCATAATGTTAGACACAACCAAACCAACATCAATGGCATGAAAATAGATGTAACACTTGAGACCTTGATTCATATTACTAAATTACCCCTACAAGGTTTAACAATTTTAAGGACTAGTAAAAATGCACTTTTCGAAGTAGTTAATCAGTTCTCAGAAGAAGGGGATGTTAAACCTATAATGCAAATGAACAACAATATATGCAAGGGGGTGAAGAGAGCAAGTTTACAAATAATGTGGGATGAAGTGGTTGTATGGGTCAATTGATTTCTAACCTGTGATGGGCAATATGCAGTCTTATTTGGCCACCATTTATAAATTCTAAACCATTTAATACATGGTGGCCAACATCCAAAAGTTAGGGTAAATTTTCCCTTATAAATACACCAAGAGTTACAAAATATGATGAAGTGCTATAGATAAGTGAAGGGAAGCCTCATACACCATGGATTAGTTAGAATTATTTGCAAACACCACTTCAGGTAGAATCCCTAAAGTTTTGATAGATTTTTCTCTTCCTTGAACGACATAATTTATAGAAAAGCAAAAGAGGAGGATGATGAGGAAGGGGATGAAGCCATTAAAAAAAATTATAATGGAATAGAGGCCCCTAAAGTAGAAATTCCTTCTTCTCCTCAAGGTCCACCAACTATCCAGAACAGGGAGAAAGAGGAGGGCTGAAGATAGCCCTATAGAAAAGAAGAAAATAAGAATAGTGACTCTTTTTGAAAAAGTCACTAAATTTCTAGTTAAAACCTCTAAATAGCCATTATATTTAGATATTTTAGAGGATAGAATATAGGGAGAGGTAATACCATCCTCATCAGAAGCAGAGTCTGCTTCTAAATTATCAAAACCTGCAAAAAAGTAGGATAAAAGAAAAAAGTTTATACCAGGTTTAATGAGGTCTTCTAGATTTTATAGGAGTGAGGTGGTAGAGGAAGTAAGTAAGATAGAAACAATAGAGGTTAAAACATTTCCCTCACCACATCCTCCACGAGGAAGTCCAAGGAAAACACAACAATATTTTGTTGGAGCAGAAGGAGGAATCCCTAATTCCTCTACTGGAGAAAACAACAGAAAATAGTGCCTTCAAGGGATAAAACTGAGGAAGTAGTGGAAAATCCATAGTATGGCTTGAATCAAGACCCAATGGACCAGGTAGAAGAAGCATTTGTAGATATATGGAGGCCCAATTCATCATCAATGGGTAACTTGCCTAGTTATTCTTCTGAGTTTAAATAAGAAGAATGACAAGAAGAAGAAGATGTACATGAGCAATTGAGATCTGCAAAAAGTATCATCAAAAAACATATGACATGGATTAAACAAAGGGAGGATACCATATCAAAAAATATAAACAAATTGTTCAATTACAATAGGAGGTAGAAATATTAGAAAGCAAGTTGGCACATTATGAATTACAACCTATAGTATCCGATGTTGGAGAGGACATTGCAAATATTTTGCTGATATTGGTAGAGAAAAGAAGAATAAAGAAGAAGTAGCACTAGAAGATAGTCCACAAAACCCTCCTCAAATTGTAAAACCTACCCCAAAATAGTAATTTTAGGTAATTGCACCTATACTAGATTTTATTTTGATAAACCCTACCGAAAGTGTGGATCCGTTAGCAATGAGGGTAGGAGAAGAAGAAATGAATGTAAGTTAGAACTCTTGTCAAGGAAAAAACACTACAACAATGGATAAGCATCAATTTTATTAGGATAATTTGGAAATTGAGGATGATTCTGAGCCTAAAAATGAAGCTTCAGAGCAATATGAAGAATATCCGAAACATTCTGAAAAAGAACAACCTCATTCTGAAGAAGCTTCAAAATGACTTGAAAGTCCAGCCAAACATCAATATGATAGACCACAGTATTATGGAGGGTAAACACAACCAAAGGAAGAGGCCAAAGATATTCAGGAGGTTGAACAAAAAGTAAGTACAAATCTGTATCAGGTCCCTGAACATGTTTTTCCATTAGTTTTGCATAAAGTTCAAATGACATAATTGGGGTGAAAGTTTATTTACTACTAAAGAACCCACCGATAATAATGCCCCCATAGACAGTTTCATTGGTGAAGTATAATGAGGATATTGCAAAATGGGTATAGCAATGTTAGAAGTTAGAAGCCCAGGTTGCAGTTTTGAAACCATTCGAGCAACAGATTAGGGTAAAAATTGTAGAAGTAAATAAGTTACAGGAAAGATTCCAATACCTATGTCAGGCTCTAGAATATTTGGTGCAATGCATAAGGTCAAAAATATTATACAACCTGATCCTAAAGGAAAAATACATTCATTTGTAGGTAATGCATATTCACTCTAATATTTCCTATAACTTCAACACTGCTAAGAAGTTTTTAAATTCTTACCTGCACAGCCTAGAAGAACAAAAGAATTTGATGTGTGAACTATTCTTGCACAAGTTTTTCATGGAAGAGGATGTGGAATTCCTACCTCATATTTTCATAGGGGATGTACAATTAAGGTCTTTTGTGTCCACTCTACAAAATCAGATATACTAGAACCAAGAGAAGAGGCGGAGTAAGGAGGTTGAGTTAAAAACTGAACTTCTGATAAGGCATATTCAGCCAAACCACAAAATCCCCATGAGTCAACACTTTAACATGATGAATAAGCAAGATATCAAGTTCACCTATCTGAATAATATCAAGAAGTTTCTGACTCATTTCTAAATTTTTGTGCACGTAATTTAACCAATGCTTTATCAACTTGTAAACTCAAATGGGCAGAATTATCAATATCTTTGCAGAAAAGGGAGCCCATATCACATACTAAACTCCTATGGTCCAGAAGGAGAGTAGATAGAGTAATGTAGACCATACTAACACTTAAGCATCAGTGGATAGGTTTGAGGTATATATTACCTGCCATAATAACCCATATCCCTTATTATTTTGACAGTGATCCTCACCTCGATGAACAATTCCAAAAATGGCTCACGTAGCTATAGAAGAGTGGGGGATACTACACTGGGGATGTATTTTTTGGGGGGATATGGTACCAAGAACTAGATTTGTGTGTCTTTTTAGCCCTCCAATATGCATGAGGGCATGCATTAGGTCAGGTTGGGGGGAATGATGAGGCCAAAAATTACCTCATTATTGACATATTTTGGGTTTACATAGACTACCATAAAAACATTATGTGATGATATTTTGTGCTAATTAGGTGATTTAAATGCATTATATATTGATTTTTGCATGATTAAACTGTATAGGAACATAGTACTCTATTTTGACTATTTTTCCTACACTATTGCATTATTTTTGTGTGATTATTTAGTGAATAAAATGCATAATTCAAATAGTAGTATGATGTATGCTGATTTTTTTCACTTCATAATGCTATTTAAATAATTTTCCCACCTTATAAATGGTTTGAAATGAGATATGGTGCCAAATTCCCAAGACTGTGCATAAAACTGGAAATTGCAGGAAACAACTCATACAAAATCCAACCAGTTGTCACTTTATGGGATAGCTTGGAATTTATCAACATGAACAAGCAAAAACTATTGGAATCAGTTAAGGAGGGATAGGGGAGATGTCATACCTACTTGAACCAACTTCAACACCCATTTTTGTTGCAACTGAGTGCAAATAGTATTCCTGCTACAAGATATTTCAAAGATCTTTAGAATGATAGGGGAGATTGTCTTTTTCAGCCCAAACAAGGAAAATTGTACACAATTCATTTGAAAAAAATTATTTGGAGATGAGGAAAGGTGTAATAGACTATTTAAAACCTATACAAACTCATACCCACCATTATGAATGCATCGAGGAACCAATAAATGCCTATTGCAGCAATTCTTGTCTTGATTTAGACTAAGTCATTTGCAGTATTGTAACTAATCACTGATAAACAACAAGGAAATTGATTTTGTAAATGATCATGTTGCAATAAATAGTATAAATAACATAACTCCCTCATTGGTTGAGCTAGTAGCAAATGATTAGAAATAAATAAGTAATTGTAATAAGATTTGATAGTAATATGTAGCCAATAGCAAAGTGTTTTCTTGTAGCAGTGTAACATGATTTGATAGTGACTAAAGGTGCAAATTTTTATCATATTTTGCCTATGATTTGAGTGTGAATTTTGAGTATCCAAGCAGCAATTTCTTACCTTTTTATGGAACAAAAAGCAAGGGCCACTTTCATGCCTAGAAGGAGGACTAATTAATGATAGGTTTTTTGATATTTTTGCTACAACACTTTTACTAGAATGTCAATTCTTACTTATTGTTGTACAATAGACTAACCTCTATTTTTTATTTAATGTAATTTTTTTAGGCTTTCAAATTTTTATTTGAGTAGAATGTGTGTGGTCAACTAAAAAATAGCATAGATTTGTAGTTTCCTTGTTTTTCCTATTTTTACAAAATTTACAAGTTTTTAGCAACTTTATTTTGTTGTTAGTCCTTGTAGAAAAAATCTAAAATCCTTCTGTAGCAGGACACTGACATTTTTTCAATATGAATATTTCATTTAAATAACCCTTTCAATTCATTTGTTTCAATTTTGCAAGAGTAATCTAGGTTTCAATTCCACAACATTTTATTTTTTGCTATTTCCTTTCTTGGAATTGTAAGATTTCAATTTCAGGTCTTAGAAGTAGTTTTCAATTCCTGCAGTTAAGTAGCTTCAATTCATGCACGTTAGGATTAGAAGTGACCTCAAAAAACCCCCACAAACATCTATTTCACAAATAAATCATGTTATTGTAGGCCCAAAATGGCCACATACTTAGGAAAATTTTGCAAAATTTGCCTAAGTCATAAATTCCTCATTTCACACATCTCAAAGTGTATTTCAGAGTGGATTCATGATAGGAGGTACAAGCCACTTAAAAATTAGCAAATATTCATGCTTGGTGCAATTTCGTAAGAATTATTTTGTTTTTAGCTCTAGACTAGCGACACATCTTGAATCCGTAAAAGTCTTTAAGAAAAGATGACATCAGCAGGAAGAAAGTGTGGATTGGCAACCACTTGATATTTTGAATATCTCACAAGTGGCTAAGTGTTGGAGCACACGATTCCAGAGAGTATATAGAATATTTATACCTGAAATAGTGACAAGGTGAAATGATGTGAATGTAGTAGAACCGGATTAGTGTCAAGAGATTATTTATGACTATTTCCATTCTGGAACAATGACGAGGAATGTTTTATTCTGAAGACAATTCAGAATGGAGAAAGATTCATTTTACATTGTGACACATCCAGATCGATGATAGTATGCTAATACTCTTGCTCAGCCTAGAATGGAATTCGTAAAAGTCTTTAAGAAGATATGGCATCATCAAGCTTGTTGTACGGATTGATGAAACTTTGTAGAAAATAAAGAAACATGAGGAACAAAGAGCGGATTCGATCCAACTTAGTTTGCAAGGCAATTCGAGCTAGATTGGTATTCCACAGTTTCTAAGATATAAAGGATAACGTAATTAGTGTTTTCAAAGTGGAATGGTGTTGTGTTCTCCCCGCCATTATAATAATCTTATATCATAACGAATCATAGCCATACAATGGGGGAGATCATCGATGGAGATTGTGTTAAGGAATCCAAGGTATTTAAAGACATTTCTTCACTAGAATTGTAATAGTCATTTGAAGAGGAAGCTGAAGCGTCAAGGATTTTCAAGAAGATAGAACCAGATGTGGTAACAGATCAACGACTACTTATGGCTTCCAAGAAATATCAATGATGATGTATAATCTTCAATGGCCTGAAATCCAGTTTGTGCCAAGAGACCAACAATTTGCAGAGGCCCCGAGCTGCCATGGTGGTCCATCTACAGTGGATTTCCTAGAGGGTGTACCAGTAAGCAAATGATAGCAAGAACTCTCTGTTGCGCTATCAAAATATGATCTTTGTAATGTTCTTGATGATTTTAATTTTTGCAAAACTATAAGTAGAGGTCGAACCCTCATTTTTAAGGGTTGGATCTAGTGTGTTTGCTCGTGCTACTGTAAAAATTACCAAGAGCTAATGTAAGAATAATTACATTGATCTTCACCTCAAAATTTGTATCTTCATGCTTGATATCAGAGGTTCAATTTCTTTAGCTACATTTTTGTGAATAATTAAGTGGTTAGTTTATGCCAAATTAATGGATTACTAAATTTTAAAGTAATTGAAATATGCTTCTAAGATTTATATTTATTGTTAGGAAGTGCATTTATATAGAATCTAGATATTGGTGAATTATGTTATTTGGATTATCATTGTTTGGATATTGAAATCATTGTCTACAATATTTCTCTTTTGTGCATTAACTAATGAAGAATCATCCAATTTGGGATAATGTTTGGCTGATTCATGTGCCTTTGGGTTAGTTTTTTGGAGATTTTTACTATGGTGCAATATTTTTAGCTTATCCATCCACTCTTGTTCACATTTATCTAAACCTAATATTTTCTTACCCTAACCTTCAAACCCTAAGTGAGCATAATTGTGTTAACACCCTGTTTAAGTTGACAAGGAACCAACCTACTATGGAGGTTCGATCAGAAACTCTGTTTTGGTCCATCCAATGTTGAGTGCTGAGTTGTAGCTATTGGTTGCAAGCTTGGACAAAAAATAGGAAGATAGACAACTATAGTATTGAGTAAAACTTGATGTAATTCAATGACCAATAGTTTTTGGCACACCCAATGGGACTAGTGCACAAGGAACATGAGACCCATCAAATGAGTTATTATTATCTCAACTTGAAGGAATCAATATTTGGTGAATTATATTGACCTTGTAAGCAGAGACGAGCAAGTTCACATGGCGACTTCCTTTTCCTTAGACTTATAAAAATAATTATCCCTATAGACCAGTGTTCTTTCATGTATAACAGGTCTTTCAAAAGGAATAACCCTAACTCCTACTTTTACTATGATTTACCTTACAGAGGGGTTGCAGTTTCCAAAATTTTGGATCAGTATTTCCTCGCAAAGGAAGAGCTTATGGAAGAAAATCCAATAGTTCCCCTAATAAGACCTGCAATAGGAAATATGGCACAAAATGTGGTTTCTAATAAACCATTATAGAAGTACCCTATCTGGAACACAACCGGTCCCCTTAGATTAGCCCAAATGAATGCCATCCCCCAAGATGTATCTAAAGCTATTCCCACTTATGATGGATCTAGAAAAATAGTTTATGAGCACTGTCAGGATATTGTGAACCTGGTAGCAATCCACAACATAAAAGAAGAGGATATTATTGTAAGGATTCTAGCCCTGTACTTAAGAGGAAAGATATTACATTGGTTTAGAATTATGGAATACAATACTATCACTTTATGGCAAACGTTAGCCAAACCATTCATAGAGGAATTAAATGAATCTGCTAACCACTTTTCTCTTCTTAACTAGTTTACATCCATGCAGAAAACCCAGCAAGAAACTATCCCAGATTTCAATTTGAGATTTAGCAGAACATGGAAAAGAATTCCCCCCACTTCTAGACCAGCTACATGTTTAGCTTATATGTATTATATCTGGGATCTTGGATCAAATTTAGGGTTGCATACATAGAAATCAAGAGTAGAAAACTTCCCCGAGGTTTATAACGTGGTAGTCCATGCTAAAAATATCCTAATTAATGTCAGAAGACTTTCCCCAAAAACTATGCTACCCTACAACTCAGAAACCACTAGTAGCCAAATTCAATCCACAAACCTCTCTTACATGGACCCCCTTTATTTATCATCTCCATATCCAAAAATGAATGTGATCACTCAACCAAAGCCTATATCCTCTATAGATACTTTTTCTCCTCTTCCTTCTCAATCATCTCAAGAGTTTTTTGCTATCCTAGATATAAAAAATACTTTGAAAAATCTGAGTAACAGAATTAATTCAATGGAAAAGAGAGGCCAAGAAAGGTCACAACAGAGGATATTTCCATATGTAAATAAAGATCATAAACCTTATCTGAGTAATAATACTAGGATTAGGGTGAATGCAGTATATGAGGAGCTAGAATGTTCTTCATATCCTATTTTTGGGAATGTTTGGTGTTTAGTATACAATGATCCCCATGACTCATAGTCTTGTGTGATGTACCAACACCATGTTCAACAATCTATGGATCAAGCTAAAAGTAATCAAAAAGGGAGATTTAATATGTTATGGCACCTTGATCAAATTATTATTGGAAAAGAGTTGGATGAGGAAAGCCCAATTGTTGTTATGATAAGGTCTGGGAAGAAAGCTTTACAAGTAGATCCCAAAACAATTGGGCAGTTCCAAGTCCCTTCCCAAAAGAGAGTTGATTCCATCCATCAGAGTAGTGACACCTTCCCTATTCCTCAAGCTAAGGGAAAAGAGAAGACATATAGTCTTCCTAAGAGACCAAAAAAGGAAACAGAAGGAGACCGAATGAGATCTAAATATGAATATCAAGAAAGGCTTAGGTTCCCCTCTATTACTAAAAGACAAATATTAGAGGCCACCCAACAATATAAAAGAAGATATGGTGAGCAAGAGAGAAGGCTGGAAAAACTCTCCTTGACTAAGTCTAAATACAACATTGTTGAAGAGATGAAAAAGATTCCATCAAAAGCTAGCATGTATGACACTCTATTCATTCCTGGTCAGATTGACTTGCTTAAAGCTTCCCTAAACAAAAATCCATAGAATAGATTGGCCACTAAAATCCTTAGTATACCATCAAAAAATAAAGAAATGGCACCTGTTGTTCTAAAGAATAAGCCTTCCCCCTTCTATATATCCCTAAGAATGGAAGGTTGGGTAGTCTGAAATTTTGATTAACTCAGGAGCATCAACTACAGTCATGCCTAAAGCAGTCTATGAGGATATGGGTATGGATTATACCCGATCTTGTCCTAGTGTGTTACAACTATATGGGACACTATTGAAGATAGTTGGAGTCATTAAGGATGTACTAATGAGGTTGCATAGAGCCCCTGAGGTGACAATAGTGCAAGAAATAGTTGTGGTTGAATTAGAACCCTATTTTGGGTTATGTATTTCAAGAGAGTTTACTGCAAATCTAGGGGTATGTATGTACATGGATTACTATAGCATGGTAATTTCTTTAAAAGAAAAAAAAATAAGGATAACACCTAAAAAACTAGTAGCTTATCACGTTCAAAAGATTGAGGAGGATATGTGTAATATTAACCCCATGGAAGAATTTGAGCTAGTGGAAAAAATTGAAGAGCTTGACATTGAGGATGAGTTGCATTTCAAAGAATATTATAGTCAGTTTGGAATTGGTATGGGAACATATAGCATCTCAATGGAATCAGAGAGCAAAATACCTTATATATCCAACCGATCCTTGAGAGAGAAAGAAACATGGGTCATGCACTTTGATGGTGCTAAATATATAAATGGTGCAAGAGCTGGTGTGGTCCTACAATCCCAATAAGAGGGGACAAGGAATTTTGGTTACAGACTGACATGGTCATGTACTAAAAATGATGTAGAATATGAGGCCCTATATATCGAATTGATATAAGCAAAAATCAAGGGTATTAATATTTTGAACATTTTTGGTGATTATGAGCTGATAGTCCATCAAGTAAGAAATGGGTGCAACAATAAGCACAATTACTTAAAAGCTTACAAAAATAGGGTATGGGATTTAAAGGGAATATTTTGATGCCCTGAATTTAAATTTTGTTCCCAGAGAAAATAATACTCTGGTTGATTCATTAGAAAAAAAGGGAGCTAACTTCAACCCTTCTATAGACTTTGGAATCAAGAAGGCTAAGGGAATTAAAATTATTTTCAAACTTGCAATACCAGACAAGTAGATTTTTTGGTAGGTTTTTGAAAGTGATGAACAAATAGTTGACTTTCTGGTGAGAGAAGCATGTCTCTCCACCGTCCAAGAAGAGAATTAAGAATAAATTGATTAGCAAGACATTATCCAACTAAGAAACAATCATATCGCAAGAGGGTTGGTCACCCTTGAGAGTTTGTTTGATAATGAGGATTAAAGAAAGACCAGAGCCATGAAGGTCAACAAAAAAATCTATAAAGAAGTTGAAGTCAGTATAGAAAAGAAGCTCAATGTTGGAGTCTGATGTTCACCTGAGGAAGCAAAAGATATCAAAGCTCTATGCTTAAGATACCAAGACATTGTGGCTTGGTCATATGAAGACCTCAAGGTGTATGATAAAAAGGTTATCCAACATACTATTGATCTAGATCTGGATGCAAAACCATTTAGGTAGAAGTAGAGGCTAGTCAATCCAAGGATCGAGGTCATTATGAGAGAGGAGCTCTTAAAGTTGTTAAAGGCTAAAATCATATACCCAATAAAATATTCTACTTGGATAGCCAACTTGTTACCTGTAAGGAAAAAGAATGGGGATATACACCTATATGTAGACTTTAGAAATATGAACCAAGCATCCATTAAGGATCACTACCATTTCCCTCAGATTGATCAGATCTTACAGGTGGCGGCAGGAGTAGAGAGGTTCTCACTACTAGATGGTTAATATGGATACAACCAAATTTGGGTGAAAGATGAAGACCAGTATAAAACAACATTCACCACAAAATGGGATACATTTGCCTACCAAAGAATACCTTTTGGGTTATCCAATGTGGGATCCACATTTAAAAGAGCCATGGACTATGTATTTGGAGCACTAATCAACAAGGTTATTCTGATTTATCTAGATAACATGACTGTGTTTTCCCATGATAAAAAATACCATCTGTCACATTTGGAGCAAGTTTTTCAAAAGTGTAGAGAATTTGGTATTTTGCTTAATACTATCATCAAATACCTCTACAAACCCTATCAAGATTGCGTAGAGTGTTCCCCCTAATCCAAAAATGCTCCTAGAAATCCCTTGAATTCCCCAGAGTATCCCTAGAATGCTGTAGGGTGTTCACAACCCTCCCTAAATACTTCAAGATGTTTCCCAGTAGCCATTTTAATATCTATAAACCCTTGAATTCTCATAGATGTTTGTGCACCATTAGATCATAGAAGAAAAAAAATAGATCATGCATATCAGGTACATTCTAACAAGGTAATATGTATCATTGATTTTCAACTTACATTTTCTATGTTTTACTTGCATTTCATGATTACTACACCTAGGATTTGTAGATCTATTATTCAGAGGGTCTCACACAGTGGAGCTCTCACATATACTACTAATATTTTTATGTTATGATCTATGTATAGGTTACAAAAGACATATTTATTAACAACTATTGTAGCTTCAATGGTCCCGTAGGGATACACAAAGCCCACTCACAAACAATTTGGAGTGAAGACAAAACTAAGATATCAACATCCATTTTAATGAGGGTTTCAAAACTTCTTATTATAATATTGTATCAAAAGAAATAAAGTGTATTGTAACCTCTAATTTGAAGATAATTGATTGTTCAATTTGGATATCCATGCTACTTGAGTCATAATAAATCATATCTATCATTTTGTGCATACATTGTGTTATTTGCTTTGATATATTGTCTTATTGGTGTTGTTTGTTTTTTGCTTTACACAATTGATCTTCCACTTTCAACCAATATATAAATTGAAATTAGATTGGTTTTCAATCCTAGAACATACATAACATATTCTAGTACAAAATATAAAAATGGTGCAGTAGGTGTTACACTACCACTTCCATGAAATGGATACCTCTTATCATCAATAATATTTAAATAGAAATTAACTTTGACCTCTAAACTATCAAACCATTACAAATTACAAGTCATATGATGATTAGGACCTAAGTCTATATACCAAAGATATTTTTCTATTTGAGTCACTTGATTGGATTTACTTGAAACTATTTTGCACTTTTGACAAGTATTTTGAAAAGTATAATGTTGCTCATTAAATGGAATTTGTTCTTGAACTTTTATTTTTTGAAAATATGGTATTGTATTTTTATAATATCTTCTACATTCAAAAGTTCTGCTTGATAACTTATCCCTTATTATAATTTTTAAGTTGACAACCTTATAACTTCTAGGTTCATATAATTCAAAGTTTCTAATTCAAATCCTATGGAGTAGAAAAACCTTGTCTCCCTAGTTTTAGAAACTAAAGAATGAATTTTGCAAATTTTATTTTTCTAAGTTTTGGTGTAGAAATCCTTTTGACTCCCAAATAACTAAATTTGCAAATATTCAATAAAACTTCTATTTAAAAAAAAAAAAACCAAATAAACTTGAAAGAACTAATTTTATTCCTTATTAATCCAAAACTTTAATCAAATTAAATAAACTTAAATAAACTTCTATTTCAATTATAAATCCAATAAAAACAAACAAAAACATTATAACTTCTATTTTTTTTTTCAATTTAAAAAAACTAATTTATCACTCCAATAGTCTTTAACCCTTAAATAAATCAAATATTTACTATCACTACTTATCACTCCATGTATTAAATAAATAGAACATATAACCTTATATCTCCTAAACCTTTAGAATATGAAAAACCTAATTAATTTATCTCAATGAATCTCCTATTGATTCTCTTAACTCCACGAGTCTACTACACTTGTGCTTGAATCCATGATTGTATTGCACCTATGCTTGACTCCATGACTCTACTACACCTGCACTTGATTCCATGTCAATATGTTGCAGATATTACACTAGTAGTACTCATGTGAACTGTGAAATCCGAACACAGTCACACTAACAGAAAAATGCAGCACAAATAAAAATCAAATTCTTTATTTAATTTGTAGCTCTCCCCACCTTAATACAAAATGCATATTCAATAATATATAGAGGAGGAATAGGAAGAAAGTCGGCAAAGGAGAGATAAGGGGAAATAGGAGATAAGAAGGGAGAAGATAGGGGAAAGAAAAGCGCGGAGGGATAAGGAAGTTGGGGGGGGGGGGGGGGGGGGGAGAGGGGGGGGGGGGGAGAGGAGATGAGATGGAGGGATAAGGGAGTGAGGAAACGTGGAGGAAATTGCCGACAACCATAGGAGGGAGTGTTCACACTAAGGCTTTAGGAAAGGGATTTTTCTAAGCCTCTTTAGTGATGACCCTATTCACACTGCAACATTCTCCCCCTTAACAAATCTTAACCTAGATACTTAGGAATTAGGGGTAATTCCAACATTCTCCCCCTTGATGTTGATGTGACTTTTTGCAAAAAGTTTCATCAGCATCACAACATTGGAAGAAACTCAATCTTTTTCGTCTCCTCCAGTTTTGTAACAAGAAATCAAAAATTGTTTGTCTTGGGCACTCCTTCCATTGTTTGTGTGTGATCTCCTCCATCTTTGTTATTGCTCCTTCATGCAAGTAATAGAGTGCCTCCTTTTGATGAGCTACTCCCCCTTCATCAAAAGCTCCTTCAAATGATGGCATTCCCAGAATACCATAAGTATTGGTTCTCATTAACCAATCCAACACATTCCTTTTATCATTCATTCTATGGTCTTCAAACCATATTTCAACTCCTAATACTCCTCCTGAGTATGTAATATGCATTGGAATTTCATTCATCTTTGATGTTGCTCTTCCATAACGCAAATGCTTGAGTGCCATATTTTGTTGATTAGCTCTCCCTTCAGCAAAAGTCTCTCTTCTTGTGGTTTTCAACAACCACTCTCTTACATCTTGATCATGATGGTCTTTAAACCATACTTTCACATTTTGATCATCTTTTACATCTTCATCACTAAACAATACTCCACATGAGTATTTACAATTAATCATCTCACATAGATGATTATACCATACAACTCTTTCAGATATTTCTACACAAAATATCACAACAAATATGGCCACCCAATGACCAATTACATATGCAACATAAAGTTGCTCCTCACACAAATGTTCTCTCAAAACAATGGCTTTACAATATTCCTTCTCCCAAGGAATTTTAAACACATCATTTGGATCCATGTGACCCAAGTTCTTCATTACTGTCTTCGCTCCAAGAAGACTCTTCATCAAAGTTGTCTCAATGAGACAATCACCTTTAAATAATGCCTTTGGAAGACATTCTCCTTCCTTTTCATACCTGCTCACAAAAAACAAATCATTAATCATAAAAATATTACCTTCACTATGATTAGATTTGGTGCTTCCCATAAAGCTATTTTGTTGCAGTTCTCCTTTGGGGTATGGTGCTTCAATATCAACCATCAACTCTTCACTAAGAGCTCTTCTCCTTTGATCAATCCATGGTCGTGTGTTGAAACACCATTCATTAAAGCAATCATACATTGTCGCCTTTTCAAGACAACTTCTTTTCTGTAATGTAGCCACTCCAAGTGAGTGATCTTCAACCATAATTGTCTCTTCAAGACAATTTTCAATCTCCTTTGATGATACCTCCATTGCATCATGAAGTCCATTAGTGACTATCTCACTATGTTCTATCTCCTCCTTGAGATAGTGTTTCTCATAATGCTCTTTTCCTGTTATTATCTCAGCCTTGAGATAATCTGCTTTATGGAGCATGAAACTTATGCCCTTCATTTCTTCTTTCATTGATGTTTCCATAACATGGAACCCATCAATATCTTTTTCTATTACACCAAATGAGTAATCGTCCTCTTGATTTGGATTTGCCTGTACAAAATAATTTCTAGGTTCAAGCATTGATGTTCTCATAGTCATCACAACATGAAAACTATCAATCTTTCCTTTTTCATGTTTTACTTCTTGGGTGGATGAACAAGAAGCATCTCTATTTGTCACCCCTAATGAGTGATATCCTCCATTGAGCATGAAGCTTATGACTTTCATCTCCTCTTCAATTTCAAATTCTTGTGGATCAAAATCCCACATAAATTGAGCCTTACAATCAACAATGTCATGGGAATCAACATCCCATACAATTTGTGAATCAAGCTCCTCTTCATCTTTAATATTTTCCTTCCCCTGTAGAGGAACAATTTTATCGTCTCCTTCAAGAATATCTTGAGTTGCTCTATCAAGAGAGCATACATCCATTCCAAGTGAATGGTCTTCAAGCCAATGATTTGTCATGAACATTGCTTTTCCATCATTATGCCAACAATTTGTGGTTAGATTTTCATCACTCTCCTCCATGAGAATTTTTGGTGTATTCTCCAAAATACACTCTCTATTTGTCTCCACGCCATGTGAGTGGACTTCAGCTATGCAACACTCCATTATGAGTGTTTCTCCATCATCTGCATCTTCATATTTATTTTGTGCCTCCTCCATGAAGCAATCTTCAATAAATAGCTGATTTGGTGTCTTCCTCATAAGACACTCTTCTGCACATGCCTCCTCCATGAGACATCTTTCATCTTCCACCACCTCATCTAGGTGATCTTCAAGCAAGGAACACTTCAATGTGAGTGTTTCTCTTCCTTCTTCTTGGAGTGATTCTTCAAGCAAGCCATCATCCACTTTAAAGTGGTCTTCACAATAAACATCATTCCCATAGAATGATCTTTCAACAATTGTCTCTTCAATGAGACATTCATCCTCTTTTCCATCAATACAATTTTGCTTTTCATCATCATATTCTCCCTCTAAAGGAAATAATTGACAATTTTCATCATATTCTCCTTCTAAAACAGAGAATTGATACTTACAAGTTTTCATGCCTTCACAAGTAACGTCTTCATCAGTGAGAGTCTCCCATGGTTGCTCAAAACAATCTTCAGATAAGTCTTCATAAGACTCTCCAAAAGGATCTTCTAGGGAACTAGGTTCTTTCTCATCCTCTTCTCCATGAAGGGACTCTTCATCACTTTTCCTTCTATCAGCTGCAAATCCTCGTCTTCCTCCTCTTCCTCTTGAGGAATACACACCTCTTCTTTTATTTTCATCAAGAAGAAGTTCTCCATCATCTTCCACCGTAAGGAAGAATTCATCATGCATGCCTTCTTCATAAGACATGTCTTCACATGCGTCTTCAAAAGCTCCTGCAAAAGGATCTAATTCAGAAACTTCTTCAAGAAAGCAAGGCTCCTCCTTGCTTAAACAATCTTCTTGATTGTCACACATGGATTTATGGGTGTCCTTATCAAACCCATATGTATCTTTCAACACTTGCCATGCCATTGTAGCTGATCTACAATTGGCT
This sequence comes from Wollemia nobilis, assembly GCA_028583015.1. Taxonomy (NCBI): domain Eukaryota; kingdom Viridiplantae; phylum Streptophyta; class Pinopsida; order Araucariales; family Araucariaceae; genus Wollemia; species Wollemia nobilis. The sequence goes on along the minus strand of JAQPPZ010003635.1, from coordinate 2,329,481 downwards.
ATAAGAGGAAAAACATTCTTTTCCATTCCTCTTCTCAAATCCATAAGGGCTAAGCAATTTTGGTATTGCTGCTCTTTCTTCTCTCTTCTTTCATCTTCCTGAAGGCTGCTCCAATTTGAAGGTTCTTCATATCCTTCTTCTACAATGCTCCAAAGGTCTTTGGCCATCAATAAAGTTTTCATTCTTATGCTCCAATAAGCATAATCATCTCCATCGAATTTAGGCACAACCAAATCTTCATACATGGTTGCCATTCTGCAATTCACCATTCATCAAACTTCCACAAAGTTCTCAGCCACTCTTTTCCTGAATCGATGCAGCCTTTATGTCTTATTGGTACCAAACAGTAGCAAAACTCTCTTCTGTCTTTTTAATGCAATCAGTTCTATAAATCTCTTCACTGTATCTCACTGCCCAACTCTGTCAAAAAATAGCTTTTTCATCCTTTCCATGTCACAACACTGCCTCCTCTCTTCTTCTCTCTTCAGCGTATATGTCTCTCTTCAGCGTATATGTCTCTCTTCAGCAAGATGCAACAACTTATTGTGAAACCAGTCTCACGTGGTTCTCACTTATTTGGGTAGCAGTGTGACTCACCAAACAATGGTACTCCTTGTCAAAATTGCATTCAAACAATAGCAGCAAATAGCAACCAACAAAATCAGAATCAACTCCAATGGTCTACAAAATCAGCAAGCTTCTGATAGTGCAAGCTATTTTTACAGTCAGCAGAGTTCCTCCCTCTGCATCATTCTCAGTTTTGGCATATTCATGTCTTAAAACATCTACTGTTTTGTAACAGCCAATCACCAATTGGCAAACAAGTATTTGCAGCCATTTCTGCTACTTAAAAGCAAACTTTGATTTCACTGAAATAAGCAATTACAAAGCAAAGTAATTCTCTTACTGATTGCTTGTTGTGAGACTCCCCAACACTGGTTCTAGCTCTAGCTCTGGCTCTGCTCTGGCTCCACTGGCTCTGGCTCCGCTGGCTCTGGCTCCACTTCAATATTGAACCGCCGGGGCCCGCCCCCCCCCCCCCCCCCCCCCCCGGGGGGGGGGGCCAAAAAATTTTGGAGGTGCTAAACGGGTGCTCCGGAAGACTTCCCGTCACTTTTCCAGGTTCACAATATGCAAATTTTCAAGCCCCCTTGGGCGAGTTTTAATTGGCCACAAAAAACTCTTTAAACAGTTTTCTAAAGGTTTTTTTTAAATAAATTTAATAATCTTTTATTATTTTTTTAAATTACCCTTTTAAAAAAAACTTTATTTAAAAAGATAATTTAAAAAAAAATAAATAATATAAAAAATTATTAAATAAATTAAAAAACCTTTAAAAACAAAAAATTAAAAAATTTACCTTTCCGTCAAGCTCGAACCCGCGACCTCCTTGTCACTGCGCGGGCACCTTAGCCGCTGTGCCAAATAGGCCGACGGAAATAAACAAGGGCCACCGCCCTTTTATTTCTCGACGGCCAAAATTTTCTTAAAAAAAAATTTCTTTCGTGCGGCGCTCGCGGGATTTGACCCGCTAACCTCCTCTCAACAACAGGTCCAACGATCCAATACACCAAGCTAATGGACGAGTAATGAAAGGGCTTCCGCCTTGTATCTTCTTCGGCGACAAAATTTTTAAATATATATTTTTATACTTCGCGGACGGGGACTCGACCGCGAGACCTCCTCCACACAAGCGACCGCACTGACCACCACACCACGTCGCTTGGACGTGCTAATCCAAAGTGCGCGCTTTCATTTAAAGCGTGGCACACAAAATTCTTTTTAAAAAAAAAATGACGTATTTATCCCACATCGCCTATGTGGGAGGCGTGGGGATGTTTAAATACACCAACGCCGCTATTAATTTCGATTGCCTGCGGGCAATCGCATGTCCCTTTTTGCCGCTACTTAGACCAACCGGAGACCGCCACGTCACTCGTCAAGTTGACCAATCAGATCATGCCTACGTTGCCTGCCACGTGACCAATGCCGCTCTGCCACGTGGCACAATTTTAACTGCCACGATTCGCTTCTCTGCCAACTCAACTGCCACGTGTCGCACCTCGATCCACGTGCTGCTGCCACTTGTCACCTCGAGAGTCGTGCCACTGCCACTATGCTCGAGCCTACCTCGGGATCCGTGCCCGAGCCTGCTCGCGATCCGCCTCGGGATTCGAGCCCTGCTGTGACCTGCGTCGGGATGCGTGCCTGGTCGCGCCTCGGGAACCGTGCCCGCGCTGACCTCACTTCGCCTCGAGAATCGTGCCCGACGAACGACGAAGTCTGGCTCTGATACCAGATGTGAAATCCGAACGCAGTCACACTAACAGAAAAATGCAGCACAAATAAAAATCAAATTCTTTATTTAATTTGTAGCTCTCCCCACCTTAATACAAAATGCATATTCAATAATATATAGAGGAGGAATAGGAAGAAAGTCGGCAAAGGAGAGATAAGGGGAAATAGGAGATAAGAAGGGAGAAGATAGGGGAAAGAAAAGCGCGGAGGGATAAGGAAGTTGGAGGGGGGGGGGGGGGGGGGGGGGGGGGGAGGGGAGCGGGAGGAGATGGAGGGATAAGGGAGTTAGGAAACGTGGAGGAAATTGCCGACAACCATAGGAGGGAGTGTTCACACTAAGGCTTTAGGAAAGGGATTTTTCTAAGCCTCTTTAGTGATGACCCTATTCACACTGCAACATTCTCCCCCTTAACAAATCTTAACCTAGATACTTAGGAATTAGGGGTAATTCCAACATGAACAACTCTAAATGAGCTTAGTTATTAAATATGTGTCACCATGCATGCCAAGAAGTTACAAGGTACAATATTTCATTGTTTCCAAATAGAACATTTCACCCTGTGTTATGCTTTCAAGTGAGGTGTTTATCCTTAGAATATTAGGCGTTACATTGCAAAGATGCTAGCATTTTGATTCTACCCAAATGCCAACCAAAACCTTCTATTTCATCATATGAGCACATTGTGGTCTTCCTTATTAGACATTTTGGCTTTAGAGAGCACTTGGAATTATTTTGTGCATAGCTTCTCTCAGGGCTACACACTTTGGTCTTGTTGTTCAACATGAAGAACACAAGCTTATACTGAGATGGGGGGGGTGAACAGTATAAGACATTTTTCAATTTTATCTATCAATACAGCTTTCAAACCATTAACATGCAGAATAAAATAACAGTAACAACAACAATAAAATAGTGCACAAAAAGCAATCCACAAAGAGACACAACACTTTATGTGGTTCACCCAAGGTGGGCTACTCCACGGATAAAACTTTCCTCTAAAAGTTATATCAAAACCTATGGGAATCCTTCCCGATTACAAAGTTTATGAGCCTCAGCTCAAAGGAGACACCTTCCCCTAATTCTGCTTTGCTAGTGATCCTCTAGAAGACCTCTACCTCCTTCGCCCTTAGCAAGTGGAATTCTGTCCACAGAAGACACCTGTCTTCCCTGCTCTAGCTGGAGATCTCTGTCCTCAACTCTATTACAACAAATATGGTCCTATTTTCTGTACCAAACACAGTCCTTCGGTCTAGCATAATTGTCCTCTTCCTTTGTTCCTTTTTGCACTTGGTTGAAAACAAATTTTCACTGCCTGCGCAACTACAGCAGCACAGTCTTCTCAAATTACAACGACACTATATTCTCAAATTACAACAACACTTGATCACTGTTTGTCCTTCACAACTGTTCACAATTATAGCAGTATCTACTTTGCACACTTTGCTTTATTTTACACAGACTGCGTGAACACAGTCGCAATCATAGCTGTCCTTAGATCAAATTCCACCCTTTTCATGATCTTTGCAAACACTGCAACATTCGAACGCATAGCAACTTATGCGCCTATGTACAACCACAACATCATACTTTTTGCACAGTCTTCTTATGAACATCAGCACAGTCTTTGATACTTAGAAGATTCAACGAAGTCCACTCTAATGCTGTAGTCAAACTTTGCTCTCTGCTTTTTCAATGATCGAACCTCACTAGTCACACTAACTTTGCGAACACCTCACTACGAAATGCACACTTCGATCGATACACAAAAAAATGGTCAAACAGTCTTCTTTTAATACTCACAATCTTAAGATGAAATCTTGTTATTTAGTCGGCCGTTCAATCTCCAAACACGTCGGCTGTAAAACCTTACACTTCGTCAGCAAAGGTTAACTTCGTCGGCTTTAACCACCTCTACTGTTCTATAGCTGTTCTCACATGAAACTCAAACATGTCGCGATATCGCTACGCCTTTGACTGTCATACACCTTCTTTGGTTTGTTGTCATGAAATCGCGACACTACAACCTTTGCTGACATCATCGTAAATCTTGTCGTGAAATTGTGATGCTCTAGACTTCAAAGCCTTCTCCGCTGTTTGTCGTGAAATCACGACACCTTTGCCTCTTGCTGATGTCATCATGATTCTTGTCGTGAAATCGCGACGCTCTAAACTTCAAAGCCTTCTTCTCTGCTACTGTCGTGAAATCATGACACCTTTGCCTCTTGCTGACGTCATCATGATTCTTGTTGCGAAATCACGATGCTCTGGACTTCAAAGTCTTCTTCTCCGCTACTATCATGAAATCGTGACACCTTTGCCTTTTGCTGATGCCATCAGCAACTCTGTTGCGAAATCGTGACACCTCTTGCTTCTTCATCCTTTTCTTGGTTTGCACTAGCAAAAATGAAACATGTTGCGAAATCATGACGCTTTTGCTGGCTTAAGCTCTCTCTTGCCAACTACTCACGAAACTGGAACATGTCACAAAATAATGACGCTTTTGCCAACTGCAAGCTACCAACTCAACCTGTCACGAAATCGTGACACTTTCTACATCTGTACAACTTCTTCGAAACTTGTCGCAAAATCGTGACACTTCCTACAACTCAACACTGCCAACTCAACTTGTCACGAAATCATGACACTTTCTGCATCCATACAACTTCTTCAAAACTTGTCACAAAATCGTGACACTTCCTGCAACTCAACACTGCCAACTCAACTTGTCGCAAAATCATGATAGTTTTTGCATCTGTACAACTTCTTCGAAACTTGTCGTGAACTCGCGACAGTTTTGCCCGTTCTGCCTCTGCCTTCCTGTATCTCACGAAATCGTGACACTTTTTCCCGCTTTGCCTCTGCATTCTTGCATGTCACGAAATTGTGACAGTTTTGGCCAAACTTTCTCTCTCCTCAAACATGTCGCGAAATCACGACAGTTTTTCCAACAGCTTGCAAACTTTTTCTAACTTATCTTTTTCAGGATTTTTGGCAACTGGGCTACTCTGATTTTCTTGGAGACTTACTAACCAGCTGAAACCTTCATCAAAACACATCCTTAGACTTAAAAAAAAATTTCTCCAAGAACTCCTTGACATCAAAAACAACAACTACCAATAGCTCCTTGACATCAATGACAACAATTAAACTTAGGCAAAGGAAATGTACTCAAGATACCCAAAATTGCCAACAATCTCCCCCTTTGTCATTGATGACAACCCTTAATTAAAAACACATCTTTCAAGAGCCAAAATTGAAATCAATCTCTTCAATTTTTGCTCCCCCTGACTTGAAGCTTTCCTCTTCACTTGAAAACACTCCCCCTTACTTAAATCTCTCCCCCTTTGTCATCAATGGCAAAGGGTCACCTTTGGGGCTTGGGACTAAGAATGAGCCTCTTAGCTTATTCCCTCCCCCACCTCCTGATGAGGTGATTTAAAACAGGGTTGGGAGTGATACTCCCATTAGAAACTCATCATCATTAGTGTCTAAGATTTATTTGCCGGGCCTTCTCTTGAATTCTTTTTTTGTATTCCTGTTCCTGTCACTGTTTTGATCCTTAGACCTGTTAATACTATTGTTCCTGTTTCTTTTATCTTTTCTGTTCTTATCCATACCTTGATCCTTGGACCTGTTCATATCACTTTTCCTATTTTTGTTATCATTCCTATTCTTATCCATGCCTTGATCCTTGGATTTGTTCATGTTGTTGTTTCTATTCCTGTATCTCAGAAGATCAGCTCTACACTGTCTAGCTAGGTGACCTTCATTGTTGCATTTATAACAAGTAACAATATTTGGCATGACTATTCTTTGAATCTGCCTGTTCTGACTAACCCAGTTCCTGTTATTTGCCTTGTGCCCGAATTGTTGACAAGAGTAAAAATACCCTTGAAAGAAATTACATATCTTAAAACTGTCATTTACTCTCTTCATTTGAGTCATGCAATGTACAGCCATGTGACCAAATCTGTGACACGCAAAACATCTGTCGTGAAATTTTCTTTTATTCAACTTCATGGGTCCCAAAAACTTCTTCTTCTCAGTCCGAATATCGTTTTCTATTTCTGCGTATTCATAACTTACTGACTCATGATCTGAAGTACTTTCTTCAACATGACTCTCTTCCTTTTGAAATCTCTTGCTAGATTCCCCAACCTGTTCCTTGTTCGGCTCAACGAAACCGAGACCTATTTTATCTGTTGGTTTTCTTTGTCCTTTGATGAGAAATTTAACCTTCTTGGAGCTATCTTGAAATCTGTAGAGCTTATCCTTGTACTCTTTATTTTCTTCTTTCAAAGAAGCCATTTCCTGTTCTAACTCTCTATACTCCAGAATTTTAGAATCTAACTCATTCTTGAGTTCTTGTGACTTAGCCATAGATGCTTCAAGATTTTCTACAAGTTCATCTATCTCCATACAACATTCATCTAACTTAAACTTGAGTCTATCATTCTTCTTTCTTTCCTTTTTCAAAACACTAAGAGCATTATTGAGTTCACATTCAAGATCCTCTATTTGATGGCACTTTGAATTGTCATAGCCTTTTTCAGATTTCTTATCACTAGAGGTGCTACCTTTTTCAAAAACCATACATGCATCTTCATTGTAGTTTTCTGAAGCATCCTCATACATACTAGTAGCCAAATCATTATTTCTGCAATCATCCTCAAGGTGCCCAAAATTTCCACATCTAAAACATTTCATGATAATGAATTTATGTTTCGGTTCTTCCTCTTTTTCTGAAATGAACAACATCTCATTTTCATCATCACTAGAAGAACCTGTCACTATCACTGCTAGAACACTTACTTGCTTTGTCTAAGTAGAAGCTCTTCTTATTCTTGTGAGAATGCCTCTTTCCATGATTGCTGTACTCATATTTGCTTTTTTGGTTATTGCTGTACTCATTTTTGCTCTTTCTGTAATACCTGTGCTTTTCAGAGTCCTTGCTTTTAACATCCTGTATATCTTCATCACTTTCATTTTTAGAAACAATACGATCGAGTAGCATAATGACCAAATTTCCCACGCTTAAAACATCTTATATTTTTCTTGCTTTTGTGCTTTCTAGAAAACTTGCCTTTCTCGTCTGTAATATGCCTCTTCCTCACTAGAAGACTCATCACTTTCTTGAATCTGTTTGCCCTTCGATTTCTTGATAGCTTTGAAAGCTGCCTCTTTCTTTACATCAACTTTTACTTGAGTTCTCAGCTCAAATGCTGCAAGAATACTATGGAGCTCATCCTTTTTCAATTTATCTAAATCTTTGGCTTCCTCAATAGCAGAAATATTTTCACTAAATCTATTAGGAAGAGATCTTAAAATATTATCACACACATCATTTTCAGCAAGTTCAAGACCTAAGTCTTTCATGGAGTTCACAATCTCATCCATCCGAAGCATGTAGTCACTAATATTTTCATCATAATTCATCTTGAGTTGTTCAAACATACATTTAAAATGTCTCAATTTGGCCTTTCGAACATTTGCATCACCTGTATGAACAACCTGCAATTGTTTCCACATCTCACTAGCTATCTTGCAGTGAATAGCTTTGGTAAGATCAGCCTTCTGTAAACCTTTTAAGATTGCATTCATGGCTTTTGAGTTGCTGTGATGTAGAAGCTTGTCCTCTTTAGTGTAAGGACCATTTGTAGGAATGGTGTACCCATCTTCAATAACTTCCCATACCTCATTACCAAGAGCCATAAGATAGACCTTCATTCTTGCACTCCATAGACCAAAATCTGATCCATCCAGAATAGGTTTTGCATTCCCACTTGAGTAGTCCATTGTGTTCTTTGCAACCTTTTCCTTCAAGCTGTTAAACTTTTTGAAGGCACTGGATCTAATACCAATTGAAGAACACAAGCTTATACTGAGAGGGTGGGGTGAAAAGTATAATACCTTTTTCAATTTTATCTATCAATATAGCTTTCAAACCATTAACATGCAGAATAAAATAACAGTAAAAATAGCAGAAAAATAGTGCACAAAAAGCAATCCACAAAGAGACACAGCACTTTACGTGGTTCACCCAAGGTGGGCTACTCCACGGATAAAAATTTCCTCTAAAAGTTATATCAAAACCTCTGGGAATCCTTCCCGATTACAAAGTTTATGAGCCTTAGCTCAAAGGAGACACCTTCCCCTAATTATGCTTTGCTAGTGATCATCTAAAAGACCTCTACCTCCTCTGCCCTTAGTAAGTGGAATTCTCGTCCACGGAAGACACCTGTCTTCCTCGTCTCGGTCGGAGATCTCTGTCCTCAACTCTGTTACAGCAAAGTTGGTCCTCTTTTCTGTACCAAACACAGTCCTTCGATCTAGCACAATTGTCCTCTTCCTTTGTTCCTTTCTGCACTTGGTTGAAAACAACTTTTCACTTCCTGTGCAACTACAGCAGCACAGTCTTCTCAAATTACAGTGGCACTATCTTCTCAAATTACAACAACACTTGATCATAGTTTGTCCTTCACAACTGTTCACAATTACAGCAGTATCTACTTCATGCACTTTGCTTTCTTTTACATAGACTGCATGAACACCGTCGCAATCACAGCTATCCATAGATCAAATTCCACCATTTTCATGATCTTCACAAACACTGCAGCATTCGAACACACAACAACTTATGCGCCTATGTACAACCACAACATCATACTTTTCGCACAGTCTTATTATGAACAACAACATAGTCTTTGATACTTAGAAGATTCAACGAAGTCCACTCTAATGCTGTAGTCGAACTTTGCTCTCTGCTTTTTTGATGATCGAACCTCACTAGTCACACTAACTTTGCAAACGCCTCACCTTGAAATGCACACTTCGATCGATACACAAAAAAAATGGTCAAACAGTCTTCCTTTAATACTCACAATCTTAAGATGAAATCTTGTTCTTTAGTCGGCTATTCAATCTCCAAACACATCGGCTGTAAAACCTTACACTTCATCGGCAAAGGTTAACTTCGTTGGATTTAACTGCCTCTGCTGTTCTATAGCTGTTCTTGCATGAAACTCAAACATGTCATGCTATCACTATGGCTTTGACTGCCGTACACCTTCTTTGGTTTGTTGTCACGAAATCATGACACTACAGCATTTGCTGACGTCATCGTAAATCTTGTCATGAAATCGCGACGCTCTAGACTTCAAAGCCTTCTTCTCCACTGTTTGTTGTGAAATCGTGACACCTTTGCCTCTTGCTGATGTCATCATGATTCTTGTCACAAAATCATGACACTCTGGACTCCAAAGCCTTCTTCTCCGCTACTATCACGAAATCGTGACACCTTTGCCTCTTGCTGATGTCATCATGATTCTTGTCATGAAATCATGACGCTCTGGACTTCAAAGTCTTCTTCTCTGCTACTGTCATGAAATCATGACACCTTTGCCTTTTGCTAACGCCATCAACAACTCTATTGCGAAATCGTGACACCTCTTGCTTCTTCATCCTTTCTTGGTTTGCACTAGCAAAAATGAAACATCTCGCAAAATCGTGATGCTTTTGCTACCTTAAGCTCTCTCTTGCCAACTGCTCGTGAAACTGGAACATGTCACGAAATCGTGACGCTTTTGCCAACTGCAAGCTGCCAACTCAACCTGTCGTGAAATCGTGACACTTTCTGCATCCGTACAACTTCTTTGAAACTTGTCAGGAAATTGCGACACTTCCTACAACTCAACACTGCCAACTCAACTTGTCACAAAATCGTGACACTTTCTGCATTCGTACAACTTCTTCAAAACTTGTCATGAAATCGTGACACTTCCTACAACTCAACACTGCCAACTCAACTTGTCGCAAAATTATGACAGTTTTTGCATCCGTAAAACTTCTTCGAAACTTGTCGCGAACTCGTGACAGTTTTGCCCGTTCTGCCTCTGCCTTCCTGCATGTCGTGAAATTGTGAAACTTTTTCCCGCTTTGCCTCTGCCTTCCTGCATGTCATGAAATCGCAACAGTTTTGGCCAAACTTTCTCTCTCCTCAAACATGTCACGAAATCGCGACAGTTTTTCCAACAGCCTGCAAACTTTTTCTAACTTATCTTTTTCTGGATTTTTGGCAATTGGGCTACTCTGATTTTCTTGGAGACTTACTGACCAACTGAAACCTTCATCAAAAGACTTAAAAACAAATTGCTCCAAGAACTCCTTGACATCAAAAACAACAACTACCAATAGCTCCTTGACATCAATGACAACAATTAAACTTAGGCAAAGGCAATGTACTCAAGATACCCAAAATTGCTAACACAACATTGCTTCTACTATACACTATTCAACATTGCTTCTCTTAGAGAAATATAGGTGACATTGCATATTATTCAATGTTGCTTCTCTTACTTAGACAAATCTAGGTGATGCTACACTTATTTCAAAATAGCACGCTCTACTTAATATTACACAATGTTGCCTACTATTTATAGACCCTACAATGCTATTCAAAATTGTATGTGTGTCATTAAGATTCTACTCAAGATGTTGTTTGAAATATCATCAGGGTACTACTCCATAATACGTTCTCAAGTCACTACTCAAAGAATATTATCCAATTACTACTTAAAATGTATTCTTAGGGCATTGTTTGAAGAGTGTTATCTAAGAATTTCTTGAAATGCATTCTTAGGATATTGTTGCTTTTAGAATGATCTAAACTTTGGTTTACTATATGCTTACGCTTAGTTCTACATTATAACTATAACTCCTTGATTAATTATACTTCATCTTGAGCCAAATGACTCAATCCTATTTGGATTTTCCTTAAGCCAAATGGATCATTCCTTTATGTTTCTTTGGAATTGAACCAAATGATACTTCCTATATCTACTTTATCTTTTGAAGAACACAATCTTATACTGAGAGGAGGGGGTGAACAATATAAGACCACTTTTTACTTTTCTTTCCCAAATATTATTAATCAATATAATCAATGGAAATATCAATAGCAATAACCAAAGCAATGCACCAATCATCACACACAATAGAGACATAGATTTTAACATGGTTCACCTAGTGTGGGCTACCTCCACAGAGAAAATATTTCTTCTAAATATTTCTCAAATAATATCTTAGGAATATTTCCCAAATTACAATGTTTATGGACTTCTGTCAAAAGGAGATGTTGATCCCCTAATATCAAGTTTGTGGATCTCTTCCATAGGAGAACTCTTTCCCCTTCTACTCTAGCTAGTGATATTATAGACTCTCTATCTATGCTGCACTGATTGGTGGATCTCTTTCCACTTGAAGACTCCTCACTCATATCTATATTCAATTGTCCTGGCTATTGGATATCTATCCACTGAGACTTTGTCCTTTATACTCTATCACATCCAAAGCTCTATCTCAATACTGTACCAAACACAGTTCATTTGGTCTAGCACAGTTATGCTCAATCTCTTGTCCTAAACACAGTACAACTGGTCTAGTACAATTTTGCTCAATAGGTTCACATAGAACCTGCTCAAATTTTCTCAATAGGTTCATACAGAACCTGCTCAAATATGCTCAACAGGTCCACACAGAACCTGCTCAAATTTTTTCAACAGGTCTACACAGAACCTGCTCAAATATGCTCAACATGTCCATACATAACCTGCTCAAATTTTCTCAACAGGTCCACACAAAACCTGTCCATTTCTGCTCAATACTTCCTCTCTAGGACTTGCTCCAATCAACTCAATAAGTCCTCTCTAGGACTTTCTCAAATCTGCTCAATAAGTCCTCTCTAGGACTTGCTTAAATTTGCATAGTAAGCTTTCACAAAATCTTAACTCAAATAAGTCCACAAGACTTCTTAAAGGCTTGTCTCAAATCACATAGAATCATAAAGAGAATTGTTAAAGACTCAATATGTTCTAAGCTCAATGTTCAATCAATATCTCAATTCAATCTCATAGAATCATAAAGAGAATTGTTAGAATCAATATGTTCTATACTCAAATCCCAATCTCAACTCAAATCAAACTCATAGAAGCATAAAGAAAATTGTTAGAGACTCTATATATTCTATACTCAAATCCCAATCTCAACTCAATAGAAGCATAAAGAGAATTTTTAGAGACTTTATATGTTCTATACTCAAATACCAATCTCAACTCAATAGAAGCATAAAGAGAATTGTTAGAGACTCAATATGTTCTATTATTAAATCTCAATCTCAACTCAAATCAGAATATAAAATAGTTTGTTTCTAGGAACTTGAACAACCACATGCATCCACTTGACTAGGCTTAAATCAACTCAACCCAACCAATCACCTCAAAGAACAATCCTTTCTCATAAACCCTAGCCCAAGCATGTATTTAACCAACTCAAAATGTTTCCAACAATGCTCAATCAAAAATATCACATAATAATTATACTCATGTTCTTATCTAACTCAAGTTCAAGTTCATTTCACAATCAATGGGCTTCAAAAAAAATGCTTCTAAAACAAGGTTTAAATACAACTCACAAACTAGAAAACCTTAAAGCATTCAACCAATAATTTTCTCAAAGGAAACCACAATCAATACTTTTCTCTCCAATGATATTTTAGAAATAAACCACCATAAACAATCAATAGGAGAATGTGCCCATACCTTTTTGATGCCAATAAGTTTTTCACAAAATCTGCCACACTTAAACACAACTTTCCTTTCCAATATAAACAAGGGTTAATGGACTTCAAATAATCACAAAATAAAGCATTACTCAAATTACACCCTTTTTAATCCAAGTTAATAAACACATCCACCAAAGTCCCTTTTATTAAAACCCTTATCAAAAATAATAAACCTCTCAAAATTGCTTTTAAAAAAAATAACTCCTTATTTCTCCTGAAAATAATTCTCCATAACCATCAAATAAATCATAAACCAATTATGATTTGCAATAATAATCACAACCCTAATAACAAACTTTAATTTCCATTAACTACCTTTTAACTCCAAACTTTAGGGCTAATAAAAATTATTTAAATGCAAAACATAATTACCTCCTCAAGGGGATTCAAACTCCCGACTTGCCACACCGCGAACATCTTAGCCATGGCTAATATTCCACATGAGATGGGTGCTCTTTGGAAAGGCAAAGGACCAAAGTGCATTAAACCTTCCTCCACCTTCCACAAAAGACAAAGTGCCAAAGCGCTTTTCACACACCTTATGAAATGTCTTCCAAGGGATTCGATCCCTGGTGTTTGCGCTGCTTTGTGCCTTAAACCAAAATGATTTGCCAATACACCATGTTTCCCACCATGATTTGACTTTCCAAGCGCTATCGTTTTCTTTCCTGCTTCTATTATCAAAAATTGCATGAGCTCATATACTTATTCGAATGCCAAACATTTATCACAAGAGCAAGGATGAAACATTGATTCATTTACCACCCCTTTATATAGTGTTTAAAACACTATGAATTTATGTTTGTTTGATGACGTCGGCGGGAAACTTTACATTTAAATTTAAATTTGAATTTAAATTTTAAATAATTAAAATTTAAACCAAATATTAAAACTCAAATAACTCCATCATCAGGGCACATTTTTCGATGAAACGAAAGCCCAACTTGGGTTTTAAGAAAAACCCAGATCAAATCTGTTTTCCATGGTTTTAAATAAAATATTTTATTTTTACTACCTTGGTTTTCACAAAAACCCTTCATAGATCCTTTTGACATTAAATGCTCTTTTGACATCAATGACAACATTTTAGCTTAGGGAATCATGTCCAACACATTTAATTTATTTCACATATATGAGATTGAGCCTTTACCATAGATTTTTGAGTTCTAATCACAAACCTTACCGTTCGTATTCTTATATTTCTCTTGAAACTTGAGCCTTCTATTCTTTAGAATATAGAATCCACTATTTTTTATTTAACTTTAATCTTGCTACCAATGTCAAGGTTTGTAAAAAACCTAAATTTCAATATTCTATCAAGGTCAATATCTCTATGACCTATTTATTTGTGAGTGATATACCTATCTTGAGACTAATTTAACTTTATTAAGACTTAATATACCTTATTTATATTTTGAATTTATTCTATTCGATGGTTGCTCTTATAAATCCTTTATGTCAAGGTTAATAACTTGAAACTTGCTGAATTCTTTTCCATGTCAAGGTCTATCTTCAATACCTAAATTATATTTCAAGGTCAATTTTTCTATGATCTAAAAATTCAATGTCAAGGTTTCTAAAACCCGATTCTTTAATGTCAAGATCAATTTCTCTGTTACCTAAAACTTCATTATCTTGCAACTTTAATTAATATATAGTTGATGAAATATTTTCTTTTTGATAGACATATCCTCCTAATATATTCTTCTCATGTTATGATTATCTTGCACTTAGAAGATAAAATTCTTCTCTATCTATTGTATGAAGCTTCTCACACTTATATTGATCAATATATACTATAAATCTATCAATAATATCTTAGGTCACACCTAAGAACCCATAAATAATTTCAAGGTGTATTAAACTTTCCATGATGCCTCAATCAAAGTCAAGATGACTTGATTGTTCTTCAACTTCATTTTGGGTTTATAGAAATAAATGTCAAGGAATATTTGTCCTTGAAATCCTTCTATATGAAATCAATATCAAGGGTTGGCTATGTCCCTAAAATGATCAACTATCTTAAATTTGATTCACCTTCCAATATAGATGAGTCATTGTCTTCACTAGTAATTATCCAAATAAGGAAAGGCTCTAGCCTTTCTACTCACTATGACCTTACTTTAGAATCTAAATCTCATTGCCTTTAAAGTGGATAGACTCTAAATCAATTTTATGAAACTAGATAAAATCAAATTTTGTATGTAGCTAAATAAATTTTAAACCTATGCAAGAAACTAATCATAATAGCTCTGATGCCACTAATGGATTTTTAAGCCTTACTATTAACATAAAACTCATAGGATAAATTTCACAGGATAAAATATAATATAGCCACAATACAGTAAGATCAAGATAATGATGTAAGTAGAATAATATGAGCAAATTAATATGTATATCAAGGCTAATAATATATCAAATAACATTCACTAATAAATACAAATATGAATGTAATTATCCAGAATCATACATGTACAAAGCATGTAGCACAAATTACATATTAATTGCTCAAAATGTATGCAATCCTTATTACTTCACTTTATTTTACAAATATGATTAGAATTTGTTCTTCTATATAATGATCTTGATCTTGATATTTAATGTTCTTTTAAATACTTCTATATGGAGTACTATATATCCATAGCAGAATGATTCTTTAGATACTTGACTATTCTTTTCCATATGCCAAGTCTCATGACTCTTGGCTACTCTACTTAACACTTGCATACACATGACTCACTATTATATGCACACCTAGACATGACTATCGATATTAAATTTGTATACTCTAACATAAAACATTTGTGCACATATTTACATTACATATTTTATCTCTTACATACAAGAAACTTTTGCACATAGACACAATTCACACTTATGCATTTCCTGCACACACACATACTTACATAGAAAGAGAAAATAATACTCACACTCTAAAATATGACTATGCCCTAATATAATATTTACATATGCACCGTGAAGGTACCATGGGGGTATATTAGCATGTACCAAATAATGTAATATCCTACAACAATTATCTCACTTTTTGGGTCTTCTTCATCATCGGCATAAGTTTACAACCTTTGCAATCTTGAGACCTCATGATGAAATTTATGTGCTTGGCTTCTTGTAAGTATTTTTAAATATTTATATCTAAAATTTGGCTTGAAGCATGATATGTAAGAATCCTCTTATTCTTATTGCTTGTAGAAAGTGATGAGAGGTCATTTGGCTAATTTGCATGAGGAATAGACTCTCAAGTGGGCTACTCACTAGCTATACCATTATTAATATCCTTTGTGTATGTATTCTTATGTTCTATTATGTACTTAAATATTATTAGATAAGGAAGTGTCAAATATGTTATGTAGTAGAATCTTATTTTATTTTGGATCATCGCCTGTTAGCTTAGGTTTTTTCCATTTTGCTATCTTTATTTTTTTTGCATTTCTCTAAACCTTTTCCCATGAATTTTATAGAATAATCTAGTGTAGTAAAACTACACTTAAGGTAACATAATAAATGGATATAGACTTGTAAAAGGTCCTAGAGGCCCCTTATTGAGCTGAAATCCATGCTCTTAGGATTAGCCCTATTGTGTCACTCTATGCAAGGCATGATAGTCATGATCTTCTAGTCCAATTCATAATATGGTTAGTGCAATAAAGGAGGACACCAATGCCTAAAAAAGGAGATGACCTTGTAGAAATTCTTGGAGATTATGTGCTAAAGTCACAAGCATAGGTTGCATTTGATAATTGTGTAAGATGGCCATTGTGCTTTGAGTATTGAACAATATATGGATCATCTATATACTTATAAATAAGAAATACAACATATGTAATGTCTAATTTAATATGTGTAAGAAACATAAATATTATAACTATGTTTTTATAGGATATCTTGTTCACTTTATCAACTTCATCATCTTGATATAAAACTACCTCATGAACAACTGGATCCTAGACTAGTTTCAATTCTTCCATATTAAACTTTTCAACAAATCCTTGATATACTTGACTTGAAAAACATAAATTTTATTTTCACTTTGATTACTTTCATTCCTTGGAAATATTACATCCTACCTAAGTCCTTCATCTTAAAATTTATCATCATAGCACTCTTCAACTAATATTTTATCTTAGAACAACTATCCATGTATATAAAATCATCAAAATATAAATACCAAGGATAATGTCATTACCTTACCTTTTGTAGTAGATATTGTGTTCACTCTTACTTCCCATGAAACCTCTTACCTAAAAATAGCCATCAATGTAGGTATTCCATGTTCTTGGAGATTTCTTGAGATCATAAAAGGTCTTCTTCAAATTATATACTTGGTCTTCTTTACCTTGTATTTCAAATCCTCATATCTAATATATGTAATCTTCCTCCTCTATGTACCCTTGTAAGAAAGCACTATTTACATCCATATGATATGTACCTCATCTTCTTTGGGTTGCCAATGATATCACCATTCTAATGGTATCTTGTCCTACCATGTGCCAATATTTATTCATAATCTATGCCATATATTTGAGTGAAGCCATTTGCAACTAGCCTTGCCTTGTGTATTTCAATACCATCATCACTCTTATAATTAATATTGTAGACCCATTTAGTACCAATACATTTCTTATAATTCAAAAGTTGTAAAAGTTACCAAGTTTTATTCTTATTAATTGAATTTATTTATTCTTCCATTGCTTGCACCCAAACATCATTAATACAAGCATCCTCAACACATGATGGTTTACAATTATATTGCAATAACAAAGCATAGTTTATTACCTCATTTTTTGGATCTTATTCATCATCACCATAAGTTTGTAGCCTTTGCAATGTTGAGGTATCATGATCAAATTTATTTGTTTGGATTCTTGTAAGTATTCTTTCAAAATTTATATCCACAATTTGGCTTAGAGGATGAGATGTAAGAATCCTCTCACCCTTATTGCTTGTAGAAATTGATGAGGGGTTGTTTGGCTAATTTACATGAGAAATTGACTCTCAAGTGGGTTTCTCACTAGCTATACCATCATTAAAATCCTCTACGCATGCATGCTTATGTTCTATTATGTATTTATATATGCTTAGAGGAGGAAGTATCAAAGCTATTGTGTAGGAGAATATTATTTGATTTTGGAACATTTCCTATTAGATTAGGTTTTTTCCTTTCTACTATCTTTGTTTTTATGAATTTGTCTAACATTTTCCCCCCTAAATCTGGTAGACTAGGCTAGTGTAGGAAACATTCACTCAAGGTCGCATCTTGAAAGGATCTAGCCTCGTAAAAAATTTCAAAGACCCCATACTAAGTTGAAACCCATGATCTTAGGATTGACCCTATTATGTCACTTTGGATAAGGTGTGATTATCCCAACCTTCTAGTCCAAACTATCTAATGGCTAAGATAATCGAAGAGGATACCAACATCTAAAAAAGAATATGACCTGACAAAAACCTTGGAAATTATGCTCTAAATCTAATTTCTCTTTATAGAACTTCCAAAATTATGCGCTTTGTGAAGCATAAGCATAGGGTGCATTCAATAACTGTGTTAGAAGGTCATTATATTCTGAGCATTGAAAAATAGATGGATTACTCATATACTTATAAATAGGGTATACAACATATGTAATATACAGTCTAATATATGTGAGAAACATCAAGATTCTAACTACGTTCTATAGGATATCTTGTTCACTTTATCAATTTCATCATCTTGGCATAAAACTACCTCATGAACAATTGGATCCAAGACTATTTTTTGTTCTTCCATATTAAAATTTTCAATATACCCTTGACATAGTTGACTTGACAAACAAAAACTTGATTTTCACTTTAATTACTTCTATTTATAGGAAATAGTGCATAATTCCAAAGTCCTTCATCTCAAAATTTTCATCATAGCACTCTAAAACTAATATCTTAGAACAACTACCCATGTATATAAAATTATCAAAATATAAATAAAAAATGAGAATACCATTGACTTACCTTTTGTAGTAGATATTGGGTTCAATCTTACTTCTCATGAAACCTCTTCTCTAAAAATAGCCATTAATTGAGGTATACCATGTCCTTGGAGCTTTATTGAGACCATAAAAGTATCTTCAACTTACAAACATGGTCTTCTTTACCTTGGATTTCAAATCTTCATGTCTATTATACAAAATCTTCCCCCTCTATGTACCTTTTTAAGAAAACACTCTTAACATCCAAATGATGTATGCTCCATCTTGTTTGGGTTCTAATGGTCTCTTGTCCCACCTTTAGTGTAAATATCAATTCATAATCTATGCTATATTTTTGAGTGAAGTTATTTGCAACTAGCCTTGCCTTGTGTCTTCCAAAACTACCATCACTCTTGTACTTAATATTGTAGACCCATTTAGTACCAATACATTTCTTATCATTCAAAAGTTGTACAAGTTCCCAAGTGTTATCCTTATTAATCAAATTCATTTCTTCTTCCATTACTTACACCCAAACATCATTCGTACAATCATACTCAGGGCATGATGGTTCAAACTTACCTTGTGATAATGAAGCATAATTTACTACCTCACTTTTTGGGTCTTCTTAATCATCATCATAAGTTTATATCCTTTTAAATATTGAGGTCTCATGATCAACTTTATATTATTAAATTTTTGTAAGTCTTATTTCAAAATTAATATCCAAGATTTGGCTTTGAGGAAATTCTCTTACCCTTATTGCTGGTAGAAATTGATGAGGGGTTTTTTGGATAATTCACATGAGGAATTGAATCTCAAGTGGTATGCTCACTCACTATACCATCATTAGAAACCTTTTTTGACTTATCAACATGGTCATTTTTCTGATAAAAAAATCCTTCATAAAAATGACATCTCTTGAAATAATAACTTTTTTAGTTATGTGTTTGTAAATTCTGTAGCCTTGGCTTCCTTCACTATAACCAATAAATTTTCATTCTTCACTCTCTACATCTAATTTACTTATATGTTGATAAGTAATATGCACATAAGCAATGCAATAAAAAAATTAGATGATAGACATTGGGTTTTTTATCATATCATGCTTCATATGGAGTCATGTTCTTAACTATACCAGTGGGATTATGATTAAGAATAAACAATGTTGTAGGAACCACATCAACACAAAAAATATTGCTTAATACCTTTTTTGTAACATGCTCCTTTCCATTTCAACAATGGTGTAATTATTCCTTTTTGCTACCCCATTTTTTGTGGTGTATAAGTTTTAGTAAGCTACCTTTAATTGCCTAACTTGTCACAAAAAATAATAAACCAATTTGAATAGAATTTTCCTCCATGGTCAGTCCTTAAGAATTTTATTCTATATCCATTATCATTCTCAATGAGGGCTTTAAACCTCTTAAATTCATCAAATGCTTTATATTTATATTTCAAAAAATAAACCCAATATTTTTTTAAGAAATCAACAATAAAAGTGATGAAATATGATGACTTAACCAAGCCATTTGTTTTAATCAAAACACATATATTAGAGTGAATTAGATAAAGTGGATAATGTGCCCTCTAGGCCCTACCTTTAAAATATTCTCTATTGCATGTTTTACTTTAGCACAACCTTCACAAACCTCCTTATTTTATTCAATATTTTGCAAACCATAAACTAATTATTATGAGGTTAATAACTTCAAGCTTTGGAAATTCAAGTGAACATACCTTAGATGCCATAGCCAACTCTTGTATTCAAATGCTACATTTGCAAGGCTATTGTTATTGTCTCCAAACTTCAATGGGGACATCCTAATATTTGATATTAGAACAATTGTAACAACTTTACTACCCATATTTTTTAATAAATAATGCATTATATATTATCAAATACAACCTTATAATTATTTTCATAGAGTTATCCAACACTCAATAAATTATATTTTAAATTATTGATTTATTTATTACCATATTTTATGTTCACCTCCATAACTCCTTTGACAACAACATTGTTGGCAATTTTGGGTACCTTGAGTTCTTTGCAGTTGCTCAAGTAAATAAGTTGTCATTGATGTCAAGAAGCTTTTGAAAGAATTTGATTTGATGTAAAATAATGTGTTTTGTTGAAGTTTCGGCTTGACAAGTTCGAAAGAAAGTAAGTTGGAAAAATGTCGCGATATCGCGACATGTCGCATTTTCGCGACTTAAACAGGAGAGAGAAAGCTTTTTGAAAAAGTGTCGCGATATCACGACATGTCGCATTTTTGCGACTTAGGCAGGAGAGAGAAAGATTTTTGAAAAAGTGTCGCGATTTCGCGACATGGTGGAAGAGAAAGAAGAAGTTGGCAAAACTGTCACGATTTCGCGACATGTTGGAAGAGAGAGAAGAAGCTGGCAAAACTGTCACGATTTCACGACATATTGGCAGAGAAAGAAAGCAAGGTGGAAGATGTCGCGATTTTGCGACATGTCGCATTTTCGCGACTCGAAAAGTGCAGGAAGGCAAAGAAGGAAAAATGTCGCGATTTCGCGACATAATGCAAGGAAGGTTGTACGGACGAAAAAGTGTCACGATTTCGTGACATGATGCTGAAGGGAGAGTCCGCAGTATGAACTGTCACGATTTCATGACAAGTTCGAAGAGAGATAGAGTATCTCGAAAAGTGTCACGATTTCGTGACATGCTGAAAAGCTCGAAGTGAGAACTGTCACGATTTTGTGACATACAACAAAGGGAAGAGTCTGAAATGATAAGCGTCGCGATTTCGTGACAGGCTACAAAGAAGTTGTACGGATGCAAAAAGTGTCACGATTTCGCGACAGGTTGAAGAGAAAGCTTGCGAATGCAGAAAGTGTCACGATTTCATGATAGTTTGAGATGGCAGCATACGGATGGAGAAAGTGTGCAAGTCTTCAACAGAAGAAGCGTCACGATTTCATGACGAATTCAAGAAGGAAGAGCTCGAAGGCAAAAGCGTCATGATTTCACAACATGTTCCAGTTTCGCGGGTGTAAGGCAGAGAGAAGCTCAAGGCAGCAAAAGTGTCGTGATTTCATGACATGTTCCAGTTTCACAGGTGTAAGGCAGAGAGAAGCTCAAGGCAGGAAAGTGTCACGATTTCGTGACATGTTCTAGTTTCGTGGGCATAAGGCAGAGAAGAGCTTAAGGCAGCGTAAGTGTCACGATTTCACGACATGTTCCAGTTTCGCTAGTGCAAGCCGAGAAGAGGTTGATAAAGCGAGAAATGTCACGATTTCACGACAAAAGTGACGATGACGTCAGCAGAGGCAGAAGTGTCATGATTTCATGACAAAAGCAAAGTTGTTGCTGACAAAGCGAGAAGTGTCATGATTTCACGACAAGAACGTAGTCAAGGCAGACAAAGGCAAAAGTGTCGCGATATCGCGACATGTTGTAGTTTCACGAGAAAAGCTACAGAACTACAGAGGCGGTTGAAGCCGATAGAGTTAAATCTGGGCCGACGCAGCTTAGGGTTTTGCAGTCGACGTAGTTTAAGGGTAACAACCGACTAAGACCAAGGTTTAGATCTTGATTATGTTAGTATAAAAGGAGGGCTGTTTGAAGAGAATTTGTATCGATCGAAGTGTGCGTTCGAAGTGCGATATTCATAGATAGAGTGCGAGGGAGAAGTTCGATCATCGAGAAGCAGAGTGTGCGAAGACTGTGTTGATGTGATTGCGCAGAGGTGCATAAGTTGATGTTCGATCGAGTGCTACTGTGTTTGCGTAGTCAGTGCAAAAGTTGGTTTCGACCAAGTGCGACTGTAACAAAATAGAAAAGAGATTTGAGGACAGACTTGTGCCAGATCGAAGGACTGTGTTTGGTGCAGACCAGAGAAAGAGGAAGAGGACAAACTTGTGCCAGATCGAAGGACTGTGTTTGGTACAGATCAGAGAAAAAGATAGAGGACATTTGTGCTAGACCGAAGGACTGTGTTTAGTGCATTTTTGAGGACCAGCTTTGAGGTGATAGGGTTGAGGACAGAGGTCTCCAACCAGAGTAGGGAAGACAGGTGTCTTCTATGGATAGAGTTCCACTTGCTAAGGGCAGCAGAGGCAGAGGTCTTCTAGAGGATCACCGACCAGAGCAGAGTTAGGGGATTGGTGTCTCCTTTGGGTTGGTACCCATAAACATTGTAATCGGGAAAGGTTTTCCCAGATTTGGTTGATAAAATTTTAGTGAAAATTTTATCCGTGGAGTAGCCCACCTTGGGTGAACCACGTAAATTGTTGTGTCTCTATTGTGGATGGTGTTTTCTGTATTGCTTTGATTTCTGCTTGATATCGCTTTCTATACATTGCATAATATTGTATTAAAAGTTAAGTTGAAGGAAAAAGTAGAAAGTGGTCTTATACTGTTCACCCCCCCTCTCAGTATAAGCTTGTGTTCTTCAATTGGTATCAGAGCAGGTCTCTCCAGAAAAAGCCTAACAGCTTGGAGAAGGATCTATCAGAAGAACATACAGATTCAGAAAAGGATGAAGAGGTTAAGTTCGATCTCAAAAGTGAATTCTTCTGGGCTTTAAGAAAATTTTAGGGAAGAGAGTTCTATTCTCAAGCATCATGACAGGAAGAAGAGACAGCAAGATCAATCTTCATCCTGAAGAACGATGGATTCCAGTTGGTCACAAGAAGAACAATCATCCAAGGCATCAAAACAAGTTACATAATACTTTCCATGGCTACTGTTTTTCTTGCAAGAAATTTGGTCACAAAGCTATGCATTGCAATAAATCCGTGAATAGCCATAGTAAGGAAAATGTTAACTCTTTTGCACCTCTTATGGATAAAAATGTCATGTGTTACAAGTGCAAGAATTTTGGGCATATAGCAAGGATGTGCAGTTTGGATAGATCTAGCATTGAGTTCACTAAAAAGAGAAATGAGATCAAATCTAAGTCCATGATAGTTCAAACTGCTTTTCATGCTCAAGACAAAGTAGAGAAATGGTATCTTGATAGTGGTTGCTCAAAACATATGACTGGTGAAAAGGAAAAGTTTTTGGTCTTAAAAAACACAAACAAAGGAACAGTTAGTTTTGGAGATAATAGGTCAGCTAAAATCTATGGTAAAGGGACTCTTAGTTTGGATGGGAAATCCAAAATAGAAAATGTGCTTTATGTAGAAGGCCTAAGACATAATCTTCTAAGTGTGAGTCAACTTTGTGATCAAGGACACATAGTATCTTTCTTTTCGGATAGATGTGAGATACGTAAAGAAAAAAATGGAAAACTCATTGCTAGTGCTACAAGGACTCCAAACAATCTTTACATGCTAAGTGAGATAAAAAAGGAAAAGTGTTTTCTAACTCAAGAAGATGAGAGTTGGTTATGGCATAAAATATTGGGGCATTTGAGCTTTGATAATCTTGTCAATATTAGTAACAAGGAAGCAATTAGAGACTTGCCCAAAATAAAAAGGCCCCATAACACCATTTGCGGTCCTTGTCAACATGGAAAATAGACCAGAACCAGTTTTAAATCAAAAGGGTATACTTCTTCAAAACCATTAGATCTTATTCATACTGATTTATGTGGCCCCACCAGAACTCAGAGCATTCAGGGAGAAAGCTACTTCATGCTGTTTATAGATGATTATTCTAGAATGACTTGGGTTACTTTTCTCAAAGAAAAATCTGAAGCTTTTGAAAAATTTAAAGCTTTCAAAGAAATGATTGAAAATGAGACTGACAAGAGAATCAAATGCTTAAGATCGAACAGAGGAGGAGAGTTCACTTCTAATGAATTTGTGGAATACTATGAGCAACAAGGAATCAAAAGAGAATATTCAGCAACAAGAACTCCTCAACAAAATGGAGTAGTTGAAAGAAAAAATAGAACTATTGAAAATATGGCTAGAGCTATGTTAAATGAGTCAAAACTTTCAGATGGTTTCTGGAAAGAGGCAGTCAATACAGCAATCTACATTATCACCAGGGCCCAACTTAGAGTCAATCATCATAAAACTCCTTATGAGTTGTGGAAAGGAAGACCAGCTACAGTAAAACATTTCAAAGTGTTTGGGAGTAAGTGCTTCATCAGAAGGGAAGATCAGAATTTGGGTAAGTTTGATCCTAGGTGTGATGAGGGAATTTTTCTTGGTTATTCCAGCAGAAGCAAAGCTTACAGATGCTTCAACAAAAGAATGCATACAGTCATAGAGAGCATAAATGTAACAGTTGATGAAAAGACAGGGATAAGAGAACCTGTCAAGGAAATCAGTGATGAAATTTGTCAAGAAGAATTCAGAGAGGTTTCAGATGAAGAAGAGGAAAGACAACAATCGCTTCCCAAAACTCCTTCACGATATGTTAGAAACATCATCCCAAAGATTTGATCATTGGTGATCCAAACAACAGGCAAACTAGAAGAAGAGTCATTCCTTCACACGATTCTACAAATGTTTCATTATTATCTCAGATTGAGCCAAAAGATTTCAATGAAGCATGTGCAGATAAATTTTGGGTAAAAGCAATGGATGAAGAGCTAAATCAAATAGAGAAAAGTGAAACTTGGGATTTGGTTCCAAGACCTAAGGACAAGAATGTCATTGGCACAAAATGGATATTCAGAAATAAACTCAATGAGGATGGAAGATTGTCAAAACAAAGCTAGGTTGGTTTGCAAAGGTTATGCTCAAGTAGAAGGTGTTGATTTCGAAGAGACGTTCACTCTCGTTGCTCGTCTCAAAGCTATCGAATGTTTTTGGCTCTTTCAAGCTTCAAAGCATTCAAGGTGTATCAAATGGATGTAAAGTCAGCTTTTTTAAATGGAGTGTTGGATGAAGAAGTCTACATAGAATAGCCAGAAGGCGTGTCTCTCTCAGATCAATCAGACTATGTGTGTAAACTAAAAAAGGCCTTGTACGGGTTAAAGCAAGCACCTAGGGCTTGGTACTCAAGACTTGATAGGTACCTTCATGAGCAAGGCTTCAGGAAAGGTGTGGAAGATAGCAATTTGTATATTAAGGATGAAGGTGATGATATGCTGATTGTAGTTGTCTATGTTGATGATATCATTTTTGGGGGAAATAATACTCAGATGTGCAAAGATTTTGCTAACACCATGCAGAAGGAATTTGAGATGTCTATGATTGGAGAGCTGTCATTCTTTTTAGGTCTTCAGATTGCTCAATCAAAAGATGGTATATTTCTCTCTCAAGGAAAGTATATCAAAGAAATGTTGAAAAAATTCGGGATGATGGACAACAAACCTGTATGTACTCCAATGACTACAGGGTGCAAGATGAGTAAAGATGATGAATCTCCAACGGCAGATCAGAGGTTGTACAGATCAATGATTGGCAGTTTATTATATGTTACAGCTACCAGACCAGATATCATGCAGGTTGTCGGGTTAGTAGCCAGATTTCAGGCAGCTCCTAAAGATTCTCATGTTATAGCAGTTAAAAGGATATTCGGATATCTGAAGGGCACTATGGACTTTGGGCTTTGGTATCCCAAAGGTGATGATTTCACTCTCACAGCCTATACAGATGCAGATTGGGCAAGCAATAATGATGACAGGAAAAGCACCAGTGGTGGAGCATTCTTTCTGGGAAAGAGTTTGGTTTCTTGGCTAAGTAAGAAACAACCTTCAGTTTCCTTATCTACGGCAGAGGCTGAATACATAGCAACAGTGGCTGGGTGTACACAGGTTCTATGGATGAAAACCACCTTGGAGGATTTCAAAGTCAAGCATGAACAACCCATCTCCATATTTTGTGATAATACAAGTGCCATAAGTATTTCCAAAAATCCGGTAATGCACTCAAGGACAAAGCATATTTCCATCAAGTATCACTTTCTAAGGGAGAAAGTGCAAGACAAGCAGGTCAAGGTAGAATATGTGTCTACTAAAGAGCAGATTGCAGATATCTTCACAAAACCTCTTCCAAGAGATACGTTTGAGTATCTAAGGGAGAAATTGGGAGTTGTACTCCCACCCCAGAATTAATCACCTCATCAGGAGGTGGGGGAGGGACTAAGCTAAGAGGCTCATTCTTAGTCCCGAGCCCCAAGGTGACCCTTTGCCATTGATGACAAAGGGGGAGAGATATGAGTAAGGGGGAGAGCTTCAATGTGAAGAGGAAAGCTTCAAGTCAAGGGGAGCAAAACTTCAAAAGGAGATTCTCAGCTTTTAGCACAGTTGGTTTCAGTTTTAGCTCCTGAGACGTGTTTTTAGTAAAGGGTTGCCATCAATGACAAAGGGGGAGATTGTTGGCAATTTTGGGTACCTTGAGTTCTTTGCAGTTGCTCAAGTAAATAAGTTGTCATTGATGTCAAGAAGCTTTTGAAAGAATTTGATTTGATGTAAAATAATGTGTTTTGTTGAAGTTTCGGCTTGACAGGTTCGAAAGAAAGTAAGTTGGAAAAATGTCGCGATATCGCGACATGTCGCATTTTCGTGACTTAAACAGGAGAGAGAAAGCTTTTTGAAAAAGTGTCACGATATCACGACATGTCGCATTTTCGTGACTTAGGCAGGAGAGAGAAATATTTTTTGAAAAAGTGTCACGATTTCGTGACA
This sequence comes from Wollemia nobilis, assembly GCA_028583015.1. Lineage (NCBI taxonomy): Eukaryota > Viridiplantae > Streptophyta > Pinopsida > Araucariales > Araucariaceae > Wollemia > Wollemia nobilis. The sequence continues at coordinate 2,302,043 of JAQPPZ010003635.1, read as the reverse complement.
TGGTGGAAGAGAAAGAAGAAGCTGGAAAAACTGTCGCGATTTCGTGACATGTTGGAAGAGAGAGAAGAAGCTGGCAAAACTGTCGCGATTTCGCGACATATTGGCAGAGAAAGAAAGCAAGGTGGAAGATGTCACGATTTCGCGACATGTCGCATTTTCGTGACTCGAAAAGTGCAGGAAGGCAAAGAAGGAAAAATGTCACGATTTCGCGACATAATGCAAGGAAGGTTGTACGGACGAAAAAGTGTCACGATTTCGCGACATGATGCTGAAGGGAGAATCCGCAGTATGAACTGTCACGATTTCGTGACAAGTTCGAAGAGAGATAGAGTATCTCGAAAAGTGTCACGATTTTGCGACATGCTGAAAAGCTCGAAGTGAGAACTATCATGATTTCATGACATACAGCAAAGGGAAGAGTCTGAAATGATAAGCGTCACAATTTCACGACAGGCTACAAAGAAGTCGTACGGATGCAAAAAGTGTCACGATTTCGTGACAGGTTGAAGAGAAAGCTTGCGAATGCAGAAAGTGTCACGATTTCATGACAGTTTGAGATGGCAGCATACGGATGGAGAAAGTGTGCAAGTCTTCAATAGAAGAAGCGTCATGATTTCACGATGAATTCAAGAAGGAAGAGCTCGAAGGCGAAAGCGTCGCGATTTCACAACATGTTCCAGTTTCACGGGTGTAAGGCAGAGAGAAGCTCAAGGCAGCGAAAGTGTCGCGATTTCATGACATGTCAGTTTGGGGTGAAGCGAGGAAGCTAGAAGTGTCGTTTCTGTTCCGTGCGAAGGAGAGAAGAGCTTAAGGAGCGTAAGTGTCACGATTTCGCGACATGTTCCAGTTTTCGCTAGTGCAAGCCGAGAAGAGGTTGATAAAGCGAGAAATGTCACGATTTCATGACAAAAGTGACGATGACGTCAACAGAGGCAGAAGTGTCACGATTTCATGACAAAAGCAAAGTTGTTGCTGACAAAGCAAGAAGTGTCACGATTTCACGACAAGAACGTAGTCAAGGCAGACAAAGGCAAAAGTGTCACGATATCACGACATGTTGTAGTTTCACGAGAAAAGCTACGAGAACTACAGAGGCGGTTGAAGCTGACGAGAGTTAAATCTAGGCCGACGCAGCTTAGGGTTTTATAGCCAACGTAGTTTAAGGGTAACAACCGACTAAGACCAAGGTTTAGATCTTGATTATGTTAGTATAAAAGGAGGGTTGTTTGAAGAGAATTTGTATCGATCGAAGTGTGCGTTCAAAGTGCGATATTCATAGATAGAGTGCGGGGGAGAAGTTCGATCATCGAGAAGTAGAGTGTGCGAAGACTGTGCTGCTGTGATTGCGCAGAGGTGCATAAGTTGATGTTCGATCGAGTGCTGCTGTGTTTGCGTAGTCAGTGCAAAAGTTGGTTTCGACCAAGTGCAGCTGTAACAGAACATAAAAGAGATTTGAGGACAGACTTGTGCCAGATCGAAGGACTATGTTTGGTGTAGACCAGAGAAAGAGGAAGAGGACAGACTTGTGCCAGACCGAAGGACTGTGTTTGGTACAGATCAGAGAAAAAGATAGAGGACATTTGTGCTAGACCGAAGGACTGTGTTTAGTGCATTTTCGAGGACCAGCTTTGAGGTGATAGGGTTGAGGACAGAGGTCTCCAGCCAGAGCAAGGAAGACAGGTGTCTTCTGTGGATAGAGTTCCACTTGCTAAGGGCAGCAGAGGCAGAGGTCTTCTAGAGGATCACCAGCCAGAGCAGAGTTAGGGGATTGGTGTCTCCTTTGGGTTGGTACCCATAAACATTGTAATCGGGAAAGGTTTTCCCAGATTTGGTTGATAAAATTTTAGTGAAAATTTTATCCGTGGAGTAGCCCACCTTGGGTGAACCATGTAAATTGTTGTGTCTCTATTGTGGATGGTGTTTTCTGTATTGCTTTGATTTCTGCTTGATACTGCTTTCTATACACTGCATAATATTGTATTAAAAGTTAAGTTGAAGGAAAAAGTAGAAAGTGGTCTTATACTGTTCACCCCCTCCTCTCAGTATAAGCTTGTGTTCTTCAAACATACAAAGATTTACTATCACTAAGCTTGATCTTGGTCTTGAATATTTCATCCATTATAGAGAATAAGTCATTCATGCTTGATATATGGTTGGAGCAGTAGGAATATAAGTACTAAACTTATTGAGTACTACTTTTAGCTTTATCACATGATAAAAATAAGTGGCTTGGTGGAGCATCCTCATTCTAATTAGCATAATTAGCTCTTCTACATTCATTTTCAACTTTAATTCTATATTTTCTAAAATTTCCCATACCTCTTGTAATGATAACATTGGATAGATTATTCTATGTTCTGTTTCTCTTATTGAATTTTAATTTTGGCCTCTTCCTTGGCCTTTCTAATGATCTTGAATACTAGTGTTGGCACGTTCACTTTTGGAAATCCTCAACTTTGATGTGAATGCTTTCTCTTCACTCTCTCCAAATGTATCTCTTAGTAATTGCTTATGAGACATGAAAGACCCATCCAAATTATCAAATCCAAATGTATCCAAACTTTTATTTCTTCAATTACAATTTCTACATTATTTTACCTTAGTGTTAGTGATCTTAACGGTTTCTTCACCATGGTATCTTCTTCATTAGTTTCACCATGTGACCATTTTTTTACCATATATTTAACTCTAACATGATAATATCTCACTCCTACTTCATGCATTCTTAGATTTTCAAATTTTCTTTAATGATCTATAATTTTACAACTTGAACCTAATCACTTCCTTGGTAAGCATTCTATAGGGATTTTCAAGGATCTCTTACTGAATTTGCATCTATTATTCTAGGGAATAAGCTATTATCTAGAGCTAATTGAGTGTGGTATGAAGCTGGTGAGATCTTATTCTTAGAATATTTCTTAGATTACCTATGATTATGTGGTATAATTGCCCAATATTATAGCTCTCCATAACTAGTTTCAACTATTTCCTATAATTCCTTCCCTATCAACAAAGTTCTCATTTTTATACTCTAGTAGTCATAATCTTGTGCATTTAATTCTTGAATCAAAAGTAAATATGTGTTAGCCATGATCAATTGTAAGAGACACCTGCAACAAAAAATTCTTTCAACCTACATACTAATAAAACTTATGCTCTAATACCAAATAAAGAAATTTAAAAGAACACCCCTCTTCTTTCCATCCAAGAAGAATTAAAATATAGCCAATACAATTTAGAATTATAAATATTTTTATAAAGGACTATTTCATTGACAAAATTATAGTTAAAGTATATATAAAGTTGAAATAAGACACACAACAAAAATATGTCATACATTCTTCAAGTTTGGTTGTAAAAAATCATTATAGTCTCATATTTTAAATGCTACAGTAGTAGCAAAAATAATCGAAAAGCAATATACCAACAGTATACAAACATGAATATGCCTATTTTTTTTATCATTATGGTAATATAATTAGAAAATCTCATAATTCAAAACTTCTATAAATTCTTCACATGTTGATACTTTGGAATTATAGCAATACATCCAATTTATACTTTTCCAACAATGGAAAATAAGGTGGTACATGGAAATCTAAAATTTATGTCCCTTATTATTCAACTTATTCTCCAAACACATTTTATTTTTTCATTTCTCTTCAAATATAAAATCTATTATTGTTTTATATATGTTTATTATTTTATGCTCGACCCTATTTGATAGCTGAATTGACAATAAGAAATATTGGTCAAAAAAATCCATTTGGCAACTAGAGATATTAGCATCGAATACCAATAGTTATCAATCCAAATTAATATTCTTATAGGTGATAATTTTTTTTTTTTAATTTGCATGGTGGAATCGGTAGCCGCCATGAATCCGGGCAGGCTATCCATCTTTTATGGCCACCATAGTATTCTGCGTTGTCCGCCCCAAAGCCGCCACACAGATCTTCGCGCAGTCCGCCCCTATAACCACCATGCCACAATCATTTTAAACCTTTTACGCCATTGAAAGCACCAGGAAAGGGACAAGCATTCAGTCCAACGAGGCCCGAGATTTGAACCTTGGACCTTCGCCCCCTTATGGGGTTTGGATGAACCAATTGGTCTACACATCGAGACCTTATAGGTGATAATTTGAAATAAGAAGTTATCATGGATATTTTAGTTGTGTATCATGTAAGGATGAGGTAGAAATTTCATATCATCTAGTTTTTTATTATTTATTTGATTACACTATTTGGATATGATTTTTCAAAAAAGCAAGAATTTATTGGATTACTCCATTTATACTAGAAGAATGGATAAAATCCTTCAAATTTTATTTCAAAGCAAGAGCATCGAGCATTCCATAGAGTATTAATCAAAATATTATTTATTAGAATTTGTGATTTAAAATGAATAGCATAATTTTTAAAATTACTCTCAAAATTATATCCAAGTTTAGATTGGTATTATTGCCTATTTTGCAAAATGTTTATATGCATAGTGCTAATCATGGGTTATCATAAGTTTAGAAAAATATTAATTGTTCTCTTGTTTATAACATCTAAACATACATGTAAGGGCGATTTCATAACAATGGAATTAATGTAACTAATATACAATGATTCATCATAAAATAGAGATATCCAAAAGTTAATTTACTCAAACTTTAGTTTGACTTTGCTTCTAAAGAAAACTATAGAATGTTTAGGAGAGGTGAAACTTTTTGATACAAAATTTTTCTCTTCTACATAGAATCATGTGGAACACAAAAAAAAATGTATGCAATGTCTAAGTTGATTGTTATAGTGATCAATATGGTTAAATGAAGGATAGAAGTTATTATTAATGCCATAAAAAGAAATATATAAAGATCATTTCAATAAAAAACTATTTTATATGTAGTCGATATGTCTTTAAGATCTCATCAAGGAGACCCAATTTTGAGTCACATGGAGGGTGTACCTTGAAATACCTCCAATTGTACTTAGCATCATACTTCAACAAAAAAATTTAGTAGGGTTAATAGTTTGGAAATACCAATATATCTATAAAGAAGGAAACAACATGGTAGATAATATAGCTAATCCTAGGGTTGATATTTATCTTAAAAAAAATCAAATTACAGAGGAAAAGAGAGCAAGGAAATGATCTCTTTATGAAAATCCTATAAAAACTTGATAGTATAGAGACAATAAATATTTTGTATAGAATGAAAATATAAAGGTGGTTAGTTGACCTAATAGTTTAAGTAATATAATTTTTAATGGGAGAGTGTCTTACAGAAGCCACACATAGCTTATATTTGAAAAATAAGATATTATTTTGTTATGCTTCTTTAATATTTCTATATGATCTAAAATCATGTAAAGTAATTTTTAAGATCCAAAATAATTATATGTATTCCTTTTAGATTTGAACCTTGGACCTACTATACGAGTAATCAAACCTTTACTTTAAGACTAATTAGGAAAAACATACAAAGGTAAATACCTAATAAGTAAACATAAAAAAAAATACATATTAGTTTATACCAATATGGAATCTATGTATATCTTTTAGATTTTTAATATTATATTCATATTTTTTAATTGAAATACTATATATTTTAATTTTTTTTATTAGGTAAAGAAGGGTTTTTAAGGATCCCTGAACATGAGGGTTTTGAGAGGATACCACAACCATTACAACAAGATCCAAAAGGGTTACCCAAAAATAATCTCCAAAAGGAGAAATACAGTTTACATCGAAAAGGTTAACCCACCAATGAGGAGCAAAGATCCGAAAAACTAGCCACCAACCCTCGTATGTAAAGTAAAACAACAATGTCTTAGAGAATATGAACTGAAAACCCTAGATAGAAAATAACACCACACCCATATAATAGGAGTAAACTAAAACCAGGAGTAGATCACTCCACCTAGCAAAGGACTTGAGGCTTACACTTACAACGGTTCAAAAAAGAAAGTAAAAAACTATGAGTCACCTAAACCAAAGCAAGAGCCGCAAAACAAGAACAACTGCTCTTAAGTACAAGAAAAAGAAGATAGCAAAATTTGGCATCACACTTGAGAGGGAGAAGAGTAAGATCCCAAAAAAATAAATCTTAGAACACTGGGATCAAACATACCATCATTGATGGAATTGGAGAAAGCAATCTTTGCAAACCATCGAAGCTAGGAAACTCACTAGAGACATAGGGCCATAAGCTGAAAACCACCATAGTATAACAACCCACTTTCATCCCAACTGGTTTGGATTAGTATTTGGCCCTATCTCCCTGAAAAAACCAGATACTATAAAAAATTACTAAACCTAGAAGAAAGTGACACAAACCAACCATGAACCCACTATTGGTAGAGAACCCTAGCAACAGAGTCATCCAAGCACCATCCAACCAGAGTAGCCAAATCATTTGATCCAAAGCTAGCCACAGAAACACCATCAAATTTTTGTAACCAAACATCATACCAAGCTCACCCCAATGAGTTTGGATTGGTAGATGGCCCTTTCCTCTTCCTAGAAAGCTAGAAAAAATATGAAACTACCAAAACCAAAAGAAATGCTCCATAATCAAATCAAGTCCTCGAAACTAGCAAACAACCCAAGAAATGCAGCCACCCAACACTCCCACCAACCAGAGTGAGATCCAACCAAGGGGCCAACAACTAAAATTTTCCATTGCATTATAATGACTCAAGATCACCCCTACAGGTTTGGGTTAGCATTCGGCCCTTTGCCCCAGATAAGAGTGATAATGCCAAACCCATAAGAGAGCAGAACATACCAACAAGACCCCCAACAAGAAAAACACCTTGGTCACAAACCATAATAGAGAAACTAAGCATGACTAGTAGCCAGATCCAGAATGGGAGAAAGAAGGCCTCTCACTCAAAGGGTTTCTCGATGCCAGAGCGAGAGTGAAACCCTCACAGAGGAAGCCCTCACGAAGGAAACCCTCACAAACCCTCTCGGCCATGGTGAGGCTCAAGCCCATACATTTTTACTTTTATATGATTGTATATGATTAAGATTTTGTGTATCAATGATCATATCATATGAGAATAGAAAGTAATAATTGATTACGAAATAACTTGTGAAAATCTAAAGTTTTGTTAAATTAGTAAGGAAAAATATATAAAAATATAAAAATTATTACATTGTTTAGAAAATGGTTATATAACACGACAAATAAAATCCAATCATATATAAAAATAACTTTATTAATTGTTTTATGCAATCATGAGTGGCTAGAAAAATAAAAATACATTCAAACTAAGTTTAACAATATTCTTAAATAAAAAATAAAATAAAGTAAATGTTTCCTAGAACCATTTTTTTTTAACAAACAATAATTGTGAATTGTTAACCATGAAAAAGATAGTGATATTATCTTTAAAAGTTTGTATGTTTTTGTGAAAGTGAAAGTTTTATGTAACTTTTGAAAAAAAAATACATAAATTAAGTTATTAAAAAATGTTAATTAATATTATAAAATATTTATCAAAATTAAAATTATGTAATATACATTATAATATATTTTTAGTAATATTTTATTTAAATAAAATATAAATATTTTCATTTATAATTAATTAACATATTTAGTTAAATAATTAATTTTTAAAAACTATATATATACTAATTAATTTATATTGCTTTCTATAAAATGTCATGCCCATTTGTATTTGTTATAACTCATTGGCTCGCTATATTTATTTTGTTTGTATTGTAAAACACTATTTTACCATTAGTTTTTATTATGTATTCTACTTTATAAAATAGGATTTTTGTAACTTTCAACATACTTTTTAAAATAACATAGTGTAATTATTACTTTCTCAAGGTGAAATAAAATATTGTCATGTAGTAAGAGAAAAAGAATAAAAGGACAATAAACTTACAATGGGAAAGAAGGCAGGACATGGAAAGCTAAAATCCATGTCCTTTCTTCTTCAACTTATTCTACAAATACCTTTTGGTTTTTCATTTCTCTTCCAATCTAAAATTTATTATTATTTTATATATGTTTATTATTTTATGCTCGATCCAATTTGACATTTGAATTTGGAATAAGAAATCTTGGTCAACAAAATTCATTTGGCAACTAGAGAGATTAGCATCGAATACCAATAGTTATCGATCTAAAATAATATTCTTATAGGTGATAATTTGAAAAAAGAGGTTATCATGGATATTTTAGTTGTGTATCATGTAAGGATGAGGTAGAAATAACACATCATCTAGTTTTTTATTATTTCTTTGATTACACCATTTGGATATGATTTTTAAAAAAACAAGAATTTACTGGATTACTCCATTGATACTAGAAGAACAGATAAAATCCTTAAAATTTTATTTCAAAGCAAGAGCATTGAGCATTCTACAGGGGATTAATCAAAATATTATTTATTAGAATTTATGATTTAAAATGAATAGCATAATTTTTAAAATTACTCACAAGTATATCCAAGTTTAGATTGATATTATTTCCTCTTTTGCAAAATATTTATATGCATACATGTAAGATCTAAACATACATGTAGGCGCAACATAATTACATGTATTCCTTTTAGATTTGAACCTTGGACCTACTATACGAGTAATCAAACTTTTAATTTAAGCCTACTTAGGTAAAACATACAAAGGTAGATACCTAATAAGTAAACATAAAAAGAAAAATACATATTAGTTTATACCAATATGGAATCTATGCATATCTTTTAGATTTTTAATATTATATTCATATTTTTTAATTGAAATACTATACATTTTAACTTTTTTATTAGGTAAAGAAGGGTTTTTAAGGATCCCCAAACTTAAGGGTTTTGAGAGGATCCCAAAACAATTACAACAAGATCCAAAAGGGTTACCCAACAACAAGCTCCAAAAGGAGAAATACAGTTTACACCCAAAATGTTAACCCACCAACGAGGAGCAAAGGCCAGAAAAACTAACCACCAATCCTCCTACATAAAGTACAACAATAAATTCCTAGAGGATATGAACTGAACACCCTAGATGAAAAACAACACCACACCCATATAAGAGGAGTAAACTAAAACCAGGAGTAGATCACTCCACCCAACGAAGGATTTGAGGCTTATACTTGCAACAATTCAAAAGAGAAAGTAAAATAATGATCCATCTAAACCAAAGTAAGAGTCACAAAATAAGAAAAACCACTCTTAGGTACAAGAAAAAGGAGATAGCAACATTCTACATCGTACTTGAGAGGTACAAGAGTAAGATCCCAAAAAAATAAGTCTTAGAACCTTGGGATCAAACACACCATCACTGATGGAACTGGAGAAAGCAATCTTTGCAGACCATCGAACCTAGGAAACTCACCAGAGACATAGGACCAAAAGCTAAAAACCACCATAGTATAACAACCCACTTTCACCCCAACTGGTTTGGATCAGTATTTGGCCCTATCTCCTAAAATAACCAGATACTGTAAGAAATTACTAAACCTAGAATAAAGTGATACAAATAAGCCATGAATCCACTATTGGTAGAGAACCCTAGCAACAAAGGCATCCAAGCACCATCCAACCAGAGTAGCCAAACCATCGAAGTCAAAGATAGCCAAGGAAACACCATTATTTTTGTAACAAAAAATCATACCAAGCTCACCCTAATGGGTTTGGATCGATAGATGGTCCTTTCCTCTTCCTAGAAAGCTAGAAAACATATGAAACTACCAAACCCAAAAGAAATGCTCCATAATCCAACCAAGTCCTTGAAACTAGAAAACAACCCAAGAAACATAGCCACCCAACACTCCCACCAACCAGAGTGAGATCCAACCAAAGAGTTAGTAGATAAAATTTTCCACTGTATTGGTCCAAGGTGTAGACCAATTGGTTCATCCAAACCCCATAAGGGGGCGGAGGTCCAAGGTTCAAATCTCGGGCCTCGTCTGGACTGAATGCTTGTCCCTTTCCTGGTGCTTTCAGCGGCATAAAAGGTTTAAAATGATTGTGGCATGGTGGTTATAGGGGCGGACTGCGCGAAGATCTGTGTGGTGGTTTCTAGGGCGGACATCGCAGAATACTATGGTGGCCATAAAAGCTAGATAGCCTGCCCAGATTCGTTGCGGCTACCGATTCCACCATGTGAATTCAAAAAAAAAAAAATTCCACTATATTATAACGACTCAAGATCACCCCTACAGGTTGGGTTAGCATTCGGACCTTTGCCTTAGATAAGAGTTAAAATGCCAAACCCATAAGAGAGCAGAACATACCAACAAGAGTCCCAATAAGCAAAACACCCTGGTTACGAATCACAATAGAGAAACTAAGCATGACTAGTAGCCAGATCCAAAATGGGAGAAAGGAGGCCTCTTGCTCAAAGGGTTTCTCGATTCAAGAGCGAGAGTGAAACCCTCACGAAGGAAGCCCTCACAAAGGAAACCCTCACACACCCTCTCATCCATGGTGAGGCTCAAGCCCATACATTTTAACTTTTATATGATAGTATATGATTAATATTTTTTGTATCAATGATCAGATCATATGAGAACAAAAAGTAATAATTGATTACGAAATAACTTGTGACAATCTAAATTTTTGTTAAATTAGTAAGGAAAAATATATAAAAATATAAAAATATTACATTGTTTAGAAAATGGTTATATAACACGACAAATAAAATTCAATCATATTGAAACATAACTTTATTAATTGTTTTATGCAATCATGAGTGGCTAGAAAAATAAAAATACATACAGACTAAGTTTAACAATATACTTAAATAGAAATTAAGATAAAGTAAATAATTCCTAAAACCATTTTATTTTGACAAACAATAATTGTGAATTGTTAACCATGCAAAAGACAATGATATTATCTTTGAAAGTTTGTATGTTTTTGTGAAAGTGAAAGTTTTATGTAATATTTGAAACAAAAAATACATAAATTAAGTTATTAAAAAATGTTAATTAATATTATAAAATATTTATCAAAATTAAAATGATCTAATATACATTATAATATATATTTAGTAATATTTTATTTAAATAAAATATAAATATTTTATTTAAATAGAATATAAATATTTTCATTTATGATTAATTACCATATTTAGTTAAATAATTAATTTTTAAAAACTATATATATATACTAATTAATTTATATTGCTTTCTATAAAATGTCAAATTGATAGAAATTTTCTTATTTGTATTTGTTATAACTCAATGGCTCGCTATATTTATTTTGTTTGTACTGTAAAACACTATTTTACTGCTAGTTTTTATTATGTGTTCTACTTTATAAAATAGGATTTTTATAACTTTCAATGTACTTTTCAAAATAACATATTGTAATTATTACTTTCTGAAGGTGGAACAAAATCCACGTCCCTTCTTCTTCAACTTATTCTACAAACAACTTTTAGTTTTTCATTTCTCTTCAAATCTAAAATTTATTATTATTTTATATATGTTTATTATTTTATGCATGATCCAATTTGACAGTTGAATTGGGAATAAGAAACCCTGGTCAACAAAATCCATTTGGCAACTAGAGATATTAACATTGAATACCAATAGTTGTCGACCCAAAATAAAATTCTTATAGGTGATTAATTGAAAAAAGAGGTTATCATGGATATTTTAGTTGTGTATTATGTAAGGATGAGGTAGAAATCTCATATCATCTAGTTTTTTTTATTAATTTTTTGATTACACCATTTGGATATGATTTTTCAAAAAAGTAAAAATTTATTGGATTACTCCATTGATACTAGAAGAATGGATAAAATCCTTAAAATTTTATTTCAAAGCAAGAGCATTGAGCATTCTATAGAGGATTAATCAAAATATTATTTATTAGAATTTATGATTTAAAATGAATAGCATAATTTTTAAAATTATTCACAAGTATATCCAAGTTTATATTGATATTATTGCCTCTTTTGCAAAATATTTATGTGCATAGTGCTAATCATGGGTTATCATAAGTTTAGAAAAAATATTTATTATTCTCTTGTTTATAAGATCTAAACATACATGTAAGCGCGATTTTATAACAATGGAATTAATGTAACTAATCTACAATGATTCATTATAAAATAGGGATATCCAAAAGTTCATTTTATCAAAATTTAGTTTGAATTTACTTCTAAAGAAAATTGTAGAATGTTTAGGAGAGGTGACACTTTTAGATATAATTGATGCCAAAATTTTCTCTCCTACATAGAATCATGTGAAACATAAACAAAAATCTATGTAATGTCTAATTTGATTGTTATAGTGATCAAGATGGTTAAGAAAAAGATATAAGTAATTATTAATGCCATCAAAAGAAATATAAAAAGGTCATTTCAATAATAACATTGTTTTAGATGTAGTCGATATGTCTTTAAGATCTCATCAAGGAGACCCAATTTTGAGTCACAAGGAGGGTGCCCCCATTGTACCTCCAATTGTACTTAGCATCATAATTCAACAATGAAATAGGGTCGTAGATAATATAGCTAATCCTAGGGTTGTTATTTATCTTGTAAAAAATCAAATTTTAGAGGAAATAGAGCAAGGAAAATTATCTATTTATGAAAATCCTATAAAAACTTGATAGTAGAAAGAGAGTAAATATTTTTAATATAATGAAAAGATAAATATGGTTAGTTGACCTAATAGTTTAAGTATTATAATTTATAATGGGAGAGTGTCTTATAGAAGCCACACATAACTTATCTTTGAAAAATAAGATATTATTTTGGTATGCTTCTTTAATATTTCTATATGATCTAAAATCATGTTAAGTAATTTTTAAGATCCAAAATAATTACATGTAAAGGTAGATACCTAATAAGTAAACATAAAATACATACAAAGGTAGATACCTAATAGGTAAATATAAAAATAAAATACATATTAGTTGATACCAATATGGAATCTATGCTTATCTTTTAGATTTTTAATATTTTATTTTATTTTTTTGTTGAAATACTATACATTTTAACTTTTATATGATAGTATATGATTAAGATTTTTGTATCAATAACCATGAGAACAAAAAGTAATAGTGGAAAATAATTTCTATTGATTATGAAATAACTTGTTAAAGCTTTGTTATATTAGTAAGGAAAAATATATAAATATATACAAATTATTACATTGTTTAGAAAATGGTTATATAACACGACAAATAAAATCCAATCAAATTGAAAAATAACTCTATTAATCATGAGTGGCTAGAAAAATAAATACAGACTAAGTTTAACAATATACTTAAATGAAAATTGAGATAAAGTAAATGATTCTTAGAACCATTTTATTTTGACAAACAATGATTGTGAATTGTTAACCATGAAAAAGACAGTGATGTTATCTTTGAAAGTTTGTGTGTTTGTGTCCTTTTGTGAAAGAGAAAGTTTTATGTAACTTTTGAAACAATAGATACGTAAATTAAATTATTAAAAAATTAATATTATAAAATATTTATCAAAATTAAAATTATTTAATAAATATTATTATATATTTTTAGTAATATTTTATTTGAATAAAATATAAATATCTTTATTTATGATTAATCAACTTATTTAATTAAATAATTCTTTTTAATATATATATATACTCATTAATTTATATTGCTTTCTATAAAATGTCAAATTGATAGCCAGTTGCCCATTTGTATTTGTTATAACTCACAATATTTATTTTGTTTGTATTGTAAAACACTATTTGACCGTTAGTTTTTATTATGTGTTCCACTTTATAAAATATGATTTTTGTAACTTTCAATGTACTAACATATTATAATTTTTGTAACTTTCAAATTGAAAAATAACTCTATTAATCATGAGTGGCTAGAAAAATAAATACAGACTAAGTTTAACAATATACTTAAATGAAAATTGAGATAAAGTAAATGATTCTTAGAACCATTTTATTTTGACAAACAATGATTGTGAATTGTTAACTATGAAAAAGACAGTGATATTATGTGAAAGTGAAAGTTTTATGTAACTTTTGAAACAATAAATACGTAAATTAAATTATTAAAAAATTAATATTATAAAATATTTATCAAAATTAAAATTATTTAATAAATATTATTATATATTTTTAGTAATATTTTATTTGAATAAAATATAAATATCTTTATTTATGATTAATCAACTTATTTAATTAAATAATTATTTTTAATATATATATACTCATTAATTTATATTGCTTTCTATAAAATGTCAAATTGATAGCCAGTTGCCCATTTGTATTTGTTATAACTCACAATATTTATTTTGTTTGTATTGTAAAACACTATTTGACCCATTAGTTTTTATTATGTGTTCCACTTTATAAAATATGATTTTTGTAACTTTCAATGTACTAACGTATTGTAATTATTACTTTGTGAAGGGGAGCAAAATATTGTCATGTAGTAGTATGAGAAAAAAGAGTAAAAGGACGATAAACTTGAACCGTGCTCACACTCCATCCTCGTCTATTGTGCCTTGCAGATTTTACAGACTGAGCCAGAAGCCAAAGATGAATCTCATTATGTGGGTGTGAATGCAAAGGATCCTTCCCAAAAGTCAATTGGAATTCATTGATTGATGGTCTAGTGGAGTGTCCCCACCTTGTCTTTAGCAATGAAAATGTCACGCAATAAAATTAAGCACACGATGAAAACCAAAACCAAAACCAAACCTGATCTCAATGTTTTGACAGCGAATTGTATTGCAAAAGGAGATTTCGCTACATTTTGACATTCCTTGTCTATCAGACAGCTATACAGCTTTTATCTGTATTCCCAGCTCAGATCATGTCAACCTACATTCTCCATATGGGTGATTTTGACGGATGACGGCCACTTCCAGTTACGAAATCCTTCCGACCGCATGACGTTACGTTTAACAAATTTGTTAAAATCCATTAGGGTTAGGTCCAGCAGGATCGCAACTCACATCGCTTTCACTGGAAAGTCCATTTCATTATTAGTACAGTGGATTTTTCTTTAAAAAAGGTCGATCAAGTTTCCGCTTCCATAATGGCTTATTGGTGGAGGGGAGAGATCTGCCCTTGCCTTTACGGTAAGGTAATTGAAGATATAGTGCTTTCTGGTCGAAATCAGACGCCAAGTCTGGATCATTGCGGCTTATAACTCAGTACTGACGTGTGATTTTTTATTTTTTTATTTATTTTCAGCCTACCAAAAGGGATGATAAATTCCAATCATGAGACCTTTGGCTGTTCTAGCCAGATTTCGTGTGGCATTAAAACTGGTAAAATTTTGATTTTATTTTTTTTTTGGTGGAGAATTGACATCGCCCTTTTGATGGACGAAAGGGTATCGTAGTGGGACCGAATATATCAATTTTAGGTTGCAGCAGTGTCCTTCAACCAAAGGAATCCAGATGTATCAAAATATTAGAGTTTCAGCGCAATTCTCGGTGTGAATGTAGGCATGTTAGCGTGCAGATGTGGATGATGTCCGTACTATTACCGACGACAATGTTTAGAAAGTTTTAGATTAAAAAGTTTTGTTCTTTATTTAAGGAAAGGTTTCTTCTTGGGTTCTTCTCCATTTTTTTTTTTTTTGTTTTCATGCCCACTTTCATATATTTTGCAGATGGCTGCTGATTGCTTGCTGGAAGGTGTGATCAGGCGGGTAATACATGCTGGAGAAGCAGGGCACGTGCGGTGACTTGTGATTTCATGGAGAAGAACCGCATGTGCACTACTTCTCCATCATGCAATATCCTGGTCTATGACCATATGGAATTGAAGGATTGGATTTCATAAGGTTGGATAAATTTCTATGTGAAGGATTTTGATGTTTTCTTGGGTATGGAGATTATATGGGTTCTGGAAATTCGTATAGATCGATGGAAGTAAGGACTAGAAATTAGATATTGCATTTTCTAATGATTCACAGTGGGAAATTTTTGACTACGTTGTTTTGATTGTTTTTGTAGGCTAATGCCGAGGGATATAACCTTGTGGGTCTCTACAGGTGTTGTGTGGAATCAAGACTGGAAGTTGAAGAATTCATTGGAGTACCGTTTCTGGATTTGGATTGAGGAGGATATTGTAAATCTTCTGCTCGTTTCACACAAATCTTCTGTTCGTTTCACTACTTGTTCTTAAGAGTTTTTATCGCTAAAGAGATTTCACATTCATTAGAATGTATTAGGTTGAAAAGTGAGAGATCTCCGTTATAGGCAGGAGTAGGACTTTCCCTGTTTCTCTTTTGTTTCAATGGATCTAATACACTTACAATGGCAAGTTCCACAAACGAAAATAGACACCAACTTCAGAAGAGCCTGAATTAGTTTTAACTGTCGAGAGCAAGTTAAACTTAGATTTGATAGTCTCCCTTCAGATCAAGGTTCCCATAGATTTGATATATTCGAATATGTATCTGGATTTTTGTTGCGATTAAATATACAAATGAAATTTCAGTTTCCACTAAAAGTGGGTTCATTCCATAATCTCAGCCGGAGATCAGAAAAGTGGATCAAAAATGGTATACTTAAAAGGTAATATCCTCGGACCAAACCCTAATTCTCACGCTGCATATTTGATTAAACAAAATGATCATAAACATTCAAGAAAACCGAACTTCGTTTGTTCTCTTGTATCTTTTGTTATAAAGCAGTTTTTCAATTCTTTCTCCTGGGATATTGAAAGAATAACGAAACTCATCAGATCTTCCATGTTTCTCCACGTTTCTTAGTTTCTCAGTAAATTCTATATATTTCCTGATCTCCTCTAGGATAAGGACAGCGATTCCGAAAACACATGTATTCCGGCAGTGAGTCAAATCACTTTTAACCTCCGTTTGATCATAAGTTACATAGACTTGTTATTCCTTAACATCGGTGCTGGACTCGGTGTTTAAGCATATTCATTATTTTCCCAAGGATGAAGTCTATTTCCTCTTCCATATGGGAAACCCTGGCCATGAGCAAGATTACCATTTCTGGCATATTTTCAGTAAAAATTTCAGTTTTAGCCATGTCTGTACAAAATTCCCACGCTAATCGTAATTTGCAAAGAGAGTTTTTGTTTTTCTTCACTTTCTTACTTCCCTTCTCTCTTCGACGCCTGAACAAAACGTAATCCAGATTCTGCGATGACGTTGAATTCTAAGTGTAATTCCTCAACAGCTGATTCCCCATTTTTTTCCAGTAGAAACAATAACATTAATTGACATGAACCTTATAGGTACTCTCTTTTTGGTTGTGCATTTAAGGACTATATCTTGTGGATAGTAGATAGAAATAATTTTCATCTCCATTCACCAATATTACTTATTTTAAAAGGGAATTTCAGGTTCATCAAGTAATTCATAGAATCCCTAGGACTTGTAAGAAACAAGGAATTACCTCCATCGGATTCTTTTCTAATGGAATTGAATGTGAGATTTGGTGTAAGAGATAATGATAATGTCAAGATTGCTCACAGCGTTTTGGTTATGCATTTAAGCACTATCTTGTGGATAGTAGATAGAAATAATTTTCATCTCCATTCACCAATATTACTTATTTTAGAAGGAATATCAGGTTCATCAAGTGATTCATAGAATCCCTAGAACTTGTAAGAAACAAGGAATTAGCTCCATCGGATTGTCTTCTGATGGAATTGAATGTGAGATTTGGTGTAAGAGATAATGTCAAGATTGCTCACATCGTTGATCATTCTTGCATCCCTTAGTCAAAAGTAACTTTAATTCCATGCCAAAAGAATTTCAATGTCCATTGACCTTTGTTTCTTCCCACGCTGCAAGAATGGTAGATCGCCAACTACTCCTTACGACAAATCTTGGCGAATAAAGGTGTAACCAGTACAACTATTGAGAGGAAAGCGACTGACGGCTTTGCAACTTTCCTTGCCGGATTGATCTCAAGGGAACTGTGCTTTCTGTACATGAGATCGCCCTTCAACTCTATGATGGTGGCATTCATGGAAACTAATATAATTTTAACATTTATGAAGAGACTTTGTTTATACATAATGTCAGATCAACAATGAGTGGAATGGAAGGGAACTGCTGAGTCCATGTCCATTGTTTCAATTTTTTTTGGATAAGTCAAGGCAGAGGTCAAGGCAGACGTGATGTCGTCCTCATCAAAACACGTTGCGTTGAAGGCAAGGTATAATGATGGAGCTTTTGTCGAATCAACAATGCTGTCTTAGTCCTAGCTCTTGAACAAATCATGGAATATAGGAAGACTCACAATTCTATGCCCCTATATTGACTTTCATGGTAGGCCGTGTCACTTTTATAGCGCACTCAAACCTTGAATAATCGGCGTCGCTGTGCCTTCTCTAATCCTCCAAAAACAAAAAAAAAAAATTATACTAATCTGTCTGATCACAATCAGACTATTTGGTAAGGTTTCTCATTAGCCTAATGCTATTATGATTAGGTTTCACGATGTGGGTATTAATTATAAAGAAAAGCAAGGGGAATATTCAGCCCCCCCAAAAAAAAAGCTAAAGAAGAAAGAAACTCCAAATCTGTCTTGTCGAATTCTTACATCCGACTATATTTGTCACGGCAAACATGAGATACTGCGAAGCTTAAATTTAAACCCGTGAGGGATGTCCTCTTCCAGTTTATTATCGTTCGGTCTTTCTGTCTTTTCTATTGTATTGGGTAGTGGAAGTCTGAACCAAATTTCGTCTCATACTCCAAGACAGGTATACTCTGCTTTCTCAGTACTACGGTCGAATATACTTCTGATGGCCAGAAGTGTTTTCTGCTCAGTATTTGTGTGGGATGGGATGTGTCTTTTCAAATTGAACGTATTCAAATTTTCTATCAAACCTCAGTTAGAACTCCACAATTCTGACCATCTCATTTTGCCTATCTACTTAGATTTTGTTTTTTTTTTTTGGTAATTTTTTTCATAGCAAATTGAGAACAATTTGGAAGGTGTACAACCTTTTATATATATATATATATATATTACATTTTACTGTAATATAAGCTTCCTTACAAAAAAAAAATCAACAAAGATAGTATGGATTTCCTTTGGGAAGGCATATCAAAATTTTGGGGTAGCAGGCATTAGGTTTTCCCGATGGCAATATCACACAGTTTTAATTGTGTTGGGTGTTTTTTTAATGAATATGTAACTATCAGTGAGAGTAACTAATGAAAATTCGTATACATAGAAAATCGGTTGAATGTTGGAGGCTAAATTGGCGCCATCAATAATGGTTGATTTCTCTCTGATTGCTTGCTTATAGATTTTAGATTGCGTAAAATGCAAATCTTTATTCCATTCTAATGAAAACCCGCTTGGAAAGATAGTCCAATTTTCGATCATTTCACGAAGAATCATTGTTCATATAACTTGTAGAGGTTTGCTATCTACAGGTGCCTATATTCAGATTGTTTATGGTAGGTGTTATAAATCTAAAAGTTGGAATTAGGACAAGAGATGGTCCACGGAAGAGACAGAAGTACAATCAGAACAAGGAGTCATCTCATTATAACAAGATGTAAAGGTTTGCTATCTAAAGGTGCCTATATTCAGATTATTTATGATAGGTGCTATATGATAAATCTAAAAGTTGGAATTCGGACAGGAGATGTTCCATGGAAGAGACAGAAATAAGAGTTAACAATATTTTTATAAAGGTGCCTATATTCAGATTATTTATGGTAGGTGCTATATGATAAATCTAAAAGTTGGAATTCGGACAGAAGATGATCCATGGAAGAGACAGAAATAAGAGTTAACAATATTTTTATAACAAAGCAGATATTAAAATGAACTGTCAATAGGGCATAGGGCATGTGGTAGTATCCTTTTACGATGGGCTTGTTGTTGCTATCTAACTCAGGTGAACCTTTTTCGAATTTTGTCCTCCTTTTATTTTAAGTCCTTTGTAGTAGTTAACACCATTTAAAATGGAACCATCCTTCATTCCCATCAATTTTATTAAAAAATAGCTGTATTGTTTTTTATGTTTTTAGAAAGGTAAGGTGTAGACAACACAGGTAATTTGTAATGGTCCTTCCAAAATATGTTTTATAATATTGTTATTTATACTGATGATCATTTCTTTTTGTAACTTCTAATTTAATATGCTTTATTATTCTTGAGATATGGTACTAGCGATGGTCTCTGTTTTGTAGGTAGAGGTCTTCAAGAAATAAAATGGGAAATGATGATAGTGTAAAACATCACTGCGGTCAGGTATTCACATTGTTAAAGATAAAAAAGCCTTATCAATGATACATTTACTAGTGGTTCATGAGTACATAGAAGCTCAATTGCATTCATATAGATGCATTATGATTGTGTGTCTTGCATCTTGAGTGTATACTTTGAATTTTTGAGTACAAGCTTTATCTTTGAGTGATTAAATACTTATCTTTTAACCTCCAATGGAAGGAAAGTGTCATAAGTGATAAGCATCAAAAATACTCATTTTTATGCATGGTTTAAAGGGATATTATACGGTATATTTAACACTAGAAATACATTTTTTATTTATAATTATTGTATATATTTATTATAAAATGAAGTATTATGTTTGACTGGTGTTTTTAGTAGAAAATATACGTAGATGCAGGTTTTTGCTACTAATTTGGCATTTTCAAGTCAACGTCCCATTCATACCTAGTAATGCACGAAGACATCTTGAAGAGAACTGAGGTGAATGGGGAGGCAGGCGCTTATATCCTGGTGATAGCTAGACGCCTATATCCCAATGATAGGTAGGCACCTGTATGCCGATGATAGGTAGACGTCTGTATCTTGGTGCTTGTATATAAACGATAAGTAGGCACCTGTATCCTATCGCCTATATTCCAATGTAGGCATGAACCTACATCCAACGAGAATATAGGACCTGTATTTAACGTTGATCGGTTGACTAGTTGATTGGTTGACCAATTGATCATACAATTTTTAAGGAAGTTATTACAAAAATATAAGGAAGAATCATTCTTACCTATGCACGATTAAAGGCCACTCTATTAATAAAGTTATGCATGATTAAAATTAAACTGCCAACTGTGCATAAATTGACCATAGTAAATCATGTCGCATGATTAAAATAGAATAAGCTATTTTTATAATGGAATTGGTTGTATTCTATATAAGAACATAGACCATTCCTAAGAAGAAGTCAACAAATCCATGAAGTTTTATTATTTTTGTAATGTATAATTTTTCATTAAAAAGTTTTAAGTGTTCTTATTCACATGGACTAAGAGTGTGATTTTTACGTAGTCAACCGGGTAGGCCATCTACGAGAGCTTGAACCCACTCCAGGCATTAATCCTCTCCTATTTTATTTATATTATTTATTTGTAGATGTGTTTATTTTTCTATAATTTATTTTCAGTTGTGTGTTTATTTTTTGCATTTTATTTTTATAATTTTAATTCTATTTTTATTTCTGTTATTTTAATTCCATAGTGTGTGTTATTTATTTCTTGCATGTTTTATTTATCTGCTTTATTTAAATGTATTAGTTTTACGAAGTTTGGTTGAACTACAAATACACGAACAAATCAATCCTCCACCAAATTGATAGGCATAAAGAGACTCATTCCCCACACTACAGGCATATATTGTGTGTGGCACTCACAAGTTTACAAACTACTAGATTGATAATTAATAAAATGAAAATAATTATTTATAGAACATAATTTTTGCTTACCATTTTGGTGTCATTGCCAAGGAGTGTCAAAATTATAGTGTTATGATCCATAGGTTAGTTTGAAAAATATATTCAGCCTACCTTTCCCATAGATCTTCCATATAAGAAGGTTGAGTCCATCAAAGGCTTGTAGAGTCCAATGGATAATTTATTAAGAGAATAAAAGACACCTCAGAGCCACAAGCTCAAGATATTCTAAAAATATCTATCAAAGAGAAAATCCCCTCTACTTGAGTCACCTTAGCATGAAAACTCATTATACAAAATAATTTAGTGACTAGGTTAACATCAATGGAAAAAATTCAACAACTATTTTGGAATTATTCTAAGAGAAAAAACGGTCAATATGAGGAATAAAAACAATAGCCTCCATAGTAAAAACAAAAATAGGAACATTGCTTGAAGGTATGTAGAGTAATATTTTATCTCTTGCTTTATAGTCAAACACATTCTAGAAGAAGAAGCAAGAAACTAAAGCAATGTTTTTATCTTACTCTGCTCGAGGTGTAGAAAAAACCATGAAAAATTTGAATGTCTGGTAAACATAGTGGAATTCTATGGAAACTGTCACCTGAATAATCAGATTAGGTTGTTTCTAAAAATAACAAAAGAAGATCTAGAAGAAGTAGAAATTACTTCATTGATTCACTTCCATAGACACAACCATAAGAACATCCTAGCTTACCAGCTCCACCTATTACAAGATCAAAACAATTGCCAACACCATCAAAGCCAAATCCCAACATCAACAGTTTTTTTTTATTTGTGGAAAACATCCCAAAAGGGATGCCACTTTCGGGTAAGACCCAAGGAGGCAGGGGTATCCATTCCGCCAAAAATGCCCGGGACTCGGACCTGGCCTACCACCTTTGACATACTCAAGGAGCAAACAAACACACAAAACCAATTTAAAAATAAGTAAATAACAACAAAAATAATAAAATAAAATAAAAAACATGCTCCTTGAGTGTGTCAAAAACAAAAGCACAACCAAACACGCACAATAAGATAAAAGAAACCACAACACAAACCACATAGAAAAACACAAGAACCACATAACAAAACACAAACAAGACAAAAACAACAGAACACTACAAAGACATAACCCAAAAAAAAACATGAAAAATAAACACAACCAAAACCTAAAAAATTAAAAAATAAAATAAAAATAAAAATAAAAAACAACCAACAATAGACAATAAACAAAAACAAAAAATATAGAAAACACTCACCCATAAAAACACGAAATAACACAAACAAAGAGAAACCCAAGAACAAGAACGAAAAAAACACAAGAACAATAACAAAAAACATAAAAAAAAACAAAACAAAATAAAAACACACACCCACCTTAAAAAACTAAACAAAAAAAAAAAAAAGAAAAAATAAATAAAAAATGAACAAAACAATGACCTATCTAGACCAGAAGACTATTAAGGCAAGAATCAACAGAGGAAACAAAATAAAGAATAGAATGAGCTAGGGAACTAAAAAAAATTGAATGAACCAAAGAGAAGCAAAAAAAAAAAACAAGAAGAAACTAGGTACCTTCGAAGCTGGAGCCATCCAAAGAAATGATAGAAAGAAGAGCTTCCCTAATTTGAGAAGCCCACCATATAGGAGGGTGGCCATAACAAGTAAGATCACCTTTGTCCAAAGCCCAATTAGCTAAAGCATCAACACTCTTGTTTTGATCTCTGACCACATGATTGTAATCAACTTTCAAAAATCCCATCTGGATTAGCTGAATCTTCTCAATAATTCTTTTTATTCTCCAATCCACCTTATGATTCTTAGAAGGATTCTTCAAGAGATTAATCATAAGTTGAGAGTCAGACTCAACTAACACCTTTTCCCATCCAACCTTAGTAGCCTCCTGAAGGCCTCTGAGGATACCATACCCCTCAGCAAGGTTATTGGAAAGAATACCCAAATTCTCAGCAAAAGTAAAAACCAGGGAGCCATCTGAAAGTCTACCAATTCCTCCCACACTGGCTTTTCCGGGGTTCCCTCTAGAGGCTCCATCAGTATTGACTTTTCCAAAATCCTTAGGAGGAGGTTGCCAATTTCTATTCCTATCCATCTTACTAATACTCACATTCCCTTTAAGTTGGTTGCCCTTAGAAGGTTTAATCTTCAATCTTTGCATCACTTGATCCCATCTTTGGTGGGAGTTTTGGGGGTGATTAAGGAGATGATGGACTGATTCAACTAAGTTGGCTATGGTATTTTGCCAAATATAGTGAATATCCTTCCTATCTTGATTAAAAATTTGGTTGTTCCTTTCATTCCAAATATTCCAAAGAAGAATGGTAGAACCCATCCAAACTAACTGCCTAATAAAATGATCAACACCCTCTTGATTAGGCCAATCCCTCCAAAGTTGTTCAAAAGTAAAAAAATTGGACCACTGTAAGCCAAGTAAAGTGGCCATTCTCCTCCACAGCTGAGAGGCTAAAGTACACTCAATAAAAATATGGTTGATATTTTCTACATTCTCTTCACACATTTCACATCTAAAAGGGCCATGAAAACCATGCTTCATAAGTTGCTCACCAGTAAGCACCCTACGATGCAATAAAAGCCAATTAAAGAACCTCACCTTAGGCCAAAGCTTTTGAGCCCACAATCGAGAAAATATGTGAGAAGAATGGTTGGGATTATTATGGCATAAGGTCAAATAACCTTGAGCAACTGAATACTCACCCTTAGTAGTGTTGTTCCATCCAAAACAATATTTTTCATGGGACCAAGAGAGGGATCTCATATGAAGGATGCCTTGGATATCTTGTCTTTGCCTTTCTGGGATTTGAATAGGCCGAGTCCTCAATAGGGATCCAATATCTACCAACCTTTGAATTACCGAGTATGGTACCGATAGTAATTAGCCACCTTTATCCAATTAGCTCGGTGAAGCTCCTCCATCCAAGGCCTCCAATCGGGAAAGTGAGTTATCAAAGGCTTGTGACCATCCCAAGAATCTGTCCAAAAATTTGCATGTTGACCATTATGAATGATCCAAAATAATTTTTTCTTTATCAAATCCTCACCAGTCTTAAAAGCTGCTAAAATGGGAGAACCTTTGGTAGGAAGTTGATAGCGAACAAGGTCTTCGGGACTTTTGTTCTCAACATATTTAGCACGAAGATTATTGGCCCAAAGAGCATTGGGGTTATGCAACATCCTCCAATATAATTTAGCAGCTAAAGCTTTGTTGTTATTAATTGAAGACCGTAATCCTAACCCCCCTTCACTCTTAGGAAGACATAAAGTATCCCATTTCACCAAGGCCCATTTTCTTTTCTCCTTAGTACCACTCCAAAGGAAACGATGACTGATTTGATCCAATTCTCGAAGAACAACCTTTGGGATATTCAAAATGGAAGAAACATAAATAGGAATAGCTTGAAGGACTGATTTTACCAAGGTGATTCTACCCCCGGAAGAAAGCCACTTGTTGGTCCACTTTCCAATTTTCTTCTTGACTTTGTCCAACAACCAATTCCAATATTTATTTTTCTGCCTTTGAATATTTATGGGAATACCTAAATAAGTGATTGGAAGAGAGGTCTTCTTATATCTTAGTTTATCCAAGACCATGGATTCCTGTCTAGCAGAGCGAGTGAAAGAAAATAACTTTAGATTTGTCTTCATTGATCAACTTGCCTATAGCCTTAGAAAAACAGCTAATGATTTGCTTAATATTAGAAGCTTCCTTAAGCGTAGCTTTACCTAAAAGAGTAGAGTCATCCACAAATTGAAGATGAGAGATAGGTCTAGCTCCATGAGCAATGGTAACTCCCTCAAGGGTTTTGTTTTCCCTCTTTTTGGTTATAGTCCTACCCAAGCATTCAACAAGAATGATGAATAAATAAGGGGATAGCGGGTCACCTTGCCTAATACCTCTGGAGGCTGGGAAAGACTGAGAAGGCCTACCATTGATAAGAACTAAGTAGGAAACTGAAGAGATACATCCCATAATCCAATCCATCCAATCCTTAGAGAAACCAAATTGCCTCAAAACTTTGATAAGGAAGTGCCAATCCACTCTGTCATAAGCTTTGGATAAGTCTAACCGAATGAACATGGAAGGAGAATTTTGCATATCCATGGAATGGATGGCTTCCTAAGAAAGAACTATCTCATCTACTATTTGACGTCCTTCCACATAACCCCCTTGCTCTGGGAAATAATCTTATGCAAAAGAGGCTTCAACCTTTCTGCCATGATTTTAGTAATGATTTTGAGAAGAACATTACATAAAGCAATAGGTCTAAAAGCTGAGATATGATCAACCTCTTGAGCTTTTGGAACAAGAGTAATATAAGTTTTATTGATAACCTTCAAAATTTCTTTGGCTTTCTTGGCTTCTTCCACCACCTCTAATAAATCAACATGAAGGATATCCCAGAACTCTTGGTAGAACTCAATAGGAAAACCATCAGGACCTGGGGTTTTCCCTTTTTGCATTTTAAAAACTACTTGTTGAAGCTCATTGATAGTAACAGGAGCAGTCAAAATAGAGTTCTCCTCAGAAGTGATAAGAGAAGGGATTGCTTGAAGAACATTATATTGTGAAGCTGAGTCAAGGGGAGTAGCAGCAAAAATATTGGAAAAGTAATCAACAACAATAGAGTTCATGCCATCCCAAGTATAAACAACATCTCCAGAATCTGATTTTAAGGAAGAAATAAAGTTGTGAGATCTTCGAGCTAGAAGAGATTTGTGGAAGAAATTTGTGTTTCGATCTCCTTCTTTGAGCCATTGAATTCTAGATTTTTGCTTCCATAATATTTCTTCTCTTTTTTCCCATTCCTCTAACTGAGTTGTGAGTTTAATTTCATCTGCACTTCTCTTCTCTGTGAGGCCATCTAAATGGATTTTCTTATTCAAATTTTCAATATGAGCAATAACTTCATGTTTTTTTTTATGAACATCCCCAAACTCTTTCCAGTTCCAAGTCTTGATTTTGGATTTAATGTATTGCAGTATTTTGGCAAAACAGAACATCTTAGTCCCATGCCTAGGTTTACCTTCCTTCCACCATTGTTGCACATGAGGTCTGAAGGAAATGTCTCTAAGCCACATTAATTGAAAACGAAAAGGAGAGAAACTCACATTGGTTTTCCACATTTCCACCATGATGGCCAATGATCCGAACCAGCATTATTAAGAGTCTTCACTTTAGGAATGTGACCATGGATTAAGAAATTTTTAGAGAGCAAAAACCTATCCAATCTCTCCATTATACAAGCTAAGCCTTGCCTTCTGTTAGACCAAGTCATAAGGCCATTATCCGGTTGGATATCCACAAGATGGAGGTTTGCAATATATTCGCTCATGAGGTCGGTGCTTTTGTCCAAATTTCTATTTCCCCCCTTTTCTCATCCAGAGAGAGGATGGTATTGAAATCTCCTCCGATCAAGATCCAAGCTTTAGGAAAATGAGAGATAATATGAGTAATATCCTTCCACTTTCTGCTTTTTTTCCTCCAAAGAAGTCGAAGCATAAATAGTAATGCAGAGCATAATCTGGTTGGAATGTCTACTTTGAATAGCTATAGCCAACAAACCCCAAGCGCCAACCATATGGTGAATAACTACCTCTTTTGGATCCCAAAGACAAGCAATGCCACCCGAAGTCCCTTGGGAACTAAGGGAAACCACTTTTCCAGCTGGCCAAATTTTACTGGCAATTAAGTCCATATCCTCCATTGACATCTTTGTTTCTTGAAGGAAAACAAGATGTGGATGATTTACCTGAATCATTCTTCTAATTTCATTTTGTTTTGAAAGACTCCCTTTGAGTCCTCTAATATTCCAAGTGATGATCTTCATTAATACCAGGGCTAAAAAATTTGGGAAGGGCATTAATATTACCTTCCTCTACAAGCTTTTCACCTTCTTTTACCATATGATATTGATTGGTCTTGCGACCTACTTTTTGATTAGAATCCATCTTCAATTTTTTTTCCCTGTTTCTTGACTTATTCCAATTGAATCTGAGATGGCTTCTAACCTTGAAGAATGCTCGTACATAGCCAAAATTTTACTAGATGGTTCAATGAAGTCTATATTGGGACCTGCATTATTTGAAGTTTTGACATTTGAAATATTGTTTTTCTTGTGTAAATTTTCTCCTTTTTTTTCTGTTGAAAACCTTTGATTTGTTGGTTTGTCTCTGAGTTCTTCCCTTCATATTTAAATTGTGTTTCTAAGATTTTAGTTTCCATTATTTCCTCTTCCTCACTTGGGACATCATTTGTGGAAAGGATTTCAAACATATTAGCGAGATGGCTTTGATTGATCCTTCATAACTAGTTTTTTCGAGTGTTCTTCTTCTTAGGTATTTGGAAACCTCGCTGAGTTTATATCTTCTTTCTTTTGATCAGGAATTTTATTTGGGCAAGCATCGGCCAAATGACCATATTCATGGCAAATTCTACAATGAAAAGGAATGTTCTCATAGTCCACTACTTGCTCCCAAGTGTCTTCCCCAAATTGTAATGTGATCTTTTTAGGTAGGGGTTTGTCAAAATCCATTAAAACACAAATCCGAGCATAAATAATATGTTCAAAATTTTGAGTACAATCAGCGAGTCATCATAAAAGTTCCTAAAGAGTTTCCAATTGAAGAAAAAATAGTAGGATTCCAAAATTCAATAGGGAGGCCAAAGAGTCTAACCCACACGGGAGCTATAGAAGGCATCTCTTCTTCGGCTTTAAATTTAGTATGCCGGGGCTTCATGAAAAGCCCTGCCCTTCCAAAAAACCAAGGACCCCCTTGAAAATTTTTCTCTCTATCTTCATTATTAGCAAATAAAACAAGAAAATAACCATTTGGATAAATAGAGATTTGTAACTCACCTTTAGTTTTCCAGATTTTTGCAGCCCAGACTTTGAAAGCGAGATAGACTCGGACGAAAACCCACGAACCGACAAATTAGTCCTCTTTTTTCCAAATCTTCAATGCCAGTCTGAATGTTACCCATATCAAGCTTAACAATAGGAGTTCCATCGATTGCTTTAAGACATCCTGACTCCGTTTTCCTAGGATCAATCTTAGGCATTCTTAGAGGTTTATGGGAAGCCCTAATATTGATATTAGCATTGGGTTGAGGCTGTCCACCATGAAGGGCATCCCTAAAATTCATTTTTGGGACTGAGTCTTTGAAATTCTTACCCTTGATAGGGGTTTTCATAGTAGAATTATTTTGTGGGTGCACCTTAGCACTAGATTCACTTGAGATATGAGCCATTTTTTGATCAACTGCTTGAAACTTGTTTCGTGATCTCTTTAATCCTTGCCCTAGACGTCGTGGAAAGGTATGGTTTTCACTTTTCTTTTGTGCAGAAAATTGGAAGCCATTGTCACTCAAGTTCACAGTATGATCTGTTGAAAGATAAATTTCTAACCCATCTTGTATCCCCTGCAACATTTCCTGCTAAAATATTGAGCATAAACCACAAAAATATTGGCCGCTAGGGCCCGAAGGCCCTAAAAACCAACCTCTGGAGCTGCTTGCACTCAACCCGGATGAAACCCTCGCATAGCCGCTTGCCAAATATGTCGTTCACACATAGGGATGTGCTAGGATCTGTGTTGCTCCAAATGATATGAAAATTGGTGGAGACGTTCTAGGGTTTTTCAGGCATCTACCCTCAAAATTTTAGCTCAATCCGAGTCCGGATGAGTGAGATATGGCCGAAACGAGTTCGGCAGTTTGGGCAGTCCTGCGAAAAACGTCTCATCTATCTTTTCTTCGACCCCAACATCAATAGTTTAAATTTGCTAGATTATCATGTAATTATGGGAATGAACCTGATGTATCATATTAGTTTAGAAGTAGAAAAAAAATGTGTTATTAAAAAATAAAACAATGAAGGAAAGGTTATGAGAAATTAGAAAAATAACACAACCCAAGTTTGATATTATGGGATAATTGAAAACTCTTACTATTAGCTTTCCTTAAACTATCAAGAAAGTACCTATTTACATAGAATTCATTAGGGAGTCATGCCTAAATAAAATTAAATGGAAACCACAATCAACAATAGTGAAAGTGATAGGTCAACATGTTGATTTAATATTAAATAAAACCTATCTCGATCCAAGAAGCCTAGTTTTAATGATGAAAATTGTAAGCTTAACATTACCCAACACTTTGGTGAATTTTAACTCTGATATTAGTTGCAGATTAGGAAAAATGATATTTAGTGAAAAAACTATAAAAAACATAGTCATCTACCTGCCTACACAATCTGCCAATGAGTTGGAAGAGCTTGGTTTAGAGGCCATATAGGAAGATGCTCTTCCCATGCTACAACGTATCATAGTACTAGATGAAGAAGGGGATGGGACAAATGAAGACTTAGTTGTATCAAATTTTTGACACAAACTAAGATCTTATCATAGGCCCCAAATTCCAAAAGTTGGCTCAATTGTAGGCATGGGGGAGACCCCACCTTCAATATTACCACAAACAACACAATGAATGCTACTACAATGTTCAACATTAACACAAAATAATAATAATAATAAATAAATAAATAATAAATAATTTTTTTCTAACACCATTAGTTTAGGTTTTTCTTTTTTATTTTATGTTTTGCAGGACAGCATGAAGCTCATTGCATATTGCAGGCATCCAAGGTAACCGGGCCTATCAAGCATATGCTACTCCATCCTACTTTTTTAAAGAAAGAAAAAAATGACTATTAAAGCATTGGTTATGGATATTTCATGAAGTGAGGGATTCGTAAATGGATTTCATAATAGCACACAACAAAGCATGATATAGTTATTTATCTACATAGACCAGGTCTCTAAGTTTCAAATTGATGGTAGTGGCATAATATTAATAGTCAACATACACCATTTATGGCTGTACCATGCACCTCACATTTGCGAGATCGATTAAAATGTAGGCATGGGGAGATACCATATTTTCAAAACCATACTAGTAGTTTGAAAAATGTTTATGCTTTCATCATGAAAAAAAAGAGAAAAAAAGATACGAAACAAAATAAAAAAATGATGAGGAAAATAGGCTTAAAACCTGTTTTGCTTAACATAGATTTTTTTTTTTTTTTTTTTTTTGCAGGGCTACATGGACTTAGATGCAATTTGTAGGTAGACGAGTCAAACTAGGCCTATCAAGCATGAGGCCACAATCCCTATTTTCCTTTTACATTCTTTTGTGTGGTTATTTTTGTAAGACATGGGGAATCAGATACAATCTCTAGGCAATTGGGTCAAACTAGGCCTATCAGGCATGAATCTACGTTGCCCTGTATTTTTTCCACTTTTTAGAAGTGCAATGATGCCAAAAAAGGTGCCTACTTCCCATCAGGAAGACAGTGCCTATATTTAGACTAGTGCAGAGGTACCTTGTTTCCACCTAGAGGAAGGTATTGATATTTGGGCCACCACAAAGGTGCCTATCTTCCACCAAGAGGAGAGGTGCCCATATTTGGACCAGAAAACATGCACCTAGTTCTTAGTAGGGGAGCAACACCTATCTACAAAAATCAATGCAAATGCGCTTGCCTTCCTACCAAGAGGGAAAAATCCATATCCAGAAGCAGTTAGGGTGTCTATTTTCATCTAGGAGATAGCACTTATTTTCATGATAAAACTAGATCCAAAGGTGCCTAAATTCCATTAGAAAAGTGATACCCATATTCATGCAAGCATGATGATATCTATTTTTCGATAGATAGAGTCTACTGATTTTTCAATTGTCGATAACACATTAAGTGTACTCCCAAGACAATAATAATGGAGGACATACACGACCAAATTCCAATGGGAAAGTGTGTCTTCCCATGTGAGTGAATTAATATTTTTATTTTTCAGCAAGAGACCTCAAAACTCATAATTATGCAGTATCCAAGAAATAAAAAAAATTAAAATCAGAGCCAAATCACCTTCGATGGATCACACAACACATGGAAGAGCACAAGTCATCGATTTGTTACAATGCATCGGTCAACCAATTGTGTAGTACCACCCGGTATCATACACATCATGATTTATAAAAAATCACCTAGGTATGTACCGAGTTTTCTATTATTTATGTGCATAATTATTACAAAATACATCTCTATGTTAAATACCAAAACAAACCCATATGTTTGTTGTCCATACATGCAAACCCCATGTCAACAATCAACCACATGGCATTGGGCATGAGAAGAATTGCAATCGATATCACTACACCTAGGCACACATTTCTAAAAGAAATATATATATATATATATATATAGATAACTACTTGGGTGAAGTAATATTATTTAAATAGTGGGAGGAAGCACCGACATGCTATCAACCAAAGTTGTAGCCATTGTATATATACACACACATGAAAGATAAACAAAAAAATGAAAAAAAGAGAGAAAAATAAACATAATAGAGAAATAAGTGCAACATCCATAGGAGGACAATTCAGAACTATACCTAGAAAAAAAATGAATTTTTTGATTGCATGGGTGTAGCACAGGAATAATTTGATTCTACAGGATGGTTAGACTATTGTAGTCTAGTCAATCAGCCAAGATGTTATCATGGCCCATGAGTTTACATATGGAGATACGACTATGCAGATTAACATACAAGAAAAATAGGTAGTAGGCCAAAGCCACACAATGGACTGGGGAGTAAGTTAAAGGAGGGTAAAGCCATCTACGTACACCCATCAATCATAACCCAAGTAAATAGAGTCTATGTGGTCACACACAGAAAATACTGACCAGACTCCGTTATGAGATTTGGAAGGCTCAAAAAAGAGAAAACACTAGTAGATAACTCACAATCAACTTTGCCAAAATTTGAGTACGATTGGAGCCTTGGAAAATTAGGAATATTTCCTGTGATAATAGGTTGAAGTAGAGTCACTCTTGCTCTACATCCACCAACAAAAACACTAAGGTAGCTACATTATAAAGATAAAAAATAATAAAAAAGGGGGATAGTTCCCAGGCCTCCAATTGGGAAGAGAAATATCACGCTGTATGGATAAAATTTTATGAATATCAACATACTAGCACAACTGAGGAGCAAAAATCCAGTTACACTATGCATCAATTATTAATAATAGTACAACAATTGAAGAGCATGGTGCAATGATTGTAGTAATTTCTCATCGTGAAGGAGAATAGAACTGTTGTAGTTGTGTAGATGGATTAGGACATGGATAAAGCAATTGTTGTTGTTGTGAATATGTTGTTGTGTAGATGTTGTTGTTGTACAGATGTTGTTGTAGTTGCTGTGAAAATGTTACTGTTATTGTGCAAATGTTGTTTGGATGTAGCTGGTCAACTAGAAGCTAAATATTTTGTGACTGCCTGGTCAACCAGTGCATTAGCAAAACACTCCATTGGTGCCTAGTCAACCGACCAAATGATAATTGAGCAATTCATAGCTATCGATTTTATTGGTAAGTAGAACATTTTGTTGTTACCCAATAATCTGGTCAGCCAAAGGTTGACCACTATGTGGTTACCCAATCAATTGGTCAGCCTAAAGCTAAAATTTCATAGCTACCTAGTCTGCTAGTGAGTCAATAAAGCATTTTACTACTGCCCAATCATCTGGTCAACTAGAAGTGAAACATTTCATAAGTGTCTAGTCTGTTGGTGAGTCAGGAAAATATTATGTTGCTACCCATTCAACTGGTCATCCAACAACTAAATATTTCATAAACACCTAGTTTGTTGGTGAGTCAAAAGAATATTCTATTGCTACCTAGTCAACTAGTCAGCCAACAGTTAAATATTTTATAAATACCTAGTATTTTTGTGAGTTAGTAGAACATTCTACTACTACCCAGTCAATGGGTCAACCAACAACTCAATATTTTATAAATACCCAGTCTGTTGGTAAGTTAGCATAACATTTTGATGTTGCCCAATTAGTTGGTTAGCCAACAGCTGAACACTTGGTCATTGAATCTATTGAACAACACAGACCAAAAGTAGAACCACCCATAACAAAATATACCATGGGAATGTGACATGAGAACATGTCAAAGGTTCAACATGGGGGGATGATGAGCACCAAAAATGCTCATTTTTATGCATGTTTTAAAGGGGTATTATATGGCATATTTAACACTAGAAATGTGTTTTTGTATAATTATTGCATATATTTAATAGAAAATGAAGTATTATGCTTGATTGGTATTTTTAGTGGAAAATATGTGTAGATGTAGGTTTTTGCTACTAATTTGGCATTTTTGAGTCAACGTCCCATTTAGACTTGGTAATGCATGAAGACATCTTGAAGAGAACTATGATGAATAGTGAGGTAAGTGTCTGTATCATAGTGATAGGAAAGCACCTATATTATAGTGATAGACAGGTGCTTGTATCTCGATGTCTGTATGTCGATGATAGTCAAACACCTATATCCTAATGCATGTATCCCACCATAGGTAGGCACCTATGTCCAACAGAAATAAAGTTATATTCAACTTGATCGATTAACTAGTTGATTGGTTGACTAGTTGACCAATTAACCAATTGACCATGCAATTTTTAAAAAAGTTATTGCAAAAGATAAGGAATAATCATTCTTACCTATGTAATATTAAAGGCCTCTCTATTAATAAATCTATGCATGATTAAAATTAAATAACCATGCTTTTAATAGAAGAAAATAACAACTATGCACGAAACGACCATAGCAAATCACGTTGCATGATTAAAATAGAATAAGCTATTTTTGTAATGGGATTGACTATGTTCTATATAAGAACGTGACCATTTCTGATAAGGAGTCAATAAATTTGTAAAGTTTTATTATTTTTGTACTCTATAATTTATCAATAAAGAGTTTTGAGTTTTCATATTCGCATGGACTAAGAGTGTGATTTTTATGTAGTCAACTGGGTGGACCATCTATGGGATATTGGGCCCACTCTAGGCAGTAATCCTCTATTTTATTTCTATTATTTATTTTTAGTTGTGTGTTTATTTTTCCATAATATTGCAGTTGTGTGTTTATTTCTTGCATTTTATTTTTGTAATTTTAATTTTGTTATTTTAATTCCAGAGTGTGTTATTTATTCTTGCATGTTTTATTTATCTTCTTTATTTAAATGTATTAGTTTTATGAAGTTTGGTTGAACTATAAATACACGAATAAATCAATCCTCCACCAAATTGATAGGCACAAAGGGACTCATTCCCCACACTACATGCATATACTGTGTGTGGCACTCACAAGTTTATGAACTACCGGATTGATAATTAAATGGAATGGAAATAATTATTTTAGAACATAATTTCTACTCACCAATAAGGTTGGGAGTTTTTCTTGCTAGGTAGACAATAACTTATGTTATCATCAAATTGCCTGTGGGGATAAAATTGTAGGTATATATGTGAGTAAAATAATTTGCAGGTATGATTGTATGTTTTCCATTTATTTTGTTCATATATTAAAGAAAGGGAGAAATTAATATTGAAAGAAATAAAATATTATAACAATTTTCTTTACAAATTAAAATAAAATGTTATTGACAAAACATTAAAATAAATGTTATTAGTAAAATATTAAATTTTATTAACAAATGAATGTTATTAAATTCAAATATAGGAAATCACCTTTTAAGTTACAGGTATGAATGTTTGGTATTATGCGGTAATGTTCTCCTCCTTTCAAAATAAAACTTGGTTCAAATATTATATATCCACCTAGCAAAGCGGGGTCATAGTGAGCTGGCCTTCTTCATGCTTTCTCTTTGCTCATAAATTGATCTATTAGAAAGGGCTAAGAATGGATTTTATGTATTTTGATCATGTGTATTATCTAGAGCAAATAAGGATGGTTTTTAGAAGAACACAAAGGAATTCTACCAATTTTTTAGGTCAAATCCTTCCATATCAATGTGTGTGGTATTTCATTGTTTTACTTCTCTTACTAAATGGTTGTAATGAATTAAGGGATTTTTTCTATTTAATATAGTACAGTGGGTGCACTATAGAATCACTCTACTAAATTATTTGTCATGTTGAGTGATTGTTAATCATTTTGGGTTACTGTAAATCCAGTAAGCAAAGTCATCCTTACTATCCAACTTATGTGGCAATCCTTCATTTGGAAGGAATCCCTTTACCTTCTATCGGTTGCTAGCTTAATAATCCTTTTATCACTTGTTTGATTGTGTTTTTTTTAATAAAAAAACTTCTCGGTGGATTGTTTTTAATATATGGTAATACCATAATTGCACTCTATCCAGACTCATCCTAAATTTGAGCGTACCATGAGCTTGTAGATAACTGTTGTATTTTTTTAAAAGTAATATATATATATATATATAAAGTAAATATAAACTATAAACCTATTTTGAAATTGTGTGACTTAAGTTTGGGAAGAAACTATATTGTGTATAAATGGTTGGGAGATTTACGTGAATTGGTATGGTTGTGTATGCATGCACTGTTGAGAGTTAGTCCAATATCTAGGAATTGCAATGCATGTAGGATAAAAGTATACCTATGAATACATTGAGCCATGTTGATCCCATAAATATTGATACTGACATTCATGAAATGGAAGGGGGCAAAGAGCTTGTTGTTGTGGTTTGGACTGATGTGTGGGAATTATTGTTACCCTAAGATTTACAATAACTATACAGTTGAATTTCTTCTTCTTAGATTCATAAATATGGGTAAATTTTTATTGATATAAGTATTCTTACCTACGTAGGAGAATGATTTTCCCCCTTTTGTTTGATCAAAATTGGTAATGTTGTATAATAGTTGGGACACTAAAAATAGTTTAAAAATTTGTACTCCAACTTCTAAGTGTCACTCTGCTTGGGGTCCTAGGATGATGTATGGATTTGCTATCCCTTCATGATAAGTTTAACTTATAATTATCTATTGAATGATACAATAGCTACCTAAAAGTATGTATATATGATGCTAAATAATTATTTTAAATCTTAAGCTTTCACCTACAGTTTTCATAAGATAAAAAGAGTTTGATAGAGTTATCTTCAGATTAAATGTTGTAGAGGGGGAAAACCACCCTACCGCGTACAATTCCCAAAAGGTTGGATCCACAAGAGAGAAGAGAAAGCCTTATGGGGTGAACCATGGGGGCTACGTTGTTCTCTACACTCGATGCTAGGGGGAGAAGGGTTCACTAGGAATGGCTTTAAGGACTCGCTCCAAGTCCACAGGAATTTTAGGAATGTTTGATGTATTCGATTCAAGACAAACACCTAGATTTGGCCTTTCTAGATCTATGCTATAAAAATATAAAGGACAATGCAAAAATACAGAATGCAGGAATACAAGAGCTAACCCTAGAATGATTCTTTTCTTTGAATGCTTTTCTAACCTAGGGTTCTAAACAAACAACCTTTTAAGCAAGGGCTCAAGAAGAGATGCACAAACATAATTAACCCTAAGTGCACACTATATGTTGTTTATCTTTCAAATGCCTAGAATTAATTAAATATATTTAATAAAATCAGATCTAGGTTTTACAATAGAAATAAAAGCACTCAACAATCAACCTAGAAGACTAATCAGAACACTTAGCTTATCCGGTGTTTTATCCTTGCTTTTATCTCTTTGTCCAATGCTATCAATAATACCTGTTCCTGCAAGATAACTCAACAAACACTTGAAAATGGAATTAGCATTAGGGGGCCTACTTAGGCCACTGTACAATAGTGCTTGGAGGCACAACAGTCAAGCCCCCTAGGTCCTTTTAGCTGACCTTTGATAATTAAAAGCGAAAATTGACCTTTGGAGGAAAACAAACATTAATGCAATACAACATAACATAATGCAAAAATCATATAATAGAATATGCCACTATGCTCTAGATGCAATTTAGAATGCAATGGAGAAAATAGGGATAACAGATTACCCCTAGTTTGGTCTCAGGTGAAATCATACCCCGTAATGGGCGATCACGATAACGCCAGGTGAAGTCACACCCCGTAGCAAACCGGGCGTGATTTCGCATAAACTATGCAAAAAATAAAATATGAATGCAGAAGCTCGATTACGTCACTCAAAAAACCTAAATGTGCATGCAAAAGAGCGAATTCACCTGGAAGAGAGTGCAAAAGCAAAACAGAAGGGTTTTAGATCTCCCGGATGGTCAATCTCTCCTTAGGGCTCCAACAACAATCCACCAAGAGTGAGGAAGAACAATGCAATAGACAATCAAACTCCAAACTTCAAAGTTGCTTGTAAGAGAAGAAGAAGAAGGATGTAGACCAAACAAAAATACTTTGCGAGAAATCAAATGCGAGCAATAAAATCATTAAGTGCCGAATAAAATGAGCGTGTGTTAACTTGTGTGTTATCATGTGTGAAAAGTGAATTCAAACCCTCCTTATATAGCAGATTTGAAGGTAAAAAGAGTAAGAAAACCAAGGAGGGCTGATGTAAAACATGCCAACCCCAAAAAATTAGGGTTTTAATGCATCAAACCCTAAAAAGGTGAAATTGCACCCCATCCAGGGCTGATCATGATATCGCAATGCGAAGTCACGCCCCATCAAGGATCGGGCACGATTTCACATAAAGAGGGAAAACAGGCAAAACAGAGGGGGAAAGCCTTGCCCTTGCCTTAGGCAAGTCTAAGGGGTCCCCTAGAGGGCTCAGGGAAGATTGCCCACTAAAGTGGGTCAATTTTTTGTGTCTACATTTTACCCCCTCTTTGACGCATTTATGGCCTAATAAATGTGTCAAAGAAGAGATGTAAACACCCACAAACAAAAAATGACAAGCAAAAATGGGGTGGCTGGTTTAGAAGAAAGGGATGGTGCAAAAATGATGTTATTCTAAACACTTTCAAGTTTTACATGTAAATCGAGGTATTAGGGACATTAATGCCTCTTAAGGCTAGGGTGCCCCCTCAAGTTTTATGAGGGACATGTTCCTCATAAAAACTCAAAAATGTAGACTCAGAAGAAGTGAGAAAAAGCAAAAGGAAAAGGAGAAAAAGAGAAAATAGGGTTAAAAGTGAAAAGGGGGCAAAACCCTAATTCATTTTAACTACATGAGGGAGAAGAAAGGGGCTCTGGAGAAATGGAGGATATGGCACTACCGATACACCATTCAATGATCATGAGGGGTGAAGCTAACATGAAGGTGGAGTGGGCATAGGTAGGATCGAAAACCCTTCCTTGCATGTCAAAATTTTCAAATTTTTCATGCATTTTTAGTGGTTTTTCCCAAAATTATCAGTTTTTTGCATATGACCTAGGTGCAATCTTGTAGCCCAGGCATGATTTCACCTTAGGAAGCAATGGAAAAATTAAACCTGGAAAAAATCCACCAGGTGCAATTTTAAGAAAACGTGTCTGGGGAGCGTGATTTCACCGAAAAAGAGGAAAAAGAGAAAAAAAGGAAAAGAAAAGAGAAAAAATAAAAGAGAAGGAAAAAAGGGAAAAATATGCAAGGAAATAAATTTAACTATGTAGAATTTTATTGTTCTCTAGATTTAGATTGATTTTAAATTAATTAATTAATTTTAATGTATTAAATTTTTAATTAAATTTATTAATGGAAAATTTTTATTTTGTTGTTATTGTAGCTTAGGGTACTTGAGAGCCATGAGTGGAGAGCAGGCTCCCTGGAGGTGGAGCTAGAGGTACTCAGGTAGGTAGAGAGGGATACTTTAGTAGTGGTGGGGCTAGACCACCTGGCTAGACTACCTCGGGTAGAGGTAGATAGGGCTCTACTGATAGCATTGGTAGAGAGGTGGTACCCAAAGTCATCTACCTTTCGGTTACCTATGGGAGAGATGACCATCACACTAGAGGATGTGTGGTACATCTTGCACATCCCCATAAAGGGGAGAGTAGTTTATAGAGTGTGAGGGAGGCTAACTACCTTGCAATGATTTTTAGGAGGTTGGACCCACTAGGTGCGAGAGAGCACCATAGTCGTGGATGACTTGGTGGGGTGGTATGGGGTAGACCCATTGATGACCATGCTCTATGGGGTGGTTGTGGGTATGCTGATGTGCCACACTAGTAGGTGATATCTACCATGGGTGATGGTAGGTGTAGTGGTAGACATGCGAGACCAGAGGGCTAGGTTCGCATGGGGTCCATATGTGTTGGTTCGCTTGTATAGGATGTTGTACAATATCATGTACAAGCGGTATACAGGGATAGTGTGTATGATGTTGCTCTAGGTGTGGAGCTAGGAGCACATAGTGGTGTAGATATTGGATGCACTACTAGGTCCATTACCTATTCTGGAGTGACCAATAACATATAGGTGGCCTAGATCCTTAGAGCAGGTCATGAGGACCTATGTTGAACATCTACCACTAGCGAGGTGGATAGTAGATGAGCTGAGGGAGGCCAAGATAGTATGGTGACCCTAGCATCTACACCCAGGATGGGTTGAGGATAGGATGGAGTTGGTGAGGGTTAGGAGGATCAGGTGGTTGACTATGGAGAAGGGGGAGCCAAAGGTCTTCAGATTTGATCGAGTCTTGAGGTAGTTTGAGATCTTGTAGGGCATCTTGGACCTAGGGGATTATTGGTATTGAAGAGTCTACTAGGACCTAGTAGGGGTAGGAGGTAGACCTGACCTAACTAGGTGGGTTGAGGAGGACCTAGATGATCCTCCTTATATGGATCCTAGGGTGGATGATGTGGGAGTGGCCTTCAACTATTGGTGGTGGTATAGAGGAGTCATGCCCTATAGGGTCTCCCTACTAGTTTTGATATAGAGGTGCTAGGTGATGGGCTTGGGCATGTAATGAGAATTCTAAGAGGTAGCTCATAGAGCCATAGAGAGAGCTTAGTAGGGACCAATAGCTCAAGATAGAGGTAGGCTCAGGTCAGGATTGAGATGGTGATGGAGGACACTAGTGCTATTGGGACTAAGGAGGTAGGGACATCTAGAGTTACCCCCATAGAGGCTAGGGTACTACCATGTGGAGGATTAGGAGAGGCCTCCACATCAGTAGTATCTAGCTAGGTTAAGCTCTAGGATGAGGGGATCTGAGGGAGGAGGTAGAGATGCTATGGGCTCAGGTGGTGACTCTATAGAGGTAGGTGGACCTACTCTAGGAGGATAGGTCCAAGAGGATCGAGGGACTATGAGGCTCATTGAGCATCATAGAGAGGGAGAGGGATGCGGCTCGAGTAGAGGTTGATCATCTAAGGAGAGGTGAGCCAACTAGACATAGAGTGCTAGAGAGCTTAGGTAGAGGGGATGGCTATCATTGGGAGCAGCCAAGCTAGCGATGGAGTCCACCTTCTATAGGTGGAGCTATAGAGGGTAGGGTAGAGGCTGGAGGTGGCCATTCAATGGGCTACCTTTTATGAGACCATGTACTACTAGGTAGTACTAGTAGAGTAGAGAGTGACACTCCCTTCATCCCTCTAGTCAGCTAGTAGGTCATGATCTTGATCATAGATATTCTCGGCATCTTCGTCCATGGGTATGCGGCTTCTTGGACCACCTCCTCCTCTAAGTGGAGCATAGGAGATAGGCTCTCAGAGCTAGGCTAGGGATTGGGATGACATGCCAATTTTTATTGTGGCATGCACCCCTAGGGATTGGTTGAGTGTACTGAGACTAGACTATGGTACACCAACCAGACATGACTGTATCTCTCTTTTCATCGAGTAATACATAGCTGCTTTCTCTTTATATTTTGTGAATGTGTGCATGTGATTAATTGTTATCTTAGATGTTCTTTAATTTTATATTTTATGAATGCAATCTATCTTAAAATGCAAGGCTATATGAAATGCATGGATGAAAAATGGATGGAAGAAAGAAAGAAAAATATGAGACAAAAACAAGAAAGAAGACCAACACAGAGAAGAAGAAGAGAGAGAGAAGAAGAGGAAAGAAGAAGAAAAGAAAAAGAAGATAATCCAAAGGTCAACCATCTAAAATAGAGAAGGATGGGTGAAACATAGTATTGAAATCAGCGTAGGTCGCAAGGGACCAATGTGACTAAATACTATGAATCGTACTAGAAAAGAGGGGAGCTAAACTCGCTATGGGTGTAGTGCTCACCAAGAGGGATGAGGTGTTGGAGTCTGACCCGCTATGGGTGGTTGCTCACTTATTGACTATTGTGGGGTGATTACCCACTAGGATGTATGTTGAGGCCTATTGAAAATGGCCAAGGAGCTTATCCTGTAATGGGGTGTTGAGCCCGTTGAGTCAAAAGGGAGTATAACCCAATAGAAGATCATATCCGATAAGATACCCACTAGGATGTATAGCTATCCCATGTGGGGTGTAATATAAGGATAAAATATATATTAGGTGAGTGCTACCCTCGATAGGGGTTTAGAGTAGAAAACAAGCTAGTGAGTGTGTGCATTTGTGCCAAAAGATGACTTTGAAAAGAAAGAAATAAAGCATATGTATTTCCTTGTTAAAAGCAAAGGAAGACAAAGAAAAATAAGGCAATGAAAAAGTGACAAGGAAATATTAATGAGCTATCACCCTTGATCTAAGAGATACTCTCACTATTTCCAAGATTAAGGAAGATAAAACTTGAAGAAGCAAAAAGCAAGAAAGAAGATTGAAGAAGAAAGCCCTAGGTGGGGATCTTACTAGGCATCAGAATCCTAGAGAGAGTGCAATGCATGTGAGCTATGACCTAACTAGGTATCATCACATGCCATTGTTGCAAGATCCCCAAAAATCTATATGATCAAGTAGTCATGAACAAGCAATCATGCAAAATATGACATCCAAGCATGCAAGTTGGATTAAATGTCAAGCAAACAATGCAAAAGGATGACAAGAAACAATGCAATATGAACAAGCAGATGGATGCAATGGAAATGCAAATGCATAGCTAAATGATGATTAATTGATTTGATGCAAATAAATTATTTTTATGTTTTATTATTAAGTAATTTAAATAACTTAATTTAAGCAAGCAGGATGAAATTCGACACAACATCTAAGTGTGCCTCCTTTCTTAACAAAGATAACATGCATGCCATGGATTGTTTTGTCAAAGAAATATCTAAAAGGTAAGCCTTCTCGATAATTAGAATTACGGAGAGGCTCCTTCATAGCTCTTTCTTTGGTAGCCATAGCATGATAATCAATGCACTCATGAACATAACCATTCTTTTTAACATAAGGAGGAGCAATTCCTAACTTCATGAGATCACTATAGGACAACGAAGTAGGATCCTCTGCTAAAATAGAAGGTTTACTTTTAGAACACATATAATCAATCATATTGCAAAACAAGACATTAGAAGAATAAGGGGGACCATCATCCTCATCACCCACTCCTAACTTTTGATAATCCATATATTCAGCATAAGTCATAAGATGATCATCATTGTCAAATGGTAAAGGTTGGTCTTTTCTAGGTATAAAACCTATGCCACATCTCCCAGGCCAGATTTCAACATCCAAAGGCTCTTGAATGCCCTTCTGTTGTGGCCCCAAGCCTTTACCTACATATCCCATACTAGATAGGATCTGTTTAGGAAGTGGGTAATCATTGGAAAGGTAACAATGAGCAAAAGAATGCTCAATGGGAGAGGGGTTGCTACCACGTATCTTATCCTCAAAGGTAGTTCCTATGAAGATAAAGGTACATGTGCCAAAGTGTACAACATCACCTTTCTTATGGGGTAAACCCATGGTTCTTGGTGATGGTGGTAGCTTGGCTAGATCCAGAAGAGGTTCTTGAAGAAACTGATTATCATGATCTTGAGATGAAGAATTTAAGATATGTTCCTCACTCATTTTTAAATTTTGAAATTGTTCTGATATTTGAGATGAGGAACATGGAGAAACCATTGAAGAGATTGAGGGACATAGATTGAACTCAGATCGAGCTCGCTCTATATTTGAACAAAATTCAAATGGTCGAGGGTCACCCAGAATGGTGATAACTTGATTCTTAAACTCAAACTTGAGACATTGATGAAGAGTAGAAGGGATGACCTTCATTGCATGAATCCAAGGTCATCCAAGAAGAAGATTAAAATATGCAAGACAATGTACCACATAAAATAAAGTATCCAATATTTTAGGCCCAACTTTGAGAGGAAGAGATATGACACCACAAGCTTCTTGGGACTCATTGTTGAAAGCTTTTATAATGATATC
Source organism: Wollemia nobilis (assembly GCA_028583015.1). Lineage (NCBI taxonomy): Eukaryota > Viridiplantae > Streptophyta > Pinopsida > Araucariales > Araucariaceae > Wollemia > Wollemia nobilis. The sequence continues at coordinate 2,258,312 of JAQPPZ010003635.1, read as the reverse complement.
AGATTTTGTTAAGTCTTCCTCTTTTAATCCAAATTTTTGAAAGAATTGATATGTACACAAATTGAGAGAAGAACCATTATCAATCAAAATTCTCTTGATAAAAGTATCCCCAATAAGTGCAGTGATGTAAAGTGAAGAATCTTCTTGCAAGTTTGAGGAAGGTTTATCATCATCCAAGAATGAGATATGATGTATCCCAAGAGAACCTACGACATCAACTATAGCATTGGGTGAAATATCTGAAGGAACTGATTGTTGCTTTAAAAATTCCATCAAAGCATCTCTATGGTTAGGAGAAGTTTGAAGGAGCTCTAAAACTGATATCTTTGTAGGAGTACTAGCCAACTATTTTTGGAGATCAAATGAAACCTTAGGTTGTGGTCTCAATACAATAGGTGGAATCCTTGTATCTGAAACTTTTCCTTGATTATTCTTCAAAATTAAACTGGGTTGTAACATAAAATTCTATCCTTGTTGAGGATGTTGAGTTTGAGCTTGTCTTCTTGTAGTTATCCCAACCATGCCAACCATATTACCATAGGGAGGAGGCTCATTCTGATGAGCCACCTGATTTGTTACTTGTTGATTATGTTTTGGCAATGGATCTTTAAATATTCCCATATCTTGATTGGTAGTCACATTTTGTTGGATAGGTACTTGATTATTTACTACTTGAGAATTACCTAAATCAATGCATCCTACATCAATCAAATCTTGAACCACATGTTTCAACTTCTTACAAGAATTCATCCAATGTCCTTCCACTCTATGATATGCACAATGTTGACCTACCTTATACCAATGAGTTGTAGTATCTGGTTGTCTAATAGGAGGTAACTCAATTGCCTTAGCTTCTAAAAGTTATTTCAAAACTACTTCCATAGACATATTAAGCCTTGTAAAATTCCTTTGTGGAGGTTTTTGAAGTACTATATTTTGTAGGTTGTTAGTAACATTATTAATATGCCTACTATCCATTCCATTATCACCTCCTATATGTCTATTTTTATGTTGAGACTTAGTAGGTTTTTCTTCCTTAACTTTGAGTTGACCTCTCCTGATGAGAGCCTGTTCTACTTTTCTTGCTAAATCAATTGCTTGATCAAAAGATGTAATAGTAGTAGTCTCTAATGCATAAGATAATTGTTCTTGTAAATTACCAATAAATATCTCAAGCATATCTTTAGGAGGTAAAGTATATCTCAAACGTCCAACTAAACTTCTCCAATGAGCCAAAAATTCTGAAAAGCTTTCTTCTTTACTTTGTTTTAAATTATACACATCTTTCATTGTCACTTCTTTCTCAATGTAAGCACCAAATTGTTGAACAAATAATTCTGTTGTTTCTTCAAAACTCTTCAAAGAATAATTAGGCAATCGATAATACCACTCTAATGCCATGCCACCAAGGCTTTTAGGAAATGTTTTAAGCAACAACATATCATCATAGATGAGATCATGGCAAGCTGTTCTAAATATTCTTAAATGCTCTATTGGATCTTCTGTACCCTTATAGATAGGTAAAAATGGCATAGGAAAATGCTTAGGATAAGGCCTAGCAGCAACAATAGGATCCAATGGTTGATTACACATTTCCTTATAACTGTAAGTAAAACTTGAAGGCTGAATCATCTCAACTTTTGAAACCAACTACTTCACCATATTTGCCAAATTTTGTACTTTTGGATTACTGTTATGTATTGTTCCTAAATTCCCATATGTGTGTTGAGGCACCAATGCTTGATTCAAGTTGGAAGTATGGATATTATTGTTATATGTGGCACCTTGTGAAAGTGGACAACTAACATTGGGAAGAATAGAAGCAAAAGTGTTGATATTAGAAGATTGAGGAAGAAATTGAGAATATTTTTGAGTGACACTACTAATTGGAGGAGCTTGCATATTCCTTCCAATGTTGGTGGTAGTAGTAGTATCAATAATTGAGTTCAACTTATCAAGATGTACTGATTTAGGCAAGGGGTTTTCTTGGTTAAGCATAGGGGAGCTTATTGGAGGAGGTGGAGGAGTCTCATCTCTTTTGAGGTGAGCTTCTCGCTCCATGCCTCCCAATATTCTATCCCTATTAGCTTTCATAAATCCCCAAATATGCTCAAATGATGAAAAGACAAAGCTACCATTAGGTCCCTCATAAGGATCAAAACTCATCTCAGTATCCATGTTGTCTTGTTCTTCTGGATCTATGTTAGGATCCTCTCTATCAATATGATCATATTTCGAAGGAATACAATCAGATTCAAGATGCTTTCACTGACTTCTAAGGATAGGAGCCATTAGAAAAGTGAAAGGATAGAAGAGAATACTAACAATAGAAACAAAAATATTTTTAAAGATATTATTAAGATTCTTCAACCACACAAATAAATTTAATGATCTTGCTTAAAGTTTTTAAAATAAAAGGAGGTGTTCACATCGGGTTCACCAAATATGTAGAGGGGGAAAACCGCCCTATCACGTACAATTCCCAAAATGTTGGATCCATAAGAGAAGAGAAAGCCTTATGGGGTGAACCATGGGGGTTATATTGTTCTCTACACTCGATGCTAGGGGGGAAGGGTTCACCAGGAATGGCTTTAAGGACTCGCTCCAAGTCCACAGAATTTTTAGGAATGTTTGATGTATTCGATTCAAGACAAACACCTAGATTTGGCCTTTCTAGATCTATGCTATAAAAGATAAAGGACAATGCAAAAATATAGAATGTAGGAATACAAGAGCTAACCCTAGAATGATTCTTTTCTTTGAATGCTTTTCTAACCTAGGGTTCTAAATAAATAACCTTTTAAGCAAGGGCTCAAGAAGAGATGCACAAATATAATTAACCCTAAGTGCACACTATATGTTTTTTATCTTTCAAATACCTAGAATTAATTAAATATATTTAATAAAATCAGATCTAGGGTTTTATAATAGAAATAAAAGCACTCAACAATCAACCTAGAAGACTAATCAAAATACTTAGCTTATCCGGTGATTTATCCTTGCTTTTATCCCTTTGTCCAATGCTATCAATAATACCTGTTCCTGCAAGATAACTCAACAAACACTTGAAAATGGAATTAGCGTTAGGGGGCCTGCTTAGGCCATTGTACAATAGTGCTTGGAGGCATAGCAGTCAAGCCCCCTAGGTCCTTTTAGCTGACCTTTGATAATTAAAAGCAGAAATTGACCTTTGGAGGAAAACAAACATTAATGCAATACAACAAAACAGAATGCAAAAATCATAGAATAGAATATGCCACTATGCTCTAGATGCAATTTAGAATGCAATGGAGAAAATAGGGACAACATATTACCCCCAGTTTGATCTCAGGTGAAATCACACCCCGTAATGGGCGACCACGATAACGCCAGGTGAAGTCACACCCCATAGTAGACCAAGTATGATTTCGCATAAACTATGCAAAAAATAAAATATGAATGCAAAAGCTCGATTACGTCACTCAAAAAACCTAAATGTGCATGCAAAAGAGTGAATTCACCTAGAAGAGAGTGCAGAAGCAAAACAGAAGGGTTTTAGATCTCCCGGATGGTCAATCTCTCCTTAGGGCTCCAACAACAATCCACCAAGAGCGAGGAAGAACAATGCAACAGACAATCAAACTCCAAACTTCAAAGTTGCTTGCGAGAGAAGAAGAAGAAGGATGCAGACCGAACAAAAACACTTTGCGAGAAATCAAATGCGAGCAATAAAATCATCAAGTGCCGAATAAAATGAGCGTGTGTTAACTTGTGTGTTATCGTGTGTGAAAAGTGAATTCAAACCCTCCTTATATAGCGGATTTGAAGGTGAAAAGAGCGAGAAAACCAAGGAGGGCCGACGTAAAACATGCCAACCCCAAAAAATTAGGGTTTTAATGCATCAAACCCTAAAAAGGTGAAATCATGCCCCATCCGGGCCGACCACGATATCGCAATGCGAAGTCACGCCCCATCAAGGACCAGGCGCGATTTCGCATAAAGAGGGAAAATAGGCAAAACAGAGGGGGAAAGCCTTGCCCTTGCCTTAGGCAAGTCTAAGGGGTCCCCTTAGAGGGCTCAGGGAAGATTGCCCACTGAAGTGGGTCAATTTTTCATGTCTATGAATGTCTATATTGGATAGTTAATGAAATTATTCATGAACTAAATGGAAAAATAAATATTCCTCTTGGAGAACATAAATACACCTTTAATATTGTTGAAGTTAGGCCCAATTACATACGAATGTCCCAGGATATGTTTCATTCAACATGAGAGTCTAATATTAAATTATCTTAAATAGGGATCATATTTGATTGCATCGTCGAAGAATGTTTATAGAGGCTTAATATGTTTATAATATATTTTGTATTTTTTCTTATGAACTATGGAGATATTACATTAATGAAAACAAATATTAATATATACTTTAAAAATTAGAAAATCAATTACATGGTATTCAATGTGTAGTCGCTCAACTTACCTCACATTCCTTTGAATTCATGCTTTTTAGTTGTGACCAAGCAAAACATAGATTGTTTTTTTAAGTTTCTAGATCCTGAAATAGCTCTAAGATTCAAATATTTATAGCATTGAACTGTTGTTATTTGTTTTTTAAAGGTATTTCTCGATCATTCATTTTTGAATGCCAATGATCATGTAGATAGAATAAAAAATTTAATGTTCTAAAGGACCCTTTTTCATTATATGAAAATTTTTAGGAGATGTTAAATATCCCATAGAAATTTAATGTCCATTATTTCCATTTTTGGTTGCTTTGATTATATTTGGTTGATTTCAAAAAACAATGTTATCTTTATTTAAATAGAATCTGCATACAAATTATAAAGTTTAAGTAAGTATTAATTCTATCAAATATCTCCTTTGAACTTATATTTTTATGTGATAGGTCTAACGCATAATAAAATATCCTATCTATTAGAGGCTCTTTCCTTTCAAGTTTGTTGACTTTTAATTTACATTCTCATTTATTGTACTATAATGAAGGGAGTTACTTTAAGAGATTTCTTATAGAAATAGATAATATTAAAGCTTCTATCACTTCTTATTTGGATATGACTTTAATAGGGTATTCAATAGGTTACATTATTTAAAGAATTTTGTTGAATTTGAATGGTTTTATTGAATTGAATTTAGCTTATTAATAAAGATTTGTTATTAAAATATGGATGAGAATGAGTTAAATTATTACATTTTGAGATTATGGAAAAATAGGGTAAGTAGAAGATTGTGTAACTTATGTGAGGATTGGTTAAAATAATAGGTAGTACCTCCTTGAACCTTAAATATAAATTTAACCTAAACCAAAATCATCAGTGAGGATGATATGAAAACCATGGACTTATATTTTCTTAAACAAAAATCATCGATGAGGATGAATTAGAGAAAAAAGATACCCAATACCATTGGAATTGTGGGTATGCACAAATATGATTCATGAATGTCCACTAAATATGGGTGGAATGGGATACCTATATAGGATATTGTATGAGTATTATGGTGGTGGACCTTATGTGGGATTGACAAATAAGGGGTCTTGAAGAGAGGACTATATCTTTAGATAAGATTAACCAGTGAGAGAAAATCTTGGTGGGAGATATGAAACTCTTGGATAAGATTCCATAGTGATTCGAAATGGGATATATCACCATATTTGAAATTTCATCAAGGAATCCATGATCATATCTAGGTGAATGGCATACCTTAATTTCCCATGGTGCTAGATATCTATCTAGATGCATGGTCTCTAGTTAAGTACCACAAAATTTAGGCTATATTCCTTACATGTTCAGTAACATATGAGTTAAAATACACTTGATGTTCCATTATACATGTTAAGGAAGGTAGTTATGTGTCCATCCTCTAGCTATTATGGGCCCTAGAGGATAACCCATGCTATGATTCTCATTCATCGAAGAAAATGGGTGCAAAATGGGATCACTAAAAGGCACTATTTATGGGACCCAACTAGTTTCATCCACTTGGGAGGTCGACTGCAATTGTTAAATTCCCAAATGTGGTACTTAATGTTGTGTATTGATTACAATTGGATGCAAAGCTAAACCTTGAAAATGAAAAAAATTACCCTTATCAACCACCTTCCTAGCTTGCCTAACCTTTAGAGTGTTTAAACATTACAACTAGTATTTATCTATCTATGTTGTTACAGTTGGTAAATATATAACATCAAACTATTGTTATTCGTTGTTTAAAGGTATTTCTTGATCATTCATTTTTGAATTGCAATGATCATGTAGATATAATAAAAAATATAATTTTCTAAAAGACCCTTTTTCATTATATAAATTTTTTTGAGAGACATTAAATATCACTTAGAAACTTAATATCTATTATTTTCATTTCTGGTTGCTTTGATTATATTTGGTTGATTTGGAAAAACAATGTTATCTTATCTAAATAGAATCTACATACAAATTATAAAGTTTAAGTAAGCATTACTTCTATCAAATATCTCCTTCAAATTTATTTTTTTATGTGATAGGTCTAATGCATGATAAAATATCATGTGTGTTAGAAGTCTTTTTAGAGGATCTTTATTTTCAATTTTGTTGAATTTTAATTTACATTCTCTTTTATTGTACTATAATGAAGGGAGCTACATTAAGATATTTCTTATTAAAATAGATAATATTAAATCTTCTATCACTTCTTATTTGGATATGAATTTAATAGGGTACTCAATAGGTTACATTATTTAAAGAATGTTGTTAAATTTGAATGGTTTTATTGAATTGAATTTAGCTTATTAATAAAGTTTTGTTATTAAAATATGGATGAGAATGAGTTAAGTTATTACATTTTGAGATTATAGAAAATTAGGGTAAGTAGTAGATTGTGTTACTTATATGAGGATTGGTTAAAGTAATAGGTAGTCCCTCCCTAAATAGAACCTTAAATCTAAATTTACCTTAAACCAAAGTCATCGGTGAGGATGACATAAAAAATTTGGACCTATATTTTCTTAAACCAAAATCATCGATGAGGATGAATAAGAGAATCAAGATGCCCAATACCGTTGGAATTGTGGGTATGCAACCAATGTGATTCGTGAATGTTTGCTAAATATGGGTGGAATAGGACACCTATCTAGGACATTGTAAGATTAGGATGATGGTGGATCTTGCATGGGATTGACAAATAATGGGTCTTGAATGATTTCTATATCTTCAAATGAGATTAATTAGTGAGAGGAAATCTTGGTGGGATATATGGAACTCTTGGATAAGATTCCACGATGTTTCAGAATTGAATGTATCATCATATTTGCAATGTCATCAAGAAATCTATGATCAGAGCTAGGTGAATGGCATGACATTAATTACCCATGGTATTAGATATCTATCTAGATGTATGGTCTCTAGTTAAACACCACAATATTTACACTATATTCCTTACATATTCGGTAACATATGAGTTAAACTACACTCAGTGTTCCATTATACATGTTAAGGAAGGGAGTTATGCATTCACCCTCTAGGTATTATGGGCCCTAAAGGATAACCCAAATTGTGATTCTAGATTCATCAGAGAAAATGGGTGAGATATAGGATAACTAGTCTCATCCACTTGGAAGGGCAACTACAGTGGTTAAAAAACCCAAATATTGTACTTAATGTTGTGTACTAATTACAATTGGGTGCAAAACTAAACCTTAGAAACAAAAACAAAAAATTACCATTGTTAGCTGCCTTCCTAGCTTGTCTAACCTTTAAAGTGTTTGAACGTTACATCTAGTATGTGTCTATCTAGGTTGTTATAGTTGGTAAATTTATATCATCAGACTTTTATTGTTCACTGTTTAAAGGTCTTTCTCAACCATTAATTTTTGAATGCCAATGATCATGTAGATAGAATAAAAAAGGTAATGATCTAAAAGACCCTTTTTCATTATATAATTTTTTTTTAGAGATGTTAAATATTCCTTAGAAACTTGATGTCTATTGTTTTCACTTTTGGTTGCTTTGATTATATTGTTGGAAATATTGAGTACATTGGTTGTCATTGATGTCAAAGATAGCTTGGCATGGCAAAAAGATAAGGTTTATAAGTTGGATAATTATGCAAGGGACAAAGTTCTAAGTAATTGAATAAAAGGTTTGAAGGCCCAAGTTTAAGACCATGGTTCAAAAAGAAAGCAAGTGACTAAGGCTTAAAAGAGATAATATTATAATATTTTAATATTATAATATTTGGGACAAAAGTTTGAAGACAAAGGTTTAAGTGTTGCAAGGGAAGTTAAAAAGTTTATTATAATATTTTTATATTATAATTTAAACTCAAGATGGGTTTGGCACCAATGTGTTTGAAGGTTTTAAAATAAGCACCGACGTCAAGAAAGGAGGTGAAATCCATATAAATATGGATTAAAATCATTCACTTGGATGTGTGTTTTCATTTAATGAAAATCGATCTCCCTCGTGCGCAAGTGTGAGAAAGAAAGGAAGGAGAAGATAAAATTTAAAAGGAGAGAGGACGTGTGAATAAGGATAATATCATGGGCATTTATTCTCAAGCGGACGACTAGCCTAGCGGTAGTCTAGGCAATGCTAAGGTGCAAGGCAGGCAGCAGGTCTTAGGGTCGAAACTCGATGGTGATGGTTTTTATATTTTTTTTGACAAAGAGGATTCATCGAAAGGTTTAAAACATAATTCGTGCATATACATTTTTGTGTAGGCGGCTAGCCTAGCGACAGCCCAAGCGGTGCTAGCACGCGGGCAGGTAGGAGGTGTCGTGGTCGATTCTCACCCGCGGTGGTTTTGGTAAGCACAAAAATTAATTTTTTGTTGACTAAGGTTGAATTATTAGGAGGCATAAGTTGTGTTTGGTCATTGTGTGCACTATTTGACTTAGGGAGTCATAAGGGAAATAAGTTTTTTTTATTTTGGCAAATGTTTTAGAAGAAAATAAAAAAGGAAAATTGCAATATTTTAAGGTGTTATTTTTTATATGCAAAAGTGAGGAGTAATAAGGTGTAATTAGTGTTTAATTAATTTGTATTTTGTATTGTTGATATATTGTCTTGGCACTTTAGAAAGGAGAAATAAGGTGTAATTTAAGTCTATTGATATTTTGTATTTTGGCACACCTTAGAAAAGAGAAGTTTGAGGTTTTAGTCTTAAAATTCAAAGCTTTATCTTTACAAGACTAAAGAGAAATTATAGAGTATATTTGAGCACATATTTGAGGAAAGGTTTTTGTGATTGTTTTGAAAAGAAGATTGGCTAACCTCTTGAAGTGGCAAAAATGAAATTATTTTGGAACAGGTTTTGAGGGCACATCTTCATCAAAGCAAGTTAAGAGGTATGGTGATATTATTCCTTCTCTAAGGTGGTTGGTTGAGAAAATATTTCAGAATTATAAGGTGGAGATAAAAGGGTTGATTAGTGTGCATTGTTGGAAATATTTGAGCTAGGGTTTGTGAAACAAATTGTGCATTCATTGTTTGAATGAATTTGTAAATTTTTGAGCATTGGTTTGAGTGGCATTGAATGTGGATGAGCAAGTTTTGTGAAGCAATTTGTGCATTGGTTTGAGTGATATTGGAAAGAACATATTGTGAAATTATATTGCATATCATTTCCTATGTGTTCTTGAAAGATTTTTGGGTAGAATATGTTTGAAGTATTATGATCAAGCAAGTATTATGAGTAGTTTTGAGCATGTGTTATGAGTAGTTTTGAGCATGTGTTACGAGAAGTTATGAGCATGTGTTAGAGTAGAATTGAGAAGAGATAGTGAGCATAATAGAGAAGGTTTTATGAGTGGGTTTAAGTAATCTTGTGAGGTAGTTTGAGGTAGACTTGTGAGTAGGTTTGAGATAGATTAGTATAGGTAGTTGAGTAGATTTGATCAAAGTTGAGTAGATTTGATAATTGAGCAGAGTTGAGAACAAGCTTTGGAGCCAACTAGACAAAGGGGATAGAGTTCTCCTATGGATAGAGGTCCACAAACCAGAGTAGTGGGGATAGAGTTCTCTTATGGATAGAGATCCACAAACTTGAGCATAGGGGATTGGTGTCTCCTTTGGATAGAGGTCCATAAACATTGTAATAGGGATTTGGTTCCCAAGATTTGTTGAGAAAATTTATAAGAAATATTTTCTCCATGGACGTAACCCACATTGGGTGAACCATGTTAAATCCATGTCTCTCATGTGTGTGATGATTTGTGCATTATTTACTACTTTGATATTATTATTGTTATCATTTGGATTGAAAAGTAAAATGTTTTATCTTATATTGTTCACCCCCTCTCAGTATAAGCTTGTGTTCTTCAATTGGTATCATAGTGGGTTCCTTCATGAAAAGTCTAATAGTTTGAAGGAAGATCCTACAAGAACACACATGACCATAAAAAATGGAGAAAGAGCCATGATTGACATGAAAGAGGAACTTATTGCTGCTCTTGGAAATTTGGAAAGAGTTAGAGAGAAGAATTCAAGTTTGAAGGCTCAAATTAAAAAGGATGAGGAAACAAAGACAAAGCTTCTACAAGATCTCACAGACTTAAAGGTGAAGGTTGAAGAGGCAAAGAAAATTGAAAAATGTATGGCTGAATAGTTAAAGGCAAAAGAGTTAGAATGTGAAATATTGGAACTTGAAATTGTCTCTCTAAGAAAGGGAGTTGAAAAGTCTAAGGATAAGTTACAACAAAATATAAGGTTAGGGAAATAGAAAGAGGAGTCAAGCTCCAAAGGAACAAAGATATCAAAGAAAGAAGAGCCCATGACCTATGCTAATATATTGAAAGGCAAAAGTATCGAGGAGGAAGAAAATAGAGAAACATCATGGACAAAATTAAATTACAAAAATGGCAAAGGAAGAATCATGCGACCATATCATTCAAGGCAATCTAATAAGTTACAAAATTTCTTCCATGGTTATTGCTTTTCATGTAATAAATATGGTCATAGAGTTGTACATTGCATGGTCCATGTGAGAAATAATGTTGATAGAAATTTCAATTCATTTGCACCTCTCATGGATAACAATATCATCTGTTACAAATGTAATAACTTTGGGCACAAGGCCAAATGGTGTAAAATAATATTTCTTGAATCAAGAAAAAATGAGGATCAGAAGGTTCAAAAGAATACAACCTCAAAAGTTTGGAAAGAGAAAGAGGAACAAGAAAAGGAGAAGTCAATGTTGGTACAAATAACTCTTCATGCACAAGATAAGAGAAATCAGTGGTATGTTGATAGTGGTTGTTCAAGTCATATGATAGGTGACAAAAGTAAATTTCTTTCACTTAAAGAAATCAATGGAGGATCAGTAAAATTTGGAGATAATGCTTCAACAAAAATTGTTGGAAAAGGGACTTTGAGTTTAGATAATGGAAAATCAAAGATAGAAAATGTATTGTATGTTAAGGGATTGAAGCACAATTTACTAAGTGTAAGTCAACTTTGTGATCAGGGGCACACAGTCACCTTTCATCCAAATAGATGTGAGATCAAGAAATCCAAGATAGGAAAGCTTATTGCAGATGCCAGTAGAACTACAAACAATCTCTACATGTTGAGTGAAATTAAAGGAGAAAAATATTTTCTATCACAAGAGGATGAGAGTTGGTTATGGCATAGAAGAATGGGTCATCTGAACTTTGACAACATTGTGAAAATAAGCAACAAATAGGTAGTCAGAGATTTACCCAGGATAAAAAGACCTCAAAGCACAATCTGTGCACAATGTCAGCATGGTAAGCAAACAAGAACAAGTTTCAAGTCAAAAGAATTTTCTTCATCCGAACCATTGAAACTAGTTCACACTGATTTATGTGGTCCTACAAGGACAAAGAGTTTACAAGGTGAAAGTTACTTCATGCTATTTATAGATGATTTCTCCAGAATGACTTGGGTGGCTTTCTTAAAAGAAAAGTCAGAAGCCTTTGAGAAGTTCCAGGCATTCAAAGTTTTAGTAGAAAATAAAATAGGTAAAAATATAAAGTGTCTAAGATCAGATAGAGGAGGAGAATTTACTTCAGGTGAATTCATAGAATTCTGTGAACAACATGGAATCAAAAGAGAATACTCAGCAACAAGGACTCCACAACAAAATGGAGTAGTTGAAAGAAAAAATAGAACTATCGAGAATATGGCCAGAGCTATGCTAAGTGAGTCTAAGATTTCAGATGGTTTTTGGAGAGAGGTAGTTCATACAACTATCTATATCATCAATAGAGCTCAAGTAAGAGTAAATCATCACAAAACCCCATATGAGATTTGGAAGGGAAGACCAGCTACTGTGAAGTATTTCAGAGTTTTTGGAAGCAAATGCTACATTAGATGAGAAGAGAAAAATTTGGGCAAGTTTGATTCAAGGTGCGATGAGGGTATCTTCCTTGGCTATTCCACTAAGAGCAAAGCCTATAAATTCTATAATAAAAGGACACATACAATTATGGAAAGTATAAATGTGATAGTTGATGAACAAATAGGGTCAAAAGAATCAACTCAAGAAATTGTATATCAAGAAGAAGAAAGTTGCCAAGAAGAAGTAGGTGAAGAATCAGAAGAAGATGAAGCACAAAGAACACCACCTAAGACTCCATCCAGGTATGTGCAAAAGAATCATCCAAGAGATCTGATTATTGGAAATCTAGATGAAAGACAAACAAGGAGGAAGATAATAGGAACAAGTGAACATGCAAATATTTCTTTGCTATCTAAAATTGAGCCCAAGGATTTCAATGAGGCAAGAGAAGATAAATTTTGGGTCAAGGCAATGGATGAGGAGTTGGATCAAATAGAAAAAAGTGAGACTTGGGAACTTGTCCCATGACCAAAAGATAAGAATATAATTGGCACTAAATGGGTTTACAGAAATAAGTTAAATGAAGATGGTCAGGTAGTCAGAAACAAAGCAATATTGGTATGCAAAGGCTATGCACAGGTTGAAGGGATTGATTTTGATGAAACATTTGCTCCTGTTGCATGACTTGAGGCCATAAGGATATTTTTAGCTTTCTCAAGCTTCAAAAACTTCAAAGTATATCAAATGGATGTAAAATCAGCTTTTCTCAATGGCTTCTTAGAAGAAGAGGTCTACATTGAGCAACCTGAGGGGTTCAACCTAATTGATAAGCCATATTATGTATGCAGATTAAAGAAGGCTCTTTATGGATTAAAGCAAGCCCCTAGGGCTTGGTATTCAAGGTTGGATAAGTATCTTCAAGAATAAGGTTTCATAAAAGGAATAGTTGACAACAATTTATACATCAAAAATGAAGGAAATGACTTATTGATTATGGTGGTCTATGTGGATGATATCATTTTTGGAGGTAGTAATGATAAGATGTGTCAAAAATTTGCAAAGTGTATGCAAAATGAATTTGAAATGTCAATGCTTGGTGAGTTGTCCTTCTTCCTTGGATTACAGATTTCACAATTAGAAAAAGGTGTATTTCTCTCACAAACCAAGTATATAAAAGAAATGTTGAAAAAATTCAAATTGGAGGATTGCAAACCAGTGAGTACCCCCATGGTTATAGGATGCAAGTTGAGTAAAGATGATGAATCTCCTAAGGCAAATCAGACATTGTATAGATCCATGATTGGTAGCTTACTATATGTCACAACTACAAGACCAGATATAATGCAGGTAGTGGGACTAGTGGCAAGATTTCAAGCAGCACCAAAGGAAACACATGTACTAGCAGTAAAGAGAATTCTCAGGTATTTAAAAGGAACTATGGAATTTGGACTTTGGTATCCCAAAAGTAACAACTTCACTCTCATAACATATACAGATGCATATTGGGTAGGCAGTATTGATGATAGGAAGAGCACAAGTGGAGGAGCATTCTTTCTTGGAGATTGTTTAGTCTCTTGGCTAAGCAAGAAATAAGCATCGATATCCTTATCCATGATAGAGGCAGAGTACATTGCAGTAGTTGCTTGTTGTACACAAGTGTTATGGATGAAGTAAACTTTAAAATATTTTAAAATAGAGCATGATCATCCCATCTCCATACTATGTGATAATACAAGTGCCATAAATATTTCAAAGAATCCAGTGATGCATTCAAGGACCAAGCACATTCCAATAAAATATCATTTTTTGAGAGAATAGGTGATGGATAAGCAAGTCAAATTGGAATATGTTACTACAAAGGAATAGATTGTGGACATATTTACTAAGCCACTTCCAAAGGAAACTTTTGAGTATCTTAGAGGAAAGTTGGGAGTAGTCTTACTCCCATCCCAAACTTGATCACCTCAAGGAGAGGAGGTGGTGAGGGGGCTGAGCTAAGAGTCTTATATTTAGCCCCAAAGGAGTCCCTTTGCCATTGATGTCAAAGGGGGAGAGTTTTGAGTAAGGGGGAGAGAATTCAGTTAGGGGAGCAGATTTGGAATTCAGTGGTTGTAAAAGGATTTTTTTAGAAAGGGTTGCCATCAATGACAAAGGGGGAGATTGTTGGAAATATTGAGTATATTGGTTGTCATTGATGTCAAAGATAGCTTGGCATGGAAAAAATATAAGGTTTATAAGTTGGATAATTATGCAAGGGATAAAGTTCTAAGTAATTTAATAAAAGGTTTGAAGGCCCAAGTTTAAGACCATGGTTCAAAAAGAAAGCAAGTTTAAATCATAAGTGACTAAGGCTTAAAAGATATAATATTATAATATTTAGGATAGAATTTTGAAGACAAAGGAGTTTAAGTGTTGCAAGGGAAGTTAAAATTTTTATTATAATATTTTTATATTATAATTTAAACTCAAGATGGGTTTGGCACCAACGTGTTTGAAGGTTTCAAATGAAAATTTTAATATAAGTATCGACATCAAGAAAGGAGGTGAAATCCATATAAATATGGATTAAAATTATTCACTTGGATGTGTTTTTTGTTAATGAAAAATCGATCTCCCTCGTGCACAAGTGTGAGAAATAAAGGAAGGAGAAGATGAAATTTAAAAGGAGAGAGGACGTGTGAATAAGGATAATATCATGGGTATTTGTTCTCAAGTGGGCGGCTAGCCTAGCGGTAGTCTAGGCAGCGCTAAGGTGTAGGGTAGGAAGCAGGTCTTAGGGTCGAAACTTGATGGTGATGGTTTTATATTTTTGTTGACAAAGAGGATTCATCAAAAGGTTTAAAATATAATTTATGCATATACATTTTGTGTGGCGAGGCTTAGTGGTAGCCTAGTGGCACTAGGCATAGGGAAGGAAGGAGGTGTCGTGGTCGATTCTCACCCGTGATGGTTTTGGTAAGCGCAAAATTAATTTTTTGTTGACTAAGGTTGAATTATTAGGAGGCATAAGTTGTGTTTGGTCATTGTGCGCACTATTTGACTTAGGGAGTCATAAGGGCAATAAGTTTTTTATTTTGGCAAATGTTTTAGAAGAAAATAAAAAGGGAAATTGCAATCTTTTAAGGTGTTATTTTTTATATGCAAAAATGAGGAGTGATAAGGTGTATTAGTGTTTAATTAATTTGTATTTTGTATTGTTGATATATTGTCTTGGCACTTTAGAAAGGAGAAATAAGGTGTAATTTAAGTTTATTGATATTTGTATTTTGGCACACCTTAGAAAAGAGAAGTTTGAGGTTTTAGTCTTAAAATTCAAAGCTTTATCTTTACAAGACTAAAGAGAAATTATAGAGTATATTTGAGCACATCTTTGAGGAAAGGTTTTTGTGATTGTTTTGAAAAGAAGATTGGCTAACTTCTTGAAGTGGCAAAAAGGAAATTATTTTGGAACAGGTTTTGAGGGCACATCTTCATCAAAGCAAGTTAAGAGGTATGTTGATATTATTCCTTCTCTAAGGTGGTTGGTTGAACAAATATTTTAGAATTATAAGGTGGAGATAAAAGGGTTGATTAGTGTGTATTTTTGGAAATATTTGAGCTAGGGTTTGTGAAACAAATTGTGCATTCATTGTTTGAATGAATTTGTAATTTTTGAAGCATTGGTTTGAATGTATTGAATGTGGATGAGCAAGTTTTGTAAAGCAATTTGTGTATTGGTTTGAGTAATATTGGAAAGAACATATTGTGAAATTATATTGCATATCATTTCCTATGTGTTCTTGAACAAGAATTTTGGGTAGAATATGTTTGAAGTATTATGATCAAGCAAGTGTTATGAGTAGTTTTGAGCATGTGTTATGAGAAGTTTTGAGCATGTGTTATGAGCAATTTTGAGCATGTGTTAGATAAGAATTGAGAAGATATAGTGAGCAGATATAGAAGGTTTTGTGAGTAGGTTTAAGGTAATATTGTGAGTAGGTTTGAGGTAGACTTGTGAGTAGGTATGAGACAGATCAGTACAGGTAGTTGAGCAGATTTGATCAGAGTTGTGAGCAGATTTGATCAGAGTTGAGCAGAGCTAAGAATAGGATTTGGAAGCCAACCAATACAAAGGGGATAGATTTCTCCTATGGATAGAGGTCCACAAACCAGAGCAGTGGGGATAGAGGTCTCCTGTGGATAGAGATCCACGAACTTGAGCATAGGGGATTGGTGTCTCCTTTGGATAGAGGTCCATAAACATTGTAATAGGGATTTGGTTCCCAAGAGATTCATTGAGAAAATTTATAAGAAATATTTTCTCCATGGACGTAACCCACATTGGGTGAACCACGTTAAATCATGTCTCTCATGTGTGTGATGATGTGTGCATTATTTACTGCTTTGATATTATTGTTGTTATCATTTGGATTGAAAAGTAAAAAGTTTTATCTTATACTGTTCACCCCCCTTCTCAGTATAAGCTTATGTTCTTCATATATATGGTTGATTTAAAAAAAAAATGTTATCTTATCTAAATATAATTTGCATACATATTATAAAATTTAATTAAGCATTACTTCTATCAAATATCTCCTTCAAACTTATCTTTTTATGTGAGAAGTCTAACTCACGATAAAATATCTTGTCTATTAGAAGTCTTTTAAGAGGTTCTTTATTTTTAAGTTTATTGAATTTTGATTTACATTCTAATTTATTGTACTATAATTAAGGGAGTTACTTTAAGAGATTTATTATTGAAATAGATAATATTAAATCTTCTATCACTTCTTATTTGATATGACTTTAATAGGGTACTCAATAGGTAACATTATTTAAAGAGTATTGTTAACTTTGAATAGTTTTATTGAATTGAATTTAGATTATTAATAAAGTTTTGTTATTAGAACATGGTTGATAATGAGTTAAACTATTACATTTTAAGATTATGGAAAAATAGGGTAAGTAGAAGATTGTGTAACTTATGCGAGGATTGGTTAAACTAATAGGTAGTCCCTCCCTAAGTAGAACCTTAAAAATAAATTTACCCTAAACCAAAGTCGTCAATGAGGATGACATGAAAACATTAGACCTATATTTTCTTAAACCATCATCATCGATGATGATGAATAATAGAATCCATATGCTCAATATCATTGGAATTATGGGTATGCAACCAATGCGATTTATGAATGTTCGCTAAATATGGGTGGAATGATACACCTATCTAGGACATTGTATGAGTAGTACAATGGTGGAACTTGCATGGGATTGATAAATAAGGGGTGTTGAAGGAATGACTATATCTTTAGATGAGAATAATTGATTATGAGAAATCTTGGTGGGAGAAATGGAACTCTTAGATAATATTCCATGATGATTCAAAATGGGATGTATCACTATATTAGTAATATCATCAAGGAATCCATGATAAGAGCTAGGTGAATAGCATGACATTAATTGTCCATGGTGCTATTTATCTATATATATGCATGGTCTCAAATTAAGCACCACAATATTTATGCTATATTCCTTACATGCTCGGTAATATATGAGTTAAACTACTCTCAGGGTTACAGTATACATATTAAGGAAGGGAGTTATGCATCCACCCTCTAGGTATTATGGTCCATAGAGGATAACCCATGTGATTCTTGATTCACTAGAGAAAATGGGTGAGAGACAGGATCACTAAAAGGCACTATTTACAGGACTCAACCAATCATGTCCACTTGGGAGACCGACTATAGTGATCAAATTCGCAAATTTGGTACTTAATGTTGTGTACTAATTACAATTGGGTGCAAAACTAATCCTTGAAAATGAAAAAATTACCCTTATCAACTACCTTCCTAGCTTGTCTAACCTTTAGAGTGTTTGAACATTATAACCAATATGTATATGTTTGGGTTGTTACAGTTGTTATTAAATCCTAGGTTAAAATATTCCTAGGTCATAGGGCCCAAGATATTCTATAGATAACCTCTAACCCGATCTCTTTAGAATAAACTATGGCTCTTGAGACTGATATAGCTCTTATGTACCCAAATAAATGGCTCCAATATGTTGGGGTGGATCCTCAAAAGACCTACATCTTCCATTCGGGAGGAATATCCCATTCATACTCAAAGGGAGAGGAGATTAAATGGATTAGATGAAATAGTCAAGGAAGGGGAAATTTTAACCATAATGGTTCAACAAATGAAAGAGCAAATCAAAAATAAAAGGAAGAAATAGAATAGTGTGAGATAATGAATAAACAATAAACGATGATAGAGATCTTGATAAAACAAGTTAAGGGCAAAAGCCTCAAATCCAAACCTAAACAAAGTCTTGAGAGGAGTTCTAAGAGAAACACCAATGGACAAGTAGGATTTGGTAAAAATTGAGTTGGGGTAGATCTAGCCCAAGATATGAAAAAAGTAACAGTCTCAAAATTTAATAGGAAGTAAAATAAGTATGTGGTAGGAATATGGCTAAGTGAAATAGAGATCTATTTTTCTATGAAGGATCTATCCTTTGAATCCTAGATTTCCCGAGCAACCCTACACTTAGTTTATAAAGGTTTATAGTGGTGGAAAACCTACAGTCAGGGAAAGAAAATTAAGGTTTCTAAACTAAAGTTGGATAAGTTTGTTGAAGAATTTAAGAAGAGATCTATTTTTCTATGAAGGATCTATCCTTTGAATCCCATACTACCCGAGCAACCCTACACTTAGTTGATAAAGTTTTAGAGTGGTGGAAAACCTATAGTCAGGGAAATAAAATTAAGGTTTCTAAATTAAAGTGGGATAAGTTTGTTGAAGAATTTAAGAAGAGATTCCTGACTAAACAATTTTATGTTAAAATTTTTAAAGAATTCTCTACTCTTCAACATGAATCTATGATAGTCAAAAAATATTATCAAAGGTTCATTAAGCTACTCAAATATGTTCCAAAATACAAAAATGAGGAAGTAAAATTATAAAAATTCATTTTAGGGGAACATCCCAAAATCAAAACCATCATAAGCATGCTCAATCCAAAAAAATTGTAGAAAGTCTATGATTTGGCATGGTAGGAAGAGATAAATAAAAAAATTAAAAGGGCTTACTTTAACTATCAAAAAACATATAAAAAAAAGAAAGAGGAGCTCAAGAAAAGAAAGAGCCATGGTTTTCTAAGATGGGATAAAAAAAAATAAAAATTAAATGGGGTGATAAAGAAAGATCCAAAATTGAAAATAAAAATAGAACTTTCACAGAAAAAATAGGAAGGATCATCCAGGAAAGATTTATCAGAGGCCTACACATCAGAGTATCCAACCTATACCAAAGAATAGGGTAAGAGAAAATAAAATAGAAACTAGGGATCCTAATATAGGATGTTTTTTATGTGGAGGGCCTTATTATGCAAACAAGTGTCCACAAAGAGCCAACCAAATGAAAGCCCTTGAAGAACAATCACACCATATTTATGCTACTACAGGTAATCCCAGTCCAGATGGCCAAGCTACGCCATTACTTTTGAAAGGTAAATTTTTTGATAAAAATGTAAATATTTTGGTTGATAGTGGTGCTATAGATTTTTTATTTCCCTAAATATAGCCAGGGATATACCAGTGAGATCAAGATATTTGGAAAATGGGTGGAAAGTTGGGTATGGATCAGGGTAAACCTCTTCTGTCAACCAATGTCTATTCGATACCTATATATCCCTACCTAATGAAAGAATAAATAGGCATCTATATGTAGCTCCATTACAATCATTTGATATTATTCTTGGGATGGATTGGTTAAATGACCACAAGGCTCTTATTGACTTTCAAGAAAGGTGGATAGAATTTATGAAAGAGCCTAACCAGTGGGTAAGGATTCATTGTGATCAAGGTAACTTTCAACCATATTTACTATCTACATTACAACTCAAGAAAGCAATTAGAATACATGGGGTACTTTATGTTGTCAAAATAAACAAGCATGATGAAAGTGAATTCAATCAGAAACTTTACAAGAAATTATCGATACTAAAATATTTTAAGGATATTTTTCATGAAGACTTACCTAGACTCCCTCCTTAATGAGAATTTGATTTCTCTATTGAACTCATACTAGGAGCTGAACCAATTGCTAGGTCCCCCTACCAAATGAATCTAATTGAGTTACAAGGGTTAAAAATATAGCTATAGGTTTTGTTGGAAATGATTTGATTAAACCAAGTGTTTCACCTTGGGGATATTTGATTTTTGTAAAAAAGAAATATGGATCCCTAAGGTTATGCATTGACTATATAATGCTCAATAAGTTAACCATTAAAAATAGATACACGTTGTCAAGAATTGATGATTTGTTTGATCAACTAAAAGGAGATTCTATATTTTAAAAAATTGATCTAAGATATGGTTACCATCAGTTGAGGATCAAGGAAGAAGACACTCACAAAACAACTTTTAGAACAAGATATGGGCATTATGAATTCACAATTTTACCTTTTAGGTTAACTAATACCCTGAAAATATTTATGAAACTCATGAATAGTGTCTTTTGTGAACAACTTGATCATTTTGTACTCATATTTCTAGATGACATCCTGATTTACTCCCAAAATAAAGAAGAGCATGATCAACATATGAGAATAGCACTGGAAATATTGAGAAAGAATCAACTATATAAGAAGATTTCTAAATGTGAATTCTACATCCCACAAGTCCAATACCTAGGACATATCATATCTACAGATTGGATTGCTATCAATCCTAAGAAAATTAAAGCAATAATCAATTGTCCTGCACCCACTAATGTGATTGAAGTACACAATTTTATGGGGATGGCAGGATATTATAGATGTTTTATTAGGAATTTTTCAAATATTCTTATCCAATTACTAACCTGAAGAGGAAAGATAAAATATTTAAATGGACAGAGCAATGTGAATAAGCTTTTAAAACTCTTAAGGAAAGGCTAACAACTACCCTAGTTCTAAAAATTCTTGATCCATTCGAAAGGTTGACAGTTTGTACAGATGCCTCTACTGAAGGTTTGGGTGGGATTTTAACTCATAATAAAGCAATCATAACTTATGAGTCTTAGAATATTAAAAATCACAAGACCAATTATGCTACTCATGATTTGGAGTTAGCAAACTGTAGTACATTCAATTGTTGAGCAAGGTGCAACGACAGTATTGTCATTGTTGTCAACACGGTCAGATAGATCGGTTGATGCAGTGGACAGGAGTTCAGAGGTTTATGTTAAATGCTTATGAGGATGTTTTTGATGTTTGGGTGAAGTTGTTACAGGTTGTTTGTGCAAATTTGCAAAAGTTGAAAAAATCGTCGAAAAGTTGTCAAAGCAGCAAAATAGTCAAAAAGTTGCAAAAGTCGCCACGGGCACAGTTGGACAGGATGGATCAGTTTGGAACATGCCAGCATGTCAGGAAATAGTCCAGAACAGCATTGGAGATGTCAGCACAGTTTTTGGAGTGATCGGTGGTGTTTCCGGTATCTTGGCGGATGATTTGGCAAGTGGTTGTACAGGCTGAAAAAGTGCAGGTTTTGTCAGAAGCACTGCGAACAAACCGTAAGGATTTATGTAGAAAAATTTGAACTGGAGGTGGTCGTTATCTTCAAGAACATGTGTTCCAAATTTCAATGAAAACGGAGAAACGAGGCGAATTTTACAAGCGTTGCAAGACTGTCACAAAAATGCTCTTTTTTGAAAAAGTGTGTCAATAGCAGTTTTTGTGGAAGTGGTACAGGCGAACCGTAAGGAGTTAGGTAGTGAGTTTTGGTTTGGACATAGTCAGTGTTGCAAATATTCTACGTTTCAAATTTCAGAGAAAACCGAGTTACGAGGTGAGAGTTATGATTTTTGCAAAAACGTTACAGGTCTCTTTTATGTCAATTTGTGCCACTTGGGCAAAATCCTTTAGTTGGCCGTTTCGACCTTGAAGAGTCGCCAGAGTTTCGGTTTCAGTGTTGTTACACCTTCAAGGCATCAAATAGATCATATTTTGTTTTTGGTTTGAGTTGTCACGTGGCTCCGAAGTATGAGAACGAGTAAGGTGTCAATTCTTTGCATGTGACGTGTTTGACGAAATGCCTTCTCAATATAAAAAAAGGGAGTTATATTATTTTAAGCAGTTTCATTAAATAAATATCTTTGGAGAAAGTGAAAAGTGAAAAGGAATGCAAGTGTGTGCATTTAAGTTAGAAGTGTTTTATTGAAGAGTGTGATTTTATTTTGTGCGGAGAGAAGAGTGTGTGGAGAAAAATAAAGAGTGAAAATCCGTGTTTTTGGGAAAAAGGTGAAAAATATCACTTTAGTATTTTGGGCATAACTTTCTCATACGATATCAGTTTTGGCTAAAATTTTGAGAGGAGGTCATAGACAGAGTTCTGCACAATACCCAGAAAGCGTTTAGCAATTGATAGAACGAGCTAAGAGAACGGTCAATTTTTATGTGAGAAGAGAAGATTCATATATGTCATTTTATTATCAATATCAAAATCAAGTGGGTGCTTGGTAGAGGGGTTGGTGCTCCTTTCTATTGGTGCAGATAAATCAGGGGTTGGTGCTCCTTTCTGTTGGTGCAGATAAATCAGGGGTTGGTGCTCCTTTCTATTGGTGCAGATAAATCAGGGGTTGGTGCTCCTTCTAGTGGGTGCTGGTAAATTGATTGTAAAGTTGGTGCTTTGCAAAGGTTGGATTTGGATGGGAGTCCAAATAGTCATTTTGAGGATGTAGCCAAATCGGTGAACCTCGGTACATCTTGTGTTGTGTGATGTTCTCTTGTTATACTTGCTTTATTTGGTTTCAAGTTTTCATTGTTTCGGCTTTAAGAGTTGAAGATTTAAGTTTTAAAAGAGCTACACTGATTCACCCCCCTCTCAGTGTCATTGTGAGACTAACAATTGGTATCAGAGTGAGGTTCCTGAACAAGCTTAACCGGCTAGGGTGATCTTGGAAGTGACACAATGGCAGGTGGTGAAGGCTTCTCATCAAACAAAGCACCATTGTTTGATGAAACTAATTACGCATTTTGGAGACTCAGGATGCAGACATATCTTTGTGCTTTGGGATACGACATTTGGGATTCAGTAGATAGTGGATACACAATACCCACCACTTCTCCAACCGATGCTTTCGGTAAGAAACTGTTTGAGAATGACTCAAAAGCAAAGAATGCTATCATGTGCGGATTAGTGGACAGTGAACTGGTAAAGATTATGAGTTGTAAAATGGCAAAAGAAATATGGGACAAACTGAGGAGCATTCATGAAGGAGACGTTAAGATCAAGGAGGCCAAGTTACAAACACATCGAGCTCGGTTCGAAGTATTAAAGATGAATGACGATGAGAACATAGAGGCATATATGCTGAGAGTTAATGAAGTCATTAATGCGATTAGAGGACTCGACGAGGAAATCAAAGATTCTGTCATCGTGAAAAAGGTATTAAGATCTCTTCCCCAAAGATTTGATTCTAAAGTTTCAGCTATAGAAGAAGCTAAAGATCTAAATTCTTTTAGTATGGATGAGATGCATGGTTCTTTGATTGCATATGAGATGAGAATAGGAAAATCTAAACCCACAGACAGAGAAGCTGCTTTTAAAGCCCATAAAAATATGAAAGCAAAACAAGAATCCGAGGAAGAAGAGACATCAGATGAAATGGAAGCAAACTTTGTTCGAAAACTAAAAAGGGGAAAAGGAAAATACAGAGGAAAGTTACCGTTTAAATGTTTCAATTATGGAGGCATTGGGCATTTTGCAGCTAAATGTCCACTTAATGAGAAGAACAAAAGTGATGAAGGATCGCACCAAGAAAGAAGTGACTGGAAGAAAAAAACAAATTTCAGAAAAGGCAACTTCAAGAAGAAAAGTTTCATCTCCAAGAATGTCAGTTCATCAGAAGACAGCTCCGGTGAGGATTCTGAAAAGGAAACAGGTGAAGCTCTTTTCATGGCACTCAAAGAAGAAAAAATAGAAAAAGAATAGGAATGTGATGAAGAAGAAATTGATGCAGAAGTAAATTTGGAAGAGGAACTAATTGCAGCTCTGGATGAATTGAAGATAGAAAGAAAAAAGAATAAGAAAATTTCAAGAAAGCTTGAGGATGCAAATGAAATCATAACCAGTTTGAAAGTACAGATAGAAGAATCCAAGAAAATATCTGAAGATCTCGAAGTGCAAATAACCATGAAAATAGATTATTGCAAGCAAGCTAGAAGAAGAGACAGTTGGTTTAAGGATGCAGATAGAAGAGATGAATCGTAAAATTAGTTGTTATCACAAACGTGAAGAAAGTTCTATGAAGTTGGATAAGATCATAAATAACCAAAAGACTACAGGCATCAAATTTGGTTTGGGCTTTGACGAAGGAGAATCATCAAATGGATCAAAGGCCATAAATGAAGAATCCATAAAGAATGAAGATAAGAAACAGGTTGATCAAGAAAAATTGACTCATGCAAAAGAAAGCAATAATGCAAGGCACGAAAGGAGAATTGACAATGATGGATTCACCAATGTCACACATCAAAGAAGAAGAAGATTTATGGCTCCTACGACAACATGGCAAAGACCATCACCCAGGTTCAATCATCTCTTTTCTGGTTACTATTTTAAATGCAATGGTTATGGACATAAGATTTCAGATTGCAAGTATAATGTAGGACCAAGGAATTTTACCAAGTAGAAA
Source organism: Wollemia nobilis (assembly GCA_028583015.1). NCBI lineage: Eukaryota > Viridiplantae > Streptophyta > Pinopsida > Araucariales > Araucariaceae > Wollemia > Wollemia nobilis. The sequence continues at coordinate 2,233,380 of JAQPPZ010003635.1, read as the reverse complement.
TGTTTTTTCACCTTTGATGGATTATGCAGTAGAATGTTATAACTATCATAATTTTGGGCACATTGCAAGAAATTGTCGAAGTACATTTGCATCAAATCAATTTCAGGGAAGAAAATTTCAACCAAATGGAATGAGACAAAATAGAAAATTTCTCGAAAAACATGCACAAGCTACTGAAAAAGAAAAGTCAAAACAAGAGCCCAAAACTCGTAATCAAACCAGAGTGGAAAGAAAAAGAGTGATCTAAGGAAGAAAAGGAATCCTTGATCGTACAAACAACATTTAAAGCACAAAATAAATCTGCACCATGGATACTTGATAGTGGATGCTCCAGTCATATGATAGGTGACAAACAAAAATTTGAGAAGTTACAACAATATGAAGGTGGTTCAATAAAATTTGGAAATAATGATGGAGCTAAGATAGTTGGCAAAGGTTCAGTTAAGATCAGTGATGGAAAAATCAAGTCAAAAGAAGTCTTGTTTGTGGTTGGTCTGAAGCATAACTTGTTGAGCGTAAGTCAGATTTGTGATAGAGGTCATGAAGTGATTTTTAAGAAGCAGGGTTGTGAAGTCGAGAAAAGCAAATAGTGGAAAGTTGATAGCAACTGGATCGAGGACATCTGGCAACCTGTACACTCTCTCAGAGACTTCAGAAGGAGCTTGCTTGATTGGACAGGAAGAAGAAAATTGGTTGTGGCACAAGAGGCTCGGTCATATCAGTTTTGACAATCTAGTAAAAATCAGCTCAAAAAAGGCAGTGAGAGATATTCCCACCATTGGAAAACCATCAAATAGCATTTGTGCTTCATGCCAAAAGGGGAAGCAAACTAGAGTCTCATTTAAAACAAAAGAGTACTACACAAGCAAACCTTTGGAACTAATACATACTGATTTATGTGGACCCATGAGAATGCAAAGCATAAATGGTGACAAATATTTTATGTTGTGTATAGATGACTATTCCAGGATGACATGGGTACTATTTTTGAAGCATAAATCAGAAGCTTTTGAGATGTTCAAGGTTTTCAAAAACCAAGTTGAGAATCAAACAGGAAAAAGGATTAAATGTTTAAGATCAGATAGAGGAGGAGAGTTCATTTCAGAGGATTTTACAGAGTACTATGAAAAATATGGTATTAGGAGACAGTTTTCAGCAGCCAGGACACCTCAGCAGAATGGTGTGGTAGAAAGAAAGAACAGGACAGTGCAGGAAATGGCATGGACTATGTTGATTGAGAGCAAAGTAGCAGATAGATTTTGGAAAGAGGCAGTCCATACTACGGTATACATCCAAAATAGGTGCATGTTGAGGACGCATGAAAGCAAAACTCCTTATGAGTTGTGGTTCGGTAAAAAGGCAACAACAAGATACTTTAAAGTTTTTGGCAGCAAGTGTTACATCAAAAGAACTGAAGAAAACCTTGGTAAGTTTGAAGATAGAGCGGATGAAGGTATTTTTCTTGGCTATTCGTCAAAAAGCAAAGCTTACAAATGCTACAACAAGAGGCTAAGGAAAATTGTGGATAGTGTCGATGTTAAAGTTGATGAAGGTAGGGAACGAGTAATTAGCTATGAAGAGAACTACCCAATTTATGAAGAGGTTATTGAAGGAGATGAGGAAAAGGAAATGAAAAAGAAACAAAAAATTGACTCAGATGATTCAAACAGTGATTCAGAAGTGGAAGAAAATAAGAAATTCAAAATAGGCAGTTGCAGAAAGATCATCCTAGAGAGCAAATAATTGGAGACCCCATAGTTGGTGTTCAGACAAGAAGAAGAGTAGTAAGTAACTACTCTCTATTATCCAGCATTGAGCCCAAAAATGTTGTTGACGCAAGCAAAGATGAAAGTTGGATGAAGGCAATAAATGAAGAATTAGATCAGATCGAGAAAAACAAAACTTGGGAGTTAGTACCAAGACCTGCAAATAAAAATATAATCGGTACTAAATGGGTCTTTCGAAACAAATTGAATGAAGACGGATAGGTAGTCAGGAATAAAGCAAGATTGGTATGTAAAGGCTATGCACAAGTTGAAGGTATTGACTTTGAGGAAACCTTTGCACCTGTGGCTAGACTAGAGGCAATTAGGTTTACAAGAATTTCAAAGTTTATCAAATGGATGTGAAATCAACATTTTTGAATGGGAAACTTGAAGAAGAGGTTTATATTGAGCAGCCGAGATGGTTTCCAACTTGGTGATGATCCCAACTTGGTTTGCAAGTTGAAGAAAGCATTATATGGCTTAAAACAGAGCACCCCAAGCATGGTATGCAAGGCTAGACAACTATCTTACTCAACAAGGGTTCAAGAAAGGTATGGTGGATAGTAATTTGTATGTCAAAATAGAAAATGGCCATCTTATTGTTCTTGTTGTATACGTAGATGATATCATATTTGGCAGCAACAAAGATGAGTCATGTAAAGATTTAGCAAATAAGATGCAGAAAGAATTTGAAATGTCAATGATTGGTGAACTTTCGTATTTCCTCGGGTTGCAAGTTAATCAAAATGAGAAGGGCATATTTATTTCTCAAATTAAATATGTGAAAGAGATGCTAAAAAAGTTCACAATGGAGGATTGTAAGCCAGTTAGCACTCCCATGACGACAAGTTGCAAGTTGAGCAAGGATGACAAATCTCCACATGTTGATCAAACCATGTACAGATCTATGATTGGGAGCTTATTGTACTTGACAGCTACTAGACCAGATATTTTGTAGGCAGTATGCATGGTAGCACGATTTCAGGCTAGTCCCAAGGAGACTCATGTGACAAGTAGTGAAGAGGATTCTTCGGTACCTCAAGGGTACTATGGAGTATGGGTTATGGTATCCGAAAGGTAAGGACTTCACCCTTATTGCGTATTCAGATGCAGATTGGGCAGGATGTGTAGATGACAGAAAGAGTACCAGTGGAGGTGCATTCTATCTTGGAGACAGGTTGGTCGCGTGGCACAATAAGAAACAAGAGTCAGTCTCCTTATCCACAACAGAGGCAGAATATATTACAGCGACAACGTGTTGTACGCAGGTATTATGGATGAAACAAACCCTGAAAGATCTTGGTATTAACTTCAGTGAGCCAATTTTAGTTAAGTGTGATAACACCAGTGCCATTAACATCTCAAAGAATCCGGTTATGCATTCTCGCACAAAACATATTGCTATCCGGTATCACTTTTTGAAGGAGAAAGTTGCGGAAGGTGAGGTTAAGTTGGATTTTGTTCCAACAATAGAGCAAGTAGCGGATATCTTCACAAAACCGTTGCCCAAGGAAGTCTTTGAGTACCTTCACAATAAATTGGGAGTGGTCACGCTTCCCAAGAATTGACTAGCTATCGGGACCACATTCTCAGGGGGAGCATTTGTGTATTTGTTTATCTTTTTGCTCATGTTTGTGATTTTTGCTAAGTGTAATAATTTTTGCCTGAGAATGTTGTGCATGGACTCAGGGGGAGTTTGCAGTAGCCCTTTGGTATTGTTGTCAAAGGGGGAGAAGAGTTACAGGAAATTGCACGTGTGTTGCCAACAATTCCAAAGGGGGAGATTGTTGAGCAAGGTGCAACGACAGTATTGTCATTGTTGTCAACACAGTCAGATAGATCGGTTGATGCAGTGGACAGGAGTTCAGAGGTTATTCAGAGTATGTACAGTGATGTTAAATGCTTATGAGGATGTTTTTGATGTTTGGGTGAAGTTGTTACAGGTTGTTTGTGCAAATTTGCAAAAGTTGAAAAAATCGTCAGAAAGTTGTCAAAGCAGCAAAATAGTCAAAAAGTTGCAAAAGTCGCCACGGGCACAGTTGGATAGGATGGATCAGTTTGGAACATGCCAACATGTCATGAAATAGTCCAGAATAGCATTGGAGATGTCAGCACAGTGTTTGGAGTGATCGGTGGTGTTTCCGGTATCTTGGCGGATGATTTGGCAAGTGGTTGTACAGGCTGAAAAAGTGCAGGTTTTGTCAGAAGCACTGTGAACAAACCGTAAGGATTTATGTAGAAAAATTTGAACTGGAGGTGTTCGTTATCTTCAAGAACATGTGTTCCAAATTTCAATGAAAATGGAGAAACGAGGCGAATTTTACAAGCGTTGCAAGACTGTCACAAAAATGCTCTTTTTTGAAAAAGTGTGTCAATAGCAGTTTTTGTGGAAGTGGTACAGGTGAACCGTAAGGAGTTAGGTAGTGAGTTTTGGTTTGGACATAGTCAGTGTTGCAAATATTCTACGTTTCAAATTTCAGAGAAAACCGAGTTACGAGGTGAGAGTTATGATTTTTGCAAAAACGTTACAGGTCTCTTTTATGTCAATTTGTGCCACTTGGGCAAAATCCTTTAGTTGGCCGTTTCGACCTTGAAGAGTCGCCGAGTTTCAGTTTCGGTGTTGTTACACCTTCAAGGCATCAAATAGATCATATTTTGTTTTTGGTTTGAGTTGTCACGTGGCTCCGAAGTATGAGAACGAGTAAGGTGTCAATTCTTTGCATGTGACGTGTTTGACGAAATGCCTTCTCAATATAAAAAAAGGGAGTTATATTATTTTAAGCAGTTTCATTAAATAAATATCTTTGGAGAAAGTGAAAAGTGAAAAGGAATGCAAGTGTGTGCATTTAAGTTAGAAGTGTTTTATTGAAGAGTGTGATTTTATTTTGTGCGGAGAGAAGAGTGTGTGGAGAAAAATAAAGAGTGAAAATCCGTGTTTTTGGGAAAAAGGTGAAAAATATCACTTTAGTATTTTGGGCATAACTTTCTCATACGATATCATTTTTGGCTGAAATTTTGAGAGGAGGTCATAGACAGAGTTTTGCACAATACCTAGAAAGCGTTTAGCAATTGATAAAACGAGCTAAGAGAACGGTCAATTTTTATGTGAGAAGAGAAGATTCATATATGTCATTTTATTATCAATATCAAAATCAAGTGGGTGCTTGGTAGAGGGGTTGGTGCTCCTTTCTGTTGGTGCAGATAAATCAGGGGTTGGTGCTCCTTTCTATTGGTGCAGATAAATCAGGGGTTGGTGCTCCTTCCAGTGGGTGCTGGTAAATTGATTGTAAAGTTGGTGCTTTGCAAAGGCTGGATTTGGATGGGAGTCCAAACAATTCATTTTGAGGATGTAGCCAAATCGGTGAACCTCGGTACATCTTGTGTTGTGTGATGTTCTCTTGTTATACTTGCTTTATTTGGTTTCAAGTTTTCATTGTTTCGGCTTTAAGAGTTGAAGATTTAAGTTTTAAAAGAGCTACACTGATTCACCCCCCCCTCTCAGTGTCATTGTGAGACTAACATCAGTTACTACCTAGAGGTATTATTTTTTAGGGAAACCCTTTGACTTAAAAACAAATCATCAAATTCTAAGATACATATTCACCCAACCACTTCTGAATAAAGGCAATATCGGTGGCTGGAATTTTTAGCAGAATATGACTTTGGAATTGAATACATTAAGGGTAAAGAGAATAATATAGTAGATGCCTTAAGTCATATAAGATACATAGCTACTATTTCCAGTTGTTTCATAGACTTATTTAACAAGGTCAAGGAGCAATAGTTGCATGATAGCTATTATGGAAAATGTCGAGTTTGGGTTGAGGTAGAACCTAGAGGCTAGGATTTCAGTACAAAAAAATATTTTGTTCTTTAGAGATAGACTTGTTGTTTTAGAAATACGAGGATTAAGGAACCTCATCTTACAAGAAGCATATTGTACTCCATACTATGCACATCCTAGAGGGGCTAATATGAGAGAAAATATGAGAAAAACCTTTTATTGACTAGGTATAAAATGATATATTAATAATTTTATGGCCAAATGTCTCGAATGTTAGAAATTAAAGGCTAATCATCAATACCCAGTAGGGAAGTTTTATCCTCAAGATATCCTAGAATAGAAGTGGTAAGTAATCAATGGATTTCATTGTAGGGCTATCTAATACAAAATTCTAGCATGATGTGATTCTGGTTGTGGTGGATAAATTGACCAAGGTTACCCACTTTATACAAAATAATGTCAAGTATGATGCTTCTGCCATAGCTAGAAAATTTTCTAGGGAGATTGTGTGGATGCATGGATTACCTAAAGTTATTATTTTAGATAGAGATCATAAATTCACCTATGAGTTTTGGTAAACCTTACATCGAGCCTTGGGTACAAAATTGAATATTAGTTTTGTATATCATCTAGAGATAGATGGCCAAATTGAATGAGTAAATTAGGTCCTTGAGCACATGCTATGCATGTGTTGCATGGAACACAAGACTAAATGGGAAGAATATCTCTATATAGTGAAATTTGCATGTAAGAATAACCATCATGCTTCTTTAGACATGGCACCTTTTGAGGATCTATATGGGAGATGGTACATAACTCCTCTATCATAGGATAATTTGAAGGATTGAATTATGATTGAAGTGGATGTTATCAGGAATATGAAGAAACAGTTGAAAGTGAAACGACTCAAAGAAGACATGGATCAACAAAAGAGCTATGTTGACTTGAAAAGAACTCCAAGGGAATTTTCTATGGGTGAAAGAGTCTTTATTTTGGTAAAACCTAATATGATATGATCCTAGATTTTTTGGCCCTTTTGAAATTATAGAAAAGATCAATCCAATGGCCTATAAACTTACTCTTCCACCCATTCTTTCGAAGATCCATGATGTCTTCTATATATCCCTACTTCATAAATATGTTTTTGACCCCTCATATGTCTAGAATATATCCAAATTACATATGGTAGATCCTCTTGTAGTTGAATTCTTCCTAGTCCAAATTCTAGCCTACCATACCAAAAATTTGAGGAAAAGAGGTTAATCAATGTAAGGTCCAATGAGACCAATTTTTAGAAAGGAATGCTACATGGGAGGATGTAGATTCCATGAAAGAACAATTTCCTTATATTTTTATTTGAAATGTAATTAAAACACATGGGACTATGTTTAAAACTAGGGGGAGAGAATGTAATGGTCCTCCCAAAACATGCTTTATGATATTGTTATTTATATTGATGAGCATCTCTTTTTGTAATTTCTATTTTAATATGCTTTATTATTATTGGGATATGGTACTGTTGATGGTCTCTATTTTGCAGGTACAGGTCCTCAAGAAATAAAATGAGAAATTATGACAGTGTGAAACATCACTGCGATGAGGTATTTGCATTGTTAAGGATGAAAAAATCCTTATCATTGATACACTCACCAGTGGCTCATGAGTACATGGAAGCTTAATTGCATTCATATAGATGCATTATGCTTATGTGTGTTGCATCTTGAGTGAATGCTTTGAAATTTTTAGTATAATATTTATCTTTGAGTGATTAAATACTTATCTTTTAACCTCCAATGCCAAGGAAAGTGCCATAAGCATAGGAGTTGATCCTGCCAGGAAGACGATAATTTTTTTTATCATCAGATTGCCTATGGGAATCAAATTGGAGGTATAAATGTGAGTAATATAATTTGTTGGTATGATTGTATGTTTTCCATTTGTTTTGTTCCTTTATTATAAAAAGCGGAAAATTAATATTGAAAGAATTAAAATACTATAACAATTTTCTTTATAAAATAAAATAAAATGTTATTAACAAAATATTAAAACAAAATGTTGTTAGTAAAATATTATTTTTTATTAACAAATGAATGTTATTAAATTCAAATATAGGAAATCACCTTTTAAATTAAAGGTATGCATGTTTGGTCTTATGTGGTAATGTCCTCCTTTCAAAATGAAACTTTGTCCAAATATTGTATATCCACCTAGCAAAGTAGAACCGTGGTGAGCTGGAATCCCTCATGCTTTCTCTTTGCCCATAAATTGATCTGTTAGGAAGGGTTGAGCATGCTTTTTTATATGTTGGTTATGTGTATTTTATGGAACGGATTAAAATAATGCAAGGGAATTCTGACAATTTTTCAAGTCAAATCCTTCCATAGCAATGTTTATGATATTTCATTGTTTTACTTCTCTTACTGAATGACTATGATGAATTAAGGACTTTTTGCTATTTGATATAGTATAGTGGGTGCACTATAGAATCACTCTACTAAATGGTTTGCCATGTTGAGTGATTGTTAATAATATTGGGTTACTATAAAGCTAGTATGCAGAGCCATCCCTACTATCCAACCTGTGTGGTCGTCCTTCACTTGGAAGGAATCCCTTCACCTTCTATCAGTTTCTAGCTTGATAACCCTTGTATCAGATGTTTGATTGTTGTTTTTTTTTAGGAAAAAAACTTCATTTTGGATTGTTCTTAATATGTGGTAATACGGAAATTGCTCTCTATCTAAACTTGTCCTAAATTTGAGCATACCACGAGCTTGTAGTTTACTACTGTATTTTTAATTAAATGTATCCCTTTGTCATAGTATCAAGGATATATATATATATATCCTTAAGACTATGACAAAGGGATACATTTAATTTTTGTATTTAATATATATAAGTAAAGATAAACCTATTATGAAATTGTATGACTTAAGTTTGGGAAGAAACTATATTGTGTATAAATGGTTGGGAGATTTACATGAATTGGTATGGTTGTGTATGCACGTAGTGTTGAGTGTTAGTCCAATATTTAGGTATTGCACTGCATATAACATAAAATAATACCTATGAATGCATTAATCCACGTTGATATCATCAATATTGATGCCATGACTCATGGAATGGGGGGGCGAAGAGCTTGTTGTTGCAGTGTGGATCGATGTACGGGAGGCACTATTACCTTGAGATTTACAATAACTACATAGTGGAATTTATTCTTCCTGGATTCATAAACCTAAGTAAATTTTGATGGATATAAATATCCTTACCTATGTAGGAGAATGATTGCCTTCCTTTTGTATTTAATTTTATTTTTTGTTCAATCGAAAGTGGTAATGTTGTATAATACTTAGGACATTAAAAATATTTTAAAAATCTATACTCCATATTCTAAGTGTCACTATGCTTGGGGTCATAGGATGATGTATGGATTTTCCACCCCTTCATGATAAGTTTAACTTATAATTATCTATTGAATGACACAATAGGTACCTAATGTATATATGATGTTAAATAATTATTTTAAATCTTAAGCTTTCATCTGCGGTTTTCATAAGATAGAAAGAGGTTGATATGAGTTGTCTTCATATTAAATATTTATGTTGGATAGTTAATGAAATTATTTATGAACTAAATGGTCAAATAAATATCCCTATTGGAGAACGTAAATGCACCTTTAATGTTGTTGAAGTTAGGCCCAATTACATACAAATGTCCCAAGATATGTTTCATTCAACATGAGATTTTAAGATTAAATTCTCTTAAAAAGAGATCATCTTTGATTGCACCATTTGTGAATGTTTATAGAGGCTTAATATGTTTATAGTATAATTTTTATTTTTTCTTATGAACGATGGAGATATTACATTAATGAAAACCAACATTAATATCTACTTTAAAATCTAGAAAATCAATTACATGGTATCCAATGTGTAACCGTTAAATGTTCCTCGTATTCCTTTGAATTCATGCTTTTTAGTTATGACCAAGAAAAATATAGATTGCTCTGTTAAGTTCATAGAGCCTGAAATAGCTCTAAGATTAAAAAAATTATAGCATCAAACTTGTGTTGTTCGATGTTTAAAGGCCCTTCTTGGTCATTCATTTTTGAATGCCAATGATCATGTAGATAGAATAAAAAATGTAATATTCTAAAATATCTTTTTCATTATATGAAAATTTTTGGAAGATGTTAAATATCCCTTAGAATCTTAATGTCCATTATTTTCATTTTTTGTTGCTTTGATTATATTTGGTTGATTTTGAAAAACAATGTTATTAATAATTTTTTGTTATTAGAACATGGATGAGAATGAGTTAAATTATTACATTTTGAGATTATGAAAAAATAGGGTAAGTAGAAGATTATGAATTAGGGTAAGTAGTCCCTCCCTGAGTAGAACCTTAAATATAAATTTACCCTAAACCAAATTTATCGGTGAGGATGACATGAAAACCTTGGACCTATATTTTTTTAAACTAAAATCATCGATGAGGATGAATAAGAGAATCAAGATGCCCACTACCATTGGAATTGTGAGTATGTAACAAATGTGATTTGTGAATGTTTTCTAACTATGGGTGGAATGGGATATCTATCTAGGATATTGTACAAGTAGTACGATGGTGGAAATTGCATGGGATTGACAAATAAGGGGTCTTGAAGGAGGACTATATCTTTAGATGAGATTAACTGATGAGGGAAAATCTTGGTGGGAGATATCGAACTCCTGGATAAGATTCCACGGTGATTCATAATGGGATGTACCACCATATTTGCAATGTCATCAAGCAATCAATGATAAAAGCCAAGTGAATGACGTGACCTTAATTTCCCATGGTGTTAGATATCTATCTACATCCATGGTCTCTAGTTAAGCACCACAACATTTACACTAAATCCCTTACATGTTTGGTAACATATGAGTTAAACTACACTCGGGGTTCCATTATACATGTTAAGGAAGGGAGTTATGTGTCCACCCTCTAGGTATTATGGGCCCTAGAGGATAACCCACATCGTGATTCTTGATTCACCGAAGAAAATGGGTGAGATATAGGATCACTAAAAGGCACTATTTTATAGTATTATTTCTTTTTGTTTTCATAGTCAAGTGGATTTAAGGTTATATATATATATATATATATATATATATATATATATTGTGTGTGTGTGTGTGTGTGTGTGTGTGTGTGTGTGTGTGTGTGTGTTTGTGCGCGTGCGTGCATGCGTGCGTGCGTGTGCACGCAAAACCTCTATAAACCTTATCCCATTTGATTAAAATACTTTTTTGAATTTAAGAGATAAAAAATGTCTTTCAACATTTGATTAGTCTATATGTGTGTGTGTGTGTGTGTGTGTGTGTGCGTGTGCGCGCAAAACCTCTATAAACCTTATCCCATTTGATTAAAATACTTTTTTGAATTTAAGAGATAAAAAATGTTTTTCAACATTTGATTAGTAAGACCAATAAATAATGATGTTGTAAACAAGGTTCATTTTACAAATTTTAAAATTAATTATAATTTAATTTTGCATGATAGTAGTCATCATTGTTACCTTGATTACCTTTTTTTTTATTCAAACTTTTATTTGTTTAATTTTTTTAGTGTATATAATATATCCATGTTCCTTTTCAATATAGAATTTGAGAATATATGTTTAATATATCTAATATTAATTATAAAAATTTAATAAAAATGTATATTCTCTGTATAGTTTATTTATACATTTTTCCTTTCTTTTAGTTTAGCTTTGATTTTTCAAAATGTTCAAAACTATGTTATAATTTAAAACTTTATTTTTTAAAGCAAATATATCTAATATTGATAAGGTTCCTTTCATATTGAAAAATATGAAAAATATATAAGAGTGTATTTATGATCAGTCTCATATCAAGGAGATTTAGGGTAACAAGTTGTATCAATCAAGTAATGTATTTTTGGGTATAGAATGAAAACCCCTTTTTGAATTTAGGAGAGAGAATGAAAATTCTTTTAAAATTTCATTACTGAGATCATTCAAATACATCACTTATATTGTAGATTTTTAGTTAATCATTGTTTTATTTTGCATTATTTTAGTCATTATTATTATCTTAATTGCCACTTTTCTCTTTATTCCAATTCTTATGACACATCAAAATTGTAATCTAATTCATGGTTAAATGATCAGTCTCATATCAAGGAGATTTAGGGTAACAAGTTGTATCAATCAAGTAATGTATGTTAGGGTATATAATGAAAACCCCATTTTGAATTTAGGAGAGAGAATGAAAATTCTTTTAAAATTTCATTACTGAGATATTTCAAATACATCACTTATGTTGTAGATTTTTAGTTAATCATTGTTTTATTTTGCATGATTTTAGGTATTTTTGTTATATTAAGTGCCACTTTTGTCTTATTTCCAATTCTTTTGTTATGTAAGCCCTTTGGATCATGATTAATCTTGTTATGATTAATCCCTCTTTAGAACTTGTAATTAACCTAAATACCTCTTGTTATGTCATATTAAGTTAAAGTTTACTACGTAATTTAGATTTTGGTATTGGTATAAATGCCTCTCACACTCCACACTCCTTATTCGATTATTTGAGTGTTTTGAATCTTATATATGGATAATATAGTGACTATTTATAGTGCCTATGGGTGCCCACTATATAACTCTCTTTCTTTTCCTTCTTTATGCTTTCTATATAATATTTTAGTGTATGGATTAATTCTATTCATTTTCAAAAAATATTGTGAGTTTCATTATGGTATCAGAGCAAGTATGTAGCAACCTAACTTGGTCATGAAAAAATACTTTTTGAAGCCTCCAATTCTTCTTGTAATTTTTAGGATGATTTTTCCTTACAATACAATGAACTATTTCTACATAAGAGGCAAAAAGGACTTTTTATTTCCTCCTACCATTCTAAAAGTATTGGATAAAAATGGTTTGCTTCACTCATATCATCAAAGTGGATCATAAGAAATAAGAGTGAAGAAATGCATTTGTTGGTTTATAAAATATGTACAAAAAGTTCAAATTTAAAATTTTGAGTCCAATGCATTATTTCCACTCTAACACGATACCGTCTAGACTAGAGGTATATTTTTCCTTCTTTAAGGATATGGGTCATGCCCTCATAAAATCAATACAAATAATATTATGACTAAGAAAGCATCATAAAAAATATGGGTTTGAATCTTTGCATTGCTCAATTTCTAAATAAAATATATTTTTTCAAACATCTATATTAGAGAGGAAAAGCCTATGGTCCAAAGCCTCCACTCCCTGCTTGTTTATTACTATGGAATAATAACATGTGCTATGATTTGAAGGCTAAGAGGTATGAGTTTCAATATTAAAAAAAATATATTATAGGATGCCAGGATGTGTAGAAATCCAATTTGTGTACCCACATGGCTTGCTATAGACATATAATTGAAGCAAACTTACCCAACCTTCAAATCTACTAAAACTCATCAATTAAATCCCATTCACAAGCTTTTTAATCAAGAAAATTGAATAAACCTTCTTCACGTATGACTTTGGTATTTTTGTGATGGCTTTTAAAGTATTAATATCAATATAAAACTCATAGGATAAATATAATATGATCAAATAGTAATATCGATATAATAATGTAAATGGAATAATATGAGCCAACTAATATATAAATCAAGGCTTATAATATATCAACTACCATTCATTTATAAGCAACAATATATGAATGTGATAACCTAAATCATACATGTACAAAGCATGTAGCACAACTTAAAATATTATTTGCTCAAATGTATGCACTCTTTATTACTTCTCTTCTTACAAATGTATCATAAACTCTATTTCAATAAGGATAAAAATACTCACTGTGCTCATTATACTCACCTTGTTTGTTGTGTATGAGATATATGATATGTTCCTCCATGGAGTAATATATAGCCATTGTAGAATGATTCTTTGGTTACTTGAATATTCCTTTCTTTATGCCAAGTCTCATAACTCTTGGTTTCTCTATATGACACTTGCATACACATGATTTTATCTTGTATGCACACCTAGATATGACTCTTCACTTAGCACACTCTAATATAAAGAAACTTGTGCACACTCACACATAAGACACTTATGCACATATACTCACATTACACATGCACACTTGCACACATGACACTTGTGCATATCCTCTACATTGAAACTTACATAAAAGGGAACTATAAATCACTCATATAAACTATAGACACAAACCTTAATCTATTATATATTTATATTTATACCATGAAGGTAACATGGGGGTACATTAGCATGTACCAAATAATGTAATATTCTCTAACACCCCCTGTATTACATTACTTGGTTATTGAAGACTTAAGTCTTCAATCAAGGTTTTATTTTTCAAGTGATATTAAGACTTGTGTTTTTTGTGTTCTCTTTTTTCCTTATTCAAAATTTTCTTGATGTTGTCTTCCTGTATCCTGATAAATTGCAAGATTAGTAACCTTCAAATCCTATAAAATAAATTTATCTTCATTGATTATCAATTTTGCTAAAATAGCGTCGAATTTATTTTCTTTAATAGTTTCTTCTAACTCTTGAATCTCATGATCTAGATGTCCTTTTTTATTTCCCTCTCTCTATTACAACTAAGGTTGACTATAATGATACTGAGGATACCAATGTTGAAATTATTGTTGATGATGTGGATTGTATTGAGTTTGATATTTTCTTTGTTGTACTATTTTATTTTGACCACTTTTATTCATCTAATAAACTTCAAAAGCTTTTAAAAATTTAAATAAACTAATTCTTGTACCCTATCACTCCAAATAGAACTTAAACAAAAACTCATTACTCTTATCTTAACCTTAATAACAAAGATCTAATAAATACCTTCATACTTTATAAAAAATTATTAATATTCCTTATTTATCCTTATAAAACCTTATAAATATTATAGCTCCTAATTTAATCAAATCTTATAAAGAAACATTAGAAAAATAAAATACCTCCAACAACTTTCTATGTGATCGTTGCTCGATAAAATGTTACAAGAGTCTTGATTCATTATCCCACATGTATCCCATGATGGCCTTCATGGTGGTTTATAAAGCACAATATCCACATAGAGCTTTGCAAATCAATAAGCATGCTTTTGGGTGAAATACCTAGTAGAAGCAGGTCAACCATGATCCAACCCCTCAAACAAGCGAATCATGGCCATGCTATATGCTCCATCCTCTCCTATGGGAGCATCACTTTATGGTGGTGAGTGTGGATTTCTCCCCATATGTGGTTTTTGTTGGTTTATTTCCCTTGTGGGTCTCATGTTAGCTCTAGGGTCCATTATTTTCTCCTCTCGTACTACCCAATCTCGTACTTTCATAAATAAAAAATTCTAAAAATACCTTGAGCAACTTTGTGAGAGTCTTGAGCCATTATCCCACATGTATCCCATGATGACCCTCATGGTGGTTTATAAACCGCAACACCCACATAGAGCTTTGCAAATTATGAAGTAGGATTTTGGGTGAATACCCTAGTGGAAGCAGGCCAACCATGACCCAACCCCTCAAACGAGCGAATCATAGCCATGCTATATGCTCCATCCTCTCCTATGAGAGCATCGCTCAATGGTGGTGAGTATGGATTTCTCCCCATGTGTTGTTTTTATTGGTTGATTTCCCTTGTGGTCCCCATGTTAGCTCTAGGGTCCATTATTCACTCCTATCATACTACCCAGTCTTGTACTTTCATAAATAAAAATTTCTAAAAATACCTTGAGCAACGTTGTGAGAGTCTTGAGCCATTATCTCAAATTTATCCCATGATGGCCCTCATGGTATTTTACAAAGCACAACACCCACATAGATATTTGCAAATCAGGAATCAATATTTTGGGTGAAATGTCCTAGTGGAAGTAGTTCAACCATGATCCAACCCATCAAATGAATGAATCATGGCCATGTTATATGCTCCATCCTCTCTTGTGGTAGCATTGCTCGATGGTGGTGAGTATGGATTTCTCTTCATGTGTGGTTTTAATTGTTTAATTTCCCTTGTGGACCCCATGTTAGCTCTAGGGTCCATTCTCCACTCCTCTCGTGTTGCCCAATCTTGTACTTTCATAAATCAAATTTTTAAAAAAACCTTGAGCAATGCTACGATTTTCTTGAGAAATTATCCCACATGTATCCCATGATGGCCCTCATGGTATTTTATAAAGCACAACACCCACATAGATATTTGCAAATTAGGAAGTAGGCTTTTGGGTGAAATGCCCTAGTGGAAGCAGGCCAACCATGACCCAGCCCCTCAAATGAGTGAATCATGACCATGTTATATGCTCCATCCTCTCCTATGGGAGCATCGATCAATGGTGGTGAGTGTGTATTTCTCCCCATGTGTGGTTTTCGTTGGTTGATTTCCCTTGTGGACCCCATGTTAGCTCTAGGGTCCATTCTTTGCTCCTATTGTACTACCTAGTCTCATACTTTCATAAATAAAAAATTCTAAAAATACCTTGAGAAACATTACAAAACTCTTGAGATATTATCCCACATGTATCCCATGATGGCCCTCATGGTGGCTTATAAAATACAACACCTACATAGAGCTTTGCAAATCAAGAAGTAGGATTTTAGGTGAAATTCCCTAATGGAAGTAGGTCAACCATGACCTAGTCCCTCAAATGAGTGAATCATGACCATGCTATATGATTCATCCTTTCCTATGGGAGCATCACTCGATGGTGGTGAGTATAGATTTATCCCCATGTGTGGCTTGTATTGGTTGATTTTCCTTGTGGTCCTCATGTTAGCTCTAGGATCTATTCTCTACTCCTATCATACTGACTAGTCTCATACTTTCATAAATAAAAAATTCTAAAAATACTTTAAAAAATGTTGCGAGAGTCTTGAGACATTATTCCACATGTATCCCATAATGGCCCTCATGGGGGTTTATAAATCACAACATCCACATAGATATTTACAAAATAGGAAGTAGAATTTTGGATGAAATGCCCTAGTGGAAGCAGGTCAACCATGACCCAACCCCTTAAACGAGCGAATCATGGACATGCTATATGTTTCATCCTCTCTTATGGAAACATAAATCGATGGTGGTGAGTATGGATTTCTCTCCATGTGTGGTTTCCATTGGTTTATTTATCTTGTGGGCCCCATGTTAGCTCTAGGGTCCATTCTCCTCTTCTCTTATACTGCCCAGTCTCGTACTTTCATAAATAAAAAATTCTAAAAATACCTTGAGCAATGTTACGAGAGTCTTGAGACATTATCCCACATGTATCCCATGATGGCCCTCATGGTGGTTTATAAAGCACAACACCCACATAGAGCTTTGAAAATTAGGAAGCATGCTTTTGGGTGAAATGCCCTAGTGGAAGTAGGTCAACCATGATCCAACCCCTCAAACAAGCGAATCATGGCCATGCTATATGCTCCATCCTCTCCTATGGGAGCATCACTTGATGGTGGTGAGTGTGGATTTCTCCCCATGTGTGGTTTTTGTTGGTTGATTTCCCTTGTGGGTCCCATGTTAGCTCTAGGGTCCATTCTTTGCTCCTCTCATACTACCCAATATCGTACTTTCATAAATAAAAAATTCTAAAAATAGATTGAGCAACTTTGTGAGAGTCTTGAGCCATTATCCCAAATGTATCCCATGATGGCCCTCATGGTGTTTTATAAATCACAACACCCACATAGAGCTTTTCTGATGCAGGAGCATCCAGGGCAGCACTGCAATCTTGCATCAACAAAAAAAAAAAAATGTTTAAGTGTTGAAAAGATGTCGCGATATCGCGACATAAAAAGTGTCGCGATATCGCGACATGTTTTTAACAAAGGACGTTGGCGGAAAATATGTCGCGATATCGCGACATAAAAGGTGTCGCGATATCGCGACCGAAACAAGACAAAGGACGTGGGCAGAAAAGATGTCGCGATATCGCGACATAAAAGGTGTCGCGATATCGTGACACAAAACGAAGGAAGAAGTCAGTAGGAAAAGATGTCGCGATATCGCGACATAAAAGGTGTCGCGATATCGTGACACAAAAATGAGAAAGACGCTAGCAGGGAAACTATCGCGATATCGCGACAGGTTTCATAGGAGAGGCAAGGAAGGCAAAGATGTCGCGATTTCGTGACATGTCACGATTTCGTGACCCAAAAGCAGAAGAGCGTATGGAAGACAAAGATGTCACGATTTCGTGACCCGAAAGCAGAAGAGCGTACGAAAGACAAAGATGTCACGATTTCGTGACATGTCATGATTTTGACCCAAAAGTAGAAGAGCGTACGGAAGACAAAGATGTCACGATTTCATGACCAAGCAGAAAGAGCGTACGAAGGACAAAGATGTCACGATGTCGTGACATGTCATGATTTCGCGACCCAAAAGCAGGAAGATGGAGCGAAGGAGCGAAACTATCGCGATATCATGACATGTCATATTTTCGTGGCACAAGGACAGAGAAGGGGCCAGAGACCGAAAGGTGTCGTGATATCGTGACCTGTCATATTTTTGCGCTCAAAGGGAAAGCCGAAGATGAAGAGTCGAAAAGGCAGACGTTTCGAATACCAGGACAACGAAGCGGCACGGGAAGACGAAACGAAAGGTTCTGGAAGAGGAAACGAAGGGCCACTAGCTGGAAATGAAGCGTCACCTGAGAACCTTTAAAAAGGAGAACAGAGGCATGCACAAGGGCTAGAAAATTTTTGGAACGATAATATTTTTTTGTATTTCCAGATTTGAGAAATTCTGTAAAGGCGCAACTCTTCTACGACTTCTGTAATATTCTATTGTGACTGTAATATTCTGTTGTAACAGTAATTCTCTGCTGCATTTGAATAAAATAAAACTATTTTTCTTCTCTGTAATTTTGGCTCTCTATCAAGTGGTATCAGAGCGGGAGTTCCTGAGTGTGTGAGCAGACCGTCGAAAGTGAGGCAGCTTGCACCAGGACAGGTGGAAGGATTCTGAGAAGAGAGAATGGGAGTGCCTGGGTAGTGTAAACAGAGCACCGAACGTGAGGCAGTTTGCACCAGGACCAGTTGAGATTTGCGAGAGAGGTGAGCAGTATGCCTCCAAAAAGGAATCGTGGGCGTGGGAGAAATGTGGCACAGGATGAAGATTTCAGAGCGTTACAGAGGCAAGTGCAAGCCCTGCAGGAAGAGTTGCGAAAAGGGGTCGAACCAAAGGGAGAAGATCAGAGTGACGATGAAGCCTGGGAAACTGAGGGTCCATCAGATGATGAAGAAGCATTGGATCCTTCTGAAGCTAGATTGTTGAAAGCTCTATCTCAGGCCGGGAAGAGACCGAAGTTTGATGTCTCTACATATTCTGGGAATCTCAACCCAGAAGAGTTGATTGACTGGATCAACGACATGGAGGAATACTTTGAGTATGAGGAGATTGCAGATCCTGATAGGATCAAATTTGTGAAAACAAAATTGAAAGGCCATGCTAGTTTATGGTGGAAAGGAGTACAACTCGAAAGAAATAAAAATGGAAAAGAAAAGATAGCCAGATGGGACCGGATGGTGGAGAAATTGAAGAGACAATTTATTCCCGTAGATTACGAGTTGGATCTACTGAGGAAGATGCAGAGCTTGAGACAGTCAGGTAAGTCTGTCCAAGAATATACAGAAGAGTTCTACAAGATCTCCATCAGAACTGGCCATTCGGGGGCTAATAAGGAGAAAGTAGCCCGATACATAAATGGATTGAGAATGAACATCCAGGAAGAACTCAGTCTGATCAGAATAACCACCATAGAAGATGCATATCAGTTGGCCTTGAAGGTCGAAGAGAAACTGAACCAAATATTTGAAGGCAAACAGAGAGGAAGAGATCACGGTGGAAGAACCGGTGGAAGAACCGGTGGAGGAAATTATAGAGACCAGAAGAAGACTAGTGAAACAAGCAAACCCCAGGAACAGAAAAGGGAGAATACCTACCACCCGTGTGATCAGAACAATGGCTACCAAAGAGGAAGAGGTAGACCAGGACGTGGGTATGGAAGAGGAGCATTCCGTGGAACCTGTTTCCAGTGTGGAGAAGAGGGACATCGGTCATACGAGTGTCCCCAGCACCAAGATAGGATGGATAGGAGACCCGAGGGTCATGCCAGAGCTACTGTGGCAGATGAAGGAGCTGAGTCAGAGCACTCTAAAGAAGCAGAAGGAGGAGAAGTGCTGATGATGAGAAGAGCACTGTTGAATGACGAAAAAGAACCAGAACAGAGGAAGAGCCTGTTTCGCACGAGGTGCAAATGTGCAGGGAAGGTCTGCAATGTTATCATTGATAATGGTAGCACAGACAACTTAGTTTCAGAAGAGATGGTTACTAAGTTGAAATTGGGAAAGAGGAAGCACCCGCATCCATATCGGATTGCGTGGTTGCAGAAAGACCATAGAGCACTTGTCAGTGAACAGTGCTTGGTCAAATTTCACATTGGGAATTATCAAGATGAGGTCCTATGTGATGTTTTGCCGATGGATGCTTGCCATTTGTTGTTGGGAAGACCATGGCAATTTGACAGATGTGCAGTGCATGATGGGCATGCAAATACGTACTCTCTGACGAAGGATGGAGTACGTCACAAATTGAAGCCACTGAAAGAAGTGGATGAGAAAGTGTGCAGTAGTGCCAGAATCTGCCTGGTGGATGGAAGACAGTTTTTGGATGGTCTGAAGAGGGATTCAATGTGTTATGCATTAATCCCTACTGTTAAGAAAGAATAGTACACAAATGTTCCAGCAGAGGCCGAACACCTGTTAGAAGAATTTCCAGACATCATATCAGATAATGTGCCTGAGGGTTTACCATCGATGAGGAAGATCAGTCACCATATTGATTTGGTACCTGGATCTAGTTTACCCAACAAGGCAGCCCACAGAATGACTCCTGTGGAAAGTGAGGAGCTGAGCAGGAAAGTCCATGAGTTGTTGAAAAAGGGACTGATTCGAGAAAGCTTGAGTCCATGTGCGGTACCTGCAGTACTAGCACCAAAGAAGGATGGGGAGTGGAGGATGTGTACGGACTCCCAAGCTATAAACAAGATCACCATAAAATACAGATTTCCATTACCAAGGATGGATGATATTATGGACTGTTTGAGTGGAGCCAAGTACTTCACCAAGATTGACCTGAAGAGTGGCTACCATCAAATTCGGATCTAGAGAAGGAGATGAGTGGAAAACTGCTTTCAAAACCAGAGAAGGTTTGTATGAGTGGTTGGTCATGCCATTTGGGCTAACCAATGCACCAAGCACATTCATGCGGTTGATGAATGAAGTGCTGAAGGAGTTTTTAGGCAAGTTTGTTATTGTCTATTTGGATGACATTTTGATATTCAGCAGAACCCTGGAAGAGCACCTGATGCATATCAGGAGGGTTTTTGAGAAGCTGAGGGAAGAACAGTTGTTGATCAACTTGAAGAAGTGCAATTTTGTGAAGAAGGAGTTGGTATACCTGGGATTTGTCATCTCAGTTGAAGGTCTAAAAATGGACCCAAAAAAGGTGAAGGCTATCATTGAATGGCCTACTCCAAGAAGCACTTTTGAAGTGAGATCATTTCATGGTCTAGCCAATTTTTACAGGAAATTCATCAAAAATTTTAGCGATATATGTGCACCCCTTACCGAAACAATGAGAGGGGATAAGAAAGACTTTAAGTGGACCTTAGGAGCTGATAAGAGCTTTGACATGTTGAAGAAGAAGGTAACGGAGCAACCTTGTTTTAGCACTTCCAGATTTCAATAAGGTATTTCAAGTGGACTGTGATGCCAGTGGTAGTGCCATTGGAGCTATGCTAAGTCAAGAAGGTAAGCCTGTTGCTTACTTCGGTGAGAAACTCAATGATGCCAGGAAAAAGTATTCGAGTGTATGATCAAGAGTTCTATGCTATAGTTCAGGCCCTGAAGAAGTGGAGACATTATTTGCTGCCAAAAGAGTTTGTGCTATATACTGATCATCAGGCCTTACAGTATATAAATAGCCAGGGAAAACTAAACCAGAGGCACTTGAAGTGGGTTGAGTTTCTGCAGAGTTATTCCTTTGTGTTGAAGCACAGGAGTGGAAAGTCCAACAGAGTTGCAGATGCCTTGAGTAGAAGGCAGAGTTTTTCGACAGAAATGAAGGTGGAAGTGTTGGGATTTGATGAGTTGAAGGGTTTGTACCCTAAAGATCCCGATTTTGCAGAAGCCTGGAAGGCTTGCTTGGCACCAATTACCTTGGACAGAACCAAGTGGTTGGATTTTCTGATCCAAGATGGAATGTTGTTCAGAGGAAACCAATTATGCATTCCAAGAAGTTCCATGAGGGAAAACCTAGTCAAAGAAAAACACAGTGGAGGATTGGTTGGGCACTTTGGTCGAGATAAGACCATTGCCCTTGTGAGCGAGAATTATTATTGGCCGCAACTACAACAAGATGTGCAAAAATTTGTGCAGAGTTGTAGAGTCTGTCAGATGGCGAAAGGTGTGAGACAGAACACCGGATTATATCAGCCGTTACCTATACCAGAGAAACCATGGGAAGATGTCAGCATGGATTTCATTCTTGGTCTACCAAGGACACAGAGGGGAAATGATTCCATATTTGTGGTAGTTGACAAGTTTTCAAAGATGGCACATTTTATCCCTTGTCAAAAAACTAATGATGCGGTTCATATTGCAGGTTTGTTTTTCAAAGAGGTGGTACGACTGCATGGTCTACCGAAGAGTATCATTTTTGACAGAGATACCAAGTTTGTTGGGTATTTCTGGAGAACCCTGTGGAAGAAACTAAAGACAGATTTGAAATTCAGTTCAGCATACCACCCACGAGACTGATGGGCAAACAGAGGTGGTAAACAGAAGTTTGGGTAACCTATTGAGGTGCTTGATAGGAGATAAGCCCAAAGGATGGGATCTGATTTTGCCGTAGGCGGAGTTTGCATATAACAATTCTGTCAACAGGAGTACCAACAAATCTCCATTTCGGATAATATATGGAAGCGAGTCCAAGAAATGTTTCTGAGTTAAGGAAGTTGAATACAGGGGAAAAGTGCAGTGTCGAGGCTGAGGATTTTGCAGAGCATCTGAAGAACCTGCATGAAGAAGTGAAGAAGCATATTGCTAAAATGAATACGCAATATAAGACGAAAGCAGACCAAAAGCGGCGGTTTAAGGAATTCGAAGTGGGAGATGAAGTGATGGTCCATCTGAGAAAAGAAATATTTCCTGCTAAAACCTATAACAAACTAAAGATGAAGAAGTTTGGACCGTGCAGAATCCTAGCAAAACGGGATTCAGGCAATGCGTATGAAGTAGAATTGCCAAGTGGGTTAAACATATCACCCGTGTTTAATATTTTAGATTTGGTGAAATACCATGAAGGGGATAGTAGTGAGACACCAAGTGCAGAGTTGTGGAGTATTCCAGCATCTACTCCAACCACAGATAAGATAGAGGAAATACTAGACACAAGAGAAGGCAGAAGTACCAGAAATAGACAATATTTTGAATATTTGGTCAAGTGGAAGGGCAGACCGACAGAAGATGCAACTTGGCTGACAAAAATGGAGGTGGATCGCTTGGGTCTTCCTCTAATAGTTCAGAAGTGAGGATCACTTCTCAAATCAACCTCGGGTGTCTGATGCAGGAGCATCCAGGGCAGCACTGCAATCTTGCATCAACAAAAAAAAAAAATGTTTAAGTGTTGAAAAGTGTCGCGATATCACGACATAAAAGTGTCGCGATATCGCGACATGTTTTTAACAAAGGACGTTGGCGGAAAAGATGTCGCGATATCGCGACATAAAAGGTGTTGCGATATCGCGACCGAAACAAGACAAAGGACGTGGGCGAAAAAGATGTCGTGATATCGCGACACAAAATGAAGGAAGAAGTCAGCAAGGAAAAGATGTCGCGATATCACGACATAAAAGGTGTCGCGATATCGTGACACAAAAATGGAGAAAGACGCTAGTAGGGAAACTATCGTGATATCGCGACAGGTTTCATAGGAGAGGCAAGGAAGGCAAAGATGTCACGATTTTGTGACATGTCACGATTTCGCGACCAAAAGCAGAAGAGCGTATGAAAGACAAAGATGTCGCGATTTCGTGACCCAAAAGCAGAAGAGCGTACGAAAGACAAAGATGTCACGATTTCGTGACATGTCATGATTTTGTGACCCAAAAGTAGAAGAGCGTACGAAAGACAAAGATGTCACGATTTCGTGACATGTCACGATTTTGTGACCCGAAAGCAGAAAGAGCGTACGGAGGACAAAGATGTCGCGATTTTGCGACCCGAAAGCAGGAAGATGGAGCGAAGGAGCGAAACTGTCACGATATCATGACATGTCATATTTTCATGGCGCAAGGACAGAGAAGGGGCCAGAGACCGAAAGGTGTCACGATATCGTGACCTGTCATATTTTCGTGCCCGAAGGGAAAGCCGAAGACGAAGAGTCGAAAAGGCAGACGTTTCGAATACCAGGACAACGAAGCGGCACGGGAAGACGAAACGAAAGGTTCTGGAAGAGGAAACGAAGGGCCACCAGCTGGAAATGAAGCGTCACCCGAGAACCTTTAAAAAGGAGAACAGAGGCATGCACAGGGGCTGGAAAATTTTTGGAACGATAATATTTTTTTTTGTATTTCCAGATTTGAGAAATTCCGTAAAGGCGCAACTCTTCTGTGACTTCCATAATATTCTGCTGTGACTAATATTCTGTTGTAACAGTAATTCTCTACTGCATTTGAATAAAATAAATTTTTTTTTCTTCTCTGTAATTTTGGCTCTCTACCATTTTCAAATTATGAAGTGGGCTTTTGGGTGAATACCCTAGTGGAAGCAGGCCAACCATGACCCAAACCGTCAAACGAGCGTATCATAGACATGCTATATGCTCCATCCTCTCCTATGAGAGCATCACTCAATGGTGGTGAGTATGGATTTCTCCCCATGTGTGGTTTCTATTGGTTTATTTCCCTTAGGACCCATGTTAGCTCTAGGGTGCATTCTTCACTCCTATCGTACTACCCAGTCTTGTACTTTCATAAATAAAAATTTCTAAAAATACCTTGAGAAACGTTGTGAGAGTCTTGAGCCATTATCCCAAATTTATCCCATGATGGCCCTCATGGTGTTTTATAAATCACAACACCCACATAGAGCTTTGCAAATCAGGAAGCAAGATTTTGGGTGAAATGTCCTAGTGGAATTAGTTCAACCATGATCCAACCCCTCAAATGAGCAAATCATGGCCATGTCATATGCTCCATCCTCTCCTATGGGAGAATCACTCGATGGTGGTGAGTATGGATTTATCCCCATGTGTGGTTTCTATTGGTTGATTTCTCTTGTGGGCCCCATGTTAGCTCTAGGGTCCATTCTCTACTCCTCTTGTACTACCTAATCTCATACTTTCATAAATAAAATATTCTAAAAAATACCTTGAGTAATGCTATGAGAGTCTTGAGCCATTATCCCACATGTATCCCATGATGGCCCTCATGGTGGTTTATAAAGCACAACACCCACATAGAGCTTTGCAAATTAAGAAGTAGGTTTTTTGGTAAAATACCCTATTGGAAGCAAACAAGTGAATCATGGCCATGCTATATGCTCCATCATCTCTTATGGGAGCATCACTCAATGGTGGTGAGTATGGATTTATCTCCATGTGTGGTTTCCATTGGTTGATTTTCCTTATGGGTCCCATGTTAGCTCTAGGTTCTATTCTTTGCTCCTCTCGTACTGTCCAGTCTTGTACTTTCATAAATAAAAAATTATAAAAATACCTTGAGCAATTTTGTGAGAGTCTTGAGCCATTATCCCACGATGGCCCTCATGGTGATTTATAAAGGACAACACCCACATAGAGATTTGTAAATTAGGAAGTAGGATTTTGGGTGAAATGCCCTAGTGGAAGCAGGCCAGCCATGACCCAGCCCCTCAAATGAGTGAATCATAGCCATGCTATATGCTCCATCCTCTCCTGTGAAAGCATCACTCAATGGTGGTGAGTATGGATTTATTACCATGTATGTTTTATATTGGTTGATTTCCCTTGTGGGCACCATGTTAGCTCTAGGGTCCATTCTTTGCTCCTATCGCATTACCCAATCTTATACTTTCATAAATATAAAATTCTAAAAATACCTTGAGCAACATTGTGAGATTTTGGATCCATTATCCCACATGTATCCCATGATGGTCCTCTTGGTGGTTTATAAAGTACAACACCCACATAGATTTTTGTAAATTAGGAAGTAGGATTTTTAGTGAATGCCCTAGTGGAAGTAGGTCAACCATGACCTAGCCCCTCAAATGAGCAAATCATGGCCATGCTATATGCTCCATCCTCTCCTGTGGGAGCATCGCTTGATGGTGGTGAGTGTGTATTTCTCCCCATGTGTGGTTTCCATTGGTTGATTTCCCTTGTGGGCCCCATGTTAGCTCTAGGGTCCATTCTCCACTCCTCTCATATTGCCTAATCTCATACTTTCATAAATATATATTTTTAAAAATACCTTGAGAAACGCTACGAGAGTCTTGGTCCATTATCCCACATGTATCCCATGATCGCCCTCATGGTTTTTTATAAAGCACAACACCCACATAGATCATTGTAAATTAGGAAGTAGGATTTTGGGTGAAATGCCCTAGTGGAATCAAGTCAACCATGACCCAACCCCTCAAAAAAATGAATCATGACTATGTTATATGATCCATACTCTTCAATGGGAGCATTTCTCAATGGTGGTGTGTATGGCTTTATTCCCATGTGTGGTTTCTATTGTTTTATTTCTCTTGTGGGCCCCATGTTAGCTCTAAGGCCCATTCTTCACTCCTCTCGTACTACCTAGTATTGTAATTTCATAAATAAAAATTTCTAAAAGTACCTTGAGCAATGATGTGAGAGTCTTGAGCCATTATCCCACATGTATTGCATGATGGCCCTCATGGTGGCTTATAAATCACAACATCCACATAGATATTTGTAAATCATGAAGCAATATTTTGGGTGAAATGCCCTAGTGGAAGCAGGCCAACCATGACCCAACCCCTTAAACAAGTGAATCATGGCCATGCTATATGCTCCATCCTCTCCTATGGGAGCATTGCTCGATGGTGGTGAGTGTGGATTTCTCCTCATGTGTGGTTTTCATTGGTTTATTTCCCTTGTGGACCCCATGTTAGCTCTAGGGTCCATTCTCCACTCCTCTCATACTGCCCAGTATCGTACTTTCATAAATAAAAAATTCTTGTCTTTTTTCCTATATGTTTACATGGCTTCAGTGTTGTTAGGTACAATATATTTTAGGCTCTTTATACCTTGAGACTTCTTCTCTTATTCTCTGCTTACATTCTCATATATGTACTAGATCCTATTTCTCTAATCATGAAATTTGTTTAAGCCTCATTTCTCACCTTAAATATGTGGCTTATATGGCATCTTCTCTATTCACTAATAAGAGCCACAAATCTCTATTATGGACCTCTTTCTCTGAAGGGTCTCAAATATTCATCATGTAGCTCTTTCTTCCTCTTGAATCTGTACTATCAAGGTCTCTAAATGACCTAATTTTTTTCTATCTTTGAAAACTTATTTACTAAAAATTTTATATAGCTTCCAATGACCTAAATGACCTAAAATATTTTCTTTCTCTAAAACTTATTTACTAAACTTATGACCTTGAAAATTTATTTACTATCAAGGTCTCTAAATGACCTAAAATTTTTTTTATCTCTAAAAATTATTTACTAAATCTTTTATATCAAGCTAATTATTAAGTTCTATCTTCAAGACCTAAATCCTTTTATTTCTCAAGGTTTACCTTCAATACCCGAATCATTTTCTCTATCAAGGTCTATCTTCAAGACCTAAATCCTTCTTTATATCAAGTTATATCCTCAAGATCTAAAATATCTAAGTCAAGGTATGCCTTCAAGACCTAAAATCAACTATCTCAAGGTCTGCCTTCAAGACCTAAATATTTATGTCAAGGTCTATCTTCAAGACCTAAAATATTATCATAGATCACCTCTATTCTAAATTAAATTCTAGAATAGGTAACCTTGATCTATATATATTTTTCAAGGCCTCTCTCAAAGACCTAAATCAATAGTAGTCTACAACTTAAATCAATATCTACTTGATGAGAGATCTCTATTTCTTCTTGCACTTAAAGATGAAAGTCTTGTCTAACTATTGTAGGAAGCTTCTCATACTTTTGATGACTAATATTTTCTGCAAGAATGTCTTAGTTTACACCTAAGAACTCCAATAATGTCAAGGTGACTATAAAAATCCCTAATGGTCTAACCAAGATAGCTTGATTGCATCGAATCCTATAACTTTATTTTGAGTGTTGATAGAAATTATTTTCCAAGGATTATATTTACCTAAAAATATTCTATAGTCAAAGGTTTTCTATTTCCCTATAATGTTCAACTATATTCAAGTTGATTCAACCAAATATGAGTCTTTTCTCATTGGTTATCCTTCAACCTAGTGGAAAAACTCTATAGTTCAGTCCTAGTCTTCACTAGTTGTTCTTGCAATTGTGGAGACTAGCCTTTTCTGCTTCCTTTTATATTACAATAGAGTCTAGGTCTATCTCCCTTTAAATTAGATTGACTCTAAACCAATTTTATCAATCTGAACAAAAATGATTATGTAGCTAAATAAATTTACCCTATGCAAAAAACTTCTTGTTATAGCTTTGATACCATTGATGGCTTTTGAAGCCTTGATATTAATGTAAAATTCATAGGATAAATATCACAAGATCAAATATATGATAGCCATAATATAGTAAGATCAATATAATAATGTAAATGGAATAATATGAGCCAACTAATATGTAAATCAAGGCTTATAATATATCAACTAACATTCATTAACAAGCAACAATACATGAATGTAATAGCCCAAATCATACATGTAAAAAGCATGTAGCACAACTTAAAATATTAGTTTCTCAAATGTATGCACTCATTATTACTCTTTTTCTTACAAATGTATTATAAAATCTATTACAATAAGGATACAAATAATCACTATGCTCATTGTACTCGCCTTGTTTGTTGTGTATGAGAGATATGATATGTTCCTCAATGGAGTGATATATATCCATTGTAGAATGACTCTTTTGTTACTTGACTCTTCCTTTTCTTATGCCAAGTATCATGACTCTTGGATTCTCTATTTGACACTTGCATACACATAACTCTATATTGTATGCACACCTAGACATGACTCTTAACTTAGCACACTCTAATCTAAAGACACTTGTGCATATATACTCATATTACACTTGCACACTTGTGTTGTCCCCAGACAACATACCACCATTTTACACTCTAAATAAGCCCTTTCTTTTTTTGTGTGTTAGAGTTTATTGTATATATATTCTTGTGGAACTTTGAGGTTATGAAGATTAGTGAACTCATGTTTATAAATTTCTAGTTTTCTAATTTTTTTGATGTTTTTGATTATATCTATATCTTGTAGAGTTTTTTATTTAAAAAAATCCCCCCAAAAAAATTCTAACTATTGGGCATGTTTCAAGTCTTCTTTAGTCTTGGACAAGTTCCTTATTCGAAATTTTAAAATTTTGAAGTTTTTCTTTGGTGAAATACATTTTTCCAAATCCTAAAATATTATTTCAGGCCTGAATTTTTCTTCTATTTTCTATAGTTTTGTTTCCTTTCTAGTTTATCTTGATTTCAATAAGGGTGTCCTTTTTAGACCCAACAGTATAGTTGTTGCTTTCCCTTGATTTATTTTGTTTCTGATCTCGTTTGGTCATGTTGCTGCTATTTTTGGTCCTTTGTCAGGTGTTGTGGGGTGAACCATCTTGGAACATGTAATTTTGAACTAACAAGCTGATAGATCAATTAAGTTGAAATTCGTAGCTAATTGATCAAAGCTTGAACCAACTATTTTTTTTCTTATAGCTGTCCAGAATTAGTTTTAGTCTTGCTTGAAAATATTTCTTGGTTAGGTTGGGTTAATGTTTCTTAATTACCAGCTAAAAAGATGAGTGTTTAACTTGGTATGGATTCACTACTGCACACTTATATTTAAAAGTCTTTCTAATAAGTACATGGGTATGATAAAAATTGGTTTGATTTCTCTCGTTTCTTAATTCCACCTCATCAATATTCACTATGGATTGGTTTCCAAAATTTGATTGGACTTCACTATCTAAGTAGAAATTGCATATAAAAAGTCAAAAAATGAGAGAATTGAATATCAAAAGCAAAATGATCAAAAAACGTATCTTGAATAAGGTGATCTGGGTAATCTCTATCGAGGCTATGGATGCTCAACCTAGTAGTAGAGCAAGGCCTTGTATGAGATCAGAGGTAACTCTATCAGGGCTATGTATGTCCATATGGTAGCAAAGCAATATCCACACCATTCCACACCCTCTGACCCTATATATATAAGATAATAATACATCCCAATTAGGTAATGAAAATGTTTATGGCTTGTTTATTTGCATCATACTATGCATTTTGACGAGGAAAGTAATTATTTTACAAACATAAATATTGTGGATCTATATTGGATTAACTCCGTTGTACTAGGTGTGATAAGGTAAAAGAGTGTACTTAGTCTTTTCATAAAATATTTTAAGCAAAATACTATTAAATGATGAAACAATCTTAACAAGGTACTAATCAATTCAGGTTTTGACCTCTTAACAATAAATTTTAACAAATTTTGATTTATTATTTGTTTGTTTGGGCATTTTTCATCCCCAAACAACATGTCCCCATTTGACACTCTAAATAGGGCCCTATTTGTTTGTGTTTTCGAGTTAGTTTTATATTTTTTTCATAGACCTTTGAGGTTATGAATATTAGTGAGCTCATGTTTATAAAATTCTATTTTTTTTTTATGTTTTCAGTGTTTTTGGTTGGATCTAGATCTTGTAGAGTTTTGGGTTTTCAATTTATGTTCATCCTAAAACCCCCCTCCCCCCCAAAAAAACATTTTAACTATTGGGTGTGTTTCAAGTCTTCTTTAGTCTTGCACGAGTTCCTTCTTCAAAATTTCAGAATTTTGAAGTTTTTTTTGGTGAAAGTCATTTTGTCAAATCTTGAAACCTTAAAATACCAAAATTCCAAAATCTCATTCAAAGACTATTTGAAAGCTGAAGTAATTTATTAAATAGTATTTCTCCATGCAAACTAATTCTTTTTTATCACTTTTTGGTAGGTAATATTTTGGAGGCCATAATTTTTCATCCATAGCTCTAATTGATCTCAAACTGGATGCGTTGGAAATCTTACAACGATCTCTACTCAAAATATGTACGAATTTTTTTGTAAAATTTTTTGATTGAACATGAATTTTATCTTCCACTGTGCAAGGAATTAACAACTAGAAAATATCTGGATGTCCCCCTTCCACCTAGAAATGCATAATTTAGTGAGCCAAAAATATTTCTATAATTGTAATCTATGAAGACTTGAAAAAAGACTTCAATTTAAAATTTTTATTTCATGGAAGTCCAACTTTGAAAATGGAGGTAAAATTTCTTTCCTCATCTTATAAAAGGAACTTCCACTCATTTTCAAAGGGTTCCAAAAAAAACCTCAGAATACTCTTAGAAGCAACATTAGAATAATTGTTTTTTGTATTTTTTCTTCTAGAGGGTCCTAGTTATTATTGCAAAAGTATGAAAATTTACTTCATGAATAAAGAATATTTTTGAATATATTGGTAAAATTGAAATCTATGCATGTTTATGGTGGCTATGATTCTATTTTTGGCATATTTTCTTCCTTGCAACTATCTGCATACTGCATACTGGATGCCTAGAGGTGTGTTCATACTTGGATTTCTTATTGTATGATATGGTGAATCAAGGAGATTCAAGTGAACTAATATCCTATGGTATATTAGTGGTTTAGATTATATGGTTTCTTCTCTTAGTTAGTTTAGTTGTAGTGTGTGTGTGTGTGTTGTTGGAAATTTTTGAGTTTTATTGAAGCTTTTGGATAGTATTAAAGTCAAATCTCATATATTAAATATTCTACAAAGAACACAAAAAAAACTTGTGGATCACCAACTTAGCCTCCACTGAGTAAACCCTACATGGTTGAGACCCAATCCACCTGAAACTTGGAGGAATATCTTTTCTTTTCAAGAGGGAACACCTATTGTATGTGTGTGTTCCACCTGTTGGCAAACATATAAAAAATGTGGGTCAACAACTTGCACACATGACACTTTTACATTTCTTGCACATTATTACATTACATAAAATATTTACTCACACTCTAATCTAAGACTTAACCCTAGTATAATATTTACAAGGTGTACCATGAAGGTACCATGGGGGTACATTAGCATGTACTAAATAATGTAGAATTCTCCAATAGTTTACCACCTTAAAAATGACATCATCTTGGGATCATCATTTTTCTAAAAAATATTCATAAAAATACCACCATTAGGTCAATATCAAAAAGAGTTTTCCAACAAGTATAAATATACCTATACATGCAAAATTATCAATCCTCAAATTTCAAGAAAACAACACCTTGGATAGACAAAAGCATAAGTTCTACCGACACTTTTTCTCATTTTCAACATTTTTGCAAAACTTGATTTTCTCATCAAGTTGACCAGTTAGCAAGACCATTGAACAAAAGTGCTACTTGAGTACAAAAGTGCTACTTGAGTATAAAAGTGCTAAGCCAAAACTTTTGTTAGCATGATTTGAATCTCTATGATTTGTGCCAAAAGCATACAAATTCCTTCCTCCCACTCCCTAGTTTGATCATGCATACTCCATCTCTCCTCAAGACTATAAAATTTGAATTCTTATTTTCCTAATGGTATATTTTACTCTTTTATTCCAAGAAATATCCCTTTCCAAAATATATAAATTAAGCCCGTTAGAGGGGCATTCAATAAGAATTATCAAGCTAGAAAAACTCTATTAATATGTGTGCTCTTTCTTTCTCTTGCTCATTCTCATTTTTTTCTTTCTAGCATTTTATATTTTATCAAGATTTTGGGCAAGTGAAGGAAAGAAAGGGGCACGAGATCAATGAGATCATCTTGGTGCAAGTAAAAGGCCCTATTATCTCTTTTGCTATTTATTCTATGCATTTCTATCTTATTAGCCTTGCTAACACTTTTTTTCCTTCTACAATTGCTAATATTTATATTGCTCCATTTATTGCATTTATAATATTCATTTGTACCCATCTAATAGTTTTTTATGTTTATTTGTCTTCAATTTGTAGCAATTCTTAGTCGTTTTATAATACTAATCAGTTTCTTGTAGGATTATTTACTTTATGAGCTTACTAATCCTTGGTATTTCATGAATTTAGAGTATTTAATGTCTATTATATTTTAATATTAAGGTATTTACACTTAAACCTCCGCCCATGTAGAGGAGTTGGAGAGCAAGTGGGTAGTTAAACCTCTCTAGTTGCTGAGAGGCCCAGGTTCAAATCTCTCGCCTCACATGTTGCGGATATATTATGTAATGGTTCCCTCGTGGTCACAGTCTGTTTACCCCTTGTGGCCACCATCAAAAAAAAAAAAAGGTATTTACACTTATTTTTCACTCACTCTTATCTTCTTGTTAGCTCATCTAATATCTATAGTTATTTGTACACTTATCATTCTCTTACATGTAGGCATAGAAATCTTTTTTTTGATATAATCCTTTCTATTCATGATTTTTAACATCTTTAATCTCTACTTGGTCTCACTTAATTTGAATTTTTAGGCATATATGTATATCTTGTCCTCATATTTATTTTGATTGTAGGCTTAATAGTATTATAATCCATCAATTTATTTATTGCACTTCACAATATTACATTTGCTAACTCATAGTTCACTTATTGGTTACAAAACCTTACTAAATTGATATATCAAGCTGCTATATGGATATATATTTTTAATAAGCTATGTGTGGCTTCTATGGGGGACACTCGCATTATGAAAAAAAAAATATTACATTGGTCTCATTAAATTTCTAACAAGTTAATTAAAGCATATCCAAATTTGTCTTTCTATCGGAGATATTATTCATTTACTCTTCTATCAAAAATATTCTTCATCTTTATCAAACTGCTAAGTTTCCACAATCAACTCCTTTTATATTAAATACCTTCAAAACTTTAAATTCTATCAAGATGAAATTCAACACTGTGAATGGCTAAAATATTTGTTGCCTAGCTTCTATATCCAAAAATATATTGTCTATAACAACCTCACAATTTCTTAATACCTTTTTTTAGGGTTCTTATTCATTCCCCTAATATTCCAAGATATTATTTTCATTGTTAATTTTTATTTTATTTGTGGTTTTAGCCCCACTTCTTGTTAACACTTGTGATATTTGCTTTTTTTTCCATATCAACATCCCTTTGTGTTTCTTTTTATCTTTATTTTTCCTCTTAGGTCTTCCCTTTTTTTTCATTTTCAAAAAATACTTTCATATTCATCAATATCTTCAATATTCTCACATTGCTCATAGTAAGACTTATCATCTTTAGGTTTACCTTGTTTTTAAGGATCTGAAGTGCAAGGAATAACCTCAAAAGCACACTCTTATTTATATTTCCTGGGAGACCCTA
Organism: Wollemia nobilis; assembly: GCA_028583015.1. Lineage (NCBI taxonomy): Eukaryota > Viridiplantae > Streptophyta > Pinopsida > Araucariales > Araucariaceae > Wollemia > Wollemia nobilis. The sequence goes on along the minus strand of JAQPPZ010003635.1, from coordinate 2,199,195 downwards.
AAGTGCAAGGATGTTCTTTTGTAGCAATTACCTTGTTATGGGTTTCCTCCAAACTCATTTCTATATTATTCTACTCTTGAAACCTTAAAGTGCAAGGGATAACATCTTCACCATTTTCACTTTTATTACCTAAAGAGGATTCTATACTACTTGAGGAAAATGAAGATGATTTACCTGGAATAAACTTGACCTTTTTTGTTGTTTTTATTTTGGGTTTTATCTCCACATATTTTGTTGTTTTAATTCCTTCTATACTTACCAATTGATATTATTGATAGGATTCTTTACCTCTTATTTTGGAGTGGAATATCCTTGATCTGATCTAGCTTCTATTATTGAATGATTTCCTTTCTTTGTATTGAATTTTATCTCATGGCTAGAATTTTTGTCTTTTTTCTCATAGATTTTACTTTGCAAAATCTTGCCATGTATCCAATCTCAAAATAATTGTGGCAACAAAATGCAATATTTTTTTAAATAAAGGGGCACAATTTTATTGATAAAAAATCTGGATTACAGAGTACAACTGAGCTTCCAACCAGGACTAAAATAAACAACCAAACAGGCTAAAACCACTAGACTAGAATGACACCCAGAAAAGACAACAAGAATAAACCACATTAAGTCTGTACATCCTTGTGGATCAACTCCCACAAGCGTTGAGAGTCCCACGACTGGAGACTCTCCCAATTATTGATACTTCAAGGATCCAACAACTTAGAAGACCTTTTGGCCAGGTAATCAACAACCATATTCTATTCTCTTGGAATGTGCACAAAGGATATAAATTCAAACTCTTCACTCATTATGATAATCTGAATGGCTATAGAGGCCAACTGCCAATTAAATTCCTCCACCCTTTTATTGTTTAAAATATTAACCACAATTTGAGAGTTAGACTCGTAGATAATCCTATGCCAGCCAAGAGAAAACCCCCTTCGCAAGGCCTCAAGAATTGCAAGAGCTTCCATAAAATTATTGGAGTGAACACATTTATAAATGGAAAAAAAAAACTAACACCACTAGTAGAATCTCTCCCAACACTGCTAATGCCAACATGTCCAGGATTACCCCTGGATGATCCATTAGTATTAATTTTTAAAACTCCTCTAGGGGGTGGCCTCCACCTACCATCTCTCCTAACATTATTTTTGAGCTGAGGAACCCTACTAGGGATAGAAGAGTTCACACCATCCCCAAAGATACCAAGGGCTTGTTGTACCTTCTCCTCCCTAGAATCCAAAATAGGGTCCACATCACATTTGCTATAGATGGTTTCTTGAACCATATACAGTATCCTTTGCTAGATATGTTGAATAGCCAAATAACTTCTCTAAAATATGCATCAGTTCTGTTTGAGCCAAATTTTTTAGATGATGCAAGAAGGGCCCAAATTCCAAGCCACCCTAAGGAAGGGGGCCTTTGCTAGAGGTCTACCCAGACTACTACAAAACTCCACCAGGGACAACACATGAAAACATGGATGGTTCCAGGTGCTCCACCAATGGTGCCAAATGTCTCTCATAAAGGAGCATTGAAAAAATAAATGAGAAGAGTCATCCTAATTATTACTGCAAAGGACACAAAAAGAGGGACCCTGAAATCCCCTCTTCCTCAAATTATCCCAAGTGAGACATTTATTATGAGTTACAAAACAAAGAAATAAGTTACATTTTGGCTAGGCAAATTTGTTCCACATCTTTTCCACCAAGTGACAGGAAGATTCCCATACTTTTGCTTATTAAGAACCTGATAACCATAGGCTACCGAGCAGGTTCCCTTAGGATCAGGGTTCGAAGCTAGATCTTCTTTACCCCTCAATGAAGAATAAGGCATCCCCATAAGTATAAGAGCAAACACTTCTCTATCCTTGGCTAGTCCCCCTTGGGGCCATTCTTGTGGATATTTCCACCTGTACATCTCCATATTTTCAAAATACTGGATTTTTTTAAAGTCCTCCACATGAGACCAGCCTGCTTCCAAGAAAAAAATGCTTAGGGAACGTAACCTAGGATATTGATTCAAGATAGGAGGGTGGCCATCCCAAGAATCCTCCCAAAAAAGAACATTTGATCCTTGATTGCAAATTTAGAAAAAACCCTACTTGATTAAATTAGCTCCTCTTTTCAGAGTATCCCAGATAACTGAACCTTTCCCAACCAAGTTGACTCTAGGGATTTCAGCCTCAGAAATACCTCTCAAGTATTTAAAAGATAATATTTTAGCCCAAATCTTATCTTGGGAGGTACACCATATCCAATAAAGTTTTGCAGCCAAAGCCTACCCAAAAAGAGCTATCTATCGCAACCCAAGGCCTCCCTCTTGCACCGACGTACATATAGGATCCCACCTAAACAAACTCCATTTAGATTGATCAAGTTTTCCAGGCCATAAAAACTGTCTTGACAAAGCATCCATGTCCTTGATGAAGTGAGAGGGAGTTATTTGTACAAAACATCTATAAATGGGTAAATATTGAGCAAAAAAAATTAAAAGAAATACTCTACCTGCAGTGGATAGCCATCTGAAAGTCTAGTGATTCACCTTCCTTCTAAACTTATCAAGCATAGATTGCCAAGAAGATCTAGGTAGAGGGTGAGATTAAATTCGAATGCCAAGATAAATGTAGGGGGGGAATCCCAACCTGGAATCTTAGAATATGAGTAATCCTGGATTGAATAAGAGGAGGGGTATTGAAGAAGACAATAGAATACTTGTCCTCATTAATCAACTGTCCAAAAGCACCAAGATATATGTCAAGATACTGTCTAATATTGTCAGCTTCCCTGATAGTGGCAACTCCCAACAAAGCAGTATCATCAACAAATTGAAGGTGGGAAAGAGGTGGCAAACTACTATCCCACTTCCACCCAAGAATGAGACCCTGCATTACTTGAGACTTGAGCAATCTTCCCAAACCTTTCGCCATAATTATAAACAGATAAGGAGATAAATGATATCCTTGCCTCAATCCCCTTGAGGCCTCAAATAGCTTTGATGGCTCATTATTAACAATAACATAGAATGAGGAATAAGAAACACAACTCATCACCCATCTAATCCATTCCTCCTCAAATCCAAAAGCAGCAAGAAATTTCTAAATAAAGGACCATCTGACCCGATCATAAGCTTTGGTCATGTCCAACTTAATGAACATAGTTTTATCCTTAGAAGTTTCCATCGAGTGAATAGCTTCTGTAGCAATAACAACCCCATCCAAGATTTTTCGACCAGCAACAAACCCTCCTTGCTCCTCAGAGATGATTTTTCTCAACCATATCTTTAGCCTCTTAGTAATAATTTTTATGATGATATTATACACAACATTGCAGAGAGCAATAGGCCTAAACATATCCAAGGAATTTGCTCCCTCTTTTTTGGGTATAAGCACCACAAAGGTAGCATTTAGGGCCCTTAGCATATGTTTGTTATTTTGGGACTCATGGACCACCTCCAAAAGATAAAATTTGATTAAATCCCAAAAATTCTGATAAAACTCAACCGAGAATCCATCTGGGCCTAGGGATTTTCCTTTTTCATATTGAATACAACATTTTCCAACTCCTCAAGGGAAATTGGACCCATCAAGTGCTTATTCATCTCTCTAGAAACAATCGTTGGAATACATTTTAGAATAAGCTTTTCATTCTCATCATCTGATAGGGAGTCCTCCTTGAAGAGAGAGGAAAAATACCTCTTAGTCTCTTATGAAATATCCCTAAAAGAAGAGAGCAGGGCACCCTGAGAATTCATAAGAGAGGTAATCAGGTTACCATTATGGCAAGCCTTAACTGAGTTATAAAAGAAGGTTGTGTTCCTATCCCTTTCCTGAAGCCAATCTACTCTAGATTTTTATTTCTAAAACATTTCTTCCCTTAGTTCCCATTCAGTAAGGTCTTTCACAGCCTCAAATTCCTCAACAAGAAGCTCCTTCATGAATCCCTGATCTCTAATCTTCCTTGAAGCTTCTTCCATCCTCCTAAGAGCTGCCAGCTTAGCCAAGGAAAGGTTCCCAAAATTTAGTCTATTCCATATCTTCAATTTATGTTTTACAAATTGTAGTCGCTTCATAAAGGAATACATAGCGATGCCATGAGGAGGTTTGCCAATGGTCCACCAGCCTCGCATGAAATCATGAATATTAGGATCATGAAGCCACATAAGTTGAAACTTAAATGAGGAATTATTTTGTAGCCCTAACTCCAAAGCAGAGAGTTTGACAAGCCATGATAAAATCCCCTACCATCCAAAATAATAGAACTAGCACCTATGTTATTACCCATCCAATAACTAGATATCAAAAACCTATCCAATATCTCTGATATGGAAGCTTCCCCACACCTTCTATTATGCCAAGTAAAGATCCCATTATCTGGATTGATGTCAACCAAGTTTAAGGTCTGGATATGAGCACTAAAGACAAAAGAAAAAGGCTCGAGATGGTCCACCCCACCACATTTCTCCTCTAGACAAGTGATAGAGTTGAAGTCTCCAGCCAAAATCCATGGGTACAAGGGAACCAAACTTCTCACAAAGTAAATGTGCTTCCACAAATTCACTTTACCATTGTAATCAATAGGAGCATACACATTTGTAAGTAGGATGATTTCACAAGATTCATTATCATGCCCGATAATTGAAATAGACCATATGCTAGAAATCCAAGTATGAAGGGATATCTTACTCAGATCCCATAAACAGGCGATACCACCAGCATATCCACATGCACCAATACACTGGCATTACACCCTTCTCCACAACTTGGGAGTAATATTGAACATACTATCAATATCTAATTTAGTCTCCTAAATAAACACCACATCCAAAGAATGCACATGAACCAAATCACGAACAACTTTTTTTTTGGGGATGCTATTCAACCCCCTTACATTCCATGAGAGGATAATCATTTTTGGGGGTTATAAAAATGGGAGTCCAATGTTCTCACCAAGCTTGAATCCACCAAAGTCTCCCCCATTAACTTAATTTTATCCTGGTCCTTCTTCCGACCCACCTTCATATTCTTATCCGAAAAACTTTTTTTTAATTATTTTTTGTTGCAATCCCAACACCGTAGGAGTTTTGCAGTCCAAGGATGACTACATTAGTGCCTGAGTAGGAGAGGACATAACTAAATCTATACCACTTTCCAAAATAGTTTCCCTTATAGGGCTAGACCCAACCATGTCCCCTATACTCAGATCCAAAGCCCTTTGTTCTTCATTTAAACCCCCTAGATCTAATTCCTTAAGTTCCCCCTTAAGAAGAGACATCTGATTTGGCCTTTTTATATTTACATCAGGTAGCAACATTTTAGTTATCTCCATGCACTTATCAAGATCATCTAATATTTCAAAATGGTTGAGTAGAGCATCTGGCTGGCTATCCTTAAGGTCTTTGTTTGCCATTCGTCCTCTGTTTTGGGCTTTTACCATAACAAAACCTTCCTTATCCTGTTCCCCTTCCTCTATCGAGGCTTTTCCTTTATCCAAAATTTATCTAGACCGAGAGGGCCCAGGATTTGAAGCCACAGGCGAGAAAAACTTAGGGTATTTTCTTTGTAGGTGGCCATATTCACGACAAATCCGACAATGAAATGGAAGAGCTTCATAGTCAAGTTTTTGAACCCATGTAGTTGATCCAAATTGTATTTCAATAGAATATAGAATAGGATTATTTAAATCAATTTCAACAAAAATACGAGCAACAAAGATTACCTTTTTATCCATTGTCTGTTGTGATGGTCCAACTGGATTCCCAAGCAAAAGGGCAATCTTATGCAAGATATCAGTTCTCTAGAATTCCAACGGGATCCATAGAAGTCACACCCATACTGGAACCCACAATGAATTCTCCTCTAATGGGTTGAAACCCACATGCCAAGGTTTAAGAAAGAGTCCCACCTGGTTATAGAAATAAGGACCCCCTTCAAATGCTTTGTTACGATTTGCAATACAAGATAAAACCACCATAAAATAGTTGTTCGCACTCAATAGCACCTCCACATCGCCTTCAGGATTCTAAGTCTTCCTGACCCAAGCCTCCACAAAGGGGAGAGAAATTTGGATGCCCAAAAATTTGCCAATAAGGGCATGTTTGGTTAGATACTCCACAGATTCTGCCACCTAGTTTGGTTGAACCATTAGAACTGGCCTGGCTTCACATCATTCCAAACATCCATTATTCTTTAACAAGCGGTTCCCGACATGCACTGGAAAATTCTATTTCTTCCAATCATTTTTAGATGAAAAAATATCACGAGCATGCACTCTCTATGCTAAACCCGATGCCATCATGATATTCCTCCAATTTTTTAGACCTCCTCCAAAAGTTGTTGCCATCCCCGCAGAGCAGTTTTTTTTCATCAAACCCTAGCAGAGTAGTTTTTCCTCATCAAACCCTCGATCTTGTATATTTAATCCACGAAATGCAATATTTTTATAAACTACTTGTTGATCCCATTCTCTTGATTCATATTTAATCTTAATAAATTATGGCAAAGGTTTTGAAATATCCATAGCAACACATAATCGAGTATATATAACATGATTTTTCTCCTTAGTTTTTGGTCCTTCCATAATAAACTCCCCTAGGGTATTTCCAATATATTTCAAAACATCCCTATTAATAAACTGATATGGAATTCCAAAAAGCCTAATCCACATTGGAAGCTTCTAAATAGTTTTTGTTTGAACTATACAATTTCCATTCCATGGTCTCAAATAAAGTGCATCTCTTCCCATAAACCATGGGCCATAAGCCATTATTTTATCCCTAATTTCTAGACTGGAAAATATAATGAGGAAAAATATTTAGGAAGAAAAGTCATAGAATAATTTGAACTCAATCCCCACTTACACTTAATCCAATTTTGAACCTCCAAAAACCTTGGTCATGATCTATGGAACTTACATATTGTAGCTCTAAAATTATTACACTCCTTTCCTTCAAGCTAATGGATCCATGCTTCGAAGGGGAATGAGAGATGGTAGGTCTACACCTCAAAGGAGAGGCACTTGAGGTTGTGCCCTTTTTGGTGATTTTTCGACGAATTATTTAGGGCTCACCAGGAAACATTTATTGGCATTTTCCATGCCTAGGTTTGGATTTTATTTGATGTGTTCTTTTTATGTACTCACAATCACCTAGTTTTGGCCAAATGCATCTACACTATACTAAATTAACTTTAGATTTCAATGAGTACAACAAACAATGATTTACAAAAGGTAAACTAATGCAATTTTATAATTATGAAGTGACTTGATACTCTTACTCAACCCAAAAGTCTGATGTAGGATCTATTTACTTATTGTAGATAGGATCGAATGCTACAGGGACAAGATCGTATGTATGATTAATGATCATATCTATCGATCATCAATCGACATATCCAATCATAGTTGAAACTTGCAGTTTCATAAATATAGTGTGAAACAAAAAAATTGTAATGTGCTACAGACCTTTTTAAGCAAATATTAGACCGTATAAAACTGATTAAATGCTATATTAATAGGAAATGACATGAATATGGATAAAAGTAGGTAAATTATGCAATTAAATGTAAAAATGGTGAACACCGAGGATGATAATATAAAAATTCTATTCTATATGAAATGATAGATGATAAGTATGATGATAAAATGTAGATTTGAGACTAAGAAAATGCAAACCAAAACTTGGAGTTGCCCTCAAGTAGTCTATATACAATATTGTAACCATAGAGCAAGATACGATTCTAACTGAGTGAGATCGTAAACCTGATCGTAGATCGTAACCACACATGCATAGTTATCGTACCTTCGATACTTTAAAAACATAGAAAATAATGAAGGATAATGCAAAAATTAAGCGAATAGAATACAAAATTTGATCAACGAGTTAGGAGGAATTTAGGGGGGAATGCCTAATTAAATAGGCTAAGAAAACTAGAGAATTTGGGCTAAAAAAATGGGTTACAACCTATTCCAAGTTGGGACTAATCGGCGGATTCAATCCTATAACTGTCACACAATTAGACGGATAAGACAAAAAAAAGTTGCAACCTATTTGTCATTTTGCCAAACTAGGTTTTTTATATTTTTGGATGATATCGTACTTATTATATCATACTTGAAATGGTTATCAAATATTGTACTTACGATCTCGTCAAACATAGACCCGATCTCGCCAGGAGGGCATGAAAATCGAGGCAACAAGCTAGGAATCAATTTTTTTTGCAAGTTCTTGACTTTAATCTAAATTAATATGGGTCAATTTTAGGGTGTTACATTTTGTCCTCTCTTTAGCACATTTTTGAAGAAAAATGCATTAAATAAAAGCATGGCACGCTTTATGATAAAGCAAAAATTTATTGCAAAATTTGTTAATGTTTGAAGTTTTATTGCAAGTTATATTATGTGTGACCCCCTTCGAGTTTTTATGCCAAACTTTGTGTTTGGATAAAAACTTGAAATTTTTTGCAATAAGGGTAAAATGAAATGAATAAAATAGAAATAATAGAAATAAAACCTAATTCATTTGTTATTTGCTATTTTCTGGTTTAGTGCTTGGGAGAAAATTATGGCAAAGGTTATCCATCACGTGGATGCAGTCCGAGCAAGGCCTAGGAGTATCAGGGTAAGTATGTTACACTCATTTAGCTTAGAAATTTCATGTTTTTGGATTAAATTTGGATTAGATTTTGATTTTTAGGGCATGGCTATCATCGCACAGCTGTAACAGCAAGATCGTATCAATCTTGCAATATCAGATCAGTTTTGTAATATCAAACTTTCGATATTGTAAAAATTGATCCGATCTTGGTTAATATTGGACCAATTTTAGTGATATCAAAGAGTATGATATCACCAAAATTGATACAATATTGAACTTTTTGGTATGATTTTGTAAATTTTGATCTAATCTTTTGATTTTTAAGTCTGATCACTAACTTAATTTTTTGTTACTTTCTTTATTGATAGAGACCAGCTCTGAATAACTAGGAGTGGAGATATTCTAATCTACAGGAAGACTTAGATGCTATCTCTTCTAATGAGAGAGCTACTCTATAGGTGGTTGGGCTTCGACATGTGGGAGATATGCCACAAATTCTAGTTGACCTCAGAGTATTGATAGCTCTAGCATAGAGGTGGTATTCAGAGTCATAATATTTTTGGCTATCGATAGGGGAGATGACCCCTACTTTAGAGGATATTTATAGGATCCTCAGGATACCTCTTGGAGGTATGTTCATAGCTATGTCAAGCAACAAAGGCCAAAAATTGATGAGATTGATACGAGACCCTAGCTTTGAATTGAAGAAGGGTGGGATCAGCATCGACAAGCTCAGGCAAACCGATGGATTCTCTTGACTGACTACTATTTTGAGTAGTATAGTGGCAATATTTTTATTATGTCATATCAGTAGGTGCCACTTACCTTGGAGTTTAGTAGAGATCATCAACGACATGCAGGATCAGAGGGTATGGTTTTCTTAGGGCTAGTTCATTCTCTATAGACTCTACAAGATATTACATAGGATGGTCTACAAGAAGGGTAAGGGACTAGTGCTTACTTCTTTGATATATGTATGATACTAGGAGCACATGGCTATTAGGAGACCTATAGGACTTCCTTTGGCATGGGCAGGGGATGGTGAGCCTGGGGTGGAGGATGATAGACCCAGGGTATTCTATTGGCCTATACAGATATGGCACCATGGGCATATTAGTATTTATGTAGCGAGGTAGATTATGGATGATATATTGATAAAGGATATCCAGTGGAGACCCTAGAGAGAGATACCAGGGTGGAGAGAGTATGGTTTTGAGTTGGTTCATGTGAGGTGAGTTATCTAGCTATAGATGGATCAGGGGGAGTTGGAGCTACACTGCATGGACTAAATGCTTCGCTAGTTTGGATTATAGTAGGACATTCCTTGGTATCGAAATATCACATATTCCAGGGTGACTCAGGATCCCACTACTATTAGTAGTGCTCTAAATATGGATGATTTTTTGGATCCCTATTCGGATGATGAGGTATTACCCATAGTAGAGGGAGATTATGTTGGCATTACAGATAGGTACCGATAGTGGTATACCCACATTTGTCCTACCTGACTGACTACACTACGGAGTGCAGTGCAACAGGCAGTTGAGTAGGTTTTCCAACAATGATGTACAACTATCTAGTAGTAGTAGTCAGGGATATAAGTATCCTCTAAGAGAGAGGGGCCTTGCATAGAGATGGGCATCAACATCATCTAAGGTGGGAGAGGGCATCTAGGACCAATGAGATATCCAAGGGTACCAAGGATAGGAGGAGAGCATCTCCTTAGAGAGTAAGGGATGACAGGATGGAGGAGGAGCATGTAGCATCTCCTTGGTAGGAGTTTGTGCTTGACTTTCTCAAGAAGGACATCATGACAAAGGAGGTGGGGGAGAGTAGCGATATGACTTCTTTACGAGCAAAGAACATGATTCTAAGGGCTTGTGTTCATAAACTAGAGGTAGAGGATGTGGGTTTGAGGACTCAGGTCCAGACATTGGAGATAGAGGATGCAAATTTGAGGGTTAGAATTTAGACTCTAGAGGTGGATCTCGCACAGGTGCAAACTCAGGTGGCTTAGGGAGTTGTGGCTCTAGTTTCTACATCTTCTCAGATGACTCAATATAGGAGGAACGGTTTAGGGGATAATATTATGCAAGATATCATACAGGCAAGATTCTATCAAGTCTTGTATTTTACGGTTGTGCCTACAAATCAAATGCAGCCATACCCTATAGAGTTTGAGGCTCCCAGTCACTCGAGATCAGTATCTCGCTCGACTGCTAGGACAACTACCACTACAAGAGCAGGAGGGTTTAGACCACCATGACCCCCTGGTGGGGATGACGATGCTCAGAGCTCTAGGGCTTCTAGAGGGTGATCTATATAGAGATTATTTTTATACTATTATCCCTTAGTGGTTGAGTATGCCAAGTTTGGAGATTGTGGCATACCGGTCCAACTCTATTTTGTATATAGAATATATATATATATATATATATATATATATATATATATTGATCTTCTTGTCTTATGTGACTTTGAATGATTTGATTGTTTTTTATTGTATTTGTTTTATGATGTTTAAATTTCTTATAATCATGCTTTCTTTTTTAAATATTTTGATCATGCTTAACATAAAAAGAAAAAAATGGCTTGATTTTTGGTAAAGTATAGTTTTGAAAAAGATATTTTTGAATGAAGATGAATTAGCAATGAACCTAAAAGGATATTGTGTTGTTATATGATCGTTGGTGGATATCTAGCTTGCTAGATCATGGAACAAATCTTGTTGTGAGGAAGTTTTGTATTGCTAATAATAGAAAATTTTTTGTGGGGCTCAAAAGTAATCTTGAGGCTTATGATGATTAACGAAGATGTTGATTTTTTTCTAAGAAAATTTGATTTTTAAGAAAATGTTTTGATAAATATTATTGTAAAAAAAAATAAAGTGATTTAAGCATGAAAAATTAGGAAGGATGACTTGTTCTAGGCATAGAATTCCTAGTGCAAAAAATTTGAGAATAAACAATTACTAGGAATTACACCATCATCGCGAAGTCAAAAATGTAATGCATGATAATATGAAATTATTTATTCTTAAAATGCAAATTGATGTGAAGCAAATCATTATGTCACATGTTTAAGAATATTGAGAAATATGGAATGATTTTAAACCTAAAAATTTGAGAAATATGACTTGCACTAGGCATAGAATTCCTAGTGTGAAATTTTGAGAAAATAATTGCTAGGAATTATACCATCATAGTGAAGTCAAAATGTAATGCATGATAAATGATTTTGGAAATGCAAGTTTTTGGAATAAGTATTTTTGAAGGCTTTTGAAAATTTTGAAATATATATGTATGTTAGTCTCACAATGACACTGAGAGGGGGGGTGAATCAGTGTAGCTCTTAAAAACTTAAATCTTCAACTCTTAAAGCCGAAACAATGAAAACTTAAAACCAAACAAAGAAAATAAAACAAGAGAGCATCACACAACACAAGATGTACCGAGGTTCATCAGTTTTTGCTACTCCTAAAAAATGACTGCTTGGAATCCCGTCCAAAACTAGCCTTTGTAAAATAACAATTTTACAATCAATTTACCAACATCCACTGGAAGGAGCACCAACCCCTGATTTATCTGCACCAACAGAAAGGAGCACCAACCCCTAATTTATCTACACCAACAGAAAGGAGCACCAACCCCTAATTTATCTGCACCAATAGAAAGGAGCACCAACCCCTAATTTATCTGCACCAACAGAAAGGAGCACCAACCCCTAATTTATCTGCAATTTTGAAACTGTAAGTTTGACATAAAAATGCCTTCACTTTTACAAGACCCTGACTGGTCTATTGCTAACCCAACCTCTATCGCTATTCACAAAAACACCACACACACTTACGACTCTGCTTACTGCACTTTTACATCCCTCTTACAGCCCTCTTGTTGTGCTTCTTACTGCACTCTTACGGCTCTCACGGCTTTGCTTAACGCTCTCTTATTGTAGCACTTTCACTCCATCTCAGCACTCTAATTCTCCACATAGACCTCCTTTTATAACAAAGTTCTGACTCTATTTTTAACTTCCATATTTTCACATGCAATTTATTAATAGAAAATTTTGCATGTAAATTCTATATGTAACTCCGTAACTGTCGTTCTGACTTTAGTTTACTATTCTTCTTTTAGCTGCATGATTTTTCTCTGTAAATGCACCTATAACTGTCGTACTGACTTTAGTTAACTCTTCTTATTTTAGCTGCATGATTTTCTTTTGCAACGGCCCCTATAACTGCCATATAACCTCAGTTAACTGTCACATATCTTATTTCGACTGGGTTCTCTTCTTAGCTTGTGCCAAAATGACCTATCGTGAAATTGTGACACTTTTGCCTCTTTGTTTCTTTTCTCGGCTTGTACCCGCAAAAACACAACATGTCACGATATCACGACACTTTTGCCTCCTTGCTTCTTTTCTCGGCTTGTACCTGCAAAAACATAACATGTCGTGATATCGCGACACTTTCGCCTCCTTGCTCTTCCTCTTTACTTTTGTCGCGATATCGTGACACTTCTGCCTTCTTAATTTCTCTCTCCTCCTTTAGTTGCAAAAATGTGACATGTGATATTGCGACACTTTTTCTCCTTTGCTCTTTCTCTTGCCTTCGGGTCATGAAAACCCAACATGTCGTGATATCGCAACACTTTTTCTCTTGGACTCTCTCTCTTGCCTTCGGGTCGCGAAAACTCGACATGTCACGATATCGCGACACTTTTTCTCCTTTGCTCTTTCTCTTGCCTTCGGGTCGCGAAAACCCGACATGTCGCGATATCGTGACACTTTTTATTTCAGAATCTCTCTCCTGCAATATGTCACGAAATCGCAACACTTTTTCTTCCGTACAATCTCTCTTACAATATGTCATGAAATCGCAACACTTTTTCTTTCGGACTCTCTCTCCTGCAATATGTCGCGAAATCATGACACTTTTTTCTACTTGCCTTTCTCTCTTCCAATATGTTATGAAATCATGACAATTTTTCTTGCTTGCACTTTCTCTCCGAACATGTCATGAAATCATGATATTTTTGCTTGCTTGCACTTTCTCTCCGAACATGTCACAAAATAGTGACAGTTTTGCTTGCTTGCGCTTTCTCTCCGAACATGTCGCAAAATCGTGACATTTTTTCTTGCTTGCGCTTTCTCTCTAAACATGTCACGAAATCATGATAGTTTTGCTTGCTTATGCTTTCTCTCCGAACATGTCACGAAATCACGACAGTTTTGCTTGCTTATGCTTTCTCTTCGAACATGTCACGAAATCACGACAGTTTTGCTTGCTTGCACTTTCTCTCCGAACATGTCACGATATCACGAAAGTTTTTCTTTCTTCTCAACATGTCATGATATCATGATAGTTTTTCTTTTTTCTCAACATGTCGCGATATCACGATAGTTTTCTTTCATCTCAACATGTCGCGATATCGCGACAGTTTTTCTTTCTTGCTCAACATGTTGCGATATCATGACAGTTTTCTTCCTTGTGATTTTCTTTTGATTTTTAGCATATGGGCCACTTTGATCTTTTGGAGAATCACTGTACATACTCTGAAGAACCTCTTAACTCCTATCCACTGCATCAACCGATCTGTCTGACTGTGTTGACAATAATGACAATACTGTTCTTGCACCTTGCTCAACAATTTGTGCCAGACTAGAGATAGAGATTGAGTAGATTTTTTCTAGACCGAAGGATTGTGTTTAGTACAAATTTGAGACAGATTGATGCAGGAGTGTAGACACCAAAATAGCACCATTTCGATTAAGTGATTACAAACATTGATCACATTGATATCACAACTTTTAGGGCAGCCCTTAGAGGTCAAATAGTGGTCTTAACCACTCGCACAGCAGTTTAAAAGATCAAAAAATGAGCAGAGCAAAGTCGGTCGTTCTAGAGCCTTTAACAAACTTCTTAGCCTTCTTCAAAGCCTTCTTTAAGCCAAGCCGTTTGTCAAAAACCAAGCCCTAGCCGAAGTGTCGCGATATCACGACATTTTGGGCCCCGACCCAGAGCGGGCCCAAAGCGTCGCGATATCGCGACACTTTGGGCCCCGACCCAGAGCGGGCCCAAAGCGTCGCGATATCATGACACTTTGGGCCCCGAGCCAAAGCCGGCCCAAAGCGTCGTGATATCACGACACTTTGGGCCCCGAGCCAAAGCCGGCCCAAAGCGTCGCGATATCGTGACACTTTGGGCCCCGAGCCAAAGCTGGCCCAAAGCGTCGCGATATCGTGACACTTTGGGCCCCGAGCCAAAGCCGGCCCAAAGCGTCACGATATCGCGACACTTTGGGCCCCGAGCCAAATCCGGCCCAAAGCGTCGCGATATCGCGACACTTTGGGCCCCGAGCCAAAGCCGGCCCAAAGCATCGTGATATCGCGACACTTTGGGCCTCAAGCCGACACGTCACCAAAGTCAAAAGCATGCATTCGACCATCCAAGGAACGACCGCCACGTGGCACCTCTACGTGTCCCTTCTCGAAGAGACCCCATGGCTCTGTAAAACGGCGGATTTTACAGCGGACATTAATGAGACAAGCGGTGTTAGCAGAATATCCGATCCGAGGCCACGCCTCATAAATACGATCTGTCAGTGCGAGCCAGGTCCCATAATGGCCCGATAAGGATCAAATTTGAGCGGTGCCTACGAATTTAGGGTTTTGAACATTAATGTTCTCAGAGGCCGAACCCTCTATAAAAAATCGGCTCGATACGTAATAAGGACTGCGAAGCATTTTCTAAAAAAACAACGAAGTGCTGTTAAACTAAACGCCTGATTACAGTCATCTGAATCTTCAGATACGATATTGGACACAGAGTCCATCAATTCGACGATAACCCTGATTCTCCAGATTTTGGGCCCATCCCCAGTGGATTGGTGCCGAAGTTAAGCTTTTACGGGGTGGCCCGTTTGGGTATCCCTATATACGTTCCCTAGTTAATTTTACTTATGCTATTTCAAAAACACTTGCTGTAGTATATGCTATTTTTGAATACATGTTAAAACAGTTCATGTTTTTATAATGTATGCTGTCTTCGAATGCGTTAAATAACAATTTACGTCTTATATTGGTGAATACATGTTGTTTCAAATGCCTGTTGTTCTCTATTCTTTATAAAAGTAGCAGGTTACGTAGAGTTATTTAACGTATGCATTTAATCAAATGTTTGCATACATTATTCATTGTTTCACAAAGACAAACGTTCCGACTTCTTACCGCAGGTGCTATTAACAGTTTACTGTTTCTTTTGCAGCCAGAATAGCAGCAAGCAGGGACTCATCATCACAAGCGGCGACAACACTACAGCCCGCCCATTTTACATGTGGGCATGCGGAAGGGGATCACTGTTCATCTGTTGTAACCGAGAACGTGTAACTGAAGAGAGATACTGTAACCGAGCGGAATTACATTAATAAAAAGGGTTGTGCTCTTGTTTTTAATTTAATTCTATCTGTGTTATTTTATGCCTCGATTTAGTCCTGTTTTTATTTGCATCTCAGTGTTTTATTTCCGAAATCTCATGCTTTCAAGGAGCATCTGGAGGCAAAGGGCAATCTTGCATCATCCAAAAATGTATTTTCTTCTAAGTACTGAAACTGTCGCGATATCGCGATGCTTTTTGAAGAAGGGCTCCAGCGGGCCAAAATGTCGCAAAATCGCGACATGTCGCGATATCGCGACGCTTTTTGAGGAAGGGCACCAGCGGGCCAACATGTCGCGATATCGCGATGCTTTTTGAGGAAGGGCACCAGCGGGCCAACATGTCGCGATATCGCGACGCTTTTTGAAGAAGGGCACCAGCGGGCCAAAATGTCGCGACATCGCGACGCTTTTTGAAGAAGGGCTCCAACGGGCCAAAATGTCGCGAAATCGTGACATTTCTCAAGCAGCGCAGTCGGAACGCCAAACTGTCACGAAATCGTGACACTTTCGAGCCAAGATGTACGGAATGCAAAGATGTCACGAAATCGCAACATATCCAGAGGCAAGGTTCAACAATGCAAAGATGTCGCGAAATCGCGACACTTTCGAGCCAAGATGTACGGAATGCAAAGATGTCGCGAAATCGCGACATATCCAGAGGCAAGGTTCAACAATGCAAAGATGTCGCGAAATCACGACACTTCCGAGCCAAGGTGTACGGAACGCAAAGATGTCGCGAAATCATGACATATCCAGAGGCAAGGTTCAACAATGCAAAGATGTCGCGAAATCATGACACTTCCGAGCCAAGATGTACGGAATACAAAGATGTCGCGAAATCGCGACATGTCGCGGTTTCGCGGCCCGAAATGAAGTAGCAAGTACGAAACGCAGAGATGTCACGAAATCGTGACATGTCACGGTTTCGCGGCCCAAGGGAGGAGAGCGATTAAGAAGGGCCTAGACGTCACGATTTCGTGACGTGTAGCGGAATCGCGGCCCCAAGGAGGAGAGAGAAGCCCAACATCAAAACGTCACGATATCGTGACCAAGGGGGAGAGAAAAAGCCTTGGAGCAAATACGTCACGATATCGCGACAAGAACGCTCACGACGTTGACTAGCCGACGACTGTAGAGACCAATGCAAGGGGACACGTGGCATGAAGTGACAGGTGGCTCGCGAGTATGGAGCGATTATAGGGACACGTGGCACCAAACGACAAGTGACCAGGCGCATTCCTTGGTATGATGTTCTGAAGGCTTGACAGGCGGCCACAGAGCACTCGGCCACCCCAGACCATGATAATACGGGGCATCTGGCAGAATATGGCATGCGGCTGCAGGGCATACGTGTGGATGGTTAGAGGGAGGCCCGCACTTTGCATAATGATGGAGAAGAAGGTGGCGGCCGAGGATAAAAAGGCGCGCATGCATTGTATTGAGAGGGGGGAAGGACTCTTGGCCATTGATTTTTGGCGGGGGGATTGCTGTGTATTGCAGAGGAGACCTCTGTTTTTTTTTTTAATTGAAGCTTGCTGGAATTTTGCCTGTGCATTGTTAATTTCTGCATTCTTGCTGTGTGTTGTGCGTAGCCCTAGATCAAGTGGTATCAGAGCGGGTTGGTTCTGAGAGTGCAAACCGATCGCCGACAGTGAGGCAGTTTGCGCCAGGACGTGGTTGTGGGTTGCGAAGGAAAAGCAGGATGCCTCCGCGTAGAGGACATGGTATTGCGAGGAATAGGCAAGCAAGAAGGGAGGAGGTCGATCTAAGAGCCCTGCAGAGGCAAGTTGAGGCCCTGCAAGAGGAAATAAGAAGAGGAGTCGAGCCGAGAAGGGAAGAACCCAGCGAAGATGAAGTGTGGGAAGAAGAAGTTGCTTCTAATGAGGAAGAGGCCTTGGACCCAGCAGAGGCTAGGCTATATAGAGCCATCTCCCAGATTGGGAAGAAGCCAAAATTTGACGTCTCGACTTACTCTGGAAACCTCAACCCTGAGGAGTTGATAGACTGGATTAATGACATGGAGGAGTATTTTGAATACGAAGAGATATCAGATCCAAATCGGATCAGGTTTGCGAAATCCAAGCTGAAGGGACATGCTAGCATCTGGTGGAAGGGAGTGCAGTTAGAAAGAAACAGGAGGGGAAAGGAAAGGATCACCAGATGGGATAGGATGGTAGAGAAACTAAAGAGGCAGTTCATCCCTGCAGATTATGAGCTGGATTTATTGAAGAAAATGCAGAGTCTTCGACAGGCTAGTAAGTCTGTCAAGGAATATACAGAGGAGTTCTACCAGATTTCAATCAGAACCGGCCATTCGGAGGCAAACAAAGAGAAGGTCGCACGTTACATAAATGGATTGCGAACCAGCATTCAAGAAGAGCTGGGGCTGGTTAGAATGAGCACAGTAGAAGATGCATATCAGTTTGCATTAAAAGTGGAGGAGAAACTAAATAGAAGATTTGATGGTAAGCAGAGAGGGAAGGATAGGGGTGGAAGAGCTGGTGGAAGATACAAAGATTTTGGGAAAGCTAGAGAAGCTAGCAGCAACCAAAGGCAAAAAGAAGTGAAGGAGGAGGATGCCCAACGCCCACGCGGTCAGAGCAACAACTACCCAAGAGGAAGAGGTAGGTCGGGGCGAGGGTTTGGAAGAGGTGTCTTCAGAGGAACCTGCTTCAACTACGGAGAGGAAGGACACAGGGCATACAACTGCCCGTAGCATCAAGAGAGGCCAAACCGAAGACCCGAGGGTCAGGCCCGAGCTGCTGTAGCAGACGAAGGTGCAGAGTCTGAGCACTCAGAGGAGGCAGAAAGAGGGGAAGCCATGATCATCAGAAGGGTCCTGTTAAATGAAGAAGAAAAGGTGGACCAAAGGAACAACCTATTTCGAACAAGATGCAAGTGCGCAGGCAAGGTCTGTAATATCATCATTGATAATGGAAGCACTGACAATTTGGTTTCTGAGGAAATGGTTTCCAAGCTGCGGTTGGAAAGGAGAAAACACCCGCACCCTTATCGGATTGCATGGCTGCAAAAGGACCATCGGGTGCTGGTGAGTGAACAATGTCTGGTGAAGTTCAACATTGGAACTTACCAAGATGAAGTGTTATGTGACATCTTGCCCATGGATGCATGTCACCTACTGCTTGGGAGGCCATGGCAGTTTGACCGAAGTGTTGTCCATGATGGTCGAGCTAATACCTATTCTCTGTCAAAGAATGTAGTTTTCCATAAGTTGAAACCCCTGAAGGAGGCTGATGAGAAGGTATGCAGCAGTGCACGAATCTATCTAGTTGATGGCAAAATATTTTTGGAAGGCCTGAAGCCGGATCATGTGTGTTATGCTATAATCCCCAGAGTTAGGGAAGAAGGATGCAAGGAGATTCCAATGGAAGTCATGGGACTGTTAGAAGAATTCCCTAATATCATTTCTGACAATGTTCCTGAAGGTTTACCACCTGTTAGGAGGATCAGTCATCACATCGACTTGGTGCCTGGATCGAGCTTGCCAAACAAGGCTGCACATCGAATGACACCGGTGGAAACTGAAGAATTAAATCGGCAAGTTCAAGATCTGTTGAAGAAAGGCCTGATAAGGGAGAGTCTTAGTCCTTGTGCTGTACCAGCAGTACTAGCACCCAAGAAGGATGGAGAATGGAGGATGTGCACAGATTCAAGAGCAATCAACAAGATCACCATTAAATACAGATTCCCACTACCAAGGATGGATGATATCATGGACTGCTTGAGTGGAGCTGAGTACTTCACAAAAATTGATTTGAAAAGTGGATACCATCAGATCCGCATTAGAGAAGGGGATGAGTGGAAGACAGCCTTTAAAACCAGAGAGGGGCTGTATGAGTGGTTGGTCATGCCATTTGGGCTAACCAATGCACCTAGTACCTTTATGAGGTTGATGAATGAAGTCTTGAAAGAATTTCTGGGCAGATTTGTGATTGTTTACTTGGATGATATACTGATTTTAAGCAAGACCTTAGAGGATAACCTGGTGCACATCAGAAATGTGTTTGAGAAACTGCGGGAAGAGCGGTTACTGATCAATCTGAAAAAATGCAACTTTGTGAAGAAGGAGTTGGTATACCTGGGCTTTGTTATATCAGATAACGGTCTCAAAATGGACCCCAAAAAGGTGAAGGCTATCCTAGAATGGCTCGTCCCAAGGAGTGTGACCGAGGTTAGATCATTTCACGGTCTGGCTAGTTTCTACAGAAAATTTATTAGAAACTTCAGCAGTATTTGTGCATCTCTTACTGAGACAATGAAGGGAAACAAGAAGGAATTCCAGTGGACAGTTGGAGCAGATAAAAGCTTTGCTATGTTGAAGAAGAAGGTCACTGAGCAACCCGTCTTAGCACTTCCATATTTCAATAAGGTGTTCCAGGTGGACTGCGATGCGAGTGGCAATGCGATAGGAGCAGTATTGAGCCAAGAGGGTAGGCCTGTTGCATATTTCAATGAGAAGCTCAATGATGCCAGGAGAAAGTATTCGGTATATGACCAAGAGTTCTACGCCATAGTGCAAGCGCTCAAGAAGTGGAGGCACTACCTGTTGCCGAAAGAGTTTGTTCTCTATACCGACCATCAAGCGCTGCAGTATATTAACAGCCAGGGTAAATTGAATCAGAGGCACCTCAAATGGGTAGAATTCCTGCAGAGCTATACCTTTGTGCTGAAGCATCGGAGTGGAAGATCCAATAGGGTGGCAGATGCATTGAGTAGGAGGCAATGTCTGATGACAGAACTGAGAGTGGAGGTTGTAGGGTTCGCTGAGCTCAAGAACTTATACCCTGTAGACCCCGATTTTGTAGAAGCTTGGAAGGCCTGCACTACACCTGTTACGTTGGATAGGAGTAGGTGGTTGGATTACCTGGTTCAAGAGGGGATGTTGTTCAGAGGGAACCAATTGTGCATTCCAAGGAGCTCAATGAGAGAGAACCTCATTAAAGAAAAGCATAGTGGGGGTTTAGCTGGACACTTTGGTCGTGACAAGACCATCTCATTGGTTAGTGAAAACTATTACTGGCCACAATTGCAGCAGGATGTGGCAAAGTTTGTGCAGAGTTGCAGGATTTGCCAGATGGCAAAGGGTGTGAGGCAGCCTATCGGTTTGTATCAACCGCTACCTATACCCGAGCGGCCGTGGGAAGATATTAGTATGGATTTTGTGCTTGGTTTGCCTCGGACGCAGAGGGGGAATGATTCCATCTTTGTGGTAGTGGACAGATTTTCGAAAATGGCACATTTTATCCCGTGCCAGAAGACTAGCGACGCGGTCCATGTAGCTGGTTTGTTCTTTAAGGAAGTGGTACGCCTTCATGGGCTGCCAAGAAGCATTGTGTCGGACAGAGACACCAAGTTTGTAGGTTATTTCTGGAAGACCCTGTGGAAGAAACTGAAGACGGAGCTAAAGTTCAGTTCTGCATATCATCCCCAAACAGATGGCCAAACAGAGGTGGTCAATAGGAGTTTGGGCAACCTACTGCGATGCTTGGTAGGGGACAAGCCCAAAGGATGGGATCTGGTTCTACCGCAAGCTGAGTTTGCGTATAACAGCTCGGTCAATCGGAGTACCAATAGGTCACCCTTCCAGATTATCTATGGAAGTAGCCCGAGAAACGCTTCAGAATTAAGAAGGCTAGATACAAGGGAGAAATGCAGTGCTGAGGCAGAAGACTTTGCTGAACACTTGAAAGGAGTGCATGAAGAAGTGACAAGACACATTGCCAAGATGAATGCTCGGTACAAGGCAAGGGCGGATCAAAAATGCAGAGTTAAAGAGTTCCAAGTAGGAGATTCTGTCATGGTCTATCTGAGGAAGGAGCGGTTTCCTGCCAAGACCTATAACAAACTCAAAATGAAGAAGTTTGGGCCGTGCAAGATCATTGGCAAACGGGACTCGGGCAATGCCTACGAGGTGGAGTTACCTAGCGAGCTCAACATCTCCCCCGTGTTCAACATCTCCGATCTGGTCGAATATCATGAAGGAGAAAATAGTGAGATGCCAAGTTCGGATTTGTGGAGCATTCCAGCAGTCATCCCAGTAGCAGACGAGATAGAAGAAGTTCTTGATACCCGTGAGGGTCGCAGTACTCGAAACAGGAGTTATTCTGAGTATTTGGTCAAATGGAAGGGCAGGCCCATAGAAGATGCAACTTGGTTGTCCAAGGCAGAGGTTGATCGCTTGGGTCTACCTCGGAACGGTCAGAAGTGAGGTCACTTCTCAAACTCACCCCGGGTGTCTGATGCAGGAGCATCCGGAGGCAAAGGGCAATCTTGCATCACCCAAAAATGTATTTTCTTCTAAGTACTGAAACTGTCGCGATATCGCGACGCTTTTTGAAGAAGGGCTCCAGCGGGCCAAAATGTCACGAAATCGCGACATGTCGCGATATCGCGACGCTTTTTGAGGAAGGGCACCAGCGGGCCAACATGTCGCGATATCGCGACGCTTTTTGAGGAAGGGCACCAGCGGGCCAACATGTCGCGATATCGCGACGCTTTTTGAAGAAGGGCACCGGTGGGCCAAAATGTCGCGACATCGCGACGCTTTTTGAAGAAGGGCTCCAGTGGGCCAAAATGTCGCGAAATCGCGACATTTCTCAAGCAGCGCAGTCGGAACGCCAAACTGTCGTGAAATCGTGACACTTTCGATCCAAGATGTATGGAATGCAAAGATGTCACGAAATCGTGACATATCCAGAGGCAAGGTTCAACAATGCAAAGATGTCGTGAAATCGTGACACTTTCGAGCCAAGATGTATGGAATGCAAAGATGTCGCAAAATCGCGACATATCCAGAGGCAAGGTTCAACAATGCAAAGATGTCGCGAAATCGCGACACTTCCGAGCCAAGGTGTACGGAACGCAAAGATGTCACGAAATCACGACATATCCAGAGGCAAGGTTCAACAATGCAAAGATGTCACGAAATCGTGACACTTCCGAGCCAAGATGTACGGAATACAAAGATGTCACGAAATCGCGACATGTCGCGGTTTCGCGGCCCGAAACGAAGCAGCAAGTACGGAACGCAGAGATGTCACGAAATCGTGACATGTCACGGTTTCGCGGCCCAAGGGAGGAGAGCGATTAAGAAGGGCCTAGACGTCGTGATTTCGTGACGTGTAGCGGAATCGCGGCCCCAAGGAGGAGAGAGAAGCCCAACGTCAAAACATCGCGATATCGTGACCAAGGGGGAGAGAAAAAGCCTTGGAGCAAATACGTCACGATATCGCGACAAGAACGCTCACGACGTTGACTAGCCGGTGACTGTAGAGACCAATGCAAGGGGACACGTGGCATGAAGTGACAGGTGGCTCGCGAGTATGGAGCGATTACAGGGACACGTGGCACCAAACGACAAGTGACCAGGCGCATTCCTTGGTATGATGTTCTGAAGGCTTGACAGGCGGCCACAGAGCACTCGGCCACCCCAGACCATGATAATACGGGGCATCTGGTAGAATATGGCATGCGGCTACAGGGCATACGTGTGGATGGTTAGAGGGAGGCCCGCACTTTGCGTAATGATGGAGAAGAAGGTGGCAGTCGAGGATAAAAAGGTGCACATGCATTGTATTGAAAAGGGGGGACTCTTGGCCATTGATTTTTGGCGGGGGGATTGCTGTGTATTGCAGAGGAGACCTCTATTTTTTTTTTTAATTGAAGCTTGCTAGAATTTTGCCTGTGCATTGTTAATTTCTGCATTCTTGCTGTGTGTTGTGCGTAGCCCTAGACCATAGATATTTGGAGGTGACAAAGTACAGAGGACGATAGTCTCTAGTGGATAGATATCCATTAATCAAAGTAAGTGAGGACAAGTGTCTTTAGTGGATAAAGATCCATTAGCCAGAGTAGTGGGGGTAACAATTCTTCTAGAAGATCATTAGCCAGAGAAAGAGGAGAAAGGAGTTCTCCCGTGGATAGAGATCCATGAACTTTATTAGGATATTGGTGTCTCCTTTGGACAGGGGTCCATAAACATTGTAATAGAAAAAGGATTCCCAAGATATTGATTGAGAAAGTTTTAGTAAAATATTTTCTCCATGGAGTAGCCCACATTGGGTGAACTATGTAAATTTGGTGTCTCTATTGTGTATGGTGATTTGTGCATTTCTTTTATTACTTCTATTAATATTGTTATCTATACATTGCATAATATTTATTAGGAAAGAAAAGTAAAAAGTGTGATGATTACACAATGACACTGAGAGGGGGGGTGAATCAGTGTAGCTATTAATTTTTATATCTACAGCATTTAATATGAAATAAAGAGAACTTGACAACTGAAAAACAACTTGAACAAGAGAGCACACCACAACACTCAATATACCGAGGTTCACCAATTTGGCTACTCCTCAAAAATGACTTCTTGGACTCCAATCCAAATCCAGTCTTTGCAAAATCAATTTTACAAACACTTTACCAGCACCAACTGGAAGGAGCACCAACCCCTGTAATTTTCTGCTGCAATAGATGGAGCACCAACTCCTAGTACCAAGCACCAACTTGGACTGCAATTCTGATCAATTTAGAATGACATAAAAATGTCTTCACTTCATGCACGACCCTGACTAGTCTGCAATTAACCCAACTCTACACACTCTCACGGCTCTGCTTATTTTTCTCTTGATTCTTTTCTAACCCTCCTTTTACAGCAATTTCTCTCTAACAGCAGCAACATCTTCTCTGTACGATTATTCTTTTATAACCTTTCAATCCTGCATGCAATCGAATCACATACTCTGACTGTTCGAATCCATGCAATACGGCTATTCGGTTCCATGCACTTCGACTGTTCGAAACCCTGCAATACGTCTTTTGGAAACCATGCAATACGGCAATTTTGTTTCATGCACTTCGACTGTTCAATTTCTTCGAATACGGCTTTTCGAATGCTTTTTCGAAACTCCATATGTGATTCTTCGAAAGCTTTTCGATTCTTCATGTTCGGCTTTTTTGTATGCTTCAAATACGTCTGTTAGAATGCTTGCAAATACGACCTTTCGAATGCTTTTATTATCCTTCATATTCGGCTTTTCGAATGCGTTTCAATTATGCATGTTTGGCTGTTGCATTGCATGTCCAACAACTGTCAACGTTTAACTGTCTGCTTTTTCGACACGTGTCACCTTGCATGCTCCTGCGGGTTTTACCTGCCAGACTGTTACCTGTCGCGATATCGCGACACTTTTAACTTATGTTGACGTCACCCTGAAGGTTGTCACGAAATCGTGACCATTTTGGCCTTGAAAGCTTTTCCCCCGCTCATGTCGCGATATCGCGACACTTAGAACTTTTGTTGACGTCATCCTTAAGCATGTCATGAAATCGTGACCGTTTTGGCTCTTGCAAGCTTTCCCTGCATCTTGTCGCGATATCGCGACACTTTGAACTTTTGCTGACGTCATCCTCAATGCTGTCGCGAAATCGCGACGCTTCCGGCTTCCAGCAGCTTTCCTTTCATCCTGTCGCGAAATCGTGACACTTTTCAACTTTGCTGACGTCATCATCAATGCTGTCGCGAAATCGTGACGCTTCGGCTTCCGTACACTCTTCTTTGCCAACTCCAGTGAAAATGGAACATGTCGCGAAATCGTGACACTTTGCTCTTCCGTACAACTCTCCTTGCCAACTCCAGCGAAAATGGAACATGTCGCGAAATCGCGACACTTTGCTCTTCCGTACAACTTTGCTTGCAAACTCCAGCGAAAATGGAACATGTCGCGAAATCGCGACACTATGCTTCATGCAATGGCGAGATTTTTACATCTTTGTGCCTTGTGTTTTCACCTTGCCTCTTTTCATGAAATTTTGACTTGTAATATCATTCTTGCATCTTTCAGTTCTACACTTTTGACTAGTAGCGAAATCGCTACACCTTAGTTTCCCTTTGTTTCAACATGTAGCGCCATCGCTACACCTTAGTTTCTCTTTGTTTCAACATGTAGCGAAATCGCTACACCTTAGTTTCTCTTTGTTTCAACACGTAGCGAAATCGCTACACCTTAGTTCCATGTATTTTCATCATGCAGCGATATCGCTACACCTTTGTTTCCATTCATTTCAACATGTAGCGATATCGCTACACCTTTGTTTCCTTCTCTGCCAGCATGTCACGAAATCGTGACAGTTTAGCTTTCACTTTCTCTCTCCTCTGCCATGTCGCGATATCGCGACAATTTGGCGTGCATTTTCTCTCTCCTACTTTTTGTCGCGAAATCGCGACACATTTTCTCTCTCCTCAATGAAAACTCGACATGTCACGAAATCGTGACATTTTCGGCTGCGCCTTCTCTCTCCTCGACCATGTCGCGAAATCGCGACAGAAAACATGTCGCGATATCGCGACAGTTTTCTTCCTTGTCTCTTTTTGCCAGTTTCTGAATCTGGGTCACCTCTGTTTTCCTTGAAACTTTCTGCACTTGATCTGACTGACCTCTGAACTGCATCAACTGCATCAATCTGACTGTGTTGACAACAATGACAATACTTTTGCAATTCTTTTGCTGCACCTTGCTCAACAATCTCCCCCTTTGGAATTGTTGGCAACACACTGCAACCTTGCTTAATTTCTTCTCCCCCTTTGCCAATAATACCAAAGGGCTGTTGTAGACTCCCCACGAGTCTATGCACAACATTCTCGGACTTAAAAAGTTTGAATGCTCCCCCTGAGAATGTGTTTCCCATAGCTAGTCAGTGCTTGGGTGGTGTGACTACTCCCAACTTCTTCCGAAGGTATTCAAATACTTCCTTAGGCAAAGGTTTTGTGAATATATCAGCTACTTGCTCTGTAGTTGGAACAAAATCCAATTTAACCTCTCCTTCCGCAACTTTATCCTTCAAGAAATGATATCGGATTGCAATATGTTTGGTTCTTGAATGCATTCATTGGATTCTTGGATATGTTGATAGCACTAGTGTTATCACATTTAATTGAAATTGGTTCATTGAAATGAATACCAAGATCTTTCAACGTTTGTCTCATCCATAATATCTGAGTACAACATGTTGTTGCTTGCAATGTATTCTGCCTCTGCAGTGGATAGAGATACTTGATTCTTGTTTCTTGTTGTGCCATGCTACCAACCTGTCACCAAGATAAAATGCTCCTCCACTTGTGCTCTTTCTGTCATCAATACATCCTGCCCAATCTGCATCAGAATATGCAATCAAAGTGAAATCTTTACCTTTTGGGTACCACAACCCATAATCCATAGTGCCCTTGAGATATCTGAAAATCCTCTTTACAGCTGTTACATGAGTTTCTTTGGGACTGGCCAGAAATCTTGCAACCATACATCTTGCTTGTAATATATCTGGTCTAGTGGCTATTAAATACAATAGGCTTCCAATCATAGACCTGTACATTGTTTGATCTACATCTGGGGATTTATCATCCTTGCTCAACTTGCAGCCTGTTGTCATGGGAGTGTTGACCGGTTTACTGTCTTCCATTGTGAACTTTTTCAGCATTTCTTTTACATATTTAACTTGAGAAATAAAAATGCCTTTTTCATTTTGATTGACCTGCAGTCCTAAGAAATAAGAAAGTTCACCAATCATTGACATCTCAAATTCTTTTTTCATTTTAATTGATATGTCTTTGCGGTATTCATCCATCTTGTCTTGCCAAATATTATGTCATCTACATAAACAACAAGAACAATAAGATGACCCTTCTCTGTTTTGACATATAAGTTGCTATCCACCAAACCTTTCTTAAACCCTTGTTTAATTAGATAATTATCCGACCTTGCATACCATGCTCTCGGGTGCCTGTTTTAATCCATATAAAGCTTTCTTTAACCTGCAAACAAAATCTGGATTGTCACCAAGTTGGAAGCCATCGGGTTGTTCAATGTAAACCTCTTCTTCCAGTTTTCCATTCAAAAATGCTGATTTTACATCCATTTGATATACTTTGAAGTTTTTATGAACTGCTAATGCCGGGAAACATTCGATTGCCTCTAGTCCGCTACCGGTGCAAAAGTTTCTTCAAAATCAATGCCTTCAACCTGAGCATAGCCTTTACATACCAATCTTGCCTTATTTATGACAACTTTGCCCATCTTCATTCAATTTATTTCTAAAAACCCATTTAGTGCCAATTATGTTTTTATTTGTTGGTCTAGGTACTAATTCCCAGGTATTGTTTTTCTCTATCTGATCTAGTTCTTCATTGATTGCCTTCATCCAACTTTCATCAGTGCTTGCTTCAGCAACATTTTTAGGTTCAATACTAGATAACAGAGAATAGTTCCTCACTTCTTGTTCTTCTTGTTTGAATACCATCTGTGGGATCCCCAATAATCTGTTCACTTGGATGATTTTTCTGCCAGTTGCCTGTTTTAAATTTCCTGTTTTCTTCTTCTTCAGATTCAGTTTTTACACTATCTGGATCAATTTTCTGATTCTTCTCTGTTTCTTTTTCATCATCACCTTCAATGACTTCTTCATACATAGGGTAGTTTTCTTGATAAGTAGTTTCTTGTTCTCTACCTTCATCAACTTTCACATCAGCACTTTCAACAATTTTCTTCAACCTCTTGTTGTAACATGTGTATGCCTTGCTTTTTGTTGAGTAACCGAGAAAGATACCTTCATCAGCTCTATCTTCAAATTTACCGAGGTTATCTTCAGTCCGTTTTATGTAGCACTTGCTGCCAAATACTTTGAAATGTCTTGTTGTTGCCTTTCTGCCAAACCACAACTCATAAGCTGTTTTGCTTTCATGTGGTCTCAGCATGCAACTGTTTTGAATGTAAACTGTAGTATGAACTGCCTCTTTCCAAAATCTGTCAGCTATTTTGTTTTCTGCCGACATTGTCCTTGCCATTTCCTGCACTGTTCTATTCTTCCTTTCTACAACACCATTCTGTTGAGGTGTCCTAGCTGCTGAAAATTGTCTTCTTATCCCATGTTTTTGATAGTATTCTGCAAATTCTTCGGAGATAAACTCTCCTCCCCTGTCTGATCTTAGGCATTTAATTCTTTTTCTTGATTGATTCTCAACAAGATTTTTGAAGGTTTTAAACATTTCAAAGGCTTCTGACTTGAGTTTCAGAAATAGTACCCATGTCATTCTTGAGTAGTCATCTATACATAGCATAAAATATTTGTGTCCATTTATGCTTTCAGTTCTCATGGGTCCACATAGATCGGTGTGAATTAGTTCTAATGGCTTGCTAGTGAAGTATTCTTTTGCTTTGAAAGTGGCTCTGGTTTGTTTTCCCTTTTGGCATGACTCACGGATGCTATTTACGGGTTTGCCAATGTTTGGTATATCTCTAATCGCTCTTTTTGAACTGATTTTTGCCGGATTGTCAAAACTAATATGCCCAAGCCTCTTGTGCCATAGCCATTTTTCATCTTCTGTCCCATCAAGCATGTTCCTTCGTAGTTTCGAAAGTGTATACAGATTTCTTGAAGTTCTCAGTCCAGTGGCTATTAACTTTCCATTTTTTGTCTTTCTTACTTCATGACCCTCCTTCTTGAAGATTACATCATGACCTCTGTCACATATTTGACTTACACTTAGCAAGTTATGCTTCAGGCCAATTACAAACAAGACTTCTTTTGATTTTATATTGCCATCACTGATCTTGATTGATCCCTTTCCAACAATCTTTGCTCCATCATTATTTCCAAATTTCACAGAACCACCTTCATAATTCTGTAAATTCTCAAACTTTTGCTTGTCACCTGTCATGTGATTGGAACAACCACCGTCAAGTATCCAAGGTGCTGATTTGTTCTGAGCTTTAAAAGCAGTCTGGACAATCAAAGATTCCTTTTCTTTCCATTCTGGTTTGATAGCAGATTTTGCTACTTGTTTTGCCTTTGTCCTTTCATTAGCATGTGCCTATTTTTCAGGAAATTTCTGGTTTTGTTTCAACCCACTTGGCTGAGATTTTCTACCCTGATAATTATTTGATGCAAAAGTGCTTCTGCAGTTTCTAGCAATATGTCCAAAATTATGACAATTATAACATTCAACTGCATAATTCATTAAAGGAGAAAAAACATTTCTGCTTGTAAAATTCCTTTGAGATACATTATGCCCGCAATCTGAAATCTTATGGCCATAAGCATTGCATTTAAAACAATAACCGAGAAAATGCATGATTAAACCTCGGGTGCCGGTCTTTGCCGGTTTGAAGTAGGAGCCATGACTCTTCTCCTCCTCGGATGTGTGACTTTTGTGAATCCATCTTTGTCGAGTATTCTTCTTGAATCCGGCATTATTGTTTTCTTTTGCATGATTTTGTTTTTCTCGGTTCAACCCCGATCTTTTCTTCTTTCTTTATGGGTTCTATATTCAAGTTCTTTGAATCCTTTGAAGATTCTCCTTCATCAAAGCCTAAACCAAATTTGATGCCGGAAGGCCTTTGGTTATTTAACATTTTATCCAGACTTTACGAGTACTTTCTTCAAACTTATGAAAACAGTTCAATTTTCTATTCATCTCCTCTAACTGCATCCTTAACTTAACAATGTCTTCCTCTAGCTTGCTGCATTCAACTGTCTTTACAGTTAATTGTTCATCAAGAACTTCAGACATTTTCTTGAATTCCTCTGTCTGTATTTTCAGATTGTTTATTATGTCTGTGGCATTCTCTAATTTCTTTGAAAATATTTTATTCTTCTTCCTTTCTGCACTCAACTCTTCAAGTGCAGCAACCAATTCTCCTTCCAAATACACTTCAGCTTCATCCTTGGAATTTTCATCACCTTCCTGATTTTCCTCTGTTCTTTCTTCTTCAAGTGCCATGAACAGAGCTTCACCTCCTTCTTCAGACTCCTCATCTGTGCTTTCTTCAGAGCTACTCGACATTCTTGGTTATGAAGCTTTTCTTCTTGAAGTTGTTCTTTCTAAAATTTTGTTTCTTCTTCCAGTCACCTTTTTCTTGGTGTGAACCTTCACCATTTTTGGTTCTCTCCTGCATTGGACATTTGGCTGCAAAATGACCGACTCCTCCATAATTGAAGCATTTAAAAGGTAGCTTCCCTCTATATTTTCCTTTTCCTTTTGTGAGTTTTCGAACAAAATTGGCTTCTGTTTCATCCAGTGTTCCTTCATCCTCAGATTCATGTTCAGCTTTTACATTCTTGTGTGCTTTAAAAGCTGCTTCTCTGTCTGTAGACTTGGTTTGTCCTATTCTCATTTCATATTCTGTCAGGGAACCATGCAACTCATCCATGCTTGAAGTTGTTTAGATCTTTTGCCTCTTCTATTGCGAGAGACTTTGGAGTTAAATCTTTTGTGAAGTGTTTCGAGAACCTTTTTCACAACAACTTGCATCATCAATTTCTTCACCGAGTCCTCCGATTGCATTAATAATTCCGTTGACTCTCAGCATATAAGTCTCTATGTTTTCATCTTCATTCATTTGCGGTGCTTCGAACTGTGCTCGATGAGTTTGCAGTTTTGCTTCCTTAATCTTACTGTCTCCTTCATGGATGCTCTTCAGTTTATCCCACATGTCCTTTGCTGATTTACAACTCATGACTCTTATCAGTTCACTGTCAACAAGCCCACACATTATGGCATTCTTAGCTTTGGAGTTGTTTTCAAATTTCTTTTTCTCAGCAGTATCTGTTGGAGGGGTAGTGGGTGCTGTGTATCCACTATCTACGAGAATCCCAAATATCGTATCCCAATGCACTCAGATATGTTTGCATTCTGAGTTTCCAGAAGGTGTAATTTGTTCCATCAAATAAGGGAGCTTTGTTGGATGAAAATCCTTCACCACCTGCCATTGTTTCTTCCAAGATCTCCTTAGTTGATTAAGCTTGTACAAGGAACCTTGCTCTGATACCAATTGATGATTACACAATGACATTGAGAGGGGGGGTGAATCAGTGTAGCTATTAATTTTTATATCTACAGCATTTAATATGAAATAAAGAGAACTTGACAACTGAAAAACAACTTGAACAAGAGAGCACACCACAACACTCAATATACCGAGGTTCACCAATTTGGCTACTCCTCAAAAATGACTGCTTGGACTCCAATCCAAATCCAGTCTTTGCAAAATCAATTTTACAAACACTTTACCAGCACCAACTGGAAGGAGCACCAACCCCTGTAATTTTCTGCTGCAACAGATGGAGCACCAACTCCTAGTACCAAGCACCAACTTGGACTGCAATTCTGATAAATTTAGAATGACATAAAAATGTCTTCACTTTATGCACGACCCTGACTGGTCTGCAATTAACCCAACTCTACACACTCTCACGGCTCTGCTTATTTTTCTCTTGATTCTTTTCTAACCCTCCTTTTATAGCAATTTCTCTCTAACAACAGCAACATCTTCTCTGTACGATTATTCTTTTATAACCTTTCAATCCTGCATGCAATCGAATCACATACTCTGACTGTTCGAATCCATGCAATACGATTGTTCGGTTCCATGCACTTCGATTGTTCGAAACCCTGCAATACGTCTTTTGGAAACCATGCAATACGGCAATTTTGTTTCATGCACTTCGACTGTTCAATTTCTTCGAATACGGCTTTTCGAATGCTTTTTCAAAATTCCATATGTGATTCTTCGAAAGCTTTTCGATTCTTCATGTTCGGCTTTTCTGTATGCTTCAAATACGTCTGTTAGAATGCCTACAAATACGACCTTTCGAATGCTTTTATTATCCTTCATATTCGGCTTTTCGAATGCGTTTCAATTATGCATGTTTGGCTGTTGCATTGCATGTCCAACACCTGTCAACGTTTAACTGTCTGCTTTTTTGACACGTGTCACCTTGCATGCTCCTGCGGGTTTTACCTGCCAGACTGTTACCTGTCGCGATATCGCGACACTTTTAACTTATGCTGACGTCACCCTGAAGGTTGTCGTGAAATCGTGACCATTTTGGCCTTGAAAGCTTTTCCCCCGCTCATGTCGCGATATCGCGACACTTAGAACTTTTGCTGACGTCATCCTTAAGCATGTCGCGAAATCGTGACCGTTTTGGCTCTTGGAAGCTTTCCCTCCATCTTGTCGCGATATCGCGACACTTTGAACTTTTGACGTCATCCTCAATCATGTCGTGAAATCGTGACGCTTCGGCTTCAGTGAGCTTTCCTTTCATCCTGTCGTGAAATCGTGACACTTTTCAACTTTGTTGACGTCATCATCAATCTTGTCGTGAAATCATGACACTTTCGGCTTCCGTACACTCTTCTTTGCCAGCAAGTGAAAATGGAACATGTCACGAAATCGTGACACTTTGTTCTTCCGTACAACTCTCCTTGCCAACTCCAGCGAAAATGGAACATGTCACGAAATCGTGACACTTTGCTCTTCCGTACAACTTTGCTTGCAAACTCCAGCGAAAATGGAACATGTCACGAAATCGCGACACTATGCTTCATGCAATGGCGAGATTTTTACATCTTTGTGCCTTGTGTTTTCACCTTGCCTCTTTTCATGAAATTTTGACTTGTAATATCATTGCTGCATCTTTCAGTTCTACACTTTTGACTAGTAGCGAAATCGCTACACCTTAGTTTCCCTTTGTTTCAACATGTAGCGCCATCGCTACACCTTAGTTTCTCTTTGTTTCAACATGTAGCGAAATCGCTACACCTTAGTTTCTCTTTGTTTCAACACGTAGCGAAATCGCTACACCTTAGTTCCATGTATTTTCATCATGCAGCGATATCGCTACACCTTTGTTTCCATTCATTTCAACATGTAGCGATATCGCTACACCTTTGTTTCCTTCTCTGCCAACATGTCGCGAAATCGTGACAGTTTAGCTTTCACTTTCTCTCTCCTCTGCCATGTCGCGATATCGCGACAATTTGGCGTGCATTTTCTCTCTCCTACTTTTTGTCACGAAATCGCGACACATTTTCTCTCTCCTCAACGAAAACTCGACATGTCACGAAATCGTGACATTTTCGGCTGCGCCTTCTCTCTCCTCGACCATGTCGCGAAATCGCGACAGAAAACATGTCGCGATATCGCGACAGTTTTCTTCCTTGTCTCTTTTTGCCAGTTTCTGAATCTGGGTCACCTCTGTTTTCCTTGAAACTTTCTGCACTTGATCTGACTGACCTCCGAACTGCATCAACTGCATCAATCTATCTGTGTTGACAACAATGACAATACTTTTGCAATTCTTTTGCTGCACCTTGCTCAACAAAGTGATCTTATACTTTTCACCCCCTCTCAGTATAAGCTTGTGTTCTTCAATTGGTATCAGAGCGGGTTCCTTCAAAATATTTTAATAGCTTGAAGGAAAAGCTTACAAGAACACAATATATTCTAAGAATGGATTATTAGATAATTCAACACTAGGATTTGATGGAAGTGATTATATATATTGGAGTCTGAGAATGAAGATTTACCTTATGACACTTGGAAATGAAATCTAGGAAGTAGTTGAAAGTGGATATGATCCCTTAGTTGATCCACCTATAGATAAAGAAGATAAGCTTCTACAACATTATTATTCAAAAGCAATGAATGTAATTTTTAGTGGTTTGCATAGAGCAGAGTCCATAAAAGTTATGCATTGTCAAGATTCAAAAGGAATGTGGGATAAGTTGCAAAGCATATATGAAGGAGATAAAGGTATCAA
Organism: Wollemia nobilis; assembly: GCA_028583015.1. NCBI lineage: Eukaryota > Viridiplantae > Streptophyta > Pinopsida > Araucariales > Araucariaceae > Wollemia > Wollemia nobilis. The sequence goes on along the minus strand of JAQPPZ010003635.1, from coordinate 2,164,551 downwards.
GAAAGAAAATATACAAAATCTAAAATGATAACTTGAAGAGTTAAGAATGAAGGATGAGGAAAAAATTAGTACTTATCTACTTCGAGTTGATGAGGTTGTTAATGCTATGCAAGGACTTGGACTTAAGTTTGAAGAATCGAATGTTTGTGATAAGATCTTAAGATCTCTTCCAAAAATATTTAGTGAAAAGGTTTCTGCTATAGAAGAATCAAAGGATGGTGATTCTTTAAAAAGAGATATATTGATTGGTATTATTATAGCTTTTGAGTTAAGAACTAAATAACCATATCCCCAAAAGGAAGTAGCCTTCAAAGTAATCAATAAGACAAAGGGTAAGAAGTCAGAATCAAGCAATCAGTCATCCAATGATGAAGAAGTAAATTAAGGCAGAAGGAATAAGGATTCAAGAATATTTAAAGATACAAATCTATTAAATATTTCAATTGTGGAAAGTATGGTCACTATGCAACTAATTTTCAAGAAGCTAAAAATAATAATTATGAAGAAAAATATGATCACAAAAATAGGGAATCAAAAAGATACCGACACCAAAATAAAAGCAAGGACGGACAAAGCAAAAACGAAAGAAGTTATTTCAAAGGTAAAATAGGAGCTACTATGCAGATAATGTAAGCAAGTACTCAAGTGATAGTGATGCTAGTTTTTCAGATAATGATAGAGATGAAGTCCTATTTATTATTGAAGAAAAGGAAGAAATCAAGAAAAGGTCACCAATAATTCTCAAGTATTTTAGATGTGGTAACTTTGGACATCTTGAAGATAGTTGTACAAGGAATGGTTATATTTTTAGTGATGATGAATATGAGGATGCACTAGAAGGACCATAATATAATCTTCTAATGGCATTAGGAGAAGAAGAAGATGATCCTACAGAAGACAAGTCAAAAGAAAATAAAAATGTAGACAAAGGCAAACAAATAGAGGAAGAATCAGATAAAGAAGGATATGATATCAAAGGAGAACTTATTTATGCTCTTGACACAGTAAAAGGTAAGAAAGCAAAACTCTAAATTAGAATATGAATTTAAAGAATGTGATGAAGAGAGAATAATGCTTATAGAGTATCTCGACAAATCAAAGGCTAAGACTAAGAAGTTCAAGGAGAAATTAGAAGTGAAGGTTCTAGAATCTAAGAAACTAGAACAAGAGGTAGCTTCATTAGATATGGAATTCAAAAACTCCAAAGTCAAGCTACAAGGATTCAAAAACAACTCAAAGAACTTAGATAAGTTCATCAGGATACAAAAGCCTACATCAAGCAAGATAGGTCTTGGATTTTAATAGGATTAAAATAAATGGGAAGGGAAATAAACCTCAAATTCTGAAGGAGAAGAAAATTTAGAAGAAACTTTAGAAGAAGATAGTGTAAGAGAAAGTGAGACATCTGAGGATGAGTTGGACAATAGGAATTTCAATAAGAACAGGAACAATGCACCAAGGAGAAACATATGGAATAACAATCAGAATTGGTTAAGAGAGACTAAAATATCAATGAGGTCAAGAAAAAGAAACTTCAATGGAAGATGTTTTTCATGTCACAGGTTTGGGCACATGGCTTGATAATGCAGGACAGATGAAAGACAAGAAAATGGAAATTTTAGAAATAGATAGTTTTTCCATGGGTATTGCTACTCATGTAATCATTTTTGTCACAAGGCAATGGATTGCAGGGTTCATGATAGAAAAGGATATGGCTTCACTAGGATAAATCCTAAGACATATGCACCTCCAAGGAATAATAACCCTAAGTGTTACAAGTGCAATAATAATGGACATACAACAAAGTGGTGTAGAGCAGACATTCCAAAACCAAGAAGGAACAGGAACAGGAATAGGAACATGGATATGAACATGAAAAATAACATGAATAGGAATAGAAATAGGAATATGGATGTAGACATGAACAGAAACAAGAATAGGAACAAGAAAATGGACATGGAGAGAAACAGTAAAAGGAATCAGAAGAATCATATGAGAATAAGAGAGGATAAAGGTAAAGACCCGTGCTTTTTGGGAGTAGAAATACTTCCACCCTAGAATTAACCACCTCAAGAGGAGGTGGGGGAGGGGCTAATATAAGAGACTCATTCTTAGCCCCAAGCCCCAAAGGTGACCCTTTGCCATTGATGTCAAAGGGAGAGAGATTTGATTAAGGGGGAGAGATTTGGTATTTGAGTAAATAGGAGAGATTTGAAGAGAGCACTAAGCTAGGGGGAGTAATGTCCTAGGGGGAGCAGATCAAAGAAAAGGTTAATTTTTTGGTGAAAATAATTTGGGTTGCCATCAATGACAAAGGGGGAGATTGTTGGACATTTTGATTCAAAGTTGTCATTGATGTCAAGGAATAAACTACAGTTGATGTCAAAAGGTCAAAAGGAATAATGCAAAGGTTAATGGCAAAAGAGCTTCATAATATTTTTAATATTATGTGGAAACATAAGCACGAGGGTTTTTATTAAAACCATGGATGAGAAAAAATAAAAGGTTTTTCATAAAACCCAAGGAAGCTTTTAAATTCATGTTAATAAAGCCCAAGGGAGTTAAATATTAATTTATAATATTTAAATTCTAAAGAATTTAAATAATTTATAAATTAATTATTTAAAAAACAAAGGCACCGATGTTTAATTTTAAATGTGGCAAATGGTATATAAACTATATGCCTTAGTGGCATTTAAATTATCCTTCATTCGAACAAGTGAAAGAGGCAAGAGTGTGTTGTGAGAATTCGTGCGAGGAAGAAGACAAGATTCTTGTCTTAAGCGCCAATGAAATGGGATAAGATTATTGAGGGCTAATATCCCATATCCACCTAGGTAGTGTGGCCTAGTGGCAAGTGATCAAGGGCTAAGGAATTTGGGCATGGAGTGATCCGTGATCGATTTGCAGTAGCAACTTTTGGTGTGTTGTGTTTGAGGCGTCGAAGGAAGTGACGCATGATTTTTTGGCTCAGGTGCATTAGGAGAGAAATATATAGCACATGGTGCTATTTGCTCTCTCAACAAACACCTAGCTCGTGTGACAGTTGGAGCCACAACTAGGGCGCTAGTAGAGATGACATCATGAGTTCGAGTCTCACCAAAGCAAAGGTAATAAAATTTTAATATATTTTTGTATCGCCTAAGGTTTTGACATGATGTCCTAGGGAGTTAAAATGGGTAAAAAGTATTTTAATTAATCATCATTTTGGTTAATTGAAGGAATAATGAGTTAGATTTATTTTTAAATAAAGTATTTATGACATATTGGTTTATTGAAGATTAAAGTGTTGGTTAAATTGTGAGAGGACTTATTGCCATTGACTTATTTTGTGAAAGTGATTTTATTAACATTATTATTGGTGTTGGATATTATTTTAACTGGGATATTATAAGGTGTATTTGGTCAATTTTTTTATATGTTGATGGATGTTTTCTTAAAGATGGAGTTATAAGGTGTATGTATGCTTTTATATTTAGATTGTATTTTTGAGAGAGTTTATCATGTTATAACTTCTTTGAGCTTGGCAAAGAAGTGTTTGTGGTTGTGGCAGATTTTTGATATTCCTTCATCATAAATAAAAAGGTATGGGCACATTCTTCCATAGTTGAGTTGATTGGTTGTTTTTTTGGAAAAATAAGTTTGCAGTGAAAAGGACTTAATTAGGTTTCCTTATTGAGTATGTTGAGTAATGCTTCAAGGTTTTCTGTAATAAAGAGCTGATATTAAAACCTTGTTTGATAAGAATTGTTGTTGAAGCCATTGGTTAGGTGAAGAACTTGAACTAGGATTTGAAAAGAACATGAGTATCATTATTATGTGAGATTGATTGATAAGCATTGTTGGAAACATTTTGAGTGAGTGTTTATATGCTTGGACTAGTTTTTGTAAGCGAGGATTGTTTCATTGAGTGATTGGTTGAGTAGAGTTGGTTGAGCCTAGTGAAGTGGATGTGTGAAGTGATTATTCAAGTAAACTATTCTATATTCTGAATTGATTTGAGAAAGTGATTGAGCATTGAGATATATGTGAAGCATATTGAGTCTCTAACAATTCTCTGTATGTTTCTAAAAGAGTGATTGAGTATTGTGATTAGTATAGAGCATATTGAGTCTCTAACAATTCTCTTTATGTTTCTATGAGATTGGACAAGTTCTAGTGTGAACTTGTTGAGAATATTTGAGGTAAGTCTTTGAGAAGACTTGTGGACAGATTTGGGTAAGCTTTTGTGGAAGATTACAATACAGATTGAGAGAATATTTGGATAAGTTCTTGTGAGGACTTATTGAGAAGATTTGGATAAGTTCTTGTGAGGACTTATTGAGCATATTTGGACAAGTTCTAGAGAGGACTTGTGGATAGATTAGTGTGAGCTTTTGTGGAAGCTTGCAAGGCAGATTTGAGATAAGTCTTTGAGAAGACTTGAGAGTATATTTGATTTATTTGTTCAAACCTTGAGTTAAGGTTTGGGATAGATCCAGTAGAGTTGATTTAAGATTGATTCAAGCTTTGAGTTAAGGCTTGAGGAAAGAGATTGAGTAGATTTGTGCTAGATTAAAGGATTGTGTTTATTATAGATTCAAGGATAGAGTTTGGTGCAAATTTGAGGATAGGTTTGTGCCAGACCAGAGACAGAGATTGTGCAGATTTGTGGTAGACCAAAGGACTATGTTTAGTACAAATTTGATATAGATATTTGGAGGTGATAGATTACAGAGGATGCTAGTCTCCAGTGGATAGAAATCCATTAATCTAGGTTAGTGAGGACAGGTGTCTTCAGTGGATAGATATCCATTAGCCAAAGTAGTGGGGGCAACAATTCTTCTAGAAGATCACCAGCTAGAGAAAAAGGAGAAATGAGTTCTCATGTGGATAGAGATCCATGAACTTGATTAGGGGATTGGTGTCTCCTTTGGATATATTTCCATAAATATTGTAATAGGGAAAGTATTCCCAGGAGATTGATTGAGAAAGTTTTAGTAAAATATTTTCTCCATGGAGTAGCCCACATTGGGTGAACCACATAAATTTTGTGTCTCTATTGTGTATGGTGATTTATGCATTGCTTTGATTACTGCTATTGATATTGCTATATATACAATGCATAATATTGATTGGGAAAGAAAAGTAAAAAGTGGTCTTATACTATTCACCCTCCCTCTCAGTATAATCTTGTGTTCTTCAATCTCCTTATGATATTAATGAACAACTTGCTAACATCACAGTAAGAATTTCTCTTATATACCTTCTAAGAACTTCATCTATCCATAGAGAGGAATTAATGAATGCCTTAAGCAAAATGATGGTACCTCAAAATGTAGAACATAATGTTGTGGTTAATGTTGTAATATCTCATGGAACAAATTTTATAGATTTTTGGTATAAGGAAATTCCTCCTCAAAGCATGTATAGAGATAATCATTTATACATCACAACATTAATTGGGGATGTAGGTGTTAAATGCTTTTTAATTGATAATGGATCATAATTAAACATATGCACATATGACTCTTTTTAAATGTTTGGATTTAGAAGTGAATATTTAAAAATAACTGAAATGATTATCGAATCATTTAATGATGAAAATCAAGAAACATCTGGAGTATTGTCGATTCCTTTGCAAGTTGGTCCAAGGATTTTAGATACAATAATGTTTGTTGTACATTGTCCTAAATATTACAACATCCTTCTAGGATGACCTTGGATCAATGCAATGAGAGTGATACCCTCTACATTACATCAATGTGTCAAGTTTGAGTTTAAAAACCAACTAGTTACTATCCATGGTGATCCTAGACCATTTGACATGTGTGCTATGGAATAACCAATAGGAGTCCCACTTTTCCCTACTATATCTTCAACACACCCTAGTCCTCCTCTATCATCAACACCTTCATCATCTAAATCCACATCATCTAAATCTACACAACCTAAACCCATAACTAAATAAGATACTCCTACTTCATATCCTCTTTCAGATGAAGTATTATCGGATTTATCTTCAATAATCACAACTTCAGAATATAATAATTTTGTCATTCAATATTCCTTGGTGTTATCTCAATTACCACCATCTCCCCAAATGATGGGTTTGCCACAAAAATTTGGAAGTATCTATCACATTGGGAGTTGTGCCTTTGTCTACATAGGGTATGATTATGGTAAAATTAATATTGTGAGTGTCACAATTGATCAAAATAGTTTTTATAGATGTTACTTTTCTAATGGATATGTAAGTCAAAACAAATAATGTGCAACATAGGTTATAGAGGAAAAGTTTTGGGACCTCTTGAAAATGGAATACAGGAATATTTAAAAGTTGAGGAATGGCCTGCCCGATGTGGTATTGGTTACATTCCTAAAAAAATGCAATCATTACCATTTGAGGATGATGACCAACTTGTAGCATATCAATAATATTTGGCACATCAAGAATTTTTCAAAACAATTAGGAGGATATATTCTTGTAACATGTTATAAATAGCATACTTAGACATGATTACTGAACCAGATGAATATTTGGAAGGAGATTTCATGATATTTCTCTTGATGAAGTTATGAAAAACCGATTCTTCTTTGATGGGTCTATACCATGTATAACATACATTCAAACAACTACTCCACAAGAAGAATTGGCTAAGTAACCTTAGAAGAATTACAATAAATGGGTGTATCACCCACTCCTCCTAACTTTGAAAGAGAATTAAACATTGTGGTAGAAATTTTTTTACAAGTCAACATTTGAAACATAAGAAAACCCTCACATGGTTAAAATTGGAGCAGAATTAAGTGAAGAAAGACAAAACCAATATATTGCATTTCTCACAAAATATGCCAATGTTTTTTATTTGACATATACAAATATACCAGGCCTAGATTCATCTGTGGTTATGCACCATCTAGTAGCGTGCCCTGATGCAAAACCTATAAAGCAAAAACTTAGAAAAATGCATCCCAAAGTAGCACTACTAGTTAAGAATGAGTTAGAAAAACCTTTTAATGTATTTTTTATCCAAGCTATTAACTATGTTGATTGGTTATCAAATGTTGTTCCAGTAACCAAAAAAGAAGCCACTAAAATTAGGGTTTGTACTAATTTTAGAGATATTAATGTTGCATGTCCTATGGATGAATTTCCTCTCCCTAATATGGATCAAATAATAGATTTTACAACTGGGAGTGGGATGTTATCCCTTATATATGGTTTTTTAGGATACAACCAAATCTGAATAGCTCCTGAAGACCAACCCAAAACAACTTTCATCACACCTTGGGGAACATTCTATTGGAAAGTAATACCCATTGGTTTAAATAATTTAGGAGCAACATATCAAAGAGCTATGATGTATATCTTTCATGATATGATGTACAATATTCTACATGATTATGTAGATGATATTATAGCTCATTTAGCTAATAAAGAAGAGCATATTAATGAGTTAAAGTGTTTTATAGACTAAGAGAATATAAGATTCACTTAAATCCAGATAAATGTGTATTTGGAGTTAAATATGGAAAAATTTTAGGGGTTATTGTTTCTATGCGTGGTATAGAAATAGATCCTCTCAAAATTAAGTCTATCCTTAATATGAGACCACCTAAAAACATATAGAAATTAAGAAATCTACAAGGAAAACTTTAGTCTATCCGTCGTTTCATTGATAAGTTGGCAGATAAAACTTGACCTTTTCTTAAGTTACTAAATAAAAACATTCCATTTCAATGGGATGATGAATGTAAAGAAACATTTGAAAACCTTAAACAATATCTTCTTAATCCTCCAGTGCTTGTTCCTCCTAGACCATATTGTCCTTTTATTTTGTATATTTTTGCTTTTGAACTTGCACTTGGAGCAATGTTGGCTCAAATTGATGATGATAAGAAAGAACGAGCCACATATTATATAAGTAGAACATTAATAAACTATGAAACCTATTATAATCCATTAGAAAATATTTGTTTGGTAGTTTTGTTTTCTATGAATAAATTATGGCATTATATGCTGAGTCAAAAGACATTTGTTATTGGCAAGTCTGATCCATTAAGGTATCTGATGAGTAGACCTTACCTGTCAGGATGCACAACTAAGTGGATTCTTGATCTAAGTGAGTTTGAGCTCACATTTATTGACCAAAAATCTATCAAATGCCAATTTATAGCTGTCAATTTGCTATTGCACCTCTAGAATCTACTCATCCTATAACCATAGAATTTCTTGACGACTGTCTTAACTTAGAAGAGGATATTTTTGAATCTTGGTCTTTGTATTTTGATGGAGCTATATGCATGAGCAATGAAAGTGCAAGTATTATATTAATATCTCTGCAAAATCACATTATTTCTTTGTCATTTAAACTTCAATTTACCTATACTAATAATACTATAGAGTATGAGACTCTAATCCTTGGGTTACGAGCCACTTTAGCCATAAAAATTAAATTTTTATTAGTCTTTGGAGATTCTCAACTTGTGATAAATCAAATAAATGAAGTATATCAAACTTGAGATGAGAAACTCTATTCTTATAAAGAATATATATTAAATATTATTTCATTGTTTGAAAAAGTAACTTTAGAGGTCATCCCTCACACTAGTAACCGTGTTGTCGATGCCATGGCTACTGCTACCTCTTTGTTATCTTTGGAGTTAGATTATGAATATGCTACTATCATTATTCATCAACTACAAGAACTAGATTCATCTAAGTCATATCTAGAGCCATTAGATATTTTTTTTATTAATGAAATAACCCCAGAACCTTGGTACATATATATCTTTAATTTCCTCCAAAAAGGGACCTTCCCAGAAGGATTATATAGAAACCAACATAGACTATTATGTAAGAGAGTTGTTTGGTTCATAATTATTGGCAATACCTTATATAAAAGGTCTTTTGAAGGTATTATTTTTAGATACCTCAATCTAGAAGAGTCTAAGAAAGCATTAAGTGAAGCCCATGATGGATCATGTGGAGGACACTTTAGTGGAAGTGCTATTGCTAAAAATCTCCTTCGAATGGGATAGTTTTGGCCTTCTATGGAAAGGTATGCTAATGATTATGTGTGACATTGTGACAAGTGTCAAAGATATGTAGATCTTTTTCACACTCCTACTCAGGAACTCCAAGCTATTTTTTCTCCTTGGCCCTTTTCTAAATGGGGTTTAGACATTATTGGTAAAATTAATCCTATTTCTTCTGATGATCATAAATTTATCATAACAACAACAAAGTATTTTAAAAAATGGGTAGAAGTTATACCATTTGTTTCTTGCATAGGAGTTCAAGTGTCCAAATTCATATTTAATCAAATCATCTATAGATTTAGAATTCCATCAACTCTCATCTCTGATAATGGAACATGATTTAAGAACAAAGATGTTAAGAAATTATGTCAAAATATAAAATTCAATATCGATGGTCTACTCCTTATTATCCACAAGGAAATGGCCAGGCTGGAGATTCTAATAAAACCTTAATTAATATTTTAAAACTATTGGTAAATAAATCAGGTCGTGATTGGCATATGCAATTATATCTTCCCTTATGTGCTTATCGAACTAGTGTTCGTACTCCTACAAACACTTCACCTTTTTTCTTGGTCTATGGTGCTAAAGTAGTTTTTCCATTTGAGTTAGAGGTTCCTTCTCTGGCTCTCCTACTTCCAGATGTCAAAGTAGGAGATGAATATCATTCTAACAGACTAAGTTAGTTAGATCTTATAGACAAGAAGCATATTCATGATCTAGAGCATATTCGCTCTTACCAAGATAAACTCAAGAGATCATATGCAAAGAAAGTTCATAGTCGATATTTTGAAGTGGGTGATTTAGTACTTAAAGAAAATAAAAAAAAATACTAATGCTAGAAAATATTTAAAAGGTAAATTTCAACCTAATTGGCTTGGACCATTTGTCATCACTACTAAATTTGGATCAGGTGCATATCACTTGGCTACCTTGGATGGAAAATATCTCAAGGAGCCAATGAATATCATGCATCTCAAAAGATATTATGCATAAAGAAAAATTCTATTTTTGTATATATTTGTAAATAACTTCTTCATCATTCAATTTGAAATTTTCATATTATCAAAAAAAAAAAAAAACATGAAAATATCCAAAAATATTTTAAATTGTTAGTGCTCATTCTTTCGCATCAATGTGTTTTGTTTTTCAAAAATTCAAGTTATATTTTATTCTATTTCAAATAAACTCAAAATTTATCTTGAACCACTCACTTAATTCACATATTTACTAGATTTTGGTTTCATCACTTTGATTATAAATCTCTCTTGTATTAAAAAGCACTATTACTTCACTAAATAATATTTTGAGTTTTGGGAACTGGTCTTGCTACTTCTTGAACCAAGAACACATTTTCACATCTTAAAATTATTTGTTGTAAATTCGAAAAATGATTCTACATAGTAATCTTAGTTCCCTAAGCAAAAATTTTCCCTTTCTATCCTATTATGCACATGGTTTAGAATACTGAGAATTGGCAAAAGGAAAAGCTCCCCCCTACCTGAATAAAATCCCTCACTCCTTGTCTAATTTGAGTAAGTGTCCCACAAAAGAAAAGCAAAAGAAAAAAAAAAGAGAAAAAAGAAAAGAAAAAAGTAGTTTTACTACAAAAAGCAATAAAATACCCTTGTTAAAAAATGGACAAGAATCCCTAATCCAAAATCAAAAGAAAATAAGGGGGTAATGAGATTGAATCCCTTGAATTCCTCAGTTATTTGAAAGCCATGAGGTGAGCCCCATAACATGTGGTTTGTGACCAACCTGCATGGACTTGGGTAAGCCTTTTGCATGACGATATGTCTGTCACATTAGCAACCTTCTTTTGTACAGACCAATGTCCACTTGTGGATTAGCTAGCTTTTTGGAAACTTGACTTACATAGTAGTTCAGTACAATTGCATGCACAAAATCATGGTTAATGAACATTTCACTTGCTCACACATTGGTTCATAAAAGTTTAGTTGTATCATTTACCTTAGTCAAAGTCGGTAAATTAATTTCACAAGCACACAAATTTGATCCTTGAGAGATTTTGTATTATTATGAATAATCAAGATAGATAATGAACTCACACGTCACACACTTGTTCTTGATAAATTTGACTTTGTCTTAGAAATAATTTAACATATTTCACTAAAATTTGTCAGACAACATTAGTTTATCAATATATTAATCCATTACATTGTTGAGCAAGGTGCAGGAACAATATTGTCCTTGTTGTCAACACAGTCAGACAGATCGGTTGATGTAGTGGACAGGAGTTAAGAGGTTCTTTAGAGTATGTACAGTGATTCTCCAAAAGATCAAAGTGGCCCATATGCTAAAAATCAAAAGAAAATCACAAGGAAGAAAACTGTCGTGATATCACGACATGTTGAGCAAGAAAAAAAACTGTCACGATATCGCGACCTATTGAGAAGAAAGAAAAACTATCATGATATCGTGACATGTTGAGAAAAAAGAAAAATTGTCGCGATATCATGACGTGTTGAGAAGAAAGAAAAACTATCGCGATATCGCGACATGTTCGGAGAGAAAGCGCGATCAAGCAAACATGTCATGATTTTACGACATGTTCGGAGAGAAAGCGCAAGCAAGTAAAACTGTCATGATTTTGTGACATGTTCGGAGAGAAAGCACAAGCAAGAAAAACTGTCACAATTTCACATGTTCGGAGAGAAAGTGCAAGCAAGCAAAATTGTCACGATTTCGTGACATGTTCGGAGAGAAAGCGCAAGCAAGCAAAAATGTCATGATTTCGTGACATGTTGGAAGAGAGAAAGGCAAGTAGAAAAAAGTGTCACAATTTCGTGACATATTGTAGGAGAGAGAGTCCGAAATAAAAAGTGTCATGATTTCATGACATATTGCAAGAGATATTGTATGGAAGAAAAAGTGTCACGATTTCATGACATATTGTAGGAGAGAGAGTCCGAAAGAAAAAGTGTCGTGATATCACGACATGTCGGGTTTTCGCGACCCGAAGGCAAGAGAAAGAGCAAAGAAGAAAAAGTGTCATGATATCGCGACATGTCGGGTTTTCGCGACCCGAAGGCAAGAGAGAGATTCCAGGAGAAAAAGTGTCATGATATCACGACATGTCGAGTTTTCACGACCCGAAGGCAAGAGAAAGAACAAAGGAGAAAAGGTGTCGCGATATCGCGACATGTCGCATTTTCATGAATAAAGGAGGAGAGAGAAAGTGAGAAGGTAGAAGTGTTGCAATATCATGACAAAAGTAAAGAGGAAGAGCAAGGAGGCGAAAGTGTCGCGATATCGCGACATGTTGTGTTTTCGCTGGTACAAGCCAAGAAGAGTAGCAAGGAGGTGAAAGTGTCGCGATATCGTGACATGTTCTATTTTTGCGGGTACAATCTAAGAAAAGAAGCAAGGAGGCAAAAGTGTCACGATATCGTGACATGTTGTGTTTTCGTGGGTACAAGCCAAGAAAAGAAACAAAGAGGCAAAAGTGTCACGATTTTGTGATAGGTCATTTTGGCATGAGCTAAGAAGAGAACCCAACCGAAATAAGATATGTGACAGTTAACTGAGGTTATATGATAGTTACAGGGGCCGTTGTAGAAGAAAATCATGCAGCTAAAATAAGAAGAGTTAACTGAAGTCGGTACGATAGTTATAGGTGCAGTTACAGAGAAAAATCATGCAGCTAAAAGAAGAACAGTGAACGAAAGTCAGAACGATAGTTACAGGGCCAGTTACGGAGTTACATATAGAAGTTACATGCAAAAGTTTCTATTAATAAATTGCATGTGAAAATATGGAAGTTAAAAATAGAGTCAAAACTTTGTTATAAAAGGAGGTCTGCATGGAGAATTAGAGGGCTGAGACAGAGTGAAAGTGCTACGATAAGAGAGCGTTAAGCAGAGCCATGAGAGTCGTAAGAGTGCAGTAAGAAGTGCAACAAGAGGGCTGTAATAGGGCCGTAAAAGTGCAGTAAGCAGAGCCGTAAGTGTGTGTGGTGTTTTGGTGAATAGCGAGAGAGGTTGGGTTAGCAATAGACCTGTCAGGGTCTTGTAAAAGTGAAGGTATTTTTATGTCAAACTTATAGTTTCAAAATTGTAGATAAATTAGGGGTTGGTGCTCCTTTCTGTTGGTGCAGATAAATTAGGGGTTGGTGCTCCTTTCTATTGGTGCAGATAAATTAGGGGTTGGTACTCCTTTCTATTGGTACAAATAAATTAGGGGTTGGTGCTCCTTTCTGTTGGTGCAAATAAATCAGGGGTTGGTGCTCATTTCTGTTGGTGCAGATAAATTAGGGGTTGGTGCTTCTTTCTATTGGTGCAGATAAATCAGGGGTTGGTGTGGGTACTGGTAAATTGATTGTAAAATTGTTATTTTACAAAGGTTGGATTTGGACAGGAGTCCAAGCAGTAATTTTTGAGGAGTAGCCAAAACTGGTGAACCTCGATACATCTTGTGTTGTGTGATGCTCTCTTGTTGTATTTTCTTTGTTTGGTTTTAAGTTTTCATTATTTTAGATTTAAGAGTTGAAGATTTAAGTTTTTAAGAGCTACACTGATTCACCCCCCCCTCTCAGTGTCATTGTGAGACTAACAATTGGTATCAGAGCCAAGTTCTTGAACAAAGCTTAACCAGTTAGGGTGATCTTGGATTAGTACGCAATGGCAGGTGGTGAAGGCTTATCATCAAACAAAGCACCATTGTTGGACGAAACTAATTACATATTTTGGAAACTCAGGATGCAGAAATATGTTTGTGCTTTGGGATACAAAATTTGGGATTCATTAGATAGTGGATACACAATACCCACCACTCCTCCAACCGATGTTGTCGGTAAGAAACTGTTTGAGAATAACTCTAAAGCAAAGAATGATATCATGTGCAGTTTAGTGGACAACAAGCTAATAAAGATTATGAATTGTAAAATGGCAAAAGACATGTGGGACAAACTAAGGAGCATTCATGAAGGAGATGACAAGATCAAGGAGGCCAAGTTACAAACGCATCGAGCTCAGTTCGAAGCATTAAATATGAATGACGATGAGAACATAGAGGCATACATGCTGAGAGTTAATGAATCATTAATGCGATTAGAGGACTCGACGAGGAAATGGAAGATGCTGTCATCGTGAAAAAGGCACTAAGATCTCTTCTCCAAAGATTTGATTCTAAAGTTTCAGCAATAGAAGAAGCTAAAGATCTAAATACTTTTAGTATGGATGAGATGCATGGTTCTTTTACTGCATATGAGATGAGAATAGGAAAAACTAAACCCACAGACAAAGAAGCTACTTTTAAAGCACATAAAAATATAAAAGCAAAACAAGAATCCAAGGAAGAAGAGACATCAGATGAAATGAAAGCAAACTTTGTTCGGAAACTAATAAGGGGAAAAGGAAAATACAGAGGAAAGCTACCGCTTAAATGTTTCAACTATGGAGGCATTGGGTATTTTGTGACTAACTGTACACTTAATGAGAAGAACAAAAATGATGAAGGATCGCACCAAGAAAGAAGTGACTAGAAGAAGAAAACAAATTTCAGAAAAAGGCAACTTCAAGAAAAAAAGTTTCATCTCCAAGAATGTCAGCTCATCAGAAGACAACTGTAGTGAGGATTCTGAAGAGGAAACAGGTGAAGCTCTTTTCATGGCATTTGAAGAAGTAAAACTAGAAAATGTTGAAGAAGTGAATTCTGAAGTATATGATGAAAACCTTGAGGCTAAAGTAGATCTAGAAGGTGAGTTGATCTCTACACTTGAAGAGTTGGGTATAGAAAGGAAAAAGAACAAAATATTGTCTAAGAAGTTGGAAGAATATGAGGATAATATTGAATATCTCTTCTTACAAATTCACAAATCCAAGAAAATAGAAGAAGCCTTGAAGTCACAGATCAATGAGAAAGAGATTGTTTGCTGCAAACAAGAAGAGGAGATTGTTTTATTGAGGAAACAACTAGAAGAGAACAATACAAATCTCAAATTTGAGAAGATCACAGAGTTGCTAGATAAAATGATAAGGCAACAAAGAAGCCCCATGTGTAAGCTTGGTCTTGGATATGAAGCTAGACAACCTTCATCTTCTAAATCTGCAGAGAAGAAGAAATCCACTACTGAAGGATCAAAGCAAGAAAAACTTGAAGTTGAATCCTCAAAAGGAAGAAAATCTCAAAGGAGATCTACAACAAAGAAACCACAACAAAAGAGGTTCTATCACTCTCACTTTATTCATAATAATGCTTTTAATGGCTATTGTTTTAGATGCAACCATTATGGTCACAAGGTAATTTATTATGGATTGAATAATAGATCAAAGAGTTATGCTGGTAGAAATACATCTGTTATTTCGATTGAACACCATGTGCAATGTTTTAAATATAATGGTCATGGGAACATAGCAAGGTCTTGTCCAAGAACTTTTGTATCTAATCTAAGGCAAGACAGTAGATTTCATCAGACGCAAAGAGTGCAACACAAACAGGGAAGAAATCATGTGCATCAAAGAAATGAGAATAATCATCCATCAAGGATGTACAAGAGACAACCACCCAAGAGAAATGTTCAAGTTCACGAAAAGGTTCAAAATAGGGATGAAATTGAAAACCTTCAGCCTAAGTTCAAGAAATATTAGAGAAAGAAATAAGAGAGGAACTCATGTCTCCTTGGACTGAAGGAGATTACTCCTTTATTGCACTAAGCAGCTCCAGGTAGCACATCCTCAGGGAGAGCAAAGTTAAAGATTTATTTTAATGCTCCTATGTATTTGTGTGGTTATCTGAGGATGAAAGGAAAGTAGTCGGGGAGTTGTCGTATAGTTGTCAAAGTGTGGTTCAGTTCATGTAGTTGTTTATGGCAGTACCGTGAAGGGTGGTGATCAATTGTCACCATTGGTAGTATTGTTATATGTCAGTGTTGTACTTTTGATGGTTCTTACTGCCATTTTTCAAAGTTACGGAAAATTATAGTTCTGATAATTTGGTTTAGTGAAAGAGATGCTAAAAAGGTTCACAATGGAGGATTGTAAGCCAGTTAGCACTCCCATGACAACAGGTTGCAAGTTGAGCAAGGATGTGTAGATGATAGAAAGAGTACCAGTGGAGGTGCATTCTATCTTGGAGACAGGTTGGTCGCGTGGAACAATAAGAAACAAGAGTCAATCTACTTATCCACAACAGAGGCATAATATATTGTAGAGACAATGTGTTGTATGCAGGAGAAAGTTGCAGAAAGTAAGGTTAAGTTGGATTTTTATTCCAATAATAGATTATGGAGTGGTCACATTTCCCAAGAATTGACTAGCTATAGGGATCACATTCTCAGGGGGGGCATTTATATATTTGATTATATTTTTGCTCATGTTTGTAATTTTTGCTAACTGTATTAATTTGTGCCTGGGAATGTTGTGCATGGACTCTGTCCTCAAATCTGCACCAAATTCTATCCTCGTATCTGTACTAAACACAATCCTTAAGTCTAGCACAAATATGCTCAATCTATTTCCTCAAGACTTAACTCAAAGCTTGACTCAATCTCAAATCAAATCTAATGGATCTATCCCAAATCTTAACTCAAGGTTTGAAAAAATTAATCAATTTTGCTCTCAAGTCTTCTCAAATACTTATCTCAAATATGCCTTGCAAGCTTCCACAAAATCTCACACTAATATATCCACAAGTCCTCTCTAGAACTTGTCCAAATCTACTCAATAATTTCTCATAATAACTTATCCAAATCTTCTCAATAAGTCCTCACAAGAACTTATCCAAATCTACTCTTAATCTGTATTGTAAGCTTCCACAAAAGCTTACCCAAATCTTTCCACAAGTCTTCTCAAAGACTTACCTCAAATATGCTCAACAAGTTCACACTAGAACTTTTCCAATCTCATAGAAACATAAAAAGAATTGTTAGAGATTCAATATGCTCTATACTCATCACAATGGTCAATCACTATTTTAGAAACATACAAAGAATTGTTAGAGACTCAATATGCTTCACATTTGCCTCAATGATCAATCAATTTCTCAAATCAATTCAGAATATTTAATAGTTTGTTATGGAACTTGAACAATCACTTCACACATCCACTTGACTAGGCTCAACCAAATATACTCAACCAATCACTCAATGAAATAATCCTTGCTCACAAACCCTAGTCCAAGCATATAAACACTCACTCAAAATGTTTCCAACAATGCTTATCAATTAATCTCACATAACAATGATACTTATGTTCTTTTCAAACCCTAGTTCAAGTTCTTCGCCTAACCAATGGCTTCAACAAAAATGCTTCTCAAACAATATTTTAATATCAACTCTTTATTCTGGAAAACCTTGAAGCATTAACTCAACACACTCAATAAGGAAACCTAATTAATTCCTTTTCACTCCAAACTTGTTTTTCTATATTAACAACCAATCAACTCAACTATGGAAGAATGTGCCCATAATTTTTCTTGATGACGAAGGAATCTAAAAAATCTGCCACAACCACAAACACTTCTTTGCCAAGCTCAAAGAAATTATAAGATGATAAACTCTCTCAAAAATACAATGTAAATATCAAAGCATACATACATCTTATCAATCCATATTTAAGAAAACATCCATCAACATATACAAAATTATTTGACCAAATACACCTTATAATATCCCAGTTAAAATAATATCCAACACCAAGAATAATGTCAATAAAATTACTTTCACAAAATAAGTCAATGGCAAGAAGTCCTCGCACAATTTAACCAACACTTTAATCTTCAATAAACCAATATGTCATAAATACTTTATTTAAAAATAAAGCTAACTCCTTATTCGTCCAATTAACCAAAATGGTGATTAATTAAAATACTTTTTATCTACCCCTTTTAACTCCCTAGGACCTCATGTCAAAACCTTAGGCAATACAAAAATATATTAAAATTTTATTACTTTTTCCTTGGTGAGACTCGAAATCACGACGTCGCCTCTACTAGTGTCGTATCCACGGCTCCAACCACCGTACAAGCTAGGCACTCATTTAAAAAGCAAAGAGTAGTACGTGCTCTATATTTCTCCCCTAATGCACCTGAGACAAAAAATCACCCGTCGCTTCCTTCGATGGGTCAAACACAACACACCAAAAGTTGCTGCTGCAAATCGATCATGGATCACTCCGTACTCAAATGCCTTAGCCCTCGATCACTTGCCACTAGGCCACACTACCTAGGTGGATATGGGATATTAGACCTCAATAATCTTATCCCATTTCACTGGCACTTAAGACAAGAATCTTGTATTCTTCCTCATATGAATTCTCACAACACACTCGTGCCTCTTTCACTTGTTCGAATGAAGGATAATTCAAATGCCACTAAGGCATATAGTTTATATACCATTTACTACCTTTAAATTTTAACGTCAGCGCCTTTTTTTCTTAAATAATTAATTTATAAATTATTTAAATTATTTATAATTTAAATATTATAAATTAGTATTTAACTTCCTTGGGATTTATTAACATGAATTTAAAAGCTTCCTTGGGTTTTTATGAAAAACCTTTTATTTTTGCTCATCCATGGTTTTAATAAAAACCCTCCTACTTATGCTTCCACATAATATTAAAAATATTATGAAACTCTTTTGCCATTAACCTTTGCATTGTTCCTTTTGACCTTTTGACATCAATGGTAGTTTATTCCTTGACATCCATGATAACTTTGTTCCTTGACATCAATGACAACTTTGACTCAAAATGTCCAACAAAGATTTATGTTGTGGATTTGATATATTATTTCCTTTTGTAGGTGCCTTTAACACAAATGGGGTTGATTCCTAATTTTGAGTTTTAGTTTATGATTGAGAATTTTGATTTTGGGCTTGTTGTATAGTGATGGCTCCAATAGTACCTACAATATTATTGCTTTGTAAATGACCAAAATGAGGTCTAGCATTTTCTGGTTGTTCATTTGAAAGCATTTGTTGAGATGAGGGTCGAGAGGTCATTCTTCTAGGGAATGGTTCTTCTAGAACTAATAGATCTATGATGGGAATAACTTGATATGACTCATCTTTAGAACTATTTGAATTATTTGAGGTGATGTCCATTTCAGTTTATGTCTCACTTTTCATGTTTTTTGTGTCACTTCTTGTATCTTCTGAAGATAAAGGTTGAAAATATTGTATTGGTCTAGTTGTGACCACATATAGAATAGGTACATAGGAGGCTTGCAAATATTTTTGTGGTAAAAAATTATTAATGGTTCCCACATACCAAGTTGGAGAAGGAACATTATGACGTTATAATTGATTTACAACATATTTACCATGTTTGGGTAAAGGATGTTGAAAATATCTAAGTTTTGATTTGCATTTTGAGTTGGTTGTTTTTGGGTATTATTTTTTATAGGAAATTGTTGTACTTCCATATTACATTTATCAATAAAATATTGTATTATATGTTTCAACCACTTGCAATAATTAGTTGAATGTCCGTCCACTTGATAAAAATTACAATGTAAATCAGCCCTATATTCAGTTGCAGTGGTATCCGATAATTGTATCTCTGACAACTGTATTAAACCTTGTTCTAATAATTGAGGTAAAATCATGGTTAAGGGTTGATTTAACTTTGTAAATTCTCTTAGAGGTTTATCTGGAATATTTAACAAAAACTTCTTTACAACTTCTATAGTATTGATGTTTGAGGTATTTCTACTATCAATGACTCCATCATCTACTACTTATTTATTCTTATATTGGTTTTTGGAATTTCTATCTTCATCCTTTTTCTTAAATTGTCCCCTTATGATAAAGGCATCTTCTACCCTTTTACCAAATCTATAGCTTGACCAATAGATGTTACTGTAGCTGTAGTAAGCTCATAAGATAATTGTTCTTGTAAATTGCCAATGAATATTTTCAACATCTCTCATTGAGGTAAAGCAAAATGTATTTTTCCTAGAAGTTACCCCCATTTGGCTAGGAATTTAGAAATGCTTTCATATTTCCCTTGTTTTAAGTTATATAGATCCTTAATAGTGACATGTCTTTCTATGTATGTACTAAATTGGTGAACAAATATTTCTACTGTCTCTTCAAAGTTTCTCAAAGAATTTGTTGGTAGTTGATAATACCATTCTAAGGCCATGCCTCCGAGACTTTTATAGAACATTTTTAGTAACAACAAGTCATCATAAGAAATATCATGACATGTTATCCTAAACATGCGAATATGCTCAATAGAATCTTCGGTTCCTTTATATATCAAGAGGACAGGTATAGGGAAATGTTTTGGGTATGGTTGAGCAACCACAATAGGATACAAGGGTTGGATACACATCTCTCTATAACTGTATGAGGGATGGTAGGGATTGATGAGGCCCAAAAATGCCTCATTATTGCACAATGTTTGACTACCATATGATAAGTTAATTGCCAAATAGTTGACTAAAATATACTATTTGTTAAGTGTTTACATGATTTTATGTTAGGAATACTATATCTCTATTTTTGACTATTTTCAGCATTTTGTGACTGATTTTGCTTGATTAAGTAGCAAGTAAGAACATGCATTTCAATTAACCAAATGTGGTATGCTGATATCCATTAACTTCTCAATGGTTTTTGAATGTTTTTCTGCCCTTCAACTTGTTTCAAATCCACATTGAAGCCAAAATTTTAGGACTATCATAAATCTAAAAATCTGAAAAAATAGCCATATAAAAATCAGCAAGTTGTTACTTTATAGGAACACCTTGAAGTTGTCAAGAAAAGCATGAGGATATGGATGGAATGAGTTCAGAAGGACTACAGAAGATATTTGACCTATTTAGAAGCATTCCCACATGGTCTAAATAGGCAGGAACAGGGTATAACAGAGCAGGGGCAACCTGTTGCACTATTTCGACGATTGTTACTTGGTGAATGAAGTGTATAAATTCAGTAGCAACTTGATGTACTCCTTCATGTTGATATTTGAATAATTTTTCCATGTTTTAATTTATTTGAATTTTCAAGAAATGCCAATATTTTACAACTATGTAGAAAAACTGAAAAATACAGTAATTTACCATGTAAATTTCAGCAAGCTACCAATGAATGGCAAGACATGGAATTCACACTTGGAGAGGAATGAAGGCTATTGCAATATGATCCTGAGGGCTAACCCACTTGAAAAATGCAACTAAAATCATTTGAAAAGCACACAGTTGTTCATTCTGAAGATCTTCGGAATGAACAAGACATCTTTGAAATGAGAAATATAGTCTCTTCGGTATGAGCCACTTATCTTCGGAATGAGAACATAAAAGTGCTTTTTGAATTTTTGACTATTTTTGATGGTGGAAAAATGGAAATAAGGTTGAAAATATTAAAGGAAAATATCTCCCATCTGACTTTGCCATCCTTGTCATCCAAAGCCACCATTCATGGAAAAGTTTAATTTTGATTCTCTTATAGGATAAACCCAGAAAAACTGCAACATAATAGAAAGTTGTTTGCAAAATAGAAATGACATATTCTAAAGTGGAGAAAGATGTGTGAGATATTTATAGACTCCTATTACGTACTCCCACAACTGAAGATGCTTTCTAATGGCCAATGACTACTACTGCAACACAAACTGTCCATATTTACATTTATTTCAGATGATCCAGAATTATTGGCAAATCACTGTAAAGCAGCACATAGGCTGATTTGAGCATTGGATATGTTATAAATATTTATATAAATAAAATAGCTCCCTCCTTGGTTGAGCTAGTTAGGAATTATAATAGAGGAGATTTTTCAATAGCAGTAATTAGAATTGTACAACAATTTTCTGTAATAGTTTTCAGCATGTTTTGTCATCAATAAAAGTGCAGTTATTTTATCATTTTTTGTTCTGAGAGTTAATTAGTTAAGGAGTGCTTTTCACATACTTCTAGATAAGGAAGTATGGGCCCACTTTTAAATCTAGAAGGAGGGATTTTATGGCAGGTTTTAATCTGTAATTTTGCTACAGCAGAATTAATAGATTGCTTGCCAGATTTCATTTTCTTGTTTTTATTTTGCATTATGTGATTTATGTTTTCTATTATGTTTGTGTACAACATTTGTGTGTATGTCAGCTGACAAATTATATTAAGCATTTTTCCTTTGCTTTCTATATTTTCCCTGCTTTTCTATTTTAACAACTTTTCATTTTCATCATATTTCATTTTGCTATCAATTCCTGTAGCAGAAGCTTGACGACCTTTTGTGGTAGGGCATTGATAGGTGTTTTATTTCCAAGCATCACTTCTATTTTGCAAGAGTAAAATAGGTTTCAATTTTACAAGTGTAATTTAGGATTTCATTTTAGCAACATTTCAATTTAGCAATTTCAATTCTGTTATTTCAATTCTGCAAAAGTAGATTAGATTTCAATTCAGCAATTTCAATTCCTGCAATTGTAGTTAGATTTCAATTCTTGCAACTTAGAATTAGTTTTCAATTCCTGTAATTTATTTTAGTTTCCATTCTTCAGACTAGGTTTAGTGTGACACCAAAAGGCTAAACCAAAATCTGCTTCACCAATAAATGCTTGAAATTTGAATGCCTGAATTGTACTCTGCCTTAGCCTTCTATCGTAGACAACCTTGGACACCACCTCAGATTGATAAATCATTGATATTAAATGATGAGACTAAATGACACTCATGAGGGATCCTTTTGATCTAGATGTGAAGCCAATTGTTTAACCATGGTTTCAAGCCCCTGTGGTTGTCCACCAAATTGATTTTATTGTACCATGTTGTTATGTCTTTGATAATAAGGTTGTGTTGTCACATAAGGATTTTTAGTTGAAGTACTATTGTGTAAAGTGTTTGTGGGAATAGTATTATGGAGCTTATATGAGATTGTATTTTGTTGAAATTTTTGTTGATGATAATTGGTATTTAAAAATTTCTTAGCTCTTTGTGATGTAGCTACTTGTTGATTAGGAGCTTGAGAAGTAGAAGAATTTTGTTTTGGTTTACAATTTGGTTGTGTTGCTGATTTTTAATTGTTCAAATCTCTGTTTTGATTATATGGACCAACTTGATTTTGGTTTTTGTTACTTATTTATATCATTGGATTTGCATTTAATTGGATATCAACTTCTATAGCAGCCTCCATTGAATAATCTCTCGATGAGGGTAAATATTCTGTCTTTATTACATGATGAAGATCATCTATATGTTCTTTTAAAAAATCCGTAATTTGTTGGAAATATTTAAAGCTGACATTACCTTCAGAATCTACAAAAGGTTGGTTACAATCTTCTTTTTCTTCTCCTCAATTATCATACTCACCTTGTTCTACGAGTTTATTATCTTCAATATTTACCCTATCATCAAGGTTTTCTTGATATGGTTCATCATGTTCTATTTGTTTACCATTCCTTAAAATTCTAGGCATTTTGTTTTAAGGTGTTTTTATCTTATATATATATATATATGCTTAAATTCTTGGGGTATATATGTTATATATATACCTATATAAATATGCAAATATGTAAATATATAATATATTTTGTTTTTGTTTTTTTTTGTATTTTTGAAAAAAAGTAGAAAACAAAATTTTTAATATTCTAAATATTATACTTTAGTCTTCCTGAAAGAGCCTATAAATGTCATTGATAGGTTCAAACTCTTCAGGGGATATACAATGTTCTTCCTCAAATTGAAAGTTGGATTTCAAGTATTTGATAAACTGGGCTATGGTGATACTATCAATTTTAGATTTTTGCATATAAAAGTATAATTTGTGACAATACTCATGATAATGGACTGCCCTAGGATTTTTGTGGAATCTTCTCTTATTTTCCAAGACTATTTCTTGATATTCTATGTGCACTAGAAATTTGTGTACTATTATGGCATTTTCAATGTAGTCATCAAAGGTATAAATAGTTGAAGAAACACTTACCCTTTCATCTGTTAACCACATCTCACATGCCATTTGAATATCAAAGTAACGAGAAGTGTTATCGGGCTCTAGGATTCTGGCTATATCAAATATTTTAATTTGGCTAAGTCTTGGTTTGTTGGCTTGTATAATATCTAATAATTTTCAGAGTTCAGTCCACTGTTCTTGAGATGGAATACTAAAATTTTCAACTATTAGAGAGATTTCCTATGTAGATAATAATGTTCTAACATTTATGCTTACAACTCTTCCTATGTTGAAATTTAACATCTATGGAATGAAAATGCGTAAGTTTTGATCTTTTGTTCTTGTTTTGTGCTTTATATATTTTTATGAATCAGAAAGATGCCTATATTTTTCATGTTGGGTTCACCAAAGAATGTAGCTCTAAAATTCTCACACTCCTTTCCTTTAGGCTAATGTATCCACACCTCGAAGGGGAATGGGAGAATGGTAGGTCTACACCTTAAAGGAGAGGCAGTTGAGGTTGTGCCCTCTTTGGTGATTTTTTGACGAATTATTTAGGGTTCACCAGGAAACATTTCTTGGCAGTTTCCATGCCTAGGTTGGGATTTTTTTTTATGTGTTCTTTTTATTTACTCATAATCACATAGTTTTGGCCAAATGCATCTACGCTATACTAAATGCACTTTATATTTCAATGAGTATAGCAAACAATGATTTATAGAAGGTAAACTAATGTAATTTCATAATTATGAAGTGATTTGATACTCTTACTCAACCTGAAAGTTTGATGTAGGTTCTATTTACTTGTTGTAGGTAGGATCGGATTCTATAGGGACAATATCATACATACGATCAATGATCATATCTGCCGATCAACGATCAACATATTTGATCATAGCTGAAACCTGTAGTTTCATAAATAGTGTGAAACAGAAAATTTGCAATGTGCTACAAACCTTGTTAAGCAAATATTAGACCGTATAAAACTGATTAAATGCTATATTAATAGGAAATGATGTGAATATGGATAAAAGTAGGTAAATTATGCAATTAAATGCAAAAATTATGAACACCAAGGATGATAATATCAAAATTCTATTCTATATGAAATGACAAATGATAAGTATGGTGCTAAAATGTAGATTTGAGAGTAAGGAAATGCAAACCAAAACTTGGAGTTGCCCCCAAGCAATATGTATACAAGATAGTAAACACAAAGTAATATTGGATGCTAACTGAGAAATATCGTAAGATCAATTGTATATCGTAACCACACACGCATAGTGATCATACCCCCGATCCTACAAAAACACAAAAAATAATGAAGGATAATGCAAACATTAAGCGGCTAGAATGCAAAATTTGTTCAACAAGTCAAGAGAAATTCAAGGGGGAAATTCCTAATTAAGTAGGCTAAGAAAACTGGAGAAGTTGGGCTAAAAACAAAATGGGTTACAACCTATTCGAAGCTGGGACTGATCGACAAATTTGATCCCATAACTGTTGCACAGTTAAACAGATAAGACAAAAAAAAGTTGCAACCTATTTGTCATTTTGCCAAACTATTTTTTTTTTTTTTGGATGAGATCGTACTTATGATATTATACTTGAAATGGCTATCAAATATCATACTTACGATCTTGTCAATATTAGACCCGATATTTCTAGGAGGGCACAAAAATCGAGGCAACAAGCTAGGAATCAATTTTTTTACAAGTTTTTGACTTTAATGTAAATTAATATGGGTCAATTTTAGGGTGTTACACATATTAGCCCTCTACTTTTAAAAACCATTATATCATGCTCAATCATCTCATCCTTGATAATTATTTCTGGTGTACCATCTACTACCTGGAATAAACTTACCATGTATTCACTCTTTCACTTATCTCCAACTTGGGCCTTCATACTTCCAAAAAGGGAATTTTTATTTCTATCTAGGGCATCCTAACATCCCATTAGGGATTTCAAAAATAAATTTTCTTCCATAATAGATAATGGGGCTTACTCTTGGCTTGCACTCCTCCTTGGTTCACACTCCCTCTCTGCTTTCACTCGATATTTCTTCCAACTTGCACTCTCTCTTACCTCACACTTACTCCTAGTTTGCACTCCCTCCTAGCTCACAATTGTTTATCTCTTCTTTTTCTTGGTGGTCCTTTGCTTCACTGATTTTTTTGAAATTATGTTCCATGCATCTGTGGTAATGTTTTGAAGCATTGATGCACTCTAGATGAACCTGCCACTCTTTCACCATGATTGAATCTTGGCTTGCACTACCTCTTAGTTTGCACTCCATTTTGGTTCACACTCTACCTGCATCACTCTCTCCTACCTCGTGCTCACTCCCAATTTGCACTCCGTCTTATATCACATTTTACCTTGTATATTCTTTTTCTTGACATTCCATGGCTTCAACAAATTTTTTGAAATAATGTTCCAAACATTCATGGTAAGGGTTTGAAGCATTGATGCACTTCAAATGAACCTGACGCTCTTCGGCTATGACTAAATCTCAGCTTGCACTCCATCTCTAATATCATTGGAATCGGGCTTGCACACTCACTCCCAACTCGCATTTACACTCCAAGATCACTTTTGGATGCACTCACTCGCATTCACTTTCTATTGCACTTACTCAAACTTCTTGCTGCACTTACTCCTAGATCGTGCTTCCACTTGTTATTGCACTTACTCCTAGATCACACTTGCACTTGTTGCTACACTTACTCATACTATTATTTGGATATTGCACAAGTATCTTACCTTATTTTATGATAAATAATTATACCATCAATTTTCCCTCATTAAATTTCAACTCCAATCACATTTTCTAATCTTTTTTATAGTGTTTTTTAGATATTTTAGGTCTCATTTATTGCCTTTTAGGAATCCCTAGACTTATGTTACGCAATTTTGAGACCACAAACTACTATTTATCATTCCTCCCTAGCATATTTCAATATCCTTATAAGTTTTAGAACTTTTGAATCAATTTTGTAAATTTTTACAAATCCTTAAGCTTCTAGGCCTTAGAGATTAAGGATTTCACCCTTTTTGTTGAATTTTGGTCACATTTAGGTCATATTTGCTCCAAATTTCTTTCCAAAATTCTTAAACTAATTACAAGTACATAATTGTTGATATTCCTAGAAAACTAGAACTTCTATTTTTTTGTTTTACACAAAGCAAAAGAGCCAAATGACAAAAGCATTGGTAGCACTTATGATTTACATTTCTTTTACATGAACTTTTCTCCTTTCAAACTTTGGGTAAATTTTCATTTTATTTTGAGAATAGGGGTTTGATCAGCTGAAGTAGGTAGTTAACTACTTCCCTATAATTATATAGACCACCTAAACCTAACTATAAGTTATTTTTCCCTTAGTTTTGTAGGTTTGACAAAAGCATGAGTAGCGCTTTTATAGAATCCAAAACTTCTACATAAACTTCAAGAAATAGGTACTTCTCCATTTGCTTTTGATCCATTATTTCTTTCTTTTTGATCTTCTTTTTATTATAACTTTACCTATAAACACATCTAATCTAGGCCAAATCAAGGAACACTTAACATAGTTTAAATTTCATTTTAAGAGCACTTAGGCAAGGAATCAAAAATCATCTAGCTACATCTTAGGTTAGCTTCATTCTCTTTTATTTTCCTTTGAGAAATAAAACCCCATTTTATTTGTTGCAAACCATGGAAACTTGAAAATCATACTAGTATAGTAACCTTGTTTGATGCATTATTGTATTTTTTGCATTTTGTAATAACTTTATTCTCATAAGTGAAATATTTTAGGTTTAGAGACAAAACCCTTAATTATTTGTAAATTAATTTTAAAAAAATTACTTGAACATAAACACATACGTATAACATATACATGTACATGGAGGTAGGCCAACTCACATGAAATTATTTAGGTCTCATTTGGAAAGAGACTCAGGTTATCATTCCACACAACAAGTTGCAATTACTTTTTGGTGAATCCAACATTAACACACATTTACTTGAAAGATAAAAAATTAATTTAAACCTAATTAAGATCATTTAAATTTTCTTGTTTCATTAGATCACATTAATCAAGATTAATAGTTGGTTCTTCTATTGGTGTGAAAGTATCAATATTGAGTCATTATCTTGGTGCGATTAATACTAAAACCATTTCTTGTTTATGTACCTCAAGGTTTTTCCTCATGTATGGTTGTGTATATTGAGGGAACTAAGTCGCTTCCAATACTGATAAGTATACCAAAAGAGAAGGTATATCAAGCAATTTTAGGTATATTGGGATATCTTTCTAAGATATATCAACCAATTGATTGATATTCATAACATGTTTTACCTATATTAATCAAGATCTAATTAATTAACCAACTCTCTTTTTACCAACCTCATCCAATGGTATTCTTCTTAAAATTTAGAAACTTGATAAAATTGATCATTTTTCCTTTTAAATCTTCCTAGTGTTTGAAATATGATATACAACTTATAATGTAGATACCCATCCAAAATATTTAGTGAAATATTATAAAGAACCTAACACCCACAAACAATTCTAATTCCAATAAATAAAATAAGGGTGCCACCCCTTTGGACCCCCTAATCCCCTCACATAATAAACTTAATAATATGATAACCTCTTTAAAAGAGCATAAATGCATCATCAGTGAATTCCATAAATTTCTTAATAATTATCAAGAGAGAAATATCCTCAAATATCTTAGTCATAAAATATCCTCTTCACAAGAACACGAGGACGTCATTAATGATTTCCTTAATTAATTACCTGATAATGATAAAAATAGGACAACCTTCAAATACCGTAATCATATAATTTATTCCTCACAAGAACATGAAGCTATCATCCAAGAATTCCTTAATAATGATAAAAAGAGAAAAAATCCTAGTTTCCTCAATCATATGGAAAGCCTCTTGCAAAAATATGAAGATATCATTAATTAATTTCTTGATAATATTAACAATGAACAAAATAATACCCTAATGGAAGACTCCCTTGTTGGAATATATTACATTATTTGGTACATGCTAATGTACCATCATGGGTACAATATTATATTAAGAGCTAATCTTAGATTAGGATTTGAGTAGTTACTGAATGCCATTTAATAAATGCACAAGTGTTAGAATGTGCAAAGTACTTGATGATGTAAATGTGTATGTAGTCCATGTGTACATGAGTTATATAATAGGAATACGAAGAGTCATAGGTAGGTGAAAGGCCAAGAGACACATCTCATTATATATGCCTTTGATAGATAAGAAAGGAGGAAAGAAAGCATAAGTGAGAGTAGAGTAGAATACAAGTTAGATACAATGTATAACTTGTATGAAGCATGGAGAATTTGAGATCTCCACATTTTGTATGAAGATCCTATTTTTGGGAGATTTCATTAATGATTATTTTATGAGTTATTATAGAAATTTCTCATAAGTTTTACATGCTTAGAATATAGCCATTATCATATATTTAATATTGCATGCTCATTTTAGTCCTTGTGGTTGTATTTCCTTAAATATATAGCATCAAAAACTAACACTGGTAACAAAGCACAAGGTAGATTGATATGAGATAGAAAGATCCACATGAAATATTGAGAGGAGATAGGGAGATATCAATTTTAGAATTTTAAGAATTAATTTATGGCTAGAGTCTTTCCACAAGGTTGCAGGAAAACTCGTGAAGACTAGGACTCATCATAGATCTATTTTTCCACTAAGGATAACTAGTGATGCTTATTGACTTATATAGATCTAGATTTTTGCACGGATTATCTTGGTACTGTCTAAATTTTTTTGCTGCAAAAAATTCATTCTTAGAAGTTGATAAGATTCCTACAATAGATAGAGAAGAATTTCATCTTCGATTTCCTGAAAGTCTATGTGCTTTCCTTGTGCAAGGATTAGTTCTTTATTGCAAAAAAAAATAGACATTGAAGAAATAAGAGACTCAAGAGAAGAATTCATCATTTAAGATTAAAGATTAAAGATTGGAGATTGAGAAGAGATAAAGAGGACAAAATATTCCTATTGAAGATTGAAGAAAGAGGAGACTCAAGGAAAATATCCCCATTGGAGATTGGAGATAGAATATTGAGAAGACCCAAGAAGGAGATCTCCATAGAATATTGAAGACTACAAATTGAGAAGGAAGAGACCCAAGAGAGAGTTCCCATTAAAGAACTTCCATATTTGGAAGATAGAATATTGAATATTGAAGATAGAGGAGGACTAGAAAAAATCCTATTGAAGATTTGAGAATCTATAGAATTTGAAGACCCAAAATAAAAGATCAAGAAATGTTGGAAGGAGAAAGAAGAAGAAAGCTAAAGAATCCCTATTGAATAAATTGAAGAAGTGGCCATTGGAGAATTACTGAATAAATATCAAGGGAGAATATTGCAATAAGGGATGGCTCCTAAAAAGAAGAATTTGGGACAATTATTGCCATCCAACAATAAGCCCAAAAGAAAGAAGGATTTGGCAAGAATTTTGCCAAATTTTGGAAAGTTTTTTCAAATATCTCAAGACATTTATATTCTCGAGAATGAGGCCAACTAAATAGGCTAATTTTGAAGTCAAAATTACATAAGAGCTAAGGAGGAGAAAGAAGATAGAAGAGGCCACCAATTTGAGAAATTTGAACACTACCATTAAAGGCTTGAAGGCTGATTTTCAAAGGAGAAGATAATTGATTTTTGCAATAGAATTTGAAGAGTTATAAGACAATAAATTGAAGGTGACATATAACTGCAATTTGAGAAGATTTGGGCAGTTTTAGAAATATTTTTGTACAATGAAACAAATAATAAATTATCTACATTAGAAGCTACAAAATTAAGGATTTTTGGATAACAATATAAAGGAGAAGGATTAAAACAGTTAAAGCTTTTAGAATGCAATATTGGGTAGAAAATTGAAGATTCATAGAGGTGCGAATTAGAGGAGTTTTTGATCTGATTTGGACAGTAAGAAGAGCTACAAGATTAACAAGTTTAGGGTAGCAAAACAATAAAAATTGGAACTACAATGTTTACAAATTTGGGATAACAAATAGGTGAATCGAATCACCAAGAAATATAGCTACAAAATGAGACCTAAAGGTATGCAATATTGGTGCTCTAAAAGTTCCTTATTTTAACATTCACATTAAGTTATTCTTAAGTCTTTAAAATAACCATATTTGAGTTCTTAAAGTATCCAAAGAAAATATCTCAAGTTTATATCTTCAAAGTTGGAGAAGATATCATTCCCAAGGGATTAGAACCTACAACAAATAAAGGAGAAGTTAGAAATAATATAAGGAAATGAAAAAGATCAAATTTTTACTATCTCTTATTTACAATAGATAATAGAAGTATTATTCTATTTGAAAGGCACAAGTTTTGGCACAAATTAAAAGGTTGGAATCACAAAGGAAGAAGCCACCAAGCATAGAGCCAAGAAAATTTGAAAGGAAGTGCATCAGAGTGAAAGCAAACTAGTCACAAAGAAGGAAGTCCAAACATTGTTGAAAAAAAGGTTGAAGCCACCAAGAGGAGTGTTGCTCAAGGAAGAACCACTAAGTTCAAGAAGGAGCCACTAAGGTTAAGAGGAAGCATCACTATTAAGGATTTAATTTTAGAACATAGAAATTATGTGTCATTTGCAGGATCCAAATAGTTATTGCACTTACACCATCAAATATTCACATGAAGGAAAACAAAAAATGAAGATACAAAAGTAAATTTAAGCATACCAAAATTGGAAAGTGAATGGACCAGTAGCCAAGCATAGAAGAAACACCAATATTAAGAAGAAGGACCACCATATTGAAGAAGGAGCCACCATTCTGGAGAAGAACCACCATATTTGGACAAAGAGGGAGATAGAGTTCCATAGAAGAAAATCATTAAAGAAAAGTTGTAATGTTGGAGAGTATAATATGAGCACCAAAATCAAGAAGCCACCAAAGCCAAAAGTAAACAACGTTACAAAGAACTAGATAACACAAAAAATGAGCGATTAATAGAAAATCTAACACCATTTATTGTTACAAAGATTAGGAGCATTTTGTGCTAAGTTTAAAGGAGAAGATAATTTTACTAAGCAAGAAGGAGTGATATAAATAAAGGTAAAACACTACATATAAAAGAAGGAGCATTTTCAAGAAAGGTAAAGTGCTACATAGAAACGAAGGAGCATTGTAAAGCAAGAGAATAGAAAAGTATTATATAGAAGAAAGGCACCACCACCTGGAAGAACATAAATAAATGTTACCAAGGAAGAGAATAAAGGTTATGTAGAAGAGAAGTGCCACTTGGAAGGACATAACACAAGAGGAGTAAAGAGATACTTAGCCAAGTGTCACATTGCAGAAAGTAACTCCAAGGGAAATAAAAAATTTATTTGCATGAGAGACAAGTCATACAAGCCATTCATGAAATAAGAATGTAAGGCAAGTGAGTAGAGTGCACAACATAGTTGAAGGATAGTGAAACCAACCAACATTAGGAGGATAGTCAACATCTTAGAAGATGCTAAAAGGAGGAGCATTAAATGTTGTAAGAAAGGTGTCATATTGCATTGAAGATAGTGAAGTGGACAACACCTTAATCAGAGTGCAAGTTGTAGAATAGAGAAGTCAAGGAGAAGCATACCTCATTCACAGCGTGCCATAATCAAGAAGGTACTAAAAGCATTTAAATTAACTTACATTTTTATAAAGGTAAAAGAGAAATAAGGAATATTAATGCTAAGCTTAAATTTAGTTAATCTTTTATACTTGAGATTAATTAAAAAAATGGACGTATAAGGAATTGCATTGATATATTATAACTTTAGATACTTTGTTGAAATATTTGAAAGCATTTTTGAAGCAAGAACTATTTAATTAGAAATCATTTGAAATTACTTTAATCAATCATAAGAAATAAATTAAATAATTTAATTTGGAGGAATAATGAATTCTACATAGAAAAATGAAACATTAAATTTGCAAATATCCATATTTTATAAATTTCTAATTAGGGAGTTATAAGGAGTTCAACACCATTGGAATTAATGAAATTTAGAAACTATATTATTGAGAATTGAAAGATAAAAGCAAAAAAATATAAATTTATTAGAAAGTTGGAAAACTAAATTGGATTTAGTCTCTTGCTCAAATTAATGAGATATAAGGAATCCAACTCTAAAGTCTTGAAGATAGAAAATTTTATCAATTGAAAGTGCATCAAAAATATTTATCTTTCTATTCATTAATAGAGAGAAATAAGGTGAAGAATATAAGTTGAACATTAGGGATATAAAAGAGATTCAACTCAAAGGAAAAATAAGAAAGCTAAGTACTTTATCAAGACCATAATATATTCATAAAACTTGGGAGATACAAAGTATTCTATAAAACTTAAGAATTGAAAAGATCTTATCAAATTTGATCTTATACTCAAAATAATAGGGAGTTAAAAGGAATTCTACCTAGAGATTTGAAAAATTAAACCCTTGTCAAAACCATTGATTGAACATTAGAATTTTTGAGGTATCCTACAAATTTGAGAATTGAAAAGAGTTCATTGAGTTTGATATCTAAACTAGGGAGTCATAAGGTAGACAACTTCAAAGGCTTTGAAAGATAAAATATTCTATAAAAACTATTCTCAATATATAATACTAGGGAGCTATAAGGAATTCCACTTCAAAGATTAAACTAGAAGAAGCATGGATGAAATTGTGAGGAATGTATTCAATAATTAACTATTTCATGAATTGAAATATTATTCACAAAACTTAATAGATACTCTTGATGGATACAAGTATTTGTCTACTAGTAAAAAGGAAAGATTCTCTTTGTTTCTCAAGGAAGGAAAAGACGGAAATTTTATGACATTAATTTTTTATCTTCATGAAGTACTTTCCAAAGCTTGGTAAAATACTCAAAATATAGTTATATTTACATCAGAAGAATGTTTGATGATGTAGAGGGGGAAAATTGCCCTACCAAATATGATTCTTAGCTGGATCCACAGGGAAGCCAAGGTGACCACAGGGGTATGTTGTTCTCTACACTTCAGTGTAAAAGGGGAGAAAGGTTTACCAAAAATTGTTTAAGGACTCACTCCAAGTCCAGGGTGGAATGTTTGATGTGTTCAGTTCAAGATAATCACCTATGTTTGGCATTCTTGAATTTAAGCTATGAAAGATAAAGGACAATTTAGAAATACAAAATATAAAAAAATAATAGCTAACCCTAGAATGATTCTTTGCTTGAATTATTTCTAACCTAGGGTTGTAAAATTAAATCCTTTGAGAAAGGCTTCAAGAGAATATGCACAAACAATATTAAAACTCTAAGTGCACACTATATGTTGTTTACTTTTCAAATATCTAGAAATTGATTAAATATCTTTCTTTAATATCAGATCTAGGGTTTTAACAAAAATAAAAAACACTCAACAATACAACCTAAATATTAACTAGGGATATTATATTATCTGGTGGTTGATACAAACTTTTATCTTTTATCCAATGATATCCTGATCTCTATTATTGCAAAATGAATTTAAAAAATACTTGAAAAATGTGATTAGTATTAGAAGGTCTGCTTAGGTCACTATATAGCAATACTTGGAGGTACAATAGTCAAGTCCCCTAGGTCCTTTTAGATAACCTTTTAAAACAAAAGTGAAAGTTGACCTTTGGAATATGAACATACACAACGAAATGCAATAGCATAGATTGATAAATCAAAGCACATAATGTACTAATATGATATAAATCTAGTATATAACATAGATCTAGGGTGTGGGGTAGCAGGTTGCCCCAAAACATGGTCTGTATGAAATCATGCCCCACATAGAGCAACCATGATTTTGTAGACTAACAAAATCACACCCTGATATGACTGGGCATGATTTTGTAGAAGTGGAAAGAAAAATTTAGAAAATGTGAATAAACAGATACACAATAAAAACCTAATTAAAATGCAGATGTAGATAGGAAAAAATACCTGGTAGATAGAGAAAAATGGGCAGAAGGGTGAAGACCTCCAAATTTTTGATCTCTCCTTAGGGCTTCAACACTTTTCCACCAAGATCAATGACATAATTCAATGCAGCAAAAAATAGATTACACTTCACACTTGTAAGTTAGCTTTCTTGCAGAAGAAGATGAATGTAAAATCACTTGAGATATCTTGTGTGATTATATCACTGAGTGTGTGAGAAAATCACTTGGTGACTTTTTTTTGTTGGGGGAAAATAAGACTTAAAACCCTCCTTTTATAGCATATTTGAAAGAAAAATGGGTGGGAAAAATGAGGAGGGCCAAAGCCAATAAGATGCCAATACAAAAATTAGGGTTCCTTGAGAAAAAACCTAACTAGGTGAAATCATGCCCCTTCAGGACCAACTGTGATTTCATCAAAGGAAGGAAAACTTAGCTAGGTGAAATCACGCCCTGTCCAAAATGATCGTAATTTTTCCAAAAGAGGGAAAAAATAAAATTAAGGGGGAGGGAGACCTAAAATTATTTTGGGTAAGCTTGTAGGGTCTCCCTGAGGATCTAAGAAAAAATGACTCACTCGAGTGGGTCAATTTTTCATGTCTACATTTTTACCCCTCTTTGATGCATTTATGGCCTAATAAATGTGTCAAAGAAAGATGTAGACACCTACATGTGAAAAATGGTGAGCAAAAGAGAGTGCCTAGTTTAGAAGAAAGGGATGGTATGAAAATGGTGTTAATCTAAACACTTTCATGTTTTACATGTAAATTGAGGCATTGGGAACATTAATACCTCTTAGGCTAGGGTGCCCCCTTGAGTTTCATGAGGAATTTCAAATTCCTAATGAAACTTGAAATGATAGAATCAGAAGAATAAAAAGAAAAAAAAAAAGGAAAACAAAATAGATGAAAGATAAAAGCAAACATGCGTAAAAAGGAAAATGGGGTGAAAACCCTAATTCATTTTCACCACACGAGGAGGAGAAAAGAAATTTGGAGAAAAACTGGAGATGGTATTACCAGTGCATCATTCAATGATTACGAGGGGTGAGGCTGACACAGTAGCAGAGTGAGCAGAGGTAAGGTTAAAAAACTTATCTTGTTTGAGAAAATGTTTCAAATTTTTATCAATTTTGAGGGTTTTTTTACCAAATCTAGTGGGTTTGTTGTGTACAAACTGGGTGCAATTTTGTGGCCCAACCATGATTTTACCTTGGTTCACAATGGTGGGAGAAATTTCACTCAAGAATTATCGGGCACGATTCTTTCGAAGAGCAAAAGGTAAAATCATGGCCACAAAAAACTGAGCATGATTTCACCAGAGAGAAAAAAAAGAAAAAAAAAAGAGATACAGAGAAATAAAATATGGAAGAGAGAGAGAGAGAGAGAGAGAGAGAGAGAGAGAGAGAGAGATAGAGAGAGAGAGAGAGAGAGAAAGAGAGAGAGAGAGATGCAAGCAAATAGACACTTAATTTTTTTATTATGCAATTATACTGATTAAATTTTATGTTATTTTTATGAATGCAACTTCACGTACTCGAGATACAAGAGTGGTGATTGGGCTCCTTGGAGGTGGAGCTTCACAAACGCAGGAAGGAGAGATACCTTAGGGGTGATGGGGCTACACCACCTAGCGAGAGTGGAGGGATATAGAGCACTATTGATAGTTCTAGAAAAGATATGGTGTCCTGAGTTATCGATATTTTGGGTACCAATAGAGGAGATGGTCATCACACTGGAGGACATGTGGTGCATCCTATACATCTCCATCAAGGGTAGGGCTATTTACATAGTTTTAGTTTGATCGATTACATTGCAATAAATATCAAGGGATGGACCCACCAAGTGCAATAGATCTTAATGGTCATAGATGAAATTGTGGGGTGGTATGGATCTAACCCTCTAATGATCATGCTCTATGGGGTGGTGGTGGGCTTGTTTATGTGCCAAACTAGAAGGTGATATCTACCATGGATTATGGTGGGTAATAGATGATTTGAGGGAGGCCAATATTATTTTGTAACCTTCGTATCTACACCCAGGATGAGCTAAGGATGAAGAGGAGATAGCTAGGGTGAGGAGGATCAAGTGGTTGACTATGGAGAGAGGAAAGCAAAAGCTCTATCCATTTTATAGAGTCTTGCAACAATTTAGGATATTATAGGGGATCCCAAAATTAGGAGACTATGGGTACAGGAGAGTGTACCAAGACCCACTAATAGTTGGAGGAGACCCTGATCTAGCTAGGTGGGTAGAGGAGGACCTAGATGATCCACCTTACATGGATCATAAGGTCAACGATACAAGAGTAAACTTTGGGTAATGGAGGTGGTATAGAGGAGTCATATCCCAAAGGGTATCCCCTCTAGTACCAATACGAAGGTACAAGGTGATGAGCTTGGGTATGTAGTGATATTTCTAGGAGGTTACTCATAGAGCCACATAGAGGGAGTAGTAGGTCCAAGCAGCCCTGAGATAGAGATAGGTATAGGATCGAGTTAAGATAGTGATGGAGGCCAAAACTACTATAGGAACCAAGGAGGTAGGGATAGTTGGATTTTCTCCTAATGTGGCTAAAGTACCACCAAGTAGAGGAGTGGGAGAGAGCTACAAATTAGTAGTAGCTATCTTGGGTAGGGTATTAGGTCAAGAGGATCTAAGGATGGATACAAAGGTGCTATGAGCATAGGTAGTGACTCTTTAGAGGAATATGAACCTAATCCAAGAGGATAGGTCTAAGAGGATCGAGGGGCTACATAGTGCCTTAGGCATTATAGAGATAGAGAGGGATGCATCCCAAGTGAAGGTTAATCATATTCAAGGGGAGGTGAGTCATCTAGACACAAGCATCAAAGGGCTCATGCAGAGGGGATGACTGCTATTGGGGGCAACTAGGCTAGTGATGGGATCCACCTACTACAAGTAGAGCTATAGAGGAAAGGAGAGAGGTTGGAGGTGGTTGTATAGAGGAATACATTTTATGAGACCATGTACTACTAGGAAGTACCAAAGGGATAGCAGGTGAGACTCCCTCCATCCTTGTAGTTGATAAGCAAAAAATTATCTTGATCATGAATAGTCTCTTAGTCCATGAATATGCCCCCACCAGGATCACCTCCAATAGGTGGAGCTGAGGAGATAAGCTCTTAGATCTAGGGCTAGGGATTGGGATGACTTGCCAATTTTTGTTTATGGCATGCATATCTAGGGATTGGTCTAGTGTACCAAGATTGGACTATGGTACACCAACCAAATATCTATGCATCTCTCTTTTTGAGTAATACTAAGTTGCTTTTATTATGATTCATTGATCTGTGTGTGCTTTGTGTGTATGCATATTATTTAAGTCTTTTATGATTTTTATAATTGTGATGTTTTATGCATGAAACTAACTATGCAATGCATGGACTATATGAATGAAAAATGAAGCGGATGCAAGATAGAAGAAGAAGTAAAAGTAAGAAAAATAACATAAGAAGGGAAGAAAAACAAGAAGAAGTAAAGGTCAATAATCAAGAATAAAAAGGGATGATTGAAGCATGGTGTTTGAATCAACATAGATCATGGTAGACCAGTGTGACCAAACATCATGAATCAAACATGAATATGGAGATGAACCTTCTATGGATGTAGCACTCACTTAGGATGATCAAATGCTATAGTATGACCTGCTATGGGTGGTTGCTTGCTAGTGACTTCTATGGGGTGATTACCTGCTAGGATGTATACCATGACCTATTGAAATAGCCACAAATATTATCCTGTAATGGGGTGTTAGACCCACTGAGTCAAGAGAAGTATAACTCAATAGGGGAACATGTATGATGGATGAAAGATACCCACTAGGATGTATACTATCTTGTGTGGGGTGTAATATATATGTAGATAAAAATATTGAAGAAGTGCAACCCTTGATAGGGGTGTGATGTGTGTAATATGTGAGAGTAAAAGGACAAGAAAGACCATTTGTGAGTGTGTGAAAGTGCTTATAAGAAGTTGAGAACAACCATAATAAGGTAGGAATACATATATCCTTGTCTAGGCAAAAAATAAAAGAAAATAAAAGATCATGAAAAAGTGACAAGGACATACCCACAAGAAGTTGTCATCCTTGACTTGAGGGAAAAATTATGGGCATAAATAATACTTTCAATGGCAAGGAGGAAGAGAAAACAAAAAAGAAGAAGAAGAAGAAGGAGAAAGGAGAAGAAGAAGAAGAAGAATCCCTAGGGTGGGGATTTCACTAGGCATTAGAACCCTAGTGAAAGTGCAATGCATGCGATCTATGACCTAACTAGGTATCATCACATGCCATTATCATGAAATATCCAAAAATATATATGATCATAATTCATATAGATTTTTGATGATCCAAATATTTGGCATAATTCATAAGATGATCATCATTGTCAAATGGTACAAGTTGATTTTTGTTAGGTATGAAACCTATTCTACATCTCCTAGGCCAAATCTTGACATCCAAGGGCTCTTGAATGCCTTTCTGTTATGGTCCTGTTGTGGCTGATCCACAACACACCCAAAAATTGGGGACCAACCTTTTTTGCTTGCTTCCAAAGAAGACCTTAGTGACCCAGATGCTAAAAATAAAAGAAAAAAGCAAAATTTCACAGAAGAGAAAAGTTGTCGCGATTTCACGACATGTTGCTCCGTCGCGGCCGAAAAAGAAAATTTGTCGCGATATCGCTCCATCGCTGCCCAGAAATGAAAGTTGTCATGATTTCACGACATGTTGCTCTGTCGCTGCTGAGAAAAATAAAGTGTCACGATTTCGCGACGTGTTGCTCTGTCGCTGTTGAGAAAAGAAAAGTTGTCGCGATATCGCGACATGTTGCTCCGTCGCGGCCAGAAATGAAAAAATGTCGTGATATCGTGACATGTCAAGCTTTCGTGGTCCAGGAAAGCAGGGAGAGGTGTTGATCAAAAATTGTCGTGATTTCACGACGTGTTGTGAAATCGCGGTCCAAAGAGGAGAGAGAAAGACAGAATGGAAAATTGTCGCAAAATCGTGACATGTCACAAAATCACGGTCAAACCAGTCAAATAGGGCAAGGCACTAAAGTTGTCGCGATATCACGACATGTCGCATTTTCACGACCTGAAGCAGCAAGACATGCCAAAGATGAAAAGCATCGCGATTTCGTGACAGGAAGTAGCAAAGGGGTACAAAGCAGAAAAATGTCGCGATATCGCGACAGGTCACGTTTTCCCGGATCCAAGCAGTGAAGTGGTACGGAAGGCAAATATGCCGTGATTTCATGACATGTCGCATTTTCATGGCCAAATACAGCAAAAGAAACCCAAAATAGAAAAGTGTCACGATTTCGCGATGGAAAGCTGGCAAAGTGGTACGAAACGGAGAAGCGTCGCAATTTCACGACAGAAAGCAGCGAGACATTCTGAAAGAGAAAAGTGTCACAATTTCATGACAGAAAGCCGCAAGATAGCTCCAAATGAAAAAGCATCGCGATTTCATGACAGGAAGCAGCCGAAGGCGTACAAAGATGAAAAGCATCGCGATTTCATGACAGGAAGCAGCCGAGGCATACGGAGATGAAAAATGTCATGATTTCGTGACAAGTTGCATCCATGCGGTCCGAAGCAGAAAAATGTCACGATATCGTGACATGTATCATTTTTGTGATGCATGATAACAAACAAGGCTACTGACAAAAAAATGTCGTGATATCGCGACATGACTTGTTTTCGTGATACAAGTAGAGGGGCAAAGCTGCATACATAAAAACGTCGCGATATAGCGACATGCTATTTTTGGTCGTGATTAACAGGGGGCCATTACAGAACATGCAGAAAAGTGCGGAACACATGGTGTACATGTGTAAGGGCTATAGAGGCATTACAGTTCACAGAGAAGATCAAGCATCTCAATGTCAAGCATAAAGTCAAAAGCAATGGGAAGGTGGGGAAGGTGAAACGAAGCAATCTAGAAGACGAAACGAACCATCGTGGAAGGAGAAGCAATTTATGAGAACTTTAAAAGTGGAAGCACAAATTGGTACGATGGTTGGAAACTGCTATAGGCAGAGTTGCAGTGTCGAAGGCAAGAAGCCATTTTGGGCCTGCTTGGGAGTGTTTTTCTTCCCCTTTTTTCTGTTTTTGAGAAAACCAGAGATTCTGCTATTGTAACATGATTTATTTTTAATGCAGGAGCATTCAGAAATTCGCATCTTGTGGGAAAGAAAGAAGGAGATCTTCTATGCATGCTATAGATTTAATGTTTATTCTTTCATTTTTCAGATTTTAGATTTATAGATAATGTTAAATGCCACTTTTGTGGGTTGCATTAGGCGAATGTTCAAAATTTGAATTTTATTTCAAAACCCTTTGAATCAGCACTTAGCTTATTAGGATTGTGCATGTTTGCAGGTCCAATAGGTTAGGTTGCATGCATGGAAACCTCACATATTTGGTTTTTCCAGAACGAGATAGCATCAAACTGAATGCAATTTTAATTTCTTTTTCTTTTGCATTTTATTTTCTTTTTACTGCACTTTATTTTTCAGAAGTTCCAATTTTATTTTTCAAGCATTAAAATAAAATAAAAAAAATTAAAAAACTTCAAAATCCATAAATAATTCCTTCATTTTATGGCATTTCATTAAATTTCATTTTGAAGTTACAGCATGGTTATTTAAGGACCAAATCACATTTGCTTTATTCGGGTTCAATGAACAATCATTAAAGTTTCACAAGTAAAATAAACCACGGTGCCCCTTGTTTTCAGTTACTTGCAACCACTAAGGTGTTCCAAGCATTTTAATTGAGTATCTTCATTTGAGATCATTAATACACAGATGCAAAATGCTAACATAACAGGAACCTTGGAGAAGTTAGTTGTTTAATTTCTTTGCAAGCAGAGGATTTAGAACCCAAATCCTAT
The DNA here is from genome assembly GCA_028583015.1 of Wollemia nobilis. NCBI lineage: Eukaryota > Viridiplantae > Streptophyta > Pinopsida > Araucariales > Araucariaceae > Wollemia > Wollemia nobilis. Next base: position 2,122,747 of record JAQPPZ010003635.1, on the reverse strand, counting down.
CGAAGAGTGTGTTTTCACAACTGGGTGAAAATACCACTCAACAGGTCCCAAACCTTTACCTACATATCCCATACTAGATAGGATCTGTTTAGGAAGTGGGTATTCACTAGAAAGGTAATAATGAGTGAAATAATGCTCAAAGAGAGGGGTTTCTACCACATATTTTTGAATAGAAGGCAGTTCCTACGAATATAAAGGTACATGTGTCAATGTGTAAAACATCATCTTTCTTATAGGGCAAACCCATAGTCCTTGGTGATGGTGGTAGCTTGGAAATTTCCAAAAAAGGTTATTGAAGAAAATGATTATCTTGATCCCTTGATGAAACATTGATTTGATATTCCTTAGTCATTCTTAAATTTCCAAATATCTCTGATATTTGAGATGAGGAATGTGGAGAAAAAATTGAGGAAATTTAATGATAAAGGTCAAAAATAGATTGAGCTTACTCAACCATTGAACAATATTCAAACGATTGAGGGTCACCTGGAATGGTGATAAATTTTTCTTTAAATTTGAACTTAAAACATTGATGAAGGGTAGAAGGGATGACCTTTATTGCATGAATCCAAGGATGTTCAATAAGAATATTAAAATTGCAAGGCAATGTACCACATAAAATAAATTATCCAAGATCTTGGGTATGACCTTAAGGGGAAGGGATATAATATCGCAGGCTTCTTGAGACTCGTTGTTGAAATATTTGATGATAATGTTAGATTTAGTCAAGTCTTCCTCTTTAACCCAAATTTTTTAAAAAAATAATAAGTTCACAAATTGAGGGAAGAACCATTATCAATCAAGATTCTCTTGATAAAAGTATCCCCAATAAATATAGTAAAGAAAAGAGAAAAGTCTTCTTATAATGTTGAGGAAGGTTTGTTGTCATATGAGAATGAGATATGATGTATCCCAAGAGATCCTACGACATAAACTATAGCACTAGGGAAATATATGGAGGAACAAATTACTACTTTAGAAAGTCCAACAAGGATTCTTGATGGGTAGAGGAAGTTTGTAAAAGCTCTAAGATAGAGATCTTAGTTGGAGTAATAGATACTTGTTGTTGGAGATCAAAGAAAACTTTAGGTTGGAGTTTCAATATCAAATGTGGAGTTCCTATTTTTGAAATATTTCTTTGATCATTCCTCAAAAGTAAAGTATGATATGATGTAGAGCTCCTTTCTTACCAAGAATGTTGAGTTGACTAAACTCGAGCTTGTCTTCTTGTAGTTACCCCAACCATGCCAACCATATTACCATAGGGAGGAGGCTCATTCTAATAGGATACCTGATTAGATACCTACTGACCATACTTTGGTAACGGATCCTTGAATATTCCCATATCCTAATTTATTTTTGATGTCTATTGAATAGAAGATTCATTATTCAATTACTAAGAATTCCCTAAATCAATACATCTTGCATCAATCAAATCATGTACCACATGCTTCAAATTCTTACAAGCATTCATCCAATGTCCTTCTACTCTGTGTTATGCACAATGTTGACCTACCTTGTACCAGTTAGTTGTAGTATCTAGTTGTCTTATGGGAGGTAAATAAATCATGTTGGCTTCCAAAAGTTGTTTCAAGACTGCTTTCATAGACATGCTAAGTTTGGTAAAATTTCTCTGTTGAGGTCTTTGAAGTATCATATTTTGTAGGTTGTTAATAACATTATTACCAAGCTTGCTATCCACTATACCATTACATCTTGTATTCTTATTTTTGTGTTGTGACTTGATATTTTTATCTTCTTTTACTTTGATTTGACCTCTTTTAATGAGAACCTATTCTACTTTTCTTGCTAATATTATTGCTTTATAAAAAGATGTGATAATTATCATCTCTAATGCATAAGGTAAATGTTCTTGAAAATTTCCAATAAATTTCTCAAGCATGTCTCAAGTATGTAAAGTATATCTCAAGCATCCAACTAAACTCCAACGAGATAATTTTTTTGAAAAAATCTCTTCTTTACCTTGCTTTAATTCATAGACATCTTTAATTGTCACATCCTTTTCAACATAGGCACCAAACTATTGAACGAATAAATTTGTTGTTTCTTCCAAATTCCTTAAGGAATAATTAGGTAAACGATAGTACCAATCTAATGTCATGCCACCAAGATTTTTAGGGAATATTTTTAGTAAAAACATATCATCATATATGATATCATGGCATGTTGTTCTAAATCTTCTTAAATACTCTATTAGATCTTACATTCCCTTATATATAAGAAAAAATAGCTTAAAAAAATGCTTTAGATAAGGTCTAGTGGTAATAATGGGATCTAATGGTTGACTGCACATCTCTTTATAACTGTAAGTAAAACTACAAGTATAAATCATCTCCACTTTTGAAACAAACTATTTTACCATATTTATAGAATTTTGAACCTTTGGATTACTATTATTCAATAAAATTAAACTTACTAAAGGAGGTCAATCAACAAGTGTTTGGCTTGTGTTGGAAGTATTTATGTTATTGTTATATGTGATACCCCACAATAAAAGATAATTGGCATTTGGTGGAATAGAAGCAAGAGTTTTGAGATTAGCAGAATGAGGAGGAAAATGATTATAATTTTGAGTGATACTACTAGTTGAAAGGACTTGTGGACTCGTTTCAATGTTGGTGGTTATAGTAGTGGCACTAGTTGGTTGGTGTCTCAAGTTACCAAGATGCAAAGATTTACATAAGGGATTTTTTGAACATTCTTAGGATAATATACTGGAGGAAGAGGAGTCTCACCTCTTTCAAGTCAAGCCTCTCGCTCCATACCCTTCAATATTTTGTCACTATTAACTTTCATGAAACCTTGGATATGCTCAAATGATGTAAAAAGGAACCCACCACCAGGCCCTTCAAAGGGATAAAAATTTGTTTTAAGTTCAACATTGTCTTCTTCTTCTAAATCCATGTTAATATTCTCTCTATCAATTTTATCATATTCTGGAGGAACATAATCAGATTCAAGACGCTTTCACTGACTTCTAAAGGAAGGAGCCATTAGAAGAAATGAAATAATAGAGGAGAAAACTAACAAAAAACACACATGAAAATCTTTTAAGGTACTATCAAAATTTTAAAACCAATCAAGCAGATTAATGGTCTTATTTAAAATTTTCAAAAGAAAAGGAGGGGTTCACATCGGGTTCACCAAAGAATGTAGAGGGGAAAATTTCCCTACCACATACGATTCTTGGTTGGATCCACAAGGAAGCCAAGGTGATCGTGGGGGTATGTTGTTCTCTACACCTCGATGTAAAAAGGGGGGAAGGGTTCACCAAGAATGGTTTAAGGACTTGCTCTAAGTACAGGGTGGAATTTTTGATGTGTTCAATTCAATATAATCACCTATGTTTTGCCTTACTAGATTTAAGTTATGAAAGATAAAGGGCAATGTAGAAATATAAAATGCAAGAAAACAAGAGCTAACTCTAGAATCATTATTTTCTTGAATGATTTCTAACATAGGGTTGCAAAATCAAATCCTTTGAGAAAGGATTCAAGAGAAGAAGCACTAACAATATTAAAACCTAAGTGCACACTATATGTTGTTTACTTTTCAAATACCTAGAAATCGATTAAATATCTTTCTTTTATATCAGATCTAGGGTTTTAATAGAAATAACAAATACTCAACAAACAACCTAAATATTAACTAGAGCACTTATCTTATCCGATGGTTGATCCAAACTTTTATCTTTTATCTAGTGATATCCGATGATCTCTATTCCTACAATATTACTTTAAAAAACACTTGAAAAATATGATTAGCGTTAGGGGACCTACTTAGGCTATTGTATAGAAATGGTTGGAGGCACAAAAGTCAATCCACCTAGGTCATTTTAGCTAACATTTGAAAATAAAAGTGAAAGTTAACCTTTGGAATATGAACATGCATAATGAAATGCAACATAATAGATTGGTAAAATAGAGCATAGAATGCACTAATATGGTCTAAATCTAGTATATAACATAAATCTAGGATTTTGGAGTAGAATGTTACACCCAATGTGGAATCATGCCTCATACAGAGCGACCATGATTTTAAAAACCAACAAAATCGCACCTGATATGATCAAGTATGATTTCACAAGAAGTAGAAAGAAAACTTTATAAAATGTGAATTAACAAATACACAATAAAAAACTAGCTAAAATGCAGATGCAGACAAGTGAAAAAACTTGGTAGATAGTGAAAAAGTAGGCAGAAGGGTGAATACCTCCAAATAGTTGATCTCTCCTTAGGGCTTTAATACTTGTTCATCAAGATCAACAACACAATCCAATGCAATAGAAAATAAATCACACTTCACACTTAATATTTAGATTGCTTACAGGAGAATATGAATGCAAAATCACTTGAGAGATCCTACGTGATTAAACCACTTAGTATGTGATAAAATCACTTGGAATTTTGTTTTTGTTAGGGGAAAAGAGGACTTAAAACCCTCCTTTTAAAGTGAATTTGAAATAAGAATGGGCAAGAAAAATGAGGAGGGCCAACTCCATTAAGACACCAACCTAGAAAATTAGGGTTCAATGAGAAAAAATCCTAACTACGCAAAATCACGCCCCATTAGGACTGATTACGATTTTATTGGAGGAAAGAAAAATTAACTAGGCAAAATTGTTCCCTATTTGAAATGATCAAATTTTCATTGAAATAGGGAAAAACATTAAGAGGGATGGAGACCTAAACTTGTTTTGGGTAATGTCGGAGAGTCTCCTTGAGGATCTAAGTAAAAATGACTCACTCGAGTGGGTCAATTTTTTGTGTCTATAGATGATATATCTATCATTAATAGTTTTTTATTTCTTTTAAAACATGAAACAAAATGAACATACAAGCAATGAAATACTGAAACTTGGCTAATACTATTGTGATGATATACTAACACACCATGAAGAAGATATATCACTAGTAATAATGCAAAAACAAAGAAGAAGAAGAAGTAGGGTTATGCATAAGGGGTTGGACTCAAAATGTACTTGTAAAAAAATAGTGAATCCTAATTGAAATCAAGGTGAATCAAGGTAAATATTAAGCAAATCAAATCAATCATCTTCACACCAAAATTTGGGGTATTTGAAGCATTTAAAAGTAATATCATATTTTGGGAATATTTTGACTTATTAAATCGCCTTATAACTTCATAAAAACACCACCATTAGATTAGGCTCAAAAAGAGATTTCCAATGAGTACAAATATACCTATGTTTGGATATATTATGGCAAATTAACCCTAAGAAAAAATTGGTCCCAAAAATTTTAGACGAATAGGCCGACGTTGAGGGTCCTCATATTTGCCAATTTTAAATTTTTAAAATTCTAATATTCATCCAATTTGTGAATATTTGCCATTGTGCATAACCCTAAGAATAAGGAAGAGGAAGCATGGCAAAAAATAAAAGATGAATATGAAAGAAAATAATTTCAAGCTAAATATAGATCAAAGTGAACTAAAGGAACAAGATGAAGATACTAATTATTTACTTGATCAGGATATAGATAGAGAGTACAATGAAGAAAGCATAAAAGAAGAGATCAAGTTCCAGAACCAAGATGAATACCACATTGAAGACTAAAGTCTTCAATAACCAAATAATGTAATACAGAGGGGTGTTGAAATATATTACATTATTTGGTACATGCTAATGTACCATCATGGGTACATCTTTAGATTAGGAGTTTATCTTAGATTAGGATTTGATTATTTACCTTATGTAATGTAATAATTGCACAAGTGTTAGAATGTGTAAAGTACTTTATGATGTAAATGTGCATGTAGTCCATGTGTACATGAGTCATAGAATAGGAATATGAAGAGTCATAGGTAGGTGAAAGACCAAGAGACACATCTCATTATATATGCCTTTTATAGATAAGAAAGGAGGAAAGAAATAATAAGTGAGAGTAGAGTAGAATACAAGCTAGATACAATGTAGAACTTGTATGAAGCATGGAGCATTTGAGGTCTCTTGTATGAAGATCATATTTTCGTGAGCTTTCATTAATTATTATTTTATGAGTTATTGCATAATTTTCTCTTAAGTTTTACATGCTTAGAATATATCCATTATTATATATTTAATGTTGCATACTCATTTTAGTCCTTGTGGTTGCATTTCCTTAAATATATAACATAAAAAACTAATATTTCTTAATGATTGTCCTTCAAAATCTACTTTTGATCAATTACTCTCTTATTCTACTATCATCGCCATAAAAAATGATAACAATAAACAAAACATTATCTTAAAAAAATATTCCTCTAGGATTTTCCTTTTCCTAATAATCCCAATCACACACAAGTTACTATAAAGCTTAATGCTTTTAAACAAAACCATGACACTCTTATCAATAATATTTCCAAAGATATTCAAACCCAAAATACTCAACCATCGATATGTCATAATTCCTTACCTCATGATGAAATACTAAAAGGAGACATATGTCACCTTTTTTTTCAACAAACCAACATGATATATGCCCCTAATTTGAATGTATTTCCTATTACTTCAATCCCCCATCCTTTCATCAATTATTATTTTAATTTTGTTGATGCAAATGTGAGTTTTTCTCAAACCTCTATTTCTTCTACATATTGTTCTACATTCATTAAACCTCTTAATATAAATAATTTTAGGATAATCCATAGGATATCACCTTTTATACCATCCCTTACAATATCTCAATATTATCCTTGTATTAGTTTGCAATCTCCTATAGTATTACATCAAGAACATTTGAACCCACTTTTTTTTTAATGTCAAAATATAAACTCTAGACTAGAATAATTTGGAACAAAAAAACTATAAATTGGAGCATCTACAGCAACAAGTGGTCTCCATCCAAGGATCCTATTTCAATTACAAGTACTATTATGAGCATTTCTTCAATCAACCAATAGATCCCATCATATTTAGTCACCCCTTTCCTCATAATTCCAATCATGTACAAGTTACTATAAACCTTAATGTTTTTAAACATAACCATGATACTTTTATCAATAATATTTCCAAATACATTGAAGCACAAGATAATCAACCTTTGATACACCATCATTTCTTACCTCATGATGAACTACTAAAAGGAGACATAATTCACCTCTGTTTTCAACAATACATGATATATACTCCTAATTTGGATGTATCTCCTATTACTTAAATCTCCCATCCTTCCATAAATGTTTTTTTAATTCCATTGATGCAAATATGATTTTTTTTCAAACTTTTATTTCTTTTGCCACTTGTTATACATTCATTAGACCTCTTAATCTAAATAATTTGGGGATAAGCCATATCCTCAAGTTCTCTGATAGAACTCTCAAAAACTTAGCTCATAAGTCCTCTGCTAGGACCTGTCCAAATTTGCTCACAAGTCCCCACCGGAACCTGTCCAAAACCTGCTCACAAGTCCTTTGCTAGAACCTGTCAAAAACCTTAGCAAGCTCACCAAGAAAAACTTGCTTAGCATGAACCCATAAAGAGAATTTTTAGAGATCCAATGTGATTCATAAACCTCATAGAAGCATAAAGAGAATTGTTAGAGACTCAATATGTTCTATACTTAACTCCCAATCTCAATCTCAACTCAATATCAATCTCAAAATAATAAGATAGATGTAGTATGCTTTTCTCAAGAATATGAAACACAACCCAACAATTGCCAACTATGCAATATCTCATATAACAATGATACTTATATTATTTTCACCAACAACTAGGGTTTCATCATCTCAATGCAAGTAGCAAGACTTACTAACATAAACCCTATTGCAAAAATGCTTCCTCTTCCTCAACCAGAATTATGCATTCACCCAAACACTCATCAATGATTTTAATGCATAAACAAACTTCAATATCCAGAAAATAAGATTTACACCAAAGATACCTAGTAGACAACCTTTTCACTCCAAACTCAATTTCAGAAAATATACCATCAACAACATACATGGAAGAAGTTGCCCATACCTTTACTTTGATGAAGAAGGAGAACTCAAAATCTGTCACAACACTAACTCTCAATTTGCCACTAATTAGAGTTAGCAACTATACAATAATACACAATAATAAAGATCCAAAATAACACCTTATTTCTCCAACTTAGTAAAAACACCAAAGTACAATATACATACAAATTAAAACCTCTTTACACCTTATTACTCCACATAAACATTAAACATCAATAAAACAATGTCAAAAACAAATATGATACCTTAACCTTATACCTCCCGCGCATTCACAGTCACTATCCTTTGCACATCGCGACCAAAAATAAATTCCCAACGAAGAGAATCAAACTCGACACCTCTGCCATCTAGCGCTTTCTCTTAAACACCTCCGCCGTTGGGTCACAAGTGCCCAACGAAGAAATATAGCACTGCCCTCTGTTTTATCTTCCTTTGACGCCAAGAAACTGGAAAACGTAAACATCTTCCACAAGTCACATGCAAAATAGTGAGCGCTATCCAAAACGTAATTCATAGAATGCTTGCATTTATCATCTCACAGCACAGTCTGAAAACCGCAATCCAAGGTGCAATTGCCAATCCACCGGTGTCAAGCATAAAGGTAAGGATGCAGCCCAAACTCAGTTTTGAATATGCCAAGCATGGTTTCCAACACAGAACAAGCACGATTTCAAGGATGTCAATCGGAGATTGAAAACACAAAGCGCTATTCGAAAGAATAGAGAAAACACAAAATCGTAGACGCCAAGCGCAAATCACAAGATACAGAGCAAATCGTAAATCACAGATGTCAAAAATTTGTGGTCCTCACTTTGGAAAAACATCCCCACTTATATAGCCATTTCTCCATAAATTTTGACGTCGGTGCTCCTCCAACAATGGCATCATATCGGCGAAAGAATTATTTTACTTCCGTCGCTTAAGGGTTGAAAGACCCTATAATAATAATTAAAATAATAATAATTATTATTTTATTAATAATAAATTAAACTTGGACCTTTGACAAAGGTTTGAGTTAATTTAATTATTAATAATAAACGTGGACCTTTGCATTAAGTTAAGCTTGGTTTTAATAAAAACCCTTAATGAGTCCAAATGGTTTTAAGAAAAACCTTTAACCTTGTCACCATGGTTTTAATAAAAACCCTTTAACAATGAAGCTTCTCAAGATATTCTTAACATCACACTCTTTTGATATCAACACAAAAATGCCTTTTGACATCAATGACAACTTATACATTTGAGCAAGGGCAATGTACCCAAAGTACCCAAAATTTCCAACAACATTATCTTAAAAAAAAATTCCTCTAGGATTTTCCTTTTCCTAATAATCCCAATCACACACAAGTTACTATAAAGCTTAATGCTTTTAAACAAAACCATGATGCTCTTATCAATAATATTTCCAAAGATATTCAAACCCAAAATACTCAACCATCGATATGTCATAATTCCTTACCTCATGATGAAATACTAAAAGGAGACATATGTCACCTTTTTTTTCAACAAACCAACATGATATATGCCCCTAATTTGAATGTATTTCCTATTACTTCAATCCCCCATCCTTTCATCAATTATTATTTTAATTTCGTTGACGCAAATGTGAGTTTTTCTCAAACCTCTATTTCTTCTACATATTGTTCTACATTCATTAAACCTCTTAATATAAATAATTTTAGGATAATCCATAGGATATCACCTTTTATACCATCCCTTACAATATCTCAATATTATCCTTGTATTAGTTTGCAATCTCCTATAGTATTACATCAAGCACATTTGAACCCACTTTTTTTTTAATGTCAAAATATAAACTCTAGACTAGAATAATTTGGAACAAAAAAACTATAAATTGGAGCATCTATAGCAACAAGTGGTCTCCATCCAAGGATACTATTTCAATTACAAGTACTATTATGAGAATTTCTTCAATCAACCAATAGATCCCATCATATTTAGTCACCCCTTTCCTCATAATTCCAATCATGTACAAGTTACTATAAACCTTAATGTTTTTAAACATAACCATGACACTTTTATCAATAATATTTCCAAATACATTGAATCCCAAGATAATCAACCTTTGATACACCATCATTTCTTACCTCATGATGAACTACTAAAAGGAGACATAATTCACCTCTGTTTTCAACAATACATGATATATACCCCTAATTTGGATGTATCTCTTATTACTTAAATCTCCCATCCTTCCATAAATATTTTTTTAATTCCATCGATGCAAATATGATTTTTTTTCAAACTTTTATTTCTTTTGCCACTTGTTATACATTCATTAGACCTCTTAATCTAAATAATTTTGGGATAAGCCATAGGAAATAACCTTTGATACCATCCCCACAAATATCTCAATATTATCCTTATGTTAGTTGGCAATATCCTCTAGTCTTACCTCAAGTAGCTTCAAACCCATTTTTTCTTGAATATCAAAATATAAAATCTATACTAGAATAATTTTAAAGACATGACTCAAAATTGGAGCAACTAGAGAAACAAATGGCCTCCATCCAATGATCCTCTTTCAACCACAAGTACTCTTATGATAATTTGATCAATCAACCACTAGATCCCATCATAGTTATTCATATTTTTCCTCCCAACTATAAAACACCTAAGCTACAAATATATGAAGGAATGGAAGACCCTATCAATCACCTTAGGATTTTCCAAATCACTTATACTAACATTGAACATGATGAAAGTTTGTTACACAAAATATTACCTAAAATATTTAGAGGCCTTGCCTTGGAGTGGTATAACCAATTACCAAGGAATTACCTTATAAGTGTAAAGAATTTTTCAAATTATTCATCAAACAATTCTCCATTTACATCAAAAATATGCCACAATTAATTATCTTTTTAGCACAATATGATAATATTATTGACTTATGATAAATATGGAAAGCATTTATGGGGTGAATTTAATTTGTCAACCCATAAAAATATATTTTGGACATATTTATAATAGACATAAATGAACAATTATCTTTCCCCCTAGAAATATCCGATGTGTCTTCCTTGGAAGATGTCATACAAATGGTTAAGAAATTAGAAACTACCCTCTATAGAAGGGAGCAATATAAAATTGATACTCCTAATAGAGAAATCCCCCCATTACCCAAAGTGGAAAAATGAGAACAAGCATGTTATAGGCAATGAAGTCACAAATTCTCACCATATAAACAATGTCAATGCTATTACAAACCCTTAAATTATTGTCATTAAAAACTACAATAAAATTAAACTATATTATATCAATCTCCTACCACTATCCTAGAACAACTTTTGAAGTTGATATTATAGAACATATGCATATCAATCCTATTAACCTTACACAAGAGAGAGTGCATTTGTTCCACCCTGATTAATATTATGCTTTCCACTACATTAGTGGCCATGAAACGATAACTATAGAGTCCTTAGGAGTTTAATTCAAGACTTGATATATAATGGTTAACTTTTCCTTAGTAGTTCTATTTACCAACCTTCCTTGGATAAAAATATTATAATTTTCCAAGATCCATCATCTACCTATAGTCAAAGGGTAGCAATCCAAGTTTTATATAAAAGTGTCTTACCTCCATATTAAGATGCAATACTATCACTCTTTTGATCAACCATTACCATGAGATCTTTTATCTCTAGCACCTTGTGAAATATATGGTGCATTAAGGTCCTTCAAACTTAAGTACTTCCATAAATTTATATAATATGATAGGGATTCCATGGAGTAGACTATGTACCCAATAGTAGTATACGTTTTCCATATTATTTTTTCCTAGCCATGATAATGAAGCTACTTTCTTTATTTTTGGGGTCCCATAGACATACCATTCCTATAAATAGATTGGATTAAGTTGAAATTGGTAAGAATCCTTTGCTTCTTCTAGATTGTTACTTTATATTCCTCATAATTCATCCTAATAAAATATTACATTTATATCTACAAGTGAATCTACATTGAATGCTTGCTCATATGACTATTTGCATTGCTTACTCATCTACATGGTTTTCTGCTATCATGATTTACTTGCATGCACATGCCTAGTTTTGTATGGAATGCTTGTTGCATATTGAGTAAGGAGATCCACTAGGATTCAATGATAGTCCTAGTTAGGGATAGCCCATATGCATTGCACTTCTAATATGTGACTTATGCTAGTGGATCCTCTCAATCCTATACATGTAAGACAAATTGGGCTTTGTACAAACATATATTTATCAATTTAACTCGATCCCCATCATCTATCCTTTATCATCTTGATATTTTTATAAATTTAATCTATATTTTAATCTTTATCTACCTTTATCCACTTAGCAATATCTATTTTTTTCTCAAAACTAATCATTTATCTCTAGATCATCAATCTCTATCACAGTTTTATCAAATTATTTATCCATTTTTATGAACTACAAAACTCATCATTAGAGTTCATCAATAAATCATCCTTCAGTGGATGCATCAAATATACATATCTCACATCTATTATTTTTATACATTATATCCTATGACCCTTATCTAGAGGAGAAATAAATAACTTGAAACATCACTTAGGCATTTGTCCAAGGATGACTCGGTTGGATTCCTTGAAACATTTTATCATGACTTGTGACACCCTTTTTCATAAGGAGGATATCAATGAAAAGTCCCTTTTGAGCATAGACAATTAAAACCCCCCTTGGGCATAAACATTTAAAATCCCCATTGGGCACACCCACACAAAATTTTCTGCCTTGGGGCGGTAAAAAATAAGAATCCTATTTGGATAATCGCTTAAAAAATAATATTTTATATATACTATACATGTATCATAGAAAAGCATCATATTAAGTGATAACCTTAACACTCCTTATGCACTTGCATAAGGGCTAATGTTTGTACATATTTTATCTCAAAAATATTGTCCACACATTCTCAACCACTTCGTACATATTTGTTTGGTTGGATGCATAATTTATACATATTACATGCTAATTAAGTCCTATGAGCACATGCTAACCAATTATTCTAGGCACATTCTAAATAAGTCCTCCATTGATATGCTAAGTCCTCTAGGAAAATGTTAATTAAGTCCTCTAGGCGTATGCTAACTAAGTACTCTAGGCACATGCTAACTAAGTCCTTTAGGCACATGCTAATTATGTCTTCTAGGCACATGCTAACTAAGCCCTTCAAGAAATGCTAATTATTTTCTTTGGGTAATGCTAATTAAGTCCTCTAGGCACATGCTATCAAATTCCTCTATCCACATGCTAATTAATTCCTCTAGGTACATGATAACTAAGTCCTCTAGGTAATTATAACTAAGACCTTTGGGAAATGCTAATTAAATCCTTTGAACACATGCTAACTATGTATTATAAGCAATGCTAACTAAGAACTCTAGGAAAAGCTAACAAATTTTGCCAACAAAATCTCAATATTTTCCAAGTGTTATACATATTTTTTGCTTGGATGCATCATCATTTAAAACAAACTTTAAGTGCTTGTCCAATAAGCAGACTCCAATGCCACCACTCAAGGGTGAATTGATATCAAATCCTGTGTATATCTTATACATTTTTTAAAACACCCACCACCCTCAGTTCACGGGGACATCAAATATAAAAATCATAAATAGGAGAAACCCATAATATAGTATTTTACAATCAATCATCATCCTAATAAACTCACCCCATGTTCAAATCATCTTAGCCAAACTATTTCCATCACCCCATGTGAATCAAGTTCCTTGATTCAATTTTGGCCTATTATCTAAAGCCCAAGGGGGAACACATGGGGTAGGGTAGCATTTAATGCTTCCCAAAATACAATCCTTAACATCACTTCAAGCAAAGTATCCTCACAATATTGATTAATCATAGGCACCAATGCAAAATTGGGGTATTTATGTCAAATTTTGTTGCATTCATTATACAATTAATACATCAAAAAGGGGGAGATGTACCTAATTTTGTGCATCCACATCAATTTCTATAGACACCCAATTAAAGCACACTTCACCAACCTTCAAATCTACTAAAACTCTAAAATTAACCCTCATTCACAAGCCTTTTAATCAAGCAAATTGAATAAACCTTCTCTATGGTTGGATTTGGGATGTTTTCCACCCTAAAAGTAACATCATATTTAGGATATCATTTTCCCTAGAACATATTTACAAAAATACCACCATTACTTTGGGATAAAAAATATATTTCTAAGAAGTATAAATATGTCTATACTTACAATATGATTGATGCCTCAAATTGCAAGAAAACAGTGCCTAGGTAGGACAAAATCAAAAGTGCCACCTTTTACAAAAGTGCTATCAATGCTTTTGCTCATTTTTAGTATTTTTGCAAAACTTGATTTTCTTAACAAATTGACCATTCAACAAAACCCTTGAATAAAAGTGTTACTTGAGTATAAAGAGTAAGCTAGTGCTTTTTCAAATCCCAACACTTTCATTAGCATAAGTCAAATCTTTATGATATGAGCTAGAAGCATATAAATTCCTTCCTCCCACTTCTTGGTTTGATAAGTCATGCTCCATATCTCCTTAGGACTACAAAATTTGAATTTTTATTTTACCTAATGGAATATCTGAATCCTTCTTCCCTCCAAGAAATTACTCTCTCTAAAATCTATAAATTAAGCCATCGAAGGGGAATTCAAGAATTATTCTCAAGCTAACAAAACTTTATCAATTAGTCTACTCTCTCTCGCATTCTCATTCTCCATTCTAAAATTTAGTATTTGATTAATATTTTGGAGCAAGGGAAGCAATGCAAGTGATATTAGAGCAAGAAGATCATCTTGGTGTAAGGAGAAGGTACTGTTAGGCTGTAACATTCCTAACTCCTTCCCTTTCATCTCCTTTGCTATTTATTTTATGCATTTCCCTCTTTATAGCCTTGCTAACACTTTGTTTTGTATTCTACAATTACTAATATTTTTATTGTTCCATTTTTAATCCTCCTTTACAACCATCTAATAGTAGTTTGTGTTTATTATGTTTCTTTTTATAGCAATTCTTTGTCATTTCATACTTTTAATCATTTTGTTGCAGTCTTATTACTTTATCAACTCATTAATCCTTGCTATCTCTCTTATTCATGCATTTATAGTTTATAATATCTATTCTATTTTAATTTGTAGAAATTTATATTTATTTGCATTCACTTTTATCTTTTTGTAGGCTTATTTAATAGTTATAGTCATTTTTGCACTTATCTTTGCCTTATTTGCAGACATAGATATCTTATTTTCAATATAATACCTTATATTCATGCTTTTTAAAGTATTAATACCTACTTGGGCTCACCTAATTTGAAATTTTTGGTATGTATGTGTATCTTGTGCTAACATTGGTTTTGATTGTAGGCTTAAGAGTATTATAATCCATCAATTTATGTATTACACTTTTCAATCTGTCATTTGCTTACTCATAACTCACTTATTGGTAAAAATATTACTAAATTGTTATCTCAAGCTGCTATTTAGCTATTAAACATTTCCCTTACCTTGTTTTGCATTTGATCACTATTATGTTGCTTTCCCCTCATCAATTTTTGTAAGCTTCATATAGTGATTTGTAGTTATTTTAGGTCTTTTTTCTTTCCTTTTAGGCTTCTCCAAACACAATTTGTAGATATTTGAGATAACCTTTATTAGTCCTCCCTAGAATATTTCACTATCCTCACAAGTTTTGGGAATTTTAGATCAATTTTGTAAAGTTTTGTAAATCCCTAATCTTCTACTCAAAAATTAGGGATTTCACCCTTTTGTTGACTTTTAGTCATATTTAGGTCATATTAGCTCCAAATTGCTTCCCAAAATATTAAAAAACCAATTGCAAATATAGAAGAACTAACATTCCTAGAAAAACCGTGCTTCTACTTCTCTACTTAACATAGCGAAAAAGCACCATTGGCAAAAGTGTTGGTAGTACTTCTAATTTATAGTGTTTGTTTTATGAATTGTTTCTCCTTCCAAATTTTAGATAAATTTTTATTTTATTTTGAAAACAAGGGGTCTAATTAGATGAAGTATATAGGTAACTACTTCCCTATGATCAAGCAGACTTCCTAAACCTAACTACAAGTTATTTTTCCCCATATTTTTTAAATTTGACAAAGGTGCTAGAGTTGTTACAAAAGAACTTGTAGTGCTTCTATAGACTCCATAACTTCTACAAAGGCTTCAAGAAATAGGTATTTAAGTTTTAAAAACCCTCTGTTTGCTTTTGATTTACTATTTTCTACTTTTCCATCTTCTATTTATTGTAACTTTGCCTAGAAATAAATCCAATTTGTGTCAAATCAAGGAACACTTAGCATAGTTTAAATTTCATTTCAAGAGAACTTAGGAAAGGACTAAAAGATAATCTAGCTATAAATTAGGTTAGTTGCATTGTCTTTTTGTTTTAATTTGAAAAAAAGCCCTATTTATTTATTGTAAATCATCGAAACTTAAAAACATACTAGCATAGGAACCTTGTTTTATGCATTATTATATATTTTTATATTTTGTAAAAAAATTATTTTCATAATCAATATTGTTTAGGTTTAGAGATAAAACTCTTAGGTGTTTATAAATTAAATTGTAAAACATCACTTAAACATAGACATATACATGTACTTGGAGGTAGGCCAAATCACGTGAAAGTATTTAGGCCTCCTTTGGAAAGAGACTTGGGTTTTTTTCTCATGTGACAATCTACAACTACAAGATGTTCTTATTTGGGAGTGGTGGACTCTTTGTCATGCTAACATGGAATAGAAATATGGTCAATGGATTACTCTTGTGTGAGATAAGTCATGTGTTCAAATATCATGTCCTTTTTTCTTTTCATGATGAATGAAGAATTATGCAAAAGGGATTTTTTCCCTTTTAAATGAAAAGTATGGAAAGATGGTTGGTGTGACGTTTTTTGCATAGAAAAGACTCAAGTTCATGTTCATCCAATTTTTATTGGTTCTTTTACAAAGCAAGGCAATTATGAGGTCAATGTGGTAATCTTTCCTGCCATGTCAAACCCTTTTTCAAATACTTTTAGCAATTCATCTAAACAAACTATGACAAGTTTCAATATTTTAATCAGTTAGAGGTAACTAGGTCATGTAGAATCAGTGGCTTTCATTATCAAATGAGTGGCCATCAAGTGGTAGACTGGGCTTTGCTACTTTTTTTTTAAGGTTTGAGTCTTTAATTTTGTCTTTTAGCCTATAGACCATTTTTAGTGTTTACAACCAGATTATATGGAATAGTTCTCAAGCCCTATTATCTTATTTTTAAGAAGTAGATTTATATTTTTCTATGCAAACAAAATATTTGACATATATTTTAGGATATGTGGATGAATTTATGATAGTTACAAAAAAATGATTCTTTTAGAGGCTTGCAAGAAAATGGTTCTAGATGTGCTTTAGTGAATTCCTCTTCATCCTTTGGGCAATTGGTTAAACTTATTCCTAAATATCTAATCAATCATGATACATTCCTTTTGTTCATGCAAATCCTCTTTTCATAGCTAATGGCCCAAGGGCAAGAGAAAGTCTTCAAATAGGGTGATGTATGTTATAAGAGGAAATGTTATGCGTTCAAATTATACCTTATGTGACAATGGACAATTGAAGGAGCTAATATTTAAACAAGGAAGTGATCTTGAGTTATCTTATTCATTTGAAGTCCTAGTAGAAGTGTATTTTGGATGTGTATAAGAGTGTCTAATATTGGTAGTAGTGACTACGGTCCAACCTAGAGATTCTTGTGTAGAAAATATTTTTATAGTGGAAAATTTCAAATGATGGGGGTTTTAGATGAGTGTACCTAAAAATGTAGAGGTCCACAAGAGTGTCCATAATGGAGATAGATATTAATGGTGCTAATGTCTTGTCTCCTTGACCCCTTAGTTTAGACTATGAGAGGGTGTTGAAATTTTGATCTGATTCATGGTCAATAACAACATTGTATGATGTATTAGCTAAACCTAAAAGTATTTCATTATGCATTGTATTAAATTATTATAATATTTAATAACATAATCTCTATGCATTATCTACTTAGATATTGTATGTTTTTAGTATTTTTTCTAACAGAACAATTTGATTTGAACGCCTACAAACTTATAATTATATATATTACATTTTACTGTAATATAAGCTACTTTCAAAATATTCAAAAAAGATAGTATGGATTTCCTTTGGCAAGGCATACCAAAATTTTGGGATAGCACGCATTAGGTTTTCCGGATGGCAATATCACTTAGTTTTATTTGTGTTGGGTGGTTTTTCATGAATATGTAACTATCAGTGAGTGCAACTTACGAAAATTCGTATTCATTAAAAAACGGTTGAATGTTTTAGGCTAAATTGGCGCCATCAATCATATTCACATAATGGTTAATTTCTCTGATTGGTTGCTTATAGATTTTAGATTGCGTAAAATGCAAATTTTCATTTCATCATTAAAAACCAGGTTGGAATGATAGTTCAATCATTTCAAGAAGAATCATTGTTCATATAACTTATAAAGGTTTGCTATCTACATGTGCCTATATTCTTTATTTATGGTAGGTGTTATATGATAAATCTAAAAGTTGGAATTAGGACAGAGAGATGGTCCATGGAAGAGACAAAAGTACAATCAGAACAAGGAGTGTTGAACGTCTCATTGTAACAAGATGTGAAGGTTTGCTATATCGACACTATTTATGGTAGGTGTTATATGATAAATCTCAAAGTTGGAATTATGACATAGAGATGGTCCATGGAAGAGACAGAAGCACAATCATAACAAGAAGTGTTGAACGTCTCATTGTAACAACATGGAAAGGTTTGCTATCTACAGGTGCCTATATTCAGATTATTTATGTTATGGTAGGTGTTATATGATAAATCTAAATATTGGAATTGGGACAGGAGATGGTCCGTGGAAGAGACAAAAGCACAATCAGAACAAGGAGTTGAACATCTCATTTAAACAAGAAGTTATTAAAATGGACTGTCTGTCCTAGTATCTTTTTATGAAGGGCCTCTCGTCGCTATCTAATGAACTACTGAAAACTGTAGCTAAAGATAGAAATGTCTGATATGTTCAATGTTAATAACCCTTCAAAGTGACTTAAGTTTGGTATATAGACAACACACCTAACCAAACCACTGGTTGTATGTCCTCATGGTAGACGTCATTTGCATTCCAAATTCAATCCCCACAACAACTGTATATACAAAATATTATTAATATATATATTATATAAAAGAACCGTGCACATAAATTCTTAGTAATATGGGGATTTGAGAATATCTTGTCTCCTGTATTTAATTTAAAGAATGAAAAAATAATAATAACACTTTATCCAGTTACATATGTTTTTTATATTTATTTTCTAAATATTGGTGTTTGAATTTTTTTAAAATGAAGGTTCTTTATTGCAAATTAAATATTTATATTATTTATCATATATTTATTTATTTATTTAATTTTTTTTTTTATTTGGTTATTGTGAGAAACCTTATTTATCATATTTTTTAATATACAAGGTATAAAATATATATTCGAATTTTGATTTAAATTTATTGTAATATATATATATATATAGATAGATATGGAACCTCTACAAATCTTAGGCCCCTTGATGAAAATACTTTTTTGAATTTAAGAGAGAAAAAATCTACTTCAATGACAAATTTTTAAATTACTTATAATTTAATTTATTTTGTAAGATAGTAGAAATTATTATTATTTTTGGTTAGGGTAGTATGAGAAAACCCCTATGACCTTGACAAATTTTTAAATTAATTATAATTTAATTTTGCATGATAGTAGAAATTATTATTTTTTGGTTAGGGTAGTATGAGAAAACCCCTATGACATACTTTGTTGAGAGCTAAGCTTATCAATAGGGGCTAAACACACAGTCATACACACACCCACACCCCCTCATACACTTGTCCACTCTGTGGATTGAACCTTGAACCTCTTGAAGAAGAGCTAAAGCTTGAACCATTGTGATGTGTCCCCAGATAATAGTAATTATTGTTACCTTATTACCATTTTTTCATTCTAAGTATTATTTATTTAATTTTTTAGTTTATATATTTTTATTCATGTTTCTTTTCAATATAGAATTTTAAACAAGTTGTATCAATCAAGTAATATTAATGATAAACATTATGAAAAATATATAAGAATGCATTTATGATCATTCAATCAAGTAATGTATTTTGGGGTATAGAATAAAAACCTCTTTTTGAATTTGGGAGAGGGAATGAAAATTCTTTTAGCATTTTATTAGTGAGATCATTCAAATACATGTAGTTTTTTAGTTAATCATTGTTTTATTTTGCATGATTTTAGCCATTACTGTTACCCTTAATTGTCACTTTTTTCTTTATTCTAATTCCTATGATACATATATTGAAATTGTAATCTAATTCATGGCCAAGGCGGATATTGTATGATGTATTGGATAAATGTAAGGGAATTTCATTGTATAATTTACTAATTAATTGTAATTATTTGATTATGTAAGTCATATGGTTTGCTATTAATCTTGTTATGATTAAGCCTTCTTAAGAACTTGTAATTAACCTAAATTCCTCTTGTTATGTTAGTTTAAGTTAAAGTTTATTATGTAATTTAGGTTTCGGTATTGGTATAAATACCTCTCACACTCCTCATTTGATTATTAATGTTGTGAATCTTATCTATGGATAATATAGTGATTATTTATGGTGCCTATGGGTGTCCACTATATATCTCTATTTCTTGTCCTTCTTTATGATTTCTAAATAATATTTGAGTGGATGGATTGCTTCTATTCATTTTGAAAAAAATATTGTGAGTTCCATCATGGTATCCGAGCGAGTATAAAGCAACCTCACTTGGTCGTGCAAAAATACTTTTTGAAGCTTCTAATTATTTCTCTAATTTGCAGGAAAAAATATTTCCTCGAAGTATCATGAGCTATTTTTACATAAGAGGCAAAAAGGACTTTTATTTCCTCCTGGAATTCTAAAAGTATTGGAGAAAAATGATTTTCTTCACTCTTTAGATCATAAAAGTGGATCCATGTAAGAAATATGAGTGAAGAAAGGTATTTTTTGGTTTATAAAAATATGTGCAATAAATTTAAATTTAAAATTTTGAATTCAATGCATTGTTCCCACTCTGACTTGGCACCCTATAGACTAGAGAAATATTTTTCCTTCTTTAAGGAGAATGGGCATACCCTCATACAATCAAGATGAACAAAATTATGACTAGGAAATTAAAATAATATATGGGTTTGAATATTTGTGTTGCTCATATCACTCTCCAATAAAATATCAAAATTTCAATTTTTGGACGGATGCGATGGAGGAGCGAACGCACGGGAGAATAGAAACAAAAGTAGGTGGGAAGACAGTAGAAGCAACAACGCACGAAGGGAAAACAACCATGACGGATGAGAATCGGGACCCCAACAAAGGGAAATCCGGCAAAGAGCTCAAATATTCCCTTGAACGAACCAGCAAAAAATATAGCATCCAAAGTGAGAGCAGGGGGTTGGTAATCAACAGGAACAAAGAAAGATTATCCTATAATGCAGAGAGTGAACCTCCTCCCATTCAGGCCTCTCAGACCAGCTTGGACAATATCTATGTTGAACATCCGAAAGACCTAGGTCCATCAAAAAGGTCAGCTACAGGATCTTGATACCAAAAGACAGAATCAAATCTCGAACCCCAAACAAATCCTCTTGTTCAGGAAGAAAAAGTATCAAGAGTAGAGGACGACCTATAAAAATCCTTCTAAAATTATGCGGAGATAGTAAACCCTAAACCTAGTCCGTCGATTAGGCCCAAAGTAGAGCTACTCCATTTCAATGGCAACCTCGAGATCCCATGCGAAGTCATGTCTAGCGTGTTTGACCAGAACTCAAACTTATTGGTTGGCAAGTTCCTCGGGTCACACCCTAACATGGAATCCATTTACAAGTGGGCCAACACCTCTTGGAACCCGAAGGGATCTTTGGAGCTGATTGCCCTTACCAGAGGTTTTTTTTCTAATCCAACCAAGTGACCCGATAGACTCTCAATGAATTCTCATTGGAGGGCCTTGGTTCTATGGTCGGAGGGGCCTTTTCCTCCATAAATGAGGAGTTGAATTCCACCCAAAAACCTAGAGCATTATCTTTGCTCCAATCTGGGTATGCCTCCCTAGCCTTCTTGTTCAATTCTAGCATGAGGACATCCTCCGTGGCATAGCGAAAAGCATTAGATAGCTCATATCCTTTGACCCCCCAATACGCACTAGAACTCGAATAACTCAGGATTGCATGTGCATTAATGCCAACTTGGATGTTGATTTGCCATCATCAATCAATCTCATCTCCAAGGTCTATACCTTTACCTAAACTATTGAATATGAGAATAAACCCACATTTTGTAGTCATTGTTCCAATCAGGGTCACCTTCCCTCCTAGTACCCATCTCATTCTCCTACTACTTCCTCTCAAAGGAATCCCTGGGCTTACAAAACCCTTCATCCCTAGGACTTTGACCCTACCCCGAACCCTCCTAGCCCCCCATTGAAGGCCTTTAGTAGTGAGAATACCCCTATGATCCCCCTTAGTTAGACCCCTCCCCCCTACAGCCTGAATGTACCTATCTCAAACCACTTCTCACCCTTGTCCCTTGATGACCCTTCTACTAGCTCCCCTGAATTGACCTTAAATTATCTACTGCACCCACCTCCCTCCCCCCTTCCCCACTCGATCCTCAACTTCCCCATATTACCTCTATTTGAGCACCTATCCCCCTTGTCCTCTTCCTTCTCGCCCCCTCAAGAAACCTATGGTGGATGTGGGATCAGTTAAGAAAATGGGTCACCCCTCAATTTAGGACATCAAAAATAGGGAAGCCATAGATGACATCACAAATGGTACCTAACTCACTCTAAAATAGTCCTCTTGAACTTCAAAGAACCAAGAATAGAATATAATTAATATTCCCCCCATCAGGGAGAGGGAAGTGCACATCGACCAAAATCACCAAATGAAGATCCTCTCATGGAACATTTGAGGCCTCAATGAGTGAAAAAAGTAGTGCTTGGTCAAGTCCATGAGGAAGGAACATAGACCTACAATCCTTCTCCTTCAAGAAACAAAACTAGATTCTCAAAATGTTTCTTCTATTTCAAACTACATCTAGAGGGACTCTACCTCCTACTTTAGTTCAGCCAACGGAGCCTCTGGGGGCCTCTTGTGTCTATGGGACCCAACCAAGATTGAGGGAATAGTGTTGTCAATGGTCGAAAGCTACATCAATATTTTATTCTTCAACAAGGAGGATGGGGTTCGTTGGGTCCTATCAAATGTGTATACCCCAAAATCTCCCTCTCAAAGAACTTTTTAATGGAATTTCCTCAACCATATGCAAGATGTTTTCTCTGCAAAGACCTGGATGTTAGCTGGGGAATTCAGCTCCCCCCTCTTCCCCTTTGACAAGAAAGGAGAGACTCCAATAATAGAGAGATTCTATAAGAAGTTTTCTAGCTTCATAGACAACAATGAATTGATGGATATTAATCTTAGAGGACCAAGATTCACCTGGACCAACCACAGGAAAGGTGACCAACTAATCTGGATGAGAATAGTCCTCATCCTCATTTCTACCAATGTCATCCCTCTATTTGGCAATGCAATCATGAGCTCTATCCCAAGGATTGGATTCGACCATAATCTCCTCCTCCTGGAGAGTCATTCATAGGTCTCATACTTTAAATACCCATTCATATTTGAAGCAATATGTCTCCATGACCTAAACATTAAACCTCTTATTGTTCAATGGTGAGCGAGGCCTTTCCACATGTCCAAAATTTTCCATATAAGAAAAAAACTTTGGCATGTAAAATATAATCTCAAAATATGGAATAAATATGTGTTCAGTAACATCTTCCAAAAGAAGCAACAGATCCAATTCTATCTCTAGGATATTCAGATCACTATTCAGGATGGTGACCCTGAAACCACCCTCGAAGACGTTGAGAGAGTCCCCCTGTATGATTATCACAACATCTTGAGAAGTGAGGAAGTTTTCTGGAAACAAAAATCTAGAGTAACTTGGCTCAAATAAGGCGTCTTGAATACCAAGTTTTTTCATACCACAATAGCGAGACATAGGGGTAGCAACAAGATCAGGGAACTAGTCTTGCAAGATGGCTAGGTGGTTTCCAACATCGAGGTAATCAGATCAATGGCTATCCTCTACTTTGAGGAGTATCTTAGGCCCTCTCCTAGATGTGACAACCATACTTCCAAGAGCCTCATGTAGCATATCCAAAGGTTAGTCAATGAGTACCAGAATTGTATGCTTCTTGCTACTCTTTATGATGAAGAAATTAGGACTACTATTTTTTCCATGCAAGGGGAAAAAGCTTTAGGTCCAGACAGGTTCCCCCCATATTTTTTTAGCACTTCTAGGATATCATAGGCTTGGATGTGGTTTCGGTGATCCAACAGATGTAGGCATACAAGGTGGTCCTAGGAGACATCAAATCCACCTTCCTAGCCCTCATATCCAAATTCAACCAGGCCCACACCCTCTCTAACTTCCACCCCATCATCCTATGCAATATTCTATACAAAATTCTCACTAAATACTTGGCCACTAGAATCAAGCTTATCCTCCCCTCCATCATTTCCTCTAATCAAGGTAGCTCCATCCATGGGAGACAAATTACTAACAACATTATCATCATCCATGAGCTCATCCACTCCATCTCCTCGAGCGGCCAAGTGGGCTTCCTCTTCAAGATCAATATGAACAAAAACTTCAACAAAATCTCTTGGGATTTCCTATTGGCTACCCTCCACAGGTTTAACTTCCATATGGATTGGATCAAGTTGATCAAAGGGTGTGTTACCTCGTCAAACTTCTTTGTCTTGCTCAATGGTTCCCCTGTAGGCTACTTCAAGAATTTCAAAGGCCTCAGATAAGGAGACCCCATATCCCCCTTCCTTTTCATCATCATTGTAGAGGCCCTTGGTAGGGCTCTCACCAAGGCTTATCCTAAAGGGTCCATCTCGGGCATCAAACTTGCTTCCTATATATAGGCTATGTCCCACCAATAGTTCATTTATGACACTATTTTGGTTACTCGGACATCAATTTCCCAAGATTAGCACATCAATTCCATTCTCCTCTCCTTTCAGGCTATGACAGTACAAAATGTGAACTTTGACAAAGGCAAGCTCTATTTCTTTAGCACTCTGGCAAGCCATCAAGCTCACATTGCTGCCACCCTTGGATACTCTAGTGGTGCCCTCCCAACAACTTACCTCAGATTCCTTCTCTTCAGACGTTAGTCTAGAAAATCACTTTGGAATCCCATCATTGAGCGCATTCAAAAAAAATTAACTAGTTGGAAAGACAACCTTCTTAGCCAAGCTGGTAAGTCCACCCTTGTTAAAGCTACCCTATAGATAATTCTTGTCTTCTTCATGTTCATCTTCTATATTCCTACTGAAGTTTATAATCGCATTGAATAGATCTAAAGGAACTTCCTTTGGTCCAGATCAGAGGATAAATAGAGGATTCACCTGGTGGATTGGAACTAGGTATGCACTGGGAAGGATTATGGTGGCATTGGGCTTCGTAAAGTCTACAACATGAACTTGGCACTCATTACCAAGCAAGGATGGTAGGTTCTCATAAATACATACTCTTTGTGGGTATTTATCATCAAAGCTAAGTACCTTTGGTACAATTCAAAATTTTCATTTGATATTCACCCAATCAAAGGATTTGCGATGTAGAAATCCATCACCAAAATTAAGCAAATTATTTGAAAGGGTATTATATGGAAACTCAACAATGGATCCAAAATCAATTTTTGGAGTGACCCCTAGCTAGGAAGTTGCCCACTCCAGGAAAGAGAGGACCTAGTGTGTCTTCGACTAGTGATAGATACCCTTTTCAAACCAAAAGTAAGTAATTTCCTCCTCCCAAAATGTTCCTCCTATAAGCCCCTCCCGATCGATGGCCTCTTAGTTAACCAAAATATTACCTCTACTACCCTATTTTATCTCCTCTGCCTCTATGCCATCTCCTCTTCCATTGTGGAGGACTCCATCCTCTAGGATCCCTCCCCTTATGGCCTATTTTCTATCAAGTTAGCTTACACGCTGTTTGAGAACCCTGACCCTCCCTAATTCTCATCCAAGATCATTTGGAAGCCTCACCTCACTCCCAAGGTCAATTTTTTCTTGTGGCTATCCATCCAAGATAAGATCCTCATCATCACCAACCTTCATCATCAAGGCCTATCCCTCCCCAAATGTTGCTACCTATGCCTCTCCAATTGTGAGTCCACCCAGCATATTTTCACACCCTACCCTTTCTTCCTTTACATCCTTTTCTCCATGTTATCATTGATCAACATCTCTTGGGCCCCACCTCTTTGGCTCAACAATATATGTATTCAGTGGCTTAACCCTTTTAGAGGGCACTACTTAAGGACCTTATGGTCCTTTTGCCTCCCGCACTTCCTGTGGGAGATCTGGAGAGAGCAAAATGTTTGGTACTTCAAATATTTGTCTCATAAGGAGAACCACGTCCTTGCTAGGATCATTGTTTCTATAGCTAAGAATGTGTCAATTACTGATTGTAAATATGACCCAGAACCCCATCCTAAAGGAATCATAACATCCAATCTCAACATACTAGAAGGCATTCGTAACCAAACTCCCCCAAGGCTGATCGCTCCCTCATCAAATGGATTCCTCCACCTCCAAGATTCTTCAAGCTCAATTTTTATGGTGCAATGAAAGGAAATACAGGAGCTGTAGGTGCAAGGAGTATCATCCGAGACCATAAGGGCAACATCATCCTAACCTAAATAGAGAACCTGGGGATCAATTCCATCCACTTTGCTGAGGACTAGGCTCTCTACCAAGGCACCATCCCGATTCACAATCTTCAGGTTCCCAACATCATACTAGAAGGTGACTCTAGAAACATCATAGACAACTTTTTCCCTAGGTCCTCCACTTCATCGTGGAAAATTTCCAATATTATTGTTGAAGTCCAGTAGTTGTTACACTCTTTCTCAGACTCGAAGGTGACCCACACCTACAAGGAGGGTAACCGTGTGGCTAATCAGCTAGCCAACATTGGAATCTCAAATTCTAGCCTTTGGGTGTGGACTGAATCCTTCCCCTAAGTGATCATCAATGCCAAATTTTTTAACCTCACCAATTAGTGATTTGAGGTGGTCTAGTGTGAGAAATATTTAGCATAGTTTTCATTCCCAAACCCACCTACATAGATTGATTCATCAAAATAGCACCAAAATGTCCCGCTCCCTCAGTGACACCTAGAGGAAAGCCTTAGTTCATACCTCACATTCATATTTTTTTAGGGTGAAGTTTCTCCACATGGTCCTTCCCAACCTTTGCATGAGCAGGTGTTGTTGCAGTCGTAGCCAATTGTCTTCCTAAAATTGGAGGCTTATTCATGAGATTAGGATCACATGGAACCGAGAGGTTTTATATGCTAAAAAGTGTCACCTTGGAACAATATTCACCCATGTTTTTGGTGGTAACATGTTTACCTGGCCTCTAGGAATGTTGGCCCCTGGTGCATGTGTCCTCGATCGGGTCACCGTAGTAGTTCCTAAACCCCCTAGCCGCTCAGTTTGTATCTTCAATTTTAGTTGAAATCTGCTTTGGGGCGTATAAGGATTCCCAATGGTGGGGGCCTCCCTGAGTGGTCCTATTATGGTATAGAATTTTCCCCTGCATGGTTTTTTGTTAGTTTTAAGATCTACCCTTACGTGGGCTTCTGTAGATAGTTGGTGGTGCCCCTGTATGGGCCTTTTGTTCTATAGTTAGATTTTGTTTTCCCTGCATGGGCCTTTGGTTTATTTTCTAGTTTACAACTATAGTTTCTACTATTATTTTGTAGGATGTCTTTTGTAGTGTCTAAATACCTCTGTGGAAGTTTTGGGTTTGCTCTAGTATTTTAAAAGGTTACGGTACCCTTTCAAAACCTTTTTTTACCAATCAAAAAATATATCTTTGTGTTGCTCAATTTTTGAAGAAAAATATTTTTTTCAAACATCTATATTTAAGAGGAAAATTTTATGGTCCAAATCCTCCACTCCCTACTTATCTCTTACTATATCATCATAACATGTGCTATGGTTTAAAGGAAAAGAGGCATGGGTTTGAAATTTATAAACTTATTCTTTATAGCATGCTAGGATATGTAGACATTCAATTTTGTGTACCCACATGGATTGCTATATACACCCAATTGAGGCGCATTCACCCAACCTTTAAATATACTAAAGCTCATCAATTAATCCTCATTCAAAAGCATTTTAATAAATAAAATTGAATCAACCTTTGTCTTGCATAACTTTGGGATATTTGTCACCTTAAAAGTGATATCATATTTAGGACATCATTTTTTCTAAAAACTTTGCATAAACATTCACAAAAATGCCACCATTTGCATCATCTCAAAAGGATATTTCCAACAAGTATAAACATACATATACTTGCAAAATTACCATATCCTTAAATTTCAAGAAAACAACACATAGGATAGACAAAATCAAAGGCGCTACCAATGATTTTTCTCATTTTCAACATTTTTGCAAAAATTGATTTTCTTGGCAAGTTGACCAATCAACAAGATCATCAAATAGGAATGATAATTGAGTACAAAAGCACTAAGCTGACACTTTTACAAATCCCAAAACTTTTGTTACCATGATTTTGATATCTATGATATGTGCTAAAACCATGCATATTCCTTCCCCCCACTCCCTATTTTGATCACACATGCTCCATATCTCCTTAGGCCTACAAAATTTGAATTCTTATTTACCCTAATGACATATTTTACTCCTTCCATATAAGAAATATCCCTCTTTAAAATATATAAATTCATAATTCTTAGGTAATTCATAATTCTAATCATTTTTTTGTAGAATTATTTACTTTATCATCTTACTAATCCTTTATATTTCTCTTATTTATACATTTAGAGTGTCTAGTATCTAATTTATTTGAATTTTTAGCCATTTACACTTATTTTTCACTCACTCTCATCTTATTTTTGGCTCATTTAATATCTATAGTTATTTTTACACATATAATTATATTACTTGTAGGCATACACATCTTATTTTCAATAGAATAATTCTATTCATGCTATTAACATCCTTAATCTCTACTTGGGATAATTTCATTTGAATTTGTAGGCATATATATATACTCATAAGTCACTTATTGGTTACAAAACCTTACTAAATTACTATCTAGAACCATTATTTAGATATTGCATGAGTCTCTTACCTCATTTTACTTTAGATCATTATTATATTGCTTCCCTCTCATAAAATTTTAACTCTAATCAAATTTTGTAATTTTTATATAGTGATTTGTAGGTATTTTAGGTCCCTTTTCTTACCTTTTAGACATCCCTAAACCTAGTTTGTATAATTTTGAGATCACCAACTACCATTTCTTAGTCCTCCATAGTATATTTTAGTATCCTTGAAAGTTTTGGAAATTTTGGATCAATCTTATAAAGTATTGTAAATCTCCATATTTCTAGGCCTTAGAAATTATGGATTTCACCCTTTTTGTTGAATTTTGATCGCATTTAGGTTAGATTAGATCCAAAATTCTTCTAAAAATATTAGACAAAAAATTATAGGTATATAATTGCTAACATTTCTAGAAAACTTGCACTTCTATTTCTCTATTTTATACAGAGCAAAAGAGCCAAATGGTAAAATATTTGGTAGCACTTCTGATTTGTAACACTTTTGCATGAATTGTTTCTCCTTCCAAATTTTGGGTAGATTTTTATTTTAATTTTAGAATAGGGGCTTGATCAACTAAATAAAATAGTCAACTACTTTCCTATGATCATATAGACCCCCTAAACCTAATTATAAGTTGTTTTTTCCCTTAGTTTTGTAGGTTTGATAAAAGCACCAGTAGTGCTTCTATAGACTCTAACGCTTCTGCATAAACTTCAAGAAATAGATATTTCAATTTTAACAACCTAGAACCTTTTGTTTGCTTTTGATTTATTGTTTCTTGCTTTTTGATCTTCTATTCACTATAACTTTACCTAGAAATACATCTTATTTGGACCAAATCAAGGAACAATTAACATAGTTTAAATTTCATTTTAGGAGAACTTAGGCAAGGAATAAAAAATCATCTAGCTACATCTTAGGTTAGTTTAATTCTATTTTGTTTTCCTTTGACAAATAAAAAACCCTTTTATCAATTGCAAACTATTAAAACTTGAAAAGCATACTAGTCTAGGAACCTTGTTTCATGCATTATTATATTTTTTTGTATTTTGTAAAAAATTTATTCTCATAAGTCATCTTGTTTAGGTTTAGAGACAAACCCTTAGGTGTTTTTAGATTAACTTGTAAAAAATCACTTGAACATAAACACATGCATATACATGGAGGTAGGGCAACCTATGTGAAAGTATTTAGGTCTCACTTGGAAAGAGACTTAGGTTATCATCCCATATAGCAAGTTTCAACTACATTTTGGTGAATTTGATGTTAACACACATTTCCTTGGAATATAAAAATTTAATTCAAACCCAATCAAGACCATTTTTTTTATTTTATTTCATTAAATCACATTAATCAATATTAATAGTTGGTACCTCTATTGGTGTGAAAGTATCAATATTGAGTCACATATCTAGGTGTGATTTGTTAGAATATTATTTTAATGTGCACTATGCCTTCCTACACTTGTCTTATTTCTAGTTTCAGTTCTCCAACTGGAGTTATGTGTCTTCTACATTACACTTAGAGTGGATATTATGAAACTTGTCTTGATTCCTATATATTGTAAAATATTTTATCAATATAATTGTACCTTTTAGTTGTGTCCCAACATTTGGTATCATATCTCAAATGTTGGGAATGGAAAATATGAGATATATTACAAATGAAAAGAGTACAATATATAGGCATAAACCCATATGAAAAGCATGACAAGTGTAAAAAAGAAGGTATAGTGCATATTATAATATTCTAACATTCCCCTTAATATGCACTATCCTAACCATAATAAAAAACATTAGATACCATGATTGATCTTCATACCATTTCTTATTGATGTACCTCAAGGTTTTCCCTCATGTATGGTTATGTATATCAATGGAACCGATTAATTTCCAATATAGATAAGTATATCAGAAGGGTAGGTATATCAAACAGTTTTAGGTATATGAGAATATTATTTTAAGGGATATTAATGGATATATTGATATTCATAACATTTGCTACCTATATTAATCAAGATCTAATTAATTAATCAACTCTCTTTTCCCCAACCTCATCCCATGGTATTTTTCCTAAACATTATAAACTTGATAAAACTTATCCTCTTTCACTTTCAAATATTCATAGTATTTGAAAGATGATATAAAACTCATAAGGTAGTTACCCATCCAAAATTGTTAGTGAAATATTATGAAGAACCTAATACCCACAAAAATCCTAGTTCTAGTAAATAAAATAAAAGGTGCCACTCCTTTGGACCCTATAATACCCTCACATGATAATATTAATCATATGATAACCTCTTTGCAAAAGCATAAATACATCATCAATAAATTCCTTAATAAATTTCTTAGTAATGATCAAGAGAGAAATATTCCCAAAGCTCTTAGTTGTAAAATCTCATACTCACAAGAACAAGAGGTCATCATTAATGAATTCCTTAATCAATTACCTAATAATGATAAAAATAGGATAAAATTCAAATCCCCTAATCATATAATGTATTTGTCACAATAACATGAAGCTATAATTCAATAATTTTTTAATAATGATGAAAATATAAAAAATCCTAGTTCTCTCAATCATATGGAAACCCTCTTGAAAGAACATGAAGATATCATCAATAAATTTATTAATAATATTAAAAATGAACAAAATAATCCTTTAATGGAATATTCCCCTAAGGATTGTCCTTCAAAATCTAATTTTCAACAATTACCCTCTTATTCTACTATCATCACCATAAAAATGATAGTAATAAATAAATCATTCCCTTAAGAAAATATTCCCCTAGGGATTGTACTTTTCCCCATAGTCCCAATCACATACAAGTTACTATAAACCTTAATGCTTTCAAACATTATCAATAATATTCTTAAATACATTGAAACCCAAGATACTCAACCATTGATACACTATCATTCCTTACCTCATGATGAACTACTAAAACAAGACATAATTCATCCCTTTTTTCAAAAAGTTAACAAGATATATTCCCCTAATTTGGATGCATCTCCTATCGCTTCAATCCCCCATTATTTCATCAATGCTTATTTTAGTTCCATCTATGCAAATGTGAGTTTTTCCCAACCTCTATTTCTTTTTCCACTTGTTCTACATTCATTAGACCTCCTAATCTAAATAATTTGGGGATAATCCATAGGATATCACCTTTGATACCATCCCCTATAGTATCTCAATATTATACTTGTGTTAGTTTACAATCTCCTCTGGTATTACCTCAAACATATTTGAACCCATGTTTTCTTGAATATAAAAATACAAAATCTAGACTAGAATAATTTGAAAGATAAAAATCTAAATTGGAGCAACTAGAGAAAAATGTGGCCTCCATCCAAGGATCCTCTTTCAACCACAAGTAATCTTATGAATATTTGCTCAGTCAACAACTAGATCCCATCATAGTTAGTCATTCATTTCCCCATAATCCCAATCACACACATGTTACTATAAATATTAATGCTTTTAAACATAACCATATACTCTTATCAATAATATTTCCAAAGACAATGAAACCCAAGATACTCAACCATTGATACATCATCATTCCTTACCTTGTGATGAACTACTAAAATGAGACATAAGTCACCCATTTTTTTAACAAGCCAACATGATATATGCTCCTAATTTTGATGTATCTCCTATTGCTTCAATCCTCCATCCTTTCATCAATACTTCTTTTAATTACATTGATGTAAATGTGATTTTTTCTCTAACCTCTATTTATTCTACCACTTGTTCTACATTAATTAGACCTCTTAATTTAAATAATATGGGGATAAGCCATAGGCTACCACCTTTGATATCATCCCTTACAATATATTAATATTATTATTTTTCTAGTTTGCAATCTCCTCTAATATTACCTCAAGGACCTTCAAACCCATTTTTTCTTGAATATCAAAATATAAGAATAATTTGAAATACAAGACTCTAAATTGGAGCAGCTAGAGAAATACATGGTCTCCATCCAAGGATCCTCTTTCAACCACAAGTACTCTTATGAGGATTTTTTTAATCAACCACTGGATCCCATCATACTTAGTCATCCCTTCCTCCCAACTTTAAAACACTTGAGTTACAAATATATGAAGGAAAGAAAGACCCTATTAGTCATATTAGTATTTTCCAAATCACTTGTATGAATATTGAACATGATGAAATATTGTTACTAATAATATTACCTAAAGTCCTTAAATGCCCCACCTTCGAGTGGTATTACTAATTACCAAGGCATTCCCTTAAAATTTTAAATACTGTCAAATTATTCGTCAAAAAATTCTCCATTTACATAAAAAAGAGGCCATCATACTTAGTCATGCCCTACTACCAAACTTAAAACACTCGAGCTAAAAATATATGAAGGAAATAAAGAACCTATCAGTCACCTTAGGCTTTCTAAATCATTTGTACTAATATTGAACATGATGAAAGGTTGTTACTAAAAATATTACCTAAAATCCTTAGAGGCCCCACCTTCGAGTGGTATTACTAATTACCAAGGTATTCCCCTAAAATTTTAAAGACTTTGATAAATTATTCATCAATTAATTCTCCATTTACATAAAAATAGGTCATTATTAATGATCTTCTTGAACTCATACTAGCACAATATGAGAATATTATTGACTTATGAGCAAGGTGGAAAGCATTGGTGGGAATACTTTAGTTTTTTCCACCATAAAAAGACCTTATAAACATATTTATCATAAATTTTAATGAACAACTATATTTCCCCCTAGAAACATGATGCCATACAAATGGCTAAGAAAGTAGAAACCACCATCCATAGAAGGGGGCCATTGAAAATTGATACTCCTAAAGAAGTAGAGAAATACTTATTATATTTTAAGACTAAGTATCTCAAAATATCATAGGTCCCAATGTAAATAAGCTAATAGTATTATAGGTCAAAATATCAATAATCAAGAGTAGAATTATATATGAGCAATCAAATATATATCTAGGCCAATATAATAATAAAATAACATTCACTTATAATATCAAAATATAAATGTAATTGGCCAAAACATTTTATATACATGAATGAAGAATACTTACAATATAAATTGCTCAAAATTTATATACAAGCTTTATTATCAATGCTTGCTATGTGGTGATCACTACAGACCATTTTCCCTTACATTGTATGGAGCTTTATCTCCATAATATAGACATAGAAGATGATTCTTCATGTACTTGACTATTTCTCTCCATATGATAGCTCCCATGAGATTTTCTTACCACTTGTATACTAGACACTTCACTCTCTTCTTACATGCATACTTTAACTCGATGACACTTGCACACTTCTACATGACTTGTACTCTCCTACATGCACTCCTACTACAAGACACTTATGTGCATACTCACATTACATATTTGTAATCTTACATACATTTCACTTGTGCACATTATATAAATACACACTTGCACTCATGCTTACATGATATTTGTGCATATCCTACACATTAACACTTATATAAAAGGGAAATATAAATCACTCATCTAAACTATAGACTCAAATTGCAATCTATTACATATTTAAATTTGTACCATGAAGGTACAATGGGGGTATATTAGCATGTACCAAATAATTTAATATTTCCCAACACCCCCTTCTATTATATTATTTGGTTATTGAAGACTTTAGTCTTCAATATTCATCTTTATCTTCAATATTCATGTGAACTTCCATTTTTCATGAACCTCTATTTGAGATTCATCTTTATCTCCTTTCTTGAGTTTTGCTTTGAGTTCTTCATCTCCATTCTTTGACTCTTAAGACTTTGTATATTCATTATCTTATTTATGAATTTATTGAGATTCTTCTTTGGCCTCTAGTTCATGTACTTCTAATTTATGTGCATGAACTTTTTCTTGTCTTTGATCTCTAGATCATGTGCTTCATTTGATTTAACGTTTTTGTAATCTTGATATTGTCTTGTAACTTCTGAACATTCACTTAGAGCATCATAATAATTTCCTAAATTAGAAGTGCTTGGAATATAAGTATTGCATGAAGAATGAAACATGATTTTACTTGATTCACTTGTATCAATATCTTCTTTACTTACTAGATTTTGAATCAAATCTTTTTTTATTTAGATTTTCATCTTTATGAAGTTCAAGTGAAAGCAATACCATATACATTATACTACCTATATCAATAGGTATCATAATATCATCCTTAGAATTATCAATTGCTTCAACAAGCTTTGAATGTAAATAATATTCAAATGTTTCAAAGCTTTTATTCATAGCTTCTCTATAGATGAATTGCATTTCCATATCTAGCTTACCCTTAGATTTTTCAATCAATTTACTAATGCCAAACTTTATAACTTCTAGTATTTTCTTTCTAATTATGGACTTTATATTTTCTTCCATAATAATCAAATTTTGTAATTCAATTATTCAATTCCTTTGAATTTGAAATCCTTATATCTCCAAAGTTAATAAATTTTAATTTAAAAAAAAAAATTAATGTTCATTTAAATAAGAAATTTTAAAATTTTAAAATTTCTAAACCTTTGATGTAGTAATCCTTTTAAATCCCTAAAATTTGCAAAATTTCAAATTTTTTCTAATTCCAAAATTTCAATTTTTCTCTAGTTCCAAAATTTCTCAAAATTTAAAGAACTTCAAAAATATTTAATAACTTCAAAAACTTGAAAAACAAATCTTCAAATTTAAATTCTTCAAATAACTTCAAATATTAAATTTTTATAAAATCAAATAAAATAAACCTTAAATCCTATTTGAAGTAAAAAACCTTATCACTCCATACTTTTATATATAAACTCAAAAAATAAAAAAAATTGAAATATTAATTTCAAACTATAGTAGAAAACCTTATAACTCCTAATAATAAAATAATAAAAACCCTTTAACTCTAACTAAATGTTATCTTTTGAAGCTCAATACTTAATAAAATTACCACAAGTTTTAATTATAGAAATATTAAAGCAAATCAATATGTTGAATATGAAGAATTCACACACTAATTGCTCAAATGTATGCAACTTGTATTGCACTAACTTCTGTTACAAAAACTCTCAAAGAGATTACAATAGAACCCAATAGTCACAATAGTAACTTACTAATATAATATCACATCACATATCTCTTGGCTATAACATATATATAGCCTTTCTATAAGGACTCTTGGATGACCATGACTCTTCTTTTCCTTGTGACTCTTGGCTATCACTTGCACATATATGAAGCTATATTTGATGTACACTTGTAACTTGAATCTTCACTTGAATATACCTAATATAAGGACACATGTACACACTTACATGTTGGACACTTGTGCATATTTACACTCATCACACTTGCACATTTGATTACATGAAATTTGTGCATTTCTTGAATATTATTACACTACATAAAATAAATGCCCACTCTCTAATCTAGGACACACATCCTAATCTAATGATGTACCCAAGGTGGTACATTAGCATGTACAAAATAATGTAATATACCCAATATAATTATATTTTTACTTAGGTATTTAACTTTGAATTAAGTTAATATCACTTACATTATTTACCACCTTGTTGGCTTGATTAATTTCTATGTAGAATTTACAAACTTAATATTCCACCATATGTTTTAAATAAATTTTAACACTTGTTAATCTGCATGGTATTCATAAAATTGAGCATTAGTAAAGATGCATATTTCAAATATTGTTTCATGAGCGTGTAATGAATATTTTGATAACACTTTGTAAGACCTTTTACTGGTCTCTCTTCTACTTTCTTGACCCTTAAGTGTTTGATTTTGCTGGATATGTTGCTCTACTGGTATCCTAGACTTTTGCCTATCTCTTCATGTTGTTCTTTGTAAAGAAGACTTTTTTCAGGATAACAGATGAGTTGTTGAATAAAATTTGCCTATGAACTCTCTTATGTGATAGGTTCCTCAAACATATGATCTCTTTGCATGGGTGCTTCTTTGAGTTGCTTGAGTTATTCTATGAAAATATGACTTTAGTGCTTCTTACAATTGTTATATTTCTTCTATTCGAATGCAACTTTGGTGATTCTTACTACTATTACAATTCTTCTATATGAGCACTTTGGATAACACTCAAGTAATAATCCAAATATCACTCCAAGTAGTGTTTTAATAGAGCTCAAATTTTTTTCCAGTATTCATTGTGTATAGAGCTCTATAGGTCTCTCAACTCCTTGTCTAGTTCTCACTATGAATAGCACTTTAGATGGTGATCAACTTCTTGTCTACTTTTAAAAATGAATAATGCTCTAGATGGTACTCAAATTCCTATTTTATATTCTCTTCCAATTGTGCTTTAGAATATCACTTGAATCCCTATGTAGAATTCTAATGGAGATGCTTAGAATAGCACTTTAATACCTATCTGACTTTATGCTAGTGGAACTTAGAACAACGCATAAATTCCTATCCAAATTTCTATAGGTGTATCTAATAATAGTACCCTTTAGCTTTAGAATAATAGTATGTACTGATGACTCTTATATTCTTATATTGATAGCACTTCTTGATGGCTTTCTTGCTTATCTTAATGGATATTTTGAATGTCTTCTTATACTTTACTGATTCTAAGACCAAGACTGAAATATATGTATAATTTCAAGTTAGTCTTATCTTTCTAGTTATCTAATTAACCAAAAAATATTTCTATGCCTCTATATACCTTATATCTAGAGGTTTCTTCTTTGCACTTCTCAATACTACTCTTATCTATTTTTTGGAAGCTTATACTACTTCTCAATATTTGTACTCAGTAATCTTAGATGCTTCTCTATATGAGGAAGCTTAGATTATTCTATATATTCTCAATAAGCTTAGATTTATTCTTTATATCTTATCTTATCTATATTTTACTTCTTCTATGATATATAGAAGCTTATATTGATTATCTTATCTAAAGGCTCTGATGTTTCTCAATATTTTAAAATCTAACTCTAATGTATTAGGTCGCACTTAAGAACAATAATGATTCTTATCTTTTCTATAGAATCCAAAATAAATATTAGGGTGACTATGAATGTTACCTCACATCCAAAAATCTTCTATGTTGGCCCTTTCAATCACTTCAAACTGAGTCATGTCCAACTATCTTTTGAATTTGATCTCTCAATCAATTCAAGTTGAGTCCTAGTCTTCATTGGTTTTCCTTTAACCAAGTAGAAAGGTCTTAGCATCCAAATTAGGTTTACTATTATCTATCCCACTCAATCAGACCTTTAAAATAGAGTCCAAGTCTTCACTACTTTCAAAGTGGAAAGAATCCAATATTTTAACTCTATAAAAACTAGACAAAGTTAACTGGTAGCTCTATAGGTCTCTCAACTCCTTGTCTAGTTCTCACTATGAATAACACTTTAGATGGTTATCAACTCCTTGTCTACTTTTCATTATGAATAATTCTCTATATGGCACTCAAATTCCTATTTGATATTATCTTCCAGTAGTGCTTTAGAATAGCACTTGAATCTCTATATGAAATTCTAATGAATATGATTAGAATAGCACTTTAATACCTATCTAACTTTATGCTAGTGGCACTTAGAACAATGCATAAATTCCTATCCAAATTTTTGTAGGTGTCTATAATAATAGTTCCCTTTAGATTTAGAATAATAGTATGTACTAATGACTCTTAGATTATTAGATTGTTAACACTTATTGATAGCTTTCTTTGTTATCTTAATGGATTTATTGAATGTCTTCTTATACTTTACTGATTCTAAGGCCAAGACTAAAATGTATGTATAATTTCAAGTCAGGCTTATCTTTCTGGTTATCTAATTAATCAAAAAAATTCTCTATACCTCTATATACCTTATCTCTAGAGGATTCTTCTTTGTACTTCTCAATACTACTCTTATCTATTCTTTGAAAGATTATACTACTTCTCAATATTTGTACTAAGCGTATATGTTTCTCTATCTAAGGAAGCTTAAAATACTCTATATCTTCTCAATAAGATTATATTTATTCTCTATATCTTATCTTCTCTATATTTTACTTCTTCTTTGATCTATAGAATCTTATATTGATTCTCTTCTCTAAAAGCTATGATGTTTCTCAATCTTTTAAAATCTATCTCTGATGTCTTAGGTCACACTTAAGAACAATAATGATTCTTCTCTTTTCTATAGAATCCAAAATAAATATCAAGGTGACTATGAATGTTCCCTCACATCCAACTATCTTCTACGTTGGCCCTTTCAATCACTTCAAGTTGAGTCATGTCCAACTATGTTTTGAATTTGATCTCTCAATCAATTCAAGTTGAGTCCTAGTATTCATTGGTTTTCATTTAACCAAGTGTAAAGGTCCTAGCATCCAAATTGGGGTGACTATTATCTATCCCACTCAAACAGACCTTTAAAATAGATTCCAAGTCTTCACTAATTTCAAAGTGGAAATAATCCATTATTTTAACTCTATAAACTAGACAAAGTTAACTGGTAGCTCTATAGGTCTCTCAACTCTTTATCCAGATCTCACTATGAATAGCACTTTAGATGGTGATCAAATCCTTGTCTACTTTTTATTATAAATAATGCTCTAGATGGTGCTCAAATTACTATTTGATATTCTCTTCCAGTAGTGCTTTATAATAGCACTTGAATCCCTATGTAAAATTCTAATGGAGATGCTTAGAATAGCACTTTAATACCTATCCAACTTTATGCTAGTGGCACTTAGAACAATGCATAAATTCCTATCCAAATTTCTGTAGGTGTCTCTAATAATAATGCCCTTTAGCTTTAGAATAATAGTATGTACTAATGACTCTTATATTCTTAGATTGATAGCACTTCTTGATGGCTTTCTTTCTTATATTAATGTATCTTTTGAATTTTTTCCAATACTTTACTGATTCTAAGGCCAAGACTGAAATATATGCATAATTTCAATTCAGCCTTATCTTTCTAGTTATCTAATTAACCAAAAAAAATTTCTATGCCTATATATACCTTATCTCTATAGGCATCTTCTTTGTACTTCTCAATACTACTCTTATCTATTCTTTGGAATCTTATACTACTTCTCAATATTTGTACTTAGGAAGCTTAGATGCTTCTCTATATGAGGAAGCTTAGACTACTCTATATCTTCTCAAGAAGCTTATATTTCTTCTCTATCTAGCTCTGATACCACTATTGGATTTTAAGCCCAAGTATCTCAAAATATAATAGGTCCCAATGTAAATAAGCCAATAGTATTATAGGTCAAAATTTGAATAATCAAGAGTAGAATTATATATGAGCAACCAAATATATAGCCAAGATAGTATAATAATAAAATAACATTCAATTACAATATCAAAATATGAATGTAAATGGCCAAAATTATTCATGTACATACATGAATAATACTTACAATATAAATTTCTCAAAATTTGTATACAAGTTTTATTATCAATGCTTGTTATGTGGTGATCACTATAGACCATTTTTCCTTACATTGTATGGAGCTTTGTCTTCATAATATACACATATAAGGTTACTCTTCATGTACTTGACTATTTCTCTCCATATGATAGCTCCCATGACCTTTGTATTATCATCTTGCCACTTGTATAGTATATTCTTCACTCTCTTCTTACATGCATACTTTAACTCTATGACACTTACACACTTCTACATGACTTTTACTCTCCTACATGCACTCCTACTACAATACACTTGTGCACATCCTCACACTATATATTTGCACACTTACATAAAAATTATGAATATTATCTCAATACACACTTGGACTTTTACTTACATAACACTTGTGCATATCTTACATATTGCACTTGTACATGACATTTGTGTGTATCCTACACATTGATACTTACATAAAAATAAAATATAAATCACTCATATAAACTATAGACTCAAAACCTAATATATTATATATTTATATTTGTACCATGGGCGTACATTAGTATGTACCAAATAATGTAATACTCTCTAACAATAAGGTGCATTAACACCATTACCATGAGATCTTTTACCTCTAGCACCTTGTGAAATTTATGGTGCATTAAGGTCCTTAAAACTTAAGTACTTACCTCAATTGATATAATAGGATAGGGATAGCATGGAAGAGACTATGCCCCCAACAATAATATCACTTTTCCACCTCACTTTTGCCTATCCATGATTTTAAAGCAATTTATTTATTTTTGGGGTCCCATAGATGTACCATTCCTATAAATATATTGGATTAAGTTGAAATGGCTAAGAATCCTTTGCTTCTTCTAGATTGCTACTTTAGCTTCCTCATATCCATATTAATAAAATATTATATTTAGATCTACAAATGAGTCTACATTGATTGCCTACTCATATGACTATTTGCATTGGTTACTTGTCTACATGGTTGTCTACTATCATGATTTACTTGCATGCTCATGCCTAGTTTTGCTTGAATTGTTTTCATACCGAGTAAGGAGATCCACTAGGATTCAATGATAATCCTAGTTAGGGATAGCTCATATGCATTGTAATTCTGATAGGTGACTGATACTAGTGGATCCTCCCAGACCCATAATTGCAAGACAAATTAGGCTTTGCCCAAACATATTTTTATTAATTTAACTTGATCCCCATCATCTATATTTTATCATCTTGATATTACTATCAGTTTAATATATTTTTCAATATTTATATTCCTTTATCCACTTAGCCATATAGTTTTTGGTCAAACCTGATAATTTATCTCTAGATCATCAATCTCTATCACATATTTATCAAATTATTTATCCATATTTATGAACTATAAAACTCATCATTATAGTTCATCAATAAATGACCCTTCAATGGATGCATCAAATATGCATAGCTCACATATACTATTTTTACACATTATATCATATGACCCTTATATAGGGGTAAAAATAATAGCTTTAAATATCACTTAGGCATTTGTCCAAGGATGACTTGATTGACATTCTTGGAAACACTTTATCATGACTTGCTACACACTTTTTCTTTAAAAGGTGATCAATGAAAAGTTCCTATTGGGTATAGAAATTTAAAGCTCCTCTTTGGCATAGATATTTAAATCCCCCCTTAGACACACTCACATAAACTATTTTCCATTGAGGAAGTAAAAAATAAGAGCCCCATTTGGCTAATCACTTAAAAACCATATTTTGTATATACTATACATATCTTGTATCATAGTAAAGTATCATATTAAGTGAACACCTTAAAACTCCTTGTGCACTTGCTTAAGGCCTAATTTTTGTACATATTTTATTTCAAAACTCTTGTCCAAGCATTTCCAACCACTTAATACATATATTTTTTATTGGATGCATAATTTATAAAAACTACATGCTAATTAATTCCTCCAAGCACATGTTAAACAAATATTCTAAGCACATGCTAATTATGTCCTCCAATAATAGGCTAACTACTTCCTTTGGGCAAATGCTAACTAAGTCCTTTGGGCATATGCTAACTAAGCCCTCTAGAAAAATGCTAACCAACTTCTCTAGGCACTTGCTAATTATATATTCTAGGCATATTCTAACTAAGTCCTTTAGACAATAATAATTAAGTCCTTTGGGCAATGCTAATTAAGACCTTCAAGCAATACTAACTAAGTCCTTTTGGCACATGCTAGCAAAGTCTTATGGGTAAATATAACTAAGATCTTTAGTAAATGCTAATTAAGTCCTCTAAACATGTTGACTAACTCCTCTAAATAATGCTAAGACCTCCAAGGAAAGATTATAAAATCCTCTGAGAAACTCTCAATATTGTCCAAGCATTCTTTGTACTTTTTTACTTGGATGCATCATCATTTAAAATAACATTTAAGTATTTGTTTAATAATCAGTCTATAAGGTTGTCACTTAAGGGTGA
The DNA here is from genome assembly GCA_028583015.1 of Wollemia nobilis. Lineage (NCBI taxonomy): Eukaryota > Viridiplantae > Streptophyta > Pinopsida > Araucariales > Araucariaceae > Wollemia > Wollemia nobilis. The sequence continues at coordinate 2,079,530 of JAQPPZ010003635.1, read as the reverse complement.
ATTGATATCAAATCTTATATATATCTTTTACATATTTTAAAACATCTACCCTCCACTCATGGGGGCACCAAATATAAAAACCATAAGTAGGCCCAACTCATAATATATTCTATTACAATCAATCATCATCCTAATAAACTCACCCCCTATTTGATTCATCTTAGTCAATTTATGTCTATCACCCCCTGTTTGACTCATCTTAGTCAATTTATTTCCATCACCTCCATATGAATCGAGTTCCTTGATTTAATTTTATCCTCTACTGCAAATCCCAAGGGGGAACACATGGGCCAGGGTAGCATTTAATGTTTCCCAAAATACAATCCTTAACATCACTTTAGGAAAAGTATCTTCACAATATTCATTAATCCTAGATACAATATAAAATTGGGATATATGTTGTAGAGGGGAAAACTACCCTACCACATATAATTTTTAGTTGGATCTGCTAGGAGCCTAGGTGATCACAGGGATGTGTTATAACTCTACACTCAAAATAAATAAACGAGTTCACCAAGAATGCTTTTAGGACTCACTCCATATTTAGGGTGGAAATATTTAATGTGTAATTTAAGAAAACACCTATGTTTAGCCTTTTTTAACAAAACTACAAAAATGAAATAACAATGCAAAGCACAAAAGATGCAAGAATATAATGACTAACCCTAATATGATTATTTGATTCAAGGATATCTAACCCTAGATTGTAATAAATAGAATATTTTTCTTTGAGCAAGGGACCAAGGAAATGCACAAACAATACTAAACCATAGATGCAAAACTATATGCATTTTTCCTTTTAAATGCCTAGAAAGCAATAAAATATTTTTTCTTTTTACTTATAACCTAGGTTATTAACTAAAAAAACAACACACAACCTAATAGTTTTACTTAGGGCACTTATTTTATCTAGTGTTTAATCCAAGCTTTATCTTACATGTAGAATATCCCACAACTTCAAAACTGTAAAATAGCTTCACAAAAATTCTAGAAAATATGATCAGCATTTGGGAGCCTACTTATGCCATTATAAGACTGAGCTTGAAGGCATAGTAGTCAAGTCCCCTAGGTATTTTTAGTTTACCATTCAAAATAAAATAAGCTTTTGACCTTTGGAACAAAACTAATGAAATATGATAGCATAGAACATTAAATAAAATGTAAATATAATGAACACAATGCTTGAACAAGAATACAACTTTAAAACCTAGGGTTTGGGAACAAGTAATTGCCCCCAATATAATGCAATATGAAATGCAAGTAAAATGGAATGATAATAGTCATAACATTATGCAAACAGATATGAAACAATATGTAGAGAGAATGCAAATCAAAACCCTAAGGTTTTGGAATAAACAATCACCCAAAGTCTACCTCGAACAAATTTGTACCCTATAAATCCTCGAGCACATATTTATAACAGAGAACAAGTGAATGCAGAATGCCCGATGGGAAAAAGTAGAGTTTTCACTTTTCTACACCCTATAGCATATGAGGTATGGATTTGCATAAAGGGTTATAAAATCCAACAATAGAGACCAAAATGTGACAAAGAATAAAATGAAGAAATTAAATGAACTAATGAATAACATAGAATGAAGAAATTAAATGAAGTAATGAATGCAAAAGGAACAACCTACTAATATTGTGGAAGAAGTAAGAGCAAAGGTGGAAGACCTCTCCTCCTTCAAGAATACAAGCTACCATCAAGGATTTCTCCACTTGCAAATCATAAGGAACACACCAAAGCACCAAGAGCACTAGAAGATTGCACAAGAAGCCAAAAGGAATTCTTATTTTGCATGAAATTTTTCAATTTGATAGTTTAGTAACCTAGAGTAACTAGTAATAACTGGTGTATAAAAAGGGGATCCAATACCTTTATTTATAGAGGTTTTGAAGGGCTAAAAGGTAGGAAAATGAAAGTTAACCTTCATTAAGTTGATGTGCCAAAAATGGTCAGCTTAAAATTTAGGTTTTTCAATAAAAATCCTAAATTTACCAAATTCATGCCCCATAATTTATCGGGCACAAATTTGTCAAAGTTAAGAAAAATAAGGTAACACATAAGAATAAAGGGTAAAACTTGCTCCTAGTAAGTTTAAGAGCCTTCCAAAGGAAAATAAGGAAAAATAACTCATTTGGGTAGGTCAATTTTTTTATCTACATTTTGCCACCTCTTTAATGCATTTATGGCCTAGTAAATGTGTCAAAGAAAGATGTAGATACCTAGAGGCAAAAAATATGGAAAACACAAGGAAAATAGGTGGTCATTTTATAAGAAAGGGGTGGTACACAAATTGTGTCATTTCAGATACTTTGAACATTTGGTATGCAAATTTATGCATTAGGGATATTAAAGACTCTCAGGATAGGGTCCACCCTTGAGTTTCAGAAGGGGTGTAAAATTCCTAAGGAAACTGGAAATAATGGATTCAGAAGAAAATAGAGCAACAAGCAATAAAAAATGTGTAAAAAGGAGAGAAAGAGGAATAAGAAAAGGAAAAATGAGGAATAAAAGAAAAAGGGGTGAAAACCCTAATTCATTTTCACCATATCAAAAAATAGAAGAGAGCTCTAGATAAAATGAGAGAATGGCATTTCCCACACATCAAGCAGTAGTTGTGAGGGGTGAGGTTGGCACAGTAGTAGATTGGGCATGGGTAAGAGCAAACATCCTAGATGGCATTTAGATTTTAGTTCATTTTAAGCATTGTTTTATTAATTTTTTATGTTTTCAAACAAAAATCATGCATAAGACCTAAGAGTCTATTCGAGGGTCACCTTCAGATCCAATCAGCCCTGGCGATGCCCAAATATGTACCCTATACCATACAGGGCATGAATTCATGAATACATACCCTAGAGGATATGAGGTACGAATTTGAAGAAGAAAAAAAGAGAGATAAAAGAAGGAAAAAAAGGAAGTAGAAGAAAGAAAGAAAATATTAGTTGCTCTTAGTGTGAAAAATGTATTAGCATGCTTATGTTGATGATTATTATTATGTGATGAAATTATTTTTTTTGTTTTTATTATTATTATTATTTTTGTAGCATGATGTCCTTGAGAGAAGGGAATGGTGGTTGAGTACCCTTGAGGAGGCACTACAAGAGCTTATGCTAGTAGAGAGATCCACAATGGGGGTATTGGGGCTTCTACACTTGGTAGAGATGCCCTGGGTGGAGGCTGACATTGTGCTACTGATGGTGCTAATAGAGAGATGATATCCAAAATCATCCATATTCTAGTTACCAATGAGAGATATAACCATTATATTAGAGGATGTGTAGCACATCTTGAGGATACTCATCAAGGGAAGGATAATTTATAGGGTATAGGTACCTCAGATAGTAACACAGATATTTATGGGTGACTCATCACATGAGATCTACAAGAGTGGATTCTATGTTCATGATATGTCATGATGACATGGGATCAATACATTGATGATCATGCTCTATGGAGTGGTGGTGGGATTGCTAGTGTGCCACATGATTCAATAACACCTTCCATGGGCATTGGCAAGGATAGTGGTAGATATGCAAGACCAAGACCAAAAAGTGTAATTCACATGGGATACATATGTGCTAGCTCGTTTGTATAGGATATTGTACAACATCATGTACAAATGATATATAGGTTTGGTATGCATGAATTTGCTCTAGGTGTGGTGCTAGGAACACATAGCCATCAAGGGGCCAGATGCACTTCCAGGTCCACTACCCAACCTAGAGCAAAAAATAGGATACATGATATCCCAAGACCTTGAGCATACATAGATTTCATACACAAGTATTTTTCCACTAGGAATATGGATCATAAAGAAACTACGAGATCATCATATCATATGGCAGCTATGCTATATACACCCTGGATGGGATGAGGATGCAAAGGAGCTAGATTGTATTAGGAGGGTTCAATGGGTTACCATGGAGAAGGGTAATCTGGAGCTCTATCTGTTCAATTGACTATAATGATAGTTTAGGATTCTCCAAGAGATACTAGACCTAGGGGACTATTGGTATAGGAAGGTGAGGCAAGATCCATCAAGATTTGAAGGGAACCTTGATGTGGCTAGGTTCATAGAGGAGGACCTATATTATACCCTCTATGTAAATCCTAGAGTAGATGATGTTGGGATAGCCCTCTAATATCGAATATGGTATAGGATTATTATTCCCCCAAGGATCTCCCCATCGATGTTAGTGCATAGGGACAAAGTCATGGATTGATGAGTGGAGTTGGTGCTCTACGAGGTTAATTGATATGTAGCAAAGCAATTAGATTAGATATCATAGCCTCATATGTAAGTGAGGGTATAGGTTAGGGTAGAGGTGGTGATAGCCATGAGGACCACCATCACTCTCTTTGGGTCAAAGTCAGGGAGAAAAACTAGAGGTACCCCATAATGGCACAAGTAGAATTAAGCAGGATCACGAGTTAGGGAGAAAAATAAGATATGAGTGTGTGTATTCATCCTAAAGTTTCAATGGTTAAGATGTGTGCATAAGATAGTCAGTGATCGTATGAACACCATAAGTTTTAATCATGTGGTATCTATCATATCCTATGAGGGTTGCTTAACCATCAAAAATCAAGAAGGTATAAGTGTAAATCAAGAATGAGCAGATAGAAGAATAATGCATATCCTTGTCTTGACCAAAAGGAAGAAATAAAAACATGCAAAGAATAAGGATATACAATAGAAGAACCATATCCCTTGACTTGGAGAGATATAAGCAATGAAAACTTTCAAGATCAAGGAATATGAAGAAAGAAGAGAGGAAGGGATGGGTGAATGCAATGATGAAATATACAAAAATGGTTCCTAGGTTGGGGATTCACTAGGCATCATATCCATAGTGTGAGTGTAATTCATGTGAGCTACGACCTAACTAGGTGTCATCACTTTCCATTATCACAAAGTTCCCAAGAATCTATATGATCAAGAAGACATTCAAGTATGAACAAGCAATAATGCAATTGTATGACAAGCAAAAAGCAAGTGGAACAAAATTCCAGATAAAACATGTAAAATATGATAGTTATTCATGTAGTATGAATCAATAAAACTAGAGGAAATATGAACACTAATCTAGATAAAAATATAAAGTCATGTGTATTATTATATATATATATTAGCTTTAAGTTAATTGATTAGTGCTTGAAATTCTTAAGGTCAACATAAACTCTAATCATGCCACCTATCTTAACATACAAGATGGTAGTGCAAGGAACTAAACCATCAAAGAAAGGGCTATTATGGAGGATACATTCATGATTTTCATCACAAATAGGATCATGCACAGTATATTCTATAGGATTTACTACACAAAATTCATTGCAAATTATGATTGTGCCATCCTTTTTGATGGAAGGGGGAGAGGTTCCCAACTTTGCAAGGTATCTATGAGATAGAGGAACAAGATACCCATGATAATGAGAAGACTCGACATGCACAACATAAAGGATAGACTCATCAAAGAAGCTATTCTAGAGGATATCCTAATGGGATTTGTCACAAGGGGTATCCCTTTTAGCGTACTATTTTGGGATCACAACTAACTTAGGATGCACCAAAGTTACCGTATTGCAAAGAAGAATATCTAAGGGATAAGGTAGTTCCTCATCCTCATCACTCCACTCCAAGCCTTGATGATCTAAATATCTTACATAAGTAATAAGGTGATCATCATTATCAAAGGGTAAATATTGGTTTTTATTAGGAATGTAGCCTGCACCACATTGCTTAGGCCAAAGGTCAAATTCCAAAGGCTCTTGAATACATTTATACCATGGATCCAATCCTTTACCTACATATCCCATACTATATAGGATATTTTTATGGAGTGGGTAATAATTGGATAGGTAACAAAGAGCAAAAGAATACTATACAAGAAGAGGATTGCTACCACATATATGTTCTTTGAGGGAGACTCCTATGAAGATAAAGTTATGCATACCAATGTGTATGATTTCACCAAAGGTAAACCCATAGTCTTTAGTGAATGTGGTATCTTGGAAATATCCAGAAGAGGCTCTAAAAGAAAATAATTTACTTGATCCGATGAGACAATGATGAGTGGTTTCTCACTCACCTTTAGATTTTTAAGTTGCTTAGTTATGTGAGATGTGGATACTAATGGACATAGGTTGAGATCATATTGATATTTATCAACCTTTGAAAAATATTGGAATGGATGAGGATCACCCGGAATGGTGACAAGTTGATTCTTGAATTTGAATTTTAGACATTGATGAAAAGTAGAAGGGACCACCTTCATCACATGAATCCAAGGGCATCCAAGAGGAAGATTAAAGGATGTAGGGCAATATACCACATAGAATAAGGTATCTATGATATTCGGTCCAACCCTAAGGGGGGGAGATATAATACCACAAACCTCTTCGGACTCATTTTTGAAATATTTGATGATGATATCAGATTTAGTTAAATCTTTCTCTTTTAATCCATTTTTGTAAAAATTAATAAGTGTATAAATTGAGGGAAGAATCATTGTCTATCAAAATCCACTTGATAAACTTTTCCCCAATAAATATAGTAATATAGAGGGAAAAATACCCTTGTAGGTTTGATGAAGGAATATCATCATCCAAAAATGTGGTATGATGTACCCAAGAGAGCTTACAACATTAGCTAAAACACTAGAGGAAATGTCTTGAGGAGCAGATTGTTGTCTTAAAAGTTCTAACAAATCTTCCCTATGAATAGAAGAATTTTGAAAAGGTTCTAAGAGAGATCTTAGTTAGGATACTAGCTAACTATTTTTAAATGTCAAAGGAGAGTTTAGGTTGTGGTTTCAATACTAAAGGTGGGTTTTCTCATATCGTGCTCTTTTTTTGGGAATTCTTCAAAACTAAGGTGGGTTGGATGAAGAACTCATATCCTATTGAGAATGTTGAGTCATTTCATCTTGATCTTGTTTCCTTATAGTTATTGCTATCATACCAACCACATTATCATAGTGAGGTGGCACATTAGGATATGACACTTGATTAGCTACCTTCTAACCATGCTTAGGTAGGGAGTCTTAGAAGATCCCCATGTCTTGATTAGTTGTGGGTTCTTGTTGAGTAATAGATTGATTATTTGTTGAAGGATGGGGTTGAGAAACTTCTATAACCAGGTGTCCTTCATAAATTAGGTCCTAAATAATATGTTTCAACCTCTTACATCCATTTTTCATGTGCCCCTCTGCTCTATGATATTTACAATGTTGACCAGACTTATACCAATCAGTTATGGTATAAAGTTACCTTATGGGATGTAACTCAATTATATTAGCTTCTAAAATATACTATAGGAACACATTCATAGGCATATTGAGTCTTGTGAAATTTCTTGGTGGAAGTTTTTGAGGCTAGTGAAGCACCATATTTTGTATGGTGTTAACAACACTATTTATAGAACTATTATCTATTACCCCATAACCAACTACATGTTTATTCTTATACTATGTTTTTATGGTCATATATTATTTTATCTTAAGATGACCTCTTCAAATAAGGGCTTGCTCTACCCTTCTTGCTAGATTTATTGATTTATCAAAATATATGATAGTTGTTTCCAATTCATAAGATATTTTCTCTTTCAAATTTCCAATAAATATATCAAGCATGTCTCAAGGAAGTAATGTATATCTCAAGCATCCAACTAGACTCCTCCAATGAGACAAAGAATCTTATATTCACCTTGTTTCAACATTCTTTTCAACATAAGCTCTGAACTGTTAAACAAACAATTCAATTATCTCTTCAAAATTTCGTAAAGAATGATTAGGTAGTTGATAATACCACTCTAATGCCATACCACCAAGGCTCTTAGGGAACATATTTAGTAACAACATGTCATCATATATGATATCATGGCATGTCATCCTAAACATTCTTAAATGCTCAATTGGATCTTCCATTCCCTTATAGATAGGAAAAACTGACATTAGAAAATGCTTAGGGTAGGTCCTAGAGGTAACAATAAGGTCTAGGGGCTAACTGCATATTTCTTTATAGTTGTAGGTGAAACTAGGAGGCTAAATCATATCCACTCTTGAAACCAATTGTTTCACCACACTTGTTAAACTTTGCATTTTAGGATTGTTGTTGTGCAATACCCCTAGGTTCCGTAGGAGAGGGGTATAAGTAGGTTGTTGAAAGAGAACTTGGCTAATATTGGAGGTATTGATAATATTATGATATAGGTTATTATATGTGGTATCTTGCTATGAATGATAACTAATATTTGGTGGAACAAAATAATGAATGTTGAGATGAGTATAATGAGGAGGAAATTGAACATAATATTGAGTGGCACTACTAGTTGGAAGAACTTGTAAAATTCTTCCAACATTGGTGGTCATAGTAGTAGCATATGTTGGTTTATGAGAAGGATTAACATGATGTGAATATTCAAACAAGGGGTTGTTATGAACATTTCTAGGAGATATGGTAGGAGGAGGAGGCTTCCTTTTCCATAGCCTTAATCAAATCCTCCTTGTGGAGCTTCATAAAACCCCATAGATGATCAAATGATATAAAAGTGAAGCCACCATTAGGCCCCTTATGGGGATCATAGTTAGTATTAGTTTCCATATGTTCTTGCTCTTCTACATCAAGATTAGGATTCTCCCTATCAATATGATCATCTTCTTGATGAATCTAATTAGATTCTAAGCACCTTCACTGAATCCTAAGGAATGGATTAGGAGAAATGAAAGGATAGAGGAGAAAACTAAGGAAAGAAACACAAGAATATTCTTAAGATGTTTTAAAATATTTTATATTCTAAACAAATAAAATTAGTGGTCTTATTTAAATTTTCAAGAGAAAATAAAAGGAAGAGGCTTCCTATCTTGGCCACTAAGATGTGTGTTCACATTGGGTTCACCAAATATGTAGAGGGGGAAAATTGCCCTACCATGTACGATTATCGATTGGATCCACTAGAAGCTGAGGTGACTGTGGTAGTGTGTTATAACTCTACATTCGGATCAAATAAATAGGTTCATCGATAATGGTTTTAGGACTCGATCCAAGTCTAGGGTGGAAGTGTTTAATGTGTGATTTAAGCAAACACCTATGTTTGACCTTTTAAAACTAAACTATGAAAATGAAATAACAATGCAAAGCACACAAGATGCAAGAAGACAATGACTAACTCAAATATGATTATTTGATTCAATGATATCTAACCCTAGGTTGAAAGAAATAAAAAAAATTCTTTGAGCAAGGGACCAAGGGAATGCACAAACAATACCAAACCCTTGATGCAAAATTATATACCTTTTCCTTTTAAATATCTATAAAGCAATCAAATATTTTTCTTTTTTACTTATAATATAGATTATGAACTAAAATAACAAAAAACAAACAACACACAACTTAAAATTTTTACTTAGGGCACTTATCTAATCTTGTGTTTGATACAAGCCTTATCTTGCTCCTAAATATCCCACAACCTCAAATCTACAAAATAGCTTCACAAAAACTCTAGAAAATATGGTTAGTGTTTGGGGGCCTTCTTAGGCTACTATAAGACTAAGCTTGAAGGTGTAGTATTCAAGTCCCCCATGTCCTTTTAGTTGACCATTCAAAATAAAATAAGATTTTGACCTTTCGAATAAACATAATAAAATATGATAGCATAGAATAGTAAATGAAATACAAATAGAATGAACACAATGCTTGAACAAGAATGTAGCTTTGAAACCTAGGATTTAGGAACAAGTAATTACCCCCAAGCTAATGCAATATGAAATTCAAGCAAAATAGAATGATAATAGTAAGAAAAGAATGCAAACATAGATGAAATAGTATGTAGAGGGTATGCAAATCAAAACCCTAGCTAGGGTTTTGGAATGAAAAATCACCCCAAAGTATACCTAGATCAAATACATGCCCTGTAAATCCTCAAGCATAGATTTGATAACAAAGAAGAAGTGAACACAGAATACCCAATGGGTGAAAGCAGAGATTTCATTGAATCTATTTCCTATAGTATATGGGGTGTGAATTCGCACAAAAGGTTATAAAACATAAAAATAGAGATCAAAATGTGAGAAAGCACAAAACAAAGAAATTAAATGAACTAATGAATGCAAAGGAACAACTTGGTGATCTTGTGGAAGAAGCAAGAGCAAAGGTGGAAGACCTCTCCTCTTTCAAGAAGATAAGTTGTCATCAAGGCTTTCTCCACTTGCAAATCATAAGGAACACACAAAAAACAAAACACAAAAGCACCAAGAGCACAAAAATATTGCATAAGAAGATAAAAGGAATTCTTATTTCGCATGAACTTTCTCATATTGATCGCTTAGTAACTTAGAGTAACTGGTAATAACTAGTGTAGAAAAAGGGGATCCAAACCCTTTATTTATAGAGGATTTGGAAGGTTAAAATATGGGGAAATGAATGTTAATATTGATTAAGCCAATTCCCCAAAAAGGGTTGGCTTAAAATTTAGTTTTTTAATAAAAACCCTAAATTTACCGAATCTGCACCTCATAATTTACTAAGTGTAGATTCAGTCAAGGTTAAGAAAATCAAGGCAAAATACAATAAAAAGGGTCAAACTTGCTCCCAGCAAGTTTGAGAGCCTCCCAAGGGAACCTAAGGAAAAATGACTCATTTAGGTGGCTCAATTTTCCATGTCTACATCTATGTCAATTTGTGTTGCATTCATTTATGAGCACTAGAAATACTAAATTTATATACACTGTTAAGGGGCATAATTACTGGTTTAATTAGCATGTGAGATGCATTTTTATTTAACTTGTGCATATAATTGATAGAAAATCCAGTATTATGCTTGACGGGTGTTTTTAGTGGAAACTATGTATGAATGCAGGTTTTGGTACTAATCTGGTGTTTTCCTAGTCTACATCCAACTTGGACCTGACATTGTGCAAGAAGGTGCCTTACTCCCATACATTGGAGGTACCTTACTCCCATACATTGGAGGCACCTTACTCCCATACATTGGAGGCACCTTACTCTAGCACCTGACTCTAGAACTTGACTCCAGTGTCTTACTCTAGCGCCTTACTCAAGTAGGTGCCAAGCAGACACCTTACTCAAGTAGGCATCAAAAAGGCACCTTACTCAAGTAGACTCCAAGTAGGCACCTTACCGAGGTGCCTTACTTAGACCAAGCCAACTTTGATCGGTTGACCAATGGGCTAAGGAGGAGGTTGCACGTGAAGACAAAAAGGGAGATTTTATTTTATGCACTATTATTAAAATAGAATAAAAACTTATATTATTTGATTGGCTGGATACCTTTGTAATGTGAGCATTATTCTCTCATGCTCACGGACGAACCAGAGCAATGATTTTTCTAGTGATCAATGTGGGCAGCCACGCAAATGGATTTTGCTAGCCTTATTATAATTATGTTCTAATAAAATAGAACACGCCTGATTTATCCTGCAAGGGGGTAAAATTAGTGCGTGACTGTTTTAATTAATATATGATTGTTATAATTGAACAACTGTAATATTCATTGCATATCTATTGTAACCACAAGTCCAAAATAGCTTGTTTAAATTTGTAACAGAGGAAGGTTCTGCATTGTATAAATGCATAGGTCTTCCCTGAAGGAGGGGATGATTAATTTTATGGAGAAATTATTCTATTTTATTTTATCTAAATTATTTAAGAGTGCAATTCCTCTTATTTAATTAAAGAAAGCTCTACGTAGCTAGCCAAGCAAACTATCTATGGGAGTTTGGTCCCACTCCCTGTAATAGTCCTCTCCTATTTTATTTCTATTATTTTTTTTCATTATATTAGATTTATTATTTTATTTCCTGCTTTAATTTAATTTAGTTGTGTGTGTGTGTTTATTTTCCCACACTTTATTTTTAGCATTTCATTTCCGGTATTGTAATTTATTTATTTAATTTTCTGCACTTAGTTTATTTGGTTTGGCTAAAATTCAAATGCACGAATATCCCCTACCAAACTAAATTAGGTATAGAAAGATTCATTCCCCAACACTGTAGGCATATATTGTGCATGACACTCGTAAGTTTACGAACTTACCAGATTGATAATTTATGGAAGAGAAATGATTATTTTTTGAGACATAATTTTTGCTCACCATTTTGGCACCATTGCTAGGGAGTGTCAAAATTGTAGTGTTATGATTTACAGGTCAGATAAAAATCCCATTTAAAATTACCTGTAGATATTTTACCTAAGAAGTGTGAGTCCACCAAGGGCCTTTTTATAAGGCCAAAAACAATTGTCGATACAGTCAGAGCCAAATCCCATAGGCAATAGTTTAAATTTACCAACTTCTTAGGTAAACGTGGGAATGAACCTGATGTGCTATATTAAGTGTAGAAGTAGGAATAAATGGTGTTGTTGATTTTTTTTAGAAAATTCAAAAATGAAGGATTTTTATCATATTCTGAATGGTTTCAAGAAATCAAAGAAATAGCACAACCCAGGTTTAATATAATTGAAAATCATTATGGTTGTATTTTTATACAGAAACCATTGGATAATTATACCTCCAGAATCTTAGTGTTAACGATTAAAAAAAAAATTAGGCTTCACGCTTTGCAACATATTGGTAAAATCTTTCAATGATAACATTAATAGCAGGAAAAATGATAGAGCAAAATTTAAAGAACATCTTGTTATGGAGTATGCTCTTCACTTTCACTTAAGGTGACCTGGTGAATCAAAAACTAGCATGTGTTTTTAAAATACTGCTATGCCATGTTTTCTCCAAATTGCCAGTCGTAGATAGTGATTTTTCCAACCTGCACATTTTTCCAATAAGTTGAAAAACGTTTTAAGGCCATGGGGTAAAATTCTCTTCTCATGCTACGACATATCAGACTAGTTGGTAACAAAATGGATGATTTTCAAAAGACTAGTTCAGATACAGGTATGGGGGGAACCCCACCTTCATCATTTCCACCAACAACACAATGAACGTTGTTTACAGTGTTCATAAAAAGAGAAAAAATATATCTTATGCTAAAAAGGCTCCAAGTTGAAATAAATATAAAGAAAAATAGAGCTTTATTTTTTGCTACTTATTGGAAGAGAGTATCCTCTTTCCTTAGGACCAGCTTGGTCTATAATATAAATGAGAAATATCCAAGCGATCACTATATAAAGCAAGGGAAGAGTCTGTAATCAGAAGATGAACAAAATTTAAAAAATTAAAAAATTAAAAATAAAATAGTTAAAATTTTATTTTAATTCCTTTAGTTTAGATTTTTATTTTATGTTTTGTAGGACAACGTGAAGTGGGAAGTAGACAAATAAGGAGGTTCTGTGAAGATTTCATGAATTAAGATTTATGTGGAGTTCGTAATAACACTATATGAACTTTCACATGTACCTTGATCATGTAGCATCCAATCTAGCAGGTGAAAGCTAGCGGAGTTTTGCCTTGGAAACATTGGCACCTGAAGGTAGGCTAAGTAACATTGATCAAGCGAAAGGCTTCCAGCCCAAGGTGCTTATGGAACTTTAGGAAATTTTTGCTACAAGGTGTGTGACCATTACAACCTGAGTAATTGATAAGTAGAGTCAGAGATGCTACACCAAGTGCAGAGTAGAGTGCCAAGATAATGTTCGAGTAACGGTCGACAAGCTCCATTCACAACTGCCTCACATTTATGAGAGTGGATCAAAAATCAGCATGGGGGAGACCCCATACCACACCAGTAGCATGGACGAATGTTCATTGAAAAAATAGAGAGAGGAGGATAACAAAAAAAAAATTATTATGGAAGGCGTCATACTACCAGCACCTTACTCCCATAGTAAGGCGCCTTACTCCCATACTCTCGATGCCTTACTTCTCTTGGTGCATTGCTCTCCCAGTGCCTTACTCCCATAGTAAGGAACCTTACTTCCGGCGCTGAAAAAAAAATTGGGAGGCACCTTAATCCCATAGTAAGGCACTTTACTCCAAAAATTTTGGAAAAAAAATAAAAATAAAAAAATTGGGACATGCCTTACTCCAAAAATTTCAGAGTAAGATGCACAAGAAAATAAAAATATGTGAATCCTCCCAATGGTTAAAAAAAAAAAACAGCCCGCATGGAACATGTCTTGTTTAGCATAAAAAAATATTTTTATTTTGCTTTGTAGAAAATCATGAACCGCATGCAAGCTGCAGGCATCCTGAGAGTTAGGGCCTAATAGACATAGAGTCATGACTCATGTTTTCCTACTTTCATGTATTTTTTATTTGCATGTCATCGTGCCCTTTGAATGCAATTTGAAGGCATCCTAAGAGCTAGGGCCTCAAGCATAGGCATGATTCCTATTTTTTTGCTTTTGTATGTTTAGTTTTAGAGGACATGATAATGAGCACAATCTGTAGGTAGATCCAGATTAAACTAGTCCTAACAGATGTGACATCTCGTGCCCTACAACTAGGAGTACTACGAAGCAGAAAAAGGCACTTACTTTCCACCAGGAAGAGAGTGTCTACAATTAGCCCAGTACAAGCAGTGCCTTTTTCCACTTGGAGGGAGACACCAATAAACGGTGTCACTCTTCCAACAGGAAGATTGGTGCCCATATATTTGAAAAAAATTGTGGAGAATTTGATGGTTGGGTGCTAAAAAGAAGTTGCAGCTCTTCTCTGAGAAGAGAGTGATAGATCCACTTTATACCCAGTAGTACTCAGCTTCTTCTCCCTAGATTAGGGGTGCCTATTTTTTAGTGTAGGACCTAATGTTTAGGGGGTTGCAGACCTGTTGCACAAAGGGATCTATTACTGGCGACGAGGAGGTCACCAATTAAAGTGGGGGGGAGGATGGGTGAATCTAAATCTCCTACAAACAAAAAAATAATAATAATAAAATCTTCTACTGAATTGACTCCAAAATAAAATGCAGATTAGAAGTAGAGCTTTATTTTCTACTACTCATTGGAAGAGAGTATCCTCTCTCCCTATGACTAGCTTGGTCCAGAAGGAAAATGAGAAATCTCCAACTAGTAGCTAAATAAAGTAGGGGAGGAGCCTGAAAAAATCAGATGTCAAATATCTACAAGAGCTAGGAACAACAACACATAAAATCTCAATGATGCATCTCATAAAAATTTCACAGATTAACACCAAACAGATGCTATAGATGATGATAAAAAGAATTATTTCCACCTCACTCCAGGAAATGAAACAAAGAATCGCAGTGTTGCTCTAATTCTACCTACGAAAGAAAAAATTTGGAGGGGGAGATCATTCTGATTTGGATGCATGTGTCTCAAGACTGTATAAATTTTAATCAATTGGAAAAAAAGGGTGACATACTCAAGAGCACACAGTGAGAAAATTATAATGCACAAATATTAATCCTTGTGATGCATTCGGAGAGAGATGTCAAAGCAGGATTAAAATATTTTTATATGTGCCATTGAGGATGAGCTGGGTATTTCAATGTCTAGAGTTGTTAGCTATTGGATGTCATAAATCCTTTAATAATGGTGTGTGGGATGCAAAATTTTCTATGGAGCCTCACAATGCCAATATTAAATATTTTTCTGGTAGTGGAAAAGAAAATATAGCCAAGTCACTATGGTGGAGAAGATGTTCTAGTACACAACACACCAAATTCCTAGGGCGGATCAGTGACAGTCCTCCAAGCTTGGTCACCCAATGTGAAAATCACCAGCTCACCTGTGGTAGATGACTCTATTCTTTGATGCAGAGGATGTAAAAAAAAAAAGAGATGAGTCGAGATCTATATTGGACATGCTCCCTTCCATGGCAGAACAGATGAAAAAAAATAGAGGTAAACTATGGCTACAATGCTAGAGTCCACACTTGCAAAAGAATACCTCGATGGGTAAGATTGAATAATATGCCCCTTTTGAAGCTGCGTAGGAAGGATTCGGTAGTAGAAATTTAAAACTGCATCATTTCCCAAATTTTCATGCTTAGGGAAAATGACGTCTTCATGGTTGTTGAGAGTCATTGATGGCTGATCATGATGTGTGCAAATCATTGGCTTCATTGCTGGAGCAGCAATTCTTAGAGGAAGAACAATGGTGATGATTGATAGTGTGAAGTAAGAAGACACCCAGAGAAAAGAAATTAAAAAAATATCTAGAAGCACCAACGTATAGGTAGCACAAAAACGTTTCGCACAATCAGTATCATACACATCGAAATCTACGAAACTCACCCAGGTATATACTAATTTTTATTAATTATGTGTACAGTTATTTTAAAAATAATTTCCATGCTAACATCAGTAGATGCCCCCTTAAATTCTCTTTATCAAAATCTCCCATCAAAATTCCAGCGTATGAAATGCCTCGGATGAGAAGAATTTTATTACCCTAAAACAATTGAAAAAAAAAGCTATGGCATTGCGTGAATAAATTTGGCATTACTGCATCATGACAATGGCAGCCAGTGTGAAATTTGGTCTCACCAAATTCAATCATGGATTACAAGTTTGATTTCGAGCAGAAGAAGAGACCTTGTAATTTTCTATAGCGATCATGATTTAACTATTTACTACGGTTGACCTGGTTCTGAATTTTTCCGATGCAGTAGTGCTCAATGGAAGAAACATAGCAACGCTCCATGGAAGAAAAACAGAGATGTTGAAGGCCATGTGAATATATATATATATATATTATTCTCGGGGGTGTTGTCACAAGGACGTGACAATATTTAGGCATGGAGGGATGATGAGAACCAAAAATGCTCATTTTATAGACACTGTTAAGGGGCATCTTTACTAGTTTAATAAGCATGTGAGATGCATTTTTATTTAATTTATGCATATAATTGATAGAAAATACAGTATTATGCTTTACGAGTGTTTTTAGTGGAAATTGTGTATAAATGCAGGTTTTGGTACTAATCCAGTGTTTTTCCAGTCTACATCCAACTTGGACTTGACATTGTGCAAGAAGGAACCCTACTCCCATACATTGGAGGTGCCTTACTCCCATACATTAGAGGCACCTTACTCCCATACATTGGAGGTGCCTTACTCTGGCGTCTGACTTTGACGCTTGATTTCGGTGCCTTACTTTGACGTCTTACTCAAGTAGGTGCCAAACAGGTGCCTTAATCAAGTAGGCACCAAGCAGGTGCCTTAATGAGGTGCCTTACTCTGACCAAGCCAGCTTTGACCGGTTGACCAGTGGGCTAAGGAGGAGGTTGCATGTGAAGACAAAAAGGGAGATATTTTATTTTATGCACTATTATTAAAATAGAATAAACACTTCTATTATTTGATTGGTTGGATACCTTTGTAACATGAGCATTATTCTCTCACACTCACGGATGAACCAGAGCAATGATTTTTCTAGCGATCAATGTGGGCAGCCACGCAAATAGATTTTTCCAACCTTATTATAATTATGTTCTGATAAAACAGAACACGCCTGATTTATCCTGCAAGGGGGTAAAATTAGTGCGTGACTGTTTTAATTAATATATGATTGTTATAATTGAATGACTACAATATTCATTGCATATCTATTGTAACCGCAAGTCCGGAATAGGCTTGCCTAAATTTGTAATAGAGGAAGGTTGTGCATTGTATAAATGCACAGGACTTCCCTAAAGGAATGGATGATTAATTTTATGGAGAAATTATTCTATTTTATTTTGTCTAAATTATTTAAGAGTGCAATTCCTCTTATTTAATTAAATCAAGCTCTACATAGCTAGCCAGGTGGACTATCTACGGGAGCTTGGACCCACTCCCTGCAATAGTCCTCCCCTGTTTTATTTTTGTTATTTGTTTTCATTAGATTAGATTTATTGTTTTATTTCCTGCTTTAATTTAATTCAGTTGTGTGTGTGTTTATTTTCCTGCACTTTATTTTTAGCATTTCATTTCCGATATTGTAATTTATTTATTTAATTTTTCGCACTTAGTTTATTTGGTTTGGCTGAAATTCAAATGCACGAACATCCCCCACCAAACTAAATTAGGTACAAAAAGATTCATTCCCCAACACTGCAGGCATATACTGTGTATGACACTCGTAAGTTTACGAACTTATCGGATTGATAATTTATGGAAGAGAAATGATTATTTTTCGACACATGATTTCTGCTCACCATTCATTATACAATAAATCATTCAAAAACGAAAAATATGTACATAATTTTACACATCCACATGCTTGCTATAGACACCCCATTAATTCACACTTTACCAACATTCAAATCTACTAAAACTCATCAATTATTCCTCATTTAAAATACTTTTAATCAAGAAAAATGAATCAACCTTCTTCATGCCTAAATTTGGGATGTTTTCCACCCTAAAATTAACATCATCTTCGGGATATCATTTTCCCTAGCGAATCTTTACAAAAATTCCACCATTAGGTTGGGATCAAAAAGATATATCCAATAAGTATAAATATGCCTACACTTACAAAATTATTTATGAATCCATTGCAAGAAAAAAACATCTAGGTAGGACAAAGGTGCTATTAGTGTTTTTGCTCATTTTTAGCATTATTACAAAACTTGATTTTCTCAGCAAGTTTACCATTAAAAAAGATCATTGAATATAATTTTACTTGAGTATAAAAGTTTTAAGCTAGCAATTTTGTAAATCCCAACACTTTTGTTAGCATGAGTCAAATTTCTATGAGACGAGCTAGAAGCATACAAATTTCTTCCTCCCACTCTCTAGCTTGATCACTCGTGCTCAACATCTCCTCGTGCTCAACATCTCCTCAAGACTATAAAATTTAAATTTTTATTTTCCCTAATGGAATCTTTGAATCCTCCCTCCCTCAAAGAAATTTCTATCTCCAAAATCTATAAATTAATCCCATTGGAGGGGTATTCAACAAGCATTCTCAAGGTAACAAACTTTGTCAATTAGTCTACTCTCTCTCTTTTTCTCATTTTCTTCATTCTAGAATTTAGCATTTAATCAATATTTGGGAGTAAATGGAGCAATAAAAATGGAATTAGAGTGAGGATATAATATTGGTGCAAGAAGAAGGTACTATTAGGTTGTAACATTCCTATCTCATCCCCTTTAATCTCCTCCTCTATTTATTTTATGCATTTTCTTCTTACTATCCTTGCTAACACTTTTTTTTATATTCTACAATTGCTAATATTTGTATTGTTCCATCCTTGCATTTCTAATATTCATTTTCAGCCATCTAATAGTGCTTTGTATTTATTGTGTTTCCATTTATAGCATTTTTTAGTCATTTCATACTTCTAATCATTTCGTTGCAAGCTAATTTACTTTATCAACTTAGTAATCCTTGTTATCTCTCTTATTCATGTATTTATAGTATTTAATATATATTTTATTTGAATTTGTAGGTATTTATAATTATTTTAACTCACTCTTATCTTGTTGAAGGCTCATTTAATATTTATAGTCATTTTTGCACTTATCATTTTCTTATATGCAAGCATAGATATCTTAATTTCAATCTAATCCCTTCTATTCATGCTTTTAACATCATCAATATCTACTTGGGATCACTTTAATTGAATTTTATGGCATACATGTGTATCATGTCCTAGAATTAGTTTTGATTGGAGGCTTAAGAGTATTATAATCCATAAATTTATTTATTGCACTTCACAATATTATATTTGCTTACTCATAACTCACTTATTGGTTAAATAAAATTACTAAATTGTTATCTCAAGCTGCTATTTGGAAATTACACATTTTCCTTACCCTTTTTTACATATGATCACTATTATATTGCTTTCCTCTCATCAAATTTCAACTGCAATCAAATTGTGTAAGCTTCATATATTTATTTGTACGTATTTTAGGTCCTTTTCATTTTCTTTAAAGCATCCCCAACCATAGGTTGTAGACATTGGAGACCACAAGCTATAATTTCTTAGTCCTCCCTAGCATATTTCACTATCCTCACAAGTTTTGGTAATTTTGAATTTATTTTGTAAAATTTTGTAAATCCCTAAGCTTCTAGTCCTTAGAAATTAGGGATTTCACCCTTTTGTTGAATTTTGGTCACATTTAGGTCATATTAGCTCCAAATTTCTTCTTAAAATTCTTAAAAAACCAATTGTATTTATAGAAGCATTGATATTCCACAAAAAACTAGTACTTTTACTTCTCTATTTGACATAGAGTAAAAGCACAATTGACAAAAGTATTGGAAGCACTTTTGATTTACAATTTTTTTCATGAATTTTTTCTCCTTCCAAATTTCAGGAAAATTTTCATTTTATTTTGAGAACAATGGGTCTAATAAGCTGAATTGGATAGTCAACTACTTCCTTATGATCAAGAAAATCCCTAAACCTAACTACAAGTTGCTTTTCCCCTCAATTTTTAGTTTTGAAAAAGTGCCAAAGTTGTTATAAAAGTACGAGTACCACTTCTATAGAATCTAGTACTCCTAAAAAGGCTTTAATAAATAGGTATTTAAGTTTTAATAACCCTCTATTTTATTTTAATAAACTATTTCTTGCTTTTTTATCTTCTACTTACTGTAACTTTACCTAGAAACGCACCAATTTAGGTCAAATCAAGGAACACTTAGGAAAGGAATAAAAAAATATCAAGCTATATATTAGGTTAGTTGCATTCTCTTTTCTTTGATTTTGAAAACGAAAAAACTCTTTTACTTATTACAAATCATCAAAACTTGAAAATACTAGTCTAGGAATGTTGTTTTCTGCATTGTTGTACTTTTTTACATTTTGTAATAACTTTATTTTCATAAGTGACCATGTTTAGGTTTATAGACCAAACTCTTAGGTGTTTATGAATTAACTCGTAAAACACTTCTTAAACTTAAATATATACATATAACATATACATGTACATGGAGGTAGGCCAACCCACATGAAAGCATTCAGGTCTCCTTTGGAAAGAGACTCGAGTTATTATCATATGCGGTAAGATACAACCATAGGATGTTATTATTTGGGAGTGTTGGCCTCTCTGTCATACTAGCATGGAATGGAAAGATGGTCAATGGATCACTCTTGTGTGAGATAGGTCATGCATTCAAATCTCATGGATATTTTTCCTTTTCATGATGAACGAAGAGTCATGCAAAAGGAATTTTTTTCTCTTCTAAAGGGTAAGTGTGGAAAGATGGTTGGTGTGATGTTTCTTGCATAGAAAAGACTCAAGTTCAAGTCCATCCAATGCTCATTGGTTATTTTATAAAATAATGCAATTATGAGGTCAATGTGGTAATATTTCCTGCCATATTAAACTCTTTCAAATACTTATAGCAACTCATCTAAACAAACTATGTAAATATCAATATTCTAATCAGTTAGAGGTAACTAGGTCATGTATAATCAGTGGTTATCACTATCAAATGAGTGGCCACGAAGTGATATATTGGGATTTGCTACTATTTTGGTAAGGTTTGAGTCTTTAATTTTTGGTTTTTTAGTCTAGAAACCATTTTTAGTGTTTACAACCAATTTATATGGAATAGTCCTCAAGCCCAATTGCCCTATTTTAAAGGGGTAAATTTATACTTTTATATGCAATCAAAATATTTGACATATGTTTTAGGAGATGCAGATGAATTTATGATAGTTACAAAAAAAATTGATTTGTTTAGAGGCTTGCAAGAAAATGATTCTAGATGTGCTTTAGCCTCTTCATCCTTTGAGCAATTGGTTAATCTTATTCCTAAAGATCTAATCATTCACGATTTGTTCCTTCTTCTATTTCTTGTCCAAGTAATATTGGATATTTATTATAGCTCTTTTTTTAAAGTAGGCTCATTGAAATCCTCTTGTGGAAACTAAATCAGATGGCCCAAGGGCAAGAGAAAGTCTTCAAATAGGGTGTTGTATGCTATAAGAGGAACTGTTATACCTTTAAGTTATACCTTATGTGACAATGGATAATTGAAAGAGCTTATATCTAAAGAAGGTGGTTATCTTGAGTTCTCTTCTTTATTTGAAGTCCTAGTAGAAGTGTATTTTGAATGTGTACAAGAGTGTATAATATTGGTAATAGTGACTATAGTTCAACCTAAGGAGATTCTTGTATAGGAAATATTTTTATCGTGGAAAATTTCAAATAACGGGGGTTCTAGATGAGTGCACCTCAAAATGTGGAGGTCTACTAGAGTGTCCATTATGGAGGGTAGATATTATTGGTGCTAATGTCTTCTCCTCTTGACCCCTTAGTTTAGATTATGGAGGAAAGAATGGTAAAATTTTAAAATGATTCATGACCTAGGCCACATTGTATGATATATTAAATAAGCCTAAGAACATTTTATTATACATTGTATTAAAATATTTATAATATTTAATTATTTTTTAAGATAACAATTTGATTGAAAGGCCTACAACATTATAATTATATATATTTCATTTTACTATAATATAACTTTAAAAAAATCAACAAAGACAGTATGGATTTCCTTTGGCAAGGCATATCAAAAAATTTGGGATAGCTCGCATTAGGTTTTCCGGATGGCAATACCCCATAGTTTTAATTGTGTTGGGTGGTTTTTCATGAATATGTAACTATGGTGAGAGCAACTAACGAAAATTCGTATTCATTAAAAAATCGGTTGAATGTTGGAGGCTAAATTGGCACCATTAATCATATTCACAGAATGGTTTCTTCCTCTCTGATTGCTTGCTTATAGACTTTAGATTGCGTAAAGTGCAATTTTTCATTCCAATCATAATGAAAACTTGGTTGGAAAGATAGTCGATCATTTCAAGAAGAATCATTCTTCATATAACTTGTAAAGGTTTGCTATCTACAGGTGGGTGCCTATATTCAGATTATTTATGGTAGTTATCATATGATAAATCTAAAAGATGGAATTATGACAGAGAGATGGTCCATGGAAGAGACAGAAGTACAATCAGGACAAGGACTATTGAGCGTCTCATTGTAACAAGATGGAAAGGTTTCATATCTATAGGTGCCCATATTCAGATTATTTATGTTATGGTAGGTGTTATATGATAAATCAAAAAGTTGGAATTAGGACAGGAGATGGTCCATGGAAGAGACAGAAGTACAATCAGAACAAGGAGTTGGACATCTCATTATAACAAGAAAAATATAAAAATGGACTGTCAATAGGGCATAGGGCATGTGATAGTATTCTTTTTTGAGGGGCCTCTCGTCCGTATCTAATGAGCTACTGTAAACTGTAGCTGAAGATAGAAATATCTGATATGTTCAATGTTAATGTCCATTCAAGGTGGCTTAAGTTTAGTGTGTAAACGACACACGTAACCAAACCAGTGCTTGTATGTCCTCACCAATTTTAATAATTATTTGTTATTCACATGCTTTTCTGAATGTACACATTATATAAAAGAGCCGTGCACATATATTCTTGGTACTATGCGATATGAGAATATCATGTCTCATGTATTTAATTCAAACAATAAAAAATAATAATAACATTTTATAGTGTTATATATATATTTTTTATGTTTGGTTTTTAGAGTTGAGCTTTTATATTCCAATCATGACTTTGATAGGGTTGAACGTTAAGCTTATCAATAAGAGATAAACATATACCACATACATACACCACACGCCACCCTTTAAACCTTGGACATGTGGAAGAAGAACCAAAACCACCATGGTACAATTTATATTTTTGTTCATTGTGAAATAAATATTTATATTATTTATCATGTTTTTTTAATATACAAGTAGAAAAAATATTTCCAATTTTTTTTAACCTTCATAATGGATTTTAAGTTATGGTATTGATTAAATTATGATATATATAGATTTTTTTTAAAAGAACATTTACAAACTTTAGTCTTATTTAAGAGAAAAGAAATCTCCTTCCAAAATTTGATTTGTGAGACCATTAACATTGTTCATTTTACAAATTTTTAAATTATAATTTAATTTTACATGATAGTAGTCATTATTGTTACATTGATTACCAATTTTTTTTTTTTTACTTTAATTATTTTTTAAATTTATATAATATATTATGTTTCTTTTCAATATAGAATTTGAGAACATTTGTCTAATATATTTAATGTTTATGATAAAAAATTAATAATAATTTATATTTTTTATATAGTATTTTTAACCATTTTTTCTTATGTTTAATTTAACTCTTTTTTTTTTAAATGTTTAAAATTATGTTAAGATTCATAACTTTTCTTTTTAAAGAAAATATTCATAACATTGATAAGGAATTTTTAAATATAAAAGTATAAAAATATATATGAGTGTCGTTATGGTGAGTCTCATTTTTGTGTCAATCAAGTAATGTATTTTGGGGTATAGAAGGAAAACCTCTTTTTTGAATTTGGGAGAGGGTATGCAAATTCTTTTAATTTTTCATTAGTGAGATCAGTCAACAATGATATTGTGTACATCATTCATATTGTAGTTTTTAAGCTAATCATTGTTTTATTTGGCATGATTTTAGCCATTATTGTTATCTTAATTGTTATTTTTAGCTATATTCCAACTCCTATGACACATATTCAAAATTGTAATCTAATTCATGGCCAAGGCCAATATTGTATGAAGTATTGGATAGGCCCAAGGACATTTCATTGCATAATATACTAGTTAATTGTAATATTTGATTATGTAAGCCTTATGGGTCATGATTAATTTTGTTATGATTAATCCTTCTTTAGAACTTATAATTAACCTAAATCCCTCTTGTTATATCAACTTAGGTTATTTGAATTTTGGTATTGATATAAATACCTCTCACACTTGGGATACAGTTTGAAATTACAGGATGGAAGAGCAGGGGAGCGACAGAGGAATGGGCGAAAGTGAAGGAAGAGCGAAGGTGGCAGGTGAGAATCTCAAATAGGCTGAAGGAGAGGATCCAAAGGTAGGCCAACAAGCTATAGGAGGACAGATACAGGATTCCCTGGCAGTGCAGTTTGAAAAGTCTAAAGGGACAGATCCTCCGGATAAATTTTTAGACAAAGGGTCCCACTGGGGTACAGGAGCCGTGAGCAAGGGCCCAACCTTTCTGGAAATGTTGAAAGGGAAAAGTAAGTAGCTAGTCGATGAACTTATGCCCTTAATACCAAAAAACAATAGGATAACAACCCTTGTGGAGATTATGGAGAGATTTTTGGATATGGAGGAGTCATCCTTTGTAGGAAAGCTTTTGGGAGGAAGGACGGATATCGAGACAATTCGTTCATGGGCTACGGTGAAGTGGAAAAATTTAGAAAATTTAGAAATTTTTGCCATGTCAAGAGGCTTTTTCTTGATAAGACTCAACAATAAAGAGGATGCAAATCACATACTAACGGAAGGACCCTAGTTTCTAGGGAGACGTAGTCTCTTTCTGAGGAAGTGGGGGGAGGATTTCGACCCTGAGAAGCAGAACATTAACATAGCACCCATTTGGGTTCATTTGCCAAACCTCCCAGCTTAGTTTTTCAATGAGTACTGGCTCAGAGGAATAGAAAAAATGATAGGGAAACTAGTGGCGATAGACCATCTGACTCGGGAAAGGACCATATTGATGCATGCCAGGTTTTGTGTTAATGTAAACCTAGACTCTGAGCTTCCTTCCCAGGTGGAACTAGAATATGGAGAGTTTGTAAGGATCCAACCGGTGGAGTATGAGAATAGGCTGACATTCTATAATGTATGGAAAAATCAGGGCCATATTCAAACCCAATGTCTGACAATAGCAGCACACAAAGAAGCTTCGAGCAAAGGTGATGTGGGTAAGGTTAACGAGAGAGGGATCCCTAATTTTCTAGGTCCATGTCCTAACTTATGAGGATACAAACCAGTCAAGAATAACCAGGCCATTCAAGCTAATGCATGACAACCCAAAGTCTAGGAGAAAGGAAAGAAAATTAGAAAGGAAGGTAAAAATCCTAAGGTATGTAATAAAGACCCTAGTTCAAAAAAATTTGAATATCTAGCTAACCTAGAAGAGGAAATGGAAAAAGCAAGGATGAATCTCCATGTTTTGAGTTTCCTAAAATCCTAGAATCCCCATCCAAATCAGGGCCATCCATAGTCACTGGGAAAAATCCTAATAGATTTTCTCAAATAAAAGAAGAAATTTCAAGACGATATAGCCTAAACATGGAAGGATTCGAGTCAAGAGTTGAAGTAGTTGAAATAGGGGTTAGAAATGCAACCTCTAGTCTTGTTGTGGAGCAGATTATCCCATATCAAAATGTTTCCTCGAATGAAAGCCCTCTAATCAAGGAGAACCATATAGGAGAGGCCAACCAAAACAAGGATGAATATGAAGAGGAAAATGAAAACCTCCAAAATGAGGAAAGAGGATCCAGACCCAAATTATCATAGTATATGCCCCTCATTTTAGTCCAAAAAACACTAGAAGCACCACCAAGTATCCCATAGATTATGGAAGTGAAAGAAAGAAATGAAGAATATCTACTGCAGAGCATTATAGACTGAGGATCAACAACGAAATTGCAAATGGGAAGCAAAAAACACTTTTACAAAAAGTTATTCCTTTCCAGGATGATAGCAAAATTGACAAACCCCCTCTTGCTCAAGGAAGGGGGAGGGGAAAAAATAACAAACAGGTAAAATTAAGGTTCTCATGGAATGTGAGAGGCCTAAACGGCCCGCCAAAACAAAGGGTGCTTAAGTCAATAAAGAGTGGAATCCTACCATTATTTTTCTTTAGGAAACAAAAACAGATGTGGCACAATCAACTTTAATTGCAAGCAAGATTTGGAAGCAAGGAAAAGTGGCCTTTCAACAGGCAAGAGGAGCATCTAGAGGCCTCATGATCCTGTGGGATCCAATTAAAATAGAAGGAAGTGTTATTCAGGCGAATGAAAGTGTGCTAAGTGTGTTATTTCATGATCTCGATAACAATAAGTCTTGGATCATGTCAAATGTCTGTCCCCACCTCTGTCCAAGGGCGATCTGAGGTATGGAAGTATTTGGGTCATTTAAATCAAGTGTGCATAAACATTCCTTGGGTGATTGGGGGCGACTTCAATACTCCCATTTACCTGTATGATAAAAAAAGAGGATATGGGTTACCTTCTAGGAGAATGGAGGACTTCAATGAATTCATTAACACAAATGAATTGATGGATGTCAGACTAAAAGGAGCAAAATTCACATGGAGTAATCAGAGGATAAGGAGTCAGCTGATTTAGGAAATGTTGGACAGATTCTTTTTATCCAAGGAAGCCATAACAACTTTTGGTGATTCATTATTACAAGCCATTCCCAAATGTGCTTCATATCATAACCTTGTTCTTTTAGAGGCTATGCATACTAACCCCTTCAAAAATCCTTTCAAATTTCTGTCGATGTGGGTAAAACATGGACTTAAGGAAAACAATTGAGGAATGGTGACAGCAGCTTATCTGAGGCATTGCTTCTTTCAAACTTTCTCAGAAACTAAATATTGTAAAAGACAACCTTAGAGTCTGGAATAAAAAAAAAATTGGAAATATTTTTGAGAACAAGAAAGCAGTGGGGGAAAAACTGAAAATAATAGAAGGCAAAATTCAACATGGAACTTATGATGAGGCAACAAGGATTGAAGAGAAGGAAACCCTTTGTGAGTACCATAATATCCTAGCCTATGAAGAGATGTATTGGAGGCAAAAATCAAGGGTGTTATGGCTGAAGGAAGGTGATTCAAATTCGAAGTTTTTCCATGTTACAACTTTGAGGAATAGAAGCAACAACAATATTAGAATGTTAACCAAGGAGGATGGCTCCTCAACCCAGAATATCCAGGAGATCAGAGATGAGGCTGTAAATTTTTTCAGCTCCTTTTTAGGTGAAGGACCAGCTTGCAATGCCCAAGCAAAGGATTCTCTTCTTAAATTTATCCCCCAACTTATTGATGAGATGACCAATGAGTCCCTCACAGCGGCCTTTTTTGATGAAGAGATCAAAGATGCCCTTTTTATCATGGATACTGACAAGGCTTCTAGGCTAGACTTGCCTTGTTTTTACCAAGTTTTTTGGGATATTGTTGGTGCAGACATCATCGCTACCATTAGGGAGTCCCAAACTTCTAATCACATTCCTAGGGGTTTTAATTCAATTTTTATATCTTTGATACCCATAGGCCCCAATCCCAAGACCATGGTTGATTTCAAGTCGGTTAGCCTGTGTAACGTATCCTATAAAATATTGTCCAAAGTATTAGCTAACCGCTTGAAGAAAGTCTTGCAGGTTATCATTGATCCAATTAAGGGAAGTTCAATTTAGGGGAGATCAATATTAGATGAAGTTATCATAGTTCATGAGGCTTTCCCTACGGCTGTCAAGACTAAGAAGGCAGTCATGGACTTAAATCTAGATATGAACAAAGCTTGTGATAAGATAAATTGAGATTTCCTAGAAGCAGTTTTAGTAAAACTCGGTTTCCACACTCAATGGATCAAGCTAGTCAAAGAATGTATTTCAAAGGCTTGGTTTTTAGTCTTGGTAAATGGGTCTACAATAGGATTTTTTCAAAGTAAATGAGGACTGAGACAAGGATATCCCATTAGTCCCATGCTTTTCATCATTGTAGCAGAAGCCTTAGGAAGAACCATCAAGGTAGCGATAGCAGTTGGACTTATATTAGGCATAAAGGCAACTTCGTTAACAGCCCCAGTGACCCATCAGTAATTTATTAATGACACATTGTTGCTTACATTGGCTTCAGTGGTTGACGCAAGAAGGATCAGACACATTCTTAAGATGTATGAGGAGGGATCGAACAAAAAGTGAATTTTAATAAGAGCAAGCTGTATTTTATAAATACCCCCATTCCTAGGCAAAACAACATTGCTAGAATTCTAGAATGCTAGATTGCGTCCCTTCCTACCTCCTACTTAGGCCTTCCCCTTTTCTATGGGAAATTGAAAGGGTCAATGTGGAATATTGTGCTGGAGAGGATCCAAAAAAAGCTAGTAGGCTAGAAAGGACATTTATTATCTCAAGTGGGCAAAGAAGTATTAACAATGGCCTCCCTACAAAGTATACCTATACATTTCTTATCGATTTTCAAAGCTCCAAGCAAGG
This sequence comes from Wollemia nobilis, assembly GCA_028583015.1. Lineage (NCBI taxonomy): Eukaryota > Viridiplantae > Streptophyta > Pinopsida > Araucariales > Araucariaceae > Wollemia > Wollemia nobilis. The sequence goes on along the minus strand of JAQPPZ010003635.1, from coordinate 2,050,556 downwards.
TGTATCATAAAATAGAGCAATTTCAAAATAACTTTCTCTGGTCAGGGACCGAGGATAAAAAAAGGATCCATTTGGTAGGGTGGAATAAGGTTTGCAAACCTAAGGTACATGGGGGGGCTAGGGCTGAGGAGATTTGCTAATACCAACACAACTCTGCTAGCCAAAAAAGCATGGCGGCTATTAACCAAGGTCAAAAATTAATGGACGACCATAGTCAAGAGGAAATACCTCCAAGTATCGATTTCCTAAATGATAATCTGGTTATTAGGGGGTCAGATTTCTGGAAGGCAATCCTAACAAGCAGAGATCTAGTCAAGAAAGGGATTATATGGATCCTTGGGAATGAGCAAATGATAAAATTTTGAAAGAACCGGTGGGTGAGAGCTGAGGAATTATCCTAGAATCTCCGATTGGCTAGGATCCAAGAACACATGGAGCAGCAGATTGGGAAAAGGGTGGTTGATTACATCTGGAAGGATATGAACACCCCTAGGTGGAAATACATTAGAGTACAGGGTTTTGAAGCTGAGTTCGAAGAACATAATATTTTAACACAGCAAATTCTTCCCTCTGGATAAGATGAGGATCACATTTCTTGGGTCGAGACTGAAAGTGGAGATTTTACGATCAAATATTTCTATAACTTGCTCCTCAAAAATGAAGACCAATAATTTCAATCGAATTTGGTCTAGAACAAGGGTTTAATCCCTAAAATATATTTTTTCTCATGGCTGGTGATCCAAGTAAATTTTTTTACCATGGATAATATGTTGACCAAATGTATGGTTATTGCTAACCATTGTCATATGTGCAGATCTGGGTGGGAGTCAACCCAAAATTTGTTCCTAGAGTGTCTGGTTGCGGCGTCCATCCTTGACAGACTTTTCTAGGCTTTTAGGATCTCGTGGGTCAAGTTGGCTTCAGTTTTTGAAGTGTTCCAACAATGGCCTCAACCCTTTGTTAGTCTAAAACTTAAGTACCTTTGGAAAATCTATTGGCATAATTTCCTATGGTAGATATGGTTAGAAAGGAATCACAGAGCTTTTAAGGACACCAGTCATAGCCTTAAAAAAATCCTCAATAGAATCCTTGCCTTTGCAAAAGAAAACATTAGTATCCTTGCTGAGGAGAATTGTATAATCCCTCCCCAGGAAATACAAATTGCTTTAGCCTTAGGCATTGAGGAAAATCCTTTCATCCCTCTACCCAATCCCAAAAATGGGGTCTCTTGGGAGCCACCCCCTAGGAGTTGGTTTAAATTGAACTTTGATGGTGCATCTAAGGAGAACCCAGGAAGAGCAAGAGCTAGAGGAGTAATCAGAGATCTTCAAGGAAACCTGGTTAAGGCCTTCACTGAACCATTGGGAATTAGAACTAATAATGAGGCGAAAGCTAGAGTCCTTTTGATAGGGTTAAAAGTTTCCCAGGAGACTCATGGAAATTTGATGATTGAAGGCGATTCCATGAATATCATCAACCTGTTAACCAATGGCAAAAAACCTCCATGGAGGATTTAGGTCGTCATACACAAGGCAAGGATCCTTTTTGTGACAATATGGGACAGGAGGATTCACCATGTGTTTCATGAGGCCAAAAAAGTGACTGACAAATTAGCCAATGTGGGTATTGATGCGGGAAGTTTGATTATGTGGACATAAGGGGTACCACGTGATCTTAGACATGAAAAGCACACTATTGATTAAGGAGAAATATGGAAGGGTTTTTTTTCCCAAGTTTTAAGTGATAAGCATAGAGTTTTTTCTCTAAGTCAACTCAAATGGCTATCGTTGTAAGTAATGTTAATTGTCATGTTGAACTATCTTTTTGCAATAAGTGTAAGGTGATGTAGGATAACCAACACAATTTTTGAAAAGAATGTTCTAAGGATGACCAGGATCCACAATCTCAGCATAAGGCTAGATTTTGTATTAGGTTTTGGGTTAACCTGCAAAACTCGGTAATTAATGACAACTTTTATTTACAAAAAAAAATACCTCTCACACTCCTCATTTGATTATTATAGTGTTGTGAATCTTATCTAATATATTTATGTCATGAATATTATCTAATATATTTATGTTTATTTTCAATATAGAATTTGAGAACATCTATCTAGTATATTTAATGTTAATGATAAAAAATTAATAATATTTTTTATTTTTTATATAGAATTTTTAGACTTTTTTTCTCATTTTTAGTTTAGTTCTATTTTTTTTAATTGTTTAAAATTATGTTAAAATTCATAACTATATTTTTTATAGAAAATATTCATAACATTGATAAGGTTGTTTCAAATACAAAAGTATAAAAATATATGAGTGTCTTTATGGTCTGTCTCATTTTAAGGAGATTTAGGGTAACACATTGTGTCAATCAAGTAATGTATTTTGGGGTATAGAAGGAAAACTCCTTTTTGAATTTGGGAGAGGGTATGCAAATTCTTTCAATTTTTTATTAATGAGATTAGTCAACAATGATATTGTGTACATCATTCATATTGTAGTTTTTAAGCTAATCATTATTTTATTTGACATGATATTAGCCATTATTGTTATCTTAATTGTCACACATTCAAATTTATAATATAATTCATGGACAAGGCCAATATTGTATGATGTATTGGATAGGCCCAAGGAAATTTCATTGCATAATGGACTAATTAATTGTAATATTTGATTATGTAAGTCCTATGGGTCATGATTAATCTTGTTATGATTAATCCCTCTTTAAAACTTATAATTAACCTAATCCCTCTTGTTATATCATCTTAGGTTACATTTTATTATGTAATTTTAATTTTGGTATTGGTATAAATACCCCTCACACTCTTCATTTGATTATTAGAGTGTTGTGAATCTTATCTATGGATAATATAGTGATTATTTATGGTGCCTATGAGTTTCCAGCATCTCTATATTTTTTATCCTTCTTTAATATTTCTATATAAGATTTTAGTGGATGGATTACTTTATTTAAAACAATATTATGAGTTACATCATGTTATTAGAGCAAGTAGGATCAAGCTCACTTGGTAATACAAAACTATTTTCTGAATCCTCCAATTCTTCCTCTAATTTATAGGATGATTTTTTTGTCGAAGTCTCATGAGCTATTTATGCATAAAATATATAAAAAAATTCCTCCTACCATTCTAAAATTATTAAATAAAAATGGCTTACTTCACTCTTTATATCATCAAAGTGGATATGAGAGTCAAGAAAGGAATTTTTTGATTCATAAAAGTATGTGCAAAGGTATTTGTTGATTCATTAAAGTATGTGCAAGAAATTCAAATTTAAAATTTTGAATTCAGTGCATTGTTCCCACTCTGAATTGGCACCCTACATAAGGAATATTTTTATTCTTTAAGAAGAATGGTCTATCCCTCACACAATAAATATGGAAAACATTATGACTAGGAAAGCATCATAAAAAAAAAAAATTGAATCTTTGTGCCACTTGTTTTTTGAAGAAAATGTTTTTTTTTCAAAAGACTACATTTGAGAGGAAAAACATATGGAATAAAGAATCCACTCCCTATTTATTTCTTACAATGGAATCATAGTATATGTTGTGATTTGAAGACAAATGGGCATGGGTTTGAATCTCAAAAACTTATATTTTGTTATAGGATGTTAATTGGATGTGTAGACACCCAATTTTGTTCACCCACATGGCTTGCTATAGAAACCCAATTGAGACACACTTACCCAACCTTAAAATATACTAAAAATAATAAAGTAACTCTCATTCATAAGCATTTTAATAAATACAATGAATCAAACTTCTTCATGCTCAAATTTGGGATGTTTGCCACCCTAAAAGTAACATCATCTTTGGGAAATTATATTTTCTAGTAGATATTCACAAAAATACCACCATTAGATCAGGATCAACAAGATCTTTCCAACAAGTATAAATATGCCTATACTTGCAAAATTATCAATACCTCAAGTTGCAGGAAAATAATACTTGGGTAGAACAAAAGCAAAAGTACTACCAACGCTTTTGCTTTTTAGCATTTTTGCAAAACTTGATTTTCTCAACAAGTTGAGAAATCAACAATATGTTGAACAAAAGTTCTACTTGAGTGCAAAATTGCTAAGCCAACACTTTTGCAAATACCAACACTTATGTTAGCATGATTCAAATATTTGTAACATGATCCAAAAGCATGCAAATTCCTTCCCCCACTCCCTATTTTGATCACTCATGCTGCATCTCTCCTTAGGCCTACAAAATTTGACTTATTTTTTTCCCTACTCATATATTTGACTCCTCCTTCCCTCAAATAAATATCCCTCTCCAAAATCTATAAATTAATCCCATAGGAGGGGCATTCAACAATAATTATAAAGCTAGCAAAGCTCTATTAATTTATCTACTCTTTCTTTCTCTTTCTCATTCTCATTTTTTCATTATAGCATTTTGCATTTGATCAAGATTTTGGGATAAGTGAAGCAAGGAAAGGGTATAGGAGCAAGGAGATCATCTTGGCATAAGGATAAATCCCTCCCTAGATGTAACATTCCTAGCTCCTTACCTTTCATCTCCTTTACTATTTATTTTATATATTTCCCTCTTTCTACCCTTGCTAACACTTTATTTTGTATTCTATAATTTCTAATATTTTTGTGCTCTATTGTTTATATTTATAATCTTCATTTGCAGTTATTTAATAGTGTTTTATGTTTATTGTGCTTTTAGTCATTTCATACTTTTAATTATTTTATTATAGGCTTATTTACTTTCTCATCTTACTAATCCTTGTTATTTATCTTATTCATGAATTTAGAGTCTTTAATCTCTATTTTTATTTGAATTTTTAGGTATTTCCACACTCACTCTTATCTTGTTGTAGGATCATTTAATATTTACAATTATTTTTTCTTATCATTATATTATTATAGGCATAGACATCTTATTTTTAATATAATTCCTTCTATTCATTCTTTTAACATCATTAATCTCTACTTGGGCTCACTTCACTTGAATTTGTAGGCATATATGTATATCTTGTACTCACATTGGTTTTTGTTGTAGGCTTAATAATATTATAATCAATCAATTTCTTGATTGCACTTCACCATCTTACATTTTCTTACTCATAGCTCACTTATTGGTTACAAAATCTTACTAAATTTGTTGGAGAATATTATATTATTTGGTATATCCTAATATATCTTCATGGAACCATTGTAAATATTGTAAAATAGTACATTGGTATGTGTCACTGTGTAGGATGAGTCCAAGTGTTATGTGTGGGTGTCAAGAGTCAAGTTTTTATGTGTCAAGTATGCAAGTGGAAAGTCATATATTTGTAACAAGATGTAAAGGCATGGGGTATGAGATGTTTGTCTTATGTGTGGAATAGGAAAGCATGCATCTCCTGGATATGTGAGGAGACCAATATTCAAGATTCATATTTCAAGGTTATAGTATGGAGATAAAGATCCATGAAATGTGTTTGAAAATCAACGAAGTGTTCTCGATATTAAAGTTATTTGATATTTGATTTATCAATAATATTGTGAATATATTGTTGATTATTATTGTTATATTTCATGAATATTTTTTTCAATTGGTTATATAATATTGAAATGGACCCCACCCATATTACATCATCACCACATAATGGTATTACAACAAAGCTTGGATATTATCCATGCATCACTTGACAAGATTTAAACATGGATATCCTCCTTTTTAGTGTTAATGAATCTAATAAATTGTGCTAATACCATTTGATTATATTTCATGAATATTATATTCATTGACATTGATATTATTCTATAATTGAGTCTACATACATATTTTTTATAAATTAAATTTTATTCTAAATATTAGAACCTATGATAATCTAGCTAAAAAAACAATAGTGGTATCAAATATACTTTGAGTAAACTCTAAAAATAGCATCAAAGAAGAAATTTGGTGTAAATTTGAAGGAAGAAATTTTGAAGAAGAGCCATATGAAGAAAATGTAGGCAAATATAGAACATTATTTCTAGGTTATTGATTACCCTAACTTTATCAAAAAATTATGAAGTTGATATTTGTAGACTAAAATATTGTGTGTCAATTAAAGTAATCAAGAGAATGTGGGTTGATAGAACATGTTTGGTTATTAAAGGTGGAACCTAAGAAAAATAAAGGTTCAAGCATCCAAAAAAGAAAGACATCTTTGTGAAATCCATTGAGGCTATAGTGCAAAATAAGGAGAGCTTGAAATTCAAGCTCATACTACTATGAAATAATAGAAGTCTTCTTAAAATATGAGAATAGACTAGAAGGCACTAAAGCTACCTAAGTTAAGAGATATCAAGAAAAAATATAAGCATAACAAAGAGAGACATTTTAGCTACTTGAGACTACCCATTAAAAACAAAAAAGAAGAGTTGCTTGAGTTAAGAAAATATTAGATCAAATATTAGAGGTATCATCCAAATTGAAGTGACGTATAGCAATATTATCCCTATGAAGAGAGAAAAACAAAGGATTTTCCTAAGCCACCTAAAGAGAAGAAACCACCTATGAATTGAAGAGCCATAAAGTGAGCAAAGGAAATAAGATAAGTTGTTTCTGCTTACTAGAAAAAGATCTAAAATTAGACAGTGCCTAAATATTTGAAGAAGAATAAAAGTGACCTCCATAATTGGTTTGAAATAAGAACATTAGCTGATATAGATTTCCAAGAATCCAGAGCAGTTTGATGATGAGTTGACAAAAATAGAGAGTGTAGAATATATCTTCTATTATGTGTTATAGCATAATAAGAAAAAATAATATCAAGTGTAGAGGGTGCTATGGAGAAAAGGAGTACATGCATGGTTGAAAATCTAGCCACTAACCCTAAGCATCTAATCAAAAATATTGAAAAGTGAAGGTGTTAGTAACTCCTACCTAATATTGGTAACATTCTTATTAAGACCAATACAAAAAAAGAAAAAATCCATCAAGGATTGGCATAAATTTAGGTAATTCATGACTACCTATGATTATTAATTTTGCATGCCTAATTTTAGATATGAAGTTTGATGTGATTTCTTTTGAAAAAAAATATTTGATGAGATTTAAAAACATTTGGGAGTCATAATGGAAAACTAAATTGATTTGATTATTGAAGATTGAAAATTTGACTATTAATTTTACTGTTTATTTTAATAATTAAAAAATATCATTGGTATATTGACTTTGAGGCAAGCAAAAAATATGACCAAAAATAGAAAATGGTTTTGTATTTTGCAAGAGAAATATGAGAAACATATTGCCATAGCATGCAATAGGATATATGAGGTTAAAGTAGTAAGAGACGTTCTAATCAATTTATTTGATACAAAAGGTATAATCAACAATCTATTATATGTGCTTGGATTAACCACTAACCCACTCTTAGTATCTCAAACGATGGGTCAAAATTTAGCAATCTAGTTCAAAATTGTTGATAACAAAAATAAATGTTTATGAGATTGTGCTAACCACTTAAATTTTCAAATAGAGAGCATTGATAAGTATAAGCCAATACTTTCTCTTACATTCACTAAATGGTTCCTTCCTAGAAAAGTAGGGAAAAACTAAAAGTAAATTGGAAATAAAGCATTTGTAATGAAAATAAATCCTACATAGGCCTATAACTACTCTAACAGCTAACTACATTGATCACAATCATTCTACTCCTAATAAAATGCTAGAAAAATAATAAACCAAACCTATTTAACAACTGAAAATAATATATTCAATCATAAATCAAAATATTACCTACCTACTTTTATTCTACAACATGAGAGAAGTTTTATGGACTATCCAGGTTTAGTGGGCCCTTGCTAAACTTGTAATAACATAAAAAATATTCCTTTATAGGTATAAAACTTACTTTAATATACTAAGATCAATTGCATATCATCACATAAACATTAAAGACACTAAAGATGCAAGAAAATGACTTTTATTCCTTCAAAATCCAAATTATGTTCATTGTTGAAAATGACAATCAGAGTTTTCTCATACAAAAACCAGAATGTGATTCTTAAAAATAAACTTCTTTATACTTACTCTAACCTTAAAAGTAATGCTTGATATAGTATTTATAACATCCTAGATGCCCTATTGTAGAACAGACTCAATAAATTCTAAAATCTAATTTAGAAATCAGTTGTAAAATAAAGGCTCTGTTACAGTCTATTTTTTAAAATGAAATCACTTTTATTGTTAACTGGAGAAAAAAATGTCCCTTGCTATTTGTGAATTCTCAAGAAAATGTGCGAGCTGTCCAAAATGATTCCTAACTACTACCTAACTATCCTAGTTGTCATATTAATGTTAAAAAAAAAATTATTTGTTGTAGATGCTACATTTTGATAGGTCATAGGTCCTTTTTCTGTTGCATTTATTCATCTTGTATAGGTCCATGATTTTAGGAATAGCTCCATAAAATATAGGAGTTTTTAACTCCTAATTTTTAGTAAACTTCACCCTACGCTTATGGGCTAATTTTGTATAAAACTAGATTTTCAAGAATTTTCTAAAATTTTGGAAGAGGCCTATGGTTGGAAATCCTTTCGTAGTATCTTCCATAGTAATATACAACACTACAGAGAAAAAAAAACACATAGAAATATAGAAAATTTTAGTAGAAAGCATCACATTTATCCACTACATCTATTTCATTAAGCATTTAAGTGCAAATATCTCATTTAAGCAAAAACTAGTAAAGATGTCCATAATGTTTTCAATAATGATCAGTTTGGGTATGAAAATAAGGCTAATAATTATCAAAATATAGCCTATTTTCCTAGCTCATAATTCCCCCCAACTAACTCAATTGCATGTCCTCATGCAATTTTTCACCCTATCAACTACCACTATCAATCCCTCTTTTTCTTGACTATTTTCTTAACAATCTTGGCTGAAGTGGTTGGTGTTGTTTTAGCTGGAGGAGGTGCTAGTTTAGATGGAGGAGATATTTGCTTCTTTGCTAAATATTTACCTTTTTCTAAACTACCTGCATGTTTGAGAATATTTTTTCCCGCATTTAGGCCTTCTTTTCCTACACTTATACCTTTGACCCATTTTTGTTTTCATGTTTTCAGTTCTCCTAGAGCATAGTTATTTTTAGAAATATTCTTGGGTCTCATTTTAACTCCTAATGTTGTAGTCTTTTCTATAGTTGCAAGTTTTTCATGTTTCTATTCTGGAGTTGTCTCCTGCTTTGGTACTAATTTCTCCTCCACTCTTCCTTTACTCGTTTTCCCTTTCTTTGAACTTGCTATAGATTTAGTAACAAGTGAAGGAGTTGATTTTGTTGCAACAACATTTTTTGTTGTTCTATCAAAGGGTTTAGTCTGAGCATATAATGTTTACAAAGTTTTTTTTACCTCCAAATCCATGAACCTTATTTCCAAATCTATCATTTTCTCACATGTTTCCTTTTTAAGCACTATTAACTCCTCTTTGAGTTGTTGCACCAATATAGTTGTGTTGTTTTCTTGGTCCATGCTCCTCTTGTTGTTATTTTTTAATATTTTACCTTTTTATCTAGGGCTCAAAATCCATTTTATTGGACTCATCAATATTTATTAATTTAGCCCTCCATTCTAGAATTTTTTAGGCTAACTACTTCATAAGTGAAGCCCTAGTTCTAGGAAGGGAAAACCTATTCTTTGGTCTTTTAGCCTTAGGAGTTTTCTTGAATTTTATGGATGTCTTGGGAGGTATATTTTTAATAACTAAGTTTTCCTCATCACCCTTCCTTCTACTCTTCCTAACAATAAATGTTTTAGGGTTGTCCTCCTTGTCAAATTCTTTTTCTGATGATTTTAAAGGAGTGGCATTATTAGGTATTAAGTGTGTAGGTGAAAAAAGGGTTAATGGGGACTCATTGATCTCTTCTACATTTGTCTTCTCTTCAAGCCCTTCATCTCCACTTTATTATAGCTCCTCATTATCTATCTCGAATGCTTCCTCTAATTATTATTCCGATTTAGCTTTCTCTTCTGCCTCATTCTCCTCCTCTCGGTTGTTTACCTATTTAGTTTTCTCCTGGTTTCCCTCCTCATTTTCCTACTATGCCTCGTCATATAAATTAAAAACATAGGTTGATGCCACCATTTTACCCCAAGTTACCTTATGTCTACTCTGAATTTGATGCAATATAAGAATTTTGATTAACCTTGGGTGAGCAATGGCCTATTCATTACCATTTTTCACCTTTCTAGTCATAGTTTTAATGGATTGTTTCAAATAATAGGGTAGGTTTATGTAGTGTTCTAGATTTACAAAATTCTTAAGGGCTAACAAAAACTCAATGTGATGCCCATAGACCATTGTGAAACACCCTTCCAAAGTAAAGAACCACATAATGGCTATGACTATATCTTTCCATACAAGTGGAAGGGAGGTTAAATAAATACCTTTAATGGTGTTATCTTCTACTATATTGAACCTCACAAAGATGTCCAATTGCTTCACCACTTCCATAATATTGATATTATATGTTTTGTACCATTTCTTACCTTTATCTGGTAGCTCCAAAATACTTGTGATATTTTTTTGGACACCTCCACAGTTACTCCATGGCTAATATGGGCCACCATGCTCTTTAGGTTCAATTTTTGTGTAAAATCTTGAGCCACAACAATTTTGTGTCCTTGAAAATTTTGCATGGTCTGGTACATAATATTTCTTCTTGTGTATTGTCTAAGTTTGAAATTGAATCTCTCGGCTTGGGATTAAAATTTCTTCCTACCCCTCCCCCAATGTCTAAGGAGTCCATTATTAAGGAATTCTCTGCTTTTTATAGACAACTTAGACTTGAGTGGTTTTTTGGACCTAGAGGTGGCCCCCCAAAACCCATCAAACCTATTGATCCCTTCCATGTTCCTAACCCAGGCTTCACTCCTTCTGAACTTTATAGGCCCCTGGAAGACATCATTCAGTTGGGAGAGAACTTTATTAAAAATAAGCTCAATGTTGTCAACCCTGTCCATCCTCGAGCTTTTCCCTCCCATATTTGGTCTGCCATTTGCTCTCTTGATAATGATAACTCCATCATCATCAAGCCTGTAGAAAAAAACTTAGGTTTTTGTGTTTTGTCTCATGATTGGTATGTCTCGAAAGGTCTTTCACAGCTCTTAGACAAAAATGTTTATTCCTGTATTTCTAATGTCCCTTGGTCAGACATATTTTTTCAACTTCAAGACTTGTTAAACATGGCCCTCCACAAAAATATTGTCTCAAATAACCATTTTAAGTTCATGCTACAGGTCAAACCCTCTTCTGCTCGTGTTTGTGTTTTTTATTTACTCCCTAAAATTCATAAGCCTCAGATTTTTGGGAGACCTATCTGCTCTTACTGTGGTTTTATGCTAGAACCCACTTCGAAATGGCTTCATCACCTCCTTCTACCCATTCTTTTGGAACAAAATAATAACTTAGTGGATTCCATATCCTTAATTAAGGACTTATGCATCTATTCATTTCCTCAAGATGTAATTTTATTTTCCTTTGATATTGAGAGCTTATATCCTAGCATCCCAACTACGAAAGTTCTGTTAGCTCTTCAATATTTTTTGAAGGATAAATTTAATCTAGCTAAGACAAAATTCATCATTCGGCTTGCAGAACTAGTGTTAACACAATTCTACCTGGAATTCAAGGGCAAAATTTATAGACAAATCAAAGGAACAACCATGGGGAGTAACTTTGCAGTAGTTTATGCTTGCATGTTTCTTTGCCATCTTGAGGAGCAAGTTTTTGTTAATGTTTCTATGGATAATATTTTGTTCTATAAAAGATACATTGATAATTCCATTGGTGTTTAGCATGGCTCAAGGGAAAAACTTGACAGATGTTTGGCCACTTATGGATCTTTCTACCCGAGAATTAAAATATCAAAATCTATTTCAGATTCAGAAGTGACTTTGTTGGGTACTATTTTTTTTAAAGGGCCTGATTTTGTGCATACAGGGATTTTGTGTACAAAGTTGTTCTAGAAACCAATGAACACCTATCAATACATTCCAGTATCTTCTCATCATCTTGTCCACCAACAGAAGGCCTTCATTTTAAGTGAGCTCAATAGGTTCTTAGTCATAGAAAGCTCAAGAGAGAGCTTTATTTATGTTAAAAATAAGTTTTTTAATAGACTTAGAGCTAGAGGGTATAAGATTAATTTTTTGCTTTCACTATTTGAAAAATTAAAATTTGATGGAAGATCCTCTCTCCTAGCCAGAGTTCTTGAAAGAGTTTGCATGCAGACAAGGCACCAAAGTCAAACATGTTCCACTTATTTTGAAGTTAGACAATTGTGATTTTGCCAAAAGTTTGCACTTGGGAAAAAATGTTATTTCTCCCATGTTCAAAAAGTGGAGTAAGAATAGGCAGCTTAAACATATTGCACAAGCAATCATCTGCTGGAGGAATCACAAACCTCTCAGATCCTATCTTTGCAAGAATAAAATTTTGTAAAGGGATTTTTTCTCCATCTTGTTTATCGCATTTTTTAATGCACCTTTGTAATAGGGTGGGTGTTTTTTTGGGGGGTTGAGCCTGGGAATATTTAATATGTATTTTTTACCATTTTGTCTATAAATCTACAGTTTGTATTTAATGTTTGGGAGTAATTTTTTATCCCACATACATTATTTTTTGGCTCCTATCTAGATTTAGGATTATAAAAAGAGGATATTGTACCCCTCTAAGACTCACACTCCACTGATGAGACCCAAAAGGTCGAAACGTGTTCGAGTTTTTTAGTTGTATAATTCCTTTTTTTGGAATAATTTTTTTTTCAGCATTTTTGTTCCTTCCTAACTCATTATTTTTATCTTTCTCTAAAAAACCCATTAATTTTTTTTTTGTTGTGGTTATTATGCTCTTCACTTGTCGCGTAACATGATCTGGTAAACCAAAAATACTCCAGCACTAATAGTATGCTCTTCACTTGCTGTGTAATACGATCTGATGAATCAAAAAATAGCACATGTTTTTTTTAATAGAGTACTGCTACACCATGTTTCCTTCTAAGCTTGGTTCTATAGCTTCCAAACTAGTTTCCTCCACATGTTTCATTGCACCCACATATTTTTAACTAAGAAACAAATAATTTTAGTAGGTAATGGATAAAAAAATTGTAGGAAAGGCTTGGAAATGTTGATCAATATTAAAATATTAGTAGAGAAAGTGAATTGCACACTAGGTTGCTAAAAAAAACTTGACAATGGGTTTCTCTTAGCTCGATCATGATGCATAGTTTACTCAACAAGGCATGCAAAGATGAAGCCTACACATCAATTTTAAGTGACATAGAAGATTAATTTTTTTTCCCACAGTAGGATGATGATGCATGGTAAATTGAGGTTTGGATAATCTCACATGGGTGAAGAAAAGTATAAAGCATGTGACGATGAAGGGAAATATAAGGCATGTGACACATTAAATTTTTTGTTTAAAAATCCTTATCCAAGCGTGTATTATGATGATAATTTAGAATGTGAGCAAGGTATGGGGCAATTTTTGTTTTAAAATGGCCAAGTGTCAACAAATAAATTTTACTAATAGCCCATGACACTTAATAATTTCCTTGTAATATCCATATTATCTTTGTCATATTTACATATGAGCATGTGCCCTGAGATTTAGCCATCCATGCTCCTAATTACTAGCTTATGGAAATCCACATTTGCATGTGAGTGTGTACCCTGAGATTTAACTACCCACACTCCTAATTACCTCAACTCATGGAAATCCATCTCATTTTGATTTTCTGTCCATATTGAGTGCACCCTTACCAACTCATCATTCATGTTGAGTAAGTAATTCATGTGTTGACTAGACTCCTACCATCTACTATCACAATAGTTTAATGCTATTTTATGGTGAATGGTCAATATTTCTTGGCCATCATATGAATGTGTTGAACTCCTTGTTTCATAATAGACCTTTTTGCAGTACTCCTTCAGACTTAGTCACCATATTGAATATAAATGCTAAAAACAAATTCTTATGACCATTCCCTTCCCCAAACTAAAAATTCTTCCACATCCTTAGGGAAGAGTAGGACAAATAGGGTAGAACAAATATGAGAGAAGGAATTCAATGAACCATATCTAATATTATTTACAAAAAAAAAATATATACAACTTAAACCAAACATTAAATAATGAGAGAGATACCTGAAATGATATGCTATTTTCTTATAGCAAGGTAAGCATTATTGGAGGTCAAGAGTTGCATGCTTCGAAGATGTCCATATACAAATTCAAATTTCTCAAAACTTGTCATCATGAAGAGTATGTAATTTGGTGTCTTTTTCTTTGTTTTTTGTAGACAATCCCTGAGAGGAAGCTAGTTTTCAAAAATTGCCTATCCATTTGCACTAGCAAGCTAGTTTTCACAAATGGATATTCTTTTTGCAAGGATGAAGAGCCAGGAAAATTGATTTTCATCTTCCTCCTTGATCCTATAACATTGGAAAAGGTTTTCACCATATGAATTATTACTTTTTTCATCATTTTTCTAATTTTTTTCTTCTGAAGAAGAAATATCAAGTGCTGATAGAGGGCTACAAGTCAAAAATGAATTGCATTTTTGCTTGTTAAATGACTTGTTTAATGAAATCTGACTTGGAGAGAGGTTTGCAATATAGGTTCAATTTATGGCCATTGAAAGTAAGCCATGAGAGACATCATAAATGATTTTTAACTTGACTGTATCATTACCATATGCTTCCTCAATTTCATAAGGGCCCAACCATCTTGTACGTAGCTTCCCTTTGAAATATTTGAACTTGAAATCATAGAGTAAGGTCCAATCACCTGCTTGAAAAGTCCTTGGAATGATATGTCTATCATGACATTGCTTTCATTGTGATTATAATAACTTAGTATGCTAAAGAGTATCACAATGAACTTCCTCTAATGCATTCAGTTATAAGATTCTTTCTTTTTTAGCAGTAGTGAGATCAATTTCAACCTTTAGTGCAATGCATAAGGTCTAAATTTCAAACTTAATTAGCATGACAATTATCTTCCCATAGACCTTTTCATATGGTGTGAGCATTATTTTTGACTTCTAAGTAGTATTGTAAGCCCATATTGCTTCCCTTAGTCTATGCACCCAATCTACCCTGCATGTAGTAACAATTTTTGTTAAGATGTTTTGAAGCTCCCTATTAGTAACGTCCACCTGACCATTAGATTTAGGATGATATGGTGAGGATTTTCTATGGTTCAACTAATATTTATATATAAAATCAGCTATCATATCAGAGATGAATTATGGTCATTCATATATTACAATATTTCTAGGTGTTCCAAAATGTTGAAATATATTATCATACAAGAAGTCAAAAACCTTTTCTTTTTAGGCATGTTGTAATGCCTTCACTTTTTTCCATTTTGTGATATAATCCATGCACACCAATATGTATTCATTAAATTCACTTGCAGGGTTAATAGGTCCAACAAATTCTAACCCCCACTTCTTGAATGATTCTAAAACCAATTTAAGATGTAGAGGTATTTCTATTTAAGGAGTTGGTTTGTCCATTCTTTGGCATGGATCATATAAAGATACTAACTTTTGCATCCTAGTTCATGGTAGGTCCATAGTACCATATTTTCAAGATCTTGTACATGGTTCTCTTAGTAGCAATATGTCCTCCACATGGTTCATCATGAGCTACATGCAAGATGTCAAAAGTATCTTCTTCTTGCACACATATCTGAATTACATGGTCAAGATAGAATTTAAACAAGAGACCATCTAACCAAGTGTATGGAGCACTTTCATGGATGATCTTCCACTTTTTGTATGGTGAAAAGTGATATGGCACTTTTCCTATCACCAAATAGTTAGCAATATCTACATACCAAGGTGAGTGTACTAAAATAGCAAACAAATATTCATTAGGAAAGGAATATTGCACAAGTTCTAGATCATTTTCCATATGTCATTTAGAAATATGGTCAACCATTACTTTTTTTACTAGGTTTGTCCAAAATAATAATGTTAATTTTTTGCCAAAATAACAACCATCTAACAATTCTACCACTTACTACAACTTTATTCATAAGATACTTAATTACAAAATGATTAGTATGGGAAAACATTTTATATCCATTAATGTAATATCCAAACTTGTTTATGGAATAGACCAAAACAAGAAACTCCTTTTCAAAGACAATATAGTTTAGTTCTGCTTCATTCAAGTTTTTTCTAACATAATAGATAGCATAGGGTTGTTTTTCCTCATTTTGAGTGAGTACTACACCTAATTCTTGGTCTAATATGTTAGTATGAATATGGAAAGGTAAATCCTATTTTTTTCCTCTCAATATTGGTATTGTGGTTAGCTTTACCTTAAGATCTTCAAAATCTTGTTGATAGTCATCATTCCAATAAAACTTGTGAGCTTTAGTCAATAGTTGAAATAATAGAGCAATTATCCTGTTGAAGTCTTGAATGAACCTTCTATAATAGCCTGCATGTCCTAAGAAGCTTCTAATTTCCATTTGACTTGTGGGTGATGGAAGAGAGTTTATGACCTAAATTTTGGCTGGATCTACCTTGATGCCATATATAGAAATATAGTGGCCTAAGACAATGCCTTTGGTCATCATTAGATAACACTTTTCATGGCAGAGAGATATTGTTTCCTTAGAATATTTTAAGGACCTATTTCAGCTTGTTTATAAATTTTTCAACGGTATCACCATAGATATTAAATTCATTTATATAAATCTCTAAACAATCACGATTGAGATCAACGAAGATGGAAATTACAACCCTTTGAAAGGTAAAAGGTGTATTATATAACCCAAAATATAATACACAATATGCATATGTTCCTCAAGGGTATGTAAATGTGGTCTTTTATTGATCCTCTCAAGCTATCCTAATTTTTTTGTATCCACTAAAACCATCTAAGAAGCAAAAACACTTCTTTCATGTGAGAGTGTTAAGAAATTGATGAATGAAAGGCAAGGGAAAATAGTATTTCTTAGTAGCCTTATTGAGTTCTCTATAATATACATAGACTCTTGATTTTCTATTCTTCTAAGGTACAATTACCAATGGATAAACCCATTGACTATCTGATATGGGATAGATGAAACCAACATCCAGTAAATTTTTGAATGTCTTCTTTGACCACTTCTATCAAATCAGGATTGAATCTTCTTTGAGGTTGTCTCACTAGGTACATCCATCACTTATAAATATTCTATGTGTGAAATTATATTTATGTATGCCCTTCATTCCATTGTCATCCCAAGCAAAATCTTGCTAATGATTTATCAACAACTATACAAAGATTTCTCTTGGAATTGTTGCAAATTTCTATTGATGTTCAAAGTTTTTCCAAGAGATACTTCTATTTGTTTGTAGTTTTCACTATTGGCATATATGCCTAATATGTCCTTCAATAAATTATTTAAATGGCATCAATGTGGTAGTAATTGATGAAAAGTTGCAATGTTTTGTGTAACTTGAGAATGGTAAGTAATGAGAGGACAATGTGGAAGACATGGTAGTTGTGAGCTACTAGGTTCTATTGGTATAAGTTATTCAGAGGTAGAAGTGGTATCATTTGTGAAATCATCATCATACACTTCTTCCTCAATATTATGCTTTTGGGTAGTTATCATGGCTAATGATTGAATGATTTCTCCATAATTTGGTTCATCAAACCATGGATGCTCATGGTAAATACTTAAGATTGCAGGTGAATAAAGTTTTAAAGTTTTTTTAGGTATGCCATTAAAATGGTCATAATTATTGTATTGCAACTAATAAAAGCATCTTATGTTGTCATCCAACGTCTACCTAGTATTAAAGGATGTCCCCTAAGTGAGGTTTTAATTTGCAACACTACAAAATATATTGGATACTCTGAAGGAGGAAATTGTAACCATAATATCATCTAGATTCCCCTCTGGTTTCATTGTTGACCTATGTTCCAATTACGAGACAGTGAGGGTAGGTCTTAGATCCTATAATTTTAACAAAATCATGGTGTCCTTTGTCATCACATTAATTGTTGTACCTAAATCAATCAAAATATTTTGAAGGCTAGTTTGGCCTATGCATAGTGTAAGAGCAAGTACCCTAGGATCCATGTGTTTTGGCAAGAGAATTTTTCTAGGCATCAAATAAGAAATTTAACCCATGACATGTATGGTCTTTGGTTCCTTTATTTTCCTTCCCAAATGCTTGACACACAACTCTTTAATGGTCTTGGCATAAATTAGAACATATTTTATGGCTTATAGGAGTGGAATTTTCACATTGATATTTTGCAATTCTACCATAAGATCAAAATCATTTTTGGGTGGGTCTTTTTTAATCATCAATATTTGAGTAAAATTAGCCTTTGTTATATTTTTAGAATGTTTTATAGGTTAAACCCCTATAGGTGACTTAGTCACACTTGTAGGTTGTTCTACAATAGGCTAGTTTACAGTTTTCTTTGGAACAACAAATTAAATTGTAGGTTATATCATGATTTGGGGTTTAGTTTCCTCTTAATTTATGATAAGAGGTACAACATCAAGTAAAAATATTCTTGACTTGAGCTATTTTTCATTACAATTCAATGAATTGACTAGATAAGTGATTTCAAATTTGTAGACTAATTGTTGGGCAAGTCTATTATTAGGGTTAGGCACTGATTGAGAAAGAAGAGGAGCTTGTTTTAGTAGTGCAGGATTGTTAATTCATTGTGAAAGAGGTAACAATCATTGTTGTTGATGTTTTTGAGAAAATTGTCCTCAAAATTGTGGTGTATTGGACTGATATTGTTGTGGGTATGATCATTATTGGCCTTTTCAACTTTGTTGTGGATAATATTGATTGGACCAATCAAGTTGTGACCAAAGTGGAACATTATTAGACCATTGAGACCATTGGTACCATTATGGATTTGACCAATTATGATTATAATGCTAAAAATTAGAACAAGAATATGGATTAGGTATACCTAAATATCATCCTATGGATTAGGTATACCTAAATATCATCCTTAGTTGTCTTCTTGAAATGGCCTCCTTTGTGCAATAAAGAAAACATCTTCTTTCCTTGAAAATTTGGTTCCTTTAACATTGTTTTACTGTAGATAAATGTTGGCAGTCCTTCGTTGAGTGTTTTTGGTCACAAATGCTACAAATATTGGTCTTGTCCAAAGGATAGTCACGTAAGGTATGTTTATGCTTTTAGTAAGTACAATAGACAACTTCCACCTCATGTTTCATTTGTAGAAAATCCATAGAAGAGGTAAAGGTGTCAAACAAATTTGTTTTTAAATCTTCCAACATATTACTAATTTCAACTCTTGTAAATCCTACATTGGTTATAGTTGGCTTATTATTGTGTAAATATGGGCCTTTTATGAGATTAATTGGTACACAAATCTATAATTCGATGGAAATAAATATTAAAAATATTCTCTCCTCCCATTAGATTTAGAATATCAATGATCTCCTCTTTTAAACATTTTATAAAAATAGTTCTCAATAAATCATAATCCAACTTAATGTTACCTCTCTTCATTAAAAATTGAAATATTTTGATGTAGTCTTCAAGCGCTTCACCTTCTTTTTGAGTCATATTGAAAGTTTCACTCTTACGATCTCTCACATGACAATAGTCTTGGCATTTATCCAAGAAAATTGCCTTCATTCCATCCTCACCTTCCCATGTAGTTACAACATTTTCACCCAAACCCATGAACCAACATAATGCACCATATTTTAAAGAGGCTATAAATAATTTCAAATTTTGGGCATTTGTGGTGTCATCATATGTGTGACAAAGTACTTCAAACTCAAAAAGGAACATGTCAGGATCTTTAGTATTCAATCCTCTAAAAGTGGGTATGGATGATGGAGAGATATTCTTCTTATACCCATTACTAACATTAGCTTCCTCTACCCTTGGGAGGTGTATAGGGAACTTGAAAGTACTCTATGTCTAAATTGGTTCTTCTTCAGCCATGTAGAAATCCCACAAAGTCCACAATCATTGAGTGTGAGGTCTTCTTGGAGTTGTAGAGTAGCAAAAACCATATGTCTAAACATGTAATATGAAATCAAATTGACAAGAAATACCATGTAACCATAATGACAAAGAAATATATAAAATAGGGTGCCCTTTTCATTAATACTTGAATATTTATTTACAAATCAGTTACAAAATATCCCTCTTAGAAATTACACCAATTTGATACAAATTATAAATGATAACCCCACAAGGGTAGGTGTAAGTCATAGAGTCTTTTCTCTCCCAAAATTGATAATGGAGGGTTTATTTGTGACCTCCACTTGATGATGTAAATATTGAAGAATATTTATAATGAAGAGCTCCTAATATGACTTGATACCTGCACACAAAAGCATTTACAAGAAATCAATAGCAAATGTGGAACCTCTTAGGATGAGGTCCATTTCCATAGTAAGAAAATGAAATGAAAATGCTGATGCATGAAAAATGTATTGAAACTATGCTAAAATAGAAATTAAGAACTACTAAAGCTACTATAATTAAAAAACTTAGAAAATCAGATTTTATAAAGAGGTCATCGTAGGGTACAGTGGCTATCTCTATTAGTTGTCAAAAGGTCTAGCAGCTACACCTGTGGATTGCTTTAGGGTGAAGCAACCAATAAATAGAGAGCATGTTCTTCATGCTCGATGCGGGATGACATCTAATTTGATCTGCAGATGAGCTAATATTCTTGGTGCATTCGTAAAGAATGAATTAAAGGTGGAAATTGACTTGAATTAAGGATGAATGATGGTGAACAATGGTGGAATTTTCTCTTCAAGCTCCAATGGACTCCATTTATGTGAATGCAAGCTTCATGGTTGGATTTGGGTAGCACTTTTTTGCATATGATAGAATGTTCTATTCGTTACTCAAACTGGTAGCACTTCTTATGGCTAATTGATGATCTTTTTCATGAAGGCTTAGGCTCATTTTATAATATTTAAAATTGAAAATATTGGCTTGCAAGAGAATCCAAGATCAAAATTTGGTTAGGCTCTAGGTAACCCAAATATCACTTCTAGAAGCTTCCCATGGTTAATCATTATGCGCAACTTTCCCTGTAACTAATTTAGCTTGGCTCGGGGAGCTCAAGTTTGTTACAAGCATGACCATCCTAGGGTAGATTGGATAGGATTGGGAGCCATCATAGGGTCCACCGACCATTAGAGGCCACTCCTGGGTATGACGATTCAAAATCAAAAGGAGTAATCCTTCCAGATAAAGTGATAAAAATCACTATTAAGCCTTGATGCTACCCTAAGTGGGTCATATGGCCTGAATAGGTGTCCATATAGGCAATATTTCCAAAATTATGTATTTTAGGTTTCTACAGATACCTCTTTTTGAGACGTGTTGTGTGAAAGCACAATGCTGAGAAAAAATAGATGACATAAAACCGGATTGAAAATTGATGTTGATCATTGATTTAGTCAATGTTAAATACCCTACTCATGAAAGAGCATGCATATCTGAGTCATTACTTCAAAAAAAATTGAAGAACTTGAGTTCTTGGTAAACTTTTCAGCCATGGAGTAAACACAGGGGTCTATAGATGTCATGTTTCAAGCATACCAAGTATTGGTTTAGTTTAAATTTTTGCTTATTTTCTACCCCAAGGAGGGGCATGATTGTCTCTAGTAATGATTCATAGAAAAACGTAATTAACATGATTAAGTATTTTATTATTGACTTTGATTATAAATGTTATGATTATGACTAACCCCTAAAGTGTTGCATTTATGAGGAGATGAAAAATTATGAAAGCTACGAGTCACTTGACCAATATGACTTAATTGAATTGACCAAAGGTATAGGCTTCTTTAGATATTTTTTAATTTGACCAAAGGAAACTAGGAATATTTAGAATCTTTTGAGCTTGACCAAAGGAAACTAGGCATCTTTGAAACCTTTTGAAATTCACCAAAGGAAACTAGGCATATTTGGAACCTTTTGAAATTGACCAAAGGAAACTAGGCATCTTTAGAACCTTTTGAAATTGACCAAAGAAAACTAAGCATATTTGAAATATTTTTAAATTGACCAAAGGAAACTAGGAATATTTGGAACCTTTCTACACTAATCAAAGGAAACTAGGCATCTTTGGAACCTTTTGAAATTATCCAAAGAAAGCTAGACATATTTGGAACCTTTTTAAATTGACCAAATGAATCTAGGCATTTTTTAAAATTGACCAAAGGAAGCTAGGCATCTTTGGAACCTTTTGAAATTGAACAAATGTATCTAGGCATCTTTGGAACCTTTTGAAATTAACCAAAGGAAACTAGGCATCTTTGGAACCTTTTGAAATTGACCAAATAAGACTAGGTATATTTGGAACCTTTTGAAATTGACCAAATAAAACTAGGCATATTTGGAGCATTTTGAAATTGATATAGCAAGGCAAATGGTGCAACCTTTTAAAACTAGTATGTTGATTTGTGAATTGATTGTATGTGAGGCAAAGGGTGCAACCTTTTGGAACCCAACAATTGATTTGTTATGATTAGATGTGAGGCAAAGGGCACAACCTTTTGGAACCTAGAAACTAAAATGCTTGGATTTGATGATTGGATTGAATCAAACCTTGGATTAGGAATGCATGTTGCCTTGATTGGTTAATTAGAGGAAATATGATATTGATAATGCCCTAGTTGATATGAAAATATCTGTGTGATTTGTAATTGTGAGATTTTGGACCATTAAACTCTATTAGATGTCCAAATTAAATCTCATGATGCTAACAAAATGAATGCATTTATTCCCATTTAAATGCTATCCTGGGGTACAATGGTCATAGTCTACAAATTATGAGGCCATCCTATGGTACAGTGGTCATATCGAAAAGTGACTACTCCACCCTAGAGTGATCACAAAAATTAGGAAATATAAAAGGAAAGTTTTCAAATTTTTATTGTCATTGTTATAGTTGGTAGTGAGAGAAAAGTGAGCTCTAAGGTAGAATGGAGATATTATAACAAAGAACACTGCTAAAATTGCTACAGATAACCATGACAGAACGACTTAATCCTTCTCATGTGAATTTCCAATGTAAAAGGAACCTCACTAAGTAATGGGCCAAAATGAACCACACTAAACCATTGGTAAAGAACCTCACCCTAGCTTAGGAATGTAGATTAGGCTAGCTTAGTAGGGTAGGTTAATTTTTTTAGCATTTTTAGGATGGGAAGTGACCCCATGTAGGTGCCACTGTGGGGTTATTCTGGGTAGGAGCAGCTCCCATTTGGCGAGAAGGAGGCCATCATGGGGTATGGCTGCCACATATAAATTCTAATGGTTAAAATTTTAACCATTGGGGTGGTCATCCTATGGTCCAACGGTTGCACCTAGTTGCCATGGGGGCCCAAAGCATCCTCTTGACTTTAGGAATTTTTTTATGTTTTTATTTTTTGGATTTTGATTTTTTTTTTTTGCATTTTTGTGTTGATTTGTGTTTTTGTGCATCGAACTCTAATATATTGTGCTAGGGAACCTACCCTATTTATTGATCTACGGAGAGATCTTAATGATGATGAATAGGTGTGGTTTTGGATGATCAACCTCAAAGGTAGTGCATTTACTGACAGTGATGTCGAATCAAGCATATCTCCTTGGGATAGTAGCACCAACACTTTCCATCTCTCAACTAGTGAGATGATGGTGATGTTGGAGGATATCTATAGGATTTAAAGGATCTCTATTGAGGTATGAGCCATTACCTCCATTCATATTTAGAATCAGTTGAGGGTTATGTAATAGATCTTTGGCGATAGGGGAGATGAGGCTTTGATAGGGTTGGAACATGGTAGGATTTTAGTTAGCTCATGGTATGAGGATGATGTATTCTCTCAACGGTAGCCTATCATGATGTATATCATCTCCAATTTCTTATTACCCAATTCATCAGATGCTAGGTTCCCTTGGAACCTCCTTGACATGGTGTAGGACATGTTGGAGTGTGGTCTACAATAGCTACTTATCATGGCATGGGGGAGTATGCTTCTAGCACACCTATATGATGAGTTGTACGAGATATAAAATAGGTGTAGCATATTAGTGTGCAATCTATTGCTTTAGGTATGGGTATGGGAGAATATCTAGGTGGATCCACCCATAATACTACCAATACCCCAATATTATCTAGGGGACACAAACATGGGGTATGCAGCTCGATGGTTGCAGAATCAGGAGGTTGGTTAGAGTCAACCACATGCAGGCTGATTGGTGCACTACGTTGAGTCATTGGATAGACTACAGTGTGATCAAGTCATTTAGAGGTCTTACTTAGATTTCCCTAATTGGATAGATGCTACATAGTATCTAGCTAAAGTCAGATATGAGATATGGCTCATTAGAAGTCATGGGACTAAGTGAGAGTACTTCCACTACTCTCAAGTGACTCATTAGTTTAGAATCTATCAAGATGTGCTAGAGGAGCTAGTTCTCTATTATTGTCATAGCAATGAGAAATAGCCTAAGGTATCTCGAGTGGAGGCATTAGTAGATGAGGAGGACCTTGTAGTAATAGAGACTAGCTTATTGTATCTAGGGACCAACATAGAGTATGACACTTGGTGAATCACCCGATTATGGTAGGATGGTGGTCTGATGGGTAAGCATACAATGAAGCTAGTGAATGAGGGTGGAGATGGTGATGAATGATGAGTGTATTACAAGACCAATGGGGATTGGGAATAGGTTGTAGTATAGACAGAGGAGCCCCAAGAGTAGGGTGAGGGTGATGAGTATGACCCTACTAATGATATGGCTCAATTGAGAGTGCAGCTAAAAAATATAGAGGTATGGTTAGAAAAGTGGGAAACTACTCTCACTATAGTTTAAAGTCATCTTAGCAGCATATAGTAGTTGTAGATAAAATGTTTTGAGGATAAATATCTCTTCAAGGTCTAGTTGAACACTATGTAGATAGAGATTGATAAAGTGACTGCAAAGAGGGATACTCTCCAGACTTAGTTGATAGCCACATAAATCGATAGGGATGCTAGGAAAACCAAGAGGGATGCTAAGATAGTAGAGAAAGACGCTCTATAGGGTTCAATTGGCTGCTATAACTATAATTTCAAGATAGGTTATAGCAGGTACCCAAGCTGCAAGGGATGTGATAGGGTTGTAGATTGAGGCAGCTAGACTACAAGATCTAGTTGGTTAGTATGATGCTTAGTATGAGTCTGATGGCACACATATTTTGCAACTAGAGGGGTGGATGGTGATGCTCTATGGTAATCTACCTAAGTGGTCCATCATAGGAGGATCTCAGAGGAGTCGATGTAGCAAGTCTAGATAGTCCTCAGGGCAACCTAGTCATAGGTACTTAACTCACCCAAAGAGATTAGTGACCAGTGGTTCCAAGTAGCCTCACAGGGAAGAGGTCAAGGGAGGATGTGAGAGCAGCGATGTAGGATTAAAATTTTTGCACTCCTTTCCTATAGGATGATGGATCTGCACCTCAAAGAGGAATGGGAAAATGGTAAATCTACACCTCGGACAAGAGAGACACTTGTGTCGTGTCCTCTTTGGCGATTTGTCGATGGATGGTGGGTTCACCAGGAAGCATTTTGTAGCAACTTTCAAGCCTAGGTAGAAGATGTGTTTGATGAATTCATTTTAATTTTTATCACCTAGGTTGGCCAGAATGAAACTAAACTATTCTATATGTGATTTTTGCAATTTATATGAAGACAAAAAACAGAGAGATAATTAAATGTAGCTAACAAAGTATTTTAAAGAAATTGGAAATGACTTACTCAGTTTCGGATGTCTGATGAAGGTTCTATTTTTGAAGCAGTCCAGAACATCTATAATTTGCTATAATTTCCTACAATTCAACAAAAGCATCTGCAATTGTATAGGATTATCTAAAATCATATGATATCATCTGAAATTAGGTGAAATAATCTAACGATTTTATTTGAAACCTGCAACTGCATAAGTTGATGCCAAAACACAGAGAAATATTGCAAAATACAATATAATCTATTTGGCATTATTTAAATGAATATTTTTGATGACTTAAAAATGGATTTTCATATTTAATCAAGAAGAGTGTGATGAGGACTAGAAATGCCTCATTTTGCACTATGGTTAACATATAAAAACTGCCATATTATTAAATATACAAAGTTAAATTTCTAAATAGTTGATTAGAATATATTAATTATTAATTTTTTACATGATTTTATGTTAGAAAAATTATACCCTTGTTTTGACTATTTTAATTATTTTACTTGTAAAAGGTCAAAAATGAGTATCATGTCAATTTTGATGTCATACTATAGTAAAATTACATTCTGATGGCATGGATAGATTCCTCTCATCAAGAACTACAACTTTTCTTTTTGAAGCAAGTCAATCTGAGTTATATATAAAAATTTATGAAGGTTACATCATTTTGAAGTTCATGCCTTAGTTTTTTTGAGTTGTTAACAGGTGCAAATCTATGTTAAGGGGCATATTGGTTGATCTACTGGGAATGATCCAAAGCAAGTTAAGGAAAAAAATTCATACCAATTATATTTCATAATGGAGATAACACATGACCCATATTTTAAGGCATATGGAAAAATAATATGGAAGTTATGGGGCCCACAAAATGACAGTTTCACATTTCTTGACTACTGGAAATTCTGATAAAAATTTGTGTTAGATGCCAACTTGACAGTAATGCTAGGAGTAATTCTTGAGGAGTTAAGAGTTGTAAATTGAACCAGATATAATTCATACAACCAAGAACATATGGATAAAATTTGGTGTACATTGGAGTTATGAGGCAAAAGTTATAAGCACTCCAAAAGGGCAGCTGGGCATGTTTTGACTGCTGTAAAAAATAGGTGACAGTCCATACAAATTCCAGCCACCTATCACTATGAAGGAAGGCATAGAATTTGTCAATTAAATATGTGGGAAACACTTGGAAACAATTGAGGGAGGCTATGAGTGATGCTTTCTCCACTTGCTAACACTTCCACGTGATCCAGATAGGAGCAACCAGTCAAAAATATTGAATTGCAAAAAATATGGAAACAGTCATACAAATTCTAGCCATCTATCAATAAATAGCATGGCTTGGAATTTGTCAATTCCAGCATGTAAAATCTATATAATTGGTCTTATAAGGACTTAGGATGACTTTTTAGTCAGTCAAAACCACTTTCTTACACATCTGATGCATGGATAAGTGCAAAACTATTACTCTACCTGATATTTCGGAGCAGCTCCGAAATGAGCAGAACAGGACCAATTTTGGTCAAAACTATAAACAGAATGGTCAGAAAGGTGGTAAATTGTGAAATGAAAATGGATCTAGCTGTATGAGGAGTTTTCTCACCCCTTCCAATGGATGATACACAACAAGGAAAATGGATATGCTATAGCATAATAGTTTGTTGTATTTTAGGAAGACTTCTTCAAAACAGTTACTAAATCCCTCAAATGCAGCAACGGAACTGATTGGCATATGTAATAGACTATTATAAATAATAGGCTCCCATGTTGGTTGATCCAGGTAGAGAGGTAGAGAAGTAGAGAATATGATATAAATTATGGTAATAAAGTAGTTTTGTGGCAAATTGCAGTTTTTAGCAGGTTTTCCTGCAAATATTGTAATGTTGCTTGAGACTAAATAAAGTGCAGGATTTCTCATTCATCTTTTGTCCCATTAAATGTCTGAGTGTTTAAGTAGTTAAGAGAGATTTTTTCTGCCTTCTTATAGAACAAGTGAGCAAGGGCCACTTCCAGGTTTAGAAGAAGGCTTATTGGTGACAAGTTTTTCTACAAATTTTGCTACAGCAGATTAGCAAAGACTTGTCATATTTCATTTTCTGTTCTTAGCTGTTTTTTAGTAAATGCAAGTCATATTTGTAGTAGTAGATGTGTGTGCATGGAAGCTGACCACCTAGCATAAGTTTTTCCTATTTACATCAATTATTTCCAACATTTTGATATTATCCATTATGTGATTGATTAGTTGAGTGTGCATTTCAATTCTGCAATTCTTTTTATTTCTGTTATTTTCATTCTGCTAGTGCCATTAGAATTAATTTTTTGCAAAATTGTTATTTTTGTCATTTTCATTTTGCAAAGGTAAATAGGTTTTATTCTTGTTATTTTAGATTCTGCAAGGGTAATTAGTTTTAGTTTTCTACAACCTTTTCATTTCTACACTTCTTCTTCAGCAAATGTAATTAAGACTCTAATTCAGTTCATAGGACTAGTGGTGACACCAAAAATTCCCAAAACTGACTTGTCTCATCAATAAAGCTTATTTTTTTGAATGAGTTGATTTTCAAGCTGCCTATATCTCCTTTCGTATATAGCCTTGGACACCACCCTGGATTGATAATTATAATGATTAAATGGTGTGATTGATGACACTCATCATTTTTGGCATTGTTGTCGGGGACCACAGTGTTGTTAGAAGGTAAACGCAACCCAATAATTATTAATTGTGCTAAGTTGTGAAATTCAGAGTGAAATCTGGATAAATGACTGGTATAAGTAATAATGTTTGGTAAATAGTATTTCAGCCCATTTAGAAAATAAGCAAGAAACCACAGGAAGAAATTTTTTTACAAGAGGTTGAAATTATGTCAAAATTTTCTAAATGTTTGATTTCCAAAAATGTTGGAATTTTCAAAGAATCACAATCATCCACTTCAAGAACTGTAGGATCCTTTGAGAAATTATTACAAGAAAGAAAAATCAGTAGTTCAACACCACTTTCTCTTGACAAATCCATACACTCAGGAAAATTTGACAAGATTTATAATTGTTTTTGGGAACCTATAATGGAAGTGTCACAAGAGAATCTAGGGAGATCTAGTAATGTGTTATATCCTAGTACAACTAGTGCACCTGCCAAAACTTTTCAAAATCCCATTCAATTAGATCTTAATCAATTTGCACCTATGAAGGTCATTTCACATTCAGTGTTACCAACTTTCAAGGGAAATACATCTGAAGATCCTAATATGTTTTTGTTTGAGTTTAAAATTGTATGTTAAGCTCATGATTACACTAATGACAATCAGAATCTCAAATTGTTTTCTTCCACTCTTAAAGAGTCAGCTCTACGATGGTTTATCACCTTAGCACATGATTTAATTAGAACTTGGTATGATATAGAAAACATATTCTTGGAGAGATACCAAGAATATTGTCAAGTCAAGAATCAAAATGATGAATTTCTTACAATGAAAGAAGAGTAAAATGAAATCTTAGAAGACTATCTAGACCGATTTTATTTTTTTCATAAGAGATGTGGAAGTGATGAACCTAAAATTTGCAAAGTCATATTCTTAAGAGCACTGCAAGATAAATTTAGGGATGCATTGGATATCTTAGGGAAAGGAGATGCAAATACACTTAAATTTTAGGAAATCATTAAACTTTGTAAAAATTATTCTCATTCAAGGCATAGAAAAAACAAAACTAGTAGTAACACAAATGATTTGAAAGAATGCATGGAAGAGGTTGATATTTTAGTACATCTTGATAAAGCAGTAGATGAAAATAATGAACCTATTTAACCTTAAATCATCTATTGTTCAAAATGTAATGAGAAGCAACACTCTCTTCATGACTATCCTTTAAACAAAACATTTATACCTGCTACTTGTAGCATTTATCAAAAAGGACACCCCACAAATCAATGTAGTTTGTTACCAAAACTCAAAAGTGTCTTTGAAAAATAGTCTCAACCTATGAAAGAATACAACTTTGTAGGACAAATACAAGGAGATAATTTTCTTAAGTTTCCATATCATAATGCTTCTCAATTTCCTACACATTGGGGAAATAATCCTTGGTAAATGCCATGGTCTACTATAGGTCCACTTCAACAATGTGGCATCAACCACCATGGGCATATTCCCAAGAATTGTCTCAACATGGCTGGATGCAACAAAAATGGAATCAACAACAACCACCATGGTTACAGCCAAAACTGTAGGGATATCAATGGGTACAACAGCAAAAACTACACAAATGGCAGCAACATTATCAAAAATAGAAATCAAATTTGTTGCCCACTCATACCCATAGTTTCTCTCATGGACAACAACAACAAAAGGAAAAACAACCTCTATTTTTAGCTCAACCTATGGCCAATCCCAACAATGTTAAATAGGTAACCCCTGTATCAATGGCTGAATCAAAAAATAAAGCCATAATAAATGCTTGTTATTGTGATAAAACTCAGTTGTGTTCAAAACCACTTCTTGAACATATTCCACTTACCAGTGTAGAAATAGGAGCTAAAAGTAATGAGCATGAAAACAAATATACACTGAAAGAAGAAAAAGAAAAAGAAAAATATGACTCATCAAAGAAAGTACCATGTCTTGAATAGTTTGAAATATCAAAATTGACATCTTCACAATAGGATTGGATAAAGGAATTAACACATTTTATTGTTAAAATCCATTTACTTCAAGCTATTAAAGATGTACCAATCATTAATAATATTATTCAAGAAATGTGTTTTAAGTAATAAGGAAAAAGAAGAAAGTATATCTTGAACCCATACAAAAAGGTGGAAAATCAGTAAACTTGTTTGCAAGAAAACTTACTCCACCTAAGTATGATTGTCTAGGAAGTTCACAATTTCTTGAATCACATAAGGAAAATGAAAAGAATATTTTAGTTTTGGCCTCCATAGTTGTAAAGGGTAATGAAGAAGAGTTGGATTCATCCAAAAAGTTTGTTTTTGCTAAAAATGTTTATATTTTAGATTTTAAAGATGAACCAACTATTGTTCAACAATTATTATGGAATGATGAAAAGCAGAATTTTGAAAAATTGTCACCCATTCCAGTATAAAAAAAAATTCTTCATTTACCACATGAATGTCATCATGATGCTTTACTAACACTTTATGCATCTTTAGCAAGTGGTATTGAGTTTTTGCAGGTACAGAAAAAATATATTTTACAGTTGAATGCATTTAATGAACTTTGGTAGGAAGCACTTCACCAAATAGAGTTCACTCAACAAAACTAGAAAATGTACCATGATGATCACATTAAGAGTAGCAAGGATGAACCAAAGGAGTTTGAGAATGAAGTTGTTCAACTTTATTTTATTGATGATTTAAGGAGGACATTAGTGGTGAATGGACATCTTTTACAGGTGTACCATCAACTACTAACAAAGGTGGAATTTGCTCAATATTTCACACAATTACATTTGCATAAGGTAGAAGAGGCTTCCTCTTTTGGAAAATATTCCAAATGATCATATCTTTGAATCTTGAAAAAATAAAAGAAAAGAAAAATAGAAAAAAAATGAAAAAAAAAAAAAACAAAAAGAAAAGAAGAAAAAAATTGAAAGAAAAAACAAAAGAAAAGAGAAAAATTGCAGCATAAGGCATGTCCCATAAAATGAAGATACATGAGGATATGCATCAATTTCAGCAGAGAGAAGAACTAATGAGGTCAATACTTCATTTTCGAAAATACAGAGACAATGATGACACAAGAAGATTCTTACTACTTGAATGGAAGGAAGGTTGCATCATTGTTGCAAGCTTTTAACTGAAAAATATGTTTTCATACAAAAAAATTGACACGTTTTTGCAGAATAAGGATTGTTCTTATCAAGAATGGGATAAATTCTCTCACATTGCAGCCTCATGAGATACATTCTATCTCATTGAAGCCCTTGAAAAGATGGAAGTTGGCTGAAAACCAAAAATGGCAGCCTCTTCTGATAAAAAAAAAGAAAAAAAAATGAAACAACAAAAAAATATATATGTGAAAAAAAGGAAAAGAAAAAAAAAATGAAAAAAATGAATAATTTAGTAGTGAAAACCTTCTCAGAGGCGCTACTGAATTAGCTTGCACGAAAACCGGTTTTTTGGCGTGCATTGCCTTGTTGATCCACCCATCATTATTCCACCATTGTACAAATTTCACACTGCACATGTGTTATGTTTATGTTTTCAGATATCTTGCCAAAAATCATCAGAAGCAGCTTGTAAGGTGCATGATAAATTTTTAGGACAGTAAGGTATGTGTTTCTTGCATTCAGTCATAGTAAGCATTTAGCATTTAATATATAATCATTGATATTTGACATAAACTATTCATATAATATTGACAAGTTAAAAATTTCAAGAAACACCCCCTTCTGCCCTTAGTTGCATGGAAAATTCAACACCTAAAGATTCTTGTTTACTCCTACTGCAATAAATTCTGAAGCATCTTCAGAACAATAGTCTCATTCTAAAGCAGGCTTCAAATCGACACAAAGTATGCCATAAATTCCTAAAAATGTTGCAAAACAATAAGGCACATTATAAATTGCAAAGGAAAAAAAATAAAGAGCAAACGATAAAAATAAGAAAAAAAAAAAAGGAAAAAAAAGTTGAAAAATTGCAAGGTTGTATACAAAAAAATGAAATACTTGTGCTAATTGAAAATGTTTAGTACAGCAAGAATAAAATTCTCGTGTGGCAAAATATGTTTAAGAGGATAAAACCTGCATATTGCTAGGCCTCATCGGGATGCATGAGGGCATGCATCAGTTCAAGCTGGGGGGGAATGATGAGGCCTAGAAATGCCTCATTTTGCACTATGGTTAACATATAAAAACTGTCATATACAAATTTAAATTTCCAAATAGTTGATTAGAATACATTAATTGTTAAATTTTTATATGATTTTATGTTAGAAATATTATACCCTTGTTTTGACTAGTTTAAGCATTTTACTTGTAAAAGATCAAAAATGAGTATCATGTCAATTATGATGTCATACTATAGTAAAATTACATTATGATGGCATGGATATATTCCTCTCATCGAGAACTACAACTTTTATTTTTGAATCAAGTCAATCCGAGTTGTAGATAAAAAGTTATGAAGGTTACGTCATTTTGGAGCTCGTGCCTTCATTTTTTTCTTGAGTTGTTAACAGGTGCAAATCTACGTTAAGGGGCATATTGGCGGATATACTGGGAATGATCCAAAGCAATTTAAGGAACAAAATTCATACCAACTATATTTCATAATGTATATAATATATGACCCAAATTTTAATGCATATGGACAAATAATCTAGAAGTTATGGGGCCCACAAAATGACAGTTTCACACTTTTGACTGCTAGAAATTCTGGTAAAAATCTGTGTTAGAGGTCAACTTGACAGTAATGCTGGGAGTAATTCTTGATGATTTAAGAGCTAAAAATTGAACCATATGTAATTCATAGAGCCAAGAACATGTGGGTAACATTTGGTGTACATTGGAGTTACGAGGCAAAAATTATAAGCACTCCAAAATGGTAGTTGGGCATGTTTTGACTGCTGTAAAAAACAAGTGACAGTCCATACAAATTCTAGCCACCTGTCACTATGAAGGAAGGCATAGAATTTTTCAATTAAATATGTGAGAAACACTTGGAAATATTTGAGGTAGGCTAGGAGTGACTCTCCACTTGCCAACACTTCCACGTGATCCAGATAGGAGCAACCAGTCAAAAATATTGAATCGCAGGAAATATGGAAACAGTCATACAAATTCCAGCCAATTATCAATAAATAGCATGGCTTAGAATTTGTCAATTCCAGATGTAAAATCTATATAATTGGTCTTTTAAGGACTTAGGACGGCTTTTTAGTCAGTCAAAACCACTTTCTTACACATCTGATGCATAGATAAGTGCAAAACTGTTACACTACCTGATATTCCGGAGCAGCTTCGAAATGAGCATAACAGGATCAATTTTGGTCAAAACTATAAATAGAATGGTCAAAAATGTGGCAAATGGTGAAATGAAGATGGATCTAGCTGTATGAGGAGTTTTCTCACCCCTTCCAATGCATTTCTTCCAATGGATGATACACAACAAGGAAAATGGATATGCTATAGCATAATAGTTTACTGCATTTTAGGAAGACTTATTCAGAACAGTTGCTAAATCCCTCAAAGGAAGCAATAGAATGGATTGGCATATATAATAGAATGTTATAAATAATAGGCTCCCATGTTGGTTGAGCCAGGTAGAGAGGTAGAGAAGTAGAGAAGTAGAGAATAAGGATAGGAATTATGGTAAGAAAGTAGATATGTGGCAAATTGCAGTTTGTAGTAGGTTTTCCTGCAAATATTGTAATGTTGCTTGAGACTAAATAAAGTGTAGGATTTCTCATTCATATTTTGTCTCATTAAATGTATGAGTGTTTAAGTAGTTAAGAGAGAGTTTTTCTGCCTTCTTTTGGAACAAGGGAGCAAGGGCAACTTCCAAGTTTAGAAGAAGGCTTATTGGTGATAGGTTTTTTTGCAACTTTTGCTGTAGTAGATTAACAAAGACTTGTCATATTTCATTTTCTATTATTAGTTGTTTTTTAGTAAATGCAAGTCATATTTGTAGTAGTAGATGTGTGTGCATGGCAGCTGACCACCTAGCATAAGTTTTTCCCTGTTTACATCAATTATTTCCAAAATTTTGATATTCTCCTTTGTGTGATTGATTAGTTGAGTGTGCATTTCAATTATGCAATTCTTTTCATTTTTGTTATTTCCATTATGCTAGTGCTATTAGAATTAACTTTTTGTAAAATTGTTATTTCTGTCATTTTCATTTTGCAAAGGTAAATAGGTTTTATTCCTGTTATTTCGAATTCTGCAAGGGTAATTAGTTTTAGTTTTCTGCAACCTTTTCATTTATACACTTCTTCTTCAGCAAATGCAATTAAGACTCTAATTTAGTTCATAGGACTAGTGGTGACACCAAAAATCCCCAAAACTGACTTGTCTCATCAATAAAGCTTATTTTTCTGAATGAGCTGATTTTCAAGCTGCCTATATCTCCTTTCGTATATAGCCTTGGACACCACCCTGGATTGACAATTATAATGATTAAATTGTGTGATTGACATAACTCATCATAACAGCTTATACTAACAGGAAAAGGTATAAAAAATTGTTACCTATTGATAACATGAGGTGAACACCAGATGCATTATAAATAATAAACTAATCTAATGCAACTTCACTAAAGAAAAGAAGAGAAAATGCAAACTATAGATCGTAATTTCCCCCAAGAGGGCTGCAAACATGATCATCTCTAATCTAGCAAGATTACCTCCAATTAGCACATGATCATCTGCAATCAGGAGGAGATCGTCTAAGATGATCCAAGCTTCTTCGGATTGATGCATAGTGAAAAACTTGCAAGTGAGCTGATAAAAACTATGAAAATGACAGTGTCTAGGATGCTCTTGAAGCTCGTAGGATTTAGGTTCCAGGTACTTGATCAGCCAGGGGGATTGCATTAGCAAAGCATGGGTTTTATAGGGCTAGGAAGAAGTTAGAGGGTTGGGATTCATCCCAATATGGGAGATATCTAGCAGGAGTATAGTTAATAGCCTCAACACACTTATGCCCAGATAAGCTAGGAGGTTGAAACTAATTTGATTGCGCTTTTATTCTTACAAATTTTTGTTTTGAATGAAATCATCTGGATGTTTTTCTCCAGACGATTTCATTCAATTAGGGACGATATCATCAAATCGATGATGATATTGTTCGATGATCAAAACAAAACCTATTTGTGGCACAAAAATCGAGGCAAGTTGTTTAAAATACATTTTTGAGGTAAATTTTAGATATTTAACCTTATTATAACTTGACTGCATCATTTTTAGGGTGTTACATTTTACCCCCTCTTTAGCAAATTTTTCGAGGAAAATGCGTTAAAGACGAGATCGTCATGCTTTACGAAAAAGCAAAAATTTATTCTAATTTTTAGGTGATGATTCTAAATCAAATCATGCAACTAATTACTGTGGTGCCCCTCCAGGTTTTTTTACCCAAATCTGTCGTTTGGTAAAAAACTCAGAAGAAAAAATTATATTTTTAATATATCATTTTAGAAAAATAGGGTAAACCTAATTTCATTTTTATTTTTACTTTTTACTATTTTAGAGCTCTACGGCAAAAATATGGTGGATACGAAGCATAGGGCGACTGCGATGCGGCGAGAAATATAGATAAGGATTATTGACCTATCTTTCAAAATTTGTTATCTTGATTTTTATGTTTCGAATTTAATATTTTCATATTTTAGGGCATCACGATCGTATTTTACCGTGTTGACGAAATCGAGGCAATCAGGACAAGATCGTCTCAATTTCGGTAAGATCATCCCAATGTCAGCAAGATCATCTCATATGATCTTGAAGAATTGGAGGTGATCAAATCCAATTAGGTATGATTCAGCTTTTAGGGCTGAATCGCACTATATGAGACGATCTCATCGAAACGATGACGATCTCATCCAATTAAAGATGATATCATCCAATAATGGGCGATATCAAAATTTGTTAGACAATTTTATTTTTTTTTAATTTTATTGATGTTTTTAATAAGGTTCTAATCCTATTTTTGTTGTTTGTTTTTGTAGAAAGGGGTACTAAAAAGTTGAGAGTGGAAATACGATGGTTTGAGGGATGACTTAGGTGCATTAAACCCGACAGAGTGAGATACACTTGATATCGTTGGTTTGTGACATGTGGTAGAAATACCACAGGTACCTATAGACATGGGGCTATTGACGACCCTCACTGAGAGATGGTATCCGGGATTGTCATACATTTGATTGTCGATAGGTGAGATGGCTCCCACACTAGAGGATGTGTGGAGGATTCTAAGGATCCCAATTTAGGGACGTTATATTTCAAACCTCGATCAATATTGGTCGAGCCATGATCATATTATTCAAAGATGCTAGCTTCATCCTTGAGAAGGGTGGGGTTAACATTGAACAGCTGAGGTAGACTCCAGGTGTGACTCGGTTGACCAGAGTTTTGGCTAGAGTAGTGGGTGGCTTATTGTTATGCCACCAGAGTGGATGTAGAGTGCCATGGTTGCTTTTAGATGTCATTTGTGATATGATGGATCATAGGTACAAGTTTTCCTGGAGACCTTATGTTCTATACCTCTTGTACATAATCCTCCATGGGATCATGTACAAGAAAGGCAAATGCATGGTGTTGACGTCGCTCCTATAGGTTTGGTGCTGGGATCATATCATGATGAGGAGGCTTATAGGGCTCCCACTGATAGAGATCGATGGAGAGAGATCTAGGGTGTTCAACTGGTGGTTGCAGAGAGGCTCATAAAGGAGAGCTAATTTACATGCCTCTCACAGGTTTATAGATGATTTGACTCCAGACCAGATTATCTGGAGGCCATGGAGAGAGCTTCCAGGATGGCTAGAGGATGGATATGAGTTGTATCATATTAGACGAGTGATCTAGATGAGGATGGAGTGGGGCGAGATAGAGCTCCATAGGTATGACAAAGTCCTTCGTCAGTTTGGGCTCTAGTAGGGGATCTCGATGATGAGGGATTATGAGTTTGCACAGATGGTATGGGATACCATGACACTTAGTGGGTCCCCTGACATGCAGAGGTTTATGAGCCATGATGAGGATGATACCCCCATATAGATAGTGGATGGAGATGATGCAGGTGTGGCTACGGGGTATGATGAATGGTATGCCACTATTCGTCCTCCATGTTTGATGAGGGTGAGGGGATCAGTACACGCGGCTATGCATCAAATGATGATATGATGACAGGCTACTATAGAGGCAGGCAGAGGACTAGTTGGAAGAGGACGGATGCCTCCTGGATGGGGATGAACTAGGACACGAGGTGAGCACCTGATCCCCATCGATGATCATTAGGAGTGAGAGGTGCCTACCAGGGAGAGATAGAGGAGAGAGGAGAGGAGGGAGGAGAGGATGCAGATAAATATACCACCTTCGCCCGATAAGGGCAAAGGTGTAGATTTTGGGGAGATCAGTGAGATGGTAGCTCTCCAGGTAGAGAATACCCAATTACAAGCTTGAAATCTAAGTTTAGAATTTGAGGTTGCATGGCTCAGGGCTCATGGTGTAGGAGCGAGTGTGACAGAGCTGGTGTAGTCTATGGTGCAGACCACATTTTATCAAGGGATTTACTTTCAGATGGTTCCTGAGGGCTAGAGACATACATTACCTCTAGAGATCGTGGGGCCTATTAGGTTAGGGTTGTCATCGAGTTCTTCATCTAGATTAACGACGAGTACCCACACTACTCGGACACCCATGGGACCACCCCCTCCACCTCATAGTGGCAGATAATATGAGGCTGAGCGCTTGAGGAGATCTCGGTATTAGATGATATAATATGTGTATATATTTTTTTGTGTATATCATTTTGGATGACGATTGAGTATGCTGATTTGGATATTATGCCATACCAATCATGTTTTGGCGATGTAGATATATTTTTGATATATAGATATATGATTATTTTTGTGATATGACTTTGGATATTTTTTTGATGCTTTGATTTTTTTATTTGATTTTTTTGTTCATATAATCATGTTGTTTTTGAAAATAATTATAATTTTTATCATGCTATAATTAAATGAAAATTGTTTTAACAAAGATGTGTGGATGAATTAATGATAGGAAAAAGGGACTTTTAACAATAAACCTCGAAGGATATTGTCATCGTTACATGACCATTTTGTGGAGTCATCGCTCACTAGGTCATAAAGCTAATCCAAATATGAGGGAAAATATTGCTAAGAGTAAGATGTGCTTAAGAGTCTGTCTTAAGGCTTTTGTAATGGTGGAAAGAGAGATATGATTTGTTTTTAGGATTTCACGTAATTTTATGCATGAAAATTTTAAAAGAGGATTTTCTCTAGGCATAAAATTCCTAAGTGTGATAGATGATTGAACAATTACCTAGAAATTATGCCATCATCGCAAAATTCAAGATGTTCAACATGATAAAATGAAATAGTAAATTTCATTCGTCTAAAGCATGATTTTGTGAAAAATATTTCAGTCATATGGTTTTTGTGGTTTTTTAAAATAAATTGGGAGTAAAAATTTAGAAGGATGACTTGCGCTAGGCATAGAATTCCCAGTGTAAATTTTTACCATCATCGCAAAAGTCGAAAAGAATTTAGAATAGCATTATTGCATGGTTTGTTGGTGATATTTAAAATAAACAGAAAATATGATAAAGATGACTTACACTAGGCATAAAATTCCAAATACATCTAGGAACTATACCATCATCGTGAAAGTATTAATGAAATCCTATTGCAATATTTTTGAAGAGATTTTTAACAAATGAATTTTGACAATTGCAAAAATGTGTAATATTGACTTACGCTAAGCAAAATTCACAAGTATGAAAGTCAAATTTATAATAACCTGAAAATAATGATCTCATAGAGAAGTTGAAAAACAAAATAAGATATGTATAAATAAATAATTGAATGTTGAAAAAATATTTAAAGTTTGAAATTTCGAAGAAATATTTTAATTTATTTCAAAGAAAATTTTGAAATTTATCAAGAACCCAGTGTGTGGATATGAGTTCGTTACCCATATTGATTTATCATAATGACACAAAATATCTCGAAGATCAAATGTGTGTGCTTTGTAATGTTCATCTACCAATTTTGAGTAAGGTATTTTGATGCAAGTAATTTGAATGAACCAATATGTGTGCAAGTGAAGATTCATTAACCATAATTTTTATGCATGTAACCGTACCTGACTACTATGTAAGTCAAGTCATCAAGAGCTAGCTAATCCAGAAGCAGACATAGGTCTATACAAAATAAAGTCGCTAATGTGACATACATGTCGCCACGTCAGGAATTACCCAATGTCAAGCAAGTTGGGTACAAACCACCTATTATGGGACTTACCTCATGATTTTCAAATAATTAAGAATTCCAAGGATTCAAGCTCATTCACCCTTCTTTTCTTTCAAAGGGTATGGGGGAAAATTTTATTGCTTTTCTTGTTCTCTTTTCTTTCTCTTTTTGATTCTTTTCTTTCTAATTTTTCTTGACTTTTTCTATGATCTTTTGATTTTTTTGGATTTCTGCATTTTCTTGGATTTTGAACATTTCTCTATTCTTTCTTTTCATGTTTTTTATGATTTTCTCATTTTCTTCCTAGTATAGGGATACTTGCTCAGCTTAGATGTGGAGCAAGGGATTTTTATTTCAGGTAGGGGTGAGCTTGTCCTTTTGCCAATTTTCAAAGATTCTAGACCATGTGCATGATAGGATAGTAGGGGAAACTTTTCACTTAGGAGACCACAACTACTATTTAGTACCGTTTTTCAAATTTTTAACAATCATTTTAATATGTAAAAAGTGGACTTGGTCCAACAGATCAGTTCCCAAAACTCAAAATGTTATTTAATGCAACAGTGGACTTCGATATAAGAGAGATTTATAATCATAGCAATAAGATAAAAATAATTATTATGTGAGCTTAAAAAGTGCATGGTTCAAGATGACTTCTAATTTATCTGAAATAAAGGAAAATATAACTGCAAAAACTTCAAGAACTGGTAATGCAAATAAAAACATGTTTTTGATGGTTTTAATGATTTTTTATTTTTGTTTGATTTTGAATTGTTATGTGGATTGCTTGAAATGAGGAAATTATATATAATTATATACAATTGATGAGATGTTGGATTTAAGCATAATATCATTTAAGATGCATAATGTTCATGGGTTCCTTAATATATTTCCATATAAGGTTACCAATTGATATGCACCCGATCCAAATTTAGCAGTAATGATGTGTGGTCCATGCCAGTTGGGCTAAAATTTACCTTTATGATCTTTAGTGGAATTAGTGTTCTTTTGATTTTCTTTTAAGACTAGATCGCAAAATTCAAAATATCGATTATGAAATTTCTTTGAATATGCTCGTTTGAGCTTGTTTTGATAGGCACAAAGATGTTCCAAAGCATTGATGTGCTTCTCGTCTAGGATTTCCAGCTAACTAAATATGCTAGCACAATATTCATCTCCTACTTTAGTGTCCTGAAGTAGCAGAGCCAAAGAAGGAACTTCTAGCTCAAACGGTGAAAGCATGCAAAAAAATGGCGTACCGATATGATGCAAACAAAAATAGATATAGATGCTAAGTCCTACGAATGCATGAAGGAAATGACGCAGAAACGAGATGTGAGCAAACAAAGCGGGGCCTCCTTTATTGATATTGCTTTTAATATTATTACAATACGTCCCCCCTCTAGGGCTCAGAATATTTGATACAATTTGTTACATTAATGGATGCCCGAAAGAAGCCGCGCTTCCAAGATCGGACGGTACGCTTCCAACGTCTTTCGCGTGCCCACATTCGAAGTGGGCGGGCTAAAAGTTGCCGCCGCTTGTGTCCATGTGTTCATCATTCCTTGCTGCCCCTCTAGTATTCCTGGTGGTGAGATCCTATGCACAGAAAGACAACAAATCATTAATAGCATATGCGTATCTAGAAAAACATGCAATCCCCAAGGCCTCCAACGGGCGCTTGTGGGATATCAGTGATAAGATTGATAAATCGATTATAGAATGATATATAAATGTAAAGGACAACTTCTAGAATTGGTATCACCTAATTTTGCATCGAAGCGGCATCGGACGGCCCCGTTATGCTCGTTTGCCCGTCGGGGGCCTCTCCAAAGTGAGCGCTCCAATGTCCCACCTATGCTTATCCAAATCACCTAAAACTCATGGGTTAGGCATTATATGTAATTCTAAGACTACCCAGATGCTCAGAATTTGCATATCCTACCTAGATTCTCCTGTATGTGACAGGGGGCGCCCTACGAGCTAGTTAATACATAAAATAATAAAATGATAGTCAAATCATGTCAGAATGAGTTCAAAATTTAATAGAGGCATTAGGATATCATCTAGGACATATTGCAAAAATAATAGTAAGGAAATCATGCACAAATTTCTAATCGCTCCGGGGTGGGATGCTGGGGACTGTCGTAAAACCTACAAAAAGTGACCTTCCAAATGTCCTGCCCAGAGGCCTCCAAAACTCTTGCAAACTTGTGGTTAGACTAAAAACAACATTTTGAGATGACCCAGAAGGTCAGATTTGGCAGATTCTACCCAGGTTATCCTGTATCCGAAGGCGCTCCTTGTAGGTTAGTAGACGCATAAAATGACAGAAACCAGGTCAAATCATGTCAGAAAGCAATGAAATTTGGACAACAGCATAAGTACATTAGATATAAAAGAATGCAAAAAGAATAGTAGCAAAACCATGCATAGATTTCTAATCACTCCGGGGTGGGGCGATTAGGACTGCAGTAGTTTGGGGGGCGCCCGGGGGTGGGACGCCCATCGTTTGGGGCCTAGTTTTGACACCAATCCAAGTGGGATGGGTCCAAAACTTCCTAGGGGGTTGTGTCGATGAGTTTGGGGTGGGATTGTGGCTGATTGCTTGGGTTTTTGGATCTAGATTGCATTCCTAGTGTTCACTCGATAACCTCTCTTCCAGAAGAGAGAGATTAGGGATGTAGGAAGCACAAAGAGGAATGGGGGTATAGTTTGGCAACACTTCGTTGCTCCAAATGCTCCAGCTCTTTTTTTTGGGGTGAGGAGGCTCACATTTTTATAGACCTAAGGGTCTCCTTTGAATGCGCATGCGAGGGCGCCACTTGGCTCATTATGCCTTTTTGGGGGAGAGAAGATTCCTCCCTGATTAGGGGCTCCTTGATTGAGGCCTCCATGATTTGAAACGTTCCCTCACACTCCCATGCCTTGAAGGTGGAGTTAGGTGGCGGATTTGGGCTGCCATTTGTCAAGGTTTGACTTTTTTCTAGTCAAACTTGCTAATCGTCCCACCCTGGAGCGATTGTTGCTAATCGTCCCGGGGTGGGACGAATAGGATTCTAATCGTCCTAGGGTGGGACGAATAGGGAGCAAAGTGCTTAAAAGGTGCAAAACTGACCTCTGACCTTCCAAAACTGATTTGGGAGTGGTTAGGACCACTTTTTAACCTCTGGAGGCTGCCCTAGGGGGTATGTATGCCAATTCGGTCAGTGCTTGTAGTCACATAATCGGATTGGTGTTGTTTTGGTGTCTACAGATGCCCCTTTTTGGGATGCGCTGTGTGTGGTGCAGTGTTGAGCAAAAATAGATGACCAAAGCACTTAATGATTAGGGTTTCTCAATAACCTAACCAAATTTTGATGCCCCAAGTATGGAAAGGGCACGCATTCTTGAATCCTTGCTTCTAATGAGCTAAGGAGCTTAACTCAAGTGTAACCTTTTTTAGTGAGGTGTACTTGATCTTGGACATTGTTCAGTCATGAATAGGCAAAGGGCACAACCTTTTGTCCGAGGAACCTTTTCTTCATGCTTCCATAATGCCAAGTGTTTGTTTAGCCTATGATTATTGCTTGTTTGCTGCCCCAAGCAGGAGCGTGATTGTCTTTGTCAATGATTCTTTGAATGCATGCCATTTCCTTGATTGGGTGTGTATTTGTTGATTGGTGACTAAGTGTGACTACCCCCTCAAGCGACGAATCGATGAGGGAATGACCAAAAATGAGAAAAGCGATGAGTCGCTTGACCCAAGATGACGTTTGTAAGGGTGCCTTCAGTTGTTTTCATTGAACGCTTATTGCAGTTTTCCAACCATCGGACCTATTTTTGGTGGGTTTTGACCCTTTTCTTTGACGCCTATTGGGGTAGAAATTATCAAAAATCCTCCTTCCCGTGGAGCGGTCCGGCTATGCTAGCCTTCTTAGGGAGTAGGATAGTGAGTATTTGTGACCCCGACGATGGTTTTTCATGCCATGAATGTCAGGTGCAAAGGCACCTTTGTTCGGCAGATTTATTGTTATTTTTGGTGCATTTTTTGGATGCAGTTTTTGTTGCTTTATTTCTTGCTCTGTAATCATCCCAGGGTGGGATGAATACCAATTTTGTAATCATCCCAGGGTGGGATGAGTGCTAACTAGAGTGCTCATCCTAGGGTGGAACGATTATAGGCCTAACAACCTATATAAGGACCAAAACTAGGTTTTGGGCTCATTTGCAATATTTTTTTCTTGGCGATTTGGAGCAATGAGGAGGAGTGCGAGTGTGC
Source organism: Wollemia nobilis (assembly GCA_028583015.1). NCBI lineage: Eukaryota > Viridiplantae > Streptophyta > Pinopsida > Araucariales > Araucariaceae > Wollemia > Wollemia nobilis. Next base: position 2,006,571 of record JAQPPZ010003635.1, on the reverse strand, counting down.
GTAGCGGAGCGCTGCTGAAATTTCATGGACATCATGAGTGCGAGAACTAGATCTTCGAGTGGAGGAGCCGAGGTGAGACCGGTATGATGTTCCTTCTCTTTATTCGTGCGTGTTTTATATGAAGTTTAAAACTCACATATAAAATGTTTGTTCGCTTTATTTTGTTTTTAAGGTTTTAAAAACCTAATTTTTTTTTGTGTGTTGGTTTGATTTTATTCGTATATCAAGTTGAAAACCTAATATAGGAACTTTATTTGCTTTGTTTTTTTGTTGTTAATTTTCGTATATTAAGGTCAAAACCCTAGTACACAATTGTTATCTGTACTTTGTTTGTGTTTGTATTTAGGTTTAAAACCCAAAATGTTTTTTTTTTATTTTGTTGTTTTTGTTCATATTAAGGTTGAAACCCTAATATGTTTTATTTCATTTTTGTTTTTGCCATATTAAGGTTGAAACCCTAATATTTTTTTATTTTATTTTGTTTGCGTTCACATTAAGGTTGAAACCCTAATATGATTTTTGTTGTTTTTTGTTGATTGTATAGTTATTTTCATGTATGTTGTCGTTGTTGTATAGTTTATTTTAATGTTTTTGTTTATATTAAGTATGTACTTAATATATTTTTTTATTTTATTTTGTTGTTTTAGGTTGTGAAGAGTCGGTACCGCTAGTCGACTATTTTCTCTGATGCTTGGGATGCCCTGATAGTTGTGGATTGGGAGTGGCTTGATGCCCTTGGGCTCAAGCACGTGACGCGTCTGGAGCTTGTGGTGGGGGATCGAGCATATTTGATTGCCCTGATCAATCTGTGGGATCCCCGCACCAACACTTTTCATCTCCCAATAGGGGAGATGATTGTTACTCTAGAGGATGTGTATCGGATTCTACGGATTTTGATAGATGGACTGCCTATCCGGATGACCCATCGTGACTAGTGGACAATGGTATTGACATGATGTTTTGGTCCGATGATGGAGAGGGGGTGGAGAGGGTTGTGGAGAAGGTAGAGGTTGACTGCCAGATAGGTGGTATTCTGGTGCGGTGGTGGCTGGAGAAGGGCGTATTAGGGGTGAGGCATGCTTTGATCATGACCCTCATCTCCAATATGCTACTTCCTGACTCCTCAGGTGTGAGGTTCCCTTGGAACCTGCTTGAGTTGGTTTTCACTTTGGTGGAGTGTCCTACATCAGCTCCACTTATTATGAGATGGGGTCAGACTTTATTGGCATAGTTGTACGATGAGTTGTACGAGGTCCACTATCGAAAGTGAAAGGGGATCGGGTGCAGCTATCTCTTGCAGTGTTGGGGGTGGCAGCACATAGCAAGGTTTGCCTTGGACCACTCGAGGTGAGATGGTGGATCGAGAAATTGGATATGCCAATTTATGGCAGAGGTCAGAGGAGCATGGATAGAGTCGATGGTGGGCAGGTGACGTAGGTCACTATACTGATGCCTTCTCTCGTCTAGTGCTAGGGTAGGTGTTTTTGCGGTCGTATCGGGACTGTCCAGCCTGGCTTGAGGTTGGAGAGTGGCTTCGGTGTGTGCATAGGGGTAGATGGTTGATTGGGCAGCATGGGATAGAGCAGGAGTACTTCCCATATGTTTGGGTGACATGGTAGTTTGGGGTGTACTAGGGATTGCTTGGTGATCCCTTGATCTATCGACATCATGGTGATGAGAAGACTCTAGTCTGGCCTACCATTGAGCAGTTGGGTGAGGGGTCTGATGTAGTTATTGATGTACCTAATGTGGACGATGTCGGGGTGACTACAGAGTATGATCGGTGGTGGATTATGTGGTGATGGCGGAGTGAGGGGCCTCTAGGAGGTATGGATACTACAATAGTAGGAGGTGGGGGTGCAGAGGCACCGATGGAGGGTTGGGGGCTCCGCTTGATGATGTTGACATGGTGGAGGTCGATGACTTCATCGGTGATGGAGATGATTTGGGGGTTCTGGAGCAGCTGAATGTACAGGATGTCCCGGAGTAGTGGGTGCCAGAGCAATAGGCCATCTCGGAGGTGCCCATGCCTCAGGCTGTCTCAGGGGATGTGGAGGTTGGGCTTCATGCTGAGATAGCATGATTGGAGGGTCTCCTACGGAGATGGGAGGAGGAGCATAGAGATGCTTTGGTGGAGGTAACGTAGGAGAGGGATCTCCTACGGACTCAGTTGGCATAGCGGGATAGTGCATTGGTTGTGTATCACCAATGAGATATGGAGTGGGGTCGGTACTGAGTAGAGTTAGAGATAGAGGTTGTCCACCTCGATGGATAGTTGCCTGTGCTTGATGGAGGTGGTTCATCATGTCGTACGAGAGGTAGTGAGACTGAGCAGTCTGCATCATCTCATCGTAGGCGGCTAGGTGAGGGTAGTGTTGGTGGGCAGGGTGCGAGGGCTGGCAGCAACCACCTTGAGAGGTCCCATAGGACCCATACTACTAGGGGTAGTTCCAGTCGCACCGATCCTACATGATCATGGTGGCCGACTCCCTAGGCTTTGGGGATTTTGAGTTTTTGGTTTTTGTGAGGTCAGAGGACCTTCTTATTGTAGTCTGAGGGCATTTTGACTTGATATATATACATGACTCTTTTTGGTTTGATTATATACTTGTCATGGTTTATTGTTCTTTATGCACATTTATTTATGTTGATGTATGCATATGCTATTATGATTGCGGATGATTTTAACTATATGATATAGATGTATGCATATGGAATGGATGGAATGATTTGTTGGTATACAAGTGGTGGCACCATAGACTGTACAGGATTTACTGGCTTTCTGTACTATGTGATTGCTTTATGGAATAACTTTGCATTTGTAATTTTTGTTTTGTATTTTTTGATGGTGATGTAAGTAATGAAATATACAACAATTGTTTTAGAATGTAGTTAAGGTTTTTTTGAGACTCGGATGCTTTAACTAACTAGTCAAGACTATACATTATCTTACAAGACTTTCGAACAAGGTACGAATCAGACTTGAGTTTGACCAAGTTATTTCACATCCCTGTGTGTGCGATTGAGTTCGTTTATGTGGTATTCGTAAGGATACCGCCAATGCTAGGTAGGCTGTCCACCAAACCTGTATTGAGGATCACCTAATTAGCTCCACTAACTCCTTTGTTGTATTTAGTAGGATTAATCTACGATGCAATCTAGGATACCATAAGCTAGCTCATCCACATGCAAACATTGGTCTACACACATGCAAAGCTAATGTGATAGACATATCATCATGCATTTAGGATACCGCCATTGCTAGGTAGGCTATCCACCAAACCCGTAATGAGGATCACCTAAATGGTTTTTCAAATGCTGAGAATTCTAGGGATTCAAGCTCAGGCATCTTTCGGTTGTTCAATTTGTTGGGATACTTGCTCTCATATATAGTGATGAAAATCACTATTTATTTTGAGTTTTTTTTTTTTCTTGAGCAAGGGGTTTGAGTAGTGGTGATAACCACTGTTATTTTTTATTGTTGCTTTTTGAGGATTTAGATTTTGAATTTTGATTTCAAAGTTGAGCTTGTGGGATTTTTGGCTTGTGAATGGCATTGATCCTTTAGGCCTTGGGGATGACTACCCATCCTTCTTAGGGGCATGTAGTATGAATCCTTATGACTTTGGGGATCAAAGGTGTTTGGGAATTTTGATGGTGAACTTTTGGGATTTTGCTTTGGAATGGTATTGATCCTTTAGGCCTTGGGGATGACTACCCATCCTTCTCAGGGGTGTGTAGTATGAATCCTTACGACTTTGGGGATCAAAGGTGTTTGGGAATTTTGATGGTGAACTTTTGGGATTTTTCTTTGGAATGGTATTGATCCTTTAGGCCTTGGGGATGACTACCCATCCTTCTCAGGGACGTGTAGTACGAATCCTTACGAATTTAGGGATCAAGGGTGTTTGGGATTTTTGATAGTGGTGAAAACCACTATTTATTTTGGGGAATTGGATGGGGAAGAGCTTGTCCTTTTGTCAATTCTCAGCATTCTTGAACCATTCGCACAGGGGGATGAGCAGGATAAAATTTTTGCTCAAGGTACCCTAGACCACTTTGTAGGTTTCATCTTTCGTTCACACAACTTGGGAATTTTTATGTGTTTTAAGCTTGTGTTGGGATGCTATGTAACAAGGCATGATCCAAGTAAAACTCTACCTTGTAAAAATCGGTCTGACTTTGTACAACATTTGACTAGAAATCTAAAGATAATCTGAATGACGAAAACCCTAAAGACATTAGAAGACAATTGACTATGATATGGCAAAAATGTGAATGGCGTTATTCTTGTTGGATCATTTACAAAATGGACAAATGTGGAAAATGATGGAATTGCCGAGTAATTACAGTCTATGGTGCGTTTGACATGTATGACCAAAAAATATGCAATGTATGTATGCGATGCCTAATGCAACTTTTTTTTGTGTTTTGATTTTTAAGATTATGCATGAAAGTGAGATGCAATTTTTTTGTTATTTTTGATTATCTATTGTTTTTGAATATTCGTTATGGACGGTTTAACCCGAATGGGTGTGGACCAAGTGATTCTTACGGATCCTTGGAGGTTTTGACCAAAGGGATTATAGATACCTTTGGGGCATTTTGGGTGACCAAGCGGTGGTGAGAATCCTTGGAGCTTTTGGTTTGACCAAAGGGATTATTGATACCTTTGGGGCATTTTTGGTTGACCAAGCGATTGTGGGAACCCTTGGAGCTTTTGGTTTGACCAAAGGGATTATAGATACCTTTGGGGCTTTTTGGTTGACCAAGATTGGGGAACCCTTGGAGCTTTTGGTTTGACCAAAGGGATTATAGGATACCTTTTGGATTTTTGGTGACCAAGTATGTGGGAACCCTTGGAGCTTTTGGTTTGACCAAAGGGATTATAGGATAATTTTGGGGCATTTTTGGTTGACCAAGCGATTTGGGAATCCTTGGAGCTTTTGGTTTGACCAAAGGGATTATGGATACCTTTGGGGCATTGGGAATCCTTGGAGCTTTTGGTTTGACCAAAGGGATTATGGATACCTTTGGGGAATTTTAGGTTGACCAAGCGATTGTGGGAACCCTTGGAGCTTTTGGTTTGACCAAAGGGATTATAGATACCTTTGGGGCATTTTTGGTTGACCAAGCGATTGTGGGAACCCTTGGAGCTTTTGGTTTGACCAAAGGGATTATAGATACCTTTGGGGCATTTTAGGTTGACCAAGCGATTGTGGAGAATCCTTGGAGCTTTTGGTTTGACCAAAGGGATTATGGATACCTTTGGGGCAGTTTTTGGTTGACCAAGATTGATGCAGGAATCCTTGGAGCTTTTGGTTTGACCAAAGGATTGGATACCTTTGGGGGTGGCGAATCCTTGGAGCTTGGTTTGACCAAAGGGATTATAGATACCTTTGGGGCATTTTAGGTTGACCAAGTGATTGTGGGAACCCTTGGAGCTTTTGGTTTGACCAAAGGGATTATAGATACCTTTGGGGCATTTTTGGTTGACCAAGCGATTGTGGGAACCCTTGGAGCTTTTGGAGTGGGCCATGGCTCTCTAAATGTTGAATGGCCTCAAATGACTGATGTTCAAGGGTTCTAGTTCCTTGATTCCTTCAAGAGAGGTGAGCCGGTATGTTCCAGGTCCTATTTTACTATCGATTACATAAGGACCTAACCAATTTGCCATGAACTTGTCCCTTAAATGGGGTGGCAAGTTAGAATTTTGTTGGTTCTCTTTTAAGACCAGGTCACCGACCTGAAAGTCCCTCAGGTGAACTTTCATGTTGTATGCTTTCTTAAGTCGCTCTTGATAGATACGTAAATGCTCGAGAGCATTGACGCATCATTCATCGAGTAACGTAAGCTGGTCTAACCGGGCCTGCCATGCAGTGTCATCATCGATGAACTCTTGCATTGATATGTGTAGGGAGGGTATTTCCAACTCGAGAGGCATGACTGCCTCGGAGCCATACACTAGCAAAAATGGAGTTGCCCCAGTGGGCGTCCGAATGCTAGTGCGATAAGCCCATAGGGCAAGTGGTATTTGGATGTGCCAATCCTTATGACTATCTACGACCATATTTTTAAGGATGGCAACTAGCATTTTGTTTGACGCCTCTGCTTGCCCATTTGCCTACGGATAATAAGGTGTCAAAAAATTATGCTGAATTTTGTACTTTGTTGTCAAAGCACGCACATATTTGTTCTTAAATGATGTCCCATTATCCGAGATGATCTTGGATGGAATACCAAAATGACATATGATGTTATGTAAAATGAACTCCGTAATGCGGGGCCTAGTCGTAGAGGTAAGCGGAATTGCTTCCACCCACTTAGTGAAGTACTCTATGGCCATTATGATAAACGTGTGATGACCTAACGATGTAGGGGAGATCTTTTCGATGAGATCTAAGCCCCACTACAAAAATGGCCAAGCCGATTGGATCGGCTGCAAGGCCTGAGAAGGTACGTGTGTCAAGTTAGCATGGTGTTGACACTTCATGCACTTCCACACATATGCACAACAATCTCGCTCTAAATATGGCCAATAATAGCCCATGCAAAGAATGCACTTTGCGATGGCCATACCATTGAAGTGGCCACCGCATGTACCATCGTGCGCTTGGGTGATCACCCAAGTGGACTCCTACTGGTCCAAGCAATGGAGGAGGATTCCTTCGTAGCTTCGATGGTATAAAATGTCTCCTAGCAAGACATGTTTTGCCGCTTTCTATTTGAATGATCTTTTTACGGTGTGCGACAATCCAAGTGGGAGGCTACCTAACTTGAGATAGTCTCTTATGGGTGTGTACCAATCCTGCTGATCAGAAACCTCGATGGTATGAACGATCGATCCCTCTTGAAGTTCATCCCTAGAAAAAGCTGAGTGGGAAAGAACTTGTAAAAATAGCGTTGTGTTGCTATTAAGAGGGGTTGGAGAGAACAAAGACCCCTAGTTGGCATGATTCAGACTATCATGGATTCGAGAGAACCTATCCTGAGATGGTTCAATCTGGATCAGGTGGATTCCTGGCGTTATGTCAAAGCTTGCACGCTCCATCATGGATTGCGATAACATTTTGACTTGAATGGTTGTCATCTCACCAGAAATGTCTTGCGGGATTAGTGACCCCAAGGAGGCCATAGTGTCCACAAAATGATTCGATGATCGAGGGAGTGCCTCGATGTCGTACCATTCAAGATTTGCTAGGAATTTATCCACAAGGGCTTTGTAGGCTTGTAGAACTAGGCATTTGCATTGGAATACCCCTTTCACTTGGTTGACAATTAATAATGAATCACCAAAGATATTCAAGCATTTGATGTTCATGGTGATGGTTGTCTGAAGACCTATGAGCAAGGCTTCGTATTCAACATTGTTATTGGTGCATGGGAAATCAAGTTTAAATGATAAAGGCATTGGAGCCCCTTGCGGTGTGAAAAACATGATTCCCATGCCACCCCCTTGCTCACATTTAGAACCATCAAAAAATAAGGTTATGTCGGCCTGTGACTCAAGCTCATCAAAATCTGGCGATTCTGAGACATGGAAGACCCCATCATCGGGTAGCTCTATGGTCAGAGGTTGATCATCTTCGAGAGGAGCCTCTGCTAGTTGATCGGTGATGACTTGACCTTTGATGGACTTTTGTCCAATGAATTCGATGTCAAACTCCATCAACAACATGATCCATTTTGTCGTGCGACTACTATGATAAGTATGACTCATCATGTACCATAATGGATTCTCCTTAGACACAACATACGTCATATTGCTCAACATGTAATGGCATAGCTTTTTGGTGGCAAATACCACCGCCAAGCATAGCTTCTCAACGTATGCATAGTTAAGTTCATAACTGACCAGGGTGCGGCTAAGATAATAATTAGCCTGTTCTTTATGTAATTCATTTTTTTGGGCTAGCATGGCACCTAGTGCCACCTCAGTAGCTGAGATGTATAAATAGAATGACACTCCTGGTCTAGGTGGTGCCAATACTGGTGGTGAAGCCAAGTATTGTTTGATGTCATCGAAGGTTTATTGGCACTCGTCATCCCAATGAAATGCTACCCCCTTGTGTAATAATTTATTCATGGGTCGACACTTGTCAGATAACTATGCTATGAAGCGCTTGATCGACGTGACCTTACCCTGCAAGCTTCTGAGCTGCCTGATGGTGGTTGGGGGAAGCATTTCAAGGATTGCCTTGACTTTATTTGGATCTACCTCGATGCCTCATTTTGAGACTATGAAACCCAAGAGTTTTCCAGATGTGATGCCAAATACGCACTTCTTGGGGTTTAGCCTAACCTTGTGTTCGATGAGGCGATCAAGGATCTTGCGTAAGTCATCGAGATGATTTTGGCACAAAAGAGATTTGGCCAACAAATCATCCATATAATCTTCCAAAGTTTTATGCATGTGATCATGGAAGATGTATGTCATAGCACGTTGGTAAGTGGCACCAACATTTTTAAGGCCAAAGGGCATGACCTTATAACAAAATGTCCCCCAAGGCATCGTGAACGCCATTTTTAGTTGATCATCAAGATTGATACGAATCTGGTTGTATCCCGAGAAACCATCCATGAGGGAAAGCATTTCGTGGCCTGCTGTAGCGTCTACCAATGCATCGATGCTAGGCAAGGGGAAATCATCCTTGGGACTCGCTTTGTTTAAATCTCAAAAATCGATGCATATGTGAATCCTCCCATCAGGATTTTTGATGGGTACCATGTTGGACAACCATGGTGGGTAATCTATGTAGATGACAAACTGTGCATCCAATAACTTTTGTAGCTCATATTTGACCATTAAGGCCACTGTTGGGTGCATCTTACATAGCTTTTTCTTGACTGGCTTGACTGTCGGATCAAGTGTTAGATTATGCATGACTAGCTATGGGTCTAGCCCCAACATGTCTTTGTAGGACCATGCAAAAACCTCCTTCTTCTCTTTGAGAAGGGCAATGTAATCGGCTTGCTCTTCGGGGGATAAACTTACCCCTAACTTGATGATTTGTGGATTCATTGGATCAGAACCGATGTCTACGTCAATCATCTCTTCGATCGACATGTGGGATCCATCCTCCAACTGGTGTGGAGTTGGGATCAGGTGGATATCATTTGCTGAATTTAGATCTACGTTGGGAATGTTGGGTTCCTCTTCAGCATGGAAGATATCTTGAGTCTGTCCTGGGGTGAAATGAAACATCTCACCGCAAGGCCAGTACTCTGATGGGGATGGTGGTGAGTCAGCATGATCCCAATCCTATGGCATCTAGGTCTAGATACAATGGTCATGTTGGATCGGTTGGATTGTGGATGGGGGTGGTTAAATCAATGGAGATCATGTTGATGGAATGAATTTGGTCTCCATTGCCATGTGGGTGTTGATTCAGACATCCTTGGTGATCCTTGTACCCCGGATCTGGCTCTATGGGTACTAGCACAAAAGGATCGGCCCTATGTGTGGATAGAAGGATAGGGTCTACCCTTGGCACTGATGGCCCTATAGGGTCTCTAGGTGGGAGGTGCTCCCTGTATGCCCGAAGTGGTGGATGAAGCACTTGGTTTAACTGTACTTGGTTTAAATGCCACCTATGCCTTGGTCCCATATTTAGATGTTCAAACATATCATCGATGTCTATGGGGTATTCTTGTTGCCTCATATGGTTGAGATATGCCATCTCAGTCTCATCCTCATAGTCACTATCGAAGATCCATAGGCCTTCATTGGCTCCAACAACTATGTGCCCCTCTGGCTGGTATAGCCTCCCACTAGGCATTTCTTGATCACTATCCTCACTCTCTATGAAAATCAAAAATCTGGCATGTAGGTAGTCGATGTTGAAGAAGATATTTGGATCTTCTTCCTCCGGTGGATCACTTGGCCTTATGGCCGGCATGGGAGGCTCATTTTGTTCGAGCAAGTTGATTTGGTCCCTTCTGGGTTGTTCCGCTCTCTACGGGAGGGCTGGATTCTCTGGAGGTAGCAATTGCCCGATCGGAACATTAAAGGGGAACATTGCCATGAAGTTCTCCTGATAGTCGTCAATGGGTGTCACCTGCGAGTGATTGCTATCGGACTCAAAAGGGTCCCAAGGTGCTACCTCATAATCTGACTCATCTTCAGAAGACCCCCCTTGATCTTGTTCATATCCCTCTTGGAGGTTACTTCTTGAACTTTCCCCTTCCTCGATCAAAGGGGAGGGGTTGTTGAGGTCAACAAGGTTTGTTGTTAACAATGGGAGATAATCCCCCAATGTGTATGTTGTGTTGGGATTGGCATATGGATCTTGTGCCAACCCATCCCTATTGCCTAGACCTAGGCCTTGCATGGTTTCTACCAAGATGTCGAGGGGCAAAGGGTGGTTGAACCCTACTCCTGATTTATCATATTGCATCTGGTATCTCGGTTGACAAAGAATGCGCATTCCTTGTTCGTATCTGCCCAATCCATATCCATGCCAATTACATTGGTCTAGGTATTTCAAGGTGAATTCTGGGTTGGATAGATAGTCAACATTCTCAGCAAATGGCTCTTCATCCTCTTCCTCTTGTAGGTAGGGTTCAATGCCGTTCTCGAGGCCCCCATATACAAAATTGGTCTGATTTGGTGGGTAGCCTAAAGGGACGATAGTGCCGATGGGGAGGCGAGGTCTCCCCATGTCTTGCATGGATTCGAGCATGGGTGTTGCCACAATGTTCCACACTAGGTACTCCCCCAGGCCCGTATTGGCCATCTCAATGGTAATCATCGATGGTTGAGGGGGAGGGAATGGGAGTTCTCCCTGAGTCCACTCCATGTTGGGTGAACCAGGTGTCTCGACTTCCATTCGGCTGGGCACCTCTTCGGTAGAGATGGTTGAGACTAATGGTGGTACCTCCTCTAGGGGCTTCTTCCCATTGTCCTTCGGTGTGGCCACCATAGGTGGCATCGTTGGTGAAGGAACAGATGATGAAGATGGGCCAGGTTGGTGAGTTGAGGGACTCAACAATGAGGATGTAGGCAAAATCGGACCCTGTGTGGACGGATTCAATTGAAAGTCCAAATGTGTCGATGGGAGGGTCGATTGTGGCATCAACTGCACCACATTGCAAAACTTAAAGGGCTCTAAGTCCATTGGGACTACATGTACTTGCCCTTCGTATGTGTATTTGAGGCATTGATGGGCTATCGAAGGGACACACTTCATGTCCCTGATCCAAGGCCGGCCTAGCAAGATATTGTAGGCCATCTCACCCTCAAGGATGTGACACAATGTAGGAATGGTCTTTTGTCCTACTTGGATGGGCAGGACAATTGTGCCAACCGTCGAGCATAACGCGTCGTTGAATGCTCGAAGAGTGTAAGTGGATGCCACAATGTGGGATGCTAGTAGCTTAAGGTGTTTTAATGCCACTGTCATGATTATGTTGTTGGATGAGCCAGTGTCCAACAACACCCTCTTGAATGGAATCTCGTTGACCCATGCAATGACGTGCAGGGGTGGATCCACCATATCACTAGTCACCAATTTTAGTTCATCTTCCCTGAAGGTTATGACTGGTTCTGTGCATTGTCTCACATGTCCCATGAAATTGTTGAAGGAATTGGCTTCATGGGTTTGTAGCTCAATGGCTTTGAGTATCTCCATCAGAGCCTCCCGATGGGGTGGTGATTGTTGGATGAGCTCATAAATGGAGAGCCTAGCCGACGTGGTCCTTAAAATTTGAGTAAGTTTAGTCTGAATCATGGCCATTGGTCTAGGTGGGGGAGGTTGCGTAGGGTGTTGTGGAGGTTGTGACATTGATGGAACATCTCCTGTAGCTGCAGTGGGTGCAGCCATGTTTGGGTATCTTTTGTTCCATGTCACGATGCTTATCATCCCTACGTATCCTTGCATGGGGTAGTTTTGTGTTACCTCATTCACTTGTAAAGTCTTTGCCTACGCATCATGGGTAGGTAGGGGGTCTTTGAAGACCTCCATCTATTGGTTGCTCAGTGCTACGGGATTATCTACCATGAGCATTTTGTTGTCTATCAAGTCCTGCACTAAGTGTTTGAATTTCCAACAAGTGGAGATTTCATGTCCTTTCTGTCGATGAAATCTACAATATAAGTCTTCCCTATAGCCCTTGGGTTTTGGCATGTTGGGGTCTATGTGTCGACTTTTTGGCAAGTTTATCAGGTTTGCCATGAACAAGCGGTCAAACAAGGAGTCTCTAGACTCCGTGAATTGTGTGAATTGTCGCCTAGGGTGACATTGCTGATTTTGCTCTTGTTTATGATTTTCCTTTTCATAGTTATCAAGAGGAACTGCCTGATAATTAGCCTTTGGGGGTTGTGTCATTTGTGCAGGCTTTGGTATAGTTATGGCAACCTGATTGACCACGGTGGGTTTCGGTTGCATGGGCCCAGTTTTAGCATTTTTGGGCCACTCTTTCTTGCACGGCTTGGCAATCTCGTCGTCTTGTATTTTGATCTCCTCAATTATCCTAGCTTGCACTAGGGCTTCTTCGAGGGTGGCATATTGCTGCAGCTACAATAGCATGGAGATCGACCTTAAGCAACTCTTTGAAAACATTTGAGTCATGTCGGCCATGGGAGGGAGGTAAGGTAGCTTTGAAAGCAATGTCCTCCATCGATTCCCATAAGCAGCTATGGTCTCATCATCATACTACTTAAGGCCAGCTAGGTCACTTAAGGATGCCTTCTTCTTGGTGTTGAAGGCAAAATGTTCAAGGAACGCGTCCACTAGCTGGTCTAGATTATTGATGCTATGCTTCGGCAACTGGGTAAACCAATCCGAGGTAGGGCCTACGAACGTGGTTATAAACGTTCTCAGAAGCAATGCATCATTGTCCTGAATGCCAAAGCATTGACTCAGGAACCTTGTTACGTGCTCTTGGGCATCCTCATCCCCTCTAAAAATTGCCAATTGAGGCACTTTGAAGTGGTCGGGGTATGGGGGTGCCAAAACTGAAGGATGCACAGGGTGACTACGGAGTTGGCGTAAGGTGGGCTTTTGGGGCCCTGAAGTCTTAGTCTCCATAGACTCTAAGCGCTCTAGCAGTGCTTTGTATGCATCAGAGGATTTGATTTCCTCTTCTTTGGTTTGTTCCCATTGTGAATTGCGAGGAACTTGAGGCCTATGGAGGGGTAGCCGGATAGCGCCCCCTTGCCTTGGTAGGGCATTTCAGCCCGCTCTTCTTCTCACTCAAATTCCTCATAGGCCTCTTGAGGAGTTTTTGGGCATGACCTATAAACATGGATGGGTGCCCGAGGAAGGCGCCCATCATTGGTTCTAGGAGTGGCCTCCCGCTCAGGTCTAGGAGGTCTTGGAGGCAATGCTTGATAAGGTCGTGGAGACCTGTCTCGTACTAAGGGGTTGTGCCTCTCATAAATTTTTGTCTTATGCATGCGAGGGGTTGGAATCCTCTCATGCATAGTGTTCTGGAACAACTCATCTATCTGGCATTGAATGCGCTCTTTGTTAAGATGATACAGTTGTTCTAACTACTGCTGATCTTGCCTAAGCTACATGATTTGTGCTTGGCGGGTGACATGTTTGGCAAATGCCAAGTCGATTTGTTCCATCGTCCTAGGTCTAGGAGGCCTAGATGCCTCCCCTACATATCTATCTCGGTCATGGTGATCCGAGATCTCTATGGGTCACTTTCCTCTATCGAGGTTAGCAGCATTCACCCGAGGCTCTGGCCTCAATAGGTGATCTTGATAATCAGCAGGTGCGGAGGCGCATTGCTCCCACACGGTGTATTGCTCTTGAGGAATATACTGGTTTTCCTCGTGCTCCCTTTCGTACATGTGAAAGGGACGGGTGGAGTTGGCTCGCCCTATCTGAAGAGCCTTGCACTCTAGATTTGGCCTATTAGTTCTAACAGTAATGAGGGGTGGAGGAGGAATGATATAATCATGTGGGCCCTCCTTATGAACCCTATGCTGCTCTAGCGCTTCATCGCATAGTGGCCACTCATAATGAGTGTCTAAGGGGGCCTTCCCATGTGTGTACTCCTCCTGAGAGGGTCTGGTGTTGAATGGGAGTGCCCCTCAAAGGGGTGCCTCTATAGTCCTGTTCTGTAGTGGTATGGTGTGGACTATGTTGTGGGTCAGGCTGCCAAGGTGGTATAACCAAGTCCTTGGGGCTATAACGGAGGTGACTTGTGCCTCCTTGCATACTTTCCATAGCTTCTGCCCATGATTGGGCTTGGCTACGGGTATACACCATGGTGGTGGTTTTTCTAAAAAGATATGTATATTTTTATCTCCTTTACAATTTTTATGCTATACCAAACAAAAGGGGACCACACAAACAAAGAAATGATTATCTTGTTTACAGATTAAATGTGTGTCCTAGATCTGGTTCAGTGTGTTTGATTTTTGTTATGTAAATCTTGTAAAGAAAACTTTGTTATACATGCATAATGAGGGCTCTTGTATCTCCAAAATGGTCGCCCCTTCAATATACCATTGCCAGTGCCATTATACCGAACCTCTCAATATACCCGCCCTTACGTGAGGGAAACTATTGGTACGCGAGAGTAGAATAGTAAGTGGAACATAGGCGGTACGGAAGGGGGATCGCTCTATTTTTGACACCTACCTTAGAAGACTTATCCTCATGCATGGGGAATCACCCCCGCTACACTTGGTCAGCTTTCATCAGGATTTACGTCTAGCAACAGTCATGATCAGGGTATATGTATGCAAAATCCAAGCCAAGGTGGTGATGAAACCCACCGTTGGTCTTGATCAAGTGTTGGGGTATTAAGACCAACTCCTTGATGTTAATTTTATTAGGTGGTGTGTGTGGTTCCTTTTAATTGTGTAAAGAAAGAAAACATACAACAAAAGATGATTTTCACTAATGCAATGCTTTAAAGTACATTTTATCTTTCGAGAGACAATTAGTAGCAAAAAGGAAATCACAAAACCTAACTAGAACTGAAACCTATAATGAGGACTTGCCATTTGTGCAAGTATCATGCAAGCAAACCAGAGAAAAATGCATTCCTAATCAAGTTCCTTCCATTTAATTTACTCTATGTTTTTATTTTTTTTTTATTGCAAGAAAGGAAAACAAACTACTTAACCTTTCTATGCAAGTGTCTGAAAATAAAGCAAAGAAAACAGAAAATTGCAGAAATAGAAAGTAGAAAAACATAGAGGATGTTCAGAAGGCCTACCTCTTCTCTGTCTAAACTAGATGCCTCTGAGTTTCTGCTCAAAAAATGCATAGAGCTCTAATCATCCCGGGGTGGGATGAATAGCAGGTCTGCATTCATCATAGGGTGGGATGAATATGTATTCATCCCGGGGTGGCACGAGTAGCAGTCCAGTGCCCGAATGAGTAACACCTGCAAAGAAAAACCATAAAATTTGGATCAAAAACTTGATCCTAACAGTAGGGGATAGGGTCCCACCATGATCACCATTAAAATAATTGCATAAAAATGGTGTACCGATATGATGCAAACAAAAATAGATATAGATGCTAAGTCCTACGAATGCATGAAGGAAATGACGTAGAAACGAGATGTGAGCAAACAAAGTGGGGCCTCCTTTATTGATATTGCTTTTAATATTATTACAATACATCCCCCTTCTAGGGCTCAGAATATTTGATACAATTTGTTACATTAATGGATGCCTGAAAGAAGCTGCGCTTCCAAGATCGGACGGTACGCTTCCAACGTCTTCCGCGTGCCCACATTCAAAGTGGGTGGGCTAAAAGTTGCCACCGCTTGTGTCCATGTGTTCTTCATTCCTTTCTTCCCCTCTAGTATTCTTTGTGGTGAGATCCTATGCATAGAAAGACAACAAATCATTAATAGCATATGCGTATCTAGAAAAACATGCAATCCCCAAGGCCTCCAGTGGCGCTTGTGGGATATCAGTGATAAGATTGATAAATCGATTATAGAATGATATATAAATGTAAAGGACAACTTCTAGAATTGGTATCACCTAATTTTGCATCGAAGCGGCATCGGACGGCCCCGTTATGCTCGTTTGCCCGTCGAGGGCCTCTCCAAAGTGAGCGCTCCAATGTCCCACCTATGCTCATCCAAATCACCTAAAAATCATGGTTTAGGCATTATATGTGATTATAAGACTACCCAGATGCTCATAATTTGCATATCCTACCCATATTCTCCTGTATGTGATAGGGGTGCCCTACGAGCTAGTTAATACATAAAATAATAAAACGATAGTCAAATCATGTCAGAATGAGTTCAAAATTTAATAGAGGCATTAGGATATCATCTAGGACATATTGCAAAAATAATAGTAAGGAAATCATGCACATATTTCTAATCACTCCGGGGTGGGACGTTGGGGACTATCGTAAAACTTGCAAAAAGTGACCTTCCAAATGTCCTACCTAGAGGCCTCCAAAACTCCTACAAACTTGTGGTTAGACTAAAAACAACATTTTGAGATGACCCAAAAGGTCATATTTTGCAGATTCTTCCCAGGTTATCCTGTATCCGAAGGCGCTCCCTGTAGGTTAGTAGACGCATAAAATGACAGAAACCAGGTCAAATCATGTCAGAAAGCAATGAAATTTGGACAACAACATAAGTACATTAGATATAAAAGAATGCAAAAATAATAGTAGCAAAACCATGCATATATTTCTAATCACTCCGGGGTGGGGCGATTAGGACTACAGTAGTTTGGGGGGCGCCCGGGGGTGGGACGCCCACCGTTTGGGGCCTAGTTTTGACACCAATCCAAGTGGGATGGGTCCAAAACTTCCTAGGGGGTTGTGTCGATGAGTTTGGGGTGGGATTGTGGCTGATTTCTTGGGTTTTTGGATCTGGATTGCGTTCCTAGTGTTCACCCGATAACCTCTCTTCCAGAAGAGAGAGATTAGGGATGTAGGAAGCACAAAGAGGAATGGGGGTATAGTTTGGCAGCACTTCGTTGCTCCAAATGCTCCAGCTCTATTTTTTTTGGGGTGAGGAGGCTCACCTTTTTATAGACCTAAGGGTCTCCTTTGCATGCGCATGCGAGGGCGCCACTTGGCTCATTATGCCTTTTAGGGGGAGAGAAGATTCCTCCCTGATTAGGGCCTCCTTGATTGAGGCCTCCATGATTTGAAACGTTCCCTCGCACTCCCATGCCTTGAAGGTGGAGTTAGGTGGCGGATTTGGGCTGCCATTTGTCAAGGTTTGACTTTTTTCCAGTCAAACCTGCTAATCGTCCCACCCTGGAGCGATTGCTGCTAATCATCCCGGGGTGGGGCGAATAGGATTCTAATCATCCCAGGGTGGGACGAATAGGGAGCAAAGTGCTTAAAAGGTGCAAAACTGACCTCTGACCTTCCAAAACTGATTTGGGAGTGGTTAGGACCACTGTTTAACCTCTGGAGGCTATCCTAGGGGGTATGTATGCCAATTCGGTCAGTGCTTGTAGTCACATAATCGGATTGGTGCTGTTTTGGTGTCTACAAATGGAAAATCAACTTCAGCACTATACACCAAAATAAAATGAGAAGTTCCTGTGGGAGTACGAACACTAGTTCGATAGGCCCACAAGGCAGGGTATAATTGCATGTGCCAATAGTGGCTTGATTTGTTAACCAATATTTTGAGTATTTTAATAAAGGTTTTATTAGATGCTTCTGCTTGGCCATTACCCTGAGGATAATAGGGAGTGGACCAAAGATGTTGTATTTTATATTTTTGACATAATTTATTAACATATTAATTTTTAAAACAAGTTCCATTATCTGAGATGAGATTTGCAGGAATTCCAAAACTACAAATAATTTGATTGAGAATAAATTTTGAAACTTGAGTTCCTATGGAAGAAGCTAAAGGCATAGCTTCTACCCACTTCATAAAATACTCGATGGTAGTTATGATGAATTTGTGACCATCGAATGATATGGGATTAATCTTCCCAATAATGTCTAAGCCCCATTTAGAAAAGGGTCAAGGGGATGAAATAGCTTGGAGTTCTTGCGCAGGAGCATGGACAAGGTCAGCATATTTCTGGAACTTGTCGCAATGGCACACATAATCACGAGCGTTCTTCTCCATGGTAATCCAAAAGTATCATATTCTAAGGAGCTTCTTAGCAATGGCACTATCACTAAAGTATCCTCCACAAGATCCATCATGAGCTTCACTTAAAGCTTTTCTAGACTCTTCTAGATTTAAACATCTTAATAGGATACCTTCAAAGGATATCCTATACAAAGTATTGCCAACTATCACAAAGTGAACAACTCGTTTACATAATAACCGATGTTGGTTCCTATTAAAACCTTTAGGGAAGGTTCCCTTATGGAGAAATTTGAGGATGTTGATGTACCATGGTTCAGGAGTAATTTCATTGATTAGAAATACATCCAATGGATATAAGTAGGATTTTGTAGAAGCGGGTTCCTAGAGTCGGCGAATAATGATAGTAGTTCATCATCGAACTCTAGGGGAAATAAGGAAGCAACTACAACCATAGCATCAGCAACATGGTTACTAGTTCTAGGAATAGCTTCTAAGGTGACCTTATAAAATAATGATATCAACTGTAATACATAGGCTTTATATGGGCTTATTTTATCATCTCGGGTTTGGTAAACATCATTAATTTGATTTATTGCCAATTGAGAATCACCAAAAACTAATGTCTTTAATTTTTAGTGCTAAGTCGGCTCGTAATCCAAGGATTAGAGCCTCATATTCGGTAGTGTTATTAGTGCAAGAAAATGTTAACTTAAATGATAAAGGTATTAGGTGCTTCTGGAGGGATATTAGGATGATACCCTCACTAGCCCCACTCATACATCGATCTCCATAAAAATATAAATACCATTGTTCAAAATGATCTTCCACTAGATTGAGGCATTCATCAGGAAACTCAATGATGAGGGGATGAGTGGCTTCTAAGGGTGCAATAGCTAATTAGTCTACTATGATTTGACTCTTAATGGATTTTTGACCTATAAATGCATGTTCAAACTCACTCAGAGTGAGAACCCACTTAGTTGTGCGACTAGATAAATAAGGTCGGCTCATGAGATACCTTAAGGGGTAAGATTTGGCAATGACATATGTCTTTTGACTAAGCATATAATGGCACAATTTTTGCATAGAAAATATGACCGCAAAACATAAATTTTCTAATGATGTATAACGAGTTTCATAACTTATTAAGGTTCTACTAATATAATAATTGGCTCATCTTTTCTTCTCATCATCAAGTTGAGCTAACATAGCTTCTAAGGCAAATTCTGAAGCATAAATGTATAAGATGAATGGGTGATCAGTTTTGGGAGGGGCCAGCATAGGAGGACTTAAAAGATATTGTTTTATTTGTTCAAAGGCTTCTTTACATTCATCATCCCATTGAAAGAAAGTATTTTTCTTAAGTAATTTGAGAAAAGGTCCAGTTTTGTCCACTAGCTTATCAATGAAGCGACGGATAGATTGAAGTTTACCTTGTAAACTTCATAACTTAGATATGTTTTTAGGAGCTAGCATATCATTGATAGCCTAAATTTTGAGAGGGTCAATTTATATGTCATGCAAAGAAATAATAACCCCCAAAAATTTACCTGACTTAACTCCAAATATACATTTTTTTGGGTTTAAACAGATATGGTATTCTCTTAACCAATCAAACACTTTTCTCAAATAATCTAAATTCTCACCTTCTTTAGCAGAATATGCTATAATATCATCCACATAATCATGTAGAATATCATACATCATATCATGAAAAATTTAAGTCATAGACCGTTGATAGGTTGCACCTGCATTCTTCAATCCGAATGGCATTACTTTCCAACAAAAGGTTCCCCAAGGGGTGATAAAGGATATTTTATCTTGGTCGTCAGGAGCTATCCTGATCTGATTATAACCTGAGAATCCATCCATAAGGTATAGCATCCCACTTTCGATGGTAAAATCAATGATATGATCCATATTAGGAAGATGGAAATCATATTTAGGGCATGCAACATTAATATCCCTAAAGTCTGTACAAACCCTAATATTGGTTGCTTCTTTTTTAGTTACAGGGACAAAATTAGAAATCCAATCAGCATAATCAATGGCTTGAATAAATGTAACATTTAGGAGTTTTTCTAACTCACCTTTGACTAGTAGGGCAACCTTAGGATGTATTTTTCTAAGTTTTTACTTAACTGGTCTCGCATCCGGTTGTACTACTAGATGATGCATTACTATGGAAGAGTCTAAACTAGGCATATCTGTGTATGTCCAAGCAAAGACATCACTATATTCTATAATAAATGTAGTGTATTTGTTTTTTTTTTCTTCATTTAATTTTGATCCAATGTTGACTATGTGAGAATTCTCTTCTATTCCAATATTAACTTTTATGACACTTTCCACTTCCATAAGTAAGTCTCTTTCAAAATTGGGAGGGGTGGGTGATACACCCAATTATTGTAATTCTTCTAAGGTTAACTTAGATAATTCTTCTTGAGGGGTGGTAGCCTCAAGATGAGCTATAGTTAGTATAGAACCATCGAAGTAAAAGCCATTATGCAATAATTCTTCAATGGAAATATCATGGAAAATATCACCCTCTAATTGTTCGTCTAGCTTAGCAATCATTTCGGGGTAAGCTATAGACAACATATTACAAGAAAATAACTTACCCATAGAATTAAGGATCTCTTGTTTGTCTAAATAATCTTGATAGAGTATTAAGTGATCATCACCCTCAAATGGGAATGGCTAACACTTACTATAAAAATAGGCCTATACCACATTGGGTAGGCCATGCTTCAACCTCAAGAGGTTCCTTCATGCCATTCTAGAAAGGTCCCAAACCTTTTCCTTCATATCCTAGTTTAAGCATTATAGGTTTAGCTTTAATATATTTATCGGTGAAATAAAATTGAGCATATCCATCATAATTAGTTTTAATATTTCTAGGTATTCTACCCCAATCATATCCCTTATAAATGAAGGTACAACTCCTGACTTGGCAAATACTTACCATAGGTTGTGGCAAGCCCAAAGTATGAGGAGATGGCGGTAATTTGTTTAATGCAATGGAATCTTGCATGGAAAAAGATGTTTCTTTTGATGTTATGATAATTTTAGATAAATCAAGTAATTTCTCATCAGACAAAGCATATGAAGTAGAAGGAGCCTCCTCTACGGATTTAGATGCAAAAAATATAAATTTAGTAGATGTGTATGGAATAGAGTTTGTAGTAGATGGATTTATTATGGATTCAGATGGTGTAGGTATAGAACAAGGAGAATTTATTATGGGATTAGTATTAAATGTAGATTTTGGTGGAGACTCCTTAGGAGAAGGTTGAGGAGATGGGTATGTAATTGGTGTGGATGGAGGAGATAATATTTTTGATGTGAGTTTCACACATTTAAAGGGAAAGGCAGAATTAGGATGAGTAGAAAATAATGCAGGGCAAAATTGAATCCCAATTGGTTCTACCAAGGCACACATATCAAATGGTTTGGGATCACCATGAATGATGACCAACTAATTCTTGAATTCAAATTTGACACATCGGTGTAAGGTAGAGGGTATAGCTCACATTGCATTTATCAAAGGGCAACCCAAAAGTATATTGTACGATGCAGGGCAATGTACAATAAATACGATCATATCCAAAGTTCTCGGACCAACCTGCAATGGGATTGTAATAACTCCATATGTTTCTTGTGTTTCATAATTAAAGGCTTTTATGATCATATTTGTTCTCTTCATCTCATCACTTCTAAATCCAAATCTCTAGTAAAAGTCAAAATTACAAATATTTAGGGATGAACCATTATAAATCAAAACTCTTTTGACAGCTACATCTCCGATTAATGTAGTAATGTACAAGGGATTCTCTTTATGTAAACTATGAAGTGGAATGTCTTTATCTCAAAATTCAATACAGTCAACTTCACGAGGCACAATGGTATTAGCTATGGCTTCAGGTAGTATGTCTTGTGGTACCATCATTTGACTTAATGTATGCATTAATTATTCCCTATGTGTGGGAGATGATCTTAGAAGGTCTAAGAGGGAAATCCTTGCTGTAATATTAGAAAGTTGTTCATTGATATCATAAGGGGGTTTAGGTTGATCATTTGATGCATTATTTTCTTTACTAGGAACCTTCAAAACAAATGGGGTTGATTCATCATTATGATTTTGATCTTGTTGAGAATTTTGCACCTATTGTCTAGTGATGGATTCGATGGTACCCACAATATTATTGTGTGCATGATGAATGGGTCATGGTCTAGCATTCACGACTTGCTCATTAGGGAAGATTTGTTGTGAGGATGGTCGTGTTGTGATCCTTCTTGGAAATGGTTCCTCTGGAACCATATGTGCTGTGATAGGGAGAATAGGTTCTAACTCATCTTTAGAGCTATTCGATTGACTAGATGTAATATCCAGGTCACTTTTTGTTTTACAATCGGTGTCATTTGGATATGATGTTTGAATGTTGTGTATGGGTCTATTTGTGACCACAGATAATGTTGTCCCAAATATCTCAAGGTTGTGAGAAGGTACATGTCCACTAATGGTTCCCACATATTGGGTTGGATGGGAACATTATGATGTTTGTATTTATTAGCCACTTCTTTACCATGTTTAGGTAAAGGATGTTGAAAAATATCTAATGTTTGATATGCATTATGATTCTGATTTTGTTGTGTATCTTTCTGAGCATTGTTTGGAGCATTTTATTTTGGTTGGAAACTTTGCACTTCCATTTCGTTATTATCAATAAAATCTTGTATTTTATGTTTTAATCTCTTGCAAGAATTTTTGGAATGTCCAGGTCCTCTATGGAAATCACAATGTAGGTCTACTCAGTATCCAGGTATGGTTGTATCAGGTTCTCAAATATTAAGTAATTGTATTAAGCCTCGTTCTAATAATTTTTGCAAGATAGTGGATAAATGTTGGTTCAACCTAGTAAATTCTCTTGGAGGTTTATCAGGAACCTTCAATACAAACTTCTTCGTGGTTTTTACAGCATTAATATTTGTAATATTTCTACTGACGGTGACTCCATCACCCACAACATATTTATTCTTATATTGATTTTTAGATGTCTTATAATCGTCCTTCTTCTTAAATTGGCCTCTTCTAATGAGAGCATCTTCAAATATTCATGCTAAATATATAGCCTAATCGAATATTTTCAAGGTAGCAGTTGAAAGTTCATAGGACAATTGTTCTGGCCATATGAGCTCATTTTTTTATTTCGCTTGGATAATTTGGAGAGGAGATACATAAGAGAGGTATTTTCTGAAGTGTAGCACTGTCAAAATATAAGCCTACAACATGATCCATCCATTGGATGCAATAGACGATGGAGCCGGTGCGAAACGGGTATGGACCACATGGCTTTCTCTGCCCTATTTTATTCGATTTTTATGATTTTTGCTGAAAATTCTTTACCACAGCCACACTAATGGTTAAGAAACCCTAGGAGGACTGAAATTTATAAAATAAAGCTTTTATTTATGTTTTATTTGAAAATTATTAGGGTTAAATGCCTATTTTTTAATGTTTTTTAGGGTATTTTTTGGGGTCAAATTGACCTTATTTTACCCATTTTTGGGGACCGTCCCTGTAGGGTACGGTCACTGGTGGCCATCCCTTGGTGGGATGACTACCAAATTTTGGGCCGTACCTAGGTGGGATGGCCAAAAATAGAACCAAAAAGGGCCCATTTTTAGGTGTTTTTTATATATTTTTATAGCAAATTTTTGCATTTTTAGGGCATTTTCGACACCCTATTTTACATGAGAATATAGTTAAGAGTCGGTACAGAGTTACAAATATCTTTTAGGTCACAAGAGACCATTTGACTACTATAGAATGGTGATGGCTTGATGCCATTGGTCTGAAGCAAGTTACGCGGTTAGATCCCGTGGTGGGCGACTGTGCCTATCTGACTGCATTGATAGACCTATGGGACCCTCGTACTAATACTTTACATTTAGGTATGGGGGATATGATAGTGAAACTAGAGTATTTCTATTGGATACTATGTATTTTGATAGAGGGTAACTCGATAGTACCTTCTCTTATCAAGCGGCGAGAGGTCGTAGTGTGGAGGTGCTTCGGGGTGCTCTAGGAGGATGCAGTGGTTGATCTTCTTAGTGGAGGGATATTAGTGGCTGCATGGTATTGGGATGGTGTTCTTAGCATTAAGCATACTCTTTTGATGAAATTTATTAGCAACATGTTACTACCCAATTCTTCAATTGCTAGGTTCCCATGGAACCTACTAGAGCTGGTGTTCACTGTTATGGAGTGCACAGAGGATGAGCCAATAGTGATGGCTTAGGGTCCTACTTTATTAGAACAAATATATGATGAATTGTATGAGATATGATTTTATGGGTGGAAGGACTTGGGATGTAGCTTCCTACTACAGGCTTGGGCTTGGTAGCATATTTTTGTGGATAGACCATGGGGACTACCATGGACCACTCAAGCAAAGCTAAAAGACAAGGATATTGGCTATGGAGAGATATGGAAGAGGTCACATGAGGGAGGTTGGATCCAATGACACACTGGGGAGTTTGAGTACTAAGTAGAGGATTTTCCATGTCTTAGGATGGTAGACATTGAGTGGAGACCCTATAGGGATTGTCCTAACTAGAGGGAGGTAGAGTCATAGCTACGTCGAGTTCAACGAGGCAGATGGTTGATACGATGACATGTCACAGAGCGAGAGTACTTCCCTTATGATCGTGTACTATGATAGTTTGGGCTATTCTAGGGATTACCTATGGAGCCGATGGTCTACAGTCATCGTAGTGATTAGAGGACTCTAGCATGGCTTGTTGTAGAGGAACTGGGAGAGGAGTCAGATCTTGAGGTGGATGTTTTTGATTCGAATGACGCAAGAACTATAGAGGAGTATGACGCATGGTGGGTCATATGGCAGTGGTGAGGGGAGATATCACTAGGAGGAGATGTAGCTACCAGGGAAGTAGATGCAGCTAGGAGTTCTCCACATAAGGAGGGTTTTGGTGAGTCTCTTGATGATGAGGAGGTAGACACAAGTGAGCAAGTTTTGCATCAGCATGTATCAACAGATAGGGTGGATTTTATTGATGTACAAGATCCAGTAGGCTTTGATGAGGACTTTGGAGATTAGGGTATGCAGGATCAAATAGTAGCATGAGATGCTATGATTATAGAGCTACAGAGTGATCAGGCTATACTATAGGCACAAGTGTAGAATGCATAGCTAGAGATGGAGAGGCAGGTAGTATTGATAGATACACTTCAGTCATAGGTTGGTAGGTAGGGCCCTAGCCATGGGGAGTCTAGTAGTAGCGAGCTAGCCACTATGCGGGAGGAGATGGTACATCTCAAAGGTTTTTTTGTGACCTATCATACTAGGTTTCAAGAGGAGCACACCTACATGGATATGATGGAGGATGAGATAGCGCACCTTAAGGGGCGCATACTAGATCGAGCATTTTCTATCAGATCATAACATAGCCAAAGGAGCAAGGCAGGATAGTCGTCTGCTCAGATGAGCTCTCCAAGGTCTTCTCATAGTATGGAGGTGTATGGAGGTAGCACATCAAGGGGTAGCAGGTCTGGGAGCTCATGATGGAATCATATTGATATTAGAGAGATTCGAGGTACCGGTCCTGCGTGACCATGGTCAGCAGACTCTGATGGTTCTTTTTGGTCTTTTTGATTTTGTGAAGTATGAGGACTCACTTTTATTGTAGCCTACAGGTAGCTTATGGATTATGATGTAGTTTTTGGCTTTTACATATGGATATGGATATATATATGTATGACTTTGCTTTGATAATTATGTCATATTTTGTTGCTTTATGATATGTATACTTTTTTTTATGCTTTATGATGCTTATGATAAATGTCTAACATGGATGCATGTATTTATCAGATGATGTGAGTTGATGATATGTAGATATGTATGCTTTCTCTATATTCTTTTGTAAATTAAAATATATGCATAAAATAGTCATTGGTCGTCTAAATATGATTGCTAATATTTATCCGGTATCTATCCTATTTCATGAACATCACTTTAAGAAATAAAATTTTATAAAGAAATAATGAAAATGTGTATGATTTGATGTGATTTAATTTTGTATGATGGATTTGTAATGACTATTTGACATATTATATGCTAGCACCATAGACTGTATAAAATATATCTTTGTTATTTTTATGTTGTTATAACACTTTTATGTAATGGATTTTGGAATTTTGACAAACATGTGACAACATGGTGTAAAATGAAATGGATAATGTAATATGATATAATATGATTTGATAGTTTTGAGGAGACTCAAACACTCTAGTTACCTAATCAAAAGTTGTATAATAACTATGCAAGATCCTTTGAAAAAGTATGCACCTACTAAGATAACCAATATAATCAACATCCCTGTGTGTGCATGTGAGTTCATTACCATGATAACACATAAGGTTTCCCTAGTGCAAACAAGATTCATTCAGCCCATTTGGACTAGAGATCATTCTACGAGTCTCATTATTCGAAGTTTTGTACTTAGTTGGATTAGACTACTAGGTAATCTAGGTTACTACAAGCTACCTCATCCACATTCAAACATTGGTCTATACCTAATCAAGTTGCTTAAGTGACAGACATATCATCATGTGGGAGGCTACCGCCATTGACAAGTAGGCTATCCACAAAACCTATAATGAGGATCACCTTATGGTTCTCTAATGTTGATAATTCTAGGGATTCAAGTTCAAGACTCCCTTATTTTCTTTTAACTTTGACTTTCTCAAGGGAGTTGCTCATTTTGATTTTGTGAGCAAGGGATTTTAGTAGTGGTGAGAACCACTATTTATTTTAGCTTTTTCTAAAGTGGTGATAATCACTATTTCTTTGTGCATATTTTTGAAATGATAATAATCACTGGTTTGATTTTTCTCTTTGGAATACTTGCCCTAGTGTAGGGCAAGGGATTTTTGGGTAAGGAGGAACTTGTCCTTTTGTCAATTCTCAACATATTTGAACCATTTGCACAGGGGGATGAGCAAGATAAAATTTTCTCTTAAAAGTAACCTAGACCACTTT
This sequence comes from Wollemia nobilis, assembly GCA_028583015.1. Taxonomy (NCBI): domain Eukaryota; kingdom Viridiplantae; phylum Streptophyta; class Pinopsida; order Araucariales; family Araucariaceae; genus Wollemia; species Wollemia nobilis. The sequence goes on along the minus strand of JAQPPZ010003635.1, from coordinate 1,979,497 downwards.
ACAGTTTTCATATTTCCTTGTGCTAGACTTGGATTTATTAATGTTAAAATGTGTTGGGATTTTGATGTATATCAAGAATTATCTAAGAAAGATTCTACCTTCTAAAAATCATGATAGCTTTCTACAAAATCTGAGAAGACAACTAGATATGATTGAGTGACTAAAAAATTTAACGATGTTTTACCAATAATGGCTAAGTGACGGGAAACAGACATATAATATGTAATGTGAATGTAAATGGTATATATAATATAAACATTTGGTAATATTGACGCATAATTACAATGATTTTATCATATTCCTAGTGTACAGACCTGGTGCTAGACATGTATGATCAATTATTGAGTAATGCATAATGCAATGATGAGTATGCCTAATGTAGTTTAGATGATGTGCAATGAAGCAATATTTTTGTATATTGATGATTTTAATGATGTTTTTGTATTTTTGATATATAAGTATGTACAGGTTGATCAATGGTTTTAATGAATGCCATTGGGGCTTTTGGTGACCAAAGGGCTTATAGACGCCTTTGGAGCATTTAGGGATGACCTAGACAACTATAGGTTGCCTAGGAATGTTTTCTTTTGACCTAGATGGTCATAGAAAACATAGGGGCATTTTATGGGGACCAAAGGGATTATAAATTCCTTTGGGAATTTTTGGATTGACCTAGATGATCATAGATTTTCTAGGATCATTTTTATTTGACCTAGACAGTCATTGACCTCTAGGAGTGTTTTAAGTGACCTAGAAGGTCATTTGCACTAAGGAAATTACATAGACTAACTAGGGGTATTTGGTTGTGTCCAAAGGGCTTATAGATGCCTTTGGAGCATTTAAGGTTGACCTAGACAATCGTAGATAGTCTAGGAGCATTTTTATTTGACCTAGACAGTCATTGATCGCTAGCAGCATTTTAAGTGACCTAGATGGTCATTGGCACTAAGGAAATTCCATAGACTATCTAGGGGAATTTGGTTGTGACAAAAGGTATTATATTTACCTTTGGAGCTTGTAAGGTTAACTTAGACGATCGTAGATAGTCTAGGAGCATTTTTATTTGACCCAGACGGTCATTGACCACTAGGAGCATTTTGGGTAACCTAGATAGTCATTGGCACTAAGGAAATTCCATAGAATTCCTAGGGGCATTTGGTTGTGACTAAAGGGATTATAGATGCCTTTGGAACATTTAGGGTTGACCTAGATGATCATAGATAGTATAGGAGCCTAGACGGTCATTGACTGCTAGGAGAATTTTGGGTGACCTAGATGGTCATTGGCACTAAGAAAATACCATAGACTACCTAGGAGCATTTGGTTGTGACCAAAGGGCTTATATATGCCTTTGGAGATTTTAAGGTTGACCTAGATGATCGTAGATAGTCTAGAAGCATTTTTATTTGACCTAGACGATCATTGACCGCTAGAAGTATTTTAGGTGACCTAGATGGTCATTGGAACTAGAAAAATACCATAGACTACCTAGGAGCATTTGGTTGTGACCAAAGGTCTTATAGATGCCTTTGGAGCATTTAGGGTTGACCTATATGATCATAGATAGTCTAGGAGCATTTTTATTTGACCTAGACGGTCATTGACCACTAGGAGCATTTTGGGTGACCTAGACGGTCATTAGAACTAAGGAAATGCCATAGAATGCCTAGGGGTATTTGGTTGTGACCAAAGGGATTATAGATGCCTTTGGAGATTTTAAGGTTGACCTAGACAATTGTAGATAGTCTAGGAGCATTTTTATTTGACCTAGATGATCATTGATCGCTAGGAGCATTTTAGGTGACCTAGACGGTCATTGGCACTAAGGAAATACCATAGACTACCTAGGGGTATTTGGTTGTGACCAAAGGGCTTATAGATGCCTTTGGATATTTTAAGGTTGACCTAGATGATCATAGATAGTCTAGGAGCATTTTTATTTGACCTAGATGGTCATTGACCACTAGGAGCATTTTGGGTGACCTAGACAGTCATTAGCACTAAGGAAATACCATAGACTGCCTAGGGATATTTGGTTGTGATCAAAGGCATTATATATACCTTTGGAGAATTTAGGGTTGACCTAGATGATCGTAGGTAGTCTAGGATTATTTTTATTTGACCTAAATAATCATTGACCGCTAGGAGCATTTCAGGTGACCTAGACGGTCACTGACACTAAGGAAATGTCATAGACTGCCTAGGGCCATTTGGTTGTGACCAAAGGACTTATAGATGCCTTTGGAACTTTTAATGTTGACCTAGATGATCGTAGATAGTCTAGGGGTTTTTTTATTTGACCTAGATGGTCATTGATTGCTAGGAGCTTTTTGGGTGACCTAGATGGTCATTGGCAGTAAGGAAATGCCATAGACTGCCTAGGGGTATTTTAATGGTGCTCTAAGCATGAAAAAGTTACAAATGACTAACATTCATTGGTTTAGGCTCTTCACATCCTTTAATGGATGCTAGGTGATAATTTCTAGGTCCAATCTGGCTTTTAATGATGAATGGACCTAACCAGTTTGCTATAATTTTATCCCACAAGTTGGAGGGCAAATTTGAGTTTTGATGGTTCTATTTTAGAACTAAATCCCCAAATTGAAAATCTCTCTGATGTACTTTCAAGTTGTAAGCTCTCTTAAGACATTCCTTATAAACATGTAGATGCTTGAGGGCATTTACATGTCGTTCATCAAGTAACATTAACTGATCTAAACGAGCTTGCCTAGCTACATCATCATCAATGAATTCTTGCATGGAGATGCACAACAACATAATATCTAACTCCAGAGGCATTATGGCTTCAACACCATACACCAGTGAAAATGGAGTTGCCCCAGTGGGTGTCTAAATGCTAGTGTGGTAGTCCCAAAGGGTAAGAGGTAATTGATTATACCAATCTTTATGATTTTCCTTGACGATTTTCTTCAATATGGCTACTATTGTCTTATTGGATGCCTCTGCTTACCCATTGGCCTGTGGATAATAGGGCATGGAAAAACTATAATCTATGTTATACTTTGTGGTTAATGCATGCACATCCTTATTTTTGAAGGGTGTTCCATTATCCGATATTATTTTGGATGGAATACCAAAACGACATATGATATTATGTAGTATGAACTTTGTGATGCAATATCCAGTCATAGTGGTACGGGGAATTGATTCCACCCATTTGTTGAAGTACTCAGTTGTCGTTATGATAAATGTGTGATGACCTAAATAGGAAGGTGAGATTTTCCTAATTAAATCAAATCCCCATTGTGCAAATGGCCAGACCGATTGGATCATTTGTAAGGCCTATGAAGGTACATGTGTTAAATTGGCATGATGTTGAAACTTTACACACTTCTTTACATAAGCACAACAATCTTGCTCTAAGGTTGGCAAATCATAGCCCGTGAGAAGAATACACTTGGCAATGGCTATACCACTAAAGTGACCACCACATGTACCATTGTGTACTTTGTAAATGGCCCAAGACGACTCTTGTGAGTCTAAGCAATGAAGGAGGATACCTTCATAACTCCGACGATACATTATGTCTCCTAATAAGACATATTTTCTCACCTTTTGTTTTAATGCACGCTTTACGGCATGTGATAATCTAGGTGGAATATTTCCTAGTTTAAGATAGTATTTAATAGGTATGTATCAATATTGCCTTGAAGAAGCCTCAATATTATGAATTGTGCAATCCTTTTGACGTTTGTCTCGTGTGAATGCTGATTGAGAATGAACTTGAAGATATAGCATTTTGCAAGTATAAAAAGAATTCTAAGGGAACAGATTCCTCCATTGGGAATTATTCAGATAATTGTGTATTTGAGAGAACCTTTCATGTGAAGGATCAATCTAAATCATGTGAACATCTGGTGTTGTGTTGTGCTCATCACGCTTAGTCGCAGGTTGAGCTAGAGTTGTTACTTGAATAGTAGTGATATCATATGAAGGGTTTTATGGGATTAGCGACCCTAAGGAAGCCATTGTTTCTGAAAAATGATTAGATGACTGAGGGAGTGCCTCTATATCATACCATTCAAATTATTCTAGAATTTTTTCCACTAGGGCTTTGTAGGCTTGCAATATGGGATACCTACACTAGAATATCCCTTTAACCTAGTTAACTATGTGCAAGGAATCACCAAAAATATTTAACTTTATGATTTTCATGGTGATTGTCATCTGAAGGCCAATGATGAGGGCTTCATACTCAGAATTGTTGTTGGTGCATGGGAAATCGAGTTTAAATGAAAGAGGTATGGGAGCCCCTTATGGTGTGAAAAACATGATACCTACACCACCCCCTTGCTTGCATTTAGAACCATCAAAGAATAGAGTTATGTCCACCTGTGACTCAGGATCTACAGAATTAGGTGATTCTAAAATATGAAATACTCCATCATCAGGAAGATCAACATTTAGGGGTTGGTCATCTTGAATAGGATCCTCTACTAGTTTATCGGCTATAACCTATCATTTGATTAATTTTTGTCCAATGAAATCTAGGTCAAATTTCGTCAACAACATTATCTATTTCACTGTGCGACTATTGTGATATGTTCTACTCATCATATATCGCAATGGATTTTACTTAGATATGATATACGTGGTATGATTGAGCATATAATGGTGTAGATTTTTAGTTGTAAAGACCACTGCTAAGCATAGCTTCTCAACATATGCATACTTAATTTCATAGCTGACCAGTGTGCAGCTAATGTAATAGATAACCTGTTATTTATGAAATTCATTCTTTTGGGACAACATGGTACCCAATGCCAACTCAGTAGCTAATATGTATAAATAGAATGACACTCCTAGTCATGGAGGAGCCAATACAGGTGGTGAAGGCAAGTATTGCTTAATATCATCAAAGGCATTTTGACATTCTTCATCCCAATGAAATGAAACTCTGTTGTGTAGCAACCTATTCATGGGTCGACACTTATCCGATAATTGCGCTATGAAGCGTTTTATGGATGTGACCTTTCCTTGCAAGCTGCGTAGCTACTTAATTGTTGTGGGGGGAGGCATTTCTAATATTACCTTGACCTTGTTTGGATCTACCTCTATGCCTTGCTTGGAGACTATGAATCCCAAAAGTTTACCAGATGTGACACCAAAGACACACTTTTTGTGATTAAGCCTAACATTGTTCTCAATGTGGCAATCTAGAATCTTACATAATACACTGATATGTTCATGATGTAGTAAAGATTTTACCAATAATTCATTCATGTAATCTTCCAAAATATTATGCATCTAGTCATGGAAGATATACGTCATAGCTTGTTGGTAGGTAGTGCCAGTGTTCTTAAGGCCAAAAGGCATGACCTTATAACAGAATGTCCCCCAAGGTATTGTAAACATAATTTTGATTTTATTTTTTGGATTAATATGAATTTTATTATATCCAAAGAAACCATCCATGAGGGAAAGCATTTCATGTTATGTTGTAGCGTCTACCAATGCATCGATGTTAGGTAAGGTAAATTCATCCTTAGGACTCGCTTTGTTAAGGTATCTATAGTCAGTGTAAATGTGAATCCTCCTATCAGGCTTCTTGATAATGTGAGGATAGACCTTCCCCTAGTTTTATACTGAGGATTATCAGGATCTGTATCAATATCCTTGTCAATTGTTGTCTCAATTGACATATGAGACCCATATTCCAACTGATGTGGAGTGGGAATCAAATGAATGTCATCAGTTGGGTTTACTTCATCCATAGGAAACTCAGGATCAACCTCAACTTGACAAACATTCTAAGTAGTTCTTAGATAAAATTGAAATGATTGTAACCTAACCAAGGTAAAGTACCTCAATGTCGATATGTAATGAATTTGATGGGTTATTCGGACCTACCAATGGTGTGGTTAAATATATGGAAATCATGTTGATGGATACATGATTTCCCATTCTGGGGTGAGTGGATCTAGAGACCTAATGTTGTCTCATGACTCGCGGGTGTGGCTCTGGTGGAAATTGAATGAATGGTGGTGGCCTATGTGGAAGAGGATGAGCTTGCTCTTCACGTGGCAAGAACTAGTGTCAGATGGGACCTTGGATGGGGAATAAAATGTGAAGATAATATTCATCTTCGTCATCCAAGGAAAAAACTCTCTTGTATTCATCATCTGAGCTATGGAAGTTTATTGGTGTGATGACATAGTCATCATCATCACTCATCCATTCATGAGGAGGACCTTGATCCTCTTCCTTACTATCATATTTCAAGGTATGTGAGTTTTCCACCACTTCATGGGGTTGGGCAACATCACTTGAGAGTCCTTGATCTATCATATCTTTGGGAAAATGATCCTCCAATAAATGGATGTGATTCATATTGGCGTATGGATTGTGTGCAACCTTATCCTGATAACCTAGACATAGGTGTTCTAGACTATCTGTGAGGACATCCAACGGTACTAGCTTATTGTGCCCCAACCCAGATTTATCATAAGGTAATTGATATTGGGGCTAACATGGGGCACGAGTACCTTGATCATATAAGCCTAGACCAAAACCATGCCAATTAAAGTGATCTAAGTATCGCAATGCATAATATGGATTTGAAAAATAGTTTACATCCTCCGAAAAAGTTTCATCTTCTTCTTTCGGAGGAATTGGTAGAGCTCCATACTCTAAACCTCCATATACAAAATTAGTTTGATTGGGAGGTAAACCGAGAGGCACAATGCTACCTATGGGAAAATGAGGTTGCCCCATATCTTGCACTGTCTCTATAGATGGAACCATTGTGACATTTCTCACTATCTATTCTCCTATCCCTGTGCTAGACATATGCACTATGGTTTGGGATGGCGAAGGTGAATTATATGGAGGTGAAGTTTGAGGTGAATCAATGTGAATTTTTGGATATGATTCCTCGTCTACTACATGAGGAATATCCTTCATGGATATGGTATATACTAAAGGTGGGCTCTCATCAATGGGCCTTTTTGACACGTTTATTTATGGAGGATTTAACAATATCGAAGGTATATCTACGGCTACCGATGATGAGGATGGTATGTATGAATATGTAGATGATGAAGTGAGGGTGATGATGGAATGAGTAGACCCTGAACAGGTGTATTCAATTGGAAGTCTACGTGAGTCAAAGGTAATGTCGACTCTAGCATCTATTGCACCATGTTGTAGTATTTTAAGGGCTCTAGATCGGTAGAGACTATGTGTACTTGTCCTTCATGAGTGTATTTAATACATTGATGCGCAATGGATGGGATACACTTCATATCTTGTATCCAAGGTCTTCCTAAAAAAAATTTGTACGCCATCTCACCTTCTAGCACATGACATAAAGTCGGTATAGTCTTGCATCCCACCTGGATGGGTAAGACTATGGTAAAAATCATAGAACATATTGTGTCATTGAATGCATGAAGAGTGTAAGTTGACACAAAAATATGAGATACTAGAAATTTTAGATGCTTCAATGTTGTATTTGTAACGATATTACTCAAGGAACCAGTTTCTATGAGCACTCTTTTGTAGGTACCTCATTTACACATGCAATAATGTGCAAAGGAGGATCTACCATGTCATTGGATATTTCCTTAAGCTCATGCTCATGGAATGTTATTACTGGTTCCTTACACTATTGCACATGACCCATAAAATCAATAAGGAGTTATACTCCTGTGGTTGCAACTCTATTGATGTTAAGATATCCATAAAAGCATCTATATGTGGAGGTGATTGTTGTATTAGCTCATAGATGGACAATCGTGCTGATGTTGTCCTCAAACTTTGTGCAATTATGTTCTTTATTGTTAACATTGGCCTAGATGGAAGGCCTTGTACTACAGGTGGTGTAGTTTGTGACGTAGTGGGAAAATCACTCGAAGCTATAGCTGGTGCAACTTGGCTTGGATATATTTTGTTCCTAGTCATAATACTCACCATCCCAACATACCCTTGGACAGGGGGTGTTGTATTCACCTCATTCATTGGTTTAGCAGGCGCTGCCTGTACCTTGTGAGTTGGTAATGGGTCTTTGTATATACCCATATATTGATTGGTAGAGGCTAATGGATCATCAACTTGAAGATCATTCCTATCAATCATATATTGTACTAAGTGTTTAAAACCATAACGCATTTGTAAATCATGGCCACCTTTTCGATGAAATTTGCAATATTGATCCTCTCGGCATCCCATAGGCTTGGGTTTGCCTGTTTTTGGATCAATGGGTTTGATATCTAGTAGATTAATCATTTTTGTAACCCATAATCGATCAAATAGAGAATCCATAGATTTAGCAAAGGGATTAAATTGTCACTTAGGGTGACGTTGGTTTTATCCCTGATTTGCTTGACCATTACTATTATAGTTCGTAGGAGGAGGTTGGGCCTAATAGTTTACATTTTGAGGAGGCATTGATTGTGTAGGCACAGGGATATTTATGGCCATTTTATTGACCATTGCTAGCTTTGCATATGCCAAGCTATTCTTAGGATTCCTTGTCCACTCCTTACGAGGTTTGGTTATTTCTCCTTATTGGAGTCAAAGAGATGGGTTTTAAGAAAATCTTTTAAAACGACTGAGTTAGCTCAGTAACTGGTAATAGATAAGGTAACTCAGCCAAAATCATTCACCACCTATTTTTGTAATCAGTAATTGACTCATCCTTAGTTTGTTTCAACCCCGTGAGGTCTGTTAATGTCACCTTTGTTTTGGTATTAAAGATGAAGCGTTCCAAAAATACGTCAGCAAATTATTCAAATGTGTAGATGCTATGTTTTGGAATTTTGTTGAACCACTCAATGTTAGGACAAGAGAGGGTGCTTAAGAAAGTTTTGAGGAGTAATGCATCATTGTCTTGTATGTTAAAAAATAGATTTAGAAATCTAGTAACGTGCTCTTGAGCATATTATTCTCCCTTGAATCTATCCAATTTTGACATTTTTAAATGCTCAGGGTATGTCGGGGAAGGAATGGATGGATGTAATGGTTGATTCTTTAGTTGCCGCAAAGTGGGCTTTTGAAGCTCGTTGCCAGCTGTCCTACCTTCTACAGTTTCTAAGCATGCAAGCAAAGCTTGATACGCATTTGAGGATTTGATTTCCTCTTCCTTATTATGAAATTGTAGAGGTGGACAAGGAATATTTAGAATAGATTGGGATTGTTTATTGACATCTTCCACTTCTCCATAAGGTGCTTCTATATAATCCTCATTTTGTTCCAAGTCATCATAGGCCCCATAGGGTGTTTCAAGTATGGGTCTACAAGGAGGAACGAAGGCCTCTTGAAGGTGATCTATATTTTACCTATCATGTATATTATATTCATGCATATGAGGTCTAGGAGGCAACATTGGGTTAGTTATAGGAGACCTATATTGTTGGAGGATTGGTTGCCTCGGTTGAGCCTCCTATCTACGCGTAGTTGGAGTAGAAGCTCCATTATGCAAAGTTTCTTGAATTTGGCATTCAATTTTTTCTTTTTCTAATTGTTTCCACTGCTCTAGAAGATCTAGGTGATGTTCATCATATCTAAGTTGATTAAACTTAGCCTGGTGGTCAACATACTTATTTACCAACTGACTTATCTAATCAGCTGTATGAGGTCTAATTACCCTAGCACTGTGACTTTGATATCGATCTTGTTCAAGGGGGATTGTGAGATCTATTGTAGATTTTCCTCAATTGAGGGAGGTTGCATTGACTTGAGGCTCATCCTTAAATATATTTTCTTGATAATCTACTGGTGCAGAGGCATAACGTGCTTGCATTGACACATTTGAATGAGGATAATCTAGATGTTCCTTAGGTCTTCCCTCATAAACAAGGAAAGATAATGCAGAATGAGGTTGCCTATGGCGATGTGCATTACCCTCATTGTGATCATGGCATCATGGGGAAGGGTGGTTTGAAATCATAAGATGATCGTTCAACCCTACCTTAGGTGACAAGTCATACTCCTGCGTAGTAGTGCAAGGAGTAGACCGGGCAAGCACACAAATGAGTGGGATTGCTCTATTGGGAGGTGCTCCATTGCACAGTGACTCTTATCAAAATAAAGCATTAGAAATATCTATATTATGGAAATAATTCACTAAAAGGTGATTGTTGCCTATGGGGGTACACCGTGTAGGAGTCCCTTATTGGCTAGGTCCCTATCTTGTTGTCCTAGGAGTAAACATCCATTCATCTGCCACATGGCGATTAGGGATATGACTTCCTAAATTGGGACAATCACTTGTGGGGGTGCCCCATGTAGGGGTACCTTGTTGGCTAGGTCTCCTTTCAGCCCTTCTAGGGCTAGGAAGAGTAGGTGGTCTCCAAGGAGGTATTACCATGTCCTTGGGATCTAGGTGAAGACGTTGTGTATCCTCTTCCCTACTCCCCGCAACTTCCACCCTTAAATGGGCTTGGCTACGGGTATGTACCATAGCTATGTACTCTAAAATTATATATGTTTATCTTCTTTATAATTTCTATGAATTTGAAACAAACAAACAATAGGAACACTCAAAAATAGAGATGATTATCTTCTTTTAAATATTTTAAATGTGAATCCCTAAACTGTTTGGTGTGTTTCAAGATGTGTTGCTTTGTAAAGAAATATTTGGCATGTTTTATTTGTTCATGTAATACTCAAAATTTTAAGTGCTTTTCACTTATATACTCGCAGCTTGATAACCGATACTAAAATTTTAGCTATGTGAACCAACCAAAGTATGGAGATGAAATCCATACCAGATCAGGGAGCATAGATCCTGTCGATCCTCATCCAGCATCCCATGCATAGTGATACTCCCCTCTGAAGAGGGATGCATACTATTTTGCATGGTTAGGACAAATATTAGAGTCGATATAAAATAGGGTTTAGGATTTGAGTCAATGTATAGATATGAAACCCACTGTCATTGTATCTATTAGTGGTTGGGAATGAAGTCCAACTCACCAACGTTTAGGAAGATCATGGTGTGTGTGTTCCTTTTACAAATTTTGAAAGAAAGCAAAATAGCACTCAATGATGATTCACTAAATGCATGAAATTACATTTTTCTTTCAGACTCGTTAGTAACATAAAAGGAAAGCACTAGAATGCAAAGTCTATATGAACTTAACGTTCTTGGGTAAGTTTCAAGCAAGAAAACTAGACAAAAAGCAGCAAATATACTATTATTTTCCCTATTTTTTCTAATATAATTAATGCAATATTTTGGAAAGAGAGTATCTAACCTTTCTATGCATAGAAAAAGCAAGAAAACATGAATTTTGACAATTTTTAACAGTAAATATGCAAATTGAAACTGCAGAGGGGTGTAAAATATGACCTAGAATTTGTTGTTTCTACAAATTTTTGTAGAAACCCTCTAGTTTTATGACCATACCACTCAAGGATAGTGATATTTTGGGGGTCGTACCACCCAAGGATGCCTAGCTGGCCATCCCACCCAGTGACACCTAGCAACAAAGGGGCCATTTATGGTCAGAATGGTCAATACCTACCTGCAAAACCAAAAATGGAGGTCAAAATTAGCACAATCCAAAGGGGAGAAAAAAAAATATCATATACCATGATCTCCACTAAAGAAGCAAATTTCACAACATCGCCTTAAGGGCACTCTATTGCAATGGAAAAGCAATATACAAGCATTCAAAGGGAAATAACATAAACTTGCAATCTACATGAAATGAGGTAAATGTGTAACATAAATAGTGGATTTATCCTTCTATTAATTCCTCTATTGCTTCAAATGATATTACAAAACATCCCCTCGAGGGCATTTACAAATTTGATATAGTTTCCATTACAATGTTCAAGGGATCTAGTCCCTTGAAAGGGGCCTTTAAGGCGAAGTTCTATATGGTGTGAAACTTCGCTTCCCACAATCGAGAGCTAGTTTTGGGCTAACATGCTTATGCCTCTTTAGCTCCTCCCTCCTATCTAGCATTCCTGTATCTACACACAAGGGATTGAAAGGGGGTTAATAGCACCTGTGTTATAGAATAAAAGCAATAAAACCATAAAAAGGAGTTTATTCTACTAACATAAAAACTGATCTAAACACATGGAAATTGATCTAGATGCAGCATAAACATAATATATTCTAATATAAATGATTTTGAAGAGATTTGGAAGCAATATTCAAAGTAAAACTATGCAGAAATAGTGACCATCCCTGATAGGGACAACTAAACCTGCAATATTAGGGACCTCAAATCTGGCATCAAATCTACTCCAAACTTCAATAAATTTAGACCAAGGGTTCTCCTAGGTATTCCTAAGGGGTCTATGGAGTAATTTTACCAAAATTAATTTCTATTTTATGGCCGTCCCTAGGTGTGATGAATACTTACTGCTAACCATCTCTAGGTGGGGTGGTCACAAATCTGCTTTATTTTTGTCACCTATGCTCATGGGATTTGGTCCAAAACTGGTATGGGAGTGTTATTGAAAGATGGGGCTAAATATACCTTAAATTTGTCTAGTTTGGAATAGTTTTATGAATTCCTATTGCCCATGAAATTGCCTTTAAATGAAGAGGGTTTCAAGACTAGGGTAGGGCGAGTTTTAGTTTTTCAAAAGGTGAGGATCAAATTGGGCAGCACTTCGTTGCTCAAAATATTCAATCCTCCTTTTTGAAATTGTGTGAGTTCGCCTCCTTTTATAGCTCAAAAGGGCATCTAGGGTAAAGAGGCATGTTTTTCCATGCGAGGAAGGTTCCGCCATGTGTCCTAATATTTGACATGTGTTGGTGAGGTAAGGTTGCCCATTTGGGGCTTCCAATCTACTATCCCAAAGTCTAATTATAGTTCCCCAATAAATTTGGGGTGATTGGACACGTTAATGATAGCATTTTATTTCCATTTAGCGCATCCTTTGAATTTTTCAAGGGTCTAGTTAGGGACCATACCACCCAAGGATGGTTATGGATGGTCATACCTAGGTGGGAGGGTCACCAACTATGGTCATCCCTTGGTGGGACGGTCACCAAGAGGTGCCCCAAAACTGCCCTAAACTACTAGGAAACCTCCAAAATGAGTTTTGGAGCTTTATGTAAGCCTTATACAAGCCTAAAGGGGTGCCCAATGGGGCTATATGTTATCAATAAGCATGGCATATGTGATGCACTAATAGTCTTATTCGATTTATGTGATTTAGGTGTCTACATGTTGTTGTATACACAAGTCATATGTCATTATTGTGGAAGGTACTATAGAAGGATTACCAACCATAGGCCTATTCCAAAATTCCATGAAATTCCAAGAAGTTCCCTAAAAAATAGGAGTTGAAACCTCCTATATTTTAGGGATCTATTCCTAAAATCATACACCTATACAATATGAATAAATGTAGCAAAAAAATGACTTGTGACTTGTCAAAAAGTAGTGGTTATAGTAAAAAACTAGCAAGGGATGCTTGTTTCTTCTTTTGTTGGCAATAAAAGTGTGATTTCAATTTCAAAAATAGACTGTAATAGAGACTTAATTTTGCAACTAATTTCTAAATTTGATTTCAAAATTGATTTAGTCTATTCTAAAATAAGGTGCCTGAGATGTTATACATACTAGAGAAAGCATTAGTTTTAATGTTAGATAAAGTATAAATAAGTTTCTTTATAAGAATCACAATCTTGTTTTTGTATGAGAAAACTGTGACTATCATTTCCAACAAATAACAAAATTTGAATTTTGAAGGAATAAAAGTCATTTTCTTACATATTTAGAATATTTAATATTTATGTGATGGTATGCAATTGATATGTAAAGGAAGATTTTTTATGTTGTTATAGGTTTAGCAAGGGCCCACTAAACCTGGATAGTCCATAAAACCTCTCTCCTATTAGTTGTAGAATAAAATTAGGTAGGTAATGTTTTGCTTTATGATTGAATGAATTGTTTTTAGCTATTAAATAGGTTTGGTTTATTATTTTTCCAGCATTTTATTAGGAGTAGCATGACTATAGTCAATCTAGTTAGTTGTTAGAGTAGCTATAGGTATGTGTAGGATTTATTTTCATTGCAAATGCTTTATTTCTAGTTTACTTTTAAGTTTTCTCTAATTTTATAGGAAGGAACCATTTAGTGAATACAAGAGAAAGTATTAGATTATACTAATTAATACTCATTTTAAATAAAACTTGGTTGACAATTTAAGTGGTTAGCACAAACTCATCACTTTTTGGCATCGTTGTCAGGAAGGTGCACAAACAATATTGGATCTTGCAAGAGCTAAATATTTTCCATGTTGAAATACTTGGAGGGGTTTTTTGGTCTCACCCAAAGAAACAAGTAATTCTCAAGTGGATAAATGCATCAAAAGTCAGGTTCTAAAGTAATTTCATTGCTTTCTAGGATTAAATTTCACTACTTCTTAGATTAAGTTCCATTCCTACAATTTTTTGTATTTTTGCCTTTGTTTTTGTTTCTATAAATTTAATAGCAGGGAGGAGGATGAATGAATGAGTCATCCAGATTTAAACATGGAAGATGCATCTCTAAACCACCCCCTAAGTAAAATATGGTAGGAACTAATCAACAAGAAGATGTTTCATAAATCCAATAGATTGTCATTTCTCCTATAATTGAGCCACAATCCTTAGGAGGATCATATCAACTCCAATTTATCCAAGAAAGAGCTTGTGTGATTATTGAAGAAATCACTCATACACTTGAAAAATGAGGACAAGTTGATATTATTAAGGCTATAAGTGAATAAAGTGAAGGACAAGAAGAACAAAATGAATCATCTAGTTCTAGTCCTTATACTACTCTTGTAGAAACCTAAAACACATCATTTTGAGAAGAATGCCTATATGGACACCTTTTCAGGCCATATGACCCACCTTGGGTCTTCCCAAGAAATAACAATGGTTTTAACCACTCAAACAGGGATAATCTGTCATATACAACCTGGACCATCATACCCAGGAGCATCCTTCAATGGTCACTGGACCCTATAATGACCCCTAAGCCTGGTCGCTCCACCCTGGGATGATCATTCCTATAACAAAATTGGGATCCCTGAGCTGATCCAAATCAATTACAAAGCAAGTTGCCATAATTATTAACCATGGGAAGCTTCTAAAAGTGATAATTGGGTTGCCTAGATCCTAATCGAATCTTGATCTTGGCTTCCATTGCAAGCCAAGATTGCAATTGGGAAATCTTATAAAAGGATCCCAAGCCTTCATGAAAATAGTTATCAATTAGCCTTAATGAAGTGCTACCGATTTGAGTAACAGAGATAACATTCTCTCATATGCAATAGAGTGCTCCATAAATCCCACCATGAAGTTTGTATTCACATCAATGGAGTTTTTAGGTGTTTTAAGATCAAATCCCATAATTTTTCACCATAAATCATCCTAAATTTGATTCAATTTTCACCTTTAAGTCATTCCTCATGAATGCACTAAGTATGTCAACCCATCTGTAGATAAAATTAGATGTTTCCCCACATCGAGCACTAAGAATAGGCTCTCTACTTAGCAATTGCTTCACCCCAAAGTGGCCCATAGATGAAGTCGATGGAATCTATGATGGCTAACATAGCTAGCCATTGTACCCTATTATAGCTTCTCCATAAAATTTGATTTTCTATGTTTTCAATTACAATAGCTTTAGAAGTTCTTAATTTCTATTTTAGCATAGTTTCAACACATTTTTCATGCATTTCTTTACTATTTTTAGCATTTTCATTTCATTTTCTTACTATGGAAATGGACCTCATCTTGAGAGGTTTCAAATTTATTATTGATGTCTTGTAAGTGATTTTGTATGCAAGTTTTAGGCCTAAAAAGGTGCTCTTCATCATAAATATCCTCCAAGTTTTACATCATCAAGTAGAGGTCACAAAGAAATCCTCCATAATAAATTTTGGGAGAGCAAAAACTCTACGAATTACACCTACCCTTGTGGGGTTATTATTTGTAATTTGTATCAAATTGGTGTAATCCCTAAGAGGGATATTTTGTAACCATTTTGTAAAGACATTTTCAAATATCAATGAGAAGGGCATTATTTTGTACATTTCTTTATCTTATGGTTACATGATATTATCTTGTCAATTTGATTTCATATTACATGTTTAAGTGTATGGTTTTTCCTACTCTACAGTGGTGATCACGGTGGAACTTTTCCACATTTCACAATTTGGTGCTAATTACCTCTTTTTTTGTTTTCTTGAATTATAGGTACCAACGCTCTAGGCTATAATGGCTCACAGTAGCCATTGTCCTAACCTATGATATCCAACAAAGCTCACTTCTTTACCCCCTGATGACCTCAAAGTAGAGTAAAAAAATTAGATAGGCAACAACTTCATCGAATGTTGGCTACACATGTGAGTATTTATATACTTGATTTTACTATTTCTCACTAAAAAATATAGAATTGCAAGTTTGAATTGATAAATTTAGAGAAAATTTTAGATTTCAAGATTTCTATCTGTGACCACCCCTAGGTCTAGCAGCCTCTGCTATTGGCCACTCTAGGATACAACGACCCCTATTTTTGACTGCTCATGTGTTAGACGACCTCTATTGTAGACCGTATTACATAGAGATGACCTATTTTTTGTTGATTATTAGGGTTTGCATACTTGTTGTCTATCTAAAGGTTAACTTTATCTAGGGTTTGCACTTTCAAAATTTCTAAAATTGAAATATTTTTATTTAGAAATTTGAAACGCATTTTATGCATTAGTAATAAATCATTGATTACTTCATGTTGCATCTTTCTTTTTGCATAAAATAAAAATAACCCACATACATCATGTCTCAAACTAAACATCAGCACATTGGAATTCACACCCAAACATTGATCAAGACTAACAATGGTGGTCTTCATCACCATCTTGTCAGCTTGCTTATGGTTCTTCACATCCCATTTTGGCCAAGGCCAGTCCAAAAACAATCATAGCCAATAAATATAGCATGTATCTCTTTTTGGAGAGGTGTATCACTAACTGAGGTGAAATGAATGAGGACTAACAGGACCTAGACTCCCTCACCAAATTTGTACTTCATCACCAAATATCGATGGGTTTCACGACCTAGACTTCATCACCAAGCTTGTGTGTGAGAGGATACAAGTGAAATCATTTTAACTGAATATTTACATCAACAATATCAATGACTTGAACAAGAGAAATGCAATAAATAATGAATCAAAACATACAAACCAGTTTAAGAAGCACAAAGCAAATTTTAAAATATATAATAATTTGTATACTTTGTTTGTTTTATTTTTGATTTGCTTAATCAAGAAAACATGATAAATATGCATAGCCAAGCTTAACCATGTTGACGAAGCAAAAAAATCATGAAGATGCCCTGAACGCATTCGCTATAGTCTTGAGGATCTCATAATTCCTACATGATGCCCTGATACTCATCATGAAGCTACCTCATCACATGGACGATTGGATCATCAGTATATCTATACTAGAAGAACATAAATAGGTTATTCTATCAAGTGGATAACTCTGTCAGTCAATGTCGATCCGAAACCCACACTAGTCATAGTTGATCTAGTGAGGGGCCTAGTAGGGAAGTTCATATTCCTTCTACATCATGACCTTTGCCACCCAAAAATTCCATCCAAAGCACACCATCTCAACTGTTGGTCACAATAAAATATGGACCTATGTGAATTTTACATATACCATCAGTCAATATGACCATGCACGAGTTAATACAACAGTCCCTCAAATATCAAGAAATCCTCATGAAGATTTTGAGTTTAATCGAGTTGCAACCAAATGATCCTAATTATTTCACTAATTTATGGGGTATGTACAATGTAAAAATATATTGTTATCACTTTTCAGGATCACAAGATCAAACCTGTATCCACAAATATACCAGACCATCCTTTGTGCATCATTGCATGCTTCAATAGGATTCCTTATAAATAGGTTTTGATCAACATAGGCTTCACAATAAACATTATTACTATTGGGTACTGAATTACATCAAACTTTACTCAACACTATGGCTGTCTATCTTCCTACTTTCTATCTGATCTTGCACCCGATAGCTACAACTCAGAACTTAACATTGGATGGACCAAAATAGAGTTTATGATTCAACCTCCAGAGTAGGCTAGTTCCTTATCAACTTAAATAGGATGTTGACACAATTATGCTCACTTGGGGTTTTGATATTAGGGTAAGAAAAGGTTAGGGTTAGAAATATGTGAACAATATTGGACGGATAGGCTAAAAATATTGCACTACAACAAAAAACTCCAAAAAATAAAATTAAAGATACATTACTCAGATCAACATTATCTCAAGTTAAATGTATTTTTATTCATTAAAAAAAAATATAGAAATATTGCAGAGAGCAATTTCAATATCCAAATAATGATAATCAAAATAAAAAAATTCACCAATATCTAGATTTTACATAAATTCACTCCTTAACAATAAAGATCAAACTTAGAAGCAGATTTCAATTACCCTAGCAGCTAGTAATCCATTAATTTAGCACAAACTAACTATTGGGCACTGAATTGCACCAAGTTTTACTTGATACTGCTATTGTCTATCTTCCTACTTTTTTTTTAGGCTTACACCCGATAGCTGCAGCTCAACACTCAACATTAGATGGACCAAAACAAGGGTTTTAGATCCAACCTCCAGAGTAGGCTGGTTCCTTGTCAACTTAGCATATTGTTGACACAATTATGCTCAATTAGGGTTTGTATTTTAGGGTAAGAAAAGGGTAAGGTTAGATATATGTAGATATCAGTGGATGGATAGGTTAACAACATTACATCACCATAAAAAGCTTCCAAAAAACCATACTAAAGATATACATCCAGATCAACATTTATCCCAAGATAGCTTGTTTTAGATATTAAAGCATAATAGAGAAATGTTACAGTAACCAATTTCAATACCCAGGAAATGATAATCCAAATAGTAGAATTCACCAAAAGCCAGATTTTATAGAAATGCACCTTCTAATAACAAAGAACAAACTTCAAAGCAGATTTCAATTACTCATAACAGCTAGTAATCCATGATTGGCATAAACTAACCATCTAAGTATTTATAGAAATACAACTATGAAATCCGAACCTCTAACATCGAGCACAAAAATGCAGCTTTGAGGTGAAGATCAATGTATTGCTCCTTGCATTCAGTCCTGCAAAAATATTTATAGTAGTACATGCAAAAACTCTAGAGCCAACCCTTAAAAAAAAGGGTGTGATCTCTCTTTATAGTTTTCATATTATAATATTCAAGAAACAATACATTAAATCTTATTATAACAGCTCAACAAAGAGTTTAGCTGGCATTAGCTGATTCGTACAAACTCTAGGAAATCCACTGGAAGAGCATCCACCATGGCCATTCGAGATCTCTACAACTTGATGATCTACAAGAAGGACTATAGTTCAGAACCTTTCGAATCACACATTCCATCGATATTTCTTGAGATAAACTTACCGTCGTTGATCTATAACCGCTTTTGGTTATATTTTCTTGAAAATATTCTATGTTTCATCTTTTGGTTGCACACCATGGTTCTAGTGCAAAAATATTTTAAACAGTTAAAATTTTATAGGCCAACCTCCACCGTTGATTCTCCTTTTTGGATGACTTAGATTAAGTTCGGTGTGAGCTGAAAGCCATCCCGCTCATTTCCTTAGCATCATAATCTTCAATCCAGATCCACAACATCAAAACTTTGAATCCGCTCTGGAATATTTTATCTTTCGCCTTGCCTTCATTAATCTACACTTTTTCATCGCTGACATCATCATCTCCTCGCGACTTTTGCATATTTTAGAGATAATGCAATTCCGAGCCCAGAGTCAAATACTTAGATTATTCCACCCTTTCAACCCATTGTTATTCTGGAAAAGAGAGTCTATTCATTTCCCGGATCATCAATCTACTCTTTTTCATCGCTAAAATCACCATCTCCTTGTGAATTTTATGGATTTCAAAACTTTTGCCAATCTAGAGCGGGAAGCAAAAAGGCCTTCTTTGTTGCCGATGTCACCATTTCTTAGAAACTTTTACAAAATTTGAAACCCATCGTTATTCCGAACCTGGAACTGAGTTTCCCAGATTATCAACATGCCTTCATAATTGCATAAATCCATAGCAAACTCGCACCCTTAGCATAGCTTCAGATTGGAATAACAATATTATCACTTAGTCAAAATTATACAAAATCTTACTAAGTATGTGGCCATTTTGGACCTACACTAACCATTCAAGTATTCACAAAAATACAACTTAAGAATTCAAACCTCTGATATCAAATATGAAGACACAATCTTTGAGGTGAAGATCAATGTAATTCTCCTTTCATTAGTCCTTGGGAATTTTTACAATAGCATAGGTAAACACACTAGAGCTGGCCCTTATAAATGAGGGTTCGAGCTCTACTTATAGTTTTGCAAAATTAAAATAACAAGGAAAATTACAAAGATTAAAATTTAACAGCTCAACAGAGAGTTCTTGTTGGCATTCTCTTACTGGTTCATCCTTCGGAAAAACCGCTGCAATTGGACCACCATGGCAGGTTGAACTATCTACAACTTGTTGGTCGTTTGATACTAAATAGAGTTCTAGCTATTGGATATTGTGTATACATCATCGATCATTCTTGAAAGCCTTCTACTATCATCAATCTATAACTATATCTAGTTGTGTCTTCTTGAAACCCTAAATGCTTTAGCTTCCTCCTCCAACTGACTGTTATAACTCTAGTGAAGAAATGCTTTTATATACTTCAAATTCCTTAACAAAATCTCCATCGTCGATCTCCCCCATCGTATGGCTATGATTTAATCTAATATAAGCTTGGTATAATGGCATGGAATAACACAACACCATTCCACTCTTAAAAACTAATAATGTCATATTTCTTGCCTTAGAAACTACGAAACACCAATTTGACCTTAAATTCTTTGGAAGTTAAGTAGGATAAAAATCGCTCTTTGTTCTTTGCTTTTCTTTATTGGCCATGAAGCATTTGCCAATCTGCACCAAAAATTTGATGATGTCATATCTCCTTTTAAACTCTTGCAGATTCCATTCTATATCGAAGCAAGTACATTGGCCTGTGAACACCATTCTAGACCTATTGCAATGCAAAGCAATTCTTCCTCTAATCCGCACTGACTTTAGAGTATATCGCTACTTGTTGTCATTTTGGAAGAGAGTTAGTAAAAAAAATCCTTCATCATGAATCCACATCTACTATATTCATAGCATTTCGCCTTGTCACAATTCCTGGAAAAAAATTTCTATGCACTCTCTGGAATTGGGTTCTCCAACAGTTAGCCACTCCCAAGGTATTCAAAATATCAAGCGGTCTCCAATTTGCACTTATTTTTTGTTGATGCCATCCTTATTAAAAAAAAATTACGAATTTGGTATGTGTCACTAGTTCAGAGCCAAGAACAAAAGAAACCTTGTGGAATCACTCCAAGTATGAAAATCTACCTAGTGTTGGGTGGATTTGTGACCTTTGTTGTGGATCTGCTCCAAAATACACTGCAAAGTGTGCAAAATGAGAACTCCATGACTTAGACAAAATTTTCAAAATTTTCTTAAGTATGTGGCCATTTTGGGCCTACATTCTGGTGCCTCCTAGGTGGATTTTCTAGCAAATCCATAGTTTTAAGAGTCTTATCCATTGGGCCTTAGGAGTCAAAAATGCTCATCTTCAAAAATATGCTTTAAAAAATAACCTCCATACAAACATTACCCTATGAAAAATATAAAAAAAAATTAGAGGGTAAAGGCTCATATAGAGATGATGCCAAAACATCCCGACTCATCCACTTATAAGGAGACTATACCCAAAAATATAGGCATGTTGCTATTGTCTTCAAAAATCAAGCATAACTCTACTTCTTTTATAAAGCCTTATTGCAAAAATTGCCTTCACACAAAATTTACTGCTCTCTGTGCCTCTCTAGGTTTCATGCCTTTATTGCTTATTTCTGACAATTTTCAGAGCAAAAAACAAAAATGCAAAACTTGTGCATATGTAAAAAAACAAAAATAAACTAAGTGTGGGCCCCTTCTGGGCCTATAATAGCTCCATCCTGGTCTTCCTCTTCATGCGCATCTTCCTCAGCCTCTTCTTCATTCTCTTCTTCTTCTTCTTCTTCTGGAGAAGGTTCCTTTTGAAGCCTTCCTCCAGAAGAATCATCAATTTTATAGATTGTAAAGCCTGTTTCTAGGATACTTCAGAGGGGTTTGATATCTCTTTGAGCTTCTTATAAACATATTTTAATTCTCCAATGTCCTCATAATTAGCAACATTCCCTCTATTCACTAGATATTCTATGATATCTCTTAATTTGGTAAAATTAACAATTAATTGGAAAACTTGCTCTTGGGGTAGTGGCTCTTCAAGAGAATCAATTCCATATTCATCCTACAAATTTTCATTGATGCTTTTATAGATATCTTCCATGAATAACAAGATATGATCCTCCATCCATAGGCCTTTGAAGCCAACTTGAATAATTTCTTTATTCATATCAACAACATCCCTAATCACTCCCTCAATATTGTCAAACAACAACCAGGATTTTTGAAGTGCCCTATGCTTCTCAACCATAATTATGGCAGTAACTCTGGTGAGATTCCATTCTTTATTGGGAATTGGTTTAGTAGAATCACTGAGTTTGCTATCAACCAACCTATACATTTGCTCTGCATGAATCACCATATGCTGCAACTCTCCAGTGATATAATGTAGCTCTCTCTAAACATTGGGGAGTAAGCGACTGGCATCATCAAGATTATCAATTATGAGCTAAATCCTTGGACATTTCTCTTGGACATTGGAGAGCATCTCTTTTATAATCTTCTTCAAATCAGCCTTGGAAAAGCCAAAATACTTAGCTTTCTCAAGTTGAAGCTGATATCTCAAACTTTGATTTTCTTTTGCTTATTCTTCATTCAACTTCATTTGCTCTCCTAGTTGATCCTTGAGCTTATTGGATTCTTAAATTTTTTCTTTCTAGCCCTTGGCTTCTTTCTTTAGAGCATTTTCCACTTCCTTCTATTTTTTCAGAGTCTTCTGAAGCTTTTCAATTCACTTCTCAAGTTTTCTTACCTTCTCTCTTAATATACCATTATTCACATAGAAGGTGTCCAAGTGAGCTCTGGCTATGATCAAATCATCTTCTTCAAGAATATTATCAATATCCTCTGTGACCTCCTCCACTTGATAATCTTGGATAGTCATTTTAGTTTTAGGCTTACTTACAAGTGGAGTCATAGATCTAGATACTCTTTGCCTAGCCACGGGATCAACATACATACTTCTTCTTGTGACAACCATCCTGTTGGAAGGCTTAGAAAGCTTCTCTACCCAAAAATCATTTGTCTTTTGTGTGGTTGCTTGCTCTTTTGGCAAAGTGACAAGACTTGAAAAACTAGCATCCAGGGGAGATGAAGATACCAAAACTGAAAGGACAAACTGAACTGCTAATAATGGAGGTGTGGGAGTACTCAAAATAGTCTCTATAATGACAGGGGACTTTGTAACTACTGTTGTTGTTGCTATTGGTAGACTCATAGGAATAGTCGCAAGACTAACAACTGGATGAATGGTGGTACTTGGAATGATATGTCCCTGTGATGGTGGTGACGATAAGAGTGGAGATGAAATTATGGGAGATGATGAAGTGGGAAAATCAGATGCTAAAAATGGGATTTTAGGTGACTTTGGGGGAACAGAGGTGGTAACTTGTACTTCAGAGACAACCAATGAAATATGGGGTGGACTACGAGAGGAAGAAGATACCTTTATCACATTTTATTGACAAAAAAAAGAGGGATAATTCTTTGGGGATTTAGGAATATGTAGAGGAGAAGAGGGATTAGAAACCATACCTTCACCTATAGATGTAGGGTGCTCTTGTTCTACCTATATTTCCTACTACTGCTCTTGATGAGTTAATTCTTCTGTAGAAAAAACAAGCACCTCTTTGGTAATCTCCTCCATATCCAATATCTATTTCTTCGAAACTTATTTTTCCCTTATTTTTTGAGCTCTTTTAGTCCTTCTATGGACCAATTAAAAAGAAGCCATCTCACTCTCTGATTCTTCTTCTGATACATTTCCTTGTACAACTCCAACAAGTAAGACTTGCTCTGAAATGGGATGTGCTTTAACTAATATCGTAGGGGTAAAATAAAAGGGGGTGAACCTAAAAATCTCATCCTTATTGCTCCAGTCAATATCTGTATCTATAGGCTAACCCTCCAAAGCTAAGCGTTTAGGCCTAGACACTACTTCAATGACTAGAGTACTGACAAATTTTTCACTAGAATATTACGTTTTGCTCAGAAGCTGTGCTCCTTTAGGAAACTTCTCTAATTTTTTAGTGGTAGGATGAAATTTTTTCAAGACCTCAACTATTGTCAAAGGAGTTTTTTTCTCCTCTATAGGGGCTTCCTAATATGTGGGTGGAGAGAGAGATTCAGATTCATCTTGGGACCTTTCAACTGTCAACACTATATTTCTAATGTCCTACTTCCAGGTTCTGATATTTTCATTATATTTATTAGAAAACTCTTTATCAATATTCATGTCAAACTTAGACTTAGGTTTTCCAATTTCAATTCTCATTCTCCACCAATCTGATATCTTAGCTACGTTCCATTGCTTCTCTTCCTCAGCTTCTTTGGCTACTATTTGGTTTGAGCGTGAGTTTGTTAGAATTGAATGCGGTATCTTTCTTTCCTCTCCACGTGGTATGGTTGTGAAGTTACTTCTTGGCTCTACCTTGGTTTTAAAACTAGCAAATCAGATAAGTCCTTGGTTCTGCCAAAACTTAGCCAATTTCATGCATGATTTTTCACCTTGGTTCTGCTCTGCTACACTTTAGCTTGGAAAATCCCCAGATTAGAAACACTTTTGTTTATTTTGATACTTTGCACTCTTCATTACACGGAATAAGGGCACTTGCACCACTCCACTAGGATTTTAGTGCATTTTTATGAGGATTCAGAAGTGCTCACCATTTTGCTAGGATTTACATGTGTTTGAGTGCGAGAAGGAACCTTGCTAAATACTTTTCAACACAACCATTTTTTCAAGTATTTTTTTTTGAACTTGTACAAAGTGCAGAAAGAAAGGAAAATAATAATACAATGTATATACATATGTTACAATGAGCTCATATTTTACACATAGTAGAGCTTAAGATGAAAACCATTTACTGTAATTAGTTGTATATTCCCTTCAGGATATTCAAGCTAGAACACATTGGACTACTTGGTCTGTACTATTTTAAAAGGGCCATCCCAAAAATAATTAAACTTTTCATGCTTGCCCAACTTTGCTCTATCAACATTCCACCTGAGAACTGCATCTCCAACTTGGAATTTTTTGAATTTGGCTTTCTTATCAAACCATGCCTTGATATCTAAGGAATACCTTTGAAAATTAGCATATTCTTGAGCTCTATTCTCTTCCAATTGTAGTAAGTGAGTTAGCCTGGTTTTCACCAGATTTTCCTATGATTCCTCCTCTGTATTAACAAGCTTAAGTGCTAGAACCTCAAAATGAATAGGTAGTACTTCCTCTTTACCATACAACAATGCATAAGGGGAAGTCTTTATGGACTTATTTATAGTAATCCTATATGCCCACAAGGCTTGGTCTAGTAACAGGTGCCAACTCCTCTTGTTACCTTCAAGTGATTTCCTCAAAATCCTCAACAAGTTTTTGTTGGTAGATTATGCAAGTCCATTACCCTATGGATAATAATTTGAAGTATTTTTAAGAGTAATGCCATACTTATTGGAAAAATCAATATACTTGGCTCCTATGAAATCTGGGTCGTTATCACTCACCAAGGCTTCTGGAACTCCAAATATCGAAATCAAATTTTCCATGAAATTGATCACAACATTTTGATCTGATTTCTTTGTAGGAATAAACTCTACCCATCTAGTAAGATAATTTATGGTAGTTAGGATAAAATTATGCTCTACTAAGGAATTAGGGTTAATAACCCCTATGAAGTCTAGTACCCATTATTGAAAAGGTTCTTCAACTTGTATGGGCTTGAGGGGAAATGAAGCATTCCTTGTCCTTCCAACATATCTCTAACATTTGTCATAGGCCTTGGTGACCCTGAAAGCATCAGTAAATATAGTAGTCCAATAATAGCCTAACCTTATGATTTTCAAAGCTGTAATCATACCTGAGCTATGTCCACCAGTTGGTCCTCCATGGAACTCTGTAATAACCCTCTTTTATTGATCATCTTTTAAGAACTTTAGAAGAACTCCATCCAAATTTATTTTTTACAGGCCTTCTAGTAGTAATACATATTTCAAAGCATGAATCTTGTATCTCCTCCTTTGGGATGTATTTATATTGGGAGGCATATTCTAGTTTCAAAATATTTGATCATCTGGTCTACCCAATCAGAGTTTTTAGTTTGTACTCCTTCCATATGATCTTCTACTGCTGCCTGACAAGCTATCACTTCTACTAATATTGTAGCCTTTGTTAGACCTTGGAATAGGGATCTGCCTCTCACTAACTTGGTGGGATGTATTTCTACATCATATTCTTAAATTTTGGTGATCCAACTAGCCCTTTTATCTCCTAGTTCACCCTATAGGATAAAAATTCTTACATTTGGATGAACCACATATACCAAGGTCTTGCTCTATATCAAGTACTGCTTGAACTTCTTCACTGACTTCATCATAGCAAATACTTGTCTTTCAATAAATTTGTATTTGACCTGGTATTCATGTAGTGTCTGGATCTAAAATAATATAGGATGCTCTTCACCTTGATCATCCTTTTGAGTAAGCACTGAAGCATAACTTTATTCAGCTCCATATGCATAAAGGATAAAATATTTACTAAAATATGGATTTACTAGCACTAGGGCTATTGCAATGGACTGCTTGATAATCTCAAAATCATGTTTTCTAATTTCATTCCACTTGAACTCAAAATTCTTCTTGAGTAACTCAGATAGGCCTGAATTTATGTGCAAAGTCAAAAATGAATTTCTTGATAAAATTGATAAGGCCTAGAAAATACTGCAAAGTCTTCTTATTTGTAGGCAATGGAAGAGCAAGAATGGATTTGATTCTCTTTGTATCTATGGCCATACCTTATTTGGATACCACATGACCTAGCAACTTTCCTTCGTGAACTGCAAATAATGATTTCTTAGGATTGAGTGAAATACCAAATTCTCTGTATTTTTGAAAAACTTGCTCTAGGTATGATAGGTGATCTTGCTTATTATGGGAGAACACAGTCATGTCATCCAAGTAAATTAGAATGACTTTGTTGATCAATGCACCAAAGGCATAATCCATGGCTCTCTAAAATGTGGCTCTCGCATTGGACAACCCAAAAGGTATTCTCTGGTAGGTAAATGTACCCCATTTTGTGGTTAATGTTGTCTTATACTGATCTTCATCTTTCACCCAAATCTGATTATATCTAGAGTAGTCGTCTAGTAATGAGAACCTCTCAGCCCCTACCACTACCTATATAATTTGATCAATATAAGGTAGGGGATAGTGATCCTTAAGGGATTCTTGGTTAATATTTTTGAAATCTACACATAAGCGTATATCACCATTATTTTTTCTCACGGGTACCAAGTTGGCTACCCAGGTTGAATTTTTTTATTGGATATATTATCTTAGGCTTTAATAAATTTAAGAGCTCCTCTCGCATTATGACTTCAATCCTTGGATTTATGGGCCTTTGCTTCTGCCTAAAAGGCTTGGCATCAAGATCTAGCTCAATAGTATGTTGGATAACCTTTTTGTCATACACCTTAAGGTCTTCATATGACCAAGCCACAATGTCTTGATATTTTAGGCACAAAGCTTTGATATCTTCTACTTCCCTTGATGAACATTGGACTCCAACATTGAGCTTCTTTTCAGTACTAACTTTGACTTCTTTATATATTTTTCATTGACCTTCATGGCTTTGGTCTTTTTTTCTGTCTTCATTATCAAACAAGCTCTCAAGGGTGACTAGCCCTCTAGGGATGTGATTTTTATTTAGTTGGATAATGTCTTGTTGATCAATTTCTTCTAAATATTCTTCTTGGATAGTGGAGAGACATGCTTCTCTCACCAGAAAGTCAATTATTTGTTCATCACTTTTCAAAACCTGCCAAAAAATCTGTTTGTATGGTATTGCGAGTCTAAAAATCATTTTTATTCCCTTGGATTTTTTGATTCCAAAGTCTATAGAAGTCTTGAAGTTAGCTCCCTTTGTTGCTAAAGAATCATCCAGAGTATTATTTTCTCTGGGAAAAAAATTTAAACTTAGGGTATAAAAGGATTCCATCAGATTCTATACCCTATTTTTGTAAGCGTTTAGGTAATGGTTCTTACTACTGCACTTGTTTCTTACTTGATGGACTATTAACTCAGAATCACCATATATGTTCAAAATCTTAATGCCCATGCTTCTAGCTTATATCAATCCAAGGCACATGGCTTCATATTCTACAACATTATTTTTACATGATCATATTAGTCTGTAGGCAAAATTCTTTGTCCCCTCTGATTGGGATTGTAAAACCACACCAACTCATACACCATTTATACATTTAGCACTGTCAAAGTGCATGATCCATGTTTCTTTATCTCTTAGATATTTATTAGATATAGCAAATATTTTCTTCTCTAATTCATTTGAGATGTTGTATGTTCCCATACCAGTTCCAAACAGACTGTAATCCTCTCTAAAAGGCAACTCATCCTCAATATCCAACTCTTCAATGTTTTCCACAAGCTCAAATTCTTCAAGGGGATTAATATTACACATGTCTTCTTCAATATTTTCAATATGATAAGCTACCGATTTTTGAGGTGTTATTATTTTTATCTTTCCATTGAAAGGAATTACCATACTAGAATAATCCATGTACATACATCCACCTATTTTTGTAGTAAACTCCCTTGAAAGGCATAATCCAAAGTAGGGTTCTAGATCAACCACAACTATTTCTTGTACTATTGTTACCTCAGGAGCTCTGTGCAGCCTCATTAACACATCTTTTATGACTCAAACTATCTTAACAAGTTTCCCATCTAATTATAATACTCCAAGACTAGATCGGGTATACTCCATACCCATTTCTTCATAGACTGCTTTAGGCATGACTGTAGTTGATGCTCCTAAATCAATCATACAATTTTGGACTACCCAACCTTCCATCCTCGGGGATATATAGAAAGGAGGGGGCTTATTCTTTAAAACTGTAGGTGAAATTTCTTTCTTTTCTGATGGCATACTAAGGATTGTAGTGGCATGCCTATTTTGTGGATACTTTTTGAGGGAAGCCTTAAGTAGATCGATCTGACCAGGAATGAATAGAGTGTCATACAGGCTGGATTTTGATGGAATATTTTTTATCTCTTCAATAATATTATACTCATATCTAATCAGGGAAGGTCTTTCAAGTCTTCTTTCTGGCTCACCATATCTTCTTTTATATTGTTGAGTGGCTTCTACTCTCTACATTTTGGTAATAGAGGGGAATTTGAGCCTTTCTTGAGCCTCATCCTTAGATTTTATTTGGTCTCTTTCATTTTCCTTATCCAGCCTCCTAGGAAGACTATATGCCTTCTATTTACCCTTAGCTTGAGGGATTGGGAAAGTATCACTACTTTGAGTAGGGGAATAAGTCCTTTTTGAGAAGGGACTTGGAATTGCCCCATATTTTGGGGATCTACTTGTAAGGCTTTCTTTCTAGACCTTGTCATAACAACAATTGGGCATTCTTCATCCAGCTCTTTTTCAACCATAATTTTATCAGACTGCCATAACATATTTACTCTCCCATTTTTATTTATTTCAGCTTGCTCCATAGCTTGTTGGACATGGTGTTGGTACATAACACAATACTATGGGTCATGGGGATCATTGCATACTAAACACCAAAAATTAGCAATAGTAGCATCTGAAGAACATTTTAGCTCCTCATATGTTGCATTCACTCTAACCGTAGTAATGTTACTAGGACCAGGTATCTGATATTTGTTCACATATGGAAACCTCCTCTATTGTAACCTTTCTTGGTCTCTCTTTTCCATTGAATTCATTCTATTACTTAGAGTTTTTAGAGTATTTTGTATATCAAGAATAGTAGAAAAATCCTGAGATGGTTGAGAAGGAAGGGGAGGAAAAGGAGCTACAAAGGATGTTGGCTTTGGTTGAGGGATTGCATTAATTTGTGGAGATGGAGATGATAAATAAAGGGGATCCATGTAAGAAGGGTTTGCAATTTGACTTTGGCCACTAGTGGTTTTTGTGTTATAAGATAGCATAGTTTTAGGGGGAGTCTTACCACATTAATTAGGATTTTCTCAACATGAACTGCTATATTATAAACTCGAGGGAAGATCTCTACTCCAGATTGTTGTGTTTGTAACCCTAGATCTGATCCAGGATCTTGGATATAATACATATATGTCAAACATGTAGCTGGTCTAGCTGTGGGGGGAATTCCTTTCCATGCTATGCTAAATCTCAAATTGAAATCTGAGATAGTTTCTTGCTGAGTTTTTTGCATGGATGTAAACTAGTTAAGTAGGGAGAAGTGATCAGTATATTCATTAAATTATTCAATAAAATGCTCAACCAATGCTTGCCATGAAGTGATGGTATTATCCTCCAGAGTTCTAAACCAATGTAAAATATATTCTATGAAGGATAGGGCCAGGATTCTTATGATAATATCCTCTTCTTTTATGTTGTGAATTGCTGCTAGGTTTAAAACATCCTGATAGTGCTCATAGGTTGTCTTATTAGATCCATCATAAGTGGGGATAGCCTTAGATACAGCCTAGGTAATGGCATTCATTTGGGCTAATCTCATGGGACCAGTTGTATTCCAACTGGGGTATTTCTGTAATGGTTGATTAGGGGACACATTTTATGCCTTATTTCCAAATGTAGATCCTGTTGGAGGGACTACTAGGTTAACTACAGGGTTTTATTTAGAAAAACCCTCTTCTAAGAGGAAGTATTGATTCAAACTTATGATAACCATAGACCCTCTATAAGGTAATTCACAATAAAAATAGGAGTCAAGGTTATTCCTTTTGAAAGACCTGGTATATATGAAAGGACAATGGTCTATAGGGGTAATTATTTTTTTGGGTTTAAGGACTAGGGAGTCGCTAGGTGAATTTGCTATTCTCCGCTTATAAGGTCAAGGTAATTCACCAAATCTTAATTTCTTCGAGTAGAGATAAACAATAACTCATATAATGGGTTTCATGTTCCTTGTGAACTGGTCCCACTGGGTATGCCAAAAATTGTTGGGCACTGAATTACATCAATCTTTACTCAACATTGTGGTTTTTTATCTTTGTACTTTTTATCTAGGCTTGCATTCGATAGCTACAACTCAACACTCAACATTGGATGGACCAAAACAAAGTTTCTGATCCAACCTCCATAGTAGGCTGGTTCCTTGTCAACTTAAACAGGATGTTGACACAATTATGCTCACTTGGGGTTTTGATATTAGGGTAAGAAAATGTTGGAGTTAGAAAGATGTGAACAATAGCTACAACAAAAGGCTCCAAAAAACTAAATTAAAGATACATTACTCATATTAAAATGATCTTAAATTAAATGTATTTCCATTCATTAACAAACAACAGAGAAATACTGCAGAGATCAATTTCAATATCCAAACAATGATAATCCAAATAAAAGAATTCACCAATATCTAGATTTTATAGAAATGCACTCCTTAACAATAAAGATCAAACTCAAAAGTAGATTTTAATTACCCTAGCAACTAGTAATCCATTAATTTGGCATAGCCTAACCATTCAAGTATTCACAGAAATACAACTTAAGAATTTGAACCTCTGATATCAAATATGAAGATACAAGCTTTGAGGTGAAGATTAATGTAATGCTCCTTTCATTAGTCCTTGGGAATATTTATAGTAGCATAGGTAAACATACTAGAGCTGACCCTTATAAATGAGGGTTTGACCTCACCTCTACTTATAGTTTTGCAAAATTAAAATAACAAGGAACATTACAAAGATTAAAATTTAATAGCTCAACAGAGAGTTCTTGTTGGTATTCTCTTACTGGTTCATCCTCCAGGAAAACCATTGCAAGTGGACCACCATAGTAGCTCGAACTATCTACAATTTGCTGGTCGTTCGATATTAACTAGAGTTCCAATCATTGGAGATTGTGTATACATCATCGATCATTCTTGGAAGCCTTCTACCATTGTCGATCTGTAACCATCTCTAGTTCTATCTTCTTGAAACCCTCGATGCTTCAGCTTCCTCCTCCAACTAACTATTATAACTCTAGTGAAGAAATGCTTTTATATACTTCAAATTCCTTAGCAAAATCTCCATCATCAATCTCCCCCATCGTATGGCTACAATTTAATCTGATATAAGCTTGGTATAATGGTTATGGAGAACACAATGCCATTTCGCTCTTAAAAATTGATGATGTCATCTTTCCTACCTTAGAAACTATGGAACACCAATTCGGCCTTAAATGCTTTGGAAGTTAAGCGGGATCAAATCTGCTCTTCGTCCTTTGTTTTTCTTTATTGGCCATGAAGCATTCACCAATTTACACCAAAAAATTTATGACATCATATCTCCTTTGAGACTCATACAGATTCCATTCTAGATCAAAGCAAGTACATTGGCCCATGAACACCATTTTGGACCTATTGCAATGCAAAGCGACTCTTCCTCCAATTCACATTGACTTTAGAGTATATCATTGCTTGTTGTCATTTCAAAAGAGAGTTAGTCAAAAATATCCTTCGTCATGAATTCGCATCTACTATGTTCATAGCATTCTGCCTTGTCACCATTCTAGGAAAAAATGTTCTATACACTCTTTGAAATCGGGCTCTCCAACACTTAGCCGCTCATAAGGTATTCAAAATATCAAGTGGTCTCTAATCCACACTTATTTTTTGTTGATGTCATTCTTCTTCAAAAAGTTTTGTGGATTTGGGATGCATCGCCAGTCTGGATCCAAGAACAAAAGAAACCTTGCAGAATCAATCCAAGTGCAAAAATCTACCTAGTGTTGGGTGGATTGTGACCTTTTTTATGGATCCACTCCAAAATACACTACAATGTGTGTAGAATGATAAATCCATGAATTAGATAAAATTTTCAAAATTTTCTTAAGTATGTGGTCATTTTGGGCCTACAATTACTACAAATGCATTGAAGCATCTCAACATATTACCTTCACACATTTTAGCATCCATGTTTACCTTAAAAGCGTTTAATTATTCTATATCACCCACAATTGGCACAATAGTCCTCCCCATTCAATTTGGACAGAAGACTATGGCTACATTGTGTTACATCTTAGAGGGTTCAATATAGTACAACATACTACTTGGAAGACCATGGATGAGAGCCATGGAGTGCATACCATCCATAGTGCACCAATGCATTAAATACATTCATGAAGGTAAGGTCCATGTGGTTCATGTCAACCCAGATCCCTTCAAGTATTACAAATAGGTGGATCATCCGTAGGAACCTACTATGTCACCCACACACCTAGACACTAAATATAATAATTTTATTTAGATTCCAGATGCAACCTCGTGGTTCATCATGGAACTACCTCCACCACCACCATTACCATCAGTTTCACCTACTACTCCTCTTTCATTTTTGGTTTCTCTGAGCAAGGATAAATTGATAAATCCAAACAAGGATATGTCTATAGCTATCTCAAACATGTTAGTATAGGAACTCTCCACTCCTACCAAAATTGAAGAACCCACAATGTTTATAGATGAATCAGATCATATCATACCATATTTATCCACCATATTTTAGGTCATAGTTCATTCAACCAATACTGAATTTGGAGAGTACATAGTAGAAAATGTTACATTTACACCTATCATCAAGTTCATTAAGGATTTAGGTTGACCTCCTATCAAGTCACCACCCATTGATATCATCCTAGACTCTTCACCTAAACATGGGGGACAAGCAGATCATCCTAGACAAGTTGATGAGGCATCCACAACTTGTCCAAGTGCCAAAACATCTTCCCATGAGTTTGTGGGAATGGTCAATGTCACAACAGAAAACTAGGTTTCTCTAAATCAATCAACACAATTGGTAGCTCCATTAAATATTGCTTCTACATCAAAAGTTCTGCTACTACCAAAACTAGTCACACCTAGTTCATTTCAGACAACATCCTCACCAGATAAAGAATAAAAGTATCCTTTAAGATAAAATAGGGATACTCAAGCTATCATATTTGATCACTCCAAAGTGAAACAAGAGTATGAATTAAGTCAAAATCAAGAGTATGTGGATAAAATCACTAAAAATTATCATCAGAAAGCATCCACATCTTCTTAGATAATGGAGACCTTGAAATCCCATCTACCTAAGGGTATTTTGGCACCTACACCTAATCCACATCTATAATACATCAATTATATTCCAAATTCATCAACAACTATGCAATCATCATTCCATTGGTCTTACAACACATCATAGATCACCTAGCTAAAATTGAGATGCAAATGGATCACCAAAATTATGCTTTGCAATAAATCATGCATCAGCTCACAAACATGGAGCTACAAAATCAAAACACATCCAAGGCCAAACTACCTCCTTTATAGTCACAAGAAAATGGATCCCTGCAAGATTAGGTGTAAAAGAAACAACACTGACCACCTTGCGTTTATACATCATTGTTCAAATATTTGGCATCGATATTCAATCGATTATGTGATGCAAATACCATTACACTACCTAAAATTTACATCCCAAATCCAAATTGTACGAAGACTAAAGGATATAGAGAAGATTTATATTATCTATATCGTAGATAGGATGGTCATGAAATTCAATCATTTCATGACTTCAATAACATAGTACAAGACATGATCAATAGCAATCAACTTCAAATAGGCAATACTCTTACTATTGAGGATCAAAAAGTGGGTATAGGGGATGAAAAAATACCCATGGCACACAAGTAGATAGAGCAATCTAAGTAGGTAACAAAGATATCCCATCCACCTTATCAAAAGTTATAAGAGACAGAGAAAATTGTTCTTCCTAACATACACCCTTTAGATACAAATAGGACTAAGCCTAGGGGTTATAGGGAATATCACTTTTGTCTTTACCATAGACAGAGGGGTCATGACATTAATGATTGCATTGTGTTCAAGAATACGATCTATGATCTTATCGATTGGGAGTCCCCTCCCATATATAGTTTACCTAATCCATATCAACTTACCATAATTCAGGCCACATCATCCCATCTATGATCCCAAGGTCAGCCACATCCTTGTAATCCTAA
Organism: Wollemia nobilis; assembly: GCA_028583015.1. Classification (NCBI taxonomy): domain Eukaryota; kingdom Viridiplantae; phylum Streptophyta; class Pinopsida; order Araucariales; family Araucariaceae; genus Wollemia; species Wollemia nobilis. The sequence goes on along the minus strand of JAQPPZ010003635.1, from coordinate 1,944,138 downwards.
CAAGCCATCTCACTGGTACATCAGATTTTTGATGACTACTTTGACCCTATTTCAAAAACTATACGAGGCACATGCAATCACATTACCAGAAATCAAACCAAGAATACCTAAACCTGTATCATACAATGAAAGCCTATTTTGTATCTATCACTGTATAAATGGGTATGACATCTACAACTTCTACTCATTCAAGAATGTGGCCGAAGAGATGATAGAATGAAATGAGCTTTGCACACACAATTTGCTTGTTTTACCTCATTAGGACATTGGCATTTCATAAAATTTTGTGCCACAACAAGGAGGGTCAGTTTCTACCATTCCTCCTAGCCAATCCAATCACAATACATCAAACAAAATGTATACTAGGGGTCTTCAAGGTGTCACACATTCCCTACCATCCACATCATAATTGATGAAGCAAATTGAGGATTCTTAAGGTATCACACATTCCCCGCTTCAATTGATCATTACACATGTTGGGTATTCTTAAGGTATCACACATAAGGTGTCACACATTCTCCCTAAAATCATAAAACAATAAAAATCACAAAAACAACAAAAATCATAAAAAATTACAAACAAAACAGAAAACATAAAAAAACAAAAAACACAAAATAATAAAATACAAAAACATGTGCATTATGTTATCATGCATTTCCATTATATGCCCTCATCAATTGCATCACATTAGGCATATTCATCCATTGCACTTGTATTAGGATAGGTCGTGTTTACATTATTATGAATGACACCATGTGTGTATGTCAATAATAAATCCACATATCATTATCATTCATATTTTTCTTGTGAGTAACTATGTTTTTCAACACAACTTATGAGTTGCTATAGGGTGTATATTAAGGTGTTTTTGTCATTTAGCCATCCCTAGTTATCTTTTCAAATTTTGTAGAAAGCTATATTCACTTTTAGAAGGTAAGGTATGGTTTTTATAGTACCTTGCATATGTCAAAATACCAACACAATTATACACATTAACAATTCGAGTCTAAACAAGGAAGGATGACACTACAAAGTGATACTTGTCACCTTAAGTGAGGGTTTTCATGCTCATATTATTATGTGCATGGTCTATGATTCTAATAATTGACAAAAGGACAAGATCTCCCCTACCTAAATAATATCTTGCTCTTATACAAAACAAGAAAATCCCCAAAATAATTCAAAAGACACAATGATTTTCATCACTAAGAAAATCCCTGGCTCAAAATATAAAAACAACAATATTTTTCACCACTAAGCATGACCAAGTATCCCAAATAATCAAAAGAAAATAAGAGGGTAATGAGCTTGAACCCTTGGAATCTTCAGTATTCAAAATCCATGGGGTGATCTCCATTACAAAAATGGGTTGAATGAAATCTAATTGGAAATGGAGTAGCCTTACACATGGATATATGTTTGTCATATTAATGACCTTCATTTATATAGACCAGTTTCAGATTATGGATGAGCTAGCTTTTGATGGCTTGTATTTCCCAGTAGTATAATCTAACTATGTCTAAAATTAGGTTCAAGATGATCATACGGTGATCCTCATTACAGCAATGGGTTGCATGAAACCCGTATGACAATGAGGTAGTCTTAATAACCCATCTAATATATTCAATTTGAATACATAGGGATAATGAATAGCCGAGTTTTCTTAACAGGCTTGTATATTTCAGGAGCCTTGTATAGTCAGTGTACAACTTTTGATCAATCAACTAGGGTGTTTGAGTCTCATGGAAAACCTCAAAAATACCTTCATAGCAACAAATCATCTCATCAACATGCATAGTTTTCCTTATGAATTTTTGTTTATTAAGGGGTCTTCATAAAATAGGATAGATAACAAATGGATATCAGCAATGATATTAGATGACCACTAACTATTTTATGCTTACCTTTTAGTTTACAAAATCTTATAGGTAAAGCCCCTACATTTCATATAATTTCATATCACACATGCATGTATAAATGTATAATTCTTATGATAAAGGTTAATATTTTAATGCATGCTTTTCATACATTCTATGGTGTTTGCCATGAGTCTGTTCAACACAAATTAAATTCATGTATTATGTTTTAAATGATTAAAGTATATAGGTACATTTGCATTAGACCATCCATGTGAAATTAATGTATTACATACACATTGCATCTGCCATATCATATAACATAGATTAAATTCTTAATCAATAAAACAAATCTAAATATTCATTTAACAAGTTAACTGAAACTACCAAAAAGACACCATAACACCTCATTCAAATATTATGGAATCTGTTGTATTTGTATTGATAATCATAAAAGGGTTACAAGATATGATATCCTTTTACAATTTTGCCCTGAAGGCTACAATAGGGTCTTCCCTTAGGAAGCCTCATTTAGATGTGGTACAAAGATAGCAATATTTATCCTTTTGGGTTCCTCGATGTTGGTGAGCTTCTTGCTCATGAGTCACCGTTTGTTGGAGATGTTTCCTTGAGTTTTTCTAGACTTGTAGAAACTTGCAAAATCCTATTAGTGCATTGGGGGGTCTACCTTAGTCAAACCCCATAGTTATGAAGACAAAAAACTCATAAAAAGTGCTCAAAACATGAAATTAACCATTAAAACCAGCATAAAACAATAAACTAAGCTATTCTTACATGTTCGGGAGGTTTTGATGTCTTTTTATAGAGGTTCACACTCCTAGGGTGTGAACCACTAGGTTTGCATGTGTGAGGTGCGAACCTAGCCCTTTTGATGTCGTATTACTCAGATGGGGTCCCTGGATACTTTTGATTGGTTTTGGATGTGCACTTTGTCCAGTAGAACTCTTGAAAAATAAATTTTGATGGTGAAATCAACCTGTCTCACTCACAAAACAGGATTATGCAAGAGATAAACTAATTGTGAAGTTCATATGATGGATGTGAAATGGATATGTGTTGATTGCAATGGCTGTGGTGATTTCGGCAGATTTTCGGTATGTAAAGTTGTGATCATAAAAATGGTGAAAGTGGCCTTCTATTTATAGAGTGGGCCAGGGTGAGAGAAAGGGGGTGAGGTTTCCCCTATGAGGTGGCTATGGTGAGGTGTCCACGAAAGATGTGTCCCTTGAGGTGTCTTGGGTCATAAGTGAAGTTGGGTGAGAGAATCCCTCACCCATCCAAAAGTAATGATTATTAGAGATAAATATCAATTTGCAATTAATATTCACCTTTTGGAAATATCTTAGCATTAATTAATCATTTTTGTGTGCAAAAGTCTCCATCTTTCATTTATGACCCAAGGGTGTGTGATATGGATAAATATCTTTGGATGAGAGGTGGCAAGGCTAGGATAGGCTAGGCTAGGTGAGGTGGGAGGCTAGGCTAGTAAAAGTAGACTAGGTGAGGTGGAGGATTTTAATTAAATCAAGATTAGATCTAATTAATTACGGGATTAGCCATAAAGCACAATTAGACCAAAATATTGAATTTTTAACCATAAATTTGTTTTTGACCATGGTGAAGGTTTCTACCTCAGTTGAGTTGGCGTGCGGTCACATGAGGACCTAGGGTTAAGCATAGGAAGGGGCTTAGCTAGTCCAAAGGGGCTAATGGTGATGAATAGAGTTTTTAGGTCAATTTATGTAATTTTCAATGGTTTTGCACATTAATTAACCATGGAGATGGGGAGAGGGACAATGTGTGACTTTTTGGTGTCTACATTTTGCCCCTTTTTGTACTAGAGTGTGTGAAACACGGTTTAGTACAAAAATTGATGATATGGATTGATGATGATTGGTGAATGATTTATTTTGGAGAGAATCACATGATTGCCTTGTACTATGATCAACTGGAAATGTTTCAATTTTTTTGGATGAAACAAGATGCTTTTATTAACTTTTTCTTTCGATTGATTGATGAGCTCATTTGACAACATTTGATAAATCATTAGAGCCTAAAGTAGAACTTCAGGATTTTCATTCACAAGTGGTATTACGCCTCCCACTATGAATATTAGAATCCATGTGGTGTCTACAGGTAGAGGTGTTTTGAGATTTAGCAAACATCGTTTTGTTTTGAATTGGAATTTAAGTCTTTGAAATAATCATTAGCAAAAAAAATTTGTAGGTATATGTTGAATTTGTGATTGGAATTTTTTGATTGTTTGATTGTGTGCAAGGTGGATTTTGGTGTGATTGATGATAACCCCATCAAGTGATGGAATTGCGATGACGGAGAGGGATGTTGATGATGCGGCGATTGATGAAGATGTAGGGCAAATGTGAAAAATTGGGCACAAAAATTGATGAAATTTTTGGAGCAGAATTTATGGTGAAATTGGAGCAAAATGATGAAATTTGGATAGCGCATGGTAGGTCCACACTTCACACGTGTGAACCATAAGTTTTGCACCCTAGGGGTGCGAGCTTGTAGGTTCACATGTGTGGGGTGCAAACCCGTCGAAAATGGGGTTTTTAAGTGGAAAAATGCGATTATGACGTTATTATTGTGCATGAACGGTGTTGGAGATATGGAGGAGAGAAGAAAAATGTAACGGAGTGCTACCAGATTTTGGATCAAACGAGGTAGGATGGCGAGTGCGTCGGGAAGTACCAGCACAGGGGTGGGAATGCCCGAGGTAGGTGTTTTTTATCTTTTCAGAATGTGTGAATTTGGGGAGGGTTTTAAAACAAAACTTTTTTATTTAAACACCGTGAAATGTGGGCCGGGGTAGAAAATGATTAAAATATGTATACAAAGTGGAAAAAATGGCCAAATGGGTATCCCGATCTGCGTTTATTTTTTTGTTTTGACTTTTTGGTACATGGGAATGTGTGCATGGGATGTGATGTAGAAAATTGGTGGGAAAATATGCATGTGAGTAAAAATCGAAAACAAAATCTGCTTAAAGAGCCAAATGGGTGTCAGGATCTGCTTTTATTTTTTTTTGTTTTGACCTCTTTTTGACTGCCTCGTATTACATGCCTAGGGAGGGTTTTTACATTATTTTTGCATTTTTGACACGTGTTTGCATGTTTTTTGGGTGTGTGTTTTGTACAGCTGAAATCAGTAGGAAATTCCACACCCAGCCATGAAATTTTTGTCAGGTTCCAAAGGTTTGCATGCTTGGGGTGCAAACAGTGTGGTTCGCACGTGTGGGGTGCGAAATATGTGATTCACATGTGTGGGGTGTGAATCAGTATTTGTTGAAGTTTTTAGATTTTTAGGATCTGGGTTTAGCTGAGGTTGGGCAGATTGATGATTTTTTTCAATTTTTGCATGTTTTTGTGAAATTTTGCATGTGTTTTTGGATTATGTGTGAATGTGAAATGCAACGAAATAGAATATGTGGATGAGGAATGACAGTAAGCATATATACAAAAATAAAATTTCTTTTCTAATGATGCCTAAAAATAGTAAAATACAATGCATGCATTTATGTTACATTGCTATTTATAGGGAATATGTATAAAAATGTGAATAATTTCTAACATGTGGTGTGTGTGATAGCAGGTGAAGGAAATATTTACACACCATCAGCTTCGAAATTGTAGGAAGGAATTGGAGGATCGGTGGGGTGAGGAAGATGTGGCATGGCTAGGTTATATGGTGTATGGGTGATGTATGAGGTTCATGTGAACCATGCATATATGGCCACATTGTGTGAGAGGTGGGATCCTGATAGGAACACCTTTCATTTATCGATAGGGAAGATGATGGTGACCCTAGAGGATATCTATCAAACATACAGGTTACTAGTTTATGGAATGACAGTGATGGTGGTGAGGAAGGAGGCACAGGATAGTATTCTTGAGAGATATTTTGGTGAGCAGTGGTGGTGGGTGGAGGCAAAGAAGGGGGTGGACTATATGTATTATTGGAGGAAGGAGTGGCTCTCATTGCATCATGCAATGGCAATTTTATTGATAGTGAGCCATGCACTACCATATGATTCAGGGGTGAGATTCCTTTGCAATATGATGGGAATTGTGTGTGACATGGTGGAGCAGGGGTGATGATATGCATGGGCATCTGCACTATTGACACAAGTGTATCGTGAGTTGCACGAGGTGGTGAGGATGAGTAGGACTCGACTGAGTATTCTTCCATTACTACAGATATGGGTGTGGGAGCACATTACTATCTTAAGGCCTATACATTTATCGTATGAGGCACATACACACGAGGGGGATGAGATGCCCTATGCCATGAGATGGCGAGTAAATATGGAGAAGAAGAGGAGGGAGCATGGTGGTGATTTGATGCACCATAGGGCGAAGCTGGGGTGAGTGACAATGGAGCATATTAGGTGGAGGCCATGGCGAGGAGGGCCTAGTTGGGATTAAGGTTCCTTGCATTTGGTATGCATTCGGCATGGTAGATGGGTGGTAGGGAAGTACTCATCAGAGGTCGAGTACTTTCCATTTTTTAGGGTACAGTGGTAGTTCGAACTGGTGCAGTGATAAATGGATCCTCCTATGGAGATTTATAGGGTGAGGGAGATAGGAGGCCATAGCCTGTAGTGAATCCATTAGATGTGATTTTGGATGATGTGATTGATGTCTCAGATGTGGATAATGTAGGGATGATAGCTGAATATGAGTTGTGGTGGTCGAGGCAGACCTAGGAGCCCAGGCAAGGTGTGTGGATGGGTGGGTGGATGTAGTGGGAGCTCTGACCTATGTAGGTCTACCAAGAGGTGAAATAGAGGGGTCACCAGTATGGGATGCAAAGGATGAGGAGGATGTGGGATCACCCGAGCTGGGTGAAGAGGAGGAGGAGATGGAGTGACTAGTGAGGCATGTGTGTTCACGCCAATATGAGCACGATCAGTTGGTGAGTGATACAGGTGGCAGGGGGACAATGACTATGGATAATGTGGCTATGATTAATGTGGATGATTGGTTGGTGAGGCCACAGCCTGAGGACCAGGGTAGGATGGTGAATGACAGTGGTGAAAGGCCATCAGGAGGGGGTGGTGATAGGATGGTGGCTATGGAGGATGTTCCATATGAGGGGCAATTGCTGGGGGATGGTATGGTTGAGGATGTGGAGGATTTTGAATTTGGGGGTGAGTTATATGGTACTATATCAGTTGAGGATGAGATAGAGTGACTTTAGGTAGATTTTAGGAAGCTACAATATTTTTTATTTGAGAGGGAGACGGAGTGGGTGACTAAACACTCAATCCAGGAGGAGGAGAGGAAGAATGCATATGCGGACCTGAGGGCTACCTTGTAGGAGCAGGCGCCCAGGGTTCAAGTGCAACATATGGCAGAGAAGATGGAGGTGCTCAAGATTGAGCAGGATGGTCTTAGTTACGAGTGTGATACCATCTAGGGGGAGCGATATGAGATGGTTGAGATCGCAGGGTAGTGTAAATAGTTGATGAGGCGAGGGTGGAGACAGAGGCCATGAAGGCCTATCATTTAGTGTGGGTTGTAGATATGGAGTAGAATGTGTAAGAGATATAGTAGGCAAGAAAGAGGGTAGAGTAGGAGATTTCTTAGTTGGGTGATGTAGTACCATAGTTGGATGCAGTGCAAAGGTAGGTGGCACGGTTGTAGGAGGGCAACCACAGGCTATTGGCTATGAATGCCAAGGAGGTGGGTAGGAGGTCGAGGTGTGAGGAGGAGTTAGAGATACATGGGATAGATATTCCTATCTATGAGGGATCACTTACATCATCATAGGTGTAGCCATAGTAGAGTGCATCATCAGTTGATGATAGGGAATAGGAGATGGTGGCACCTACGATGTCACGACACCAGTGAGGATGGTACCACCTACACAGGTGGAGAGGGCCTGAGTGGAGGATGTTGGGGAGGTAGTGTCATCACAGTAGCAAACCATAGGGGTCCTAGGGGATGAGGGTAGTGAAGAGAGCACGGGAGGGCAGAGTTTGTAGGGATGTATGATAGCGGTGATGGATGATGGCTCACAATTTTGATGATTTATGCATTTACAGAGATGTACATGATGATGTATTTTTTATTTTTTATTTTTTGTGTCGGTGCATCAGCATGGATGCATATTACATATAGTTGTATGGCATGTTGGAGATGTATATGTACAATGATATTATATTTTTGATGTGAGGATCCCACAAGGGCCTGCACCTTTGTTATTGTATCCTGATGGAATTAGTTTCCAGAGATATATATACATATGAGATTCTGTAGCACTTGTGTCTATTTGCATTTTTGTGTTTATTTATTTCTGCTTATGGTAGTGTATGATTAGCATAGATGTGATAGTATACAATTGGATGGAAATGGAATGATGATATGTTTAAGTAATTAGGAACTAAAAATGAGTTGTGAGATGAAACAAAAAATATGATATACGTGAATTTGCATGATATAAACACTTTACTTAGGGATAGTATTTGCATAATTACATTACTCAAATGATGTGATCCATTATGTTATTCCAAGGAAGTTGGATATGAGGAATGTCATGAGGAGATTCAAACATTACAATTTGTAAAGTCAATCCCATTGACTAACTGAGCAAAACTTCTTGACTCACTTGGAGGCTATCTTGGTAAACAATATCTCTATCCTGGAATTGTGTGTGGAAAGTGATGTTTATTTTGTAGACATCTAAAACACATCATGCCGAGGGTGACTACTCATATGGACATGTTACAAGACCATATGGAGGATCTTGGATAGACTCCAAGAAAGAGCAGTGGTTCTAACCACTCAATTTAGGCATTTTGGCCTAATCAATCTGAATCCTAACCCAGACCTATGATCTCTAGTATAAACCATGGTTGACACCTACGGTCTGTAGTATGGATCGCAACTGTGACCTGCGGTCTTAACTAAATTTTAGGTAGGCCTTCCATCCGAGCCAAATTGGTTGGAACAACCAAAATATCTAGAAGAAGGTAGTTGAAGGATTGAATATTCTAGAGGTTTCTATCCCAACTGTCCTAACCACCCTTCATAGTCTTGGATTCTCCATGAATCCACCCATAGACCTAGGGGCATGCTATAAATACCCCCTCCAAATGGGAAGAAAAAAAGAAGCAAACATTGGATGTTTGAGCAGCGAAGCCCTAGAAAATTGTACACTCAAACTGAGTATGCTAAGAGATAGAGCTATTGCACTTAATCCTTGAATATTTTGCCAATATTCATGATGAATTGCCTTATGGATGCCCTAGGTGCCTAGGAGGATCAAGAAACACAAATTCAGGCAACAAAGGCCCTTAACATTGAATTGACCACCAAATTAGTCTGAGGACAACAAATGCGACCCTTGAACATCAATTTGGACAAGGAGATCAAGCCCACTGCCCCTGATTTTGAGGGCAAACCTATCAAATATCAAACTATGATTGTCATCCATAGTCCACAATGTAGAATGCTCACCAGATCTACAATTTGCAACAGGTGATAGATCACCTTACTCTTTTCATTTTTGTCCAATTAAATAGGTTAGATTAATCATTTTTTAGGTTTAATTTCAGTTTAGAAGAATTTTGACTATAGGAATTAGCTTAGAATAGATAGTTCATGCTTTGATTTGCCATAGTTAGGAGGAAATATCTCCAAGGTGTGAACTTCCTTAATGACAACTTAGCAAGTAGGGGGTCTACTTTTTGGAAGGCAATCCTCATGAGCAGGGATCTTGTCAAGAAAGGTCTCATATGGATTCTAGGAAATGGGTAAACAATAGACTTTTAGAAGGATTGGTGGGTGAGAGCTGAGGAGTTACCCCAGAATCCTCGTTTGGCTAGGATTCAAGAGCATATGGAGTAGCATATTGGGAAAAAGGTTGCAAATTACATGTGGCAGGATATAAATATCAATAGGTGGAAACACATAAGAGTACAGGGTTTTGAAGCGGAGTATGAAGAGCTTTATAACATTTTAACTCAGCAAATTATTCCCTCTAGAGAGGATGAAGATCACATTCTTTGGGCTAAGACTGAAAGTGGTGACTTCACAGTTAAGTCTGCCTATAATTTGCTTCTCAATGTGGAAGGTCAACAATTTCAATCGAGTTTGGTTTGGATCAAAGGCTTAATTCCTAAAATATCATTTTTTTCATGGCTAGTGATTCAAGGAAAAATCCTCACTATGGACAATATGTTATCCAAAGGTATGGTTATTGCTAACCGTTGCTACATGTGCAGGGCAATATGGGAGACAACCCAACATTTGTTTCTTGATTATTAGTTTAAATGGCATTATCATGTATGTTTCCTTAAAGGGCCTAGGTTATATATCTCTTTGATCGTGTGCTGTTGTTTCTTGATTGTAGGAAGACAGGCACAAGAGGAGTCCATATCATAAGCCTTCCACATCACAAAGAAGGAGGTCAACTCCACCCCCAGGTATTTTGCGACTAATCAAAGGGTAATATTAATGTGCCTACCCTATTGATGGTATTGGCAATTGTATAAATTGTATCATCATTCAAGTGACCCTAAGAGGGGCATATGTGTAACAGAAATTCATTCATAATCAATATAATAAATATCATCTTGTTAAATTTATGCAATGTGTAAACATTTTACGCTTTTATGATGACTATAGACTATTACAGTAGATAGGTGCATGCTTTTTGCTTATGTCAGAAGGCAATCACGGTGGAAATCTGCATTTGTAGCCCCTAAGTGCTGACATTTTTGAGTTTGCTTATCTTAGGTGCTAACCGTAGCTAACAATTATGGTTATTTGTTGGATCGTAGCTTTCACCTGTGGTTTACACTACAACCCACAGACTAGAGCTGCGGTTTACAACAGAAGTAGCAGAGAACATAGAAACCATTGGGTATCAGATCTAGAGTTGAGGTAGGCTCTATTTTTATTCTATGTTCTATATTTTCTACTCTATGTTTTGTTGGCAATTTTGGGTTTGAGATCCTAGCTTCTTGTCTATGAGTTGTCATTGATGTCAAAAGGAAATGACATTAATGTTAAGAGGATGTGTTGGCTTCAAAGGTGGAAGATTCCAAGAGAATCTTTTTAAGAGAATCCGGAGAGATTCCATTGGCAATGGTTTTTATTAAAACCAATGGAGGTTCTCTTTATTATTTATTTAATTATTATTTAAAACCCTTCAAGGTTTTAATTAATTAATTATTTAATTAATTAAGGGAGAAATTATTTTTAATTTATTAAAAATACTTTAAGGGTTTTTAAACCCTTTAGAAAGCAAATTTCGATTAAATTCGAAATTACTTTTCTTTGCAGCTGACGTGTTCTAAAGTCCACATATGGACTATAAATATGAGAAGGTTCCTAAGGTTAAACCCACTTGGAAAATCAAAGGCAATTAATTGGTTTGGCTGTGATCGAATGTTCTGTTTACGCTGCGAAAGAGGAGAGCTCATGGTTTGAAAATTTTTTGGAAAGCTTGACCGTTTATGTGGAAGGAAGTCCGTCTTGGACTTTGTAAGCCCCTTGTGGGCTAGTGGCAGTGAAGGTTGTGTTTGGGCCTTGCGTAGGCAAAGGTCTGCATTTCGATCCCCACGGAGGGAGCTGTGCATGGATTAGTCATGTTTTTATTAAAACGTGTTTTGTGCCACGAATTTCGTATTCTTCAAGGGCAGCCATTATAAGGTGTGATTATTTTCTTGATTTGATTTTTGGCATTGTTTAGCATTGTTTAAAAGACATAGGAGAAATAAGGGGATATTTCTTTGGTTGTATTTTTGAGATTAGTCTTTTGCTATGCTAAATTTAAAAATGGAGATATAAGGTGTAAGTTTTGGTTGTTGTGTTTTTGGCTTCTTTGGTGGTTGTTTTTAAAGAAGAGGAGCTAAAAGGTGTATTAAGGAAAGTTTTTATATATGCTCATTTATCTTGGTTCTAACCCTAACTTGGTTGGAAGTTTGAGGGTTGTGTGTGGTGACAGCTTTAAGGATCAATTTTATTCTACTCCAAAAAGTTATGGGCACATTTTCCTTATGAGTATGATTGGTGTATGTTTTTATGAAATAAGGTTGGAGTGAAAAGGTTTTTAACTAGGTTTCCTTTGGTTGGGTGTAAATCCTATTTTCTGGTTTGTTGAAGACTTCTTATGCATTATTATCCTTGATGAGAGTTTTGGTGAATGCATAATTCTGGTTTGAGGTAGTGGAAGCATTGTGCACTAGGGTTTATGTTTGTGAGTCTTGCTACTTGCTTTGAGTTGGTGAAACCCTTGGTTGGCTGTTTTGAGGTTGATGGTTGAGTTGCTTCCATAGAGGTTGTTTGATCAAGTTATTGCTTTTACTTGATTCATGATATTGGGCTTACTCCTTTGAGTTGATTTGAGCAAATTACTTCTTTGCATTTGGTGATATTGTGTTGGTGGCTATTTTGTTCAAATATCTTTGGAGGGAAAAGGATTTCTACTTGTTTCATTTTCTTGTGATGATTGGTTGAATGATTCAAGGTTGATGTTGAGTTGAATGGTGTTGGTTGACTAAACCTTGTTTGATGAGCATTATTTTTGAAACCCTAATTGATGGTGAAAAGAACATGAGTATCATTGTTATGTGATTCTTTGAATAGTTGGCAATTGTTGGGGTTTCATGTTCTTGAAAGAAAACATTCTATCCTATCCATTTTAGATATTGAGTTGAGTTTTTAGATTTGAGATTGAGATTGAGCTGAGTTGATTTGAGTTGAGTTTTGAGATTGGGATTTGAGTATAGAACATATTGAGTCTCTAATAATTCTCTTTATGCTTCTATGAGTTTGAAAAATCACATTGGGTCTCTAACAATTCACTTTGTGATTTCCTATTAAGAAAGTTTTTCTTGGTGAGCTTGCTGAGTTTTTGGACAGGTTCTAGTGGGGACTTGTGAGTAGTTCTTGGACAGGTTCCAGTGGGGACTTATGAGCAGTTCTTGGATAGGTTCTAGTGGGGACTTGTGAGCAGTTTTGGATAGGTTCTGATGGGGACTTGTGAGCAGTTTTGGACAGGTTCCGGTGGGGACTTGTGAGCAGATTTGGATAGGTCCTAGTAGAGGACTTGGGAGATGAGTTTGATAGTTCTATCAGAGAACTTGAGGACAGAGGTGCATTGGTTCTATGAGAAGAACCTGAGGATAGTTGGAAAGTCTTTGAGAAGGCTTGTATGCAAAGGATTTATTTGTTCAAGAGTTGGACAGATCTGACAGACAGAGGAAGACTTGTACTAGACCGACTGATTGTGTTTGGTACAGGTTGCTGAGCTGCTATAGACGTGATCATAGAAGGCAAAGGTCTCTTAGGCTAAGCATTGAGGATAGGAGGTCTTCGGTGGAAAGGAGTTCCACGTGCTTGGAAAGAGGTAGAGGTAGTTGATATTCGAGGGATCATTTCCGGAGCAGAGGGGAAAGTATCTCCTTTGAGCAGAGGCTCATAAATTCAGACAGAGGGGAAGGTATCTCCTTTGATCAGAGGCTCATAAATTCTGATTGGGGGAAGGTATCTCCTTTGGGCTGAGGCTCATAAACTTTGTAATTGGGAAGGATTCCCAAAGAACTTTGAGATAACTTTTAGAGAAAAGTTTTGTGGACGTAACCCAGCCATTCTGGGTGAACCACGTTAAAATTGGTGTCACATTGTGGATGATATTGTGCATTGCTTTGATATTTCTTTGGGTATATTGCTTTACTATTTTGAAGTATAAAGGAAAAAGTAAAAATTGGTCTTATACTGTTCACCCCCCCTCTCAGTATAAGCTTGTGTTCTTCATGTTTTTACAGTGAGCTTTAAATCGATTGAAAATTAGGTACACTAAAAAAAAATGGGTGAATGAATAGTCCTAGTTTGCTTTCGCATTCCTTCCATTAGAAAGGCGCTGCTAGGAACAACGGACCTCTGATTGTAGTCCACCCTAGAATACAGTGACCTTGATAAAAATTGAGTGGTCGTTTGCATGCTTGAGGCCCAATTAGAGGCCATGTCATCGTAATCGCATTGTCATAACATCATGTAGGACATAGCATGCATAGCTTTCTAAATTTGAAATGTTCCTTTTCTTTTTATGCATATCATGTAGGAATGATCATATGAATGCTCTTTTATGCATTTGTCTTTATGCAAAGTAAAATGAACCACACACACCACGTTTCATTTAAACATCAATGGCATTGGGCTCTCACATCCAACCCATTTGATTGAGACCAATAGTGGATGTCATTACCATTTGGTTGGCTCATTTGAAATTGTATTATCGGGACCCGCTCGTTGCCAAGGCCGACCCAAGAACTGTCCTATCCATGCAAAATAGCATGCACTCATCTTCGAAAGAGTGTATCATTGCACACGGTGTGCTGGGTGAGGGTTGGTAGTACCTATGCTACCTCGTTGAGTATGGAATTCATTCCCATATTCGGCTTGTGTGAGTATATAGGTGAAAGCCAATTAAACTGAGAATAAAATCCAATGATTTTGCAAAACACGCGAGAGTTTCTCATACTGATACAACACATTTTGAAACAACATCAAATAGTTTAGGGCTCATTTCAAAATTTAAAAATAATATAAGCATCATTGTATACCTTGTTTGATAATAAAAGATACATCTAGACGTTAGGTACACTATGGTGGATACACGGGGTGGTCGACAAAGGCACAAGCCTGAAGCCAATGACCAAGCCCCAACCGATTCACAAATACACGTGTCTAGTCCTCAACCACATGAGCAAACCGAATGACGTTCGACGAGCATTAGAGGAGACAACTCGACATGAGGGGATCCCATTGAGCGTACCCCTGATAGACTAGCATCAGTGCATTCTATTAGACGTAGATTAGAGCATGGAGCTTCTCAGCCTGAGGGTGCTCCACTCGAAAGCCATTATCGAGACCGTAGTGCATGTGCATCCATAGGATCGGTCGAAGAGTATGTCATGCAGGGGACCATATTGGTACCCATTCGCACTAAGTCTATAGGGTGTACTATACCCCCACCTTCTGAGTATAGAAGGAATAGAGATCCGCCCATTCAGGGGTAAGTAGATGGGCTCCCTGCTGAGCGCAAGTCTACCCATACTCCCATGCGTACTATAGCATGCAAGATCACCATCGATATGTCAAAGGTGGGAGCTAATGGAACACCACCCCATGAGAGGTGGAGGTCTAGATAACTAGATGGTCTAGGTAGTGTGTTAGAGTAGCTAGGCTACAAGCCTTTGGCTCCGCCCACTCATGCTCCGAGTGAGCATAGCGGGAGCACCATTAGAACTACTAGAGAGCATGGAGAGGCTTCTAAGCGCCCTCATGTCTCACGTCCACCATCCATGCATGGTGGCATGCAACACAGGACACAACATGATGTCGATGTCATCTTCATAGATAGAGGCAAAGGCACAACACATCAGTTCGATGGGTACAGAACCCACAAGGTCGCTCGTATAGAGCAAGCATACCAAAGGCCTCCGATGGCTGACCAGGTCGAAAGATCATATCGACTGGCCTCTGAACAGAAATGCCAACTCCTCCAAGATCAATTGGAGGATGCTCGCCTAGAGAGGTAGCACATTGAAGATGAAGATCTTCAAGCATAGAGGCTCACTAGACAGAGGTTGTATGAGCAACGCTTGCACGAGGAGCGCATCCTCATCCAGAAGGAGCATGTAGAGCAGGAAGATAGGTTGGCTAGGGCTGGCCTATATTCTCAGGATGAGCATAGAGAGCAGGTGCATAGGAAGGCTCTTTTGCAAGCCGACATGCACCATGAGCACGTAAGCATTCACACTCATATCACTACCCATCAAAGAGAGCGACCGCCCTCGGTCGACAATCAGAGGCAGCAACATTATGAGGAATAAGAGGGGAACAGATGCAACCAGGAATATCCTGAGAGTTCTTGAGCTGAGGAGGAGGAAGAGCAACGCCCTCCACCTTGATAGAAGAGGAGTGTACCTCCTAAACTACCTCTACACTGACTTAGGGAGGAGGACTTTCTATCTTCTGAGGCTTACAAAGCTTTGGCCGAGAAAGTCAAAGCAATTGAGAAACAAGGCATGACTGTCCAAAAGCCAACACTGAGGAAAATTCACAATGAACCTTTAGATCCCTCGGTGCCTATGCCCCCATACCCTGAGCATTTTGAGATGCCCAGGTTAGACAAATTCAAGGGTGATGAAGAGGCGCAAGAACATGTCATGAGCTTTCTGGATGCTTGCTTCCAGATAGAAAATAATGATGCACTGTTATTGCGTACGTTTGTCATGACACTCTCTGGGCCAGCCCGAGAGTGGTTTAATCAGCTAAAGAAACACAACATAACAAATTTTGAGCAATTAGTTGATGCCTTTCTTGAATGCTATTCCTTCGGCATCAAGAAATAGGCCAACCTTTCCGATTTGGTTGCGCTAGCTCAACGTGACGATGAGCCAATAGAACAATATGGGAAGAGGTGGAGGAGATTAATGGCAAAGTTGTCATTCTTGATTCCTGCCATAGAATTAACCCGAATGTTTACAAAGAGTTGTGCCAAGCACATCTCACTATTGTTGCAGCTACAGTAGTATGCTACATTCGAAGAAGCTTTGGCGCAAGCCAAGGTAATTGAGGACATCAAGTTGCAGGAGGGCAACTTGAAGCTCAAAACTAGGAAAGAGGGATATAGGAAGAGTACCTCAAAGCAACAGGGCAAGCAGGCCCATGTGAATCAGGTGGTACTAAATCTCCAAAATGAGGATAAGGGGCAAAAGAAATAGAATTATCAAGCCCATCCTCCTCCTGCACAATACGACCAACGCAAGAATAACTACAAGGGCAAGAACAAAGAGCAACGCCCACCTCACATATTCATGCCATTGATGGAATCATTGACATCAATTTTTTATCAGCTATGTGAGGCCAAGGCAATAAGATTACTTAAAGTCAATATGGTTGATCCTAATCAGCCCAAGCCCAAAGATTATCAGGAAGATCTATTTTGCATATTTCATAGAGCGAAAGGCCACGACATCGAGGTATGTTGGTCTTTCAAACATATTGTGCAAAATATGATAGAAAGGGGAGAGCTTGTGGTACCAGGAAATCCCCAGGCATCGGACAACCAAAACATGGGGATTTTTAAAAATCCATTACCAAACCATGAGGCACCCCGTAACCACGTTGGCCACGTCAATCAAGTGCGAGTCGAACCACCTACCCAGGGGTTCGTCGACATGGTCAATGTTGTTACCAGACATGGGAGGTACGAATGACCGAATCAACCTCATGCTCCCATTCAAATACAAGCCATGCCCCAGCAACGGTAGGCACAAAATATTCCAGGCCCACCAACGAGACCGATGGTGACCATTAGGAGCAAGGTTGGTTCAAAACCTGTAGATGACTCCTACGAAGTTGTCAATATATGAGCTTATACAGTAGTCCCCCAGGCACAGGGAGACTCTTATGGACATTCTAAGGTCCATTGAGGTACAGTCCCAGGATGCACAGGCATTCACAAACTTCGTGGGGCATGTACAATAGTGCCAAGAACCAATGATCCAATTCTACGATCATGAAGTGAAAATGGTTTCTACAAGCGTGGCTGACCCGCCACTACATATCATTGCATGTGTTAACCACGTGCCATTCAAAAGGGTCTTGATTGACACTAGTTCATCGATCAATATAATCATGACTAAGGCACTACACCATTTGAAATTGCCTAAATCACTCATCGTACCAACCACCTTTACATTGAGAGCGTTTAACGATGCACTATGCTCTATGGTTGGCATGATTGTCCTACCTATTCAGGTGGGACTAAAGACCATTCTCATAATGTGTCACGTGATAGAGGGTGCCTTGCAGTATAACATCCTACTGGGGAGGCCTTGGATTCATGAAATGCATTGTGTTCCCTCGATATTGCATCAGTGTGTCAAGTATATACACGAGGGACAAGTTCACGTGGTTTCATCAGATGAAGAACCATTCAAGTTCATGAACTTAGCAGATTTTCCAGGGGGCTTCGTACTCCCATCAACGCACTTGGACATACGACCCACGTCATCGATAAGGGTTCCAAGAGGTAAATAGGTGGTGCATGTTCAACCATCGGTATCTGTATCAAATAGATCTGAACATACCACTACAACTTCTCTGAGATCGAGTGCATCAGCAATGCGTCAGGACGACGAGAAATTAAAGGTAAAATTGGGCAGGAAAGAAGCAAAGAATGCACCCAAACCAGTCATCATTGAGGCTGCCACTCCCATGGAGGTGGAGGAAGCCCAGGATCAAGTCGAGGAGGCACCTCAGCCTACTTCTCCTGCATCGTCAATAGGATCATCCGCACCACGGGTGACTGTTCACCTAGCCAGTATAGGTCTGGGTGAATATCTTGTGCAAAATGTGACCTTTGGTCCTATTTTAGAGACTACACGAGACATGGGCTGACCGATAGCCCATCGATACCCAGTTGGATCCATAGTGCCATTGGGTGAGCCACCCAACCAAACAAACTTCATCTATGTCGGGTTGGATCAAGTTCCAATGCGAGCACCCATGGAGATGGATGATGAGGAATAGTTCATGGTGAACGTTCGGTACTTGTCCAACCCAGAGTACGCCATGCACATTTTTGAGCTCTATCATTGGCATGGATACGACCTTGGTATTTTTGAACAAGGACGAAGAACCCCTCTTGAACTACGTTATCAGTTGGCAACTGATAGGTTTGGATTGGGATTGCAGATTCAGGGACATGATGATTTACTCACTGCATCATTGGATCGTTTATACCTGAGTCTGGGGGATGATGTGGATTTTAATCCATATCATCCTAACATGTCTAGTCTTCGGGGCAACAACCCAATGGTGTCAGTCATCACCATCGAGAGACCGAAGCTTGAACATGAAGAGTTCTCAGAGCAGAACCCCAGAGGCAACCTGGGTCATCAAAACCGTATCACAACCGATGATATTGGCATGCAGGGGCACAACCCTCACCATTCTAGGTGATCTCGAGTTAGGAGATATTTGTAGTGAATATGGAGAGGAGTCCACCTCCAAAATAAGTGGACCAAGTTATGATGCAGATGGTGAGTCCTCAAATAATGATCAATCTGAAGAGGAAATTGACCGAGCCTTCGTGGTTTCGGTATTTCTATGCCATTTGCTGCCTAGAGAGCAATTAGATGAGATACAAGAGCATTTCATGGTCGATAGTGATTATGAAGATGAGATAGAGTAGGCCTACTTAAGGCCTCATCTAGCTAATCTCCCAATATTTGTGGACATGATAGAGTGGTTTGCTCATAGTAGCAATCATAGCGATGAGGTTGAGATGACCGATCCGAGGCTAGTATATCCACTACATCTATTGTCTGTGGAGTCAGAGTATGTTATAGAAGAAGTGCCTCTTAACACTGATCACTTTGAAGAGGAAGCAAAGCTAATTTTTGCATCGGTGTCGTATATACGATCATTTTATCTGGTTTATCTAGATAGTGATGATAGTGACCGTAGAATCAGATACATGGGACCACATCTGGCAGATCGCCCCTTGCATATGGGGGGAAGTGAAGGATTATATCTGTATAGTGATGATGAGGATTCATTGGAGATGGCCTATTTGGGGCCTCATCACCTACGTAATCAGAATCCACCTCGGGGTCCACCACCTATTACAGCTATAGGTTTGCATCGAGAGATTAATCTCCAACGCCGCCTCAGGGAAAGAATAAATCTGGAAGAGGAATATCAAAGACTCTTTCCCCATCCACCTACTTATGTTGAGCTACTTGAGTCGAGAGATCCCATTTTGTAGTTAGTGCATAGAGAGGATCCAGTTTTTTGGGCATCCCATAGGGAGGACCCATTCATCCCCGTACCATCTGAGCCAGATCTTGGGTACGAAAGCTACACATATGATGTAGAGTTCAGTCCATGTGGTCCTGGAGATCAATTCCATTCCATCAACATGGTCTCCATTGATTTGACCACTCCACTCTACAATCCAGTAGATCCATCCAAACCATTGCATCTAAACATGGATGCTATCGATTGGGATCACGTTGATTCACTAGTAGAGCCTGAAGACTTCTTCCCGAATGAAGAGATGCTGCAACCATTTCATTTTGGACCAGGTTGTGCTTATGATGTCTATCACGCTGAACATGCTTCCAATGAAGAACATATAAATCTAGTTGATGACATCCATTTGATCCCTACGCCTCATCATCTTGAGGAGGGATCCCATATGTTAGTAGAGGAAACCTTCAAAGTGGATATCGGTAATGACCCCACCAATCCAATGAAGGTTAAATTTGGAATGAGTCTCACTCCAGATGAGCACGCTAGCATCATCCCTCTGCTGAAAGAGAGACCTGACATTTTTGCTTGGACATACAAAGATATGCCCGGTCTAGACCCAAAGTTGGTTACTCATAACCTTTCGCTAGACCCGTCCAAGAAGCCCGTCAAGCAGAAGCTCAGAAAGATGCATCCAATAGTAGCCTTAATGGTGAAAGATGAATTGCAAAAATTGTTGGATGTAGAATTTGTCATTTCCATCGACTATCCAGAATGGGTATCCAATATGGTGCCTATAGGAAAACTAGATGGAAGGATCCGTATTTGTACAGATTTTAGAGATCTCAACAAGGCAACACCCAAAGATTCATTTTCATTGCCCAATATCGATGCTCTAGTAGACTCTACTATCGATCACGAAATGCTCTCCTTAATGGATGATTTTTTTGGTTACAATCAAATTCAGATTAAGCCCGAAGACCAGCACAAAACCATGTTTATAACACCATGGGGAACATTTTGCTACAAAGTTATGCCATTTGGTCTCAAAAATGCTGGTGCCACATACCAACGGGCCATGACATACATTTTTCATGACTATATGCACAAAATTCTTGAAGATTATATCGATGATTTGCTAGCCAAGTCATTGCTATGAGAAGAGCATGCGGAGGTCTTGAGAAAAGTCTTCGATCGCTTGATAGAGCACAACGTCAAGCTGAATCCTAAGAAGTGCGTATTTGGCGTAACTTCTAGAAAATTACTAGGGTTCATTATCTCCAAGAGAGGCATCGAAGTAGACCCAGTGAAGGTCAAGGCCATTTTGGAAATGCGTCCTCCCACCAATATTAAGGAATTAAGGAGCCTTCAAGGCAAGGTAGCCTCGATAAAGTGATTTATCACCCAACTATCGGATAAATGTCGACCCATGAATCGACTGCTACATAAGGGTGTCCCATTCAACTGGGACGAGGACTGCAAGGTAGCCTTCACTGAGATAAAGCAATACCTAGTGACGTCGCCAGTGTTAGCTCCACCAAGGCCAGAAGAGCCTTTTTTGCTATATATATCGGCAATAGACTTTGCGTTAGGGACCATGTTGGCCCAAAAGAACGTACAAGGCAAAGAGCAAGCCATATATTACATTAGCCGAACCTTGGTGAGTTACGAGCTAGGATATGCATATGTGGAAAAACTATGTTTAGCAGTAGTGTTCGCTACCAAGAAATTGTGGCACTACATGTTAAGTCACATGACATATGTGATATCAAAACAAAATCCTTTGTAGTATATGATGAGCAAGACATATCATAATACACGTACTACAAAGTGGATCATGCTATTGATAGAATTTGATCTAGAATTCATAAGCCAAAAGTCCATTAAGGGATAGGTCATAGCAGATCAGTTAGCTGAGGTGCCACTATCCAACAGTAGGCCTCTAACAATCAAGCTTCCGGATGATGCAGTGTTTGTAGTATCCGAAGCTCCCGAACCCGAAGAACCAGAGAACAATGCTGATATGACTCTATTCTTTGATGGTTCAAAGTGCGAGCAAGGAGCTGGCATAGGGATAGTGTTTTTCACACCGCAAGGAGCTCCAATGCCCTTGTCATTCAAACTAGACTTCCCATGCACCAACAATAATGCTGAATATGAAGCCCTACTTTTGGGCCTCCATACAACCGTCACCATGAATATCAAGAGACTAAACATCTTTGGTGATTCCTTGCTCATAATTAACCAAGTGAAGGGACTATTTTAGTGTCGATGTTCGATACTGAAAGCCTACAAAGATCTTGTTGCCACATATCTGGCTAAACTAGAATGGTACGACATCGAGGCAGTCCCTCATTCATCAAATAGGTTCGTAGACACCATGGCATCTTTGGGATCCTTGATCCCTCAGAATCCATCTGCCGACTTCACTACCATCCACGTCAAGATGCTCTCACATCCTACAGCAGAGCATGCAACCTTTGATAACAAAGAATCAGTCAACATGATTAGTGTGGAACCAAAAGCTGATTGGTTCTACAAAGTTGAAGACTTTCTCAAGAAAGCACCCTAGGGGTCTTTAACCTCCTAGAGTCCTACGGGGAGTGGCACCACCATTCACCACCAGGTTGTTTCCCAGTCTACATTTGCAAAAGTAAATATGTAGGGGGTACAAGTTGTCTTAGCAGTCAAAGTTGAGGCTCATCAGAATTGGATGTCATAGATCCAAGACTTCCTAAGACTTGGTTTTGTCCCGGAGGGACTATCGCGTGCCGCAAGATGCACATTTAAACAAAAAGTGACTAAATATGTCTTGGTAGGAGATATTTTGTACCACCAAAGTTATGATGGAGTCCTCCTTCATTGTCTTGAGCCCCAAGAGTCATCTTGGGCAATTTTAGAAGCTCATGATGGTACATGCGGTGGCCATTTCAGCGGCATGGCCATCGTCAAGCGCATCCTTCGAATGGGTTATTATTGGCCCACTATGGAGAAGGATTGCAATGTATATGTCAAGAAATGCATCAAATGTCAGCATCATGCTAATCTTACGCACCTGCCATCACAGGCCTTACAGCCCATCCAAGCGGCTTGGCCATTTGCTCAGTGGGGGTTTGATCTAATTGGCAAGATCTCTCCTCCATCATCAGGCTGACATACATTCATTATTATGGCTACTGAGTATTTTACAAAGTGGGTGGAAGCCATTCCCTTAACAATGACCACTGGAGCTCGCATAGCAGAGTTCATAATGGAGCATATCATAAGTCATTTTGGGATACCATCCAAAATAGTTTTGGATAATGGAACTTCTTTTAAGAACAAAACTATGCGAGCTTTAACATCTAAGTACCACATCAAACATAGTTTTGCAACTCCATACTATCCATAGGAAAATGGGCAAGCTGAGGCCTCAAACAAGACTATGGTAGCCATCTTGAAAAAGATAGTGCAAGAACACCACAAGGATTGGCATATACAACTACCCCTTGCATTATGGGCTTATAGGACTAGCATTCGGACTCCCACTAGGGTGACTCCATTTTCACTAGTATATGGCACTGAGGCCATTATGCCCTTAGAGTTGGAAATTCCAATGCTATGCATCGCATTGAAAGAGTTCATCGATGATGACACCGTGCGACAAGCTCGAATAGACCAATTGATGCTACTGGATGAACATCATGTGAATGCCCTGGAGCATCTCCACGTCTATCAGGAGTGATTAAAATGAGCTTACAATATCAAAGTCCACCAGAGAGACTTTGAAGTTGGGGATCTTGTGCTGAAAGAAAACCAATAGAACTCGAATTTGTCACTCGATATGCGAGACAAATTTATAGCTAATTGGCTAGGACCCTATATCATATCTAAAAATATTGGTCTAGGTACCTATCGCTTGACGTCGCTAGGGGGTGTTGAAGAGCCTGAACCTCTCAACATCATCCATATTAAGGCATTCTATGCTTAGAGAGTGTAGCATAAAAAGCTCCAAAGGCATCTGTAAGCCCTTTGGTTAGTCAAAAAGGCACCAAGGATTTCTAAAAATTGCTTGGTCAACCCAAAGGCTCTGAGGTTCCTATAACTACTCGGTCATCCCAAAAGGCTCCAAGCTCTCATTCGAGTGATTTTTTATAAAAAGTCCAAAGGCATCTGTAAGCCCTTTGGTAAAAAAGGCACCAAGGATTTCTAAAAATTGCTTGGTCAACCCAAAGGCTCTGAGGGTTACTTAAAGTGACTCGGTCATCTCAAAAAGGCACCAAGGATTTCTAAAAATTCATTGGTCAACCCAAATGTCTAAAGCCACGGTCATCCAAAAAGGCACCAAGGATTTCTAAAAATCACTTGGTCAACCCAAAGGCTCCGAGAGTTCCTATAGCTTCTCGGTCATCCTAAAAGGCTCCACGCTCTCTTGCTGAGAGTTTGGTCAACTAAAAGGTTCCAAAGGCATCTGTAAGACCTTTGGTCAATCCAAAAAGCTCCAAGGATTTCTAAAAATCGCTTGGTCAACCCCAAAAAGCTCCAAAGGCATATATACTCGTCGTTTGGTCAAATATGAAAGCTCAAAAATTCATAAAAATTTGAAAATATATAAAATTCCAAAAAAATTGGTAAAGCATAAAATCCAAAAACATTTGCTTTTGCAGTTTGCATTTTCATACATGCATTCACATCATCATATTGCATTTAGGCATTTTTCATTCGTTGCATTCCACAGTAGAGTGTAATATGTCTATCAAAATCTTACAAACGGTCGCACGTTTGTGTTTCAATCATGCACCCTTGCATTTATCATAATTCATTGCATTCATACACGATACCTATTGCAGAGAAATATGTATGTATATTAAGTTTTCCAGTCATTCAAACATACCTAGTGGGTTCTTCAGATATTGTAGAAAGCTTACTTTGCTGTTATAGATGAGGTCATTAGTTGGGATAGTGCTTCAACATATCAGGATCCCGTCACTAAGCAAAACAATATAAAATCCTGCTAAGACAAGAGATGATGAAAGCTGCGAAAGCAGTCTTAGGTATCTAGAGAGATGGGTTTCATGACCTACTTATCTTGCAAATAGGTCGGTCTAGAGTGGTGAACTTTGGCAAAAGGACAAGAATTTCCCCTATAAATCCCAAAGTTACAAAGTTTAAATCCCAAGTTACAAAGTGCAAATTTCAAAGTACAAAGTTCAAATCAAATGTAAAGTGACATAGTGAATCAAAAGCACTATAAAAATCCCTTGCTCAAAGAAAATGGTAACACGTGGACTAACAATGATTTTTATCACTACATATGAGCAAGTAAGAAGGGTGAGAACTTGAATCCCTAGATTGTCCACCTTTTGAAAGCCATAGAGTGATCCCCGATCACAGCAATGGGTTGGAAGAGTCCCACCTACAATCGTAGGGGTAGTTCTATTGGGTGATCCCCAAACATAGCAATGGGTTGAAAGAGTCCCACCTGCATTTGGAGGGGTAGCCCTGATCAATTTGCAAGATGAGCTAGCTCTAGGTACCTAGGATTGTCTAGTTGTATAAGTCTAATCAAAGCTGAAACAAGGATGGTACGATCGTATGAGGAACCCTATCTCACATATGGGTTGAAAGAGTCCCGACTGACATACGGGGTATGCTTATGGTCTATCTAAAAATACTCACATGCACACACAGGGATAATGAATAGTTGGGTCTATCACGGCAAAAGCCTTGTCCAATAAAAGCCTTGTACAATTAGTATGTGATTTTTGGAGAAGTCTACTAGGGTGTTTGAGTCTCATGGAAAACCTCAAAAAGTTCTCTAATAGCAACAAAACACCAAATATCATTAGACATCAAAAATGCGAGTCATTCATTTATCAGAATGCATTTTACAAAGCACAATCAAACATATAGGATAGATACCGCATGAATATCAGAAATGATGTTTAGACGACCACTGACTATATAGTGCAGCAAAGAAAAATATACATAATGACATATTCATTCATTAGCATTATACCAATCCATTTCACTGCATTTCATATATGGGTGATTAATTGATTAAGTTCTTGTAATGAGAATTATCAATTATTTTGCATGATTGTCATACATTCTGTGGTGTCATATTTTAAAATTGATATACACAGTTTACATTCATTCTTTATGTTTTAAGTGATTAAAGCATACAGGTTCATTCCCATTAGATTACGATTATGTACATAATGCATTACCATACATTGCATAGCATACCATAACTTCATAAAAATGAATGCATGCCCACAAAGCAAGAACAAATATGCATTCAAAATAAATACTGCATCCATTTGCATCCATCATAAATAGCATATCTAAACATATAGATCACTGCATAACATCATCATCATAAATAAAATAGCTATCTAGTGCATGTCATCCATACATCGCATCATATAAACATAGCATCAACATAAGCATTGCATCCATGTGCATCAAATAAACATAAAATCAAAAATAAATAATCGGTACACATTAATGAGCCATAAATGATCAAGTCGTATATATATGTGTCCAACAGAGTACATAGGGAGTGTATCAAAATGCCCATAGGCTACAAAGTGTGTAGGTCCTCGACCTTACACCCAAAATAAATGTGGCATATCAAAAATATAGTCTGCATCTAGCAGAGCCTAGATCTAGTCTGCTCCCCCTGTACCGGAGCTCTCATCACCTCCCTCAGCACTATGCTCTAGAGCCTGCTCTCCTATCTACTCTGGCACCCATGGTGGGTCCTATTGTGGATCCTACCTACCTCCAAATCCTAAGGTACCTAACACATGAGAAACTGGTAACTACAACAGGCTAGTCCTCTGACCGGTGGCCCCTAAAGTCTACCCTGCATCTCTAGGCCTAGCACGTGATGTCACACCATGTGAGCTAGAGGACCTATGCGTCCTCTCAGTCCTATGAGTCCTATGACTCGAGCTCACCATAGACTATCTAGAGGTCCTAGACCTGGTCCACTAAGACTCTAAAGTGAAAGGATCCTTAGGAACCTATAGCCTATGCATCTCAATGTAGTCGACTAGCTGATCAACACGAGCAAGTCTGAGCTGCATGCATCTCATTGGTCCTCATGACCATGCTGCGTAGTCACTCTACCTCAACCATCAGATCTTGAACACCTACTAGAGCTACCATTGGTGCTGTTAGAGGCCCCATAGTAACCTGAGGAGGTGACATAGCCCCCCTCGATACCTAGAAGAGATCCCTCTTCACCTCTACTGTAGTCCGTTGTGCCTGGGCTAACTCTAGTGTAGTCTATAGTCTCTAAACTTGGGCCTCTACATCTGTGGCCCATGTAGTAAGATCCTGTATCTGACCCTACACCTCAGGTCAGGAACCTATCCCTATCAGCTACTCTCACCTCTAGAGTGGTGATAGTAGTATCTCGCTCTAGTTGTTGTGTATGGAATCATCCGAGCTGACTCTACAAGTCAGCCACCTAAGCTAAGAGTAGACCCTCTATGCTATCGAGAGGGACCTCACCCTCCTCTAGAGCCTCCTCATCTAGGTCAATCTTGGGAGCCTCCTCGATGGTGACCTCTATGCCCCAGCCGCCCTCTGTCCACTGGTGCACCCTACGCCCATCGGGATCCACCTCTACCTCTGCTTGATCTGGCTCTCGCCTAGAGGCCCTATGTCATACCATCTAAACATGGACCACCACCCATCATACTCTAGAGTGGTCCTAGTAGTCTCAACTCTAGTCTCTTGGTAGTCATCAATAGCATCTCCTAGAGGCTTAGGAATGATCCACTATAGATCATGCTCTATGACCAAGCATCTGTATCTAAGTGGGATATCTAGAATATCTTGTATGAGCCCAAACTATCATAGGACCCGAGAGTAGAATTGGTACTCTCAAATTTTGGCCTTACATGATCAACCATCTATCATGATGCCTATCTCAGCCACTGGCCCTCCTCTGGCCACGTTGGGCAATCCATATAGGGCCACCATTGAACATCATTCGGGCCAAGTGTCATGAATTGAGTGATGTAATGTTGGACATCACTAGCATGGATCCGACTATGGGTACCCTCCTCCTCATGAGGCCAATAGGTGGCATAACACTGATGCTCATCAACAATAGAAGTGATGCATAGTGGAAGATCTATAGGATGCTCGATCCGGATGTGCTGCCACCCCTAGATCTACAATAGAAGACTACAGTTGAGGCCCTTATGGCTATGCTTAGTAATCTGATACAGCTCCCTATAGAGCTGACATAGTAGGGTGCTCCCCCATGATAGAAGTAAGGGCTCCTCTATAGAACTCTGAAGAACCCTCCAGGCAGTGGACAAGAGGTTCTAGGGAATCCTTGCACCCGAGGAGTCTGGAAGGACAATCTATACTATGAGGTGCATGAAGAGGGCTTCCCATGTAGAGAAGACATCCTCATGATACCACTCACCGATGTGCACCCCTCCATGGTCAATCACATCCTGAGCATCCTCACTCTGGTCATCGAATATAGAATCAAAAACAACCTCCTTTACCCTAGAGGTAGAGGAGATGATGGCCTCACCATCAATGGGGATCCTGAAGATCCTATAGACATCCTCCAAAGTAATAGTCATTTCACCTGTAGGTAGGTGAAATGTGTTGGTCTATGCATTCCAACATCGGGCCAATGTAGTCAGGTAGGCTTGATCTACCCTAATAGTGGGTAGATCCATGACATAGCCAAACTCGACAGCTCGAAACCAATCTCGGTCATCATCAGATAGAGCCTCATGGAGAGTCTTTAGAATGTCAGGCTCCTAGGCTCTAGAAGTCAACCTCTAAAATAACAAGCATAATGTAAAACAAAATCTAGCTAACCAGAGCTAAAAACAATGCTAAAAATGACAAAAACATAAAAAAAAACCATAGTTGAAACCTGCGGTCCCCAATTTGCCAATTGGGAACCGTAAATGGTATTTGAAAAAACTGCGGTCCCCAATTTGCCAATTGGGAACCGTAGCTACTATGGTTTAGGAGAGGCACCCATTTTGGGTACCCTCCTAGTCCACTAATTCACAAAATTAAATCCTAAGCTAACCTAGACTAGTGGGGTTCATTACCAGTAGTTTAGTGAGGTTCATTACCCACATTACTTAATGTGGTTCATTTTACTGGTATTGAGTGCGAGGTCTCAATTTTGAGTTACCTTGCCCGCACCCTGGCCTCGGCTAGTAGATGGCTGATCAGGATCCGCCATCGAGGTAGATGAGTGTAATTACGGTAGAGTGTGGTAGCATTTCGGATCAGGGAAGGTTCTCTCACTCTCAGAGCTCTCAAATTGCTAGTGCTTGCCAGAAAATAATGAAAAATTTCAAATGGGAATTCAATTTATAGGTTCTCCTAGTCTCGATGAACCGCAGCTGACACCTACGGTTCTGAAACTAGGGTTTTCCACCCGTAGGTCTGACCCATGGTTCCCAAAATTTGAAAAATTAAACCGTAGACCATACCTACGGTCCATAGCTAGCATTAAATGCACTCAAAACCCACCGTGGGAAGGTCTAAAAGAGCAAATTAATGACTCCCATTGGATAAAAATTCAAAATCAATGATTAAAATTGCCAATTTGGTGATGTTAAAAGCACCAGGATCAATCAAAATGCAAAATTAAAACAAAAAAAATCAAATAATTAAAAACCAAATGCGCCTCGTATTCAGTGATTTATCCTATACACTTGGCGGTTGCAACGAGTTGCGATCCATGCAATCCGACAAGATGAGTAAATCACCATAAGGACATTTGGGGTAAAATTGTCATTTCTTTTATGACATCTTTCAGCAAATCATCGATAACTATGATTCAACACAAGTCTAATTGCATTTGTATCATTTTGATTCCTTAAGATGACTATTGTAGCCTGAATTGCTCCATGGGATAGAAATGTGCAAATACTACTAAGAGTTGCAATCATAAGCTGAACTAGGCCTAGCCAAGGCATTAAAAGGCTCGAATCTTAATTTGTTCAGGATCATTCATTATGGTCAAGCGATTTCGTCACTTCATACATTGTCATTACCCTCATCGACTCGTCGCTTGAGGGGGTAGTCATAATTTCATAATCATAATCAAAGTCAGTAGAAGATCCCTGAGATCGTAGATCCCCTGATCTTGTCAAAATTGCGTTCGTTCTTGTGAATCATTGTCAACAACTATCATAAGCTTCCCCCTTTGCTTGGGGAAAACAACAAATATGATAATTGGTTTGTAACTCTCATCCTTCGGATTTATGGGTCAGAAGATACCCATACTTGGCATTGATGCTATCCGAACGTCTGATGATGAGTGCAGACTTGTCAAAATGTAAGCCTTTCATGAGTTGGAAGCAATGATTCTAAGATGCGCGTCCTTTTGCTGGACCTGGGGCATCTAATGTTGATCCAACTAATGATCATCATAGAACCTTAGGCATCATTTTAGGATGTATATTTTTGCTCAGCGTTGTTCAATCTCACAATGCATCTCAAAAGGGGCATCTATAGACACCTAAAATGCATCATGCCGAGGGCGACTACTCATATGGACATGCTACAAGACCATATGGAGGATCTTGGATAGACTCCAAGATAGAGCAGTGGTTCTAACCACTCAATTTAGGCATTTTGGCCTAATCAGTCTGAACCACAGCCCAGACCTATGGTCTCTAGTCTAAACCATGGTTGACACCTGCGGTCTATAGTCTGGACCACAACTATGACCTACGGTCTTAACTGAAGTTCAGTTAGGCCTTCCATCCGAGCCAAATTGGTTGGAACGGCCAAAATATCTAGAAGAAGGTAGTTGAAGGATAGAAAATTCCATAGGCTTCCATCCCAACTGTCCTAACCACCCTTCTTGGTCTTGGCTTCTCCATGAAGCCACCCCTAGCCCTAGGGGCATGCTATAAATACCCCCTCCAAATGGGGAGAAAAAGAGAAGCAAGCATTGGAGATTTGAGCAGCGAAGCCCTAGAGAATTGTACACTCAAACTGAGTATGCTAAGAGATAGAGCTATTGCACTTAATCCCCGACCCTTTTGCCACCATTCATGATGAATTGCATTATGGATGCCCTAGGTGCCTAGGAGGATCAAGAAATGCAAATCCGGGAAAACGAAGGCCCTTCACATCGAATTGACCACCAAATCAGTCTGAGGACAACGAAGGCGACCCTTGAACATCAATTTGGACAAGGAGATCAAGCCCACTACCCCTGATTTTGAGGGTAAACCTATCAGAGGTCAAACCGTGGCTGTCAACCGCGGTTCACAGTGCAGACCGCTCACCAGAGCTATGGTTTGCAATAGGTGACAGATCACCTTACTCTTTTCATTTTTGTCTGGTTAAATAGGTTAGATTAATCATTTCTTAGGTTTAATTATAGTTTAGAAGAATTTTGACCGTAGGAATTAGCTTAGAATAGATAGTTCATGCTTTGCATTAATTAGGATATTTGTGGATCTTTTATGCACCTCTATGCTTCTATTTTGTTATCTGATCCATGCATTATTTGTCTAACGATCTCCTTTATGCTATATTACAAATCTTGATTCAATTAGCATAGTTTAAAGGTTTTCTTTATGTTTTCTTGATTATTAGTTTAAATGGCATTATCATGTATGTTTCCTTAAAGGGCCTCATTATGAGAGGCTATCTATCTTTTTGATCGTGTGTTGTTGTTTCTTGATCGTAGGAAGATAGGTACAAGAGGAGTCCATATCATAATCCTTCCACATCGTGAAGAAGGGGGTCAACTCCACCCCAAGGCAGTTTGCGACTAATCAAAGGGCAATATTAATGCGCCTACCCTATTGAGGGCATTGGCAATTGTATAAACTGTATCATCATTCAAGTGACCCTAAGAGGGGCATATGTGTAACAGAGATTCATTCATAATCAATATAAGAAATATCATCTTGTTGAATTTATGCAATGTGTCAATCTTTTACGCTTTTATGATGACTATAGACTAATACAGTAGATAGGTGCATGCTTTTTGCTTATGTCACATTTTACCATTCTGGAATAGGGTGGGTTATAACTACATGCCAACTTAGCTTGTATGCTAGCTCATTGGTAAATACCTGAGGACTGTAGGGATTCAAGTGGATAATACTCTTGAGGCCTTGGCTTTTGTTTTTTGCCTCCTATGATATGACTATCTTTGTGTGGGTAGTACTCTTTTCTCTTTTTGTTTCTCTTTTCTTCTTCTCTATTTTTTTTTTCGAATACTTGCTCAGATTAGATGTAGAGCAAGGGATTTTTATTTCTTTTTCTTTTTTGGGATACTTGCTCAGATTAGCTATAGAGCAAGGGATTTTTATTTCTTTTTCTTTTTTGGGATACTTGCTCAGATTAGTTGTAGAGCAAGGGATTATTCTTTCTTTTTGCTTTTTTAGGATACTTGCTCAGATTAGCTGTAGAGCAAGGGATTTTTATTCGGGGAGGGGGAGGGCTTGTCCTTTTTTCATTCCTCCGGTTCGAGAGAAATCATGTGAATGATTTAATGAGCGGAGTAATTTTTGCTAAGCATCAGCTGGCATGCAACGTAATCAACCCCATTTCCAGAATGTTATTAGTATGTAAGACGTGCATGTAAGTCCAGGAAAGAGAGCAAGGTGACCAAGGGAAGCCTAAAAGTATTTTTGAAATATGCCAACTTTGGATGGTGGTTGATTATGTAACTGTTTGTGGTCGAAGCAATCAAAACATCGCTCTAATCCTATCTCCTGAAAAGGGGTTTTGGACATCAATTTGGCATGCTAGCATGTGCATTTTTAATTCCTTTCGCATGTTATTTACAATGAATATATGCAGATGCCTACATGGATGCAAAAAGCAAGTATTTATGTACAAGGTTGCCCCAGTGTCATGGACAATGGAATGGGGTATGAGGAAGAGTGGTATGCAAATGGAGAATGGAAGGAAGAAAAGAAGAGATAGAAGGGGGAAAGGAGAAGAATTGAAACTTATCAAAGGTATGTAGCCGCTCGAAGCGTGACCATACAACATTGACAAGTAACAAGAAGAAGAGGGTATAATAAGGAAAAGAAAAGAAACCCATCAAAGGTATGTAGCCACTCGAAGCATGACCATACAACATTGACAAGTGACTAGAAGAAGTTAATATAAGAAAGAAGAGAAAAGGGAGAGAGAAAAGGGGGCAATGAAAGGTATGTAGCCGCTCGAAGCATGACCATACAACATTCACTTATAGAAGAAGTAGGGAGGGGAGGAGAGAAATGGAGCAAGTAGATTTAAATGTATATGCAAGTGAACGTAGTGCCACCAAACCGCAAAAATGATGATGTTGTTTTTGTTTTTTATACATATGTACACAAGTAATGATGAGTTGTAATGCCTACAACTAGGCATAAAATGCTCGTAGATGAATAATGTTAATGGGCTCAAGCTCGGCTATTCCTTCCAACGTGGCCAGATGATATGCCCCAGATCCAAATTTGTGAGTAACCATGTATGGGCCTAGCCAATTTGGTGCAAATTTGTCATGGAGATGGCATGGTTGGCTAGTAATCTATTGGTTCTCTTTGAGGACTAAGTCTCCAACTTGAAATTCATGTTGGTGTACCTTTGAATTATAGGCACATCGAAGATGGTCTTGATAAACATGCGTGTGTTCAATGGCATGAATGTGACGTTCATCTAAAAGGGTCAATTGATCGAATCGAGCTTGACGAGTCATGTCATCATCAATGAATTCTTGCATGGAAACCCTTAAGGATGGTATTTCAAGCTCCAAAGGCATGATGGCTTCAACACCATAGACAAGAGAGAATGGGGTTGCCCCAGTTGGAGTTCGAATACTAGTCCGATATGCCCATAATGCTAAAGGTATTTGATTGTGCCAATCACGGTGTGACTCTGCAATGGTTTTGTGAAGAATGGCGATGATGGTTTTGTTGGTTGCTTCAGCTTGACCATTACCCTGGGGGTAGTATGGAGTAGAAAAGTTGTGTTGGATGTTAAATTTTTTGCATAAAGCATGCACATTCTTATTCTTGAATGGTGTACCATTGTCAATAATGATTTTTTATGGGATGCCAAAATGACAAATGATGTGTTGAGTGATGAAATCAACAATTTTGGGACCGGTCGTTTGAACTAGAGGAATGGCTTCAACCCATTTCGTGAAGTATTCAGTTGTTGTAATGATGAACTTATGATTGGTAGATGATGCAAGTGTGATTTTTCTGATGAGATCCAGGCCCCATTGTGAAAAAGGCCACATTGATTGAATAGGTTGGAGAGCCTGAGAAGGTAAGTGTGTAAGATTGGCATGATGTTGGCATTTAACACACTTTTTGACATAGGCACAACAATCATGTTCCATTGTGGGCCAGTAATAGCCCATTCATAAAATGTGTTTGGTGATGGCCATGCCACTAAAATGGCCACCACAGGTACCATCATGGGCCTCTTGAGTAATGCATTGGGCTTCGAATGGCTCAAGACAACGCAATAGTATGCCATCGTAACTTCGCTTGTAAAGGATATCACCTAGCAATGTGTAGTGAATAGCACACAATTTAAAAGCTCATTTGTGAGTATGACTTAAATCAGGTGGTAGGATACCGAGCTTGATGTAGTCCTTAACTTGGGAAAACCATGGATCATGTGGTGTAGCTTCGATGATATTGATGCCATCGTCACGAGGAGGTGGCTTGTTGGAAATGGCAGAGTGGAAAAGGGTGTGAATGGACACGTGAGTGGTGTCAAAAAGTGGGTTTTGTGGAATGAGTGAGCCTAGGGAGGCCATGGTGTCGATAAAATGATTTGTGGAGCATGGGGTAGCGGTGATGTCATACCACTCAAATTGGGCCAATAAATCTTCAGCTACCTGTTTGTATTGTTGCAGGATAGGGCAACGACATTGCCATTCTCCCTTGATTTGATTCACTATGAGGAGGGAGTCTCCAAATATGTCCAGGCGGTGAATGTGCATGGAGAGCGCTTGCTTTAGGCCAAGGATAAGAGCCTCATACTCAGCATTGTTGTTGGTGCATGGAAAGCCTAACTTGAAAGAAAAGGGGAGGGGCTCCCCTTGTGGTGTGAAAAAGACTATTCCTACACCCCCAGCGTGTGTGCAATGGGAGCCATCAAAGAACAAGGTTAATTCAGCAGTGGATTCGATCTCTACTGGTTCTTCGGCTTCACTTACATGAAATACTGAATCATCGGGAAGTTGGATAAGCAATGGCGCATCACTTGGTAATGGAGCCTCAGCTAGCTGATCAACAATGACTTGGCCTTTGATGGATTTTTGACTTATGAATTTGAGATCGAATTCCGTGAGGAGCATGATCCATTTGGTCGTTCTGCTATTGTGGTAGCTCTTACTCATCATGTAGTGGAGAGGATTATCATGGGCAACTACGTAGGTAGTATGGCTAAGCATGTAGTGTCACAACTTTTGTGTAGCAAAGACAACGACAAGGTAAAGTTTTTCCATGTAAGCGTATCGTGTCTCATAATCAATCAATGTACGACTGATATAGTATACAACTTTCTCCTGGTCGCGTTCATTCTTTTGAGCCAAAAGCATGCCCAAGGCGACATCGATGGTGGAAATGTACAGGTGGAATGGGCATTCGGGATGGGGTGGAATGAGGATGGGTGGAGATGTGAGGTAGGATTTGATGGCATCAAATGCGGTTTGGCATTTACTATCCCATTTAAATGGGACCCCCTTTTGTAAAATATGATTAAACGGTTGGCACTTGTCAGAAAGTTGGGTGATGAATCACCGGATGGACTGGATCCTTCCTTGTAAGCCATGTAATTGCTTGAGGTTTGTAGGGGGAGGCATGTCAAGAATGGCTTGGACTTTGGTGGGATCTACTTCAATGCCTTTTTGTGAAATGATGAAACCCAATATTTTGCCAGTGGTGACACCAAAAATGCATTTCTTTGGATTTAATCGGACATTATGCTCTAATAGGTGATCAAAGATTTGACGTAGGTCTTCAAGATGCTGACCACGAGTTTTGGATTTAGCTATGAGGTCATCAACGTAGTCTTCAATAGTTTTGTGCATCATATCATGAAATATGTAGGTCATGGCACGTTGATAAGTTGCCCCAATATTTTTGAGGCCGAATGGCATAACCTTGTAACAAAAGGTCCCCTAGGGGGTCATGAAAGAGGTCTTGTGTTGATCTGTAGGATTGACATGAATTTTATTATAACCTAAAAAACCATCCATGAGTGATAGTATTTCGTGTCCAGCTGTGGCATCGACCAAAGTGTCGATATTAGGGAGTGGAAAATTGTCTTTGGGACAAGCTTTGTTAAGATCCCTAAAATCAGTGCAAATGCGGATACCCCCTTTGGGTTTTCCGATGGGAACCATGTTTGAAACCCACTCAGGGTAATCGATAGGTACTATGAAATCAACATCAAGGAGTTTTTGTAACTCCTGTTTAACCATAAGCACAATGGTGGGATGCATGCGATGCAACTTTTGTCGGACAGGTTTGGCAGTGTCATCCAAGACAAGGTTGTGTACGACTAACGCTGGGTCAAGGCCGGGCATATCCGTATAGGACCATGCAAACACCTTAATGTAGGACCTAAGGAAGTTGGTATAAAGGACACGCTCTTCTTTAGATAAACTAGCGGTGAGGTAGATGATGTGAGGGTGTTTCGGATCATTGCCAATGTCAACTTCAATGGTATCCTCAACAAGCATGTGAGAACCATCATAAAGTTGAGCGGGTGTAGGAATGAGGTGAAGGTCATCGATGGATTTAGGAAGCTAGAATTCATCATCTAGATAAAGATCTGTATGATTGATCCATGGTAGGTGAGGTGGGATGGTAGGTAATGGTGCGTTAGCGGAGTGGATCATGTGGGGTGTGGGAAGGAAATCAGCGGTGGATGGGGTGGAGGAGATATCATCAAAATCGATGAAATCATCGATAGGAGGTGGTGTGTAGTGAGGCTGATTCGGGTAGCGAAGGGGGATATAGGTCAATAAAAATCATGTTGATTGATGTACTGTAGATGGAGGAGGTAGGTGAGGAAGGTTTTGAAGAATTGGAAGAGGATAGGAAGAAATCGGGAACTGGTTGGTGGCGACTAGGATTCAATACCATGGGTGGCAAAGGTGAATGAGAAATTTAGCACCGAGATGGGATGGTCTCACGAATGGGGATGAATGGAGTAGAAGGCAGAGAGGAGGGTGATGGAGAGGGAGGGGAGGATGGATCGGTGGGTAGGGGTGAATTGGTAGGTAAGGAGGGATTGGCTGGTAGGCATAGGTGGATCGGTAGGTGAAGATGGATCAATGGTGAGATAGGTGAAGTGGTAGACAAGGGTGTCAACTTCTTGTGGTGAAAGGGGCTCATGGGGTGGAGAGGGCAGAAAGAATGTGGATGGTATATCAATTGTGGAATGAGGAGAAGAGCTATCAGGTGGCATAGTAGGTTCAAATTCCTCATCAGGTAGGAGATCAGGAGGATTAAGATCCAGATTTTGAAAGTCATGCTCAAGATTGTGAATAGTGGCTGGATTGTAACCGACTCCTAGATAAGTCGATGGGAAGGTGAGCGGGAGGACTGATATAGGAACGACATCCTTGTTCATATCTCCCTAGGCCATACCCATGCTAGTTATACCGACGTAGATATTTCCAGGAAAAATAGGATTAGACATGTGATTAAGATTGCCATAAAATCTAGGTTTGTGGTGGCGGAGGTGTTGGAGGATCTACGTATGAATCAAGTCCCCCATAGATAAAGTTTATGGAATTATTGGGAGGACCAAGAGGAACTACTACCCCAATAGTCAAGGGCACATCATGAGGTCAGTCAAAATCATGGGTGGTTTAGAAAGTGGATGGTGAAACTCGAGAATCGGTAATGTTATACTCACCAGGACTAGGTGCGGTCATGTGGATAGCAACATGGGGAGGATCAGGATGCTCGGGTGGAGGAGAGGACCCCCTGTGTGGTAGTGGTGATGGTGCAGTAGGTGGAGGTGGAGTGCTTGGTGGGGCATGTGCATCAGTATAGGCATATTGGGCTAATTGGTCATCAAGTCGAGCAGCATGTTGTGCCCACTCATAGCATTCGGCTAGGAGATCTAGCAATGGGATGATTAGCATGGGGAAATTGGGTTGTAGGTGAAGGAGAGGGATTGGATGAATAGGGGACTATGTGCACCCATGTTGATCATGATACAAAGTGATGAGTAGATGGAGGTGGCGTAGGAAGGAGAGGTGTGGGGTTGGATGAGGGTGGTGGGGTTGGCATAGCAGAAAAGGTGAATGGTGGTGGTGTGA
Organism: Wollemia nobilis; assembly: GCA_028583015.1. Classification (NCBI taxonomy): domain Eukaryota; kingdom Viridiplantae; phylum Streptophyta; class Pinopsida; order Araucariales; family Araucariaceae; genus Wollemia; species Wollemia nobilis. The sequence continues at coordinate 1,906,162 of JAQPPZ010003635.1, read as the reverse complement.
AGGATGATGAAGCACTATGAGAGAAATTAGGAGCAGGTGGTGGTGGTGGAGGTTGAGGTGGATTGGATGAAGTGGAGGTAATATTTCTTAGGTTGGGTGCAGGGGGTGGTTGTGATGATTGTGGATAGGTGTTATCTAGTGTGTGGCATGGAATGGGGGTGAATTGCATAGATGATAAGGATGGACCAGGTGGAAGACTGATGATATTACAGAATTTGAAGGGATCACCATCGATAGGGATGTAGTGGACTAATCCATTATGAACATATTTGATACAATGATGAAGTGTGGAAGGGACACATTGCATGTCTCGAATCCAAGGTCATCCTAACAGGATGTTATACTGCATCTCACCTTCGATAACATGGAAGAGAGTGGAAATGGTTTTGGCACCTGCCTTGATGGGCAAGACAATAGTACCAATGGTGGGATGCATAGAGCCATCAAAGGCTCGAAGATCCATGGATGGTGTGGCAAGATGAGAAGGAGGAAGACGAAGGTGGTTCAATGCAATGGTAGAAATAATGTTGATGGATGACCCGGTATCAATGAGAACATGTTTATAGGTAACGACATTGATGGAGGCTTGAATATGTAATGGGGGATCCACTCCCTCACCTACAACTTCTATAATTTCATGGTCATGGAAGCTGATAGAAGGTTGTAGGCATCTCTGAACATTGCCAATAAAGTTGGCAAAAGAGTCTACATTATGGGTGTCAAGATCGAGAGAGCGGAGGATAGAATCGAGAGCTTCACGATGAGGTTGGGATTGCTGTAGGAGGTCATAAATGGATAACCTTGTAGGGGTAGTATGGAGCTAGTGAGAAAGACTACCATGGATGGTGATGACATTCCATGGAGGGGGTGGGGGAATTGGTGGTGTGATGATTGAGGTTGTGACTGGTGGTTGTTGTGATGTGGAGGGTTGTTGAGCGGCTGCAGGGGGTGGATAATATTGATTGCGAGTGGTGATATTGATCATACCCACAAAACCCTACTGGGAAGGATCTCGATTGACATGATTAACCTAGCATGGATCATTTTGAGGTGGGTTACCCCCATGCTTGGGTAAGGGATTTTGATATATCCCCAAGTTTTGATTTTGTGGTGCAAGGGGGTTTGAGACCTGAATAGCGCCTCGATCAATAAGGTCTTGGACAACATGGTGAAAGATACGGTATGAATCAATGGTGTGGCCATGTTGTCGATGATAATCATAGAAGGCTTACGGATTGTAGTCCCATAGGAGAGGGTGATTTGGATCGAGAGGTTGGACATTTGGCAAGTGGATGAGGTCCCCCTTAGTTAATCGATGAAATAGAGTGGGCATGGGCTCAGATAAAGGCATCCAATTACGTGGAGGGCGAGGTGGACATGGATTGCGACCTTGGTATGGAGTAGACTGAGGTGGGGGATTAAGTGGTTATGGAGTGGGAAGAAGTGGAGGATTAGCTTGAAATTAATTTTGAGGAGATCATGGGGGAGTGGGTTGTGGAGCTTGCATAGATGCCACTTGCACTGGCGGATATGGAGAATTGAGAAGAACCTGATTGGTTTGTGGTGGTCATGTGGTAGGTGGTACATATGGAGGGTGATTGTAATGGTAATTGGTGGGGTAGGATTGTTTTTTATGCAACTTGATTTTTCTCGTATGGACCTTGATGTCCTCGATAACTTTGGCCTAGGAAATGGCTTCCTCAAATGTCTGACTCTAATGTATCTGCAATGTTTGGGAGATTTGTTTATGACAACTCTTGGCGAAGAGTTTGACGAGCTCTGAAGGTGGGAGAGGGAAGGTGAGATCATGAAGGACCACTCTCCAATGGGCGATAAAATTAGTAATAGGCTCATCGTCCCACTGATGTAAAGCATACACATCGGACAAGGTAAGCTTGGTTTTGATGTTGATAGCAAAATGTTCAAGAAAAATATTGGCCAACTGCTCAAATGTATACAAGCTATGGCGAGGTAAATGGTTGTACCAATCTAATGCTTGACCTCCAAGTGACATGGCAAAGGTACGAAGCATAAGGGGATCACTTTCGTGCAATTGGTAATAGGAAAAATGGTAATTATTCAGGTGCTCTCTAGGATCCTCCTTACTTTTAAATTTGTCAAATTTGGGAATCTCAAATATGTAAGGATAAGGATGGACAAGAATATATGGGTGAATTGGTTCATTGCACAACTCATCATATGTGGGTTTTTGAGGCCCATAACCAGTTGTACATAGATCCAAAGCATGCAGCTGCTCCTGCATGGCCTGAAACTCGCTAGAGAGCATGGTAGTGGTTTGAGGAGGAGCAAGAAATGGAGGGGGTGGTACGGATGTAGGAGGTGGCTGTGATGAGGCCTACACATAATCCAAATGTGGTGGATACTATAGTTGTTGTTCCTCCCACTACTGATAGTAAGCATCCTACTATGGAGTAGGTGCTGACATCGAGTGGTACTATGGGACAGGAACCTGAGATGGATGAGGTGAAATGTATGAAGCCTAGGACATAGGTGGTGGCTATTATGATGGGTCATAATATCCAGGGGTGATGGACCAAGAATCAGGATCTACTATTGTTGTTGTGCATCATAGTAACCAGGAGGTGACTAGCCAGGCATGGGCATCTGCTGCTACTACTGTACATACTAAAAAGTAGGTTGCACCTGAGTAGTAGTAGTGGATGACCATGTGGGTGGGGTGGTAAAAAATGTTGGAGGTGTGGAAGAAGGGGGTGGAATAGAAGTGGATGTGTGAAAGGAAAATTGTTGCAAAGCAATGGGTGGTATGGATGAGGACTGAGGTGGAGCGGATGGGGTAGCGAACAAAGAATCTAGTTGGATAGAATATCGAGGTGGAATGCCTTGATAGGTAGGGTGCAATGGAGGTGGTCGATATGAAGGAGGAGGGGGTAGCCAAAATGTATTGGGAGGCACTGATGGAGGACCATAGGTGGAGAATGGGGGATAATTGGTAGGTGGAAATGTGGTGAACTACGAGGTGGGCGGTGGTGGCCGTGGGGTGAAGGATGTAGGTGGTGGAAAAGCCTAGATGGAGGGGTGTGTGAGACCTGGTGAAGCGATGCGATAACCTTGAGATGGGTGTGAATAATATGTTGGTGGACTAGAGGATGGAGGCTGAGATGAAGGTGGGTGACTGGATGAGGCCTACTGAGATACCGATATCTATGATGAAAATGGTGTGGAGGAAGGAGTGGAAATCATACCGACTAACTGCATAATGGTAACAACATCCATGGTGATTTGGGAAATGACAACATCATCACCCAAGAGGGGGTGGGAAGAGTGATCAATGAAAGGATGAGTGGAGGATGGTGAAGGAGGGGGAGTGAGCTCCTCTACCACCATAACTAGTATGGGGTGACCTGGAGAGGTGTAGATGACATGCTGGCAGAAAGTAGATGGAGGATTGGATGAAGAGAGATCCTCTAAGGGAGGGGGTCCCTTGAGATTCTCATCTAGGAAGTGAGATGGTGTAGAAGATGCCATGTGGGATGTAGGACTAGCCCTAGGAGTGGAAGGCCCCATTAATAAATTAGGTGCAACTCGGGATGAAACCTGCTCAGACTCGAAAGGTGGATCTATGGTCTGAGAAGAAGAGGCCCTTACGGTAAGAATAGTCCATTGGGCAGCCTCGGTAGCATGATGAAGTGCTTCACATGTCTGACTACGCGTAACCGGCATGGTAAAATGTGCAAGAAGTGGAATAATAGTCAATAGGTGTGGAATGTGAACTCAAAAGTTGTTTGTGACTGACTGGGATACTCTCTGGTGATAGAAACATAGGTTCATAGGCTAGGGGTGCGGACCAAACTGGTTCACACTCTAGGGGTGCGGACCACCCAAAATGAAAACCAGAAGGTCAAAATGTGTAGTATGTGTCTCTGTGTGTTGTATGTGCAATCTGGAACCTAAAAAATAGGTTCACACTCTAGGGGTGTAGACCAAAAAGGTTCACACTCTAGGGGTGCGAACCACCCAAAAGTGTAGCAGAGGGTGAAATATGTGTTGTGTGTACCCTCTCTATGTTGTATAGACCTATGTGAATCAGTATGGTAGCCTGAATGCTAGATTTTTGCATAGAATCATGCGAAATGAGCTTGAGTGTAGGATGATCACGTTGGGGGGGCGTAAATCACCTAAAAACAAGTTGTGCAGTGAAAATCATGGTAATGAAACTATGGAACAATCTGTAAGTGAGTTATAGCACGTTTGATATGTTGTTGTAACCACTTTTCCCGAGACTCAACAAAAAGCAAAAGTTCTTTCTTTTTGGTTTTTCTGTGTGTTTTGATGATAGAATATATGACCTAGTAGCAAAATCCGGGTAGTGGGTGATCTTCTAATATGAATCAGGTATGTCGTAGCATAGAACCTTTTGCAATGCCCAAAGGTGCACAAAATAGAACTATGTTTCCAATGGGTGAGTGGCTACCTAAATGGAATATGGTACAGTAAAATGATATCCAAAAGGGGGAGACTCAAAATGCTCTAATGAGTCAAATAAACTCTCATGAAGAGAGGTCGCATTATCAATGTGGTGCTACCGACATACCCATGCTTTCGCTTAACCCTCATGTTTAAGGCATCCATAATAATGATAGGATACACCCACTAATTATTTGAAAAGCCCTATGGTAAAGGGGCTTTCTAAAACTACCCACTCTGAAGGTACCTTCCAATGATGAATTTTGGATAACCAACACTCAAAGTGGGAAGGACCAACTGGGTATTAATGTCAGAATGATCCACCTAGGGGGAACTATGGTGACTAATCTGGAGGTGAGCTAGTGGAGAGTAATCCCAGACCTCACTGAACTTTGGTGTTGAATTGGTGATGAAATCCAATTTGGGTTGGAGATGAAACCTAATGCCTTACACCGTTTAAATGGAACGTGAGTGTGTGGTGTTTGTTTGTGCGGTACTATTTTAGAAGAAAATCTAGATTAAATGCCTTTTCAAAATAAACTATGCTATGATGCCTTTTCAAAATAAATCTATTTACTTGGTTGGGGTGCAAAAACAAATTTAATCTATTGATTTGTGAAATGAAAAGCTAATTAGGTGATTTGCACAAAAGCAAAGTTACTCTATTGATTTTCAAAATGTAAATCTAGTTAATTGCTTTTGAAGGGAAATGACTTGGAAATAAATGACTGAAATTTGAAGCTATACTAGAAAGTGACTGAAAATTCTAGCTAAAACAAATAGGAATGTGTGATGCTTGTGGAACTTGTAGCTCAACTTGTTAGATTAGCTTTAGAACAGAGAAAATTTAAATATTTTGACACAAAACCTACGTCCAGGTGAGTGTAAACATCTCCACTATGCTCTCTGGTCCAAGACTATGTGAATTTGGGAGGTTCACACTCCTAGGGTGTGAACCTATCTTCTGTTGAGGAGTTCACACTCCTACCATACGAACCAGGATTCGAAGATAGAGCTGACTGGTTTTGGGGTCCTGTGATGATTTTGATGTCCCTGGAGTATTTTGAGTACAGGTACCTACACAAAAGATTCCAAAAACCCAATTTAAGTATAGCAACACAACCAAAACAACAAATATTTTATGAATTCCTATGGTAAAGAAATGGCAGAAAGTAAATTAGCTACTGATTTGGTGTCGAAAGATACAAGGACGCTTTAACCTTGCATACACCATGGCAAGAGACAATTTGTGGTCTAGGTATGAGGGCATGCAATCCTCGAGAACATGAGGCTCTTAACCTCCCCTGACTTACCTTGCCATTGGTTGTGGGTGTCTAAACCAATACCTAGGTATCAAGTAGTAGTTTGAGGTAGATTGGGGAATCCACACGCCCAAGTGTGTACTCACTACTCTCTTTGTAAGCTCACCGGTGCACCAGTGAACCTTTTGTGGTGTGGCCTGAGGTGTCCTTCAGGGCATTTTTGGTTTGTGGTGTTCTTCATAGATGACAACTACCTACCATACAAAATAGACCACAATTTTTGTTAGAAGGTGATTAAGCTTATGCTTGGTGGAGGTCCCACTGGGCGTGCCAGAATGAAACTATCAAAAAGACACCATAACACCTCATTCAAATATTATGGAATCTATTGTATTTGTATTGATAATCATAAAAGGGTTACAAGAGATGATATCCTTTTACAATTTTGCCCTGAAGGCTACAATAGGGTCTTCCCTTAGGAAGCCTCTTTCAGATGTGGTACAAAGACAGCAAGATTTGTCCTTTTGGGTTCCTCGATGTAGGTGGGCTTCTTGCTCGTGAGCCACCGCTTGTTGGAGATGTTTCCTTGAGCTTTTCTAGACCTATAGAAACCTACAAAATCCTATTAGTGCATTGGGGGGTCTACCTCAGTCAAACCCCATAGTTATGAAGACAAAAGACTCATAAAAAGTGCTCAAAACATGAAATTAACCATTAAAAACCAGCATAAAATAATAAACTAAGCTATTCTTACCTGTCTGAATGGTTCTGATGCCTATTGCAGAGGTTCACACTCCTAGGGTGCGAACCATGAGGTTCGCACGTGTGAGGTGCGAACCAGCCCTTTTGAAGCCGGATTGCTCAGATGGGGTCCCTGGATGCTTCTGATTGGTTCTGGATGTGCACTTTGTCCGGTAGAACTCTTGAACAACAAATCCTGATGTGGAAATCAACCTGTCTCACTCACAAAATGGGATTATGCAAGAGACAAACTGATTGTGATGTTCGTATGATGGATGTGAGATGGATGTGTGTTGATTGCAATGGCTGTGGTGATTTCGATAGAGTTTCGGTATGTAAAATTTGTGATCCTCAAAATGGTGAAAATGGCCTTCTATTTATAGAGTGGGCCAGGGTGAGAGAAAGGGGATGAGGTGTCCCCTATGAGGTGGCTATGGTGAGGTGTCCACCAAAGAGGTGTCCCCTGAGGTGTCCTGGGTCATAAGTGAAGTTGGGTGAGAGAATCCCTCACCCATCCAAAAGTAATGATGATTAGAGATAAATATCAATTTGCAATTAATATTCACCTTTATGGAAATATCTTAGCATTAATTAATCATTTTTGTGTGCAAAAGTCTCCATCTTGCATTTATGACCCAGGGGTGTGTGATATGGAGAAATATCTGGGATGAGAGGTGGCAAGGCTAGGATAGGCTAGGCTAGGTGAGGTGGGAGGCTAGGCTAGTCAAAGTAGACTAGGTGAGGTGGAGGCTTTTAATTAAATCAAGATTAGATCTAATTAATTAAGGAATTAGCCATAAAGCACAATTAGACCAAAATGTTGACTTTTTGACCATAAAGTGGTTTTTGACCATGGTGAAGGTTTCAACCTTAGTTGAGTTGGCATGAGGTCACATGAGGACCTAGGGTTAAGCGTAGGAAGGGGCTTAGCTAGCCCAAAGGGGCTAATGGTGATGAATAGTGTTTTTGGGTCAATTTATGCAATTTTCAATGGTTTTGCACATTAATTAACCATGGAGATGGGGAGAGGGACAATGTGCGACTTTTTGGTGTCTACATTGTTAAGATCCTGCTATAAAATAAACTCAAATAACACACTCTCACACAATTGCTTGGAAATAACTCACATAAACATCACATTAATCTAACAAAAATTTGCATAAAGAAAAATCTCACAATAGGACTGAATCGCAGGCCTCTTCGAGGGGGCAACCTCCTTCAATACTTCATTAATTTTGTAAAAGATGGTTACATTGGTGCCCTTTCGGGTATTTAAGGAGTTTCCTTCCAAGGTTGGCTTACATGCAAAATGCCACCTGGATTACATGCATAATGCCACCCGAATTACATGCATAGTGCCACTTTGAATTACATGCACAATGCCACTCGAATTACATGCACAAGGCCACTCGAATTACATGCACAAGGCCACTCGAATTACATGCATAATGCCACACGAATTACATGCACAATGCCACCTATCTACCATGTGTTACATAAAAAGGGTGCCATTTGTCATGGGCACTACCTAAGCTAAAACTTAGAACATTACAAAATATTAATCATGGGTACTACCCACGTTCATTAGGAATTATTACATCATGGAAGTTATTACATTAAGGGTTAGGATGAGATCCTAACATGCCCTTCTCCTTGAAGAAGCTTTGTCCTCAAAGCTGAAAATGAGGAAACTGTTGCTGAAGTTGATGGAGAGACTCCCATGTAGCATCCTCAGGTTGAAGTCCACGCCACTGAACCAGGACCTCTGTGATGGTACGATTGCGATTTTGACGGTACAACAACTGCTTTGGTGTAAGTAAGATGGAGCCTTCTTCATCCAATTCGGGAAGTGTTGATGGGACCTGTACCTTGGAGCTGCCCGAAATGTAGGAGGGAGGCGTGAGTGGAGGGTGCCCATACTCTGCCTCTGGTGGCGGTATGATAGGAAGTGTTGTACCACCATTCGGCCAAAGAAAGCCATTTTGCCCAATGAGTAGGATGATCGGAGACAAGCAACGAAGGTAGGTTTCCAAGCAGTTATTAACAACCTCTGTTTGACCATCCGTTTGCGGATAGTAGGCTAAACTCATTGTGAGCTGAGTCCCCTGCAACTTAAACAACTCTTGCCAAAAATTTCTAGTAAGGCTGGGATCACGATCAGATACATTGGAGGTTGGCATGCCATGAAGGCGAAATATGGAGTCAAGGAAAATTTGGGCAATAGTGAATGCTGTGTAAGGATGGGTTAGGGCACAAAAGTGAGCATACTTTGAAAGGCGGTCCACTACCACAAAAATAATAGACTTGTCTCCAGATTTAGGTAGCCCTTCTATGAAATCCATAGAGATGTCAGTCCACACCTGATCCGATATCGGCAAGGGTGGAAGAGTGCCCGAAGAGTGCACTGTTTCTCTTTTCATCCTTTGACCTGTGTCGCAGTCTGCCACAAAAGAGTGAATGTCCTGTTTCCTACCTTTCCAAAATAAGGTGCGCTTGAGTCGCTCATAAGGTGGTCTGATATTGGGAGGTGTACTATCCGACAATAATGGAATGGCATGGTCGTGAGAGCGATGCAGTGGTCGTGTGATGGGTTCTGAAAAGATGGCCTCATGTTTGTGGAGAATCTGTTGCATGTCTTGTGGGATTTCACCCATTGGATATGTGGATGGCTGGATGGAGAATAGTTGTGCAATGACCCAACGTGATGATTTCTTTAGCAATTTCTCCATGCCGTTTGAACTGATCATTTGAGGTGTTCTCGTTGGGGAGCCCTTGATGATGTGTGTTTGTCCATTCTGGAACAACTGCATCCAAAGTTTAGCAAAGTTCCAACCGATAGTGCCCAACGTACTCAACCATTGGCATCCCAAAACAATATCACATCCACCCAAATGGAGGGCAAACATGTCCTGCTTGAGTTCATAGTCCCCTATCTTGATTTTAACATTGTGACACTTTCCTTTACAAGATAAGGTTCCCCCATTGGCTACCATGACCTCAAATGAATTACAATTGTGGATATAGCAATTTGCCCGTTGAGCAACTCTAGGGTCAATGAAGTTGTGCGTGCTTCCCGAATCCAAAAGGATGGAAAGACGTTGGCCCTTGAAACATCCCGTAACCTTCATGGTTTGAGGAGTAGTAATGCTTGCAAGGGCATGGATTGTAATTGATGTCTCAGGTTCCTGTTTCCCTTATTGTGGAGGAGGTGTTTCTGGAGGGTCCTCATCCTCATCACTCTCGTCAACGGTATCAGGTTCTCCAACATCTATCAAGAACAATTTTTTGTGTGCACACTTATGCCCCTTGAAAAACTTTTCATCACAATTGTAGCACAATCCTTGGGCACGACGTGCATCCATCTCTTCGGTGGTGAGGCGCTTGGGTGCGAGAGGTTTATTATCATCTGGGTGTTGGGCTCTCGGGGGAAATGAAGGTCTATCTTGAGAAAACTTTGATGGGCATCTTTGGGCAGAGAGTTTAGATTCGGCCAGACGGGCCAAACTGATAGCTTCCATCATAGTTCGTGGTTTCAAAATTTTGACTTCTGCTTGGAGTTCCATCTTCAACCCACTGATATAACAACTCTGGAAGAACCCTTCACTCAATCCTCTTGTCCGATTGGCCAATTTTTCAAATTGAGCTTGGTACTCTTGGACTGACCCTGTTTGTTGTAGTTTGGTCAAGGCTCCTATAAAGTCCTCAAACTCACTAGGACCAAATCGAGTGAGTAGTTGGGATTCAAAATCCTCCCAAGAGAGATTTGGGTAGGCAAGATGCAACCATTGAAACCAGTGTAGAGCCTCATATTCCAAGTTAAAGGAAGCCATCTGGACTCGATGAAATATGGGTACATTATGAAGTCGAAAGAATTGGTCAACCCGACATAGCCACCCATCAACATCCTTCCCACTGAATTTGGGAAAGTCCAATTTGGGCATTCTAAAGGGTGGATCATGGTCATGATTCCTTGTAGAACTCTTAGCTTGGTATTCTGATTTGGGTGGTTCTCTTCTCAGTTTGCTATCTACTTCTGTCAATGCTTCTTCCAAGCGATTGCTAGTGGCCTCATGCTCTAGGCGAAGACCTTGGACTTCTTCCCTTATGGAGTGAAAAGCCTAGTTCAAGTTCTCAATGGCTTTTTTTAGGGACTCCAAGTGTTCTAGTTATTTCTGGTGTCCACGGGTACCCTAGGCCATTTTTTGACCTTTTGTGACCAGTTACTAAAAATAGAATTGAATTTTTAGGACTTACTATTTTTAGTAAGTGCCCAAAAAGTGCTTGGCTGCTATATATCAAAATGATCAGCAGAAGGAGGTGGTCACAATGAGCTATATCTCTTAACACTACTTTTTGGCACCCCAGACTTACTTTTTTTTTTATCTCCTGTTTTGCTGAGTCTAACGGTGTTTACAGATTCTGATTCTGAGCTACTGAGAAAAAGTTGGGTACTAGAGCACTATCTAAAACTGGCCGTGTTTCACACTCAATATTCTCTGTATTTTGCGGTGGTCGATATGACGATTCTGTTCGACTCGAAGAGCGTGAATTCTGCCCTGACCGTGCTTGACCTCTCCGACTTGATCGACTTGATTGTGGATCGCCATCTGTGAATTTGACTGTTACTCTCCAGAATTTCAACTTAAGTGTCACCCTCATGGCTTATCCCGAATGCATGTCCCTTTTGTTATTTTTTTTGGTAGAGGACTCCTTTCTCATATGCTCACTTTTGAAATGCAGGCTTACGAACGGGGGTGTTTGGATTCTTATTTTGATTTTTATTTTTGCATTTTTTACAGGTTGCAGTTTTAACAAAACCAGGGAATGCTAAGTATAGGAGTATGTACCACCCATAGGCCCTCTAATATACCGACAGTGACGAACAATAGTGCTCGGACCAATATTTCAGGCCACTACTCAAGGAGGATTCCACACATACCCTTGAGCACACTACTCGCCTCTCTGACAATACGGGAGGGTAATCGTCCAGGATGTTGTGTCTCGTAGACTATGAGTAATACAAGGCCGAAGAGCTTCCTAATGGCTAAAATTTTGTTTAATCCTAGATGGTCTCCCGATATACCCGAAGATACGTGGGAGCTCAAGTCCGTGCACGAGTTACGTCTGAGGCCTGGGTATTGGAGCCTGATCGCCCCTCACTTCACTAGACGCTTTATGGGCTATCTAGCTTAGCCAATAACGACAGATCCTTCACGATATTTTAAAACCCCCGGTACAGGGTTTCTACCTACTCAACTAATAATATATATTTTTTTGTTTTTGGTCTGGAAAAAAAACACTGTATTTTTTTTTGGATTTTTTTTTAATAAGGAAGAACAGAATGGAAAAAACACACGGAATTTATACCTAACAGGCGGATTTGGATGGCAAGAATCATTGCAGTTGCAGCAGAACTTGGCCCTGGAAAGCGCTCTGATACCACTTGTTAAGATCCTGCTATAAAATAAACTCAAATAACACACTCTCACACAATTGCTTGGAAATAACTCACATAAACATCACATTAATATAACATAAATTTGCATAAAGAACAATCTCACAATAGGACTGAATCGCAGGCCTCTTCGAGGGGGCAACCTCCTTCAATACTTCATTAATTTTGCAAAAGATGGTTACATTGGTGCCCTTTCGGGTATTTAAGGAGTTTCCTTCCAAGGTTGGCTTACATGCAAAATGCCACCTGGATTACATGCATAATGCCACCCGAATTACATGCATAGTGCCACTTTGAATTACATGCACAATGCCACTCGAATTACATGCACAAGGCCACTCGAATTACATGCACAAGGCCACTCGAATTACATGCATAATGCCACACGAATTACATGCACAATGCCACCTATCTACCATGTGTTACATAAAAAGGGTGCCATTTGTCATGGGCACTACCTAAGCTAAAACTTAGAACATTACAAAATATTAATCATGGGTACTACCCACGTTCATTAGGAATTATTACATCATGGAAGTTATTACATTAAGGGTTAGGATGAGATCCTAACATACATTAACATTACATCCATATGCACATACATAGTACTACATGCATACATCTATATTATAGAATCTAATAATACATCAATCATCTAACTATTGCATGTCATTAGTACATCACATATATAGAATAAAACATCATCATGTAAGCATTACATCTATGATGTATCCATAGCATAAATCAAAACCATAACACATGATAAGGCATAAATAAAATATCTCATATATATGGATATGTCATAAATACATCATTATACAAAATTCTTGTAGGCTACAATAAAGTGGATCCTTGGACCTTGCACTCTCAAAAATATATAGCACACATAAGATAAGTCAAGCTGGCCTTGCAGCGCTTGTAACACCCTAAAAATGATGTAGTCAATTTATCATAAGGTTAAAAATTCAAAATTTACCTCAAAACCGCATTTTAAACAACTTGCCTCGATTTTTGCACCACAAATAGGCTTTGTTTTGACCATTGGATGATATCATCATTGATTTGATGATATCGTACCTAATTGAATGAAATCATTTGGAGCCAAACATTGAGACGATTTTTTTCAAAACAAAAATTTGCAATAATAGAAGTGCAATCAAATTAGTTCCAACCTCCTAGCTTATCTGGGCATAAGTGTGTTGAGGCTATTAACTATCCTCCCACTGGATATCTCCCATATTAGTATGAATCCCAACCCTCTAACTTCTTCCTAGCCCTATAAAACCCATGCTTTGCTAATGCAATCCCCCTGGCTGATCAAGTACCTACAACCTAAATCCTACTATATTCAAGAGCATCCCAAACACTGTCATTTTCATAATTTTTATCAGCTCACTTGCAAGTTTTTCACTGTGCATCAGTCAGAATAAGCTTGTATCATCTCAGACGATCTCATCCTGATTGCAGATGATCATGTGCTGATTGAAGGTAATCTTGCTGGATTAGCGATGATCCTGTTTATAGCCCTCTTAGGGGAAATTACGATCTACAGTTTGCATTTTCTCCTATTTTCTTTAGTTAAGTTGCATTAGATTAGTTTATTATTTATAATGCATCAGGTGTTCACCTCATGTGTTAATAGGTAACAATTTGTTATCCCTTTTCCTGTTAGTATAAGCCATTATTCTCGATTAAATCTAAAAATCTGTTTTTAAGTCATCAAAAATGTTCATTTACATACTATAAAATAGATTATATTGTATTTTATGACATTTCTCTATGTTTTGTCATAAAATTATGTATTTGTAGGTTTCAGATGAAATCGTTAGATGATTTCGCCTGATTTTAGACGATATCGTCTGATTTTAGACGATCCTACACAATTGCGGATAATTTTGTCAAATTGCAGGTGATTACAACAAATTATAGATATTATGTACTGCTTCAAAAATATAACCTTCATCAAACATCCAAAACTGAGTAAGTCATTTCCAATTTCTTTAAAATACTCTGTTAGCTACATTTAATTATCTCTTTGTTTTCTATCTTCATATAAATTGCAAAAATTACATATAGAATAGTTTAGTTTCATTCTGGTCAACCTAGGTTATTGAAATTAAAATGAATTCATCAAACACATCTTCTACCTAGGCTTGGAAGCTGCTACAAAATACTTCCTGGTGAACCCACCATCCATCGAAAAATCGCCAATGAGGACACGACTCAAGTGTCTCTCTCGCCCGAGGTGTAGCTTTACCATTTTCCCATTCCCCTCTGAGGTGCGTATCCATCAGCCTAGAGGAAAGGAGTGTAAAAATTTTAAGCCTACATTCTTTGGTGAACCCGACATGAAACACATTAATACCCTTTTGAAACAAATCCTAAAAGAAAAAAAAGAGAACTTAAAATTTTAAGTCACCTGATCTATCAATCCATTAGATGGTAGATTACAATAGAAGACATGGTGTTTTGATTAATGATGGTGTTCAAATAGCAACCATAGAATTTTATACCCTAGTTAGAGGTCCTAGATTTAGATCTCAAGCACATTGGAATGAATTGGATAGAAGGTTAACTATTATTGAGTCCAGAGCACCCGAACTTAGACAAATCAAGACGTTTGACTTAGAATCCTGGATTTCGATAATTTATCCTTATACCATGAGCTTCAGAGGGATTACCATAGATGGATAGTAGATAAACAAGCACTCATTTCCTCTGATTTATACACTTTTGAATATTATATTGAAAATGTTGTTGTAGTACACAAATTTCTATCACGTATAGAAGACCAAGAGATTGTTTTGACTGATAGAAGAAGATTCAGTAGAGTTCCTAGAGTTGTCTTATACCGAGAATATTATCATGAAATCTATTTTTATGTGCCTAATTCTGAAGTTGATCATATCACTATAGCACACTTTGTCAAATTTCTGAAAAACAACTTTCAATTTTAAGAAGAGCATTACATGACACCTGATGAAATTGAACCTGTCAATGATATTTACAAGTTATTTATGGAGAACTAAGTCATAATACTTATATTATAATATTTTGTATTTCCTATTTCTTTTAATTTCTACTAAATAAAATTACAAAAATATAAATCTAAAAATTTAAATATATATATTATATTAATTAGGTATATATATAAAATATATACCCATTAAATTCCACTGCATCTATATATATAAGAACATATATATTTTCTAAAACCCAAATCTACCATAATGCCTAAACTAAGGAGTGGTAAAAAAATAGATGATGAGTGGGTAGAGCGACCATCTACTCAAAATCCCCCTCTTGAAAAACAAGATCAGGAGGAAGTTGCTCAAGACCACCATGATGGGAGTCCTGTTGAAGAATATGAAAAATAAGTTGATAGGGAAGATGAAACTGGATCACCTAGAGTGACTTCAGAAGGAAATGTTAATTTTAAATCTATGGAACACCTTCTAAAATTTGTAAAAATATAACCTTGAGGGGTTTACTCTAGTAGCACTAGCAGATAAATATGGAATTAGTGAGACACAAGCAACTTTAGAGAATGTATTTCAAATGCATACAAACCCTCTTTCATTTATAGATCAATAAAAGTTACCAAGAAGGGCCATCAAATGCAAATATGGCATCTTTGATTCAAAACATACAACAATAAAAAACAACTCAATATTCTAAAGTTCCTGTCAATAAACCAAAAACTAATCCACCACCTCAGAAACCATCATTTACTGCTCTATTTTCTCAAGCTATTAATCAATAGATTTCAAATCAGCAGAAACCTAAACCCAAACCAAATGTCAACTATCAACAGCAAAAATTTCAACAAAATACTATCCCATATCCACTTCACTACACTCTTCCTGGAAATACTTTGCACAATAGTAACCTAGCATCAAATCCTTATGTTACACCATCTTACACTCAAACATACAACACTATTATGCAACCAAACCAACATGGTGGACAATCCAACAATATTGAAACCATAGTGAAATAATTAGTTTCCCACATGGACTAGATAGACCCCTATCGTCCCTCGTATAACTATTGAGAGATGTGTAGTCAAACTTTGGATCCCATAGTTGTTGCCCAAACTTATCCAAAGCATTTTCCTATGCCTGTTCTCCCTATATATAAAGGAACTAAAGACCCCATAGAGCATTTTCATATGTTTAAAATAGCATGTCATGATATATCTCATGATGATTTGCTATTGCTAAAGATGTTCTCAAAAATCTTGGGAGGCATAGCATTGGAATGGTATTATTAGTTGCCTACCAATTCTTTAAGAAATTTTGAAGAAACAGCTGAATCATTTGTCCACCAATTTAGTGCCTGTATAGAGAGGCATGTGACAATTAAGGATTTGTACAACTTGAAGTAGGACAAAGATGAATGCTTTTATTATTTCCTAGCAAGATGGAGGCCTATTGTCCTAGCTTATCAAATGTATTATTACTAGAAAATGAAAACTCTTAGCCTTGGTATCATATACAAATGGACTATTTTTCCTAGATACATTATCAAATGTTTCTCTATCAGCAAGAATATTAGAAATCAAAGAACTTTGGCATAAAAGGTTATGACCTACAAGTGCATCTTATCTAAATAAAATGAATAGATATCAAATGATGAGAGGATTACCCAAAATTTAATGGGAATCTGTAGTTATAATACCATTAGAACTCAGTAAATCCAAATCTCAAGAGACACTAGAATCGATATATATTTATGTGGACCAATGAACTCTACTAGCCTTGGAGGATATAAATACTTCCAACTATTTGTTGATGATTATTCCAAAAATATGTGGGTATATTCTTTGAAAATTTGTTTTGGTAAGTTAAAGATTTTATATTATAAGGGCATTTGAAAGGCACACTAACACCTTGTTATATCATCTGACAAAAAGGATGCACATACCAAAAAAATCAACAAGCATCCTTGAAGATATAAGAACTGAATGGAAAGCATAAACAAACTAAAAATGAATTGGGCAAAAGCCAAAAGGGACAAAAAAATAAGGCTACACTAAAAAATCCTATTAGGTAATAACAACATCATCCTTGCCATATCTATTAACATCCTTAGCCTCATCCTTAACATCATCCTTTGGGATATCCTTGAATATGTCCTTCACAATTTACAAAACTTCGTCATCCTTATCCTCTAGTTTAGTTTCAACAACAACAAGAGTATCTTCTATGAAATTATCATAGAAAAATAGGAGGTTTAGAGCATTCCTATGCTATTTTATTTATGAAATTGCTCCCAAAATTGTAGTCATAGCATTCTCCAGGTGAAAAATCATGCTTGAGGTGGTCTTGATAACATATTTCTGAAGGATATTCTCCACTGGATCATCCATATCATCCTCAAGAACATCCTGCACCTTTCCTTGATTTTGAACTTCCTTGTTTTTGAGGCACTATGAACTCCTTGTGGGAGTTGTCTCAACCTTGATTTTATTTTTTGCCATGAATTTTGGATCCTATTGACCTTCAACCACATTTTTCCTTTTGGATTCACAACTCTTAGGGACATGGGTGGAAGACGTATCCTCCTCAGTGTTCTCTCCCTGTTGGTTCTGAGTGAAGATATTTCCTGAGGAAATTTATCCAATAGATGGAAATACAACACCTTGAAGAGCTCTTGATGAGAGGGCCATGCAGCCTCATTTTTTGTATGAGTTGCATTGATGGTGTAATCCATCGATAGATATAAAAATTCAAGAATTTTTATCGGCTTAACCTCTCTAAAGTGATTCACAAAGGCAACATGGAAGCTTCTGAGTTGTAATTCAGGATCATCCATCGTTATGTATTCCATAACGAGCTTCATGACTTCCTTCCAAGGGGTGGGAAGGTCACTGTGGAATATCCCCAACTTAATGAATCTCTACATGGACAACTTTAGCTTAAGTTAGATCAGCTTAGCTTCCCAGTTATATTTATCCCTTAAAAAAGTCTACCCCACTATCGATTGCCAAGTAACTTCTGCCAGGACACCAATATCCACCTGAAACTTGACACCATAAAAAATCACAATTCCAAATACTTTTGAGACAATGATTATGAAGACAAAATTTCCAAATACTTTTGAGACAAGGATTGTGAAATGGATTGGGCCATTGAGAAAAAATATCAACTAAGGATGGAGGTTTTACCCAACTGATTTGAAATTTTTGTAATAACTTATTTAGGATGGAACTGGAATATGGACAAAAGAGAAATATGTGACTTGTAGACTCCTAATTAGAAAGGTATAGGAAACACCTATTAGGGAGAGGAATTCCATATTTTATAAGGTTTTCCATAGTGAGGATTTTATCTTGAATAACCAGCCAGGAAAAGAAGGAAACCTTTGGAGTTAAGTGTTTTATCCACACTAGTTTGAAAGGGATGAGAACTTCCTTAGGGTTTAGGATGAGTTGATAAGCTGATTTAACCATGAATTCACCTATGTTTGTAGGTTCCTGTTGGTCACGAATCTGCCACAGGAAAGGATTTTTATATAAAATGCACCCTAGACCCGACCAACATTGAAATTCTGGGAGAAAGAAATGTCTCCTAGGCCAATATCCAGAGTGGGTTGGTTCCCTTACTATTCTAAACTTGTTTTTAGATGAGAGTTACAGGAAATAAATTGTAAAGCTATAGAAAAAAACAAGAAATATGGTCATAGCTGAATTTATCTAATCAAGAAAGAGCAACAGCAAATAACTCTAAGTACAGCAATAGCAAATAACAGAAAACAATGGCGTGATCCACTCGCAACCTTGCATAGATGACCTCCAAAATAACATTCTAGAACTCACTCTTTTACTAGCAATTGTTAAAACTCAATACTGAATTAAAACTAAGCAGCAAATAAAATATTCGAGCACAAATTAGGAATGCAGAATGCAGAAGGGACAATACACAGAAAAATCACTCATGAAACCAGAGAGCCGAATGTCTTATATTTATGCAAAGCACTTAAAAAGCTTTCAGAAAAAGTATCTCTCACTCTCGACCCTTGCAAATGAGATTTACATTGGTTTTTATAAAGGTCTAGCCTCTTGGTAGCATTTAAAATTTGCAATGGACCTCCTCGAGATCTACAATTTGTGCAATGGAAACAAGGAAATGATATCCTTAAACAGCTTCGGAAAAATCAGAAATTAAATGCCATATGGAAGAGTCGGCCATCTTCATTAAATGATGTTCTTGGAAATATGCATGAAACCATTAGAAAAATCATGAACAACAGCTTCGAAATCTTGGAAATCTTCAATTCTGGTATCTTGGGCGCGTTCTTCTACCTTGACTGCATCAGAAAGTAGCAAAACATTTAATTATATGATGCTTTAAATCATCGAAACTCGCAAAATAGCATCAGACTATTTGAACTGCTTTTAGGCATGAAACTGCAACAGGTCGCGAAAACGCGATAGGCCACAAAATCACAACATCTTTCTGTTCCGTACGCTTCTGCTGCTTCTAAGCCGTGAAAACCAACCATGTCGCAAAATCGCTACACATTCGGCTTTCATTTCTCCTTCGCTACCTTGCACCGCGAAAATACGATGCTGTGCGATTTCGCTACAACTTGTCTGCATGCTGTATGGTCTTGCTCATAAGCCACGAAAATGTGACACTTTTGCCTTAGAATGTCCTCAACTTCACCCTGTCGCGATTTCGCTACATTTCTCCACACTTAGTTGTTTTTCCCTTTCTGTCATGATTTTGCGACGTCTTTGTCTTGCTGGAACGTTTCCTCAAAAGTGTAGCGATATCGCTATAGTTTTCTGCCTTAGACTCTTTTTCTCTACCTGACCCGCGATAACGAAACATAGCGATTTCGCTACGTTTTTTGCTTTGTTTGGCTTCATTTTCTAACTGTAGCGAAATCGCTACCATTTCACCACTTAAGCCTTTTAATCCACCCACGTCGCGAAAACGCGACGCGTCGCGATTTCGCGACGTCTTTCGACTTATGCGCTTTGTGTCAATTTTTGTCGTGATTTCACTACACTGTTGGGCCTTATCGCCTTTGGCTCGGTTTTGTCATGATTTCATGACCATTTTGTGTCTTATGCCTTCTGCTCATCGTAAACTGTGAAAATCAAACACGTCACAATATCGCGACGGTTCTGCCCACCTGCATCCGTTGAATGCGTTGACCGCGATTCTGCGACACGTCACGATTTTGTGCCAATTCTACATTGATTTTCTCTCTCCTTGTCTGACCCACGATTTTGTGACATGTCGTGATATCGCGATGGTTTTCCGACTTGGCTCTCTATGCTTTTTTTTGTCATGATTTCGCGACAACTTTCGGACTTAGTCATTTTTTGCATCAAAACCTATAGAGAAGTTAGAATTGCAAAAGCTTAAGCATGAATAATCATCAATCAAATCAATGTGGCAAAAATACCAAAATTCTTGGCGGCTCACGGGGTATATAGTTCTACTGTATGGAAGAATACCAGGCCTAAATCCATTGGGCACAGAGTCATGAAAACTTAGAACAAAAAATTATCTGTTGGGGTTTCATCTTGAGGGACTGCTGCAACATCTTTTGCTGAATGAATGAAACTGAAAGAACGTGCATTTGGCTCGACTGATTATGGAATGGAAATGAATTAATTGAGATCCTACGATTACGCAGGTGGTGAAATGCAAATGGAATGGTAATAATGATGGAATGAATGGAATGGAAAAAGTAATGTGGTAGACAGTAACAGAGAGCTGTTGTACTACCAGCTGCAATGGAAGTGGAATGAAAGTAAATGAACATAATGGAATGGAAGTGAAATGAACTGAACTGTAAATAAATGTGTAAAACAATAGAGAACTTAGAAGAAAGGGATAAGAAGAATCAGGAATAACAGGAAAGGGGAAAAGAAACAACAGCAGTGGCTTTGTCTTTACTACAGAAAAAAAGAAGAAGAAGAAGGAAAATGAAGAAGGGAAGGGAAGAAAAAGGGAATGGGAAGGAATAAATTTCTAGAAAACCACCAACTGTTGGGAAGGGAGAAGTAAAAACAAAAAATAGGCACTCACGGCTAGCATGCAAAAAGAGTCGAGGTGGAAAAATGAAAACAATACTTTTTTTTTTTTCTTTTCTCTTACTATTTACAACAATTTACGACATGATTGGCATGTCGCCACCACAAACACAGTCTCAGAGGTTATCCAGTAAATCGACAGTGTCCTGACCAGATCCGATCATACTTGAGTCGATCCCTGAAGTTGGCTGACCTCTTCTTGAAGTTCCCCATGTTGCAGACCTGGGCAAGTTATCCTGCAGGTTAATACCCACACAATCGACAAATAATGTAGCAAAGAAATTTGCCACATAGTAAGCTCCTGTAGGTACCCATTGTAGTAATTATCGAAGCCAATACCACCATATTAAAGGGTTCCCTGGTTGTGCACTGAGAGCTGATTCCTCCAACTCCTGGATCTGATCACAAAAATTGTCCAGCAACAGTACTTTCTTCAGGATCTCTTCAGACTCTTCCTCTTGATGAGGCATACTCAACAGGTTTTGACTAAATACTTGCATGTTGTGCACAGTGCCCTCTTGGTGCTCAGGTCCTGGAACTTGAATCTATTCCTCTCCTTGGCCCATCTCCTGATAGAAATTGCAAGCAACCATATTGTTCATTATTGGGAAAGTACTTGCATGTTCCCATCATTGGCTTTGGATGAAATATAGCTCTTGAGCTCCACATAGCTGCATCTTAGGTCTCTACACAGTATGTGGGATCTACCATGATGAATACTGTGTTGGATAAACAAGAACAACAACTACCGGATAAGGTGATGGAGTTTCTTCCCATGGTAGTTTTCCTGATAGGAGAAGAAGCTATTCCGCTCGCACTGCTTCCTCAAATATTTGAGGGAACCTTCATTCACCTGATTGTAGCAAGAGGAGGCCTATGTCAGAATGGAAAGCTCGAACATAGAAGAGGTGGGCTTGGGTGGGTGTTGGTCGGATATTCTCTAGAATTCTCTTCTAGCTTCTCAAGAATCGGACATTGAAGTCTGTGATGCTCTCTAGAGGTGCTCTTGTGATGTACATTAAAAACTAAAAGGGATCCTGAGAGACATTAAAGGGATCTTCATCAAATATTCTGATTAGTGCTCCTACTAAGTCATCCCATGAGCTGATGCTTTGACGCCTGAGCAGTCTATACCACTGCAACGCCCTTCCTTCCAAAGACAGAACCAGAAGTCGGATCATGACATATTCGTGAACTATTTCATGGATGATTGACAAAGCAACAACATCTTCAACATGCTCTAGAGCCATGCCCTCGGTGCCATCATATTTTGTTAGGGCTTTCAGGGCACCTTTGGGAATCTCATGTCAAATTTGGAGATTCAGAGGGCTAGGATCATCCCATCTAGGACAAACCCTCGCCATTATAGCAGTGGTTTGCGAGATCATGGCTATTGCCATTAAGTCAGAGTCACCAAGTGAACATTATTTTCTCCGCTTGTAAGGTCAAGGCTGCTCACCAAACCTTGATTCCTCCGGGGTATCTTCTTTTAGCTTGAAAAATACAGACATCCACGATCAAGAAATTTGGATCTTCAACTCAGTAAAATCGCTAGATGAACTTACAAATATCCGCTATGAGGTCAAGACAGCTCATCAAATCTTGATACCTCCAGGTGTTAAACATGAAACTTACAATCTCACCGATTATGGATCTTTTGAGATAGAAGAATTCTGTCCCACCGGGCGTGCCAAAAATTGTTGGCACAGGTGGGTTTATCAATTGGAAATAATGCTCATCCCACCGACCATGAATTCTTGAAGACAAAACTTCTCTGTCCCACCGGGCGTGCCAAAAACTGTTGGTCACGAATCTGCCATAGGAAAGGATTTTTATATAAAATGCACCCTAGACCCAGCCAAAATTGAAATTCTGGGAGAAATAAATGTCTCCCAGGACAATATCCAGAGTGGGCTGGTTCCCTTACTATTCTAAACTTGTTTTTAGATGAGAGTTACAGGAAAGAAATTGTAAAGCTGCAGAAAGAAATGGGAAATATGGCCGTAGCCAAATTTATCTGATCGAGAAAGAGCAACAGCATATAACTCTAAGTACAACAACAACAAATAATAGAAAACAATGGTGTGATCCACTCGCAACCTTGCGTAGATGACCTCCAAAATAACATTCCAGAACTCACTCTTTTACTAGCAATTGTTAAAACTCAATACAAAATTAAAACTAAGCAGCAAATAAAATATCCGAGCACAAATTAGGAATGCAGAATGTAGAAGGGACAATACACAGAAAAATCACTCATGAAACCAGAGAGCTGAATGTCTTATATTTATGCAAAGCACTTAAAAAGCTTTCAGCAAAAGTATCTGTCACTCTCGACCCTTGCAAATGAGATTTACATTGGTTTTTATAGAGGTCTGGCCTCTTGGCAGCATTTAAAATTTGCAACGGACCTCCTCGAGATCTATAATTTGTGCAACGAAAACAAGGAAATGATATCCTTAAACAACTTCAGAACAATCAGAAATTAAATGCCATATGGAAGAGTCGGTCGTCTTCATTAAATGATGTTCTGGGAAATATGCATGAAACCATTAGAAAAATCATGAACAACAGCTTTGAAATCTTGGAAATCTTCAATTCTGGTATCTTGGGCGCATTCTTCTACCTTGACTGCATCGAAAAGTAACAAAACATTTAATTTTGTGATGCTTTAAATCATTGGAACTCACAAAATAGCATCGGACCGTTTGAACTGCTTTTAGGCACGAAATTACAACAGGTCGCGAAAACGTGACAAGTCGTGAAATCATGACGTCTTTCTATTCCGTATGCTTCTGCTGCTTCTAAGCCGCAAAAACCAACCATGTCACGAAATCGCTACACATTCGGCTTTCATTTCTCCTTCACTACCTTGCACTACAAAAATACGACGCTGTGCGATTCGCTACAACTTTTCTACATGTTGTACGGTCTTGCTCATAAGCCGCGAAAATGTGACACTTTTGCCTTAGAATGTCCTCAACTTCACCCTGTCGCGATTTCACTACGTTTCTCCACACTTAGTCATTTTTCCCTTTTTGTCATGATTTCGCGACGTCTTTGTCTTGCTGGAATGTTTCCTTAAAAGTGTAGCGATATCGCTACAGTTTTCTGCCTTAGACTCTTTTTCTCTACCTGACCCACGATAATGGAACACGTAGCGATTTCACTACGTTTTTTGCTTTGTTTGGCTTCATTTTCTAACTGTAGCGAAATCGCTACCATTTCACCACTTAAGCCTTTTAATCCACCCGTGCCGCGAAAACACGATGCGTCATGATTTCACGACGTCTTTCGACTTATGCGCTTTGTGTCAGTTTTTGTCGTGATTTTGCTACATTGTTGGGCCTTATCGCCTTTGGCTTGGTTTTGTCGCGATTTCGTGACCATTTTGTGTCTTATGCCTTCTGCTCATCACAAACTACAAAAATCAAACACGTCGCGATATCGCAATAGTTTTGCCCACCTGCATCCATTGACTGTGTTGACCGTGATTCTGCGACACGTCACGATTTCACGCCAATTCTGCGTTGATTTTCTCTCTCCTCGTCCAACCCGCGATTTTGCAACATGTCGCGATATCGCGATGATTTTCTGACTTGGCTCTCTATGTTGTTTTTTGTCGCGATTTCGCGACAACTTTCGGACTTAGTCATTTTTTGCATCAAAACCTGTAGAGAAGTTAGAATTGCAACAGCTTAAGCATGAATAATCATCAATCAAATCAATGTGGCAAAAATGCCAACAGTTCCCAGATTGGCTGATCATTGGAAATCCTTGATGTCAACATGAAGGTAGATGAAAGGGCTTCCAAGGATGTGATTTTTGTTGATAGATGGGGATATTGAATCCTTTTCCAGGAGTGGATCCCATTCGAGATGGTAAAAAAATAAGCAACCCGATTATCAAACAAAGAATTGGTAAATTCTTTTAAATATCTGAACCCTGGGATCTCAATGAGAGGCTAACTTCCTATCCATTTATCTTCTAAAAAAAAAATGTATTTTACATCTCCAACCTACCATCTTAAACCCTTCCTCAAAAGTTATTTTGATAAGCTGATATATTTCTATAACCCATAGATGGTGCGTCATCACTAAAACATTTGGAATGCTACAAATATTTTTTTTAACTATATTAACCTATTCCACTTGATCTTCTAAAATTAGTCTCCATGCTTACTTTTCTAGAAGAACTAAATTTAACATATTAATCCTTTTGAGACCAATTCCTCCTTAGTCCTTTGGTTTTCCAACCTTATCCCAAGCAACAAGATGAAATTTGTTCTTCTTTTTAGATTCTATCCAAAGGAAATATTTTTGAATTTGTTCAATATTTTGATAAACCTTAGTTGGAGCTTTAAATACTGAAATAAAATATACAGGTATGCTCTACAAACAAGCCATGGTAAGGATAACTTTCCCTGCTTGAGATAGTAAATTGCCCTTCCAACCAGTTAGTTTTTTTGAAATCTTTCAATAACATTGTTCCATAGATCTTCAAAAGCATTTCCAACAAACAAAGGTAATCCCAAATAAGTGGATGGCAAGGTAGAAATAGCACATCCTAAAATTTTTGCAATTTTGAGTTGTCTCCTGAATGGAGTATTAAGGAAGAATAGCTTACTTTTCTAGAAGTTCACCTTCTGCCCAGTCACTACTTCATATAGATGGAGTAAATGTTTGATGACCTTAGCTTCGATAATAAAAGAAAAAGTGGATAATAAAGTATCATCAAAAAATTGTTGATGGGTGATAGGACTAGCTTGGGAAGTTACCTTAATTCCAGAAATTAATCCTAATCTTCTAGTTGCATGAATTGATCTTCCTAATGCCTCAGCAACAATGATAAATAAAAGAGGGGATAAAGGATCCCCTTGCCTTAATCCTCTACTACTAGGGAAATATCCAGTAGGTGATCCATTGATTAGGATGGAGAACCAGGCAGAAGAAATGCATCCTTTAATCAAGTTGACCTAGTCTTGGTGAAAACCAAATTTGGTTAAAACAACCAATAAGAAATCCCAATTCAACCTATCATAAGCTTTGTTCATGTCTAATTTCAACAATAAAGCTGCCTTTTTGGTGTAAGAAGTAGAATGCAAGGCTTCATGAACATATATAATCCCATCCAAAATGGACCTTCCTCGAACTGAGCTTTCTTGACAGTGGTCAATAATCAGGGGCATAACATCTCTCATCCTATTAGCTAAGGCTTTGGTTAGGATTTTGTAGACAACATTACAAAGACTCACTGGCCTAAAATCATTGAAGGATTTGGCATTAGGGCTTTTGGGAATGAGAGCAATGAAAGTGGAATTGAAACTACGTGGAATAATCTTGGATGACTAAAACTCTTTAATCGCTTCACACACATCAGGACCCACAAAATCCTAAAAATCCTAAAAAAACCTTGGAGAAAATCTATCTGGACTAGGGACCTTATTGTATTTCATGGAAAAAAGGGTAAACTTAATTTCTTCATCAAAAAAGTTTGCTAATAGCTTATGATTGATGTCCCCTGAAATAGAATGAGGTATATGTTGGAGCAAAATATTTTGCCCTCACTAAAGTTACAATCATAATGAGGGTTTTCAAGTAACTACAAAAAATGGGATATACCTTCAGACCTGATTTCCTTAACATATGAGGTGATGCTTCCATCCTGTTAGAGTAATTTCTTAATTCGATTGTTGCTTCTATTTCTCAGGGTAGATATGTGGAAATTTTTTGAATTGGAATCACCTTCCTTAAGCCATATTGCCCAGGATTTCTATCTCCAAAAAATTTCTTCACACTGAAGGATATTATGATATTCTGATAAGATAATTCTTTCTTCATTCCTTAGCTTAATATTAGAGCTATGGCCCCATAGGATATCATTCTCAATAGCATATAGGTGATTTTTGATTGCCTTTTTATTCTCAAACAAGTTTTCAAAAATCTCTTTGTTCCAAATTTTGAGATTTTCTTTGATCATTTTTAGTTTTTACCCCAGTCTATATGATGGTGACCCTTGAAAATATTTATGCCACCACTGAATAATTCTATCCCTAAAATTTAGGTGTTGCATCCACATGGCTTCAAATCTAAAAGGAATCCTAAAATTCTGAGGGTTTTTAGTTTCCAAAAGAAGTGGACTATGATCTGAGCCAATTTTGAGAAGAGATTGAAGATTGGCATCCCCCCAGATTGTAGTAGCTTCCTGAGAAAAGAGAAATCTATCAAGTTTAACCTAAATTAATTGGTTTCCACTTCTCCTATTAGTCCATGTAAATTGATTTCCTTTCAAATTCACATCCATCAAGTTATTTGAATTAATAAAATCCTAAAAATCTTCCATGCTCTTTGTAATAGATCCCAAACCACCTCTCTTATTAGAAGGATATAGTGGAGTGTTAAATTATTCAGCTAAAATCCATAAGAAATTTGATATGGCTTTCCTCAGGTTTTATAAGGTTTCCCATAGTCTAACTCTGCTCATAATGAAATTTGGGGCATATATGTTGGTGAGAACCCAAGGAAAATTGGTATCCTTGTCAAAAAATAGGATGCTCACTAATGCATCACTGGAATGAATTAATATACCTTCTAAATTTCCTAGATTCCACATGCACATGAGACCTCCTGAAGCACCCCTTGCTCCACAAGAAATATATTCACTATTTTTCCATAACTTTTTACATAAATCCTCAGCTAAAGAGTCCCCAATTTTAGTTTCTTGCATCAAAAATATTGTAGGATTAATTTATTTTCTTAATGACTTGGCTAACCTTTGCTTCACCATGCCATTAAGTCCTCTCACATTCTAGGAGAGGACTTTCATTTAGACAATTTGAAAGCCCTTTTGCCCCCCTTTCCTTGAGTTTGGGGGGTTTTGTGCATTTGGGTTCATCCTTGGTCTGACTTATCCCTGTGGAAAATAAGTTTTTTTGTATACCACTCGCTATTTCATCTGCTAATCCCTATTTCAAGTGATCATTTATTGAATTTTTCCCCTTCTTCTTCTCTCCTCTACAATCAATTAGAGATTTATTGAAACTTCTAGTTTGCTTTAGACTACAATTTTGAGGAACTATTCTTTGAACTACCATGCTTGAAGAGCCATGGCTAGGTAAAAGGACAATGAATTCCTCGATTTGGTTCTATTTGAGAGGATATAATGATATTTTAGGGAGATACTGAGTGGGTGGACTTGAGGGTCCTAAGAACAAGTGCCCATTTTGGGATTGGGAGATGAATGAGGGAGCCCAATATTGCTAGAGGGATTGGGATATTTGATATATTTCAGCCTCTTTTCCTTATTAGGAAAGGATTTGGGGGCTGGTTCAAGACTATGAATAATATCCATATTTGGTTATCACCAGAAGGTAATTCAAAAAGAACTTGGTACTTTTTTGGAAGAGCAAAGAAATAAATTACCTCTTCCTTGTGCTTTTCTTGATCTATTGTGGAAATTTGCTTGCCCTTGTCAGCCACTTGAGGGGAAGTTTGGGGCTATTTTGAAGCACCTCCCTAAGGATAGTCATTCTTGCCGATGTTTTGATTTTGGTTCCTAATTGGTTTGAAAACCACTTCCTTTGACGTGGAATATTTCCTCCTCTCCACTCTTGTGAAAGGAACCTTACTATTTTTTTGAATCTCATGTTCATCCTGCACCTTTAATGAGGAACATTGGGATCTAAGGTGCCCCTGATTATGACATTCCACATAGAAAGTAGGCTTATTTTCATATTCAATCCCCTGATTTCTGTAGTAAGACTCATATTATAACTCCACAAAAGTTGGGAGTTCAAAATCCAAATTTGCATTGACACAAATGTGGGCAGTTGTCATATTTATTATAGCTAGAGTGGCATGATTGATTGCAACTAATTCTCCTATAGTTTTGGCAATATATCTAAGGATATATTCATGCTATAAATGCCAAGGAAGGTTCAACAAACAAACCCAAAAAATAGCAAAATTTATACTCTATGATTCAGTATCAAAATAAGGAGACCAACGCTTAAGGAATAAATTTTTCCTTCCTAAAAAAAATGGTCCCCTTGTAATAATCTGACTCGCATCATCATGATTACTGAGCCTAATACCAAAGAAGCCCCTGGAAAGGCCAAAAATTTCCATGCACCCATTGACCTTCCATTTTGAGTGAGACCACCTCCTAATGGTTTCAAGATCTGGCCTTCCTCCAATAACATTTTCAACTAGTGAGAAATATTCCATAGAGAGGTAGTTGAAAATGATATTTTTTGAGACCTTAACTTTTATCCCAATAGGTTCCATGGAAAATGAGGAAATCCTAGGGCTTCAAGGGCCTCCACTAAGGACTTTGGCAAAGGAAGGTTTCTCAACCATGGGTCCCCCAACCAGGGGGGACCTAGGAATGTGTTAGGAAATCAAACAACAATTGATTATTGAATCATTGATTAAATAATACACAACATTCCTGGATTAGCCCGAAGAGGGCACATCTCAATAGGATACTGCTACAATAGTATGCTAATAATAATCAGTGTATAATTGAAATAACTAATCTCTCCTATAATGTAATATTTTTCTAACATCCCCCATTATTACATTATTTGAATAATTGAATGACTTATAGCTATACTAACATCCCCCCATTATTTTGAAATACATAGAGAATTATGAAACAATTGAAATTTGACACGTGCAAGTGCCTTAGTGAATATGTCTACAACTTGAGCATTGGTGGAGATGTACTGAAGCTGGATTCGGTGTTTTGGTACTTTGTCTCGAATAAAGTGGCATTGTGTATCAATGTGTTTGGTTTTATCATGATGTACTGGATTCTTAACAAGTACAAGTGTAATAGCAACCATATCACTTCACACACAGCTTCATGTGTGACACGATATTCTGCCTCTGTTGATGAAATAGCAACCACCTGTTGCTTCTTGATGTGCCAAGAGACAGGACCAGATCCAAGATGAAATAAATATCCTGAAGTTGATTTATGATCATCATATGATCTGGTATAGTTGGATTTCGTGTATCCTTGTAAGAAGAATTTGTTGTTCCTCTTGTATTCTAGGCCATATTCCATTGTGCCACGGACATAGTGAAGAAATCGTTTTGTTGCTTTCCAGTGTGTAGTATTAGGTTCCTGCATGAACCTCCAAAGATAGTTGATAGCAAATACAATATCTGGCCTAGTGTTGGTCAGATATATGAGACTCCCAATCAACTGACGATAGAGAGTAGCATCTACCTGAGGTGATTTGTCATATCGGGATAACTAAAGACCTGTTTCCATTGGTGTTGCCATCGACTTGCAGTCAATCATGCAAAATTTTTCTAGTAATGTCTTGGCATATTTTTTTGAGACACTTTGATGTAGTGCTCTTTTTGGTTCACTTCCAGACCAAGACAGTAATGGAGAAGTCCGAGATCTGTCATTTCAAAATATTTGCTCAAATCCTATTTGACAGTAGAGATCATTGTTTTTGAATTCCCTGTTATGAGTAGATCATAAAAATAGAGTACAAGCAACACTATTTCAAAGCCTTGCTTCTTGAAATAGAGGTTTGCATCTGACGGACACCTCTTAAATCCATGTTGCAGTAGGTGATTATCCATTTTTATGTACCAAGCCCGAGGGGCCTGTTTCAGACCATATAAGGATTTGACCAATTTGCAAACTTTCTACTGTTGGCCTTCCACTTCAAATCCTTCTGGTTGAGTCATGTAGACTTCCTCTTGGATATCACCATTTAGAAATGTACTCTTGACATCCATTTGGTGTACTTTCCATCCATACTATGCTACCATAGCATAAAGAACTCGAATGGTTGTCATCCGAGCAGTAGGTGCAAAATTTTCCTTGTATTCAATGCCTTCTCTTTGAGCATAGACCTTTGCAATAAGTTGGGCTTTATGCTTATCTATTGTCCCATATGCCTTATACTTAACTTTATACACCCATTTGTAGCCTATGGGCTTATTTTCGTATGGTAGATCGACAAGCTTCCAAGTTTTGTTTTTCATCAAAGACTTATACTCTACATCCATAGCGGCCTTCCACTGAGGCTCACCAAGAGCATATTGCACTGATGCAGGTTCAAGATCATCTATTGAGGATATAAACATCCTGTAATCATCAATATCCATATCTTCTGTATCTCTATCTGGATCTACAGAAAGTTCCTCAAAATATTGACATAGATCATCAACCCCATTATTCTCTATTGCAGCTTTCTCCTGTCGAGCCATGTTGCGAGTACGAGGCCTATCCAATGTCAAATCTGGTGGAGTGGATAGCTTAGAATATTTGATTGTATTTGTATACCACTTTGGATTTTTCTTTTGAGGTGTTGAATAATATGAATAAGGACCTCCAACCTTTGATGAAGGAGACTTCTCAACCTTAGTTTCCACAAGGTCTAGGTATACATCTGATGTGTTTTCTAAAGTGAAAGCCTCATAAAAAACTACATCTCTACTAATGTGTATCTTCTTGGTTAAGGGATCAATCAATCGATATCCCTTAGAGTGTTCATCATACCCAAGAAGAATGCACCTCAATGTTTTCTCATCTAGCTTTTTCCTCTTTTCTTTCGGTATATGCATGAATGCTTTACAACCAAAAATGTGAAGATGAGATATGGAGGGTTTTCTACCACTCCATGCTTCCTATGGAGTCATTCCTTGTAGGGCCTTAGTGTGTGCCCTATTCAATAGATATACTTATGTGATGACTGCTTCTTCCCAATATTGTTGCCCAATTCTAGCTCCTGTGAGCATGCAATGAACCATTTCCATGATGGAACGGTTTCTCGTTTCAGCAACTCCATTTTTTTGAGGAGTATAAGCAGTAGTCAATTTTTGTGTGATCCCATTTTCTTTAAATAACTCAAATAATTCTTTAGAGGTGAACTCCCCCCCTCAATCTGAGCAGAGGGTCTTGATAGAAGTCCCTGAATCCTTTTCAACAGATTGCTTGAATTACTAAAAGAATCCAAATGCTTTAGATTTCAGTTGAAGAAAGAATACCCACATATTTCATGAGTAATCATCCATGAATAACTAAAAATACCTCTTACCCCCACAACTGTTGGGTGTTAAAGGACCGCACAGATCGGTGTGAACCAAATCTAGAGGTTTATTTTCTCTTGTAGAGCTCCTTTCAAAAGGTACTCTATGCTGCTTTCCTACCAAGTAGTCAGAGCAAACTGGTAATGTGGTAGAAAGGGAAGGAAGGCCCTTTACCATTTCATACTTACTTAACTCAAGTAAGTAACCAGAATTCATATGTCCATATCTCTTGTGCCATAGGGAAGTTGCCTCTTTTGTAGAGACAATCATGGCTACATCTGGAGAAGAGATAGTATCTAGGGCAAATAAGCCATGATTATATGAAGCAGTTGCAATGTTCTTACCCCTCATGGTAATAGAACAACACTTCTTGCCTCCCTCAACACTAAAGTTCACAACCATATCTTTGTCCAAAATTTGTGTGATGGACAACAATTTGTTCGCCAATCCTGGAACATAGAGGACTTTTTCAATCTGAAACTTGCCATCAAAAAGAGTAACTAAAATATTACCTTCTCCATGAACCTTGTAGGTTTTATCATCAAAAATAGTGACAGGTTTGCCCTCTTTGGCCTCAAAGGACTCAAACCATGATTTGTCGCTAGTCATGTGCTTACTAGCACCAAAATCGACATACCATATAGGATCCGTATTCTTGGAGGTTGTGGTAGTCATGAGCACCTTGTGTGCCCATTCAGAATCTGAGTCAGATTCTTCAACAACAACATTCACCTTAGATTGCTTGTTCTTGTTGGGTGGTTTTTTCTGGCCTTTCTATTTAGGTTGTTTATTCTTATGCCAACGTCTATTTGTATCATGACCCTCTTTGTCATAGATCTTGCAATATCATTTTGGTTGTTGAGGTTTTTTCCCTTTTGAATACTTTTGAGAACCACCTCCTTTCAAAAAATTACCCTTCTTCTTGTTTGGCACCTTTCTGTTGGTGTAGAGGGCAGTGTTAGAAGAATCATCTCGTTGTAGTTGGAGTGCCTCCTCTTCTTGAAGCATATTAACCAACTCTACAAAAGTAAATTTTTATTGTGAAACCTGAAGTGAAGTGATCAATACCCTATAAGAATCAGGTAAATATCTCAATACAATTGAGGTAAGGAGCTTGTCATCAACTGGTTCTCCCAAAGAATTCAACTTTACCTTCAATTCAGACACTCTACAAAGAAAAATTTCAAATGTATCCCCCTGCTTCATGCTTAGACTGTGTAATTGAGATTGAAGAAATAGAATAGTGGAATCATTATTTCCCTCATATATAGTATTAATGGCATCCCATGCCTCTTTACTATGTTCACAGTTAGCAATATGGGGTTGAACTTCATCAGACACAACAAGCAAAGTGAGCACTTTTGCTTTATTATATTTCTTGTCAAAGTCTTTCTGAACAACAGATGAAGCTGTAGCTCCAGTTGTAGATGAAGGTCTTATTGTTGCTCCAAAAACAACATCCCAAAGATCATCCATCTCTAGGATTGCCTTCATTTTTTTTTTCCATGGTGTATAGTTTGGACCTTTCAACAACTAATGAGAATCAGTCATTATTTTTACAGACATTGTGAAGGTTCCTTATAACACCAAATGGTCCCCTTTCGATATACCTTAATTCCAGGCCGTTATACCGTACAAAATACCCACCCTTACATGAGGGAGACTATAGGTATTTTGAAAAAATAGAAAAATTACCCACCCTTATATGAGGGAGACTATAGATAATTTTAATGATTATACGATACGTGGTACTGAAATGGAATCACCTCGTTGATGGCACCAACCTTAGAAATTCTTTAATCTACATGCGTGGGGCGTAACTTCCCCTAAACACTTTGGATATCCGAACGTTCATCTGGATTTAAGCCTAAACACGAGAGTGATTAGGGTAGTGGATGGAGTAAAAAAATAGCAAAATGGTAAACTTATCTCTCCTCGATGATTGATAGAGAACAAGCTCAGATGTCATTATGGAAACTATATTAGGTGGCGGATACAATAGCGCAAACACGATAGCTTTACCTGTAAGTGCAGTCTAGAGGTATCTCAAATACTGAACGATGTAGTGCAATAAATTGCATGGATGGGTTTTAATTATTTCGGGGACTTAGGGAGTTAATTTGATTTTAACTTAAATTATTGTTGTGCAAATGAAGAAAAGAATGCATCATACAACATAAAATTTCCCACATAAATAAACCCCTAGGTGTCAAGCGCTGCCGAGAATGCACCTTTACAATAATGCCAAAATTTGCTTTTGGAAAAAATTACTCACTTTCCCCCTTTGATTTTTGAAAAAAAAATACCCCCCCTGAAAAATTTCTCTTTATAAAGCAATTTTTATAACTATTCTAAAGTTTTAAAGTTAAAAAAAAATTAATTTTAATTTATATAGTTTAAAACTATTAAAAATAAATTAAAATTAAATTTTAATTTAACTAAAAAACAAGAATAAATTAAAAAAAAAAACTATATAAAAAAAAATTACTTTTTTTTTTTCATGTAGAGGAGGGGTCAATGGGACTCGAACCCGTGACCTCTGGGTTCCCAGAACCCACCACGTGGCTCACTTGCCAGTGAGCCCGTGGGTTGATCTGGGGAGAATACCTGACGCCCGCGTTGATAAGGCTTTCTGAAAAGCCTTCGATGCTCCACAGGCCACCCTGGGCGGATCTCGAGCACCACTCGAGTGAAGCTTGAGCACAGGAGCTACTACAGGTGGCAGTGATGGGGCCTGGGTGTCCTCTGCTTCATGCAGCTATCTGTGGCTATCGTGCAGCTGTCTGCGTCCCGTAGGGGTTGGCAGAGAAAGTAGCACACGGGGTGGAGCAGGGAGTGCGTGGGGTGGAGCAAGGAGCACGGTGGGGTGGGGACAGGGAGGAGGAGGCATGCAGGGGTGGAATTATGGTGGTGTGGAGACGTGGTGGCACCCTGGGGTGGCATGGCTACGTGGCGATGGCATCGGGGTGGCGCACATCATGCGGCGATGGTGGGTGCTGCTGATGTCACGTAGTGGCACCTGGGTGCTACTTCTGAGGTGGTCGGTTGGCCATAGAAAAAAAAATTAAAGGTGTGAGCCTTAAAAAAAAATTATTTTCATTCAACGAGCGCCCTCCAGCTTGCTTCTGTCAATGATTTTTCGATGAAAAAAAAAAACTTTTTCAAGCCTCCTCTCAAACCAGCTCTGATGCCATGTTAGGAAATCGAACAACAATTGATTATTGAATCATTGATTAAATAATTCACAGCATTCCTGGATTAGCCCAAAGAGGGCACATCTCAATAGGATGTCGCTACAATAGTACGCTAATAATAATCAACGTATAATTGAAATAACTAATCTCTCCTAAAATATAATATTTTTCTAACAGAATGGTTCCTTTGTTGAGAGGTTCATACCCCAAAAAGGTTCAACATTCTCAACCACCTTATCTGAATTAGGTTAACCATCCTAAGGAACATCAAAAGGGACCTTGTCCTAGTTTTCCCCGTAACCATCCTCCCATGCTTTAGAAATTTGAACTTGATCCTTATCGCCTTCTAGAATTTGAATTCATGCGCTTTCGCTTGAACAGAGTCCACATCCTCCTGCCATCCTCCTCCTATTCATTGCTTGGAGTGCTGAGAATGTTGAATCAGTATATTTTTTGAAATTTAAGTTTGAAGCCTTTAGTTGCTTTAAAAAATTTAAGAAACTAGTGGAAATAGAAATAGGAAAATTAATCAAGAATACTTACTCAGATAGATATGGTGAATTTTTATCAAAATATTTTGAATCATTTCTAAAGTCAAATGGTATAAAAATACAACTCACTACAACTTGTTCACCTCAAAAAATGGTATAGCAGAAAGAATAAATTACTCTATTATGGAAATGGGCATTGTATGCTAAAAGAAGCACATATAGATTGACAATATTGGGAAGAAATAGTTCAAACTATAGTATTCATACAATATAGATCACCCATAAGAATACTCAAAAATATTACTCCTAAAGAAGCATGGTTAGGATGGAAACCTTCAATAGAACATCTAAGAATATTTGGATGCAAGACATATGTGCATGTTCCAAAAAAGGATAAAATTAGATAACAAAACCATATGTGAAATATTTCTTGGTTATGTTTATGATTAAATAGGGTATAGAATAATTGATCCTATCACATGGAAAATGCATGTGAACATAGATGTAGTTTTTTATTGAGGAAACAAAAACCTTGTTGAAGATTAAAAAGTCAATACAAGACCTATTTTAAAAAATTTAGACAAAGAAAACTCAAGTGAAGAATCAACATTAGAAATGGTTAATGAGCCAACTACAAACTCAAAAATAGTGACACCTTAAAGAAAAGAAACAAAATGGTACACATATACAGTTAAAGATTCAAAGCTAGAACAACTTCCAAATATTACCATTACAAGACCTCAAACTCATGGAATGATAAGAACAAATATGGGATTAATGAGTTTAGTAGTAGAACCTACAACTACACAAGTTTCCATAAGACAACTAGAATGGAAAACTACCGTGGATTTAGAAAATGAAACATTAATGAAGAATAAAACATAGAATTTAGTTCATTTTCGCAAGGAAAGAAAGTAGTAGGATACAAATAGGTTTACAAAATTAAATATAAGGTAGATAGTTCTCTTGAAAAATACAAGGTATGATTAGTTGCAAAAGGATATACTCAAATAGAATGAATTGACTATGAAGAAACCTTTGCACCTACAATAACAATGACTTTTATCCAAACAATCTATGCATTATCAATTCAACTTGGATGGAAACTTCATCAGATGGATGTTAAATTTCATTTCTTAATGGTGATGTTGACAAAGAAGTATATATGACTCAACCAAAATGTTTTATTATCAAAGGATAGGAACAAAAGGTCTATAAACTAAACAAATATATATACATATATATATATATATATATATATATATATATATATATATATATATATATATAATATTTTTGGATTAAAACAAGAACCAAGATCATGGTACATTAATATTAATGATCATATAGTATGACACAATTTCAAAAGAAGTACATCAGATTCAAATATTTATACAAAGAAGGTTGGATCATAAGTATAATTCTTGTAGCATATGTTGATTATATAATAATCATAGGAAGCTCAAAAATTCTAATAGATGGGGTGAAAAAGGATCTGGAAAATAATTTTAAAATAACATATCTAGGTATACTACATTACTATCTTGGTTTAGAAATTTATCAAAAAAATTATAGCATCACAATAACAAAGATAAAATATGCAAAATTATTACTTGAAAATATAGAATTACAAATTGCAAACCTATATACACTCCTATATAACAAGTATTGTAGCTATCAAGACATGATAAGACATCATTAGTTTTTACTACTATGTATCAAAAATTGATTGGAAGTATTTTATATTTTAAAAATACTAGGCTTGATAGTTTTTTGCTATAAATTATCTCTCTATATTTATGAAAGAACCCAAAGAAATTCATTGGAAAGTTATAGAAAGGATACTACAATATATCAACAAAACTATAGCTTATGGATTAAAATACAAAAGGAATAATAATTTATGCTTACATGGATATTCATATTCTAACTATGCTACATATATAGATGATAATAAATCAAAATTAGGATATGTGTTCTATCTTGGATCAAGACCTATATATTGGTATAGTAAGAAACAACATGTAGTGGTAATTTCATCAACAGAAGCATAATATTATGTACAAAGAGATGATGTATGTGAAGCATTTTGGTTATAATACATTTTATTAGATATGATAACCAAAAGGACTCCAAGTATACTAAAATTTGACAATAAAGGAGTTCTTAATGTTATGAAACTTTATTTTCATAAACAAAAATCATTCACCAATATGCAAAAATATCAAATCATTCATCCAGATATAATAATCCACTATAATAATCCACACAATGAGATAAAGATAGATAATACCCTTATGGTAGGGCACACCAATAATACTCCTTAAAAAATAACTCCACATGATATCCCAATATGGGAGTTCCACTTAGAGAGGGAAAAGTATCCTAATCCACTTCGTGGAAAAATATGATTACATATTATTGTTCTTCATGATGATATTTTTTTTTACATGGTGTAATTGGTAGCCGCCACGAATCTAGACAGGCTTTCCAGCTTTTATGGCCACCACAGTATTCTACGATGTCTACCCCAGAAGTCACCACATAGATCTTCATGCAATCCACACCTATAACCACCATGCCACAATCATTTTAAACCTTTTATGCCACTGAAAGCACCAGGAAAGGGACAAGCGTTCAATATTACGAGGCTCGAGATTTGAACCTTGGACCTTCCCCCCCCTTATCGGGTTTGGATGAACCAATTGGTCTACACCTCAGACCTATTCTCCATGATGATTACAATGATAAATAACCTTTATTTATATACCTATCTTCTAATTCTACTTTTGGGAGATGACTACTAATATAATAATATGATACAATCAACCTTGGGTTATGTGTGGTCCATGCCAAACTTATACAATATAATAACATATCTCCAAATATCTATTCCTAGGTACCTTAACATGCCACCTTCCTTAAAAATATTTTATCCTTGAAACATATGATGAAACAATATAATATGATTTTCTAAGCAATGTTAGCAATTGGTACCAATATCGATCATCCATCTATCTTTGTGAAACATTGATTGGTGGTGGTTGTCATTGATGTTGGTTTGCTATTCTGCCACTTGAGTATCCAAATCCACTTTTTTGGTTCCGCACTTTTATTGTTGTATTTTTATCATTTGAATTATGGATCCACTTATTCCTTGCTACTAATGCACCACTCTAAAACCAAGATCACTATACTTTCTTTACCAAAAACTGCCATACTTGGTGCCCTTCTAATTTCATGTAGAACCATAATATTGTTGGCTTGATCCATACCTCCAATATTATTGTTGCTCATGGTGGTGTGGATGGTGATAAGCTGCAAACTTAACTTGATGTTCTACCTTATTTGACTCCTCAAAATTTGGCTCCACTATTTTAAATTCTTATACACATTGTTCTTTCATGTTACGTTTGTTTGGTATGTCCTTGTGCTCTTCTAACAAATTTTTCTTGGACTTTGCTATTGTTATTCCCATGGACTCATTGATGTTGCTTATTCCATGGACTATGTTGTTGTTACTACCTTCTTGGATTATGTTTCAGGTTCTTCTATTTGTTCTTAAATTTATTTCTTTGCAACCACTTATTTTCCTTGGATCATTACTCCTTAAGTTGATAAATATCATGCAATGTTATCTTCTTTTTCCTATACCATAGCTTCATAAAATTCTTTTGTACATTAATTTTACCATTAACCAAAGAATCCAACCAAGGATAACCAGGACTAATATCCACATCATCCATCTCAATAGCATGAAAATAATGTAAAACATATTTATCCATGGTGATCTTCAAATCTTCAAAAATCTGAACATTCTCACCCTCTAGCTATATGTCCTTAATTTGTTGCTTAAACCTGCAACCCCTTAGCCAAAGCAATATTAAGAAAATTATATCTACTACTAGGCTTAGTAAAAATAATAACCTATTCCTTTTGAATGCATACATGAACTTGCAAAATAGAACTTTTAGATTAATTTAAACCCTTTTAATCCTTCTCTTGATTTTAAAAATCCAAAGATGTGGCTTCATTTTTCTCACTGTATTCCTTAACATTTTCTTCTTTATCCCCTTCTTGAGTAATTTTATTTCTTTTTCATAGTCTTCATTTTTTTTCTTGAAAACTACCCATTCTCCTTTCATTTCATTCTCCTCATTTTAAATTCTTTTTACTTTCTTTTCAAGGTCTTTTATGATCTCCATCAAGCTATCTATATTTTTATCCCTTCCCTCAAGATATCACTTACAAACATCTAACTTCCTTTGTAATTGAATAGGTTCCCATTTACTCAAGAATGTTGGTTCCATTTGTTTCCAAGTGCACAAGGGATTATCCCTAATAAATATTTCTACCCATTGTAAAGCTTCCCCCAAAAAAAAAATCTAAAATCAAAAGCATGACATGCTTTCACCATTTTGAGATTTTACTATTTTCAACCACTCTCTCACATCAATATCATTTTCTCCATAAAAAATTTGCAGTTCCATAGTTCATGCCCCAATGCAAACTAGGGTTTTATAAAAATGAATATTTCCCCACTAATTTGAAGCTAAAATTCCACATAAACAACTATATTTACAAATTTTATTCAAAATAAAATAAACTACAACTGATTTGCTTACCCCAACTAACAAATTGTCTTTCAAAAAATTGCAATTTGAAAATTTGTCACTTCACTTGTTCTAGATGGCTAACTTCACGAGATTGTATCTCCCTCAATACTACTTAGATTCCTTCATATGACCACATATTTTAAAGCTATTCAAATTATGTATAAAATTATCCAAGAACTGTTAGAATTGGATAAACTATATTAGAGATATGGCTTCTAAAATATGAGATATTTTTCCAAAAAAATGTTGCCCTAATTATGCAATTCCACAAAACAAATCCCACTTTTCTAGAATCATTGCTCTGATACCACTTGTTACAAAAATCTATTTTTATTAATAGAAAAATATCAAAATATCTTATAGTCATCTATGTACATCAAGAGACTTTCATACCAAATAATGTAATACATGGGGATGTTGGAGATTACATTATTTGGTAGATGCCAATGTATATTCATGGTACCATTGTAGATATTATAAATATTATATTGGCATGTGTCAATGTCTAGGATGATTCCAAGTATCATGTGTGAGTGTTAAGAGTTCAGTGTTTGCATAAATAATGCAAGTGAAAAGTCACATATATGTATCATGATGTAAAGGTAAGAGGTATGAGAGGTTTGTCTTATGTGTGGAATAGGAAAGGATACATCTATTGGATATGTGAAGATAGAAATAGTCAAAATATTTGAGAGTCACCTTTCCAAGGTTATATTATGGAGAAAAAACTTCATGAAATGTATCTAAAAATCAATGAAGTATTCTCAATATTAAAGTTTGTTTTTATAATTGATTCATCAATGATATTGTGAGTATATTGTTGAATGACATTGTTATATTTCATAAATCTTATATTTATTGACATTGATATAATTTTGTAATTGATTCTACATACATCTTTTCTATTAAATATATTTGATACTAAATATTAGGACTTGTGATAGTTTGACTTAAAATCCAACAATGTTGCCATATCAAGCTGCTATTTGGAAATTGCACAAGTCCTTTACCTCATTTTACATTAGATCATTGTTATATTTTTTTCATGAAATTTCAACTCCAATAAAATTTTGTAAGCTTCATATAGTGATTTCTAGGCATTTTAGGTCACTTTTCTCACATTTTAGGCATCCCTAGACCCAGGTTGCATACATTTAAGACCACCAACTACCATTTTTCAATCCTCACTAGCATATTTCATTATCCTTACATGTTTTGAAAAATTTGAACTGATTTTGTAATGTTTTATAAATCCCCAAGCTTCTAGACCTTATAAATTAGTGATTTCACCCTTTTGTTGACTTTTTATCACATTTAAGTTGGATATGCTCTAAATTTCTTCCCAAAACTCTTAGAAAACCAATTGTAGGTATAGAAGTGCTAACATTCCTAGAAAAATAGTGTTTCTACTTCTCTATTTTACACAAAGCAAAAGAGACAAATGGCAAAAGCACCAATAGTGATTTTAATTTGTAATAATTTTGCATGAATTGTTTATACTTCCAAATTTTGGGTGAATATTTATTTTATTTTGAGAAAAATGATCTAATAAGTTGAATAAAATAGTTAACTAGTTCCCTGTGACTAGATAAACCCCCTAAAACTAACTACAATTTACTTTTCCCCTTAGTTTTGTAAACTTGATAAAAGTGTTAGAGTTGCTATAGAAGCACTAGTAGCACTTTTGTAGACTCCAACATTATTTCATAGACTTCAAGAAATAGGTATCTCAATTTTAAGAACCCTGTATTTGATTATGATTCCCTATTTTTTTCTTTTTGATCTTTTGTTTAATAAACACATCTAATTTAAATAAAATCAATGAATAATTACCATAGTTTAAATTTAATTTCAAGAGAACTTAGGCAAGAAATAAAAAATAATCTAGCTACATATTAGATTAGTTGCTTTCTATTTTATTTTATTTTTAAGGAAATCCCCTTTTATTTATTGCAAATCATCAAAACTTGAAAAGCATACTAGTCTAGGAACCTTGTTTGATGCATTATTGTATTTTTTTACATTTTGTAATAATTAGTGATCTTATTTAGGTCAGAGACAAAACCCTTAGGTTTTTATAAATTAACTCATAAAATGTCACTTAAACATAAACACATACATGTACATGGAGGTAGGCTAACTCGTGTGAACATATTCAGGTCCCCTTTGGAAAGAGACTTGGGATATCATCCATCGTGGTAAGTTGTGACTAAATTTTGGTGAACACGAAATGAACAAAAATTTTCTTGAAAGATAAAAAATTAATTGAAACCCAAGCAAGATCATTTAAATTTGTTTATTTAGTTAGATCATAGTAATCAAGATTAATAGTCAAATCCTCTACTCGTGTGAAAGTATCAATACTAATTCATGTCTATAGGTGTGATTAATCCATGTATAATTCCTTTTTCATGTACCTCAAGGTTTTCCCTCATGTACAATTGCATATATTGAAGGAACTAATTTGCTTCTAATATTTATGAGTATATAGGAAGGGTAGGTGTAAAGCTACAAAAATCATGCATCTAATCTATTGCAATCTTATAAACAAATTGAAACATGAAATTTATGTAACCATTGAGATAACAAGATAATAAACAAAAGGTGCTCTTCTTATTAATAAAATGAATCTCGGTTACAATATGTCCCTCTTAGGGATACCAAATTTGATACAATATTACAAAGTATGAAGTCCCAAAAGGAAAAGATGCACTCCACAAGGTCTTTGCTCTTCCACTATTCTTATTATAGAGGATTTACTTGGAACCTCTATTTTTGAAGTCAAGAAAAGGGATATTGATGATGTTTAGCCCTTGAATAATCTTGTAACCTGCACACAAAGAAACTAAAGATAAATTAATAGCATTGAAAGCCTCTCAAGATGAGGCTAGTTTCTTGATAGGTGCAATAAAGAAAGCAAATGCATAAAGAAGTGTAGAAATGCATGTAATACTGAGATAAAGGCATAAATACTGAATGTAATACAACTAATCTATGTTATAAAACCAATAAAAAATAGTTAAAACTAATAAATCTAGAAATGATAAATAGATCAGATATCACCCTCTGATCGTTGATGATCAGGTTGATGGGCTCTGTTAGTCACTATCAACGTCAGTAGTGACACATGTGTGCCACTTTTAAAAATAGTTGCCATTGAATAGAGGCTCTGTTATCTATGATTAATGTGGGGAAGCATCCAATTTACTTATCAAATCAATTGATGTTCTTCGTGTGTTCTTGAGGAACAACTTAGGGCAGGAATTGGTTTAATTTCATGATAAATTGATAGTTTATTAGCAATAGAAGTGACTCCTCAAAATCCAATGCAATTCATAACCATGCATGTAACATATGATGTAAATTTAGTAGCACCTATATACTTGTGGGAGATTGCACTCTCTGATCATAGTTTGAAAGCACTTCATTATGCTAATTGCTCATGAATTCTCCAGTTTGATAACACTTCATTAGGGAAGGCAATTAGGGTTTGGGATAAAAGAAATCACTCCATTTATAGACCATCCAA
Organism: Wollemia nobilis; assembly: GCA_028583015.1. NCBI lineage: Eukaryota > Viridiplantae > Streptophyta > Pinopsida > Araucariales > Araucariaceae > Wollemia > Wollemia nobilis. Next base: position 1,862,316 of record JAQPPZ010003635.1, on the reverse strand, counting down.
ATCTGCATCCTAGCTTCTTCAACAAGCCAATATCAAGAATTGGTTGGGCTGAGGTAGGTGGAGTGATGCTTCTAGAAGCTTCATAGGAGTAACTTCTCAATAAATATTGCTTGTAAAATATTTTACTCAGCTCGGGTAGCCCAATTTTGTTACAAACTCGACCAAATTTTATAGGCATGTCTTGGTCTATGGCTTCCATCGATAGGCACAACCAACCCACAACCGTCATTGGTTCTAGCAGCGATGATGCTACCACTAAGGACAATAGTAGCCTAGGCTAAATAGGATTGGGTTGCTCTGATTGAGTGGTTAGAACTATTTTTGGGTCTTGGAAAGGTCCAAGATGAGTCATATGGCTTGAAAAGGTGTCCACACGATTAGCCTCCTCAACATAACATATTTTAGGTATCTACAACACGTATATTAAGCAAGTTTAGGTATATCGAGAAATCCTTCTAAGGCATATCATCCAATTGAATGATATTCATAGAATTTTATACCTATATTAAACAAGATGTAATTAATTAATCAAATCCCTTTTTTCCAAACCTTATCCAATGGCCTTCTTTCTAAACTTTAGAAACATGGTAAAATTGATTCTCTTTCCCTTTCAAAATTTTCTAATGTTTGAAAGACATTATACAACTTGTAAGGTAGATACCCATCAAAAACCTTTAGTGAAATATTATGAATAATCTAACACCTACAAAAATCCTAATTTGAATAAATAAAATAAGGCTACCATCCCTTTAGACCCTCTAATCCCCTCACATGATAACTTCTTTGCAAGAGCATGAAGACATCATCAACAAATTCCTTAATAAATTTCTTAGTAATGATCAAGAGATAAATTTTCTCAAAGATCTTAATCATACAATATCCTTCACAACAATATGAGGACATCATTAATTAATTCCTTAATCAGTTACCTAGTAATTATCAAAATTGGACAAACTTCAAATTCCCTAATTATATAATGATTTCCTTATAAGAACATGAAGCTATCATCCAAGAATTTCTTAATAATTATTAAAAGGAAACAACTCCTGGTTCCCTCAATCATATGGTATTTGTATCACAAGAACATGAATATTCCTAAATAATATTAACAATGAACAAATATTCCCCTAATGGAATACTTCCTTAAGGATTACCCTTTAAAATATAGTTTTAATCAATTAACCTTGTATTCTACTATCATCACCATAAATAATGATAAAAATAAACAAAATATGCCCTTAAGGAAATATTCCCCTAGGTATTTCCCTTTACCTACTAATCCCAATCACACAAAATTTACTTTAAACATCAATGCTTATCAACATAATTCTAATCCTCTTATCAATAATATTTCCAAAGAAATTGAAACCCAAGATACTAAACCATTGGTACACTTTCATTCCTTACCTCATGAGGAAATACTAAAAGATGACATAATTCACCCATTGTTTCAATAAGCCAATGTGATATATGCCCCTAATTTGGATATATCTCCTACTACTTCAATATTCCATCCTTTAATAAACACTTCTTTTAATTCCATCAATGCAAATGTGAGTTTTTCTCAAACCTCTATTTCTCCTATCACATGTTCTACATTTATTAGAACTCTTAATCTAGATAATTTTGGGATAATCCATAGAATATCACCTTTTATACCATCTATTTTAATATATTAATATTTTACACTTATGTTAATTTGTAATCTCCTCTGGTCTTACCTCAAGCACCTTTGAACCCACTTTTTCTTGAATATCAAAATATTAAATCTAGACTAGAACAATTCAAAATACGATTCTAAATTAGAGAAAATATTTACCTCCACCCAAGGATCCTCTTTCACCCATAAGTACTATTATGATTATTTGTTCAATAAATCACTAGATACCATGATAGTTAGTCATCCCTTTTCTCCCAACTTTAAAACACCTGAGATACAAATATATGAAGGAAATAAATTCCCTATTACTCACCTTAGTCTTTTCCAAATTGTTTGTACTAACATTGAACATGATGAAATGTTGTTACTCAAAAACTTACTTAAAATACTTAGAGGCACTACCTTGGAGTGGTATTTCTAGTTAAAAAGGAATTCTATTAAATGCTTTAGAGACTTTGTTAGATTATTCATCAAAACAATATCCATTTATATTGAAAAAAATCCCATAAATAATGATCTTTTTAATCTAAAAAAAAATACAAGACAATAATTTTGTTAACTTGCTAGTAAGGTGGTAAGCATTATTGGGGAGAATTCAATTTTTTCCCCCATAAAAATACCTTTTAAACATCTATATAAGCAACACTAATGAACAACTATCTTCCCCATAGAAATATTTAATGTGTCTTCCTTGGAAGATGTAATACAAATGGCTAGAAAAGTAGAAATCATCCTCTATAAAAGGGGCAATTGAAAATTGGGACTCCTAAAGAAGTAGAGAAGTAGAACCCTGACCCAAATGGAAAAATTTAGAAAAATAATGTTATAGGCAATGAAGTCACAAATTATTTCCATATAAATAATTTCAAGGCTATTACAAACCCTCAAAATATTGTTATACAATAAAAACTACAACAAAATTTCACTAAATTAGATCAATTTTGTACCACTATCCTCACAAAAATTCTTGAATCTAAGATGATGAAACTTCCACCTATTAATATTTCAATATTTTAAAAGGAAGATCTCATTTGTTCCACCCTGATGAACATTGTGCTTTCCATTGCATTAGCTACCATGAGACTGATAACTGCAGAGGCCTTAGGAATATATTTCAAAACTTAATAGATAATGGACACCTTGTTCTTAGTAGTTCTAGTTCCCAACCTTTTATAGATCAAAATCATAAAACTTTACAAGATCCATCACCTACCTATATCCAAAGGGAATTAAACCACATTTTATACAAAATTTCTTACCTCCATATTCAAATGTAATACTATCACTCTTTTGATCAACCATTACCGTGAGATCTAGAATTTTGTCAAATATATGGTGCATTAAGGTCCTTCAACCTTAAGTAATTCCTTCTATTGATTTATAAGGATATGGATTCCATAGAATAGACTATGTACTAGTAGTATGCTTTTTCCATCTCACTTTTTCCTAGCCATGATATTGAAGCCAATTAATTTATTTCTTGGATCCTATAGGCATACCATTCCTCTAAATAGATTGGATTAATTTGAAATGGATAAGAATCATTTTATTCTTCTAGATAATTACTTAAGAACACTAATAATTGATCTTAATAGAATGTTATATTTAGATCTACATACATATTTGCATTGACTACTTGCTCATAAGACTATTTGCATGGTTGCCTACTATCACGATTTACTTGCATGCATATTCCTAGTTCTACATGGATTTTTTAGTGCATATAAAGTTAGGATATCCACCAAGATGTAATGATGATCCTAGTTATGAATAGATCATATGCATTCCACTTCCACTAGATGACTAATGCTAGTGGATCCTCCTAGTCCCATACTTGCAAGACAAATTATGCTTTGATCCAACATATCTTCATCAATTTAACTTGATTCCCTATCATCTATATTTTACCATATTTGTTAGAAATAGTATATATTCCATTATTTGGGTTATGTAAATGTATCCTCCAAGATACATACTTAGATTACTTTATGTGCAAGTTATCTAGTTATTTCATGCAATGTAATAAATGCACAAGTATCAATGTGCAAGTTGTACATGTGCAAGTTGTCCCTTGCACATCTAGATAGAGTGTTGGCAAAGTATTCTATTTTGCCTATATAAGGATGGCCTCTTAGATAGATAGATATAGAGTTGGGAGACATAGTTAGATAGTGTAGCTTAGTGGATAGTACAGTTCTATGTGCCTCACCATTCATTGGTGATGGATACAATGTAGTTTAGTAGCTTTATTAATGGAGTGTTCATTTCCTCCATAGCTACATTGTAATATTTTATATGATTTCTATTTATAGCATATTTTAGTCATCTAGTAGATTTAATTTATTTCATATTATTTTGCATCTTATGATTGTTATCTCCCAAGGCTCATTCATCAAAATCTAATAGTGGTATTAGAGCCATGATAGATCTAGTCTATGTAGGTCAATAGGGAAACCACCATTATCATTTAGCTTGATTATTTTTTCAAACTAACGCACCACTGGACCAGCCACTATCAAAATATCTCAGAAGAATCTAGGTGGTATATTTAGGGAGAGTCATAAAGTTAGGACTAAAATAAATCTCAGTTTCAAAAAATATTGAGCTCATTTTTGTCTAGATTATTTTCCACATAGTTGTTAGGAAAACTCGTGAAGACCAAGACTCATTGATAAATAATCTAGTGAAGATCATCTAGATTATCTAGAATTTGCTAACTAGTGCCTAAAGTTTCTTTTGTTGTAGAAAATTAATTCTTAGAGTATTGGGACTCCTCCTATGATAGAAAGCTAGGAGACATTATCTGAAGGTTGGCATACCCTCATAGTGCAAATATTAGTTCATTGTACAAGAGGAGAATACTATGGAAGAATACTTCTAGTGAAGGATCATGGTGAAAATAGGAGACTAAATATATCCATTTTTGGATTGTAGAATTCCATAATTGAAGAATAGACCATAGGAGCCTTGATACAAATAGGCCATTGAAGTCTTGAATAAGAATCCATAAAAGTCTTGATACTAAAAATTTCATAGAAGCCTTGATACTGAAAAGGCTATAGAAGCCTTGATACTAAAAAGGCAATCCTTGGTACTGAAAAGGCCACAGAAGCCTTGATATTGAAAAAGGCCACAAAAGCCTTGATCTTGAAGAAGAATTTGAGAAGAATATATTATTCAAAATTAGACTAGATATTTTAGTACTAATATCTTTGTTGTGAGGATAGAAGATTTAGTAAGTTGGGAAACTTCCTAAAAGAAAGTTAGGAAGAGAATATTCTTTAGAATCAACTTAGCCCTAAAGCAAAAGTAAAGAGATAAGGATATCTCATTGAAAAACTTCCAATATTGTAAGAAGAAGAAGGACTAGGAGAATATTGCTTGAATTCAGAAGTAGTAGAATCAAAATATCCAAGAGATCTCACCACCAACACTTCTAGGAGTAGAAGGTTGAATAAAAGGTCTCAAGGAAGACCATCTAAACTGCCATATCAAAGACCTTGTGAAGGTATCATCGAGCATCTAGAAAATTCTAGGAGAGCCTTGCTAAAGATCAAGAGAGTTATTTGGAGAACTCGTTGGAGAAATCCACTACTAATATGAAGGACTTGGTACAATTATCACCATCCAACAATAATACCAAGATAAGAATTTGGCAAGGAGTACCAAATCTATGAAGGATAATTTGACAAGGAGTACCAAATCCATGAAGAAGAATTTGGTAAGGAGTACCAAATGCCAGAAGAAGATCCTGCTTGAAGTTAAAATTCAAGAAGAAGACTCAAAGATAGAAGAAGCTCACCAAATCTTAGATATTTAAATATTACCTCTCATAGCAAAAAGGCACTGCTTTAGATACATAAACTTATTCAAATATACAATAGAAGAAGGATAACAAGCCACCAAATCCTAGGCTCATGAAAGAGAGTTTGAGACCATCATTTGGTGAAGAAGGAGTTGTTTAGGACATCCTACTTGAAGTAACAACTTAGTTATTTTAGACACAAATATCTACATCCTCTAAAAAAGTTGGAGAAGAGCTACAGAAAAAGGTAAGCAACTTTTGGTGCAAGAGGATTCATTAATTGTATTACTTATTAGATTTATTAGTGCACCTGAATTTGGATTAAAGTTGCAAGAAGAAAATTAGATTACATTATTCTAAAGTGAAAAAGAAAAAATATTCTTTTTTAAATATTTATTTACACATTTATTAGGATTTTATTAGATTTCATATTAGCTTCTATCAACTACCTATCATCTACTTTGGAAAAATAAAAAGAAGACTAATTCCTACAACATTGATTATAGTGAAATTGCAGAATAACTCTTAAAGAGTCATTTTAGGTTATTCTTAATTAGCTGTAGTAAATTATTAATACATGAATTTAAGAGTTTATTGGAGTGATAAGATGTAATATTAGTGCATTAAAAGTTAAATACTTGTACTATTATACTACTCTAAAAAATAAATTAGTTTTGTGTTTTTTTAAGGGTACACAATCTGATTTATATCGTGTCTAAATACACTATTGAAGCTTGCAAATCTGAAACTTGTAGTGGCTAAAACAAGCCACCCAAAAAGGTTAGAATCCTCCAAAATTTGGAGAAATTAACAAATCAAAAACAGAAATAGAAGCTTCAAATATTGAGACTAGGTGAGTCTCAAATATTAAAGTATTACAAGGTTAGATGAAGGGAAAGAAAGTGTAGAAAATTTCATGAATTAAAAAGCTTCTATCTACTATTATTTAAGATTAAATTTTTTATCAAAATATCCAATAAAAAAGGGAAAGGTATGTCTACTCATAAAATACAACCTCAAAACACTTGTATTGCATGAAAAATCTACCACAAAAACAGAATTTTAGATCTGGAAATGGAGTGCAAAAGAAAGTATATTAAAATAAACCTTATATAAAATATTAAAATACATTATATTGCACTACTCTTATCTAGTTTTTACAGCAAAAGAGCAAATTTGGAAGTGCCACAAAAGGACACATTAACTACAGGGAAAATCAGCCAAGTAATTTTGAACATCAACACTCTTCTTCCCAATTTTTTTATCAAGTACAAGAGAGCTTGGTGATATACATAAAAAGTGAAGAGATTCACTAGTAAGTAATGCTTGAACTTCTGAACTACATATACCATTCCCAAGGCTTCTCTTTCTATTGTACTACAATTTCTTTCTACCCTTGACAATAGATGACTAGCAAAGAAAATAGGTTGATCTAGCCTAAATTGTCCTTCTTGTGCTAAAGCACATCCAATTGTAAAATTTGAAGTATCAATGTGGACATGGAATTCCTTATACCAATTTGGGAACACCAAAATTGGGCTACTAACAAGCTTGGCCTTCAACTCCTAAAAGGATCCTTGGTGCTCCTCTATCCGTCTGAAAATAATATTTTTCTTTGTCAACGAATCCAATGGATAAGACACATATGAATAATTCCTGATAAACCTTTTATAATACCTTGTCAATACAAGGAATGTTTTAAGTGAACTCACGTCATATGGTTCTTCCATGTGCAATATCACACAAATATTATTAGGATCTATTTTTAATCCCTCACTGCACACTATATGCCCTAACAATTTTCCATATGGTACCATCAGGTAACACTTTCTAGGGTTTAATGAGATTTGTTCATTTTTGTACCTACTCATACACTAAGGGTAGGAAGATGCTCCTTGATCTTCCTATAAATAGACTAGTCATCCAAAAATTCTTTGAAGTTCCCCATCGCCAACTGATCAAATATATACAATATAATGCGTTGAAATATAGAGGGGGCATTATAGAGCTCGAATGGCATTCGATTATATGCATAGATGCCATTCTCCACAATAAATATGGTCTTCAGCTTATCCTCCTTGGCTATGCTTATTTGATTGTAACCTAAAAATCCATCCAAAAATGAATAGATCTCATGTACTACGACTTCCTCCCGAATGGAATCTATGAAGGGAATAGGGAAGGTATCCTTAATGGTTACTATGTTTAGACTTCTAAAGTCCACACATATTCCTATATTGTCTACTTCCTTATTCAAAGTGACCACTATAGGTGATACCCATTCACTGGTTGTAACCTTGAAGATGATTCCTGCATCCAACATATTCTCTATTTCTACATTCACTAATGTAGCATATTTGAATTTATCCTATACGGTCTTCTCCATCCTGGTTGTGCTCCAGCATCAATGTGATATTATGGACACATAACTCAGGTGGTATTCCTTTAAATTCCTTGTATTTCCATGCAAATATATCCTTATATTCGAAGAATATCTTAAAATTTATCTCTTTCAATACAGGGTTCCAATTTTCACCAAAGTGAATCATCCTAGGTTCATCCTCCATCCCTAGATTGATGTCCACTATCTAGTGTCCTTCGTATTTGATATTTTTGGCTCACTCACTGCTTTCTCCACATTATTTGGGTGTGCTTGTCTTGTGTCAATTTTCGTATCTCCTACTGTATATTCTGCAAAACTTCTTAGAAACGTCCATTCTCTCCCGCTTTCTTTTTATGTTTCTAGTTGAATTTGATTTCATCTTATTTTTCCTTAATCTCATCTGAGTTAATACAGAGGCACTTGGGTTGAAAAATTTTGTACTCATCCATTTTCCAATGAAGAAGTCCACCATCGGATATAGCTTCATATTCACTACATTCATCAAGGTACAACATTGCTTCTTTGTCAGGTTCATATCCTTCATCTCCTAAATATTTTTCTTATTCGTCGGTTGTGGCTACATCCTCACTGACCCTTTGATTAGTCAAATTAATCATATACTTAGTGATTTAATTATTTCTACAGTTGTGATTAAATTTTGCTACACATAGCCATCCTCTTACCAATAGAGCATCATATGTAGGCTTCTGCATAGTAATCACAATGAAATCCAAGATGAACTCTTGGTCAATTATGACTACCCATTGTGTTTTCAAGACTCCCTTTGTCTTGATACCATACTGGTCAACACCATATAGTTAGAAGCTCAATGCCCATAGATATGGAGTTCCAAGTTCTAGCCAAGTTATTTTAGGTAGCACATTGACATTGGATCCTCCATCTATGATAACTTGCATCAATTTGTACCCTAAAATCTCCATATGAACTAATATGGGTTTCTTTGCCACATCAATCATTAATATGGTGGGGTCCATAAATTGGTTTTTTTTTTCTTCTCCTGAATTGGATGATTCTAAACTTCTATCACCTTGTGAGGTTGTATCTCCTCCACCATCACTTTTTGTAATTATGGGATAGCTTCCAACAAGTTAGCTATTTTGATCTCTACTGTAGTGTTCAATACCTGTGCTGCCAGATTCTACACAACTATCTTCACTTCTGATGGTTTCTTCAATTTCTTCTCTTCTACTAACCTTACTTGCTTAGATTTTTGTGCTTCATATTCTAGTACTTTCTTTGCTACTTACTAGTAGTGCTTTTATTTTTTTGGCTCAAGATACTTATCCTTTTTAGCCTAATTTCTTGTCACAACTAAAACTTCTTGAGTTTTATCTTTAACTTGAGGAACCTCAATATCCAAATATTTTACATTTTATGGGTTACTTGAACTCACATGCTTGGGATAATTTTCTTCCTTGTGGTTACCCAAACCACACCACCTACACATGTGTGTAGTATTTTCTTATTGCATTTCTTGTCTCTGAGGTGAAGGACAATTTTTTTCAAAATACCCCCACTCCTGGTAGTTGTGATATTGTATGATTGGACTCCCTTCCGAGTCATACTAAAAATTGCTCTATCCTCCTTTTTGATTGCCATGGTTCTACCTTCCACCTCATCTATGATTTCTATAATCACCACTTGTTGCTTGCTACCCGCTTCCTAGGGTCTTTGGTTTCTCTTCCTACTCATGGATTGTTAGGACCTATAGATGCACTCTTGCATTATATGGACATAGCATAACCTCATGTTACAACATGTTGTAGATATGATAGTAATAATTTTATGGATACTTTATGTTTGTATGGCCCTCAATTTTACATTTCATGCACCAAATTTTATTTCTATCAGGCTTACTTCTTTGGTCTTTTATGATCTTGTCAAATTCCTAATATAATGATGCTATTGTCCTTTGTATAGTTTCATATTCTTCACTATCTAAATCATTGGAGTTGGGATGATATAATAATATTGTATATGTCTACTTTGAGTCACTTTCAAAATTCTTTGCACGCTTTAAAGATTCATCATATATTTTCACTGGTATTGCCTTCATATTTTTCTTATATTTTGGTAGCAATCCATATATGAACCACCACTTTACAAATGTATCTGCCAAAGGCATCTTCATCTTATCTACTAACTTATTTAATCTATGGTTGTATGATTTTACATCTTCATCTAGCTTTTGCTTAGTCATACAAATTTTAGTGACAATGTCTTCATCATCCTTCAAGGGATGAAATTCTTTAATGAATTTTTCTTTCACTTGATTCCAAGTCCAAAAATATACTATATTTTCCCTTTTTAGATACCAATCCATTGCCAATACTCTCAAGGTAGTAGGAAATAAATTAAACCAATAATCTAGATGATCTACATCATTTTCCCTCCAAATGGTTATGCAGGTTTTGATATATCTTGTGGGATCTTCCATACCCTCACCTGTAAAGGGTGGACATCTTTGCTTGGAAATCTTATTAGCCATATTTGGTAAAACATCCTTGTACTTGAGGTGTCTCATGGAATATTTGTCTGGTTCCTCATTAGGGGTGTTTTACTATGCTCATCATAAGAAGTTTCTATCTTAGGTATCTTGTACTATCCCACTAGTTGATAAAACTCATGTGCATCTTCAATATGTGACTTCCTTCACTAATGTGAGAGAGGTGGTATTGGTATTTCTTCTTGAGACCTCGTAATCTATTGCCCTAGTGCCTAAATCCTATTACACTCCCTTGCAACCCTTCCATTGCTTTCTTAGGTGTCAACATCCACTCTCCTTCCTCATGCACTACTTCTATGTCAACTTGTTACTATGGTACCTCCTCTTCTATCCCTATAAATAGCGCCTCAAAATATCCTTTGTCAAATGTTCAAACTTGCTCTATTTCTGGTTCATGTATACTATGGTTAGAATTACTTGCATTTACTCTTTGAGTAATCCTCATAGTTATTTTCACTGGGATGTTCTCTTGTACTTCTCATTTCCTACATCTTTGCACACTGGTGTCTGTCATTCACCTCCAAATTTGTAATATTCTTACTTTATTATTTTGACTCATTTTAACAAAAATGCCAAGTTTGATAAGGCAACAGTGCAAAATATAGTACATGGGTATAGTATTACTTGTAGGAAGGTGATTCTTAGAGGCTTGAAATTATTAATTTATGGTTCTTGTCCAAATATCCAAATCGTACAACCATATAGTCTCTCCAACAATTGATATGCAACCACAAAATAACTTGTACAGACTCAAATCGTACAACTGTACGATCGCAAACCATACAATGTTAGTGCTTGTATGATTTGAAACTTATTAAATCTTTCGTATTTTTTTTGTAAGCTACTGTACATAGTTTTGTAACTAATTTGTTCAATTTGCCAAATTTTCCAAATTGAGTAAGTTTCCTTCAATCGCATAACTGCCAAATCAGGTAAATTTCTTTTGTACAATTTGTAACATGTCTAGTGTACGATTTATACAAATTGAAATTTTAGAAAAGTGCCAAATTGGATGCTTTCCTTACAAATATTTCTCATACAATTTTTGGGAAGTTCTAGTATGTTAATTACTCCATCTTTACCAACATGCAAGTTTTGTCTTTAGGGTTTGAGAAAGTTCTTCACAATGGCAATATCTAGAAATTATACAATATCTCCCAAGATATCTTTCTAGATGCAATATTCCTCATATATCACTTCCAAGGCTCACACCAATGGTGATTCAATTCCATTATTCCTACTAGTGCATTAACATCATCCATAGATATAAAACAGTAACATGCAACAATCATATACTACAAAACATGAATCCATCATTCCAGAATCATACAATGATGTGAGAGAATACTATGCAATGTGATTCTTCATTCATTACTCTTCAATGAAACATTACAATCACTAACAGTTTCCAAAAATATACACAATAACCAGTAATTCCACACAACAATCAGATATATGCATTCAATAATCAGACTAATCAGACTAGACTTATGAAATTGAAAGGGGACATTATATAACATTTTCCCAAGTTTTTCCAAGTGGTTTCTGAGGCAATTCATTATTTAAAACTGTATAATGAAATCTTAATTACACCCCTTTTACTAAGTCTAATTATATTATTTATCAAATTCATTCACAAATGCAACTCAAATTACATTTAATTTGCATTACATTTCACCTTGTACGTTTTAGATTCTAGCTTGTACATTTTAGCTTCTAGCTTGTACATTTTGCTTCCTCCTTGTACGTTTTACTCCTTTATACATTTTTCCAAAAATATCAAAATTATCAAAATTGTCGAAACTAGGCAAATTCTCTGTCATTTCTTCTTCTTCTGGGAGGTGGATTTTCTACCTACAAATACATAATGGCAAACTACAAACCAAAATACACACCTATGGAAAAAGGATGACAAATTTCAAGATATGATAATACATATTTGTTTTTTCTACTATGTAGTGAAAACTAATTGGAAGTCCTTTATATTTAACAAATACCAAACTTGATATTGTTTTCGTTGTAAATTATCTCTTCAAATTCATGCAAGAGCCCAAAGAAAGTCGTTGGAAAGCCAAAAAAATAATACTATCTATTAGCAAGACTACAAAGTATGGACTAAGATACAAAAATAATAATAATAATTTTTACTTATAGGGATATTCAGATTCAGACTATGTTGGATCGATAGATGATTGAAAATCAACATTTGGATATGTATTCTAACTCGGTTTAATATCAATTTCTTGGTTTAGTAGAAAATAACATGTGGTGGAACTTTCATCTACTAAAGCAAAATATCATGCAACTAGAGATACAATATGTGAAGCACTTTAGTTACAATACATTTTGGCCAATATGATAATTCAAAGGACACCAATAGTACTAAATTATGACTATCAAGGAGTTCTTAAATTAATCATAAATTCTATGATTCATGAAAGAACAAAACATATTGAAGCATAATGTCACTTTATTAGAGATCATGTTCAAGATCATCATATTTAGATAAAATATGTTTATACTAAATAATATATTGCAAATATTTTTACAAAATCTCTTGGTCAAAACAAGTATCAAATATTTCAGAATAATCTATGCACATAAAGAGTTTCTTATACCAAATAATGTAATATAAGGAGGTGTTAGAAAATATTACATTATTCAGGAGAATTGTAAATGCCCCTTATGGTACAATTATAATTATGTGAAAATTAGAGTTTATAGTTTAGGAGATTGATTTATATTTTTGTAAGGATGTGTACAAGTGTTAGGAAAGAAAATTAAGCAATGTATACAAGTGGCAAGATAAGAAATTTTATGCATGGAATAGAAAAATATGCATCTCTCAGATGTGTGAGGAGAGCAATAGTAAAATATTTGAAGATTCATCTTTAAAATATATATCATGGAGATAAAGCTCCATGAAATGTATTGAATTCAAGCATTGATAATATTGAAGCTTGTATGCATATTTTGAGAAATTATACTATAAGTCTTTCTTCATGTTATATTGGTCATTTTATTGTTATGAATATTATGTTCATTATTTTGGTCATTTAATATAGTGATTGTTCTTATATTTAAGACTCATCAAGATCTTGGATATTGGGACCTATGATAATTTGGCTAAAATTCCAACAAATAAATCTAATATTGGCTTAATCAATTATTTGGAAATGTATATCCATGTCTTGTGGAAAATCAAGTCAATCTAAAAGTAATGCAAAAGGATGTTGTAGTTTCACAATAAAAATACTTTAAAGATATTATGAATTATAAATAATCAAACCATTATGGTTTGGTTATCAGGTAAAAACTATTTAGATATTTACCCTCCTATTTTTCCTAATGATCTCTAATACAAAAATAGACCCCAATGCTCGTAATTTGAGCAAAATAAATTTGTTTTTAAAAAATAAAGAGGGTCTCAATTGCCTAAATGATTCATCTAACATTAGATAAAGGTCTATATTACGAACAAAGATAACTTTATTGGGGCTATAAATGCTTGGCTAGTAGTGGAGCAATATCTAATAGTTGATGACTCGTCTACCTATGAGGCAAGCTCATCACTAGTAGACCAATGTTCACTCAGGGGTGAACTAGCTTGATTTTGTAAGTATGATGACAAATTTCAACTAATTCTAGCATAAGAATGAATTCATATGTACACACTTGTTGAAACAAAATAGAGTATTTCTTTGAGATTAATCATTTAGTGTTAGCCTTGTACGGATGCCAAATTTTTTATTTTATTGGTTTTATAGTTTCTTTGTTTCAAAAAGGGTTTATTTTATTCCTAAAATGCTCAAGAGTATTTTCCTATAGAGTCACCATTTGTTGTTGCACTCATACAACATACCCCAATCTATATGGACTAGGGACCCACTTTTAATTTTGATCTAGGTGAATTTTATTTTATTTTGGTTGGACTTGTGCATAATAGCCAACATTTTTAAAACATTGATTATAAGTTAAAAAAATTTAATTGTAGATGCCCAATTTTTGTATACCTTAAGTTTGTCATGATACGTATTTATATAGTTGTGTATGATAAAATTATCAGCACTGATTGTCTCAGTTAGAATAATCACACCTCATAAGGAGTGATATAGTAGGTCCATAGCTAAGAGTGCAGAGCTCATCTCAATCAGGGGTCTCCAAGAGATATTACAAGACCGAATCCTTATTGATATGTGATCTTTATGGTGCACTTGGACTCAAAAGAGGAAAATGGAAGTGAGATATTAAAGGAAAAAAATAACAAAAGTAAAAAAGGTGGCAATTCACTAAAATATATGCTAAGATCCTTCTCCAAACAGGCATAAACTTTATGTGCTAGTGATGGACTCTTCCTCTTCCCAGCATAGTTAAGCATAGATGAGAGTCATCAACATAGGCATACATAAAGAGATAGGTCTGCAATAAGCCATATATGAATGATCCAGAAATTGACATAGGCCCCTCACACATACATACATCAACAAAACATAAAGTAGGTAAAGACTCCAAGCACACGCACACACATATAGAAATAGGTTCGTAGGAAGTCATAGGTGGCTGATCCAAAAATCAATGTAGGCTTCCACATATATAAAAATAGATAGATAGATGTCCAAATAGTACAATTATAGATATTGTGTGAGGAGTGGAGTTTGGTTTACCCATAAGTTTCTTAGGAGTTGACTTCTATACATAAGAAAATGAAGGAAAAGCATATAAAAGAATAAAATTACAAACTTGTCAATCCTTTTTACAAGCTATGCTACTGCTATTTATACAATAAGGAATATTTCCCTCCAAAAATATCTACATGTGGACTTGACAATTCTAGCTACCTCTTCTAGGGATATTGAACATTAAATGAGATACCCTTGGGTCAAAACATATGTTAGATCTATGGCTGCTAGCACCATGCTTCTCTTAATTTAAGGTCTTAGTCATTTAGTTTATATATCATTTGGTACGTGGTCTTCATCCTTCTAAGTGGGAATACATTAACTTAGTGTACCTACTTTTACCATAGTTCCACATGCTTTCACTTGAATGAGACATTAGTGGTAACTTTAAGTTTTGGCATGCTCCTTGGCTCTTTAGAATCTAAAGTCTACCCATAGGCTGGTTGAGACCTTTGCTATTGGTACTCGATCAAGAATCACAAAACTTGTGATATTGAATTTGCCTTCATAGGAAAAAATCTTTCAGCTTTTCCACCTCATTGTTATACTTGTCAAAAAATTTCTTTCTTTCATCTAATAAGTTTTGTGTAACCTCCAACCATCAAAATGTATCTTGATGTGTCTTAGAAAAAGGCTATCTCCTTGGCTTATAGTTTTATAAATTTTTGATTGTCTATGGTTGGGACTTTACCTTAAGCACAAGTTAGTAGTGCAAAGTCACTACACTAAAGTTTTCAAAATGGTTAATAACTTATTCCATTATAATAGACTCAAATAAATATTTCCAATGAGTACTAATATGCCTATGTTCCCATAACCATAGTACCCTAAACCTATTTAAATTTAGGCACTATAAACCTGGTAATATCCTTGGCCACATGGATGGTGTCACTTTCAAGTATTAGATCACCTTTAAATCTCAATAAAAATCTATAAAACCACCTCCATTACATGTGTGTTGAAAATATATTTTCAATAAAAATAAACTTGCCTAAGTTATGAGAAGAATTGACTCCTGAATGACATTTTTTTAGCATGTTGTTTGATTTTCCTATTGACCATGGTGCCTACCTTTTTCCATAGCATCACTTTCAAATCCCATACATCTTGCAATTCTTGATAAAAATTCATGAAACTACATCCATTGGATGTGTCTCAAAAAACTATTTTTGATGAATATAAATTTTCTTATGTTTTGAGGAGGTTTGATGCACAAAATTGCTTGTTTTCTACATGTTGTCCAAGTTTTTATAACCAAACTTTGTAGTCCTATGATCTTGGAAGATCAATAATTTATGAAGTGTTAGAGATTTGGAGAACTTAAAGGGGTAAAAAATTTAAAAGTATGACAAGATTTTCCAGTTGTCCAATCTTGGAAAATCAATGAATCATAGAGTGTAAGATATTTGGAGAACTTAAAGCGGTAAAATATTTAAAATTTCAACAAGATTTACCAACCACCTAATCTTGGTATATTTGATGGCTTTAGTAGCATTGCATTACACTAGGATATAGATATCAAAGTAATAGAAAATATTATTGAATGAATAAAAGTGATACATTTGAGTAGCGATATGTGGCATTTTATATAGGAAGATAGATTCCTTGACCAACACTCTACCTAGTTGTACAAGGGACACCTTGCACATTTACAGCTTGCACATTGACACTTGTGTATTTATTACATTGCATGAAGTAACTAGATAACTTCCCCCCAAAGTAATCTAACATAGCCAAATGATGTAATATATTCTAACTGTAGACACCAAAACAGCACCATTCCGATTAAGTGACTACAAACATTGATCACATTGATATCACAGCTTTTAGGGCAGCCCTTAGAGGTCAAATAGTGGTCTTAACCACTCACACAACAGTTTAAAAGATCGAAAAATGAGCAGAGCAAAGTCGGTCGTTCTAGAGCCTTTAACAAACTTCAAAGCCTTCTTAGCCTTCTTCAAAGCCTTCTTAGCCCTCTTCAAAGCCTTCTTAGCCTTCTTCAAAGCCTTCTTCAAGCCAAGCCTTTATCCGCGCCAAGCCTTTTGTCAAAAACCAAGCCCTGGCCGAAGTGTCGCGATATCGCGACACTTTGAGCCCCGACCCAAAGCGGGCCCAAAGTGTCGCGATATCGTGACACTTTGGGCCCCGACCCAAAGCGGGCCCAAAGTGTCGCGATATCACGACACTTTGGGCCCCGACCCAAAGCCGGCCCAAAGTGTCACGATATCACGACACTTTGGGCCCCGACCCAAGCCGGCCCAAAGCGTCGGATATCGGACACTTTGGGCCCGACTAGCCGCCCAAAGTGTCGCGATATCGTGACACTTTGGGCCCCGACCCAAAGCCGGCCCAAAGCATCGCGATATCGCGACACTTTGGGCCCCGACCCAAAGCCGGCCCAAAGCGTCGTGATATCGCGACACTTTGGGCCCCAACCAAAGCCGGCCCAAAGTGTCGCGATATCGCGACACTTTGGGCCTCAAGCCAACACCTGGCCAAAGTCAAAAGCAGTCAACATTCAAAAGCAGACACGTCACCAATCAAAAGCATACATTCGACCATCCAAGGAACGACCGCCACGTGGCACCTCTACGTGTCCCTTCTCGAAGAGACCCCATGGCTCTGTAAAACGGCGGACTTCACCAACTGAAGTAATGAGACGAGCACTCTCAACAACAAATCCAGCTCGAGGCCATACTTCATAACTGCTGACACGATTTTCTAGCGAGAATCTCTGTGCGAGCCATGCCTCATAAATCACCTGACAATGGTCAAATCTCGACGGCGCCTGCGGACTTAGGGTTTGGCATTAATGTTCCAGAGGCAAAATTCCTCTATAAAAACTCCCTCCATGCAACGAAAAAAGAACATGCGAAGCATTTTGTTAACACAACGAAGTGCTGCTCATTTGGATATCCGACTGTATCAATCTAAGTTCACCTTCTTTACATCTAGAATCTCTCACAAATAGAGGTTGGTGGGTGATTCTTAGAAGAGTTAACCGGACTTTCACACCCGACAGTGGATCACTGCATCCCACTAATTCGACGACAACCCTGATTCTCCAGATTTTGGGCCCATCCCCAGTGGATTGGTGCCGAAGTTAAGCTTTTACGGGGTGGCCCGTTTGGGTATCCCTATATACGTTCCCTAGTTAATTTGACTTATGCTATTTCAAAAACACTTGCTGTAGTATATGCTATTTTTGAATACATGTTAAAACAGTTCATGTTTTTATAATGTATGTTGTCTTCGAATGTGTTAAATAACAGTTTACGTCTTATATTGGCGAATACATGTTGTTTCGAATGCTTGTTGTTCTCTGTTCTTTATAAAAGTAGCAGGTTACGTAGAGTTATTTAACTTATGCATTTAATCAAATGTTTGCATACATTATTCGTTGTTTCACAAAGACAAACGTTCCGACTTCTTACTGCAGGTGCTATTAACAGTTTACTGTTTCTTTTGCAGCAAGAACAGCAGCAAGCAGGGACTCATCATCACAAGCGGCGACAACACTACAGCCCGCCCATTTTACGTGTGGGCATGCGGAAGGGGATCACTGTTCATCTGTTGTAACCGAGAACGTGTAACTGAAGAGAGATACTGTAACCGAGCGGAATTACATTAATAAAAAGGGTTGTGCTCTTGTTTTTAATTTAATTCTATCTGTGTTATTTTATGCCTCGATTTAGTTCTGTTTTATTTGCATCTCAGTGTTTTATTTCCGAAATCTCATGCTTTCAGTGGCGATCACGGTGGGACCGGTTCCCATATTTTTAAAAATCACAGAAGTTAATTAAACTTGTTGTGTCTTGTGCTTAACAGGTACTTCTTTTTAGCCGGAGGTCAGGTAGAGAAAGGAGGTAACGGTTCTAGCCGTCCATATCATTTTTTCTTGCGAAGTTTCGGGTTATTTCATTTCTTGTCATTTTAATTTCTTTTAATTATTACGGTAAGGTAGAGAAATTTTCCTTAAAAATTTTTCTTGCTTTATTTAATTATGTAGCTACGATTATAATTATTCATTTAATAATTAAATCTTTTTAATTATTAAAATAAGGTAGAGAAATTTTTCTTAAAGATTTTTCTTGCTTTATTTAATTATGTAGTTATCTGCGTAATTATTCATTTAATAATTAAAAAAAATTGTTAAAGAAAGGTAGAAAATTTCTTTTCAAAATTCCTACTTGTTGTTTTCCGGTTTGTAGTGTCTGTCTGGCATAGGGAAAGCTTTCTTTTTTTGCTGTTTGTTTCAATTTTGCAAAGTAAAATGAACCCCACACACCACGTGGTATTTTAAACCAAGGCGTTGGTCGTAAAACCCCAACCCTTGAGCAAGACCAAAGGTGGATTCCATTATCACTTTGGCTTGAGATATTGCATCCATTACCTCGATCGTGACTGTTGCTAGACGTAAATCCTGACGAAAGCTGACCGAGTGTTGCTGGGGTGATTCCCATGCACGCGAGGATAAGTCTTCTATGGTAGGTGTCATAAACAGAGCGATTCCCCTTCCGTACCGCCTATGTTCCACGTACCATCTGCTCTCACGTACCTATAGTCTCCCTCACGTAAGGGCGGGTATATAGAGAGGTTGGTATATCGGTCCGACAAATGGTATATTGAAGGGGCGACCATTTATGGGAGTCATATGAGCCAACATTATGCATTTAAACGTTCTTCCAAAATTGCAAAAACAAAACAAAACATCAAAATGCACTAAACCAGTTTAGGACACACTATTTAATCCTTAAAAGAGATAATCACGGTTTTGTGTATGTGTGTGTTCATTTCTGCTTAGTGTAAACAAAAAGACAAATCATCATAAACGAGATAAAATCTGCTTAGATAGTAGAGAAGCAACACAATGGTGTACACCCGTAGCCAAGCCCAATCAAGGGCGGACGCTGTGGAAGGTGCACAAAGAGAGGGCGCTAGTCGCCTTCCCTTTAACCCCAAGGATTTGGTCATACCACCTTGGCGGCCTGACACACAAGGTGGTCCCCTCCACACCTTAACAGATAAGGACTATGGGGGTACCCCTTCTAGGAGCACTCCTGTTCAGCATAGCACTCAACACACATCCTCCCATGAGGGGTACATCCATAGGAGAGCTCCCTTAGATGCTCGTTACGAGCGGTCACCGCGCGATGAAGCGCTGAGTCAACCTAGGGTTCGATGGGAGGAACCACATGGTTACACTATCCCTCCTTCAACCCCTCCAGTTGTCAGGACTACGATGACAAATCTAGAGCACAAAGCTCCTCAGGAAGGCCAAGCCAATTCCGTCCGCCAAATCGTGCTCACTTATGAAAGAGAGCATGAGGAAGATTCCTACCTTCCTCAAAAACAATACACATCGCGGGAGCAATACGCCTCCGCACCTGCTAGATATCATGGTCACACTCTAAGGCCAGCGCCTCAAATAAATGCCGCCACCCCCATCAGAGAGAGACGGCCTCTAGAGATCTTGGATCACTACGACCAAGATAGATATGTCAGAGAGGTGTCTAACCCTTCTACACATGGGAAGGCAAGACCAACCATCTTAGAATCTGTCAAGCATTTCGTGCGTCGGGTGCAACTCACGCAACGTGAGCGAGACCGACTATCGTTAGAGGAACTGTATCATATTAACGAAGAGCGCCTTCAGTACCAGAAAGAGGAGTTGTTCCAACACACTATGCAGGAAAGGACTCCAACCCCTCACACACATAAGACAAAACATTATGAGAGGCACAAATCCGAACCTCCTGAGCAAAATAGGGTAGACCAAATTGACCCGACAGTCGCCAAAAAAGCCGCCCGCCAAGCTCGAACCACGCGGCTTGAGCAAGGTCGTCAGGAGTTAGAATACTTATACATGCAATGCAAAGCGGATAAGTTGCGTCGAGATGAGTCTCCGTGACCTTATCAAGCATCGCCCCCGACGCCTCCCAGACATGAGCGGGGGGTTAATCTTATAACCAATGATGGGCCCCTTCCTCAGGAACCCACTCAGGTTCATGGGCCACCCTTAGAAATTCATCAAGAAGCCTCTGAGGAATCAAAGCAAGAAGAAGAGAGGGATGAAATGCCCTGTCAAGGCATGGGGGGTGCCATCGAGCCACCCCTTCATAGGCCTCAAGTCCCTCAACAAGAACCAACCAAAGAGGAGGAGCTCAAATCCCCTGATACATGCAAAACATTGGAGCACTTAGAGTCGCTAGAGACCAAGATTTTGGAGCTCCCAATGCCCAACTTACATGAGGCTCTTTTCGAAGAGGATCAACCCCTGGTTGTAGGGCTACCTGATGATACAGTCCTCCATATCTCAGAATCTCCAGATTCTGATGAGCTATACACATTGTCCGAAGGTGAGGATGAAACAGAGATAGCTCAAAGCAATCACATACGACAACATCGACATCCCATAAATATCGATGAAGCATGTCAACAAATAAACATAATACTAGGGCATGAGTGGCGCATAGACCCAGCCCACCGGCATCACATGTCCATCCCACTCCTTTGGGAAGGTCGCGAGCAACTTCCACCCAGAGATATCATAGCACCATCAGTGTCGAAGGCAGACCCTGTCCTCCTATCCGTGCATAAGGCCGATCCATTCGTGCCAATTCCTACAGAGCCAGATCCGGTGCACAAAGATTGTCAAGCTGGGGGTACCTCTATTCCCTGAAGAGCAAGTGGATTACACCAAATGCTCCAAAGGTGTTCATAAACCCTTTGGTCAAGCCCAAAGCTCCAAGGATTATCACAATCTCTTGGTCATCCCAAAAAGCTCCAAGGATTATCGCAATCTCTTGGTCACCCCAAAAGCTCCAAGGATTATCGCAATCTCTTGGTCACCCCAAAAGCTCCAAGGATTATCACAATCGCTTGGTCAAACCAAAAGGCTCCAAGGATTCTTGCAATCGCTTGGTCAATCCCAAAATGCTCCAAGGATTATCACAATCGCTTGGTCAAACCAAAATGCTCCAAGGATTATCACAATCGCTTGGTCAAACCAAAATGCTCCAAGGATTATCAAAATCGCTTGGTCAATCCCGCAAAGGCTCCAAGGATTCTTGCAATCGCTTGGTCAAACCAAAATGCTCCAAGGATTATCACAATCGCTTGGTCAATCCCAAAGGCTCCAAGGATTCTTGCAATCGCTTGGTCAATCCCAAAATGCTCCAAGGATTTCCACAATCACTTGGTCAAAAATCATGAAAATTCAAAAACAACAAAAATCATCAAAAACAACAAAAATTTGCATTTCATTTCTAGGCATATTCAAATTCATCAAATAGAGAGTTCTTCTCGCAATTCATCTTCATATTCACCAAAATCAATCCATCAAAAATACAAAAATACATAGCTGCATTCAACCATCACATCCATACATTGCATATTCATGGTCGTATAGGTCAAAGGCACCATAGGCTGTCATGGTTCTACTAGTCCATCTTGTTCCACACTGTTCCATTTTACAAAAACAACAAAACACCATGCACTTTACCACACTAGAGTCAGTGGTCTCTTAATGTATCAAGAGTTTTTCGTGATTCAGTCATCATTTTGCTCTTTAGCAATGAAATGTATCAAGTCAAACAGATTTTACGAAGGTAGAGTTACACTTGCAATACACCTTGTTACGTAACATCCCAACACAAATTAAAACACATAAAAATTCCCGAGTTGTGTGAACGAAGGATGAAACCTGCACAGTAATCCAGGTTACCATAAGCGAAACGGTTATCTTGCTCATCCCCCTATGCGAATGACCCCAAGAATGCTGAGAGTTGGCAAAAGGACAAGCATCCTCCCTACCCAATTCCCTAAGAATCCCAAAGTTGCAAAACGTCAAAAATTTGCAAAATGTCAAAACTTCAAAATTTGACACCCTACAGTGCACATCTCAAAAAGCACAAAGAATAGTGATTATCGTCACTCCATATCCACATCCCTTGCTCAAGAGAAAAGAAAAATAAATCAAAATAAACAAGTGATTATTATCACTATAACGAGCAAGTATCCCAATACAATTGAAGAAAAGAAGGGAGTTGACCTTGAATCCCTGGAACTCTCAGCATTCTGACAGGTCATGAGGCAAGCCTCAGTACCGGTTTGGTTGATAGCCTATCGGTCACTGGCGGTAAACTTCTCGCATGACGATATATCTATCACATTAACTTGTGTATAGATCAATATTTGCATGTGGGTGAGCTAGCTTATGGTATCCTGGAGAACACCGCAGATTAATCTAACTACATACAACAAAGGAGTTAGTGGAGCTAATTAGGTGATCCTCGATGACGAGGTTCGGTTGAAAGCCCATCTGGCACTGGCGGTATCCTGACAAATACCACATAAATGAACTCAATTACACACACAGGGATGTGAAATAACTTGGTTAAAAACAAGTCCGATTCATACCTTGTTCAAAAGTCTTGTAAGATAAAGTACAGTCATGGCTAGTGAGTTAAAACTGTCTGAGTCTCAGAAAACCTTAGCTACATTTTTAAACCAATTACACTACTTTTCATCCTTGCAATACCATCAGAAAATACAAAAAAGAAACACCACATTTGTACATAGCAAAGTAATGGAGTTCTAAAACAGTCTATGGTGCCATAACCAAATATCACTAAGTCCATACATCCATTTCATTTCTGCATATCACATGCATTTACATTCCTCATGCATCCATCAAACTAAATCAACATACAACATTGGTAATTATCATACCATATGCATCCATCAATATAAAGTAGCATGCATCCACCAACATCAACCATTGTGCATAAAATCATGGCATATACACAAATCAAGAAAATCAAAGTAACACAAAAACATAAGCAATAAGATTGCCGGACACGAGTGCTCTTGCACTTCACCTCTTGGCATAGAAAATCGATGTCGGGGCTCAAATTGTCACTCTCCTACTTCCCCAAGAAGGCTATCATAGCTGGACCGCTCCACGGGAAGATGGGTTCTTGATGATTTCACCCCATTATGGCATCACCAAAAGGGTTAACACCCACCAAAAATAGGTCCAAATGTCGGGAAATTACACCATGCTTCAATGGTAAAACATCTAAAGGCACCCTAACCTAAGTCATCTTGGGTCAAGCGACTCGTCGCTTTTCTCACGAAGGTCATTCCCTCATCGATTCGTCGCTTGAGGGGGTAGTCACACTTAGTCACCAATCAACAAGCACACACCCAATCAAGGCAATGACATGCATTCAAAGAATCATTGACAAAGACAATCACGCTCCCGCTTGGGGCGATAAACAAGCAATCATTAAATTGATCAAATACTTGGCATTCCCGAAGCATGAACACAAGGTTTCCCCTGTGGATAAAAGGTTGCGCCCTTTGCCTAATCATGACCGATCAATGTCCAAGCTCAAGTCACACCTCACCAAAATAGGTTAACACTTGAAATCAAATTCCTTAGCTCGTCGAAAGCAAGGATTCAAGAATGCATGCCCTTTCCATACTTGGGGCATCAAAAGTTGGTTAGGTTACCAAGAAACCCTAATCATTAGTGCTTTGGTCGTATATTTTTGCTCAACACTGCGTCACCCGCAGCGCTTCCCAAAAAGGGGCATCTGTAGACACCAAAACAGCACCAATCCGATTAAGTGACTACAAACATTGATCACATTGACATACACAGCTTTTAGGGCAGCCTTTAGAGGTCAAACAGTGGTCTTGGCCACTTACACAACAGTTTAAAAGATCGAAAAATGAGCAGAGCAAAGTCGGTCGTTCTAGAGCCTTTAACAAACTTCAAAGCCTTCTTCAAAGCCTTCTTAGCCTTCTTCAAAGCCTTCTTAGCCCTCTTCAAAGCCTTCTTAGCCTTCTTCAAAGCCTTCTTCAAGCCAAGCCTTTATCCGCGCCAAGCCTTTTGTCAAAAACCAAGCCCTGGCCGAAGTGTCGCGATATCGCGACACTTTGAGCCCCGACCCAAAGCGGGCCCAAAGTGTCGCGATATCACGACACTTTGGGCCCCGACTTGGCCCAGTGTCGTTCGCACACTGGGCCCGACGCGGGCCAAAGGTCGCATATCTGACACTTTGGGCCCCGACACCAAGCGGGCCCAAAGTGTCGCGATATCGCGACACTTTGGGCCCCGACCCAAGGCCGGCCCAAAGTGTCGCGATATCGCGACACTTTGGGCCCCAAGCCAAAGCCGGCCCAAAGCGTCGCGATATCACGACACTTTGGG
The DNA here is from genome assembly GCA_028583015.1 of Wollemia nobilis. NCBI lineage: Eukaryota > Viridiplantae > Streptophyta > Pinopsida > Araucariales > Araucariaceae > Wollemia > Wollemia nobilis. The sequence goes on along the minus strand of JAQPPZ010003635.1, from coordinate 1,837,040 downwards.
CCCCGAGCCAAAGCCGGCCCAAAGTGTCGTGATATCGCGACACTTTGGGCCTCAAGCCAACACCTGGCCAAAGTCAAAAGCAGGCACGTCACCAATCAAAAGCATACATTCGACCATCCAAGGAACGACCGCCATGTGGCACCTCTACGTGTCCCTTCTCGAAGAGACCCCATGGCTCTGTAAACGGCGGACTTCACCAACTGAAGTAATGAGACGAGCACTCTCAACAACAAATCCAGCCTGAGGCCATACTTCATAACTGCTGACACGATTTTCTAGCGAGAATCTCTGTGCGAGCCATGCCTCATAAATCACCTGACAATGGTCAAATATCGATGGCGCCTGCGGACTTAGGGTTTGGCATTAATGTTCCAGAGGCAAAATTCCTCTATAAAAACTCCCTCCATGCAACGAAAAAAAGGACACTGCGAAGCATTTTGTTAACACAACGAAGTGCTGCTCATTTGGATATCCGACTGTATCAATCTAAGTTCACCTTCTTTACATCTAGAATCTCTCACAAATAGAGGTTGGTGGGTGATTCTTAGAAGAGTGAACCAGACTTTCACACCCGACAGTGGATCACTGCATCCCACTAATTCGACGACAACCCTGATTCTCCAGATTTTGGGCCCATCCCCAGTGGATTGGTGCCGAAGTTAAGCTTTTACGGGGTGGCCCGTTTGGGTATCCCTATATACGTTCCCTAGTTAATTTGACTTATGCTATTTCAAAAACACTTGTTGTAGTATATGCTATTTTTGAATACATGTTAAAACAGTTCATGTTTTTATAATGTATGTTGTCTTCGAATGTGTTAAATAACAGTTTACGTCTTATATTGGCGAATACATGTTGTTTCGAATGCCTGTTGTTCTCTGTTCTTTATAAAAGTAGCAGGTTACGTAGAGTTATTTAACTTATGCATTTAATCAAATGTTTGCATACATTATTCGTTGTTTCACAAAGACAAACGTTCCGACTTCTTACTGCAGGTGCTATTAACAGTTTACTATTTCTTTTGCAGCAAGAACAGCAGCAAGCAGGGACTCATCATCACAAGTGGCGACAACACTACAGCCCGCCCATTTTACGTGTGGGCATGCGGAAGGGGATCACTGTTCATCTGTTGTAACCGAGAACGTGTAACTGAAGAGAGATACTGTAATCGAGCGAAATTACATTAATAAAAAGGGTTGTGCTCTTGTTTTTAATTTAATTCTATCTGTGTTATTTTATGCCTCGATTTAGTTCTGTTTTATTTGCATCTCAGTGTTTTATTTCCGAAATCTCATGCTTTCACTAACACCCCCTATATTACATTATTTGGTATGAAGTTCTCTTGAATCACATAGATGATATCTGAATGTTTGAAACTTGATTTTCCCAAGTGCCTTTGTAAATATGTCTGCTAGTTGATCTTCTGTAGGAATGTACTTGAGGATGATATGCTTGTTCTAAAAATATTCCCTGATGAAATGACATTGAGCTTCAATATATTTTGTTCTTTCATGTATGATTGGATTCTTGATCAGATTCAACACACCTTGATTATCATAGAATATCATAGTAGGAGTTTGTTTGATTCCCATGTCAGATAGTATGTATTGTAGCCATAGAGCTTCACATGTTGTATCTCTTGCTACTCGATATTCTGCTTCAGTTGATGATTGTGCTATTGTATGCTACTTCTTGTTGTGCCAATATATGGGTCCTAATACAATATAGATTACATAACCTGAGGTGGATTTCCTATCATCAATAGATCCAACATAATTTGAATCTGAGTATCCCTATAGATAAACATATTTGACATCCTTCATATAAGTTAATCCATAGTCTATAGTCTTCTTGATATATTGTAGTATTCTTTTTGTAGCTTTCCAATGACTTTCCCTTGGTTCTTGCATGAATCGAGAAAGATAATTTACTGCAAATTCTAGGTCTGGTCGGTTGTTTGTTAGATATAGGAGACTTTTAATCAACTGATGATACATTTTTTCTTGAAACCAATGGTGTTTTATCATTTTTGGATAGTTGAATTTCTTGTTCCATTGGTGTATCTTTGGGCTTACATTCTGTCATTCTATATTTTTCAAGGAGATATTTTGCATACTTTGATTGAGTGATAACTATTTTGTCTTCTCCTTGATAAATATCTAGACCAAGGTAGTAGTTCATTAGACCTAGATTTGTCATTTCAAATACCTTTTCCAGATCCCTTTTGATGTCATTTATTAACTTTTTTGAACTTCCAGTAATCACTATGTCATCAACATATACTATGAGAATCAAGATATCATTTCCATTTTTCTTGGTATATAGACTAGGATCTGATGAACTTATTTTGAAATCAATATGTAATAGGTGATCATTGATATTTATATTCCATGCTCTAGGAGCTTGTTTCAATCCATAAAGAGATTTATTCAATTTGCATACCTTGCTTTCCTATCCTTGAATAACAAAGCCTTTAGGTTGTGTCATATAGACTTCTTCTAAGTCACCATTAAGGAATGCACTTTTCACGTCCATATGATGAAGTTTCCATCCCTAATGTGCTGCTAGTGTGTAGACTGTTCGAATAGTGGTCATTCGAGTTGTTGGTGCAAATGTTTCTTCATAATCAATTCCCTCTGTCTGAGTATATCCTTTGGCTACTAGTCGAGCTTTGTATTTGTCAAGTGTTCCATCTACTTTGTATTTGATTTTGTAAACCCACTTGCATCCTACTATTTTCTTTCCTGGAGGTAGATTTACTAGATTCCATATCTTATTCTTTTTGAGTGATGCATATTTAGATTCCATAGTTGCTTTCCAGTGTGAGTTTTCCAGTGCTTGAGAAGTTGATGTCGGTTCTACTGAGTTACTTAACATTTCCCTATTTATTCTGGTCATACTATGAGTTTGTGGTCCTATAGAAGTGAGATCTAAAATTCTTTCCAAATTTGATTCTCTGAGAGTATCTTTGAGCCATATTGGTTCTTTTCTAGGCAATACTGGTGATGCTTCTGTATCTCGTTCTTGAGATTCTAATTCTAACTCTATACTCATTGTATCTTCTTCAGATAGACCTATGAGGACTCCTATGTCACCACTAGATTCATCTGTGTTGATCTTGGCTTTCTCATCAAATATCACATCTCTACTAATGTAAACTTTCTTTGTAGATGGATCTAGAATTTTGTATCTTGTAGATTCATTGTCATAGCCAACAAATATCCCTATCATAGTCTTGTCATCTAGTTTAGTCCTCTTTTGTTTTGGAACATGCATGTAAGATTTGCATCCGAAGATATTTAGTTTTTCTATATTGGGATTTTGTCTTGACCATGCTTCTTCTGGTGTAATATGCTTGAGTACTCTTGTTGGTAGTCTATTTTGTATGTAGACTACTGTTTGTACTACTTCAACCCAGTATTTATGATCAAGTTGTGCTTCTTTTAACATACATCTTACCATTTCCATTATAGATCTATTTCTTCTTTCTACAATTCCATTTTTGAGGTGAGTATGTTGTAGTAAGTTGTCTCTTAATTCCATTTTCTTCAAGAAATGAGTCAAATTCCTTGGAAATAAATTCTCCTCCTCTATCTAAACAAAGTGCTTTTATGGTCTTCCTTGATTATTTTTCCACTTGAATTTTGAACTATTTGAAATGATTGAATGCTTCTAATTTGTACTTCATGAAGGATACCCACATTTTTCTAGTGTGATCATCAACAAATAACTAAAAGTATTTATGTCCCCCAACACTATCAACTTTCATTGGTCCACATAAATCTGTATATATTATTTCCAGAGGATGTTGAGCTCTGTGTTGATGAAGTTCGAAAGGAATTCTATGTTGTTTTCCTACTAGGCATTATGGACATACAGTAGCTTCTGGAGATAAGTTGGGTAGTCCTTCTACCATTTGATATCTGGATAATTCCTTCATTGATGTCTCACTGGTATGTCCTAGTCGTTTATGCCAAATTTCTGAAGCATTGATTGAAAGTGTTGAGTAAATGGTAGTGTCTAAGACAAATAGACCATTTTTGTATGATCTTGATGCTATCATTCTTCCCTGTCTAGAGATGTGACATTGTTTTCTACCAGTGAGAACCTTGAATTCAATAGTTAAATCTTGATCCATGAGTTGAGAAACAAAAATAAGATTAGTAGTTAATCTTGGAACATACAATACATTTTTTATCACACCTCTTCCATCCTTAAGATTTACTGGAATATTTCCTATTCCTTTTACTTCATATGTTTTGCTATCTACTATAACAACTGGTTTTTCATTTATCTTCTTCAGATATTTGAACCAATGTATGTTTCCTATCATATGCTTACTTGCACCTGAGTCTATATACCAATAATCCATGTTTGTTGTATCAATTTTTAGATTTTGTAGAATGCCTTATAACTCCCTAGTATGTTTTGGACAAGATATAAAGTGCTTTTGTAAATTTTAGTTCAATTTTGGTTGATTTTGTAAAGTTTTGTAAATACCAAAATCAATTTCTATTATCCTTATTGCTCCTATTGAACTAAGCACTTTTTCCAAATTTAAAGAGGTTTTAATGTTGGATATTTTGTCTCGATTTGAGAAGATTTGAGACAAGTAAATATTATAAATTTCCAACCTTTAAAATGCTTTAAATAAAACTCTTATAATGGCCCTTTGAAATTTGATTTTAATTTTTCTAATTTCCAATAAATCAATTTGATGTAGTAGACCTTATGACTCCCAAATTTGGAAAATTAGAAAAGATAATAATATTTGCAAAATATTAAATAGTTAAACCTAAGTAGAATTCCTTATATCTCCAAGGTTGTTTTGCAAATATTATTTTGATTTGGGTAAGTTATCTCCTATATAATTTTCTTTCATAATCTTAAAATTTATCCTTTATTTAAAGCCTTATATCTCCAATGTTAGAAAGCAAAATTAAATGAGATAATTAAAATTACCTTGGCCCTTTATCTTCACACTTGTATAACATTGATTTCAGCTAGGTGTAACAACATTAAAATGTGATGCTGGATATGGCAAGAGAAATTTGGACAAGTGTGGATCCTTTGAGAGATGATTGGTTGAGTGTTTCTTCGATGCTAGAGAGATGTTCACTACATATTTGAACTCCATTTCATGGAGCTTTAAATACTCCTTATTTCCTCTCTCACACACTGTGCTAAAAATAGTTTGACAACATTTTCCTCTCCAAAAACCTTGACTACGAAAAATGCTATTCTTCCTTCTCCTTTGTTTGTTATAGGTTTACATGGATTTTAATGGAGATAAAAAATTCTAAGTGTCACTTACATTACTCACGGGTGCTCCAACTTGTGTAGCATTTGCATCTTTTATGTAACACCCCTGCCAACCTTTAATAACGCTTTTTCTAGCTCTTGTAGCATTTGAAACTTGAGTAGGCACTTGTAAATTTTCTTCTAAGGTTTCTTGGATGTTGAACATTGTTGAGATATTGTTCCAAGTGGCACTCAAGGTTTTCTACATGGTGTCTATCATTGTAACATCTCCAAGGAGAATGTAACTCCTTCTTTGTGCCTCTTCCTTTGATTGCTACGTTCCTTGAAGCGAGATAAAATAATTTTCTCTCGCATTCAATCCTTGAGGTGGTATTGAAGCTCTGAATGACATGGAAGATGTTGCCTTTGGTGGATTTCCTTCACCAAGTTTCAAACCTTTACTTTAAGCATCTTTTATCCTTATTTTTGGTTCTCTTTTATGTGCAAATTGTAGCGTTGTTCATGCATGTTTGGACAAGGTAATAGTGACACATTTTATTGTAGTATGGTTCTTTCTTCTTATATGTAATAGTAGGATATTAATCTTCTATTGTGTGCTTGTGTTGTGCAAGTTCGTCCATCCAAGATACATGAGGAATGAGCCTTTTTATGGCTCCTTGTGTTGTGTATATGGAGTGTTTTTGTACGTCCTTCTTGGTTGGATTCTTATTGACCTTTGTACCTTTAATGGCACCTTCTATCAACTTTCTTTATGTAGATAATGTAGTGTAATGCCTTGTGAATAATACAGTTTATTTTGCACCATTTTTGCACTCCCTTTTTCAGATTTGTAGTCTAATTTTTTAGCAAATATTTGAATGCACAAATGAGGGTTTTTAGGATGTCCTTTTGAGTAGACTCCTTACCTTATTTTCTTGGATATTTGATGGTGAATCCAATATTTGTAAACACTATAAAATAGAAGCTTTATTTTAGTTGCACTAACCCTTAAGTGCTTCAGATTTGATACACACCAAGTCTCAAAATTTGAAGCTTATTTTTGGTTAGTTTTTCTTTGCTTTTACTAACCAATTTTGGTGGCTTCTATTGGCCACTAAGAGTTGTAGGTTTTTGTGCTTTAAGAGTATCTTTAGACACTTGATGCAAACTAGATTTTGTACCTTTTTTCAATGCACAAAACTAATTTCTTTTTAGAGTAATAATAGTGCAAATAATTCTAAAAAATTCTAATGTTTAATGCACTAATAAATTACACATTATAACTCTAATATACTCTCAAAAAAATGCACTTAATCAATTCACTGTAACTAATAAAGAATAATTTGAAATGAACCTTCAAGTATTCTATAAATTCACTACAATTAGTATTGTAGGATTCAATCTTCTTTTTTCTTTCCAAAGTAGATGACAGGTAGTTGATAGATAGTTGAGATTTGAAATCTAGTCAACTTATAATGTGAAAATAAACCTTAAAAAACTTTATTTTTGCACTTCTGAAGACTATAATCCAATTTTTCTTCTTGCAACTTTAATCCAAAATAAGGTGCTTTAACAAATCTATTTGCACCAAAGGTTGTGTACCTTTTTAAGAGTTTTGTAGCTCCTTTGTCACTTCTATAGAGGATGTGAATCTTGGTGTCTAAGATCACTAATTTGCTGCTTTGAGTAGGCTACCCTGAACAGTTCCTTCTATCTTCAAGTCTTATAAAATTCTAACTTCAAACAGGATCTTCTGTATCTTCTTTGAAACTTCTTGCCTCATTATTTTTCTTTGGAGGTTTGACACTCTCTGTCAAAACCTTCTTTTACATGAATTTGACACTCATTTCTATGTTTTTCATTTCCAAGGATTTGGTAGATCTCCTTCCGGTCTTCGACCTTATTCTTTTTGGGCTTGTTTTCAGATGGCGATAATTACCCCAAATATTTTGCTTTTCAAGATTTTTTTTGGTATCCTTATTCTTGCTAAGCTCTTCAAAAAATCTCAAAGCAATGGAATTTGCAAGTGGCAGGTCCAAAGGTGCATCTATTTTACAAAAATTGTAGAAATGAATTTTTATATTCCTATCTAGGAACGATCGTAGCTCTGATACCACTGATAGCATCATTGCATTACACTACAAGATAGATATCAAAGCAATAAAATATATTATTGAATGAATAGAAGTGCTACATTTGAGTATATATATATGGTCATTTATATAGGAAGATATATTCCTTGGCCAACACTCTACCTAGTTGTACAAGGGACACCTTGCACATTTACAACTTGCACATTGACACTTGTGAATTTATTACATTGCATGAAGTAACTAGAGAAATTCCCCCTAAAGTAATATAACATAGCCAAATGATGTAATATATTATAACAAGATTACTCATGAAGTGTCAAATATTTGGAGAACAACTTAAATAGCTAATATATTTAAAAGCAGAAGAGCTTTGTCAATCATTTGATCTTAGTAGATCAATTATTCATAGAGTGTCAAACATTTGGAGAACTTAAATGGTAAAACATTTAAAATTCCGACAAGCTTTGCCAATTATTCAATCTTAGAAAATTAATGGTTCACAAAGTGTTAAATATTTGAAGAACTTAAAAGGGGTAAACAAATTTAAAGTCCAACAAGCTTTGCCAACCCTCTGATTTTGGTAGAACAATAACTCATAAAGTGTTGAATATTTGGTAAAAAACTTAAAGGGATAAAATATTTAAAAGTCTGACAAGCTTTGCCAATTGTTCAATCTTAGCAAATCAATAGCTCATGGAGTGCTAAAATTTTTGAGAACTTAAAGGGGTAAAACATTTAAAATCCTGATAAGCTTTTCCAACCGTTTGGTCTTAGCAGACCAACAACTCATGGAGTGTTAAAGATATGTAGAATTTAAAGGGGTAAAATATTTATAAGTTTTACAAGCTTTATCAATTATCTAATTTGGACAAATAAATAGCTCAAGAGGGAAATAGATATTTAAGAGCAACCAATAAAATTAAAACCATAAGAAATTACCGAAAAACAATAAAATTTGTTAAAAAGTGAATATTATTGCCAAAAAATATAGAGGAGCCAAAAAACACATAAAATAGATGAAAAATGAAAATACAAAAAATAGACAAAAAAATATAGAGAAAAATCAAAAAGCACAAAAGAATATCATAACGTGCAAATTATTATGAAAAATGTAAAGAAAAGCAAAGAAACACTAAACATTATCAAAAAGCACAGATTATTACTTTAAAATGGAAAGAAGAGCCAAAAACACTAAAAATTGCCAAAAAGTGAAAAAATTACCAAAAAATACAAAGAATTATCAGGAGACAAAGAATTAATGGAAAACATAGAATGTCACCAAAGAGGAGAAATAAAAAAGTAAATAAGTAAATAAAATTTTAAAATTAAAAAAAATATCCAAGTTAAATATATATATATATATATATATATATATATATATATATATATATATATATATAGCACCTTACTTTGCCTCACAATTTTTTTGTGTAGGTTATCTAACACTACTTAAGATCTAAATATGGTAAATACATAACTTTTAATGACTGACTAGGTAGACACAAATGTGCAAAGAGGTGATATGCATTGAAGTTAATGTTAACCCACTTATGGCCAAAAAGGAGGAATCAAATGATCAAGCTTGAGCCATCTCAAATTTTACCTGAAGTGCGGTTGGGAGGTGATCCCAATGAGATTGCATCACTAATATTACATCCTTATAAGTATTTTACATTGCAAGTGATCGGTTATAGGTGCTCAAGGAGACCATGATAGAGGATAGATTGGCTAAAAGGTGAACCAAGAAAAGAAAACATGAAAAATTTATTAAGACACAAAAATTCATTAATGCTAGGTGATAAGCGTAGGAATGATGGATGTGGTGAGGTTAACATTGCTTAGATGGTGTTTGAATTTGATAAGTGGTAAAATTTGACAAAATTAATGTCCAACCCACTTAATAAGATTGGTTGATCAAGCATTGAACCATTTAACCAATCAAATTCAAGAGACCCTAAACTTCATGCAAGTTGTGGTTTAATGAGGCATGGTCAAAGTATGACCAAATTGATCCTAAGAAGCTCACATCATGAATAGGGAAAAAATGATATCTTAGAATTTATACACCTTATTTAAAAAATTTCACAAGAAAATATTATAAATAAGGTTGTGTAAAGATCCAAAATTGTATAAATATTGACCCATTAGATAGCCAGAGGGGTTGGGAAAACATCCATTAGATAGCCAATTAGACATAGCTTATTCCTTGTTTATTTGTTATTTTAGTTGGATGGGTTTTTCTGAACCAAGCCTCATGTTGTTCCTAATATTTATTCTTGTAATTCATTGAAGTGTGTAAATTCGAGGATGAATGTGTTTCATGTCATATCTTTCATAAAAAAAGGCTTTGAAATTATGTGTTCAATCTATGCATGATGGATTTGGTTGCAATCTATGCATGATTTTTTCCCTCTAAATATCACACCATTACAAAATTCAAGTTCTATGAATACTGGTCAGGTTAGGATTGGTTTTAAATCAAAATTGCCACTTTGCCAAATCAAAACTAAATTCAAGGTAGTATAGGATTGTTTTTTTTCTCTTACCCTTTAAACCTTTGACTTTTCTTTTGAACCTATTTAGATTAGGATTAGATTAGTTTTGGTTTTAAGCATTAAAATTGTTTTCTATTGTGTAGTTTAAAATTCCATATAGTTGCAAACTAATTGTGGGTGAAATTTTACATTCTTTCACCCACACATCCTTTTTTTATGCAAGATGATGCATATTTAAGAAATATGTTTTTGAAGCTAATTCTAGAAAGCAACTAATTTCAATCGGTGAAAAGAGAGTGTTGGTACATGGCATAGCCTTTTTACAATATTTTGTTGGAGGCTTTGATGTATGGAAGTGAACACAAGCTTATACTGAGAGGGGGGGTGAACAATATAAGACCACTTTTTACTTTTCTTTCCCAATCAATATTATGCAATGTATAGATAGCAATATCAACAGCAGTAATCAAAGCAATGCACAAATCACCACACACAATAGAGACACCAATTTTACGTGGTTCACCCAATGTGGGCTACTCCACGGAGAAAATATTTCACTAAAATTTTCTCAATCAATCTCTTGGGAATCCTTTCCCTATTACAATGTTTATGGACCTCTATCCAAAGGAGACACCAATCCCCTAATCAAGTTCATGGATCTCTATCCATAGGAGAACTCCTTTCTCCTTAGCTTTGACTGGTGATCTTCTAGAAGAACTACTGCCCCCACTACTCTTGGCTAATGGATCTCTATCCACTGAAGACTCCTGTCCTCACTACCCTGGCTAATGGATCTCTATCCACTGGAGACTATCATCCTCTATACTCTATCACCTTCAAAGCTCTATCTCAAATCTATACTAAACATAGTCCTTCGGTCTAGCACAAATCTTCTCAATCTCTATCCTCTGATCTAGCACAAACCTGTCCTCAAATCTGCACCAAACTCTATCCTCAATATCTATCCTCTGATCTGCACTAAACATAGTCCTTCGATCTAGCACAAATTTATCCTCAATATCTATCCTCAAGCCTTAACACAAATCTTGAATCAATCTCAAATCAACTCTGCTAGATCTACCCCAAACCTTAACTCAAGGTTTGAACAAATCAATCAATCAACTCTGCTCTCAAGTCTTCTCAAAGACTTATCTCAAATCTGCCTTGTAAGCTTCCACAAAATCTCACACTAATCTATCCACAAGTCCTCTCTAGAACTTGTCTCAAATCTGCTCAACAAGTCCTCACTAGAACTTGTCCAAATCTTCTCAATAAGTCCTCACTAGAACTTATCCAAATCTGCTCTCAATATGTATTGTAAGCTTCCATAAAATCTCACACAAATCTGTCCACAAGTCTTCTCAAAGACTTACCTCAAATATGCTCAACAAGTCCTCACTAGAACTTGTCCAATCTCATAGAAACATAAAGAGAATTGTTAGAGACTCAATATGCTTCACATTCATCACAATGCTCATTCACTTTCAATCACTCTTTTAGAAACATATAGAGAATTTTTAGAGACTCAATATGCTTCACATTCACCTCAATGCTCAATTACTTTCAATCACTCTTTTAGAAACATATAGAGAATTGTTAGAGACTCAATATGCTTCACATTCACAAAATCTCAATCACTTTCAATCTCTTTTATCATAGAAACATATAGAGAATTGTTAGAGACTCAATATGTTTCACACTCATCAACACTCAACCTCTTTCTCAAATCAATTTATAATATAGAACAATTTGTTTCATAGAACTTGAACTATCACTTCACACATCCACTTGACTAGGCTCAACCAACTCTACTCAACCAATCACTCAATGAAATAATCCTTGCTCACAAACCCTAGTCCAAGCATATGAACACTCACTCAAATATTTCCAACAATGCTTATCAACCAATCTCACATAACAATGATACTCATGTTCTTTTCAAACCCTAGTTCAAGTTCTTCACTCAACTTAATCACTTCAACAACAATGCTTATAAAACAAGGTTTTATCAACAACTCTCAATTCCAGAAAACCTTGAAGCATTAATTCAAAACACACTCAACAAGGAAAACCTTAATCAAATCCTTTTCACTCCAACTTAGCATTCACAACATTCAACAATCACTCACTAGGAAGAATATGCCCATACCTTTTGTTTGATGTAGAAGTGCCCTTGGAAAACCTGTCTAAATCACAATTTCCTTCTTTCCAATTTCAATGGTTAGATGATAAAATATCACTCCAACACTTTCTCAAAATATTCCTTAGACACAAAAATACTCAAATCTCAAATACACCTTATTGCTCCTACTTGTAATTAACATTCATCAAATCATGCACAAAAATAATTACTTGGATACACCTTATAATCTCCAACTTAAAATAATATCCAACACCACAAAAACCACAACCAATCTTTCTAAAACACCTTTATTTCCTTTTCAAACCCTAAAGCAAATAATACCAAAAATTTATTTTGCAATAACCTTATAACTCCCCAAAAACCTCATATACCAAATAAAATATGCAAAAATTAATTTTCAAAACCTCAACAACCTTCTCCAAAAATTCTGGCGCTCAAACTTTAATGCATACCTTATTATTCCCCAAAAAGGGTTTCGGTATGATTCGATCCACCGTCTCCCCAAGCACCAAGCACCTTAGCACTTTGGAGCCCACCACATGGGCTAGAGGCACCCACATGAAGGAAGTCAAACTTCCTTCCCTTTCAACCTTACTCCACCATATTTTCCAACAAAAACAAAATGATCCTCCATGGGGATTTGAACCTGCGCCTATTACTGCCCTAACACCTTATGCCACGTTGCCAACTATGCTACTAGTGGTTGGTGACCAAGGCTCCCTCCTTGGTGGATGAAATGATCTCGCCTCCTCTTAGCACCTTTTAAAAATTAAAAACTCTTTGTTGCACACACGATTCACATGAAATTCGCATAGCATAGGAAATTATTCGAAAGCATTGGGGGTTTTGGTAAGGTGGGTAATCCCCCTTTTATACACATGATAAATGTTCTTCCCACGTCGACGCTAGAAATTTGAATTTAAATTTTGAATTAATTTTAATAACCCTCCTTAGGGTTAGTTAAAAATTAATATAAATTAATCTTATAACTAATATCAAAATTAATTAATAATTAATTTAAATAACTTAAGTAAATTAAATTATAAATTAATTTATAATAAAAATTATATTAATTAATTTATAATTAATTTAAAACTTCCCTTTATAATATTATAAAAAATATTATAATATTATTCACTTGGGCTTTTTGCACTTTAGACCATATCTGACTTCCTGAAATCGGGTCTTGATCAACTAAAACTAGAGAACCTGAAACTAATGTTGCCCACTGAAACTACCACTGACTAGTGTTGAAATCTTGACATCAATGACCACTCACTCTTGACATCAATGACAACTTATCTACTCAAAATGTCCAACAATCTCCCCCTTTGTCATTGATGGCAACCCAAATCCTTTTTACCAAAACTTGACCTTTTTCTTGTTCTGCTCCCCCTGGGACATTGCTCCCCCTGACTCAATGCTCTCTCCTTAAACCAAATCTCTCCCCTTACTCAAATATCTCCCCCTTTGACATCAATGGCAAAGGGTCACCTTTGGGGCTCGGGGCTAAGAATGAGTCTCTTAGCTTAGCCCCTCCCCCACCTCCTCTTGAGGTGGTTAATTCTAGGGTGGGAGTATTTCTACTCCTAGAAAGCACTGGTCTTTACCTTTGTCCTCTTTCCTTCTCATATGATCCTTCTGATTCCTTTGACTATTCTTGTTCATGTCCATGTTCCTGTTTCTTTCCTTTTTGTTCATGTCCTTATTCCTGTTCCTATTCATGTCCATATCCATATTCTTTGTTCATGTTCATATCCATATTCCTATTCTTGTTCATGTTCCTGTTCATGTTCATGATTGGTTCTGGAATGTCTGCTCTACACCACTTTGTTGTATGTCCATCATTATTGCACTTATAACACTTAATGTTATTATTCCTTGGAGGTGCAAATATCTTGGGATTTCTCCTAGTGAAGCCATATCTGTTCCTGTTATGTACCTTGCAATTCATTGCCTTGTGACCAAACTGATTACATGAGTAGCAATACCCATGGAAAAGTTACCTATTTCTGAAGTTCCCATATTCTTGTCTTTCATGTGTCCTGCACTGTGAAGCCATGTGCCCAAATCTGTGACATGAGAAACATCTTCCATTGAAGTTTCCTTGTCTTGACCTCATTGGTCTCTTAGTCTCTCTTAACCTATTCTGATTGTTGTTCCATCTGTTTCTCCTTTGTGCATTGTTTCTTTCCTTGTTGAACTTTCTATTGTCCAACTCATCCTCAGAAGTCTCACTTTCTCTTACACTATCTTCTTTTGAATTCTTCTAAAGTTTCTTCTTCTTCAGAACTTGAGGTTGACTCTTCTTCTTGTTTCTTTTGAGCCTGTTCAAAACCAAGACCTATTTTTTTTGTTGACCTTCTTTGTACCTTGATCATCTTATCTACAATATTTGAACTCTTTCCAAACTTGTGTAGCTTATCCTTAGACTTTTCTAAATCTTCCCTTAGTAGAGCTACTTCTTGTTCTAACTTTTCACATTCTAAGACCTTTGCTTCTAACTTATCCTTGAACTTCTTTGTCTTAGCCATTGACTTGTTTAGATCCTCTATAAGCTTTCCTCTCTCTTCATCACATTCTTGAAACTGAATCTCAAGTTGGGAGTTTTGCTTTCTTACCTTCTTTAAAGTTTTAAGAGCATAAATAAGCTCTCCCTCAAGATCAACTCCTCCTTTTTCTGATTCTTCCTCTATTTGTTTGCCTTTGTCAACATCTTCATTTTATTTTGACTTGTCTTCTATAGGATCACCTTCTTCTTCTTCTAGTGCCATTAGAATATTCTCTTCTGGTCCTTCAAGTGCATCCTCATATTCATCATCACTGAAACTGAAACCATTCCTTGTACAACTATCTTCAAGATGTCCAAAATTACCACATCTAAAACACTTGAGAATTATTGGTGACCTTTTCTTAACTTCTTCTTTTTCTTCAATCAAAAATAGGACTTCATATTTATCATTACTTGAAGAACTATTATCACTATCACTTGAGTACTTACTTGCCTTGTCTGCATAGTAGCTCCTCTTTTGTCTTTGAAAGAACTTCTTTCCTTGTCTGCCTTGTCCATCCTTGCCTTTCTTTTGGTACCTATATTTTTTTGATTCCCTATTCTTATGATCCTATTTTTCTTCATCATTATTATTTTTAGCTTCTTGAAAATCAGTTGCATAGTGACCATACTTTCCACAATTGAAACATCTAACAAATTTTGCATCTTTGAATCTTCTTGAATCCTTATTCCTTCTACCATAATTAGCTTCTTCATCATTGGATGACTCATTGCTTGATTCTGACTTCTTACCCTTTGTCTTCTTAATTGCTTTGAAGGCTGCTTCCTTCTAGATATTAGGTTCCTCTTTTGTTCTCAACTCAAATGCTGTAAGAATACCAAGTAACATATCTCTTGTCAAAGAATCACCATCCTTTGCTTCTTCTATAGCTGAAATATTTTCACTAAATCTTTTTGGAAGAGATCTTAAGATCTTATCACAAACATCTGATTCTTCAACATTAAGTCCAAGTCCTTGCATAGCATTAACAACCTCATCTACCCGAAGTAGATAAGTACTAATGTTTTCCTCATCCTTCATTCTTAATTCTTCAAATTGTCCTTTGAGATTTCGTATCTTTGCCTTTTTGACACTTTTATCTCCTTCATATATGCTTTGCAACTTATCCCAAATTCCTTTTGCATCTTTACAATGCATAACTTTTATTGATTCTGTTCTATGCAAACCTCTCAAAATTGCATTCATTGCTTTTGAATTGTAATGTTGTAGAAGCTTACCTTCCTTATCTGTAGGTGGATCAACTGGTGGTATGTATCCATTTTCAACTGCTTCCCAAATTTCATTGCCAAGTGCCATCAGGTGAACCTTCATTCTCATACTCCAAAATATATAATCACTTCCATAAAATATTGGTGTTGAATTATCTGAGGACACATTCTTAGAATCCATTGTGTTCTTGAAAGCTTTTCCTTCAAGCTGTTAAACTCTTTCGAAGGAACCCGCTCTGATACCAATTGAAGAACACAAGCTTATACTGAGAGGGGGGTGAACAGTATAAGACCACTTTTTACTTTTCTTTCCCAATAAATATTATGCAATGTATAGATAGCAATATCAATAATAGTAATCAAAGCAATGCATAAATCACCACACATAATAGAGACACCAATTTTATGTGGTTCACCCAATGTGGGCTACTCCATGGAGAAAATATTTCACTAAAATTTTCTCAATCAATCTCTTGGGAATCCTTTCCCTATTACAATGTTTATGGACCTCTATCCAAAGGAGACACCAATCCCCTAATCAAGTTCATGGATCTCTATCCATAGGAGAACTCCTTTCTCCTTAGCTCTGATTGGTGATCTTCTAGAAGAACTATTGCCCCCACTACTCTGGCTAATGGATCTCTATCCACTGAAGACTCCTATCCTCACTACCTTGGCTAATGGATCTCTATCCACTGGAGACTATCATCCTCTATACTCTATCACCTTCAAATATCTATCTCAAATCTATACTAAACATAGTCCTTCGGTCTAGCATAAATCTTCTCAATCTCTATCTCTGGTCTAGCACAAACCTATCCTCAAATCTACACCAAAATCTATCCTCAATATTTGTCCTTTGATCTACACTAAACATAGTCCTTCGATCTAGCACAAATCTATCCTCAATATCTATCCTCAAGCCTTAACACAAAGCTTGAATCAATCTCAAATCAACTCTTCTAGATCTACCCCAAACCTTAACTCAAGGTTTGAACAAATCAATCAATCAACTCTGCTCACAAGTCTTCTCAAAGACTTATCTCAAATCTACCTTGTAAGCTTCCATAAAATCTCACACTAATCTATCCACAAGTCCTCTCTAGAACTTGTCCAAATCTTCTCAACAAGTCCTCACTAGAACTTGTCCAAATCTTCTCAATAAGTCCTCACTAGAACTTATCCAAATCTACTCTCAATCTGTATTGTAAGCTTCCAAAAAGCTCACACAAATCTGTCCACAAGTCTTCTCAAAGACTTACCTCAAATATGCTCAACAAGTCCACACTAGAACTTGTCCAATCTCATAGAAACATAAAGAGAATTGTTAGAGACTCAATATGCTTCACATTCATCACAATGCTCAATCACTTTCAATCACTCTTTTAGAAACATATAGAGAATTGTTTAGAGACTCAATATGCTTCACATTCACCTCAATGCTCAATCACTTTCAATCACTCTTTTAGAAACATATAGAGAATTGTTAGAGACTCAATATGCTTCACATTCACAAACTCTCAATCACTTTCAATCTCTCTTTTATCATATAAATATATAGAGAATTGTTAGAGACTCAATATGTTTCACACTCATCAACACTCAACCTCTTTCTCAAATCAATTTAGAATATAGAACAATTTGTTTCATAGAACTTGAATTATCACTTCACACATCCACTTGACTAGGCTCAACCAACTCTACTCAACCAATCACTCAATGAAATAATCCTTGCTCACAAACCCTAGTCCAAGCATATGAACACTCACTCAAATATTTCCAACAATGCTTATCAACCAATCTCACATAACAATGATACTCATGTTCTTTTCAAACCCTAGTTCAAGTTCTTCACTCACTTCAACAACAATGCTTATAAAACAAGGTTTTATCAACAACTCTTTATTCCAGAAAACCTTGAAGCATTAATTCAAAACACACTCAACAAGGAAAACCTTAACCAAATCCTTTTCACTCCAACTTAGCATTCACAACATTCAACAATCACTCACTAGGAAGAATATGCCCATACCTTTTGTTTGATGTAGAAGTGCCCTTGGAAAACCTGTCTAAATCACAATTTCCTTCTTTCCAATTTCAATGGTTAGATGATAAAATATCACTCCAACACTTTCTCAAAATATTCCTTAGACACAAAAATACTCAAATCTCAAATACACCTTATTGCTCCTACTTGTAATTAACATTCATCAAATCATGCACAAAAATAATTACTTGGATACACCTTATAATCTCCAACTTAAAATAATATCCAACACCACAAAAATCACAACCAATATTTCTAAAAACACCTTTATTTCCTTTTCAAACCCTAAAGCAAATAATACCAAAAATTTATTTTGCAATAACCTTATAGCTCCCCAAAAACCTCATATACCAAATAATAATATGCAAAAATTAATTTTTAATATCTCAACAACCTTCTCCAAAAATTTTGGTGCTCAAACTTTAATGCATACCTTATTATTCCCCAAAAAGGGTTTCGATATGATTCGATCCATCGTCTCCCCAAGCGCCAAGCACCTTAGCGCTTTGGAGCCCACCGCGTGGGCTAGAGGCACCCACGTGAAGGAAGTCAACCTTCCTTCCCTTTCAACCTTACTCCACCATGTTTTCCAGCAAAAACAAAATGATCCTCCATGGGGGATTTGAACCTGCGCTTGTCATTGCCCTAATGCCTTGCCACTGTCGTGGTTTGCCAACTATGCTACCAATGGTTGGTGACCAAGGCTCCCTCCTTGGTGGATGAAATGATCTCACCTCCTCTTAGCACTTTTTAAAAATTAAAAACTCTTTGTTGCACACACGATTCGCATGAAATTCGCATAGCATAGGATATTATTCGAAAGCATTGGGGGATTTTGGTAAGGTGGGTAATCCCCCTTTTATACACATGATAAATGTTCTTCCCACGTCGGCGCTAGAAATTCGAATTCGAATTTTGAATTAATTTTAATAACCCTCCTTAGGGTTAGTTAAAAATTAATATAAATTAATCTTATAACTAATATCAAAATTAATTAATAATTAATTTAAATAACTTTAAGTAAATTAAATTATAAATTAATTTATAATAAAAATTATATTAATTAATTTAAAACTTCCCTTTATAATATTATTCACTTGGGCTTTTTGCACTTTAGACCACATCCGACTTCCTGAAACCGGGTCTTGATCAACTAAAACTGGAGAACCTAAAACCGATGCTGCCCACTGAAACTGCCACTGACTGGTGCTGAAATCTTGACATCAATGACCACTCACTCTTGACATCAATGACAACTTATCTACTCAAAATGTCCAACAGGAAGATGATCCACTAGATATTGGTGATAAGGGTAACGTGGTTCACCCTTATCTATCTCGGTGCTTGAAGGATTGAACGTTACATAAGAATCATTGAGTGTCAGATGCTCAATGAAATAATGAGTCATTGTAAATCTCTAAAAAATTTCCAAAGCCTTGATAAGTAACAAAGGAATGATAGATGTGGTGAGGTTAACATTGCTTAGATGGTGTCTGAATGTGAAAAGTGGTAAAATTCAATAAAATTAATACCCAATTCACTTACTATGATTGGTTTATCAAGCATTGAACCACTTAACCAATCAAATTCAAGATATCATAAACTTCATGCAAGTTGTGGTTTAATGAGGCATGGCCAAAGTATGACCAAAATGATCCTAAGAAGCTCACATCATGAATAGGAGGGAAAATGAAATCTTATATTTGATAAACCCTATTTAAAAAATTTAACAATAAAACATTATAAATAAGGTTATACAGAGACCCAAAAATGTATAAATATTGACCCATTAGATAGCCAGAGGGGTTGGGAAAACATCCATTAGATATCCAATTATACATAGCTTATTCCTTGTTTATTTTTTGTTTTAGTTGGATGGGTTTTTCTGAACCAAGCCTCATGTTTTTCCTAAGCTTTGTTCTTGTAATTCATTGAAGTGTGTAAATTCGAGGATGTATTGTGTTTCATGTCATATCTTTCATAATAGAAGGCTTTTAAATTATGTGTTCAATATATGCATGATGGTGGTGTTTGCAATCTATGCATGATGTTTTCCCTCTAAAGATCACATCGTTCCAAACCTCAGATTCTATGAATACTGGTTGGGTTGGGATTTGTTTTAAATTAAAGTTATCACTTTGCCAAATTAAAACTGAATTCAGGGTAGTATAGGCTTGTTTTTTTCTCTTGCCCTTTAAAAATTTGACTTTTCTTTTGAACCTATTTAAATTAGGAGTATATTCATTCTAGTTTAAAGCATTAAAATTCATTTTTTGTTGTGCAGATTAAATTTCCATATAGTTGCAAAATAATTTTGGGTGAAATTTTACATGCATTCACCCACGCGTATTTTTTTAAGCAAGATGATGCATATCCAAGAAACACAATTTTGGAGCCAAGCCTAGCAAACAACGGATGTCGATCGATGAAAAGATAGTGCTGGTATATGGTATAGCCTTTTTGTAAAAAAAAATTGAAGACTTTTAATGGATGGAAGATGATCCATTGGAGGCTGGTGACAAGGGTACCATGGTTCACCCTTATCTATCTTGGTTCTTGAAGGATTGAACTTTCAATAAGGATCATTGAGTGTCACATGCTTGATGAAAGAATGAGTCATTGCAAACCTCTAAGAAATTACCAAAGTCTTTATAATAAAGAGATGTAAAATTCAGCTAAGTACTAGCTTGGGCTGAGTTTTGGATCATTGGAAAAGTGTTGGAAGCCTAGTGGAGTTTTGGATCACTATCGAATATTTGATGGATTCTATAAGTCCATAATAGAAGTGTCTAGTAGGGAAATGGGTCACTAATAGACTCTGAATGAGTCTTGAAAGCCCACCATAAAGATAAGTACAAAATAACTAAGTGTCATTATTTTTAGAAGGATGAGATACTGACAGACTCCCAAAGGAACCCCAAAAGTCCACCAATACCAAAGGTTCATCATGAATTTCAAAAACCCGCATATAAGGATTAGAAGTTTCATGGGAAGAACTTTGGATCACAAGAAAAAATTTGGATTACGGATAAAACTTTGGGTCACGTGAAAAAATTTGGGTTGTAGGTTTTTATGGAGCAAGCTCCAAAAATTTATTGATACTAAGATCCCCACCCATCACCAATAAGTAAGGGTAATTGATTCAACCATGTGTATGTACAAAATTTGGTTGATAAAATGAAGCCCAACACTTGTCCAATAGGTAATAGATGAAAATTCAGCCCATGGGAGCATTCAAAATCAAAATTTATCTTACATAGATTGATGATCCTCTACTTACAGGTTCATACTAGCAAATATCAAGACCTAATGATATTTACAAATGAGATAAATGCATCAAGGACTCGGATAGGTCCAACAAAGACTATAACTACCTAACATCAACCTCCAATCGCAAAGCACAAGATGATAGAGGGGATATATAGCCTACCCACGTTGCTGAAATAGTTATTTTCCCTAATTTGGTATCATTATTGTTTGCAATAGAATTCATTGTAAGAGCTAATAATATTAGAATGCAAGACATTCAAAGCATCGATTCTTAGGCTTTTACAATCTATATGTAAGCTAGAATTTTGTACATTAATACAAAGGAGTTGTTGTTTAACCTCTAGTTCAATTTAGTTGTGGAATTTGGATGTATATGTGATTGTTTATTTCTAATTTTAGCCTATTAAGTGTTAATGACATTAATTATGCTTTTTGTATTCTCACTCATGACACATTCGCTTATTCTAGAATTCGTAGTCTGATAAAATACATCTAAGTATAAGTGATACATTCTTTAGTTGGTGAGAAACAATCTGGTTTGTTAGGCACCTTGCTTTGTATTATGGTTTGGTCTCTTGAATGTATTTTGATGTGGCCTAATCCATGCCACCATAAGTTCTAGCTTCAGCTATATTTAATTCCTTTCAACACCCTTTTCTCAGATATTTAGGAGGTATCTAGTTAGGGCTTTCCAGGGAGCCATCCTTCTTCAAATATTGAACTAAAAGCTTTTTGGCCATCAACCCATTCAAATTTTATCGAGGTCTATGGGTGCAAAAGCCTTTCCATAAGGTATATTTTACTACCAATAGTTTTTGACATGCCCGGTGGGACCCAAAGTTCCCACCATTTTTATTAAATAGAGCCTAGTGATACTCTATGTGGTAATATATATTATGTTCACTTGGTGACTCTACTAGGGACTGTAATCTAGATCTATGCTGAAGAAATTTTTTTCTAAGAAGTATCATCCCACTATGCTACCAATAGTTTTTGGCACGCTCGATGAGACTCAGTCTTGCTATTTGGTTAAACTAGAGTTTGGTGATGCCTTGGTTTACCTGGATCCTTTTTTCTAAAATAACCTGGTGACTCTATTGTCAATCTGTATTAATGACTTGTTTTCTTTGATATCATTTTAAATATTACTTTCTAGGAGTCAAGGTTTTATGAGTAGTCTTGACCTCATTAGAGGAGAAATTATGCTCATCTAGCGACTTCAAACTGAAGGAAGAGCCCAAAAGTCTTGAATTAGTATTAGAAGGGGACTCATGGCTCAGTAATATTGTCCTCTATGGAATTATGTAGGTCCTATCAATATCTTTGACTAACATAAAATGCCCAAGGTAACTCTGAAGACCTTGCCAATTTTTGATGGCACAAAGAAAACTACATTTGAGAATTGACAAGATGTGGCTTCCCTAGTTGTTCTTCATAATATTGCAATAGAGAATGTGATGGTTAGGTTGCTCATTCTTTATCTCAAAAGGGAGGGTATTTTTATGGTATATATATCTTGAAAATGGAAGTATATGCATATGGGTAGATTTGGTTGAAGCCCATGTTGACATGTTTGATGGCTCTAGATATCCCTTCTCATTGTTGGTACAGTTCTTGTTTATCAAGAAATCCCCTCATGAAAGTATCTTGGACTTTGATTTTCAATTCAAAAGGACTTGGAGAATTTCCTCTGAATACCAGCCATCACCTACCCAAGCATATGTGTACTATGTTAGGGATTTCCACCCTGATATCAACATCCTTATTCAATAGTCTAGAGAAAAGAGGTTTCGACAAAGCCTTGCACACTAAAAATATACTAATCCAAGTAAGAAAAATGTTAGGATCCCATCCTAACCCTTAATGTAATAACTTCCATGATGTAATAATTCCTAAATAATGTGGGTAGTACCCATGATTAATATTTTGTAATGTTCTATTTTTTAGCTTATGTAGTGCCTATGAAAAATTGCACCCTTTTTATGTAACAAATGGTAGATAGGTTATGTAAGGTGGCCTTGTGCATGTAATTCAAGTGGCATTGTGCATGTAATTCGAGTGGCACTATTTTTGTAATCCAAATGGCATTTTGAATGTAAGCCAACCATGGAAGGGAACTCTTTAAATACCCGAGAAGGCACCAATGTATTCATATTTTTGCAAATTAATGAAGTGTTGAAGGAGGTTGCCCCCTCGAAGAGGCCTGTGATTCTATCTTATTGTGAGATTGTTCCTTTATGCAAATTTCTATTATAATGTGTATTTTGTTTTGAATATTAATATGATATTTATGTGAGTTTATTTCCAAACAATTGTGTGAGAGTGTGTTTATTTGAGTTTATTTTATAGTAGGATCCTAACAAGTGGTATCAGAGCACTTTCCAAGGCCACGTTTTTCTGCAACAGTAACGATTCTTTCCTATTAGGTATAATCCCCTATTATTTTCGTGTAATTTTTTTTTACTATTATCAAAAAAAAAAAGACAAAGACTAGTAAAAAAATAGTCTTTTTAGTTGAGTAGGTAGAAACCCTATGCCGGGGGTTTTAAAATATTGCAAAGGATCTGTCATTATTGGCTAAGCTAGATAGCCCATACAACATCTAGTGAAGTGAGGGGCGATCAAGCTCCAATACCCAGGCCTCAGACAGAACTCGTGCATGAACTTGAGCTCCCACGCATCTTCGAGTGTATCGGGAGACCATTCTAGGGTTAACAAAATTTTATCTAGTAGGAAGCTTATCGGCCTTGTATCATCCATAGTCCATGGGACACAACATCCCAGACGATTACCCTATCATACTATTAGAGAGGCAGATAGTGTGCTCAAGGGTATGTGTGGAATCCTCCTTAGGTAGTGGCCTGAAATATTGTTCTGAGCACTATTTTTCGTCACTACTGTATAACAGAGGTCCTATGGGTGTTACATACTCCTTTACCTAGAATACCCTGGTTTTTTTAAAACTTCAACCTGCACCAAAATCACAAACCAAAACTCCATGTTTGTAAACCTGCATTCCAAATTCCTAAAAGTGAGCATATGAGAAAGGAATCCTCTACCAAAAAAATAGCATGAATTCGGGATAGAATATGAGGGTGACAGTTAAGTTGACAGTTTGGAGAATAACATTCAAATTTACAATGGCAGTAATAGTCAGGTCAGTCAGGTCAAAAAATATAGTTTTCAGTGTCAGAATAGAACTGTCATAACAGTAACCTATATAATACAGAGAATCTTTAGACTAGTGAGGTAAGCAGTGTCAGAGAGACTGTCAGGACTGAGCAAAAAATTGAGCGAGTGACCAGAGACCAATTATAGATAGTCCTCTAGTACCCAAATTTTGCACTGTAGCTCAAAATCTAAAACTGTAAACACCGTTAGACTCAAAAAAATAGGATTAAAAAAATTCTAGGGTGCCAAAAAGTAGTGTTGTGGGATATAGCTCATTGTGACCACCTCTTCGAGCTGATCATTTTGATATATAGCACCCAAGCACTTTTTTGGACACTTACTAAAAATAGTAAGTCTTGAAACCCAATTCTAATTTTAGTAACTGGTCACAAAAGGTTCCAAAATGGCCCAGGGTACCTGTGGACATCAAAAAGAGCTAGAACAGATGGACTTCTTAACAAAATCCATTGAGAATTTGAACTTGGAAATTTTATCCATAAGGGAAGAGGTCCAAGGTCTTCGTCTAGATCATGAGGCCACTAGCGCTCGCTTAGAAGAAACACTGATAGAAGTGGGTAGCAAGTTACATAAGGGACCACTCAAAACAAAACACCAGGTTGAAACCTCTACAAGGAATGACCATGACCCATCCTTTAAAATTCTAAAATTGGACTTCCCTCGATTTAATGGGAAGGATGTTGATGGGTGGGTGGTTATGTAGGGTTGATCAATTCTTTAGAATTCATAATGTTCCCATATATCATTGAGTTCAGATGGCTTCCTTCAATTTGGAATATGAGGCTTTACACTGGTTCTAGTGGTTATGTAATTCCAACCCAAATCTCTCTTGGGAGGACTTTGAGTCCAAACTACTGACCTCGATTTGGACCTAGTGAGTATGAGGACTTCATAGGGGCCTTGACCAAACTACAACAAACATCCTCAGTCTGTGACTACCAAACTCAATTTGAAAAATTGGCCAATAAGATAAGAGGATTTTGGCAATTTTGGGTACCTTGAGTACATTGCCTTTGCTCAAGTATAGTTGTTGTCATTGATGTCAAAGGAGCTCTTGGTAGTTGTTGTCTTTGATGTCAAGGAGTTCTTGAAGCAATTTGATTTGTTGTCTAAGTATGTGTTTTGATGAAGGTTTCAGGTGGTCAGTAAGTCTCCAAGAAAATCAAAGTAGCCCAGTTGCAAAAGATCAAGAAAAATATAAGTTAGAAAAAGTTTGCAGGCGGCTGGAAAAACTGTCGCGATTTCGCGACATGTTTTAGGAGAGAGAAAGTGCTGGCAAAATCGTCACGATTTCGCGACATGTTGGAAGGCAGAGGCAAAGCTGGTAAAACTGTCACGATTTCGCGACATGTTTGAGGAGAGAGAAAGTTTAGGCAAAACTATCACGATTTCATGACAAGTTGAGTTGGCAGTGTTGAGTTGCAGGAAGTGTCACGATTTCGTGACAAGTTTCAATGAAGTTGTACGGATGTAGAAAGTGTCACGATTTCATGACAGGTTGAGTTGGCAGCTTGCAGTTGGCGAAAGCGTCACGATTTCGTGACATGTTATGGCTCGATTTGCGAATAGTTCTGGCAAAGAGCTTAAGGCAAAGCGTCACGATTTCGTGACATGTTCCGATTTGAGCGGTTGAGAAAAGAGCTTAAGGCAAAGAAAGCGTCATGATTTCGTGACATGTTCCATTTTGCTAGTGCAAACCGAGAAAAGGTTGAAGAAGCAAGAAGTGTCACGATTTCGTGACAAAGTTGTAGATGACGTCAACAAGAGGCAAAGGTGTCACGATTTCATGACAGAAGCTGAGAAGAAGGCTTTGGAGTCTAAAGCGTCATGATTTCATGACAGAGTTGTTGATGACGTCAGCAAAAGTAGATGTGTCACGATTTCATGACAAGAGCAGAGAAGAAGGCCTTGTAGACTAAAGCGTCATGATTTCATGACAAGAATAATGATGACGTCAGCAAAGTCAGGTAGTGTCACGATTTCGTGACAACAAACCAAAGAAGGCGCACAATAGGCAGTAGTGTCACGATTTCATGACAGCAAGTAATACAAGGTGTATGGCAGACAAAGGCATAGCGATATCATGACATGTTTGAGTTTCACGCTAGAAAAGCTACAGAACAGTAGAGGCGGTTGAAGCCGATAGAGTTAACCTTTGTCGATGAAGTGTAAGGTTGTGCAGCCGACGATTGTTTTAAGGATATACAACCGACTAAGATCAAGAATTTAATCATGAATTATTGCTATAAAAGGAGGACTATTTTTGAGTTTCAAGTATCGAATGTGTGTGTTGAGTTTGCGCAAGTGAAGTCTGCTGTGCGCAAAGAGCAGTCGTATCGAATCGATCGAAGTGTGCGTTTGAAGTGCGACTTTCGTAGAAGCAGAGTGTGGGAAGAAGTTCGATCGAGGAGAAGCAGACTGTGCGAAGAGGGTGCTGTTGTGGTTGCACATAGGCGCATAAGTTGTTGTGCGATCGAATGCTGCAGTGTTTGCGAAGACTGTGTAAAGGTTGGAATTTGATCAAGGGCAGCTGTGATTGCGACTGTGTTCACGCAGTCTGTGTAAAGAAAGCAAAGTGCACGAAGTAGATGCTGCTGTAATTGCGAATAGTTGTGAAGGACGAACTGTGATCAAGTGCTGCTGTGTTTGTACAGTCTATGCAAAAGTCGTTCACGACCAAGTGCAGTTGTGACAAAGCAGAGAGAACAGTTGGACAGTATTAAGCAAGCTGTGTTGAAAGTTTGTGAACCATTTTTGAACCAGTTTTGAGGATCAGATTGAGGACAGAGATTGATGCAATTTGAGGACAGACTTGTACCAGACCGAAGGACTGTGTTTGGTGCAGACCAGAGGAAAATATAGAGGACATATGTGCTAGGCCGAAGGACTGTGTTTAGTGCATACTCGAGGACTAGCTTTGCGGTGACAGAGTTGAGGACAGAGATCTCCAGCCAGAGCAGGGAAGACAGGTGTCTTCTATGGATAGAGTTCCACTTGCTAAGGGCAGAGGAGGTAGAGGTCTTCTAGAGGATCACCAGCCAAAGCAGAATTAGGGGAAGGTGTCTCCTTTGAGCCGAGGCTCATAAACATTGTAATCGGGAAGGATTCCCGAGAGGACTTTGATATAACTTTTAGAAGAAAAGTTTTTATCCGTGGAGTAGCCCACCTTGGGTGAACCACGTAAATTGTTGTGTCACTTTGTGGATTATTTTGTGTATTGTTTTTACTACTGTTATTACTGTTGTCTTTATTCTGCATATTATTGATTTGAAAGCTGCTTTGAAAGAAAAAGTTAAAAGTAGTCTTATACTGTTCACCCCCCCTCTCAGTATAAGCTTGTGTTCTTCAATTGGTATCAGAGCCAGTGCCTTCGAAAAGTTTAACAGCTTGAAGGAAAAGTTTGCAAAGAACACAATGGACTACTCAAGTGGCAATGCAGCACCTATTCTTGATGGATCAGATTTTGGCCTGTGGAGTGCAAGAATGAAAGTCTATCTAATGGCTCTTGGTAATGAGGTATGGGAAGTTATTGAAGATGGGTACACCATTCCTGCAAATGGTCCTTACACTAAAGAAGACAGGCTTCTACATCACAGCAACTCAAAAGCCATGAATGCAATCCTGAAGGGTTTACAAAAGGCAGATCTCACCAAAGTTATTCACTGCAAGACAACTAGTGAAATGTGGAAACAATTGCAGGTTGTTCATACAGGTGATGCAAATGTTCGAAAGGCCAAGTTGAGACATTTTAAAGGTATGTTTGAACAACTCAAGATGAATGATGATGAAAATATTAGTGACTACATGCTCCGGATGGATGAAGTTGTTAATTCTATGAAAGACTTAGGTCTTGAACTTGCTGAAAATGATGTGTGTGATAAGATTTTAAGATCCCTTCCTAATAGATTTAGTGAAAATATTTCTGCTATTGAGGAAGCTAAAGATTTAGATAAATTGAAAAAGGATGAGCTCCATAGTATTCTTGCAGCATTTGAGTTGAGAACTCAAGTGAAAGTTGATGTAAAGAAAGAGGCAGACTTTCAAAGCTACCAAGAAATCAAAGGGCAAACAGATTCAAGAAAGTGATGAGTCTTCTAGTGAGGAAGAGGCATATTACAGACAAGAAAGGCAAGTTTTCCAGAAAGCACAAAAGCAAGAAAAATATAAGATGTTTCAATTGTGGGAAATTTGGTCATTATGCTACTGACTGTACTATTTCCAAAAATGAAAGTGATGAAGATATACAGGATGTTAAGAGCAAGGATTCTAAAAAGTACAGGTATTACAAAAAGAGCAAAGATGAGTACAACAATCACAAGAAAAGCAAATATGAGTACAACAATCATGGAAAGAGGCATTCTCACAAGAATAAGAAGAGCTTCTACTTAGACAAAGCAAGTAAGTGTTCTAGCAAGTGATAGTGAAAGTTCTTCTAGTGATGATGAAAATGAGATGTTGTTCATTTCAGAAAAAGAGGAAGAACCGAAACATAAATTCATTATCATGAAATGTTTTAGATGTGGAAATTTTGGGCACCTTGAGGATGATTGCAAAAATAATGATTTGGCTGCTAGTATGTATGAGGATGCTTCAGAAAACTACAATGAAGATGCATGTATGGTTTTTGAAAAAGGTAGCACCTCTAGTGATAAGAAATCTGAAAAAGGCCGTGATAATTCAAAGTGCCATCAAATAGAGGATCTTGAATGTGAACTCAATAATGCTCTTAGTGTTTTGAAAAAGGAAAGAAAGAAGAATGATAGACTCAAGATTAAATTAGATGAATGTTGTATGGAGAGAGATGAACTTATAGAAAATCTTGAAGTCTCTATGGCTAAGTCACAAGAACTCAAGAATGAGTTGGATTCTAAAATTCTGGAGTATAGTGAGTTAGAACAGGAAATGGCTTCTTTGAAAGAAGAAAATAAAGAGTACAAGGATAAGCTCTATAGATTTCAGGATAGCTCCAAGAAGGTTAAATTTCTCATCAAAGGACAAAGAAAACCAACAGATAAAACAGGTCTCGATTTTGTTGAGCCGCACAAGAAACAGGTTGGGGAATCTAGCAAGAGATTTCAAAAGGAAGAGAGTTCTGATGTAGAAAGTACTTCAGTTCATGAATCCGTAAGTGATAGATACGCAAAAATAGAAAACGATATTCAGATTGAGAAGAAGAAGATTTCGGGACCCAAGAAGTCGAATAAAAGAAAATTTCACGGCACATGTTTTGCATGTCACAGATTTGGTCACATGGCTGTACATTGCATGACTCAAGTGAAGAAAGTAAATGACAGTTTCAGGAGACGTAATTTCTTTCAAGGGTATTGCTACTCTTGTCAACAATTCGGGCACAAGGCAATTTTTTGCAAGGCAAATAACAGGAACTGGGTTAGTCAGAACAGGCGGATTCAAAGAACAGCCATGCCTGAAAGAAATAATATTGTTACTTGCTATAAGTGCAACAATGAAGGTCACCTAGCTAGACAGTGTAGAGCTGATCTTTCGAGATACAGGAACAGAAATAGCAGTATGAACAAGTCCAAGGATCAAAGCATGGATAAGAACAGGAATGACAACAGAAACAAGAAAAGTGATATGAACAGGTTCAAGGATCAAGGTATGGAGAAAAATAGGAATGATGAAAGGAACAGGAACAACAGTATGAACAGGTCCGAGGATCAAAACAGTAACAAGAACAACAATGTGGAAAAAGAATTCAAGAGAAGGCCCGACAAAGAAATAGTAGACATTAATGATGATGAGTGTCTAATGGGAGTTTCACTCCCAACCCTATTTTAAATCACCTTAATAGAAGGTGGGGGAGGGACTAAGCTAAGAGACTCATTCTTAGTCCCAAACCCCAAAGGTGACCCTTTGCCATTGATGACAAAGGGGGAGAGATTTGAGTAAGGGGGAGAGATATGTGTAAGGGGAAGTGCTTCAAGTGAAGAGAAGAGCTTCAAGTCAGGGGGAGCAAAAACTTCAAATACAGATTCTCAGTTGTTGGATCAGTTGGTTCAGTTTTGGCTCTTGAGATATGTTTTTAGTTAAGGGTTGCCATCAATGACAAAGGGGGAGATTGTTGGCAATTTTGGGTACCTTGAGTACATTGCCTTTGCTCAAGTATAGTTGTTGTCATTGATGTCAAAGGAGCTCTTGGTAGTTGTTGTCTTTGATGTCAAGGAGTTCTTGAAGCAATTTGATTTGTTGTCTAAGTATGTGTTTTGATGAAGGTTTCAACTGGTCAGTAAGTCTCCAAGAAAATCAGAGTAGCCCAGTTGCAAAAGATCAAGAAAAAGATAAGTTAGAAAAAGTTTGCAGGTGGCTGGAAAAACTGTCACGATTTCGCGACATGTTTTAGGAGAGAGAAAGTTCTGGCAAAACTATCATGATTTCGCGACATGTTGGAAGAGAGAGATGGCAAAACTGTCATGATTTCGCGACATGTTTGAGGAGAGAGAAAGTTTAGGCAAAAGTGTCACGATTTCGTGACAAGTTGAGTTGGCAGTGTTGAGTTGCAGGAAGTGTCACGATTTTGTGACAAGTTTTAATGAAGTTGTACGGATGCAGAAAGTGTCACGATTTCGTGACATGTTGAGTTGGCAGTGAGGTGGGAAAGTGTCATGATTTTATGACATGTTCTATTTTGGAGTTGAAAAGAGCTTAAGGAGGAAAGCGTCACGATTTCGTGACATGTTCAGTTCGAGATGGAAAAAAGTGCTTAAGGTAGGAAAGCGTCATGATTTCGATGACATGTTCCAGTTTCATGAGTAGTTGGAAAAGAGCTTAAGGCAGAGAAAGCATCATGATTTCGTGACATGTTCCATTTTCGCTAGTGCAAACCGAGAAAAGGTTGAAGAAGCAAGAAGTGTCACGATTTCACGACAAAGTTGTTGATGACGTCAGCAAGAGGCAAAGGTGTCATGATTTCATGACAAGAGTAGAGAAGAAGGCTTTGGAGTCTAAAGCGTCATGATTTCATGACAGAGTTGCTGATGACGTCAGCAAAAGTAGATGTGTCACGATTTCATGACAAGAGCAGAGAAGAAGGCCTTGCAGACTAAAGCATCATGATTTCATGACAAGAATAATGATGACATCAGCAAAGTCAGGTAGTGTCACGATTTCGTGACAACAAACCAAAGAAGGTGCACAACAGGCAGTAGTGTCACGATTTCGTGACAGCAAGCAATACAAGGTGTACGACAGACAAAGGCGTAGCGATATCGTGACATGTTTGAGTTTTGCGCTAGAAAAGCTACAGAACAACAGAGGCGGTTGAAGCCGACGGAGTTAACCTTTGTCGATGAAGTGTAAGGTTGTGCAACCGACGATTGTTTTAAGGATATACAGCTGACTAAGATCAAGAATTTAATCATGAATTATTGCTATAAAAGGAGGACTATTTTTGAGTTTCAAGTATCGAATGTGTGTGTTGAGTTTGCGCAAAGAGCAATCGTATCGAATCGATCGAAGTGTGCGTTCGAAGTGCGACTTTCGTAGAAGCGAGTGTGGGAAGAAGTTCGATCGAGGAGAAGCAGACTGTGCGAAGAGGGTGCTGTTGTGGTTGCACATAGGCGCATAAGTTGCTGTGCGATCGAATGTTGCAGTGTTTGCGAAGACTATGTAAAGGTTGGAATTTGATCAAGGGCAGCTGTGATTGTGACTGTGTTCACGTAGTCTATGTAAAGAAAGCAAAGTGCACGAAGTAGATGCTATTGTAATTGCGAATAGTTGTGAAGGATGAACTGTGATCAAGTGCTGCTATGTTTGTACAGTCTATGCAAAAGTCGTTCACGACCAAGTGCAGTTGTGACAAAGCAGAGAGAACAGTTGGACAGTATTAAGCAAGCTGTGTTGAAAGTTTGTGAACCATTTTTGAACCAGTTTTGAGGATCAGATTGAGGACAGAGATTGATGCAATTTGAGGATAGACTTGTACCAGACCGAAGGACTGTGTTTGGTGCAGACCAGAGGAAAATATAGAGGACATATGTGCTAGGCCGAAGGACTGTGTTTAGTGCATACTCGAGGACTAGCTTTGCGGTGACAGAGTTGAGGACAGAGATCTCCAGCCAGAGCAGGGAAGACAGGTGTCTTCTGTGGATAGAGTTCCACTTGCTAAGGGTAGAGGAGATAGAGGTCTTCTAGAGGATCACCAACCAAAGCAGAATTAGGGGAAGGTGTCTCCTTTGAGCTGAGGCTCATAAACATTGTAATCGAGAAGGATTCCCAGAGGACTTTGATATAACTTTTAGAAGAAAAGTTTTTATCCGTGGAGTAGCCCACCTTGGGTGAACCACGTAAATCGTTGTGTCACTTTGTGGATTATTTTGTGCATTGTTTTTACCGTTGTTATTATTTTTGTCTTTATTCTGCATATTATTGATTTGAAAGCTGCTTTGAAAGAAAAAGTTAAAAGTAGTCTTATACTGTTCACCCCCCCCTCTCAGTATAAGCTTGTGTTCTTCAGAGGATTGATGGAAGGGTTCTTCACGAGTTGTTTTATCAGTGGGTTAAAAGGGGATCTCCAAGCTGAATTAAAGATGTTGAAACCACAGTCCATGATGGAAGCTATTAGTTTGGATTGTATGGCCGAATCTAAACTCTCAAACCAAAGGTGCCCCCCACGGTTTCCTCAAAATTGACCTTCATTTCCTTTTTGAACCCAAAATTTAGTGGATAGTAAACCTACTACACCCAAGCGACTGACTACAGAGGATATGGATGCACGTCGTGCCCAAGGATTATGTTATAAGTGTGATGAAAAGTTTTCTAAAGGACATAAGTGTGCAAACAAATGACTGTTCTTGATAGATTTTGAGGAACCTACTAACACTAACCAGAGTGATGAGGATGAGGACCCTCCTGAAACACCTTCTCCATAGGAAGAAGATACACAGGGGTCTGAGGTAGAGATTTTAGTCCATGCTCTTGCAGGCATTACCACTCCACAAACCATGAAAGTTGTGGGATTTTTCAAGGGCCAACGTCTTACCATCCTTATTGATTTAGGCAGCACACACAACTTCATTGATCCTCGAGTTGCTAAGCAGGAAAATTGCTATATCCACACTTGTAATTCATTTGAGGTCATGGTAGCCAATGGGGGAACATTACCTTGTAAAGGAAAATGTCGTAATGTCAAGATCAAGATAGGGGACTATGAACTCAAGCAGGACATGTTTACCCTCTAGTTGGGAGGATGTGATATGGTTTTGGGATCTCAATGGTTGAGTACGTTGGGCACTATCAGTTGGAACTTTGCAGAACTCTAGATGCAATTCTCCCAAAATGGACAAACACACTTACTCAAGGGCTCCCCTGTAGGAACACCTCACCTCATTAGTTCCAATCATATGGAGAAAGTGCTAAAGAAATCAAAACATGGGGTCATTGCACAACTCTTCTCCATCCAACCAACCACTTCACTAATGGCTGAAATTCCATCAGACCTACAACTAGTTCTACACAAACATGATGTTGTCTTTGCAGAACCAACTACACTACCACCACGTCGCTCTCATGACCATGCTATCCCATTGCTCCCGGGTAGTGCACCACCAAATATCAGGCCATATAGGTACCCTCATGCCATGAAATCAAAACTAGAAAAATTGGTATAAGAATTACTCAAGGCTGGTGTCATCCGGCCTAGTACTAGCCCCTACTCCTCGCCTGTCCTACTTGTTCCCAAGAAATATGGCTCATGGCGCCTATGTATTGACTATCGAGAACTCAACAAGACTATGGTCAAGGATAAATTTCCTATTCTAGTGGTTGATGAATTACTCGATGAACTACACGGGACCATGTATTTCACCAAGCTTGATCTCCGCTCTGGGTACCATCAGATCCGGCTCAAGGATGAGGACATCCCCAAAACTACCTTTCGCACTCATGAAGGTCATTATGAATTCTTGGTAATGCCATTTGGTCTCACAAATGCTCCTTCTACATTCCAAAGTCTTATGAACAACATCTTTCGGCCCTTTCTATGGAAGTTCATCCTTGTGTTCTTCGATGACATCTTGATTTACAGTCGCACATGGGAAGAGCACCTCAATCATGTGGATCAAACTTTATAGTTGTTGGTAACCCATCACCTTTTTTCCAAAAGGTCCAAGTGTTCCTTTGGTCTGATTGAAGTAGAGTATCTGGGACACATTGTCTCACAGGATGGCGTCAAGGTTGACCCTAAGAAGATTCAAGCAGTTCAAGAGTGGCCGAAACCTCGCACCCTCAAGGGACTTCGAGGATTTTTAGGGCTTACAAGCTATTATCACAAATTTATCTACAATTATGGGAAGATAGCTACCCCCCTCACCTCCATGTTGAAAAAATATTCCTTCACTTGGACAGGGCCTGCTGACCAAGCCTTCATTGAACTCAAGCATGCTATGACCACCACTCCCATTTTAGCCATGCCAGATTTCTCTAAACCATTTGTCATTGAAAGTGATGCTTTTGGTCATGGTATTGGGGTAGTATTGATGCAAGAAGGACGACCTATGGCTTTTACTAGCAAGGCACTCTCTGATCGTAATCTGGGGAAATCCACATATGCTAAGGAAATGTTAGCCATATTGCATGCAGTCACACATTGGTGACCTTACCTCATTGGGCGTCACTTCTCCATCAAAACCGACCATCAAAGTCTCAAATATTTTTTGGAACAAAGAGTTGCCACGCCTGACCAACAAAAGTGGGTGTCTAAACTCATGGGCTATGATTATGATATCACCTACAAAAAGGGAAAGGAGAATATTGTGGTTGATGCTCTTTCTCGCCAAATGGAGACCGTAAGTATGTTGTGTGCCATCTCAGCACCACTTCCCCAATGGATTGATTCCTTGCATCAAGAAGCACGTCAGGATGTAGATTTGCAAGCTTTGATAGCCTCACTAATGGATGATCCAGATTCTGCACCAGGGTATAATTGGAATGGCCATGATCTGTGCTACCATCAATGCCTGGTTCTACCTCATAAGTCCCCACTTCGAGAGCTCCTCATGAAGGAATTGCATGCCACTCCCTCTGTAGGCCATTCAGGGTTCCTTAAAACATATGAGCGACTCAAGCGCACCTTCTTTTGGAAAGGTATGAAACGTGACATCCACTCTTTTGTTGCTGCCTGTGACACATGTCAAAGGATGAAAGGTGAAATAGTGCGCTCTCCGGGCACTCTTCAGCCATTGCCTATCCCAGATCAGGTTTGGACTGACATTTCCATGGACTTTATAGAAGGGCTCCCTAAATATGGAGGCAAGTCAGTTATTTTTGTGGTAGTGGACCGCCTTTCAAAGTATGCTCACTTTTGTGCCCTTGCCCATCCTTATACAACATCCATTGTTGCACAAATTTTTCTTGACTCCATATTTCACCTTCATGGCATGCCCACCTCCATTGTATCTGATCGTGATCCCACCTTCACTAGTCATTTCTGGCAAGAGTTGTTTAAGTTGCAGGGGACTCAGCTCAAAATGAGTTCAGCCTACCATCCACAAATGGATGGTCAAATAGAAGTTGTTAATAAATGCTTGGAAACCTACCTTCGTTGCTTTGTCTCAGATCATCCCACTCAATGGGCAAAATGGCTATCCTTGGCCGAATGGTGGTACAACACTTCCTATCATACCACAACCAAACTCACACCATTTGAAGTAGTCTACGGGTGCCTTCCACCTATGCCTTCCTCTTACATTCCTGGCAGCTCCAAGGTCTAGGCCATCGACAACACTCTGAGTCAACACACCGAGGTCCTTCGCCAACTTAAGCAGAATTTGAACATGGCCCAGAATCGGATGCGCCAACAAGCTGATCAACATCATTCTGAGCATAGTTTTGATGTAGGTGATATGGTATTCCTTCGCTTGCAGTCGTACAAACAATCATCCCTACAACTTCATAGGTGCTAGAAGCTTGCTGTAAAATTCTATGGTCCTTACCAGGTTCTACAAAGGATTGGCCCCACAACTTACAAATTGGCGCTCCCACCTACTTCCAAGCTTCATCCTATTTTTCATGTTTCCGCTCTCAAGAAAGTTGTGGGCACACAGGTACAGGTTCAATCCACACTTCCTGAATTGGATGAAGAAGGCTCCATCTTACTTGAACCTGAGCAGTTGTTGGATCGTCGGACTCGCACTCTTCGCAACCGTACAATTATAGAGATCCTGGTTCAGTGGCATGGGCTTCAACCTGAAGATGCTACATGGGAGTCTCTCCACCAACTCCAACAATAGTTTCCTCATTTTAGCTTTGAGGACAAAGCTTCTTCAAGGGGAAGGACATGTTAGGATCCCATCCTAACCCTTAATGTAATAACTTCCATGATGTAATAATTCCTAAATAACGTGGGTAGTACCCATGATTAATATTTTGTAATGTTCTAAGTTTTAGCTTATGTAGTGCCTATGACAAATGGCACCCTTTTTATGTAACACATGGTAGATAGGTTATGTAAGGTGGCCTTGTGCATGTAATTCGAGTGGCATTGTGCATGTAATTCGAGTGGCACTATGCATGTAATTCGGGTGGCATTATGCATGTAATCCAGGTGGCATTTTGCATGTAAGCCAACCATGGAAGGGAACTCTTTAAATACCCGAGAAGGCACCAATGTATTCATATTTTTGCAAATTAATGAAGTGTTGAAGGAGGTTGCCCCCTCGAAGAGGCCTGCGATTCTATCTTATTGTGAGATTGTTCCTTTATGCAAATTTTTGTTATAATGTGTATTTTGTTCTGAATATTAATATGATGTTTATGTGAGTTTATTTCCAAGCAATTGTGTGAGAGTGTGTTTATTTGAGTTGATTTTATAGTAGGATCCTAACAAAAAATATTCCCTAGGGAGGTTTTCCATCCTTTTTAGCTCTAAACTATTTCATATCTTGTCCCATCTCTTGTAAAGACCATTCTAGGATCCTATCACACAATGAAGAATAATTTTTTGACCAATCCTCTTATAAACATGCACCAAGCAAAGCATGAATTGAAGATGAAAATTTAAAAGCTAATAGAGGAGGTCAAAATTATGGAGAAAGAACTCAAGAGTCAAAATCTAAGAACTTATTAACTAAGGATCACCCATGCAGTAGCCCCAATTATAGTTAACGGTAAAATTAGAAGTCATTCTAGCAGGAGGGATGCAGCAATATGGGGACAAAGACTAGAAAGAAAACCAAATTCCAAGCTCACCGCTATATTAGGATAAGCTAAAAATTAAAGGAAATGGTAACCACTCTAACCGAAATAGCATAATCCCTTCAATAAATAGCATCATTGTCTATTGATTGCTAAAAGAGTATGAAAATATGGAAGATACAAACCAAGATATCACTGATTGGAAATAAAGTACAAATGGTAGTGTTGGGCATTGAATTGCATTTGAGATTTACTCAACACTATAGCTGTCGATCTTCCAATTTTTTGTCTAGGCATGCGCTCGTTAGCTACAGCTCAACACTCAACATTGGTATAGACCAGAACAAAGTTCCCGATCTAACCTCCAGAGTAGGTTGGTTCCTTATCAACTTGAGTAGGATGTTGACATTGTTATGCTCACTTAGGATTTTGATATTAGGGTTGAAAAAGGAAATAGGGTTAGAGGAAGTGAACAACAGTTGGATGGATAGGTTAACAACATTGACAACAGCGTGAACAATTTCCATAAAACCACACAAGATCACAATACTACAATCAACATTATCCTAAATCTTGAGTGCTTCATATATCAAAGTACAACAGAAAATAGTAATGTTATAGGGAAATTCCAACAACTGAACAATGACAATCCAAAATACAGAATTAATCAAAGTCCAGTTTTAACAGAAATAAACCCTAGCATCACAGAACTAACCCTAAAAATAGATTCCAATTACTCTGATCACTAGTAAGCCAATCAAACTAATTCTCCTAGTACTAGCAGAAATGCAGTTTTAGAATTTGAACTTTCAACACAAAAGATCTGAAGACACAAGTTTTAGGGTGAAGATCAATGTAATGCTCCTTCCATTAATTTTTGAAAAAATTCACAGTGTTACAGGAAAATACACTAGAGCCGACCCTTTAAAAATGAGGGTTCGATCCCTATTT
The DNA here is from genome assembly GCA_028583015.1 of Wollemia nobilis. NCBI lineage: Eukaryota > Viridiplantae > Streptophyta > Pinopsida > Araucariales > Araucariaceae > Wollemia > Wollemia nobilis. The sequence continues at coordinate 1,798,681 of JAQPPZ010003635.1, read as the reverse complement.
ATAGTATATGAAATCAAAATTCTATGGAACATTACAAAGATATATCTTTATCAAAATAAAACATAAAGAATCCAGCTGGCAGCCCCTTACTGGTTCGATTCCTGGAAATCTAGCTGTGAATAGTTGGCCATGGCAATTGAAACTCTACAACTTGCTGATCACAGACTCGAACTGGAGTTCTATTACTGGTCATCATATTTCCGTCGTTGATCCTTCTTGGTAGCTTTCGGTCACCGTAGATCTGCAACTATTTTTCATTTCTTGGTTCTTGAAAACCCTCGATGCTTCGGCTTCTCTCCTTATATTACTTGATATTGGCGAAGATTCTCTTATCTCTTTTATTTTCTTTTTACCGACCTTGACCGTTGATCCTTTTTCATCGTGCGACTGAGAATAGATCAATCTGCCTTTAAAAAACTTTGATGATGTCACTGTTTAAATGCCATAGAAACATAGAGCTCAAATCCATTATATGAAATGCCTTGATAGAAATCCAGACCCAAATCCGCACCCTCTACTTATAATTCTTCATTGGCATCGATATTGGGAATGAATCCGCACAAAAAATGTGATGACATCACTATTTCTTGCAAAACTTTACGGATTCCAATTTCGGGCATGCACCTCTTCTTCCTCGGGCCTCCATTCCGGATCGAGGATAGACCATTATAGCGTTGTCTTGTATTCTGGGTGATATTAAGACTAAAACCACCCCTTTTCACAATTTTGCACCTTCTTGACCCTTCTGATCACCTTGTGTAGCCATTTCGTGCATAAGATAAGCTATAGACCCTCTCCGGAATCCTTTCAACACTTAGACAATTTTTAGGTGCAAAAATTATAGAGGTTGTCACTAATCCATAATTTTTTCAGTCGACATCATCATTTCCCAAATATTTATGTGGATTCACACACCTTTGTTACCATTCTAGGCTTCAAAGTAAAGAAATCAATGCGAATTATTTTTGGGTGCAAAAAATGACTAAGTGTTGGTAGATTTTCTCCCTTGCTGTGAATCCACTTCAAAATGCACTGTAATGGGTGCGGATTAGAATCTGCATGCCTCCTCATGCCTTAGAAAAATTTTCAAAAAGAATCATCTTAGTTCATGTAGCCATTTTGGGCATACATTCTGGCGCCTCCCGGGTGGATTTGCTTGCTAAGCCATCGAACTCAGAACCTTATCCATTGGGTCATGGAGTCAAAAATATACAATTTACCATGCTTTAGAGAATAGTTTCCATATAAACTCTCCCCTCTGAAAATTTTTCAATATGCTTAGAGGGTAGAGGCTCATATGGAAATCATGCTAAAAACATACAGTCCTGCTCTAGCTATCTTCAACAAAAAAAAAACAATAGGTTCTATTGTGCTTGCTGGCCCTATTTCTACTTTTAATAAGGCCCTATCACTGGAATGTCTTTACACAAAAAATATAATTCTCATTATTATCAGCCCTCATGCTTTTATTACTCATCTGACATGGTCAGAACAATACAAAAATGCAAAAATTATGATTATACATAATACAAAAGAAATGAATTAAGCGTGACCCTCCTCTGGATCAAAAATGGTTTCATGTTGCTCATCCTCCTTTTGAACCTCTTCTTGTTCTTCTTCAACATCAATATCACCTTGCTCTTCTTCTTCTCTATCTTGTTCTTCTTCTTCCCCTATATCTTGTTCTTCTTCTTCCTCTGAAGGAGTTCTCTCTTTGTCTTCATCTCTAATATTACCACCAATTACTTGAACCATCATATCCAGAGTCTGTAAAGCCTATCTCTAGGCTGCATCGGAGGGATTTGAAAATTCCTTCAGCTGTTTATATACATATTCCAATTCTCTGATATCTTCGTAATTGACAACATCTCCCCTATTAACCAGATCTTCCATGAGATCCTTCAATCTTGTTAGATCACTGATTAACTGTGCAACTTGTTCTTGGTTTATTGGCTCCTCTAGGGTATCAATCTCTGATTCATCCTTGGTGATCTCATCCATACTCCTCTGGATCTCTTCTATAGACAACAAACTATTATCTTCTTTCCATAAACTGGTAAAACCAACCTGCACCATTTCTTTATTAATGTCTACCACATGCTTAATGACCATTTCAATACGGTCAAATAGCAGCCATGCTCTTTGATTTGCCTTATGCATTTTGACCATTGTTCTTGAAACCACTCTAACCAAATTCAATTCTTTACTTGAGATAGGTTTAGCTGCATCAGTGAGTCTGGCATCTACTAATTTGTACATTTGAAAAGTAGGCATTATCAAGGGCTGCAACTCTGCTATGAATTTATCTAAATCTTCTTGTACTCCTTGGAGAAGAGTACTGGCATCATTTAGGAAATCAATAATATACTACAGGCCTGGGCATTTTTCTTGTACTTCTACAAGCAATTCCTTTCTAATATTCTTCAAACCATCCTTGGAGAAACCAGGAGATTTGGCTTTCTCAATTTGTAGTTGTTGCTTCAGGCTTTGAATTTCTTTTGCCTATTCCTCATTCAATTTTTTTTGTTCTACCACTTGATCTTTGAGTTTCTTGGTTTCAACGGACTTCTCTTGCCAGCTCTTTACCTCTTTCTTTAAAGCCTTCTCTTTTTCCTTATAATTATTCATAGTTTTATTGAGCTTTTCAATTTTCTTTTCAAGTTTGCCCACCCTTTCTCTAAAGATATCATTCTTCACATAAAAGGTGTCCAAGTGAGCCTTGGAAATTACTATCTCATCTTCCTCTGGTATCTTTTCAATGTCCTCTATGATTTCTTCCACTTTATAGTCTTGGACAGTCATCTCAGTTTCTGGCTTGCTAACAAGGGGAATCATAGATCTTGAAACTCTCTGCCTTGAAATGGGGTCAACATACACACTCCTTCTCACAGCCATTCTACTGGAAGGCTTAGAGAGCTTATCTGCCCATAAGTCATTTATCTTTTGAGTGGCTGCCATTCCTTTTGGTATAACCATTTGACTTGCATAATTATAGGACAAAGGTGATGAAGACACTAAAAATGAAAGTGTTGAACTAGATGAGGATGATGGGAGTGCTTGAGTTACTGCAGCGATGTCCATTACAATGGTAGACTCTATGATTACTATTGTGGTTGACATAGGTAAACTTACAGGAGTAGGCACAAAACTAGAAGTGGTATGAATGGGTGTCCTCAGAATAATTTGCCCTTTAGATAGTGGAGATGACAATGGAGAAGAAGAAATAATAGGGAATAACAAAACAAGAATTTGAGAGAGTGAAGGTATGGATGTTACGGAGGCAACTTGAGATGAAGTTGGGGGTGACAATACAGTTTAAACCTCGGTGCTGATTGTAGAGACCTGAGGTGAACTTAGGGGTGGTGCATGTACTCTTGGAATTTCTTGAGCAACAGAATGGGAAGGGGATTTTATTGGGGAACCTTGAGAAGTATGAGGAGAAGAGGGATGAGAAAACATACCTTCACCTACAGATGTAGGGCTCTCTTGTTCAATATCTATGTCCAACTGCTCTTGTTGAAACATCTCTTCAGGAGTTGAGACAACTATTTTCTCAGATGGAGATCTTGGATCTATCTTTTGTCTCTTCGACACCTCTGTTTCTTCTCTTTCAAGGACTCTTTTATTTTTTCTTAGAATCAATTGACTAGCAATCAATTCACTTTCATATGGTTCCTCTTCAGATATATCCCCCAAAAGTATTTGCTCAACAATAGGATTTATTTCTACTGATGTTGCGGTTGTAAAGGAAAGAGGGGTGAACCTGAAACTCTCATCTTTATTTTGCCAATCAATGGTTGTGAGTGGAGGTTGTCCCCCCAAACCTAAATGTTTAGGCTGAGTTCTTGCTTCAATCACTGGAGTACTAACAACCTTCTCACTTGCATATTGCATTTTTCTCATCATTTGGGCTCCCTTAGGAAATTTTTGAGCTTGTTCAACAGAAGGATGAAATGGTTTCAAGACCTCAGTAGCTATTAAAGGTGCTTCTTGTTCTTCATTCTGAGTGTCTGGATCTGTGGGTGGAGAAAGGGATTCTGAGCCCACCTAAGACTTATCTACAGTCAGTACAATTCTCCCAACATCTTTAGGCTTCCAAGTTTTAATTTTTTCATCATAAATCTTAGAAAATTGTTGATCAACCTTCATTCCAAACTTGGATTTGGGATAAAATTTACCAATCTCTACCCTCATTCTCCACCAATCTGAAATCTTTGCCACATTCCATGATTCTCCATTTTTCTCCATTTCCTCCTTAGGAGGGGTATCTTCTTCTAGTTGGGTGTCCTTTCTCTTTCCAGTCTTACCTTCTATTTCACCAATGATAGCCTCGGTAAGCCGATGTTTGGGCTTCCTCTCAGGGTCATAATCATTAATCTGTTCATAGAAATCAAGCCATGGTGGCAACTGTGCCATATTTGAGATGTTCCAGTATAGAAGAGAGGACTCATTATTATTTCTACCTCACTCAAAATGGGGCCTATGTTTCTTTTCAAACTTATAAGCTTTATCCCCATTCAGGGCTATATTCTTAGCCATAAAAATACCATCAGGGTCATAGCTCCATCTCTGTGGGATGTAAAATAGACCTAGTTCATCAAGGTACTGCTCTATTCATTCATTTTGCCCTTTCTTGGTGATAGTTATATCATCTAGAGTATGGTAAGTCAAAAGAGATTTCCTCTTCCTTCCTGATCCATAGTTCAAGTCAATATATTCAGCTTGCCTCAAGTACTCTAGGGCAAACAACCTGTCTGTCACAAAATGCGGTAAGAGGAAAGGTTTTCCCATGAAACCATATAATCTGATAATAGTGCCCTCATTTAGAAAATACCAATCCCCTTCCTCTACACCTTCAGTTCTTAGGGTCTTCTTAGCCAACGGGGGCAACCTAGGGCATTCTCCATACATTATTTTTAGGGCAGGCCCTAAAAATTCAAGATTAAATCTATAAAAAGACTCATTATTTCTCAAGTGACTGGTCCAATAGTAAATAGGTTGGGTTCCTCCATCATTGGTCTTATCTTTGACTAGAATCCAGGGCATCTTATCCCTCACAGTAGCATAGAACATCCATACCAGGCTTGAACAGTGCCTGAAACTATTAGAGTCAGAGCTCTTCTTCATGCTTACAAGTTGCTCATGAATCCTCTGAGCCAAAAAAGTAGACCAATCAAAATAGATTACCCTAGTACCCCTATCTACGACTCCTCCATACATTTTCTCATTCGCAATGCAATAAGCTATCACAATTTTCCAACCTTGTACTTCTTCATCTGAGTCCATCCCATCCATACAAGCCAGCATAGAATATATTACAGAGTTGGAGAATTTTCTAATGCTGATGGGGACCTTGGGCAATTTTGGTCTAGGGTTGAGATTGAGTTGCTTATATACCCATTTTTTAAAGAATTCCCCATCATTGGCCCTTTTCTCTGTAGTATAGAATCCGGCTTGAGTGACAACCTTAAACTCTCTAGGAGCTACAGGGGGGTTAGATCCTGGGGCAAACAACTCATGACATTTGGCGACGGTGATTCTAAATAGGGTTTTCCCCTTGTGGGTCTTAACATCCTTGGCCAAAGGATCATAAAATTTGACTATGGTAGCTATTAATTCAGGACATGGATGCACAGGATCACAGATGTAAAAGGGAAGGTATGAGAGTACAACACACTTACCTTCCACTGATAGAAGAGCTCCCTTCTTGAATCTCTTGTAGACTATCCTCCTAAGCCTCGTCCTCTCGGTTAGAACTAGTCTTGTATCCCCAATGGCTTCTACCTTATCGATGAATGGGCTTACTATCCTCCTCTCTGAGGTCTCTGCTTCTTGAGTTTGTTCGACCACCATAATTTTGATGCTTTGAGTTATCTTAGCAGATTTTACAGAATTCTCCATGCGTTCGTGCTTTCTCTCCCTTTTCTAGATAAATTTTGTATGCATTATGCTAAAAAGCCAAAAAATTGGGTACTTAATCTTTTGGTGAATGCACGATTCTCGCCATTAATGCGGTCGCTACGCATTTCATCCATTGGCACACTTCTCAATTCTCATTATTAAATTTTTGCGGTTTGAAATCTACAACTCAAATTTTAATGGATGAATTCTAGCTGGTGCTACCACCTCATCGTAGCATTTTATCGACTAACTATCTTAAATGTGGATTTTGTAATTATATGTGACTGGATTGTCTTTTCTTGATCCCATTCCGCTAATTTTTAGTGTTATTCAGTGCGGATCTGAATAGTCTCCACTCCAGGCCTTAACAAGTGTACTTAGGTGCAGAATGATATTTCATCGTTTCTCTCATCAACACTTAGTCATTCTTCGACTTAAAAATACAAAGTGCAAAAAAGAAAAAAGAAAGCGGAAATGAAATATAGAAAGAAAAATACAACTATGTTACAATCATGAATATGTACATATGTTACAATGGATTCCAAAATTTAGACATAATAAAGTTTGAGATGGAAATCGTTCACCGGGATTGGTTGTACATTTCCATTTGGATCTTCAAGTTGGAATACATTGGAGTCTTTGGATTCCACTATCTTGAAAGGGCCATCCCAAAAAGAATCAAACTTCTCATGTTTGCCAGGTTTTGCTCTATCAACATTCCACCTGAGAACAAGGTCTTCCACTTGGAATTTTCTGAATCTGGCCTTTTTATCGAACCAAGCCTTCATCTCCGAACCATGTCTCTAAAATTTCTCATATGCTTGAGTCCTACTTTCTTCCAACTGTAACAAATGAGTCAATCTGGTTTCTAGTGGACCTCCTTCTGATTCTTCTTCTCCAACTGCCAACTTAAGGGTTGGGATCTCTAGGTGTATAGGTAGCACAACTTCCTTGCCATATACCAGAGCGTAAGGGGAAGTCTTGATGGACCTCTTTATAGTGATCCTGTCAGCCCATAGAACTTGATCTAGGAGTAGGTGCCAACTTCTTTTATTACCTGCAAGTGATCTTCTAAGCATCCTTAACAGGTTTTTGTTAGTGGATTCGACAAGTCCATTTCCTTGAGGATAATAATTTGAAGTATTCTTGAGAGTGATTCCATATTTGCTGGCGAACTCAATGTACTTGGCCCCTATGAAAGTTGGGCCATTGTCACTGACCAGAGCTTCTGGAACTCCGAACCTAGAGATCAATCCTTCCATAAAATTGATTATTATTTCTTGATCTGATCTCTTAGTGGGAATAGCTTCCACCCACCTTGTAAAATAATTTGTGGTAGTCAAAATATACTTGTGCTCTGTTGATGAGTTGGGATTAATAATTCCTATAAATTCAAGCCCCCATTGTTGAAAAGGTTCTTCAACTTGTATTGGTCTGAGGGGAAATGCAAGATTCCTCACCTTCCCAATGTATCTTTGGCATTTGTCATAGGCTCTGGTAATCTTATAAGTGTCTACAAACACAGTAGGCCAAAAATAGCCTGCTCTTATAATTTTTAATGTTGTAACCCTGCCTGAACTATGACCTCCAGCTGGTCCTCCATGAAACTGCTCAATGACTTTCTTTTGTTGATCATCACTTAAGCATTTTAGTAGGACTCCATCTAAATTTCTCCTGTACAAACCCTCTGGTAGTAATACATATTTTAGAGCATGAAGTCTGTACCTCCTTCTTTGAGATGAGTTTAGACTCTTGGGGTAGACCCCTATTTGAAAGTATCTTGTCATTTTTTCAATCCAATCGGAGCTATCCATTCCTTGTACTTCCTCCTGATCTTCATCCTCCCTCTACGTAGCTATTATCTCTGCTGCTACTACTACTTCTATCAGGCCTTGGCATAGAGCTCTACCTCTTACCAACCTGGTGGGATGTATTTCCATGTCATATTCCTAAATCTTAGTAATCCATCCAACTCTCTTATCACCTAGGTCCCCTTGTAGAATGAAGCTCCTTACGTCTGGGTGAACCACGTATACCAGAGTTTTACCTTGCACCAAATACTGCTTGAATTTCTTTAAGGACTTCATGACAGCAAACACTTGCCTCTCAATAAAGTTATATTTGATCTGATAATCATGGAGTGTTTGGCTCCAAAATAATATGGGATGCTCTTCACCTTGATTACCCTTCTGAGTCAGTACTGCCGCATAACTTTCTTCAGCTCCATAAGCATAGAGGATAAAATATTTACTAAAATCTGGATTCACCAGTACTGGAGCCATCACAATAGACTGCTTGATTATTTCAAAGGCTTGTTTTCTTATTTCAGTCCATTTGAATTCTACATTTTTCTTGAGTAACTCGGATATGGGTCTTACTTTCTGTGCAAAATCAGAAATGAATTTTTTGACAAAGTTGATTTGACCCAGGAAATATTGCAAGGCCTTTTTGTTTGTAGGTAGTGTTAGAGCAAGGATGGCTTTAACTCTCTTAGGATCAATAGCCATACCTTCTTTTGAGACCACATGACCTAGTATTTTCCCTTCGTGAACCCCAAAGAATGATTTCTTAGGATTCAAGGAGATACCAAATTCTCTACACTTTTGAAAAACTTGTTCGAGATGTGCTAGGTGATCATGTTTATTGTGTGAAAACATAGTCATATCATCTAAATAGATCAAAATGACTTTATTGATTAGCTCTCCAAAATCATAATCCATGGCTCTCTGGAAGGTAGCCCCTACATTTGACAGTCCAAAAGGCATCCTCTGGTAGGAAAATGTACCCCATTTTGTGGTGAATGTTGTTTTATGTTGATCTTCATCTTTCACCCAAATCTGGTTATACCCAGAGAAACCATCAAGCAGGGAATACCTTTCTACCCCTGCCACCATTTGCAAAATCTGATCAATTTGTGGGAGGGGGTAATGATCCTTGAGGGATGCTTGATTGAGATTTCTAAAATCAACACAGAGGCGTATATCTCCATTCTTCTTTCTCACTGGTACCAAATTGGCTACCCAAGTTGAATGTTTAATTGGGTAAATGATCTTGGCTTTTAATAACTTCAAGAGCTCTTCTCTCATGATGACTTCAATCCTTGGGTTGACTGGCCTTTGCTTTTGCCTAAAAGGCTTGGCGTTTGGTTCTAGTTCAATAGTATGTTGGATAACCTTTTTATCATATACCTTTAGATCTTCATATGTCCAGGCCACAATGTCCTGATATTTAAGGCATAAAGCCTTAATATCTTCTACCTCTTCTGGAGAACATTTAATCCCAAGATTTAGCTTCTTTTCTATTCCAACTTCCACTTCTTTATAGATTTTCTCACTGATCTTCATAGACTTTATCTTCTTGCTATCTTCATTATCGAACAGGTTTTCCAATGTGACCAATCCCCTGGGGATATGATTATTCCTTACTTGAATTACATTCCGCTAATCTATCTCATTAGGGTTCTCTTCAGGGACATTAGAAAAACATGCTTATCTAACTAGAAAGTCAATTATTTGTTCATCACTTTCAAACACCTGCCAAAAAATCTGTTTGTCTGGTACTATAGGTCTAAAAATCATTTTGACCCCCCTGGCCTTTTTACTCCCGTAGTCAACAGAAGGGTGGAAGTTGGCACCTTTGGTTGCTAGAGCATCTGCCAGAGTATTCTTCCCCCTGGGGACAAACCTTATGTTCAGGGTATCGAAGGATTCCATCAAATCCCATACCCTATTCCTGTATGCTCTTAGGTAATGATGTTTGCTATTGCACCTACCTCTCACCTGATTTATGATTAGCTCAAAATCACCATATATATCCAACATCTTAATGCCCATACTTTCTGCCTGCATTAACCCAAGACACAAAGCCTCATATTCTACAACATTATTTGTGCATGACCATGTCAATCTATAAGTGAAACTCTTTGCTTCTTCTGATGGGGATTGAAATATCACGCCGGCCCCTACACCATTTCGGCACTTAGCACCATCAAAGTGCATTGTCCATGTTTCTTCCTTTCTCAAAGTCTGATTAGATATGGTAGGGATTTTATTTTTTGATTCTTCTAAGATACTGTATGTTCCCATACCAGTCCCAAACTGACTGTAATATTCTCTGAAGGGTAACTCATCTTCAATGTCTAAACCCTCAAAATCATCAACTATTTTAGGTTCTTCCATAGGGGTGAAGTTACACATATCTTCTTCAATTTTTTCAATATGATAAGCCATAGGTTTTTTAGGTGTTATCCGGATCCTCTTTCCTTTGAAATGGATTACCATGCTAGAATAATCCATATACATGCATCCCCCAAATTTTGCAGTAAATTCTCTTGAGAGACATAAACCGAAGTAAGGCTCCAAATCCACAACTATAATTTCTTGTACTACTATTATCTCAGGGGCTCTATGTAATCTCATTAAGACATATTTTATGACTCCCACTATTTTAACTGGTGTCCCATCTAACTGCAACACTCCAGGGCAAGATCGGGTATACTCCATACCCATTTCTTCGCAGACTGCTTTGGGCATAACTGTGGTAGATGCTCCCGAATCTATCATGCAATTTTTGACCACCCATCCCTCCATCCTTAGAGATATATAAAATGGGGGAGGTTTGTTTTTTAACTCAGTAGGAGACATTTCTCTTTTCTTTGGGGGTATACTCAAGATTGTAGTGGTTTGCTTATCTTGTGGGTATTTGTTGAGAGAGGCTTTAAGTAAATCAATTTGGCCCGGGATGAACAGAGTATCATACAAACTGGCCTTAGATGGGATCTTTTTCATTTCTTCAATAATATTGTATTCAGATCTGGTCAGGGTAGACTTTCCAGCCCCCCTTTCTGGCTCACCATACTTTCTTTTATACTGTTGGGTGACTTCTATTCTTTACCTTTTGGTGATAGAGGGGAACCTAAGCCTTTCTTGAGCTTCATCTTTAGATCTCCTCTGATCTTCTTTAGTTTCCTTTTCCAACCTCCTAGGTAGACTATCAGTATTTTCTTGCTCTTTCTCTCTAGGGGTAGGTTGTCCATCCTTTCTTTGGGAAGGCACTTGAAACTGCCCCATATTTTGATGCTCAACTTGTATAACTTTCTTTCCAGACCTTGTCATGACAACTATTGGACTATCTTCCTCCAATTCTTTCCTAGTCATGATCTGATTTTGTTGCCATAGCATATTTATTCTTCCCTTTTGATTTTTCTTAGCCTGCTCTATCACCGTTTGAACATGATGTTGATACAAGACACAGGACTGAGAGTCATGTGGGTCATTGCAGACCAAACACCATACATTTGCAAGAGTGGTATCCGAGGAGTATTCTGGTTCCTCATATATTGCATTGACCTTGACTCCAGAATTATTATTAGGTCTAGGTCTCTGATCCTTGTTTATATAGGGAAACCTCCTCTGTTGAGACCTCTCCATTTCTCTTTTCTCCATGGAACTCATTTTGTTACTCAAGGACTTCAAGGTATTTTGGATATCTAGGAGAACAAAGCTTTCTTGAGGAATTTGAGTGGGAAGTGGAGGAAAAGGGATCTTTGTGGGTTTTGGCTAGGGAATGGAAGCCATTTGTGGGAATGGAGATGATAATGGGGTGGGTCCATGTAAGTAGTGGTTACCACCTACCCTTTGAAACTACTTGTTTCTTGATCATAAGGTAAAACAACCTTAGGGGGTAGTCTTCCCACATTTATCAGGATATTTTTTGCATGAACTGCAACATTATATACTCGAGGGAAATCTTCTATTCTAGATTGCTGAGTTTGTAAGCCTAGCTCTGATCCGAGAGCTCTAATATAATACATATAGGCTAAACTTGCAACTGGTCTAGCCATAGGGGGTATTCATTTCCAAGTTCTACTGAACCTAAGATTAAAATATGAAATTGATTCTTGAGGTCCCTTCTGTATAGAAGTAAACTGGTTAAGCAAGGAGAAGGGATCAACAGACTCATTTAATTCCTCTATAAATGGCTCAGCTAATGAAATCCATGAGGTAATGGAACCATCCTCTAAGGTTCTAAACCAGTGTAAAATATTCCCTCTAAAATATAGGGCTAGGACCCTTACAATAACATCCTCATTTTTTATGTTATGAATAGCTATTAAATTGAGGATATCTTGACAATGCTCATATGTCATTTTCCCTATTCCATCATATGTAGGTATTGCTTTGGATAATGCTTGGGGAATTGCGTGCATGTGAGCGAGGTGAAGGGGACCAGATGTGTCCCAGTTGGGGCACTTCTGGAGGGGTTGATTCTGTGCAGCATTTGCTTGATTCAGATTTGCATTTGCTGCCATGTTTCTAGGTAGAGTCACTACTAGGGGAGGGTTTTGGTCAACTACCAGATTTTCTTGAATAGGATTTTCTTCAGGGGGATCAACCTCTTCTTCAAAATATCTGTGTAAACTCCTTATAATAGTTGTACCTCTATAGGGTAACTCAAAAAGGAAGAAAGAATCTGGATTGTTTCTTCTAGAAGACCTGGTATACATGAAAGGATACTAGTCTATAGGGGTGATTCTCTTCCAAGCTCACTCCTCAGTGGAGTCGCCAGGTGAATTAATTATTCTCCGCTCAACGAGGTCAAGATAATTCACCAAATATTGATTCCTCTAGGAAAAATAGACCATTAATCAGTGATGGGCTTTCGTGTTCCTTGTGAACTGGTCCCACCGGGCATGCCAAAAATTGTTGGGCACTGAATTGCATTTGAGATTTACTCAACACTATAGTTGTCGATCTTCCAATTTTTTGTCTAGGCATGCACTCGTTAGCTACAGCTCAACACTCAACATTGGTATAGACCAGAACAAAGTTCTCGATCTAACCTCCAGAGTAGGTTGGTTCCTTATCAACTTGAGTAGGATGTTGACACTATTATGCTCACTTAGGGTTTTGAGATTAGGGTTGAAAAAGGGAATAGGGTTAGAGGAAGTGAACAATAGTTGGATGGATAGGTTAACAACATTGACAATAACATGAACAATTTCCATAAAACCACACAAGATCACAATACTACAATCAACATTATCCTAAATCTTGAGTGCTTCATATATCAAAGTATAGCAGAAAACAATAATGTTATAGGGAAATTCCAACATCTGAACAATGACAATCCAAAATATAGAATTAATCAAAGTCCAATTTTAATATAAATAAACCCTAGCATCATAGAACTAATCCTGAAAATAGATTCCAATTACTATGATCACTAGTAAGCCAATCAAACTAATTTTCCTAGTACTAGTAGAAATGTAGTTTCAGAATTTGAACTTTCAACATAAAATATATGAAGACACAAGTTTTAGGGTGAAGATCAATGTAATGCTCCTTCCATTAATTTCTAAAAAATTCATAGTGTTACAGGAAAATACACTAGAGCCGACCCTTTAAAAATGAGGGTTTGATCCCTATTTATAGTATATAAAATCAAAATTCTATGGAACATTACAAAGATATATCTTTATCAAAATAAAACATAAAGAATCCAATTGGCAGCCCCTTACTGGTTTGATTCCTGAAAATCTAGCTATGAACAGTTGGCCATGGCAATCGAAACTCTGCAACTTGTTGATCACAGACTCGAACTGGAGTTCTATTACTGGTCATCAGATTTTCATCGTTGATCCTTCTTGGTAGCTTTTGGTCATCGTAGATCTGTAACTATTTTCTATTTCTTGGTTCTTGAAAACTCTCAGCGCTTCATCTTCTTCTGTTACTTGATCTTGGTGAAGATTCTCTTATCTCTTTTATTTTCTTTTTACCGACCTTGACCGTTGATCCTTTTTCATCATGCGGTTGAGAATAGATCAATCTGCCTTTAAAAACTTTGATGACATCACTATTTAAACGCCACAGAAACATAGAGCTCAAATCCGTATATGAAATGTCTTGATAGAAATCCAGATTCTAATCCGCACCCTCTGCTTATAATTCTTCATTGGCATCAAGATTAGGAATGAATCCACACAAAAAATGTGATGACATCACTATTTCTTGCAAAACTTTACGGATTCCAATTTCGGGCATGCACCTCTTCCTCAGGCCTCCATTTCGGATCAATGATAGACCATTATAGTTGTGTCTTGTATTTTGAGAAATATTAAGACCAAAATTACCCCTTTTCATAATTCCACATCTTCTTGACCCTTCTGATCACCTTGTGTAGCCATTATGGGCATAAGATAAGCTATAGACCCTCTCTGGAATCCTTTCAACACTTAGACAATTTTTAGGCATAAAATTATAGAGGTTGTCACCAATCCGCAACTTTTTCAGCCCACATCATCATTTCCCAAATATTTATGCGGATTCGCACACCTTTTTTACCATTCTAGACTTCGAAATAAAGAAATCAATGCGGATTATTTTTGGGTGCAAAAAATGACTAAGTGCTGGCGGATTTTCTCCCTTGCTGTGAATCCGCTTCAAAATGCACTGTAATGGGTGTGGATTAGAATCCGCATGCCTCCTCATGCCTTAGAAAAATTTTCAAAAAGAATCATCTTAGTTCATGTAGCCATTTTGGGCATACAGGTAGTACCTTCCTCCAACTAGTGCAAAACACAAATACAGGGGATCAAGTGCCCTCTCAGCTTGTCATGCCACAAGGCCCATACCTCAATGAGTGAAGGTTGGAGGTATATAAAAATCTATATATCCTAGCCATCAACCTCGAGCAAAGAGCATAATGAGTCAAGCAATTTTATAGCCTATTTAATATCTCATCCCCTATGCCAACGGGATTGAGGGAAGACTTATTGGTATAAAAAAAGGTTAATCTAATCAATGTTTCTCTTAAGAGAACATCGATAGTTGGTAGTATTTATGGATATCTCCTCAAACCTCCTAAATACCATACCCCTCCCTTTTATCTATCTCTAGCTTTGGAAAAGTGCATATTGTATAATTGTGTGGTGGATACTGAGGTCCCCATTTCCATCATGCCAATGGATATTTTTAGAAGCTTGGGACTTAACTCAGACATGCAAGGGATAAATATGCTACACTACGAGGAAAATTGGCTTCAAAGGAAAGGAATATTACACAAGATCCCTATGTTGATATGTGGGCATACAAATTTGGACATCCTCCAAGATATAGAGGTAGTAGAAGTCTTGTACGTATTTGGCATATGTTTATCCTCGCATTTTCTCAAAAAAATGGGGGGATGTGTGAATCAAGATCATGGCTAGATACCGATTCATTTGGCTTAGAAAGTTATCTCGATTCTAAATCAGGGATTGTATCCTTTTTTGCATTAGGGGGTATGATGAGCATGAGATAAGCCACATCTAGGAGGTCACATATGGACCAAGAGGAAACTCAAAGGATATTTCAATAGAATGACAATCCTAGTCTAGAACAAATCATCCATCCTTCACCTGAGTACGCTACCACAATTTTATCATCAGTTTTCATGTGCAATGGGACCTAGAGGGTTGTGATCACAATGAACTAAACATAACTCAAAACATAATTGCAGTAGGGGAAAATGAAGTATGGGTGACAGAGCAATCAGGTTCCAAGAGGAGATGATCCTGGTGTTTGTCCCCAATAGGAACAATGATCAGAGACCAAGTTGACATGAAAATAATGGATCTTGTATCAATCACTCATGACCAAAGTAAAGAGATATTATAGCTCAACACAAAACTCAAAAGGTACTTCATGGGAATTAATTATAATTATAGATTGTGCCTAGATGAACATCAAGAATGATCCAGATTTGATGCCATGTGGTCCAAATATTGTAGGTTTATAGGATGATCTTCTCATAACCCTTGCTCAGGCATGTTAAGCACATCATAATTTTGTGTAGATAGTCAACAATTAAATAAGAAAGTGCAGTTGGCACATGGCTGCTCGAGTAGGCAACATCATCTTGTACAAAGGTTGTAATGAAAATTATTCTAGTAAGTTATTGTAAGCTGATTAGAACACCAAACTTTGTGGGGTCAGGAATGCAAAAGGTTCTAGGTGTCATCTATTTTATTTGAAGAAGCACTTTCTTCTTGTTATTTTGTCATCTTTCCTTTTATGTTTGTTCTTGTTTTCATCTTAGTTTTTCCTTTTTGCTTTTGATTTTATTTTTGTGACTCCACTGTCCAATGGATGAGAATAGAATATAAAAGAACGTAGACCTATAGATCTATGTGTTGGAATTATTTAAGTTGTCATTGATGTCAAAGTTTGACTTGGTCACTGGTAAAATCATGGTGTGCTTGGGAAAATATTAGTGGTGGTGTATGCTTTAATATTTAAATATTTAAATATTAAAGTAATGTTTTAAAATAAAAATATTTTTATGAAGGTTTGATATATTTAAATCAAAATATTTAAATATATTAATAAAATATTTAAATATTAAGAGAGCCGACCTTTGGACACCAAAAGCAAGTATGAAAGGAGTGCATATAAATATAAGGCTAAAGATCACTTTGAAAGGGATTTTTTCTATGTAGTTTGAATGAAAGTCGCATCGAATGGAGATCTGTGAATGGAGCTCGTGAGAAAAAAGGTTTTGTGGAAGACAATGTGATATCTTGCGACAAAGAGCAAAAAGAGTGTTGTGGAAGATAGCATGATAGCTTGTGGTAGATTTCGAAAGGAACACTATGGAGATTTGAGCTTATGATAAGTTTGGGGGAGCTAGAAGAGTTATAAACAAGAAAAGCAATAGCGAAGAATAATAGGAGAGTGGTAAACTCGAACGGTATGATAGAAAGAAGTGTACAAAAGAATTACAAACAACAACCACATGCATGTTAGGAGGAAGATACTTTGTAGGGATAGCTAGAGTTTTCCAACGGTGAATGCAAGGAGATAAAATAGCAAATGAACACTTGGAGAGTCATTGGATAGCATAGCCAGAGCTTGAGTGGGACAAAAGCAATGTGCAATATTTTGAGCACTTCATCAGATCATTTTAACAATTTGCTTCAATGAATTTTCCCAAATACCAATGTGCAAAATTCAACAATAAGATAAGTAACACAACAATAGAGATAAGTTAGAAATTTGGAGATATTGTCATTTGGAAATATTGTGAGATATTTTGTGAAGCCATATTGAAGGTTTTGGTTTGTAGTGGAGGCAATGTGGTAACGTTGTTTGGAGAAACTTGTGATAGAAAGCCAAACCAAAATAGAGAAATATTGCATATAGATACAAGGTAGCTACAACCACACATTGAAACAATGAGCAAAGGATACCAACAAACAACACAAAATAAAATACGATGAAGCACTTGGACCGTGTGAGGTTGATGATGTGTTGAGGATTTTTGATAGAAGTCTTTGTAATACATGAGCACTCGAGAGTAAAATTCATAATGAAGCAATGACAGGGAGATTTTTTTAAGCAATAGTAGTTTGAAGAGTTGGTAAACAATGCAAGTATCAATTTGACATGGTTTTGGATTTGTAGTTGTTCAAGGATCCAAATTCCTCGAAGAATTCATAGTGATAAATTTTTATTGTTGGCGCTTGGAAAAAAAAGTGCATTGGATGCATTAGGGTTTGGTTCCAAAGCCTCCTATAGACAAATACGATGATAAGGGTCTTTGGTACTACTGTATCTTGCCATCACCTATAGACGATAATGTTAAAGATCCATGATAGTGAAGAGTCATTACATATTATGTGAATATAAAATAAAGAGGCCAATATTGATAGCATCGGGGTGGACATCGTGATTCCAATGAAATCAAGTCAAGAGATATGTATGAAATTAAATTCTCCCATGGATGGGTTCACACTACCTACAAATCCTCCCATGGATCGAGATGATAAGAAACCATTTGAAAATAATGTTAGGGTAATGAATGCAATATTAAATGGGTTATGTGAGTCAAAGTTTGTGAAATTCATGCAATGCACCTCAACAAAAGAAATATGGGACAAGTTACAAAGAACATATGAAGGATACAATAAGGTTAAAATGGCAAAACTTCAAACCCACAGGAGAAATTTTGAAGATTTAAATATGAAATATGAGAAAGAATTTTCTAAATATCTACTCCACGTTGATGAAGTTGTCAACACCATTCATGGACTTGGAGAAAATATTGAAGACTCTAATATTGTTTAGAAAATCTTAAGGTCACTTCCCATGAGGTTTGATGCAAAGGTCTAGATGATTGAAGAAATGAAGGATCTTAAAAACTTAAGAATGGATGAGCTACATAGAATTCTCACAACCTATGAGATGAGGACTAAAAAATATCAAACATCCAAACACGAGGCTGCATTTAAATTTTCAAAGAAAACAAAGGATAAAGAACCAGATTCAAGTGAAGAATCAAGCGGCGAAGAAGAAGCTTACTTTGTGTGAAAAATAAGAAGGATCCAAGAAAACACAAAGGTATGTATTCTATGAAATCTTGTAACTATGGTAATCTTGGTCACTATACATCTAATTGCCCACAAGTTAGAAGTATTAGTAGTGAATAAGAAAAGGAATATAAGAAAAAAAATTATCATGAAAAGAAAAATAGGCACGATCAAGGCAAGCCTGAGAAGAAAATATTTCAAAGATACAAGAAGAGTTTTTATGTTTAAGAAGAAAGCAATTCCTCCATAATCAATGATGAAAACCTCTTCGATATTGAAAGAGACAAAATTATATTCTTGGCCATAGAAGATAAAGAAGATGCTCCTGTTTTCAAAGACCGAGAAGAAGAAAAATATTCAAAAATGAAGAAGACATGGTTGACATAGAAGAGGAAATTTGTGTTACTCTTGAATACTTGAAGAGGGCTATAAAGAAGAACTCAATATTGAAGGCTCAAGTACAAGAGGATGAGAAGACAAAGGTAAAGCTTTCACAAGATCTCACCAACTTAAAAGTGAAAATTGAAGAGGCAAAGCAAATTGAAGAAGGTTTGGTAGAGCAGTTAAAGGCAAAAGAGTTGGAATATGAAAAACTGGAACATGAGGTTATCTCTCTAAGGAAGGAAGTGGAAAAATCAAATGATAAGCTACATAGGTTTGATAAAAGCATATAAATCATGGATAACATTATCAAAGCACAAAGATCTTCAACTATAAATATTGGACTTGGTTTTGAAGAAGGTCAAAAGAAACAAAAGGAGGAATTAAGCTCAAAAGGAATAAAGGCATCAAAAAAATAATAAGTAAACAAGAGCCTAAGACCTATGCAGATGTATTGAGAGAACCATGAGAGAACCAAAGTCCATCACAAAAACAACAATGAGAGAACCATGTGATAATATCCTCCAAGACAATCATATAGGTTTCAATATTTCTTCCATGGTTATTGTTTTTCATGTCACAAATTTGGTCATAAATCTATAAATTGCAAGGTCTATGCTAAGAATAATTTTGGCTTCACCAAGAGGAATTTCAATTCATTTGCACCTCTCATGGACTACAACATCATTTGTTACAATTGTAACAATTTTGGGCATAAAGCTAAATGGTGTAGAATAGTGTTCCCTAAAATTCTGAAGTCAAGTAAGAAGGAGGATGGTCAAAATGTTCAAAATGGTATGACCTCCAAAGTTTGGAGAAATAAAATAGAACAAGAAAAGGAGCATAGTAATTTGGGATTTTCATTCCCATATCATAATTTATTGTCTCAAGAAGAATAGGGAGTAAAGGGGTGTTTCCAAGTATCTTATCTTTCAACCTTGAGGATACTTTTCCATTGATTTCAAAGGGGAAGAATTTTAGTAAGGGAGAGCATCATGTATTTTTAGTAAGAGGGAGCAACTTATCAAGGGGGGCAACTTTTGATCTGATGGCAATAAAGGACAAATTTTTTGCAGGGTTGTCACCAATGACAAAGGGGGAGATTGTTGGAATTATTTGAGTTGTCATTGATATCAAAGGCCAACTTGGTCACTGGAAAAATCATGGTGTGCTTGGGAAAATATTAGTGGTGGTGTATGCTTTAATATTTAAATTAAATATTTAAATATTAAAGTAATGTTTTAAAATAAAAATATTTTTATGAAGGTTTGATATATTTAAATCAAAATATTTAAATATATTAATAAAAGATTTAAATATTAAGATATCTGACCTTCGAACACTAAAATCAAGTATGAAAGAAGTGCATATAAATATAAAGGCTAAAGATCACTTTGAAAGGGATTTTTGCGATGTAGTGTGAATGAAAGTCATAGTGAATGGAGATCTATGAACGAAGCTCATGAGAATAAAGGTGTTATGGAAGACAACGTGATAGTTTATGATAGAGAGCAAAAAGAGTATTGTGAAAGACAACGTGATAGATTTTGGTAGAGTGCAAAAGGAGCACTATGTGTATTTGAGCTTGTGATAAGTTTGGAGGAGCTAGAAGAGCCATAAAAAAGAACAACGGTGGAAAAGGAGAATAGGAGAGTGGCAAACTCAAATGGTGCAATAGAGAGAAGTGTGCAGTGATATTACAAATAGCAACCACATGCATATTAGAAGGAAGATACTTTGGAGGGATAGCTAGAGTTTGCCAGCAGTGAATGCAAGGAGATAAAATAGCAAATGAACACTTGAAGAGTCATTGGATAGCATAGTCAAAGCTTGAGTGGGACAGAAGCGATGCACAAGATTCTGAGCACTTCATAAGATCATTCCAATAATTTGCTTCAATGAATTTACCCAAACATAAATATGCAAACTTCAACAATAAGATAAGTAATGCAACAATAGAAATAAGTTAAAAATTTGGAGATATTATCATTTGGAAATATTGTGCTATATTTTGTGAAGCCAGATTGAAGGTGTTGGTTTGCAGTGGAGGCAACGTGGTAATGTTGTCTGAAGAAACTTGTGATAGAAATCCAAACCAAAATAGAGAAGCATTACATATAGATACAAGGAAACTGCAACCATACATTGAAATAGTAAGCAAAGGAGCCCAACAAACAATGTAAAATACAATACAATGAAGCGCTTGAACCGCATGAATCTTATGATGTGTTGATAATTTTTTATTGAAGTCTTTGAAATATATGAGCACTCGAGCATAAAGTCATAACAAAGCAACGACGAGGATATTTTTTCAAGCATAGGTAGTTTTAAGAGTTGGTAAATAGTTCAAGCATCAATTTTATTGGAAATTTGAGCAAGATTTGTTGTCATTGATGTCAAGAGTTGTCAAGAGGTTGTTGTTTTAGTTTCATCATCATTAATGTCATCAAGTGGTTTTTCCAAAAGGTAAGGAAGAGGTTTAAAGGAATAGGATATAATATTTATTTTTAATATTATATGCCTAAAGTGGCCTAAAAGGTTGAAGACCCAAGGAAGGAGAAGCAGGTTTGAAAGGAAGTCCCAAGGAAGGTGAAGTAGACTTAAAAGGCAATAATAATATTATAATATTTAATATTATAATATTTCGAGTTACAGGCTGAGGTGAAGAGAACAGGTCCAAGGATTTATTAAAAATAATTTATTCCTTGGAAGACCCATTGAGAAATTTGCAAAATATTTAATTTAATTTATTTAAATTAAAATATTTTAACCTAAAGGTTAAAATTTTAATTTAAATAAATATTGGGCACCAAAGTTAAAGGTTATAAATTTGAATTTTTAAATTTGAATTAAAGTCAATGTCGAGCACATAAGGCAAAACGTATATAAAAGGGGAGTTAATTTTTTAATTAACTTATCCATGCATTTATTCGAATTCCAAAGTCTTTGCAAGATATCATGCACTACTTTGTTGTGAGGAAGAAGAGACCTTCGCACTTTTAAAAATCTTTGGAGGGCAAGCAACTAGTTAAATGCATGTGGTGCAACCCAAGCATATCCATAATGTTGGTTAGTGCAGTTGGTGACCAAGGCATAGTTAAGATGTTTGCAAGGTAGAGGTTGGGGTTTCAAATCCCCACATAGTCATTTTGAGAGGACAAAGTGTTTTGTTTTCATTCACTGGATATTGTAAATATAATAAGTAGGAGCACTCGTGTGTTAGTACTCATGTGGGTGTGTGGCCCAACTAGATTTGGCTAGAGCATAGCGGTGATAGTGAGGTCGAGGGTTCAAAGCGCAGCCAAGGCATGCGCTATTCATTTTGCATGTGGGCCAAGGTGTATAAGGTAAGCATTATATTTTTTATTTGAGTTTTAATTTACGCCAAGGTTGGGAAGCGCATATGCATTAAGGCCACATGAGTTTTAGATAGTGCCTTGGTGAAAGTAGGGAGTTATAAGGGTATTTGATATTTAATATTATTTTGTGCTTTGAAAAATAAATAAAGGTTGGAGTAATAAGAGTTGAAAAAGGATTTAATTTTTATAGGTTGAATATTATTTTTGAAAGATTATAAAGGAAGTTGGTCTTCTATACATTTATTAATTTGGAGTTGATAAAAGAAATTGATTTTTATGTGTTGAGAAATATTTTGACAAGTTTGGAGATAATAAGGTGTACTTGAGTCTTGTTATTGTTTGTAATGGTGAATTAATTTTTGAGGAGGATATTTGTGGATATTTTGAGATAGGTTGTTTCTATCTAACCTTGAAATTGGCAAAGAAGAGTTGATTGTGATTGAGACAGGTTTTGAGGTCAAATCTCCATCAAAACAAAAGGTATGGGCACATCTTCCTTGTGAGTGAAATATTGTTGGATTGAAATTTGAAATGAAATTTGGAGTGAAGAGGATTGTTTGATAAGCATTTTTGGAAATAATTGAGTGACCCTTCATGTGCATGATTAGATTTTGTGAAAGAACATGAGTATTATTGTTATGTGATATTGTTTGATAAGCATTGTTGAAAATAATTGAATGAGACTTCATGTGCATGATTAGGGTTTGAAATAACATGAGTATCATTGTTATGTGAAGTTGAGAACTATCTTGAACTAGGATTTGTGAAATAACATGAGTATCATTGTTATGAGAAGTTGAGAACTATCTTGAACTAGGGTTTGTGAAATAACATGAGTATCATTGTTAAGTCAAGGTTTGAGTTCCATAGTGTGATTTTTTGGGAGTATAGTGAAACACTTGGTTAGGGTTTGTACGTAAGGTGTGTTTCATTGAGTGGATGTTTGAGTAAAGTTGGACGATCATTATTGATTGAAAGCATTGGAGTGATAGTTCAATAATTTTGAAACAAATTATTCCTTATTCTAAATTGATTTGAAAGAGAGTTTGAAATTGATAGAGTGATTTGTGAGTGTGAAACATATTGAGTCTTTACCATTCTCTATATGTTTCTCTGGTTAAACAAGATTCTGAGTGAAACTTATGCGTGTGATTGAAGAAGTTTTCTAAAAGAGATTAAGTTGATTTTTTGTATGCAAGTTTTTCAATTGAGTTAAGCAAGATTTTGTGAAATATTGTGGGCAGATTTGAGTAAGTCCTAGAGGAGACTTAAGAAAAAATTTGAGCAAGATTTTGTGAAATCTTGTGGGCATATTTGAGTAAGTCTTAGAGGGGACTTAAGTATAGATTGGTGTGAGATTTTGTGAAATATTACAAGTAAATTTGAGGTAATTCTAGGTGAAGACTTGTAGAGTATATTGAACAATTTCTGAGGACTTGTTGAGTAGATTTGAGGTAAGTCTTGGTGAAGAATTTTTGGATAGATTTGAGGTAAGTATTGTAACCAAAAAAAAGGCTCACACCCGATCTAACTATCGCAATCGAAGAAAAATACACAAATAGGCATGCATAATTTGATAACAAGAAATAACGTGAATACAAGGAATCCTTTATTAATTTCAATGAAGTCAAATTACAGATTCATCCCTCTTAGGGATACCCATTTGATACATTAATTACAATAGTGTTTAATCCCTATCAAGGGTAGGTGTGATAAAAATGCCCCTTAGGGTGACACGAACTGCTATAGGGTGTCTATGACCCTCTTCTTCGCAATGGGGAAGGGATTTGATACTTTATATCTCCTTTGGAACTATTCCCTACGGTCAATAAACAAGAAGATTGTCAAAAATATAGGCAGCCTCTCATGATGAGGCCCTTTTAGGTAAAATGTATAATGACACCATTAACATGCATAATCAAGAAAGCATAAATAAAGTTGCTAAACTATGCAAAGCGAATCAAGATTCATGTAATAGCATAAAGTAAAATAACATCTACACTATGCATGGATCAAATATAGAAAATGAAGCATAAACATGCATAAAGAAAGTATTTTAGTCCTAATTGAAACATAAGCATAAAATGTGAATCTAGCCTAGTTCTATGGTCAAAAGTCTTCTAAAATGCTATTAAATCAACAAAATGGCTAATCTAACCTAACTTACTAGACAAAAAAGAAAAGAGTAAGGTGATCTGTCACCTATTGCAAATTGTAGCTCTGGTGAGTGGTCTACACTGTGAACCATGGATGACAGCCATAGTTTGACCTTTGATAAGTTTACCCTCAAAATCAGGGGCAGTGGGCTCAATATCCTTGTCCAAATTGATGTTCAAGGGTCACCTTTGTTGTCCTCAGACTGATTTGGCAATCAATTCGATGTGAAGGGCCTTCATTTGCCCAAATTTGCATTTCTTGATCCTCCTAAGCACCTAGGGCATCCATAATGCAATTCATCATGAATGGTGGCAAAAGGGTCGGGGATTAAGTGCAATAGATATATCTCTTAGTATACTCAGTTTGAGTGTACAATTTTCTAGGGCTTCGGTGCTCAAATATCCAATGCTTGCTCCATATTTCTCCCCATTTGGAGGGGGTATTTATAGCATACCCCTAGGGCTAGGGGTGACTTCATGGAGAAGCCAAGACCAAGAAATTTGGTTAAGACAGTTGGGATGGAAGCCTCTGGAATATTTCGTCCTTCAACTGCCTTCTTCTATATCTTTTGGCCGTTCCAACTAATTTGGCTTGGATGGAAGGCCTAGCTAAAATTCAGTTAAGATCGTAGGTCACATTTGTGGTCCAGACTATAGACCGCAGGTGTCAACCATGGTTTAGACTAGAGACTGTAGGTCTGGACTGTGGTTCATACTGCTTAGGCAAAAATGCTTGATTTGAGTGGTTAGAACCACTACTCTATCTTGGAGTTTGTCCAAGATCCTCCATATGGTCTTGTAGCATGTCCATATGAGTAGTCGCCCTCAACATGATGCATTTTAGGTGTCTATAGATGCCCCTTTTGAGATGTGTTGTGAGATCAAACAACGTTGATAAAAAATAGACCTCCTAAAATGATGTCGAAGGTTCTATGATGATCATTAGTCATATCAACATTAGATGCCCCATATCCTACAAAAGGACACGCATCCTAGAATATTTGCTTTCAACTGGGTGAAAGGATTAAATTTTGTGCTTTTGCATTTTCGGGTATATTGGGTAGGACCGATGGACAGAGTGACAAAGGATTACACTTGGTGCTCTGGAACTTTCGTGTATAATCGGGTAAAACCGATAGCAGAGCGACAAAGGCTTACCTTATCATATTTTCTTATTTGCCCCTGTAAAGGGTAAGATTATGATAGTTTTTGACAATGATTTGTAAGACGAACGTAATTTTGATAAGATCAAGGGATCTACGATCTCAGGGATATTCTGCTGATTTTAATTATGATTTGATATTATGACCACCCCTCAAGCGACAAGTCTATGATGGTAATGACAATGGAAGGAAGCGATGAGGTCACTTGACAACTATGAATGATCTGAACAAACTTAGAATTTAGCATTTAATACTTGGCAAGGACTAATCAGCTATGATTGCAACTATTGATAGTAATTGCCTATTTCTATCCCATGGAATGGTCCAGCCATGAAGGCTTTCTTAGGGAATAAAAATGAAAGTAATTCCAATTAAGCATGTGTTGAATCATATTATTGATGATCTGCTAAAATGATCATAGAAGAATTGCAATAAATATATCATTCCCATGGAGAAGTCTGGCTGTCTAGGCCTTCTTAGGGATTGAAATGAAGCATAGCAACTTCACGATGATGAATTTGCCCCAAATGTCCTTATGGTATTTTACTCATCTTGTCGGATTGCATGGATCGCAAGTCGCTGCAACCGCCAAGTGTATAGGGTAAAGAACTAGGTACAAGGCACATTTGGATTTTGAGTTATTTGATTTTTTTGTTATTTTTACATTTTTGAGATGCACGTGGATGCACTGCTTATATGATGTGATATATGGATGACATACACTAGATAGCTATTTTATTTATGATGATGATATGCAATGATATAGATGTTTAGATGTTCTATATTATGGATGCATATGGATGCGATGTTTACTTAAATGCATATTTGATTTTGCTTAATGGCATGCATTTAATTTTATGACACTATCACGATATGCTAATGTAATGTATGTAATGCACTATTTACATGATGGTAATCTAATGGGAATGAACCCGTATGCTTTAATCACTTAAAACATAAATAATGAATGTAAACTATGTATATCAATTTTAAAATACGACACCACATAATGTATGACAATCATGCAAAATAATTGATAATTCTCATTACAAGAATTGAATCAATTAATCACCCATATATGAAATGCAGTGAAATGGATTGGTATAATGCTAATGAATGAATATGTCATTCTGTATATTTCTTCTTTGCTGCACTATATAGTCAGTGGCTATCTAAACATCATTTCTGATATTCATGCGGTATATATCCTATATGTTTGATTGTGCTTTGTAAAATGCATTCTGATAAATGAATGACTCGCATTTTTTACATCTAATGATATTTGGTGTTTTTTTTCTACTAGAGATTTTTTTGAGGTTTTCCATGAGACTCAAACACCCTAGTAGACTTCTCCAAAAATCACATACTAATTGTACAAGGCTTTTATTGCACAAGGTTTTTTTCGTGATAGACCCAACTATTCATTATCCCTGTGTGTGCATGTGAGTATTTTTAGATAGACCATAAGCATACCACTTATGTTAGTTGGGACTCTTTCAACCCATATGTGAGATAGGGTTCCTCAAATGATCATACCATCCTTGTTTCAGCTTTGATTAGACTTATACAACTAGAAAATCCTAGGTACCTAGAGCTAGCTCATATTGCAAATTGATCAGGGCTACCTCCCCAAATGCAGGCGAGACTCTTTCAACCCATTGCTACATTTGGGGATCACCCAATAGAACTACCCCTTCGATTGTAGGCGGGACTCTTCCAACCCATTGTTGCAAATTGGGGATCACTCTATGGCTTTCAAAAGGTGGCCAACCCAGGGATTCAAGTTCTCACCCTTATTACTTGCTCATATGTAGTGATAAAAATCACTGTTAGTCCACGTGTTATCGTTTTCTTTGAGCAAGGGATTTTTATAGTGCTTTTGATTCACTATGTCACTTTACATTTGATTTGAACTTTGTATTTTGAAATTTGCACTTTGTAACTTGGGATTTAAACTTTGTAACTTTAGGATTTATAGGGGAAATTCTTGTCCTTTTTCCAAAGTTCACCTTTCTAAACCGACTATTTGCAAGATAAGCAGGTCGTGAAACCCATCTCTCTAGATACCTAAGACTGCTTTCGCAGCTTTCATCATCTCTTGTCTTAACAGGATTTTATATTATTTTGCTTAGTGATGGGATCCTGATATATTGAAGCACTATCCCAACTAATGACCTCATCTATAAAAACAACGAAGCTTTCTACAATATCTGAAGAACCCACTAGGTATGTTTAAGTGACTGGAAAACTGAATATACATACATATTTCTCCGCAACATGTATCGTGTATGAATGCAATGAATTATGATAAATGCAAGGGTGCATGATTGAAACACAAACGTGCGACCATTTGTAAGATTTTGATAGACACATTACACTCTACTATGGAATGCAACAAATGACAAATACCTAAATGCAATATGATGAGGTGAATGCATGTATGAAAATGCAAACTACAAAAGCAAATGTTTTTGGATTTTAAGCTTTACCAATAATTTTTTTGCATTTTATTGATTTTATAATTTTTTTACAGGTTTTAGCCTCATAATTGACCAAACGGTGAGTACATGCCTCTGGAGCCTTTATATTGACCAAGCGATTTTTAGTAATCCTTGGAGCTTTTAGGATTGACCAAAGGGATTATGTGTACCTTTGGGACGTTTTGGGATGACCAAGTAATTTTGAGAATCCTTGGAGCCTTTGACTAACATGACCAAGCAGTTTCAAGAACCCTTGGAGCCTTTTGGGGATGACCGAGTGGTTTTATGTAAACCCTAAGAGCCTTTTGACTGACTTGACCAAGCGGTTTTCAGGAACCCTTGGAGCCTTTTGGGGATGACCAAGCGGTTTTATGTAAACCCTCAGAGCCTTTTGACTGACTTGACCAAGCGGTTTTCAGGAACCCTTGGAGCCTTTTGGGGATGACCGAGCGGTTTTAGGTAAACCCTCGGAGCCTTTTGACTGACTTGACCAAGTAGTTTTTAGGAACCTGTTGGTCCGGCTTTCATGCACACCCGGGAAGGATGAGCAAGGAAGCTCCGGAGACACCCACGGGACGAATCCCACTCACTTTAGGATCTAGCTAGTTATCCAAGGTGCGATTTACAGAGTTGGGTCGAATGGCTATTCACTCTTTTTCACTTCGGAATAGATTTCAATATGGATCACTCTGTTACCTTACAGGGGGTTCTTGAACTTGTTCGATAGTTGCAAAAGTTGTTTATCAGATTTAACTTGAATTCTTGATCTAGCTCTCATGGGTCGATAGATTTAAATAAAAGACAAACAAAGAAAATAAAAATGGATCATTCACCGAAAACAAAGAGAGGGTAGGGTAGAGCGAGAAGAGAAGTTTATCGAACTTCAAGCTGTAAAACCCTAAACTATCAATCTTATCTATGCTACTAGCTTCACAACAGAACAAATCAAAGAAGAAAGTGTCCAGTCAGTCTAAGATCACTTTCAACTAAGAGCACAAGGCGAGTGGAACAGATCTAGCAAGAAAATTATAAATCCAAGGGCAGTTGGTTAAAGCTGGTATCTTTCACCGGCGGCCTAGCTCACACAGTGAAGACAGAGCAATTAGAACAAACTTAACCTCAAATCTGTAATTTCCCCTAGCGAGACAATAGAACAAGCTGAAGCCCTAACGACATATTTAAACTTGACAATCCAGATTCACAGCATATATCTAACAAACTTTAAATGGAACGGATAACAAAAGAAGATACACTTATCACACTCTGCAAAATATTAGGCTCCTGGCCATGCTATCACAGAAAAGCTAAAGCACATCAACTCCAAGTCCAGAAACAAAGGATTTCACAAAATTTGCAAGAAATTGCTTATAAGCCTTTTATTTCTAAGTCTCCGCCTCCCGCAATTACATTGAGAAGAAGTATTTATAGACTCAGGATAGACCCTGATCTTTTCAGAAATATCTTCTTCTCATAACTACAAATATTATCACATCTAAACCCTAGGACCCGGGTTTTACAATAAAAATCCATTTAAAAATCAAAGTCCGGATAGAACTTAACCCTTCGGCAAATCGAGTGCAGTTAGTTGCCATAAATGGAGAAGATAAAATCTAAAGCCACTTGCATTCATCCGCAGTTGCAAATAAATGCCTCCATTAATTCTGTTGGTGAGCCGGATGAGTCACCACTTCTCCATCAATTTGATCTCCGCAAAGCCATCCTTGAGTTGAAATTATCTCCATGCTATCAATTCTGCCATAAATTTGCCATTGAATGCTTTTACCGGCTTCTTCTCCTCTAGCATGGCGGTCCTTGATCAAATATGCACTTTAACTTTGACTTTATGGCCTTTCCCGGTTGTCCCGCAAGTGCCAGATGGAATCCTGCATGAAAGACAAAAAGATTATATTAGTACTTTAAAATCATTAAATCAGAAGCTTTAAAGGTTAAAACAGATTAAATCAGGCTAAAAACCCTAAAGCAAGCTTGCATGTCGGCTTCTGTTTGTCTGCCTCACGCTTTGACACGTGTCGCTACCCTAGGATGCCTTCTATTTCCCGTTGGAATGCACTTCTGGTCAACTTTGAGGACTTTCTCTCTCCTATCGTGATTATGCGACATGTCGCGATTTCGCGACATGTCACGAAATCACGACGTCCCAGCTATGGCTGCTTCTTCCCCATCGGCCGCGAAAATGCGACATGTCGCGATCGTGACATGTCACGATTTCGCGACATGTCTGAAATCGCGCCTCTGCCATTGTCGCACAACTTTCTCCAGCATGTCGCGATTTCGTGACATGCTTGTCTTGCAAGACTTCCTCGAAACGTGCGAGCGTCGCTACCATTTTCACCCTTATCTTCGAACATGCGATGTGCATTTCACCCTTATTTGAGACATGGCGATCGTGCACTTTCCTCTCGACTTCGAAACATCGGCGCATCTTCACTCTACCCGGATTTGTGACATTCGGCGAATCGTGAACTTTTGGACTTAGCCGCTTTTCTCCTTTCCGTCGAAAAGCGACATGTCACGATTCGTGACATGTAAATCTTTTTCGTCTGATTTCTTCTCTCTCCTCCGGTAGACAGCGATTTTGTGACGCTTTCCAAAAATGGAAATGTCGCGATATCGCGACACTTCCAAAAATGGAAATGTCGCGATATCGCGACACTTCCAAAAATGGAAAGTGTCGCGATTTCGCTACACTAAAATGACTTAGCTGCTTTTTGATTTACCTGTCGCGATATCGCGACATTTTCAAAAATGGAAGTGTCGCGATATCGCGACACTACCAAAAATGGAAAGTTTGATTTTTCATGAATTTATGCAACTGTTTTCTGGATTTTTCTCGGTACCGGTGCAAGATTTTCTTAGGCATGAATGATTTCTAGCATGTAAAAAGTGAATTCTTGGATAACACAGCTAGAATGCAAGAAAAAGCACAACTTTAAAAAGGAGGCAAGCAAATTTGGATTTAAAACCTGAAAATGATCAAGAGGGTCCCTGTTGCAAAAATGGAATTTCAGAGTTTTCAAGAGGATGGAATCTCATTTTTCAGTGGGGGTGTGTTGCTTCTCAACAAATGGCGATATCTGCGGGTAAAATAGTAGCACTATTTTAGAACCCAAGACTCTGGTTTCAAAACAAAAAGACCATGCATCATGCCTTGCCACAGACATTCTTCACAATAAATTGACTACTAACTGCCAGCTGTTAAAATTTCCCAAGGACATACTAGGCTGAATTACTTCAAGGAAGATTTCTGATGTGCAATTTCAAAGGGTATAAACTTTCTTCAAGGATGACTGAATTGAATGATAAACTTGGATTAATCAACTTTTCTAGATTGTAAAAGGGGAAACCGAGTAGAGCTCTGTTTACTAGTTTAGCCTTTTACAGCCTAGACAGAGTTACCCTTTAGATTTACACGACCCAAATTTACAACTGTAGGGCAGAATCTATAACTTAGAAGAAAATATTTTTGGAAGTATTGGCTGCCTCTTTTAATATATAACTCTTTTTTTCTTTTTTTTTCTTTTTTTTTTTATCTCTCTTCTTTTTGAAATATATCACTATCTGAGATGCTTTTAGGGAAATCACAATTTTCTTTTATCATTTGATCAATCTGGAACTGTTTCAGTCTAGGCATTGATAGCCTCTGTGGATACCCAAATAATTGCATGAACCATAGTCCCCTCTCATAACCTGACTTTTCTTGGATTCCCCAGGAGTTCCTCCAACTAAACGGCATAGCAGTTTTTCTATCATTAAAACAACTGTGGCAAGTAAGACACAAGATCCAATCATCTCTCTACCTTTGTCCTGAATAACAAAATAGTTCTATTGTTCGAGTGCAAGCAGACTATCTCAATTAGAATAATGAGCAGAATGGGGCATTGGATTGTGGATTTATCAGCTCAGAATAAAACAATTTTTAGCGAGCTGACTTTTCATTGATTGCTCAGGCAGAGGTTAAAGGATAGAATTTTAGAAGCCAAAGGACTTTGCACAGACTTCCAAGGACAGGCACAAGCTTTAAAGCAAAACAGAATAAAAGCTATACGAGACTAAACACATAAGAAGGCAAAGGGAATAAAATAAACTGAACAGACAGCAAAGAAAAGAACTAAAACAAAAGACACTATACAGACAGCAAGGAAAAAGAAATGCGAGGAAGAAAATAAAAATTGTACAGGCAATAAAAGAAACAAACTAAAAGAACTGAAGCAAAGCAACTAAAACTGTTGAAGCTATGACAAAGCTAAATTGCAACAACAATTGAAATAAACTAAAGCAAGCGTACGAGACAACAAAGAAAAAGAAGCGCAATAAAGAACTAAAGCAAATAAAGCTGAAACAAAAGGCTATACGAGACTTAAAGGAAAGCAAGTGACATAAAAAGACAAAGAAAGGAAATAAAAAGCAACGACAAAAGAAATAAAGCGCACAAGCTAAAGCTGTACAGACAACTAAAGATTAAAAAATAAGATGAAGCAACTAAAAGAACTGCGAGCATTAAAATTAAAGCTAGAAGCAGATTAAAAGCTATACGAGACAAAGAAATAAAATTGAAAAACTTCAAAGCTTATTTACAATGTATACATATGTTACAACTTCCCTTCATACTCAAAAAATGCGGCGAGTTGGGAAAGCGAGAGAAATGGTGCCTTAAAAATTTTTGACCATGTGCAAGTAATTTAGAAAAATTACCTTTCGAGGTCTTGTTGACGAAATGCACTCCAGTCTGTGCTTCAAAAATTTGCTATCTGGGAAAGACTTGTGTTTACTGTCTTCCCTGTCCCATTTGAAA
Organism: Wollemia nobilis; assembly: GCA_028583015.1. Taxonomy (NCBI): domain Eukaryota; kingdom Viridiplantae; phylum Streptophyta; class Pinopsida; order Araucariales; family Araucariaceae; genus Wollemia; species Wollemia nobilis. Next base: position 1,766,082 of record JAQPPZ010003635.1, on the reverse strand, counting down.
AACAAATCTGCAACTCCTTCAAATTAAACAAATCATATAATAACAAATCATATGATAACATGTTTATGCTTCTACTTGAAGGGTTTGCAGAGTTCTTTCAAAAGAATTTGAATGTAAAAAACCCCGAGGATCAAATACCTTAAAATCTTGACGAGACCCAGGACCACCACATCTTCAAAATTATGTGACAGCTGAAAGAAATCATGTTTTATCTGTATGCCCTGGTTCTTAACAACTTGAATATTTTATGGTTGCTGTATTGCTTCAATATCCAGGACTTCAATTTTTATCTCTCTAGCAGAATGTTTACAATTTTCCTTTTCACTTGAGCCTTGCTTATATTTAACCTCATCAATGTGCAATATCCAACTTTCACTGTTGTGATGGTTTAGAGTCTGTGCTTGTTCCCACCTTCTCAGTTGCCAAATTATAAACTCCAATATCTGCATCAACACAGTTTATAGCCTTTTCTTTGACATTATGTTCAGAAGTTGCAGGCTTATGTTGAGGCAGGTTCATCAATTCCAAGTTGGCTGACCACATTCATATTTACTATCTTTTCCTCCTTTTCTTGAAATTCAACAGGTGGTCCGAGTAAGCCTCAATCAAGTTAACCTTTTGTTCAACAATGCGAGGCGAGTTCATAGAGGGTGATGTCAGCTTTAAGTTCCCTCATATCCTCAATGATGTTATCCTCCTCAGTTACTTCTGCATAGTGACATTGAATCTCACTTTCATCATCCTCTGATGAGGAAGGATCATTATTAGGTTATGGACTCTGACATCTCAAATTATAACTATCCATTTTGAACTATTGAAAATCTTGCATTTCATCCACAGGAGTCTGTACAAGACTTTCTGTCTCTTCGGGGAAAAGTGAAAGAATCCGAAACCACTGGTTGTACTATTTTTGGGTGAACTAGAAATATCAATATTTCTTTGATCTCTAGGAAAATTTAACTCACCGGGAAAAACTTCAGATTTGGGTGGTGCCGAGATCTCAAGCTGTTCACTTCAAGCACTTCCACTTTGAACTTGTCCGAACCTTTCTCTATATTTTGCACATGTTGAGTGGATGTCACAGTTAACGGAGTCTCCTTGGGTAGAGCATGACATGTTGGCACTAACTCATGATGTGGAATGGGGTCTGAAATAGGCATGTTCTGTGTAACATAGGATATCAAAGGACTGCTCAGAATTTGAGGCCCTAGCTGTCTTTCAAGAATTAAGGCTTCTTTATAAGCCCCTGCCAGGGTTGTGATATTGATGTCTCTCTTGAGGAAAATAGAGGTCACTGAATCCAATGCATTCTTGTAGATTTCTAAGGCCAGATTTGCATTTGGGATGTAATGGCCAGTCATTCTACCGTAAGCTCTTTGGAACCTCATATTGAAAGACCTGACGGTTTCTCCCGACTCTCTCTTGATGCTTTGGAAAATTGTTGGTATAACACACTTGGGGTCTATCACTTCCCCAAATTGTGATATAAAAGCTTTCTCTAGATCATCCCGACTAGTAATGGAATTCTTTGGTGAGGTTTAAAAACCAGTCATAAGCTCCCTCCTGGAGAGTGAACGGGAACAATCTGCAGGCAACATCTTCATGCTGTATATTCAACAATTTTAAAGCATTTTTGAAAGCTAGCAGATGTTCTTCTACAGTTCTTGTCCCATCATGTTTATATCTAGGGAGATACCTTTCCGGGCTTCTGGGCAAGTCATGGGCTATACCCGGGATATTCAAAGCAGTGGGGCCCAACCAATTTGCCATTATTACTTGGCTGACAGTGATGTTCTGAGTTGTGATTGGATAACTGCCAGTGGAGATAAAAGCTGTTCTTAACTTGAGGTCTTCTCTGGCAATTTTAAAAACTTGCATGACAACTTACAATACTTGAACGAGTTCAAGCCTCTTAGAATAGTGTTGGTGTTAAGTTCATTTGAGCAAAAACTCTAACAACAAAATTTAAAATAGCTGAGGAGGAGGGAAAAGGCTCAGACGATAAAATACAGGATTTGCAAGTACAACATACGTTGGATTCTTAACAAGTGCACTAAGAACAATGTTCATGGCCCTCCTTCTAGCGCCAATTAGGTGTTGGTCCGGCTTTCATGCACACCCCGGGAAGGATGAAGCAAGGAAGCTCCGGAGACACCCACGGGACGGATCCCACTCACTTTAGGATCTAGTTGGTTATCCAAGGTGCGAGTTACAGAGTTGGGTCGAATGGCTATTCACTCTTTTCCACTTCTGGAATAGATTTCAATATGGACTGCTCTGTTACCTTACAGGGGGTTCTTGAACTTGTTCAGTAGTTGCAAAAGTTGTTTATCAGATTTAACTTGAATTCTTGATCTAGCTCTCATGGGTCAGCAGATTTAAATAAAAGACAAACAAAGAAAATAAAAATGGATCATTCACCGAAAACAAAGGAGAGGGTAGGGTAGAGGCGAGAAGAGAAGTTTATCAGACATCAAGCTGTAAAACCCTAAACTATCAATCTTATCTATGCTACCAGCTTCACAACAGAACAAATCAAAGAAGAAAGTGTCCAGTGAGTCTAAGATCACTTTCAACTAAGAGCACAAGGCGAGTGGAACAGATCTAGCGAGAAAATTATAAATCCAAGGGCAGGTGGTTAAAAGCTGGTATCTTTCACCGGTGAGCCTAGCTCACACGGTGAAGACAGAGCAATTAGAACAAACTTAACCTCAAATCTGTAATTTCCCCTAGCGAGACAATAGAACAAGCTGAAGCCTAACGACATATTTAAACTTGATAATGCTGATTCACGGCATATATCTAACAAACTTTAAATGGAACGGATAACAAAAGAAGATACACTTATCACACTCTCCAAAATATTAGGCTCCTGGCCATGCTATCATAGAAAAGCTAAAGCACATCAACTCCAAGTCCAGAAACAAAGGATTTCACAAGATTTGCAAGAAATTGCTTATAAGCCTTTTATTTCTAAGTCTCCGCCTCCCGCAATTACATTGAGAAGAAGTATTTATAGACTCGGGACGGACCACGATCTTTTCAGAAATATCTTCTTCTCATAGCTGCAAATATTATCACATCTAAACCCTAGGACCCGGGTTTTACAATAAAAATCCATTTAAAATCAAAGTCCGGATAGAACTTAACCCTTCGGCAAATCTGTGCGAGTCAGTTGCCATAAATGGAGAAGATAAAATCTAAAGCCACTTGCATTCATCCGCAGTTGCAAATAAATGCCTCCATTAATTCTGTTGGTGAGCCGGATGAGTCACCACTTCTCCATCAATTTGATCTCCGCAAAGCCATCCTTGAGTTGAAATTATCTCCATGCTATCAATTCTGCCATAAATTTGCCATTGAATGCTTTTACCGGCTTCTTCTCCTCTAGCATGGCGGTCCTCGATCAAATCTGCACTTTAACTTTGACTTTATGGCCTTTCCCGGTTGTCCCGCAAGTGCCAGATGGAATCCTGCATGAAAGACAAAAATATTATATTAGTACTTTAAAATCATTAAATCAGAAGCTTTAAAGGTTAAAACAGATTAAATCAGGCTAAAAACCCTAAAGCAAGCTTGCATGTCGGCTTCTGTTTGTCTGCCTCACGCTTTGACACGTGTCGCTACCCCAGGATGCCTTCTGTTTCCCTTTGGAATGCACTTCTGGTCAACTTTGAGGACTTTCTCTCTCCTATCGTGATTATGCGACATGTCACGATTTCGCGACATGTCGCGAAATCATGACGTCCCCAGTGCTGCGCTGCTTCTCCCTCTGTCGGCCGCGAAAATGCGACATGTCGCGATTTCGCGACATGTCACGAAATCGCGCCTCCTGCCAGCTGTCGCACAACTTTCTCCAGCATGTCGCGATTTCGCGACATGCTTGTCTTGCAAGACTTCCTCAAAACGTGCAGCGCGTCGCTACCATTTTCACCCTTGATCTTGAAACATGCAGCGCATCGCTGCAATTCTCACCTTGATCTTGAGACATGCGATAAATCAGCGACTTTACCTCTCGACTTGAAACATGCGGCGCATCTTGCAAGCTCCGTACCGTGATTTTGAAGCATCGAGCAATCGTGCAACTTTTGGACTTAGCCAATTTTTCTCCTTTCCTATCGTCGAAAAGCGACATGTCACGATTTCGTGACATGTCACGAAATCGCGCTGTTCCGTACTGATTTCTTCTCTCTCCTCCGGCAGACAGTGATTTTGCGACGGTTTCCATAAATGGAAATGTCGCGATATCGCGACACTTCCAAAAATGGAAAGTGTCGCGATTTCGCTACACTTAAATGACTTAGCTGCTTTTTGATTTACCCGTCGCGATATCGCGACATTTCCAAAAATGGAAGTGTCGCGATATCGCGACACTACCAAAAATGGAAAGTTTGATTTTTCATGAATTTATGCAACTATTTTCTGGATTTTCTCGGTACCGGTGCAAGATTTTCTTTGTGCATGAATGATTTCTAGCATGTAAAAAGTGAATTCTTGGATAACACAGCTAGAATGCAAGAAAAAGCACAACTTTAAAAAGGAGGCAAGCAAATTTGGATTTAAAACCGAAAATGATCAAGAGGGTCCTTGCTGCAAAAATGGAATTTCAGAGTTTTCAAGAGGATGGAATCTCATTTTTCAATGGGGGTGTGTTGCTTCTCAACAGAACCCTTGGAGCCTTTTAGGGATGATAGAGCGGTTTTAAGTAAACCCTCGGAGCCTTTTTATTGACTTGACCAAGCGGTTTTCAGGAACCCTTGGAGCCTTTTGGGGATGATCGAGCGGTTTTATTTAAACCCTCAGAGACTGTTGACTTACTTGACCAAGCAATTTTTAGGAACCCTTGGAGCCTTTTGGGGATGACCAAGCGGTTTTAGGTAAACCCTCAGAGCCTTTTGACTAACTTGACCAAGCAATTTTCAAGAACCCTTGGAGCCTTTTGGGGATGACTGAGCGATTTTAGCTAAATCCTCAGAGCCTTTTGATTGACTTGACCAAGCGATTTTCAAGAACCCTTAGAGCCTTTTGGGAATGACCGAGCGGTTTTGGGTAAACCTTTAGAGCCTTATGACTAACTTGACCAAGCGGTTTTCAAGAACCCTTGGAGCCTTTTGGGGATGACCGAGTCATTTTTGGTAAACCCTCGGAGCCTTTTGACTGAATTGACCAAATAGTTTTTAGGAATCCTTGGAGCCTTTTGGGGATGATCGAGTGATTTTATGTAAACCCTCGGAGCATTTTAACTGACTTGACCAAGCGGTTTTTAGGAACCCTTGGAGCCTTTTGGGGATGACCGAGCGATTTTAGGTAAACCCTCGGAGCCTTTTGACTGACTTGACCAAGCGGTTTTTAGGAACCCTTGGAGCCTTTTGGGGATGACCGAGAGGTTTAAGGTAAACCCTCAAAGCCTTTTGAATGACTTGACCAAGCGGTTTTTAGGAACCCTTGGAGCCTTTTGGGGATGATCGAGAGGTTTAAGGTAAACCCTCAAAGCCTTTTGACTGACTTGACCAAGCGGTTTTTAGGAACCCTTGGAGCCTTTTGGGGAGGGTATGGTACCCTAGATACCCCCAGTGTGTGTGCCACTCGATGAAATTGAGGGAGGTGTTCTACCTCTAAGATCCTCACTTTACCTCATTGAATTTGGTGTGGATGGTGGGGAAGGTATGCTACCTTAAAGACCCCCTGCATGCATGTTATCTACTAAAATGTAATCATCTTTCTTAGGAAGAGTGATAGAAATCAACTCTCCCAATTGAGGCATGGACCTCAATGGATTGCATGTGTCTAGGTGCGGGTGAATGAGAGAACCATCCTCGCGGATAGCATCTCATTCTACCATGTTTTGCATTATCTTCTTAAATAGATAACAACCACAAATGTCATGCCCCTGCATACGGTGATAAATGCAAAAGAGGATTTCATCCATGGACCCATATTTGGACTTTCTTCATTTGATCTTAGGCAATACCAATGCATTTGCCTTGCACAATGTTTGGAATAAAGTTGTAGTAGTCATCTAAAATGCAAATATTCATGGAAGAGTCTTGTTAGGCCTATGAGGTGATGGGTGCCTTTGAGGTGACGATTGCGATGAGGAAAAATCTATTTTGGTAGGTTGGGGCACTGTAAGTGAACCATCTACATGATAAATCCTACTATCTATGAGGTTTTTTACCTTATGCTTGAATCCATAGCAATCATGAATGTTGTGACCCTCCATTCGATGATAGAGACAATAATGATCCTCTCTATAACCCTGAGGTTTGACTCAATTTGGGTCTACAGGTTTGATTTTAGGTAAGGTGATGACCTTATATTCTTATAGCTTTTGAATAATGTCAAACATAGACTCGTTTAAAAGATTCCAAATGCATTGTGACTGTCTTGGGTGCCTAATCCGCAATGGTTTTCCATGAGGACCCAATGATTGAGTTAGCTGAATTGGCTCTTGCTTTTGCTAAAGCTTTTCTTGTGGTTGCACAGAAAGTGGTTCAGCCTTAGATGTGGGTTGCTTTTGTAATTCTAGGTTTTCAAATTGATCCACGATACTATGCAATGTCTTATCTTGCTCATCTATTCAATGCTTCATTCTATCTATACAGCTTAGAACATATTGCAATACTAAAAAATAATTCATGCATATTTCCAATGATTGGTTCGAAATACCCTTTTCTATTGAAGGAAATGAAAAAGTGGATGCTAAAGATCCACCAGATAAGTGCACATCACCAATTTCCTTCCATTGATCTGATGTGGGTACTTCTTGATGATTCACTTTGTTAGTGTCATCCACATGCTCAAGTTCATGACTTAGTTCATATTTTTGTTTCATTTTGTACTGTTGAACTGTGTAAACCTGAGTAACCCCAGTTTGATGTGGGGAAGGCACCTGTTCTTTCTCTTGAAAAGGCACCATGAGCAATGAGTCAGGAGTGACTAATTTCAAAGGTTTTTGCCCTTTCAATGTGGAAGCAACATCTGATTGCCCCCTCTCTTGTTCTATCTACTTTAGAATCCCTTGATCCTTTGGCATAATGTCAACCATTCCCATGAACTCTTGAGAAGGTGCTTTAGCTTTCAGACTAGCCGTAAGTAAATTATCAACTAGTCGAGATGATTCTATATCAGTCATATTAACTAATGTTTTCTTCTACTCATTAGGTAATATGATACCATGATTTTTGGTGATGGGAGAGGGTAGCGATTTCTTGATGAAATCTCTAGTTGAATGTTTGATGATTTTATTCGAATGAATATCTTGAGGCTTGCATGCCACTAGAGTTTCTTGTGGCTCATCGACTTTCTTACAATATTTGAATGACTCAGGATCATGGGGACCACATACACTTGTCCTTGATGTATGATTTTTAGATTTTGGTGCACTATGGAAGGCACACATTCCATATCTCTCATCCATGGTCTCCCTAGAAATATGTTATACTGCCTCTCACCCCCCAAGATATGGCACAATGTAGGTATCATCTTTATCCCAACCTGTTTAGGTAAGATTGTTGTACCGATTGTTGGGGATGTGGCATCATTGAAGGCTCTCAAAGTGAATGTTGAGTCCTTAATGTGCGAAGATGGTAGATTTAAAAGCTTCAAAGCTACAACTATGATGATGTTGATAGATGACCCAGTATCAATTAAGACTCTCTTGTACAAAATTTGATTGATGCTCGCTATGATGTGTAGTAGAGGATCGAGTTCATCCTTAGGTATTAGCTTAATCTCCTGGCTATGAAAGGTAATCACAAGGTCCTTTTGTAAGTGAATTGGATTCATTATTGATATGGACCATGATAGGTTATCAAATTTTCTTGAACTTTTTGGTATGTTGGTCTGATCAAAGTATTTCTTACTTTGTGCTACAATATTGATCATACCGATAAAACCCTCATTAGGTGGGGCCATGTGCATCTCATTAATGTGCTCAACTTGATTATTGTCATCCTCATGGTTGTATTTATGGTTTTTGGATATGTTGATGTCTTGATTATCGATAACAGAGAGGCTATCTATTTGTAATTTGTTCTTATCCAACATATTCTGCACTATATTCTTGAATGCAACAAAATCCTGGATATCATGGCCATTTTTCCAATGATAAACACAATAGAGATCTTCTCTATACACTCTAGGTTTTTTGTGATTAAGATCCAAGGTGTGTACTTCAAGAAATATTAGGGACTTAGCCTCGCAAAGGTGATTAAAAATTGATGCTAAAGATTCAAGCAATGGTGTATAGTTACGAGGTGGATGTTTTTGTTTATCCTTGCCTGGATTCCTATCATGTTGATTATGATGCACAGGAGATGGTTGAGCCTGATGGTTCTCTTTTTGTTGGCTCTATGATTCTTTTGGAATGTTTAACATGATCTGGTTGACATGCATAAGCTCATCCTGTTGTGGTTGATATCGCGTGCTCTTATTGTTCTATTCTTCCTCACTACGAAGCTCTAGGTCTCCTTCCAAATTGATCTCTTCAATGATTTTGGCTTGTGCTAAAGCCTCTTTGAATGTTGTATATTGTTGCAACTAGAGAAAAAATAATATGTGTTTGGCACAATTTTTTGTGAACATTCGATTAAGTTCAATAGTGGGAATAAAGAATGGTAATTCTGCCATTAATTTTTGCCACCTATTTCCATAATCCATGATTGGCTCATCATCATTTTGACATAGATTGGCCAATTCAGATAGATTAGCTTTCTTTTTTGTTCCAAATGAGAAGCACTCAAGGAAAGAATCCACCAAATGTTCAAAGTTGGTGATGTTGTTCCTAGGTAATTGATTAAACCATTCAGAAGCTACACCTGAGAGGGTCATAACAAAAGTTCTTAACATCAAGGCATCATCATTCTATATCTAGAATCATGCACTAATGAAGGCCGTTATATGCTCTTGTGCATATTCATCACCTTTAAACTTATCCCACTTAGGTATTTCAAAATATTTAGGGTAAGCAGGACTTGGCACTGATGGACATGTTGGCATTTTTGCCACATTGATTCTCATTGATTAATGCATTAGTGTATTGTTGAAAATCTGACCTTTGATATCAGCTTTGATGCAGCTTTGGAGAAAAAAGAAGAAAAAATGAGCAAAAAATGACTAAGTCTAAAAGCTGCAGCGATTCGCTGACATGTCACGAAATCGCGGTCAACGCAGGCAGGTTGGGCGGAACCGTCGCGATATCGCGACGTGTTCCATTTTTGTGACTTTCGGAAGGCAAAGGAGGAACAGCGACAAAATGTCGCGAAATCGCGACAAAAAGTCCAGCCGAAGACACAAAGCAAAAGTTGCAGCGACGCGTTACCTGTAGCATTTTCGCGATGGCAAAGTGGCAATTGGTACGGAAGGAGCAAAACGTAGCGATATCGCTACATGCTTCAAAATCGTGGCCATTTTGGTCCAAGAAGCAAAGGAGCAATGAAGTTGTAGCGATTCGCTGCAATATCAACATAAGGCCAACTGACATGAATATGCAGTGAAATCATGCAAGGGATGAAAATTGATCAAAAAGCATGGAAATGGTTAAGTGCTCAAATTGGTAGCAAAATGGAGACAAGGAAGAATTGAATACATTCAAGTGCAAAAGGTGTTATTTTTTTGCGGACCGTCTTCAAGGCCGTACAAGGTGCCTGAAACATGTAGCGATATCGCTACATGTTCCATTTTTGAGGGATTAAGCTAGCGATAGAGAAGACAAAGCCGAAGATGCAGCGAAAGTGCGACAGGGAGCATTTTCGTGGGTCAAAGGTGGTCAAAGCGTACGGCATAAAAATATGTCACGATTTCACGACCCATCACATTTTCGCGACCTGCGACAGTTTCCCGCCAGAACATAGTATGAACGCCCGAGGAGATTTTTTGATTTTCGATGATTTAATGCTGACCCGAATTTAATGATTTGCGAATTTCCAAGGCATTCAAAGTAAAAGACGCGCCCAGGCCACCAAGATTGAATATTTAATGCATTCAAGGCTGTTGTTCGTGGATTGTCGTAACGGTTTCATGCACATGTTCGAAGAATCAAATTTAATGAAGGACCGCGAACGTTTCATTGCATTTAATTTTTGTTTCTTCGAGGCTGTAATCAAGGGGTCGTGTTCTTGGTTTCCAAGGCACAATTGTAGATCACGATATGGTCAGTTTCAAACATTAAATGCTGCAAAGAGGACGGACCTCTATAAAAACCAATGTAAGCTTCATTTCAAAAGGTTGGAAAAACTTGCTGCTAGAGACTGGAAGTGTATTTGCAGGAATACAAGGATCGACTTCTAAATTTTCAAGCGTCGCATGGATGAATTTGCTTTCTATTTTTCTGCATTTCTAATAGCATTCATACTCCTGTATTGCTGTTACATTTAAATTCTGCCTTTGGATTTAAATATTGCTGTCAGGGTACGATTTCTGGAATGTGGGTTTGGAGGGATTTGCTGCATGTGATTGTGTGAAGGTTAAGATGATTTCTCATGTTACTTGCTGTTATTGCGTTTGTAGTTTCCTGCTGTTGTTTTTCTGATCCCATCACTTCGGCCTGTGGCCATATTTCCCATTTCTTTCTATAGTTTTTAAATCTCTTTTCTGCAACCCTTATCTTAAACCAAGTTTAGAATAGTGAAGGGAACCAGCCCACTCTGGAGATTGGTATGGAAGCCATTTCTTGCTTCCAGCCTTTCAATGTTGGCCAAGTCTAGGGTGCATTTGTAAAATCCTTTCCTGTGGCAGATTTTGGACCAACAGGACACAATGGTTTATTGTGTATCTTTCTTAGAGTGGGCTTTTGATTAGCCACATCTTGTTTATCGAGAGATTTTATTTTCTCGGCAAGCACATTGTAGGCTTGAGAAGAGATGATCTCTTCCTCTCGAAGGGATATTCGGGGTGCAAGCTGAGGTAAGTTCCTTTGAGTGCGAGGTGGTTTATTGTATTCATCAGCCACATCTACAAAATATGGTTTAGGATATCATTGATCCTGGTCATCCAACTCTGATCTTTCATACTTCTTGTGCTCATGCTTGTTTGGCACTAAATGCTCTCATGGCTGAGAAGCATGTTGAGAAGTATGGTGAACATAATCATCTACTCTCCTATTATGCAGCTCAAGGTGTGAAGTAGCATATATCTCATTGTGTTGCTGCTTGTACTCTCTGTGAGGACGTAATTTATATCGAGCCAATCTGTTTGATCACTCTTATTGCTCCTTTAAATCAATGAGGTGTTTCTCTTCTAAGCGATGTTCATATAACCATTGTAGGTACAATCGTTGTTGTTTTGTACTTTTTTGTTCTAGATTTTCTAAACACTCACACTCAATGTGCAAATCCTTCAATTGGTCTTGAAGCTTTTGTTCTCTCTGGATTGCATCTGACCTATGTGATCGATTTGATCAATTTTTTGTGCTAGGTCTATGACTCTGCAACTCCTTATGAGGGTTTTTGTTTGCTTCGAATTGCACAACAAGGTCGACAACTCTTTTTCCTCGATGATTCAAGATTACATTGATATTATGCTCTTCCTTAGGGGTGCAATTCTCATGCAAGGATGTTGCAGGGGTACCACATGTTCATCGGGAACACTCACTACGGGTGCGAATAGGATGCAATTGCACGATAGTTCCTTCATCCATGATGTATTCCTCAGCGGATATGGTAGATCCATGAGAGGAATGATCGTGATGTATGCTTTGATGCTCTAATTTCCTATGTTGATATCTTCCAACACCTTGGTATAAGAATTCAAAGTGATGAGACTTCCAAGGTTGTGCAAGAGAAGTACCTTCCTCACCAACACTATGATAAGACAAATGGCATCCTCCATGATCGAAAGGATTTGGCATTATAATAGGCATGCAAATGGTTGTCTTACCTCTATCTCACCCTTCATTGAACTGATTTGAATTCTCAGTGTAATGAGATGTGGGAGGTTTAGAGGTGTTCTTGTTTAGGTCATGAGAAGATCTATTGTTAGTTCTCCTGAGCAGGGTTCCTTGATGAGATCCACTGCAAGTGGTGTTGTCTCCTCTAAGACTACTTTAATTGTATTCAAGTATGTTTTGTGCAGATGTGCTGCCTCTATGGGGATCCAAACCCTATGGTGCATTGGGTGCAACCTCAGTTTTAGATCAGGGATGACCCCGTGCATTGACCATGACCTTATGAATTTTGACTTCTAAAAAATGTTGTGAGCGTTATATATCAAAATGATCTACGCGAAGAGCTTATCACAATGAGCTATAACTCAAAAATATAATTTTTGGGTCAAATTTTAGTATTTTTATAATATTTGGCCAACTGGGGCTCATGGTGGATGTGAGAGCCCAACGCCACTAATGTTTAAATGAAACGTGGTGTGTGTGGTTTGTTTTAATTTGCATAAAATAAAAATGCATAATATAGCACAATGCTTTTTTCCTACATGTAATGTAAAAGAAACATTTTATATTCAGAGATGCATGCTATACTCTACATGATTTTTTGATAATGCAAACTAGTATGCAAATGGCCACTACTTGGGCCTCAAAAATGTAAACCTACACACAAGTTCTAATATAGCACGTTGTATTCTAGGGCATACTGCAATCAGAGATCTTTTGTTCCTAGCAGTGCCTATTGAGAATTTAGAAAAATAAATCTAAGGACCTAATCCATTTTTAGTTCATTTTAGCCTTAGTAAATTTACGTTTCAGTTTTTGTTCTTTGTAAAACACAGATAGAAACAAAAAAACACAGAGGGTGAAAATGGGGCCTACCTCAGGTCCTCATCCGATCTGCACTCTATTTTCTACTGTCTGCTCTATCAAATGTAAACCATAGATCTTGTCTACGGTTTGTATTGTAAACTGTGTGTTGACCCTACGGTTCAATTGTTGGCCTATAGCTGATAGTTGCAGTCTATACCTGCAAGTGCAAAAACAAGTAAAATACAGTAAGGTCCTATAAATGCGGGGTTCCACCATGATAGCCATCTGTAACAACCAAAGAGGCTCACACCCGATCTAACTATTGCAATAGAAGAAAAATATACAAATAGGCATGCATAATTTGATAACAAGAAATAACGTGAATACAAGAAATCCTTTATTAATTTCAATGAAGTCAAATTAGAGATTCGTCCCTCTTAGAGATACCCATTTGATACATTAATTACAATAGTTTTTAATCCCTATAAAGGGTAGGTGTGATAAAAATGCCCCTCATGGTGACATGAACTGCTCTAGGGTGTTGATGACCCTCTTCTTTGCAATGGGGAAGGGATTGGATGCTTTATCTCTCCTTTAGAACTGTTCCCTGTGATAAAGAAACAACAAGAATGTCAAAAATATAGGTAGCCTCTCATGATGAGGTCCTTTTAGGTAAAATGTGTAATGACACCATTAACATGCATAATCAAGAAAGCATAAAGAAAGCTACTAAACTATGCAAAGCAAATCAAGATTCATGTAATAGCATAAAGTAAAATAGCATCTACACTACGCATGGATCAAATATACAAAATGAAGCATAAACATGCATAAAGAAAGCATTTTAATCCTAATTTAAACATAAGCATAAAATATGAATCTAGCCTAGTTCTATGATCAAAAGTCTTCTAAAATGCTATTAAATCAACAAAATGGCTAATCTAACCTAACTTGCCAGACAGAAAAGAAAATAGTAAAGTGATCTATCACCTATTGTAAACCATAGCTTTGGTGAGTAGTCTGCACTGTGAACCATGGTTGACAGTCACGGTTTGATCTCTGATGAGTTTGCCCTCAAAATCAAGGGCAGTGGGATCAATATCCTTATCCAAATTGATGTTCAAGGGTCACCTTCATTGTCCTCAAACTAATTTGGTGGTCAATTCAATGTGAAGGGCCTTTGTTTGCCCAGATTTGTGTTTCTTGATCCTCCTAAGCACCTAGGGCATCCATAATGTAATTCATCATGAATGGTGGCAAAAGGGTCGAGGATTAAGTGCAATAGCTCTATCTCTTAGTATACTCAGTTTGAGTGTACAATTCGCCAGGGATTCACTGCTCAAATCTCCAATGCTTGCTCCCTATTTCTCCCCATTTTGAGGGGGTATTTATATCATGACCCTAGGGCTAGGGGTGGCTTCATGGAGAAGCCAAGACCAAGAAGGTTGGTTAGGACAGTTGGGATGGAAGCCTCTGGTATCTTCCATCCTTCAACTGCCTCCTTCTAGATCTTTTGGCCATTCCAACTAATTTGGCTCAAATGGAAGGCCTAACTGAACTTCAGTTAATATCGCAGGTCACATTTGTGGTCTAGATTGTAGACCGCAGGTGTCAACCGTGGTTTAGACTGGATACCGCAGGTCTAGGCTGTAGTTCAGACTGCTTAGACCAAAATGCTTGAATTGAGTGGTTAGAATGACTGCTTTATCTTGGAGTCTGTACAAGATCCTCCATATGGTCTTGTAGCATGTCCATATGAGTAGTCGCCCTCGACATGATGCATTTTAGGTGTCTACAAGTATTAGTGAATACTTGTAGAGCATATTGAACAAGTTCTAAGGACTTGTTGAGCATATTTGAGGTAAGTCTTGGTGAATACTTGTTGGATAGATTTGAGGTAAGTCTTAGTGAAGACTTGTAGAACAGATTGAACAATTTCTAAGGAGGACTTTTTGATCAGATTTGAGGTAAGTCTTGGTGAAGACTCGTTGGATAGATTTAAGGCAAGTCTTAGTGAAGACTTGTAGAGCATATTGTACAAGTTCTAAGGAGGAATTTTTGAGAAGATTTGAGGTAAGTCTTCTTGGTGAAGACTTGTTGGAAAGATTTGAGGTAAGTCTTAGTGAAGACTTAATAATAGATTGAACAAGTTCTAAGGACGAATTGTTGAGTATATTTAAGTTCAAGCTTTGAGTTAAGTCTTGGAGCAGATATGAGCAGAGTTGATTTGTGATTGGATCAAGATTTGTGTTAAGGCTTGAGGACAAATTTGAGGATAGAGTATGGTGTATATTTGAGGATAGATTTGTGCCATAGTAGAAATAGAGGTTGGTGTATATTTGAGGATAGATTTATGCTAGACTAGAGATAGACTTGTGAGAATATTTGTGCTAGACCGAAGGACAAAGTTTAGTACAAATTTGAGATAAATATTGAGCAGAGTTGAGAGAAAGCTTTGGAGGTGATAGAGTAGAGGATAGTAGTCTCCAGTGGATAGAGATGCATTAGCTACGGCAATGAGGATAGAGGTCTTCTAAGTGAGGACAAAGATATTCTATGGAGAGAGATCCACAAGCCAATGTAGTGGAGGTAGTAGTCTTCTAGAGAATCACCAACCATAGTAAGAGGAGGATTTCTCCTATGAATAGATATCCATGAACCAGTAGAGGGAAAAGAGTTCTCTTGTGGATAGAGATCCACAAACTTGATTAGGGTATTGGTATTTCCTTTTGACAGAGGTTCATAAACATTATAATAGGGAAGGATTCCCAAGATTTTTTTTGAGAAAATTTTAGTGAAAGAGTTTCTCTATGGAGTAGACCACATTGGGTGAACCACGTAAAATTGGTGTCTCTATTGTGTGTGATGATTTTTGAATTGCTTTAATTACTACTTTTGATATTTCCATTGATATATTGGATAATATTATTTGGAAAACAAAAATTAAAATTTGATATTATACTGTTAACCCCACCTCTCATTATAAGCTTATGTTCATCAATTGGTATCATAGCAGGATCCTTCAAAAGAGTTTAACATCTTGAAGGAAAAGCTTATAGGAATATAGATGGATTCTTAGAGTGGATATTCAAAAAATTAGATACCATTGTTCAATGGGAACAATTATGCATTTTGGAGTATGAGAATGAAGGTTTACCTAATTACATTAGAAAATTATATATGGCAAGTAGTTGAGGATGGGTACATACTGCCAGCGACTCCACCTACGGATAAAAGTTATGCATTGCACATCAACAAAATATATTTGGGATAAACTAAAAAATATATATGAGGGAGACAAAAAGGTCAAGATGGCAAAATTTCAAAATCATAAGAAAATATTTGAAGACCTAAAGATGAAGGATAAGGAAAATATTTCTACATACTTACTTTGTGTGGATGAGGTTTTTAACTCCATGCAAGGACTTGGGTTTAAAGTGGAAGAATCAGATGTTTGTTAAAATGTTTTAAGATCACTCCCTACGAGGTATAGTGAAAATATTTAAGCCATAGAGGAAACAAAATATATTGAAACTTTGACAAGGGATGAGTTACATGGAACTCCCATAGCTTTTAAGATGAGAATAAAAGAGGAGTCTATCCCCCAGAAATAAGTAGCCTTCAAATCTACAAAGAAGATAAAGGGTAAGAAGTTGGATTCAAGTAATGAATCCTCCAGTGATGAAGAAGTAAACTATGGCAGAAGGAACAAAGACACAATAAAGCACAAAGGTACAAAATCCGTTAAGTGTTTCAATTGTGGTAAATATAATCACTATGCATATGATTTTCCAGGATATGGAAATAGCAATGGTGATGAGAGACAGGATCATAAGAATAGGGAAGCAGGAAAATATAGGTACCAAAAGAAAAGCAGGTAAGGACAAAACAAGCATGAAAAGACGTTTTTCCAAAGGTAGAAGAATTTTTTTTATTCAGATAAGATAGGTAAGGATTCAAGTGATAGTGATGAAAAGTCCTCACATAATAAAGAAGAAGAAATTCTATTTTTGATAGTAGAAAAATATTATGTTAAAAAAAGGCACCAATAATTCTCAAGTGTTTTAGGTGTGGTAACTTTGGGCATCTTGAATATAGTTGTACAAGGAATGGGTTTAGTTTCAGTGAATATGAATATTAATATGCTCTTGAAGGTCTAGAAGAAGAAAGTATTTTGATGCAGGAGCATCCGGCTGCAGTCGAGCAATCATGCATTTTCCAGCTTGGGGGAGGTTTGGCAAAGCAATTTTTCGATTTGAGGAAGTTTTGTAAGGCAAAGGGGAGAGGGGTCACGAAATCATGACATGTCACGATTTCACGACATGTCACGATATCGCGACCCCAAAAGCTGTAGAGTGTCTTTGGCGAGTTTCGTCATGATATCGCGATGTCGCGATATCACGACAGAATTACGAGGCAGAGGCAGAGAGCGTAAGTCATCGCGATATCACGACCGGTTGGCACCGCAGTGGAGAAGAGCTTCAGGCGTCACGATATCGTGACGTCGCGATATCATGACCGTCTTCAGAGCAAGACAGAGGAGAAGAGCCCTATCACGATATCGCAGCAAATCAGAAGCTGCCACGTGGCTTATTTCGAAGGCAGCACCGAGGGCTAAGACAAAGCCAGGATCATAGCAAAGGACTTCGGCAAGGTGAAGACGAAGGTGGAGGGGTCGACCGTGACCAAGTAAGGTCAAGGCCGAAGAAAATAGCGGACGGCCATGTAAGGCCAATTTCGACACGTGGCTACCACGTGTATCAAACAGTTGTGAAGGGCAGCACGTGTATCAATTATTTTTCATCAAGAAGAAGGCGTGGTCAGAATTACAAGCGGTCGGCCACGTTTAAGAAAACAAAGATAAGGAATGCGGAGGTGATAGCATTGAAGAGACAATAGGACAGAAGACAGTCTGACCGGAGCGGTGGTGCAGGTCAAGGAGGCCATTAATGCAAGCTCCGGGTAGCTCGGGCAGATGGCCCATTTATGTCAAGATTTTAAAAAAACCCGGAAGGGGGGGGAAATTTGAATTCAAATTTTTGTTAGGTGAAGGCATTAATTGTGGAGAGGATTTGGAGCCTCGTTAAAAAGCCCAAAAATTTGTAATGGAAAAAAAACGGTGGACCGGAGAACAGAGGAGGTAGTACAGTGGAAGAACAGAGCCGAACTCGGCCATTGTAAGCCTGCGGGCTGTTTCATTCAAGCTTGTAAAATATATTTTTTTTTAAATTTTAATGAAAAGTCAGAGTTTCTTGAAGTGTTTGTTTTTCGGTGCCCTGTCAATGGTATCAGAGCAGGAGTTCCTGAGTGTACAACAGACCGTCGAAGGAGAGAGGCAGTTGTACCAGGACATGTGGGAGGGCTTGAGTTTAGGTGAAGATGCCTCCGAGAAGAAACCCGATGGGTGGAAGAGGCATGGCAGCGGAAGATTTTCGAGCATTGTAGCGGCAAGTCTAGGCCCTGCAAGAAGAGCTACGCAGAGGACATGAGCCGAGAAGAGATGCAGACAGTGAAGATGAAGTTGATGAAGAGGAGAATCAATTTGAAGAAGAGGAAGAAGATGTAGATCCGGCACAAGCCCGACTATACAAGGCCATATCCCAGATCGAGAAAAGGCCAAAGTTAGAAGTTCCTACATATTTCGGGAACTTGAACCCAGAGGAGTTGATAGACTGGGTGAATGATTTAGAAGAATATTTTGAATACGAAGAGGTTGAAGACCCTAACCGGGTCAGATTTTCTAAGACCCGACTGAAGGGTCATGCCAGCATTTGGTGGAAGGGGGTACAGCTGGAGAGGAATCGAAGAGGAAAAGAACGGATTACCAGGTGGGACAGAATGGTGGAGAAATTAAAAATACAGTTCATCCCTGTTGACTATGAGCTGGATCTGTTACGTAAAATGCAAAGCTTGAGGCAGATGAACAGAACAGTTCAAGAATACACGAAGGAATTTTACAAGATCTCCATCAGAACCGGACATTTGGAAGCAAGCAAGGAAAAAGTGGCCCGTTACATTAATGGGTTGAGACCGAGTGTGCAGGAGGAGTTGAGCTTGGTTCGGGTAAGCACCATCGAAGATGCTTACCAATTTGCTTTAAAGGTTGAAGAAAAGTTGAACAGAAGGTTTGACAACAAGCAAAAAGTAAAAGGGCCAGGAGGAAAGAATGGTGGAAAGAAAGAAGGAAAGGAAGAGAAGAAAGAAGAGGAGAGCAGCAGTCGAGGTCAGAAAGAAGAAGATGAAGACCCAAAACCGCAAGTTCAGAATGATAACTACCCGAGAGGAAGAGGTAGATCTGGACACGGGTATGGAAGAGGAATATTTCGTGGAACATGTTTCCACTGTGGTGAAGAAGGGCATCGTGCATTCGAGTGTCCACAACACTAAGAAAATACGAACAAGAAACCGGTGGGTCCCGCCAGAGCAGTTGTGGCAGTTGAAGATGCTGATTCAGAACATTCTGAAGAAGCTAAAAAGGGAGAAGCCATGATTGTGAGGAGGACCATGCTGGTGGAAGAAGACAAATCTGAACAGAGGAGAAGCCTATTCCGTACCCGATGCAAGAGTGCAGGCAAAGTTTGCAATGTGATCATCGACAATGGAAGTACAGACAACTTAGTTTCTGAGGAGATGGTTACTAAGTTGCAGTTGGAGAGAAGGAGGCACCCGCACCCGTACCGGATTGCGTGGTTGCGGAAGGACCACCGAGCTTGGGTCCGGGAACAGTGTTTAGTCACGTTCCAGATTGGGAGATACCAGGATGAATTCCAGTGTGATGTATTCCCCATGGATGCTTGCCATTTGCTGTTTGGAAGGCCATGGCAGTTTGATCGGAATGCAGTGCATGATGGTCGTGCTAATACTTACTCCTTGGTGAAAGATGGAGTGCAGCACAAGTTGAAGCCATTGCAGACAGAGGATGAGAAGGTGTGCAGCAATGCCAGAATTTGTCTGGTAGAAGGCAGAAATTTTTGCCAAGAAACGAAATTTGAGCAGGTTGTAAAGGCCGATGACTGTTTGGAGGAGTTACAAGAAACACGGGCCGAACATCCAAGAAGTGAAGGTCACTTCTCCAATTACCCGGGGTGTCTGATGCAGGAGCATCCGGCTGCAGTCGAGCAATCATGCATTTTCCAGCTTGGGGGAGGTTTGGCAAAGCAATTTTTCGATTTGAGGAAGTTTTGTAAGGCAAAGGGGAGAGGGGTCGCGAAATCGTGACATGTCACGATTTTGCGACATGTCGCGATATCACTACAGAGTGTCTTTGGTGGGTTTGGTGGGTTTCGTCACGATATCGTGACGTCGCGATATCACGACGTGATATCGTGACAGAATTACGAGGCAGAGGCAGAGAGCGTAAGTCATCGCGATATCGTGACGTTGCGATATCGCGACCGGTTGGCACCGCAGTGGAGAAGAGCTTCAGGCGTCATGATATCGCGACGTCGTGATATCGCAACGTCACGATATCACGACCGTCTTTAGAGCAAGATAGAGGAGAAGAGCCCTGTCGCGATATCGTGACAGGTTGCGATATCGCGACCTGTCGCGATATCATAGCAAATCAGAAGCTGCCACGTGGCTTATTTCGAAGGTAGCACCGAGGGCTAAGACAAAGCCAGGATCATAGCAAAGGACTTCGGCAAGGTGAAGACGAAGGTGGAGGGGTCGACCGCGACCAAGTAAGGTCAAGGCCGAAGAAAATAGCGGACGACCATGTAAGGCCAAATTCGACACGTGGCTGCCACGTGTATCAAACAGTTGTGAAGGGCAGCACGTGTATCAATTATTTTTCATCAAGAAGAAGGCGTGGTCAGAATTACAAGCGGTCGGCCACATTTAAGAAAAAAAAGATAAGGAATGCGGAGGTGATAGCATTGAAGAGACAACAGGACAGAAGACAGTCTGACCGGAGCGGTGGTGCAGGTCAAGGAGGCCATTAATGCAAGCTCCGGGTAGCTCGGGCAGATGGCCCATTTATGTCGAGATTTTAAAAAAACCCGGAAGGGGGGGGAAATTTGAATTCAAATTTTTGTTAGGTGAAGGCATTAATTGCCGAGAGGATCGGGGGCCTCGTTAAAAAGCCCAAAAATTTGTAATGGAAAAAAAAATGGTGGACCGGAGAACAGAGGAGGTAGTACAGTGGAAGAATAGAGCCGAACTCGGCCATTGTAAGCCTGCGGGCTGTTTCATTCAAGCTTGTAAAATATATTTTTTTAAATTTTAATGAAAAGGCAGAGTTTCTTGAAGTGTTGGTTCCCGGTGCCCCGTCATCTTCTTATGGCAATAGAATAAGAAGGAAGTGATTCTAGTGGAAATGAATCGGAAAAGAATGAAGATGATCTTGAAGATAAAAGAGTAGAGGAAGAATAAAAAAATTCAGAGGAAGGAGAAGTTGATCTTAAGGGTGAACTTATTTTTGCTCTTCAGTAATTAAGAAAGATAATAAAGCAGAACTCAAAACTCAAGATTCAATTTCAGGAATGTGATGAAGAAAAATGAAAGCTTATAGAAGATCTAACCAAATCAATATCTAAGACAAGGATATATAAAGAGAAGGTAGAGGCAAAGGTCTTAGAATGTGAAATATTAGAGCATGATATAGCTTCACTAAGGAAGGAATTAAAAGAATATAAATACAAGCTACACAATTTTGGGAGAAGCTCAAAGACCTTGGATAATATTATCAAGGCACAAAGATCTTCATCAAACAAGACAGGACCTATGGGAAACATCACAGGGAAGAAGAGACTAATAGACCTATGGGATCAAGGCAATGTTTCTTCAATGGATGTTGCTTCTCACATCATAGGTTTGGTCACAAGGCTTCACAATGTAGGACACATCAAAAATAAGGATATGGTTTCACTAAAAGGAATATCAAAAATGGGCATCTATTTCAAGGGTATTGCTACTATTGTAATTAGTTTGGTCATAAGGCAGTAAATTGCAGGGTTCATGATAGGAATGAATATGGCTTCACCGTGAGAAAATTCAATATATTTGTGCCTTCAAGGAATCACAAAATTAAGTGTTATAAATGCAATAATTTTGGGTATATGGCCAAGTGGTGTAGAGTAGAATTTCCAGAGACAAGTAGGAACAAGAATATTTAGAGGAGTCAGAAGGATCAGTTGAGGAAGAAGGTGAACAAAGGTAAATATCAGTGTATGCTGGGAGTAAAAATACTCCCACCCCAAAATTAACCACCTCAAAGAGAGGAGGTGAGGGAGGGACTAAGCTAAGAGTCCTATTCTTAGCCCCAAGCTCCAAAGGTGGCCCTTTGCCATTGATGTCAAAGAGGGAGAGATTTGAATTAGGGGGAAAGCATTCAGTTAGGGGAAGAAAAACTGAAAAAGGTAAAAGAAATGGTTAAAGAAAAATGGGTTGCCATCAATGAAAAAGGGGAAGATTATTGGAAATTTGAGCAAGATTTGTTGTCATTGATGTCAAGAGTTGTCAAAAGGTTATTTTTTAGTTTCATCATCATTAATGTCATCAGGTGGTTTTTCCAAAATGTAAGGAAGAGGTTTAAAGGAATAGGATATATATTTATTTTTAATATTATATGCCTAAAGTGGCCTAAAAGGTTGAAGACCCAAGGAAGAAGAAGCATGTTTAAAAGGAAGTCCCAAGGAGGGCGAAGCAGACTTAAAAGGCAATAATAATATTATAATATTTTGGGTTACAGGCTGAGGTGAAGAGAACAGGTCCAAGGAGTTATTAAAAATAATTTATTCCTCAAAAGACCCATTGAGAAATTTGTAAAATATTTAATTTAATTTATTTAAATTAAAATATTTTAACCTAAAGGTTAAAATTTTAATTTAAATAAATATTGGATGTCATAGTTAAAGGTTATAAATTAATTTATTAATTCAAATTTTTGAATTCGAATTAAAGTTGACATCGAGCATATAGGCAAAACATATATAAAAGGGGAGTTAGTTTTTTAATTAGCTTATCCATGCATTTAATCAAATACCAAATTCTTTGCAAGATATCGTGCACTGCTTTGTTGTGGGGAAGAAGAGACCTTTCATGCTTTTAAAAATATTTTAAGAGCAAGCAACCGGTTAAATGCATGTGGTACAACCCAAGTGTATCCATAATTTTTGTTAGCACGGTTGGTGACCAAGGCAGAGTTAAGACATTCACAGGGCAGAGGTTGGGGTTTCAAATCCCCGCACAGTCATTTGGAGAGGGTAGTGTTTTATTTTCATTCACCAAAAATTATAGAGATAACAAGGATGAGCACTCACGTGTTAGTACTCGTGTGGGCATGTGGTCCAATGGCTGCCTAGCTTCAACTAGAGTGAAGTAGTGGCAGTAATATTGAGGGTTCAAAGCACAACCAAGGCATGCACTATTCATTTTGCACATGGACCAAGGTGTATAAGGTAAGCATTATATTTTTTATTTAAGTTTTAATTTATGCTAAGGTTTAGAAGAGCATATGCATTAAGGCCACGTGAGTTTAGCACCTTGGTGAAAGTAGGGAGTTATAAGGGTATTTGATATTTAATATTATTTTGTGCTTTGAAAAATAAATAAAGGTTGGAGTAATAAGAGTTGAAAAAGGATTTAATTTTTATAGGTTGAATATTATTTTTGAGAGATTATAAAGGAACTTGGTCTTCTATACATTGATTAATTTGGAGTTGATAAAGGAAATTGATTTTTATGTGTTGAGAGATATTTTGATAAGTTTGGAGATAATAAGGTGTACTTGAGTCTTGTTATTGTTTGTAATGGTGAATTAATTTTTGAGGAGGATATTTGTGGAGATTTTGAGATAGGTTGTTTCTATCTAACCTTGAAATTGGCAAAGAAGATTTGATTGTGATTGAGACAGGTTTTGAGACCAAATCTCCATCAAAATAAAAGGTATGGGCACATCTTCCTTGTGAGTGAAATATTGTTGGATTGAATGTTGAAATGCAAATTTGGAGTGAAAATGATTGTTTGATAAGCATTGTTGGAAATAATTGAGTGATCCTTCATGTGCATGATTAGGGTTTGTGAAATAACATGAGTATCATTGTTATGTGAGATTGTTTGATAAGTATTGTTGAAAATAATTGAATGAGCCTTCATGTGCATGATTAGGGTTTGTGAAAGAACATGAGTATCATTATTATGTGAAGTTGAGAACTATATTTAACTAGGGTTTGTGAAAGAACATGAGTATCATTGTTATGATAAGTTGAGAACTATCTTGAACTAGGGTTCATGAAAGAACATGAGTATCATTGTTATGTGAAAACTGGAATCATCTTAAGTCAAGGTTTGAGTTCCATAGTGTGATTTGTTGGGAGTATAGTGAAACACTTGGTTAGGGTTTGTAAGTAAGGTGTGTTTCATTGAGTGGATGTTTGAGTAAAGTTGGATGAGCATTATTGATTGAAAGCATTGGAGTGATAGTTCAAGATTTGTGAAACAAATTATTCCTTATTCTAAATTGATTTGAAAGAGAGTTTGAAATTGATAGAGTGATTTGTGAGTGTGAAACATATTGAGTCTCTTACCATTCTCTATATGTTTCTCTAGTTAAACAAGATTCTGAGTGAAACTTGTGTGTGTTATTGAAGAGGTTTTTTGAAAGAGATTAAGTTTGAGATTTTGTATGCAAGTTTTTAAATTGATTTAAGCAAACTTTTGTGAAATCTTGTGGGTAGATTTGAGTAAGTCCTAGAGGGGGATTAATAATAAAGTTGAGCAAGCTTTTGTGAAATATTGTGGGTAGATTTGAGTAAGTTCTAGAGGGGACTTAAGGATAGACTGGTGTGAGCTTTTGTGAAATCTTACAAGTAGATTTGATTCAAGTCTAGGTGAAGACTTGTAGAGCATATTGAACAAATTCTAAGGAGGACTTGTTGTGCAGATTTGAGACAAGTCTTGGTGAAGACTTTTTGGATAGATTTGAGGTAAGTCTTAGTGAAGACTTGTAGAGAATATTGAACAAATTATAAGGAGGACTTGTTGAGCAAATTTGAGGTAAGTCTTGGTGAAGACTTTTTGTATAGATTTGAGGTAAGTCTTAGTAAAGACTTGTAGAGCAGATTGAACAAGATCTAAGGAGGACTTGTTGAGCAGATTTGAGGTAAGTCTTGGTGAAGACTTTTTGGATAGATTTTAGGTAAGTCTTAGTGAAGACTTGTAGATAATATTGAACAAGTTATAAGGAGTACTTGTTGAGAATATTTGAGGCAAGTCTTGGTGAAGACTTGTTGTATAGATTTGAGGTAAGTCTTAGTGAAGACTTGAGAATAGATTGAGCAAGTTCTAAAGAGGACTTGTTGAGCAAATTTGAGGTAAGTCTTGGTGAAGACTTGTTGGACAGATTTGAGGTAAGTCTTAGTGAATACTTGAGAGAAAATTGAACAAGTTATTGAAAGGACTTGTAGATAGATTTGAGGTAAGTCTTTGAGAATACTTGAGAACATAATTTATTGATTGATTTGTTCAAGCTTTGAGTTAAGGCTTGGAGTAGATCTGAGTAGAGTTTATTTATGATTGTATCAAGCTTTGTGTTAAAGATTGAGGACAAAGTATGGTGCATATTTGAGGACTGATTTGTGCCATAGTAAAAATAGAGGTTGGTATATATATTTGAGGATAGATTTATGCTAGATCATAGATAGAATTGTGATCAAATTTTTGCTAGACCGAAGGACATATTTTAGTGTAATTTTGAGATAAATATTGAGTAGATTTGAGAGTAATATTTGAAGGTGATAGAGCAGATGATAGTAGTATTCAGTGGATAGATATCCATTAGCCAGGGTAGTGAGGATATATGTCTTCTGAGTGAGTACAAAGGTCTTCTATGGAGAGATATCCACAAGCCAGTTCAGTGGAGGTAGTAGTCTTCTAGAGGATCACCAACAAGCAAGATGATAAGGAGTTCTCCTATGGATAGAGATCCATGAACCAGTAGAGGGGAAATATTCCTCCTATGGATAGAGATCCATGAACTTGATTAGGGTATTGGTGTCTCATTTGAATAGAGGTCCATAAATATTATAATAGGGAAGGATTCCCAAGAGATTTGTTGAGAAATTTTAGTGAAATATTTTCTTTATGGAGTAGCCCTCATTGGGTGAACCACATAAAATTGGTGTCTCTATTCTATGTGATGATTTGTGCATTACTTTGATTACTAATGTAGATATTGCCATTGATATATTGGATAATATTATTTGAAAAAAAATGAGTAAAATTTGGTCGTGTACTATTGACCCCCCTTCTCAGTATAAGATTGTGTTCTTTAGAGTTGACATGGTTTTGAATTTATAGTTGTTCGAGGATCCAAATTCCTTGAATAATTCACAGCAATGTTTTTTCTATTACTGGTTCTTGGAAGAAGAAAATGCATTGGATGCATTAGGGTTTGGTTCCAAAGCCTCCTATAGACAAATATGGTGATAAGGGTCTCTGGTGTTGTTGTATCTTGCCATCACCTACAAAAGACAACGTCAAGGAGCCACGATAGTGAAGAGCCATTACAAATCATGTGAAGATAAAGGAAAGAAGTCATTGTTGATAGTTTTAGGGTGGACGATGTTATTCCAATGAAATCAAGTCAAAATATAAGTATGAAAGTAAATTAAGGGTTTAGTATAAAGTAAATTTATTTATATTGTTTTGGAGAGATAAGGTGATTCATAAGGAATTAATTTTTGATCTTATAAATTTTGGAAGTATGAAAGTAAATTAATGGTTTGTTATAAAGAATATTTCTTTATATTATTTTGAAGAGATAAAGTGATTCATGAAAAGTGAATTTTTGATCTTTTATAAGGTTTGTAATAATAAGGACATCAAACCTTATTAGTTTATTTTCTACCTTATTTATTTGTTATGCAAAATTCAAATCAAGGGATTTACATTTGGAGCCATAAGGTAGACTACTTCAAAAAGAGAAATTAAAGATATTGATTAGATTTTTGAGGCAGATTTGGAGTTGTGTTGAGGCAGATTTGGAAGGCTCATACAAAAGGAAGATCATCATTTTTAAGGTAGATTTGGAGGGCACATACAAAATAAAGATCAACATTTTGTTGAGGCAGATTTGGAGCTATCTACAAGAAGAAGGAAAGGTGCACAAGATAGTTACAAATCAGCATTTACAAGGTTAGTTATCAAGTGCTAGACTAGAGCTACCTTCAAAATATAATAAATGTGAAACATGTGGAAGTAACATAATTAATGAATGAAAATAATAGTTTGGTCATTTGAAGCTTCCTACACAAGTACATCATCTATATATTCAGGAAGTTAAAATAATGCTGGGTAGAATATATTTTGATTTGAAGAAAGAAAACTCAAGACAAGGGAGGAATTTAAAAAGTAAAAGTTGAGTTTTGGATCAGATTGATGAGCAGACTTGAGAAAAATTTTGTATTAGATTTTTTAGAAGACTTGAGTAGATTTGGGAGTAGATTTGAATAGTTTTTGAGTGCATATTTGGGAGAATATTTGAGCAATATTTGTGAGCATATTTGGGAGCAAATTTGAGCAGGGTTTGTGAGCAGATTTGAGAAAAAAATTGAGCAGTGTTTGTGATCAAATTTTGGATCTAAAATTGTACAAGGGGATTGGTGTCTCTTGTGGGTTGGTGCCCATTAACTTGTTAAGGGGATTGGTGTATCCTGTGGGTTGGTACCCATGAAATTGCAAAGGGGATTCATGTCTCCTGTGGCTTGGTGCCCATAAACTTGCTGAGGGGATTGGTGTCTCCTATGGGTTGGTGCCCATGAACTTGCTAAGGATATTGGTGTCTCTTATGGGTTTGTGCACATAAACTTGTTGAGGGGATTGGTGTCTCTTGTGGGTTGGTACCCATGAACTTGCTAAGAGGATTGGTGTCTTCTATGGGTTGGTGCCCACAAAATTGTATATGGTATTGGTGTCTCTTATGGGTTGGTGCCCATGAACTTGTATAGGGGATTGGTGTCTCATGTGGGTTGGTGCCCATGAACTTGTATATGGGATTGTTGTCTCCAATGGGTTGGTTCCCACAAACTTGTAGAGGAGATTGGTGTCTCATGTGGGTTGGTGTAACAACACTCTAAAATATGGTTCTTTTTTTAATCTATTATCTACAAGAATATGGTGCTACTAATCCATCTGTGGATGCAGGAACAAATGTACACACTGGTGAGAGCATTACAAGGTGTTGGTATCTTCTTCAAATTGCAAGCAAGGGTATGCAGGGAGAGGTAAGTTTTGGGATATGATGAGCAGTAGATTTTTTTGCCTATGTTAGGGTATTAAATCCCTAATGGCAATCCTTTCGCCAGTGGTCCATGTAGTTGCATCCATGTAGCTACATTTTAGGGTTCTATGTTTGATTTACAAAAATTGTGTGCAAATATTTGAAAACAATTATAACTAATAAGTAACAATAATAGTGAAAAGGGTGACAACAATAATAATATTAATAATGATAATAATAATAATAATAGTAATTAATAATACTAATAATAATTACAATTAATAATAATATGCATATTCGATAATAGACATTAGAAATTATAAGACCAACATATAATCAAAGGATGGCGGAGGGAAATCTATTTACACATGGCAAGCCTTAGTGGGGAGGCGCTTGCATGCATTTTATAGGTGGTGCTCCATAAATTATCACCATATTTTATTTATAGTATGGGTAACATGGTGTTGGGGAACATGGTGTCAATGAGAGGAACATTGGGAGGACTGAAAGTACAATTTGGGAGAACTAAAGAAAAAATTGGAACCTCGTGAATCTTCTGGTCAGGTCAGAACTTCTTGTGATGGGTTTTTAAAATATGTTTATATTTATAAAAAATTTAAAATGAAAACTTTCTAGCTTGGAACTCTGTGTTAAAATGAAGATTGAAAATTCCTATGGCATTTTTCTGTGTCTACTTTTTGTTGGTTTTTAATAAGTAAATTCACCTGCAATTCGTTAAACTGTGAATGCATTTCTTGAAAAATCCTAATAAGGAATCCCTCTAGCTATGAATACGTTTCTTGAAAAACCCTAATAAGGAATCCCTCTAGTTGTGAACACATTTTTTGGAAAACCTAAAAAGGAACTTCATTTAAAATTCCATCTGGTTATGAGCACATTTCTTGTAAAACCTAATAAGAAATTTCATCTAAAAATCCATCTGGTTGTGAGTGCATTTCTTAGTAAACCTAATAGGATAATTTCACCGACAATTTAATTGGTTGTGAATGCATATTGCATAGATTCTATGTTGAAATGGAAAATTTATTATTAACATGGTATTTCATTGGGTTGTGAATGCATGTCGTGTATCTTCTATGTTGAAATGGAAAATTTAGTATTAACATGGTATTTCGTTGGGCTGTGAATGCATACCGTGTATCTTCTATGTTGAAATGGAAAATTTAGTATTAACATTGTAATTCATTTGGGTTGTGAATGCATGCCGCATATATTCTATATTGAAATGGAAAATTTTAGTATTAACCTTGTATTTTTTTTGGGTTGTGAGTGCATTTCATGAGTAATAAATTGAGAAATATTACCTATATTTCATATGGCTGTGAGTGCATCTCTTTGCAAACATAATAAATAAATTTCACTTGCAATTTGCATGGGCTATGGTTGTGTTGTGCATAGCTCTCTGTGTTGGAAATGAGGAATGGAAAATTGGGTTGTGAATTTTCCTTTAGCAACAAGTGCATTATGTGTGGGTCTCTGTGTGCAACATAGAGTAATTTTATCTGCATGGTCTTTTGTTGTAAGTACATTTAGGGTAGATGCATTCATGGTAGTTGACCACTATGATACCTTATGTCTTTATGATTCCCCATAAACCCTTTCACATAGCCTTCGGAATTAATCCTTCGGTTGGATGAATATGGACTCCTTTACCAAAATTTAGCGTTCGTCGATATTGCAACCAAGTTCATTATGTTTATTATATGTGCTTTGTATTATCAATACACTGTCAAATGTATTTTTCTTATTAATAACACCTTATATGAGAATATTTGAATGGGATATTCGTTCTGTCCATTATATGTATGGTTGTGTTTTCAATTTCCTTGTATTATATTCAAGAGAATAGGTAAATTTTTTGCATTGAGAGTAATATGATGTCTTTTATATTATGGGTGTTGGTAAAATTGCTTCCAATCCTGTATACATAAGGCTTATAGGATATTGTATATATTTATATATTGTAAGTGGGTATAAGTTTACCACTGTTGAAGTCGTGTTAAATAAATAGCATTGCTTATGTGATTGGAAAAATAATTTCATTGTCTGTTGTTGTGTACACATGAAGCTTATGGTGAGTATTACATTATGTATGAGGACAAGATGTCTGCATTTTTATTATATATTCTATACATTTTGAGTTATAGGGTAATGGTTTTTAAATCTGGTATTGAAAGGCAAATATTATTTTATGTTGAGAAATTAAATACATTGCCTATACAAACCATCTCACGCGACATCATAGTTGTGATAAGTAAACTATCCTTGTTTGTATATAGCCAAAAATTTACAAGCAAATCCTATTCTTGGTTCAGTATTAGAATGTTCCTTGGATTGTTTTAATTGTTCTAAGACTATAAAATAATTCATGTTGCCCTACTGGTTCATCCATAGTGAAATTTTGTATCCCAGAAAGGTGTAAATTGATGTCATTGTTTTTAAAACCAACATCTCACAATTTAGAATGAGACAACTATTAAAATCCTCCAATGGGTATGTTGGATATTATTTCTAAGACTCCTAAGTTTCTGTTAACAAATTCCATAAAGCCCTAAGAATGGAGATATGTTGAATAAATATTGAAAACAATTAAACAATGAATAAGACATTATAATATTTGATGGGACTGATGCTATGTCTTTGTTGAACTATCTTAAAGCACACCAAATGATTGCTTCTACATATGTCACATGTGGTTATTCAGTAATAAGTGAAATATTTATTTGGATTCTCTAATAACCTTTACCCAGGTAGAGAAACTTGGCAATCAGTATATGTTTTCAAGTTTTGAACCAAAGCCTTTATGTCATTATGATCTAAATCTCCTGGCAATGATTAGAAAACACAATCTATTGTGGAGATCACCCAATTTGTTCTACAAGAGTTAGTGTTGATTCGTAAACCCTACCACCATTTAGGGCTACAAGCTCAAATTTGTGTTTAAAGGTGCACATAGGAAATGGTGTAGCATTATCTTAAAAATTGTGACCTCCCTTGCTCATAAACCATTTCAATTTGGGTTAGCCTTGGGTGTCATTTTATGTCTCTGTTAAACATTAAATTCTACATTATGTTGGCATTTGTTTTGACATGGCTAGTAGAGTGTTTCTTCAGCCATAAATGTGGCACTCACTATGAAATAATTGATTTTTGATTCAACTAGATTATAATCATTATTTAGGGTATGACATATTTAGTTTTGACCTTGAGTGCTTGTAAAATCTGGAGTTAGACCATTCTCGAGGTATTGATAAATGTGACCTAAAAAATCAACATAAGTTTTTATGCATTGTGTATTAAATCCTTATATTTAATATGTTCAGTAAGATTGAGCAAATATTGGATGACATGCTTTAATATTAATTGCTTGAATGTATTTATTAGTCTTAGGGGAGCTAAATTTTATTGGATTTTTGAAAAGATAAATTGAAGGGCTCTTTAACCAAAATTTAGTATGATGATTTGGATTTAAAACTATATTATGTTGATATGGATTTTAT
Source organism: Wollemia nobilis (assembly GCA_028583015.1). Taxonomy (NCBI): domain Eukaryota; kingdom Viridiplantae; phylum Streptophyta; class Pinopsida; order Araucariales; family Araucariaceae; genus Wollemia; species Wollemia nobilis. The sequence goes on along the minus strand of JAQPPZ010003635.1, from coordinate 1,734,650 downwards.
GGAATTAAATAAAAGTACCCATTTTATCAAAACCGTAATGAGGATATATTATGGTTTGACTTTATGCTTTAAAGATAAAGGAAAAATGTTATTTGGCTTTATGCTTTAAAGATAGAGGGAAAATGTTATTTGGCTCTATGCTTTAAAGATAAAGGGGAAATATTATTTGGCTTTATACTTTAAAGATAAAGAGGAAATATTATTATTTAACTTTATGCTTTAAATATAGAGGGGAAATGTTATTTAGCTTCATTCTTTAAAGACAAAGAGGAAATGTTATTATTTGAATTTATGCTTTAGGATAAAGAGGAAATGTTATTTAACTTTATGCTTTAAAGATAAAGAGAAAATGTTGTTATTTGGCTTTATGCTTTAATTTAAATATAATAAGAAAATGTTACTATTTGACTTTTAAAAATAAAAGGATTATATATGCTCATTAAGAATAAGTGCATGATGAATTATTTTATATCCAAGTATCATTATTAGTTATTAACTAAAGTGCTACATAAAAAAAAATGTATATTTATATATATATGGTGGAACTTTAGAAATCCAAAATACACCTTAATAAATCCTTTGGAGCATCATAACAAATATCAACCATATTCCCTAAACCTTAGATAAACCCTGTCAAAGAAGCCTCCAAAAGAGGGGAGGACAAAAGCTTGTTCCACAACCCAAGATTGTGGGAAGGACAATCTTGAGAAAGATAATTTTAATGATGTTGCGGATAGGCAATCATCATAGAAATAAATTTAATGATGATACGGGTAGGAAATTATTATGGAAATAAATTTAATGATGATGCGGGTAGGTAATCATCATGGAACAGGTCTCTAACCACAATTTTGATGGGAAAAGGTCAGAATGGGAGGTAACAAAGGGTTGTATGGGCATCCCTTCTAGGTTATCCCTGCTAGTGTTGAGTGACGGAGTGTGCTTGACTAGATGTTACCGACAACATGATGGTATGGGACATTGTGTTGGTTAATCAACACATAATGTCGAGTGGTTACCAGGGTATTGGTAAGACCCTAGATGATGCTCTAAGGAGAATGGTAGATCGTATAGCTCAAGCATGTATGTGTTAAGTCTTACATGATAAAAGACATAAAATTTGACAATCATGTTAAGACATGGGAAAGTATTTGTCACACCTCTATGTGATATGGGCCCTAGAGGAAAAGAAACCCATTGCCTAAACTTAGAATCTCGGGAGGAGAGTGAAGTTCAAAATGGAAACTATACGAGATCTGGACAATATCAATATCATGAGTATTCCAACAGTAGTGGAATGGCACTCATGAATATAATCTCAACATGCTCACACTAGAAAAATAAAATTAATAAGAGTAAAACAAAGAAATTTTTTTGAAAACCAAGTGGTAGTGACTTGGGGTGATCAGACAACCAAGTGGTTATGACTTGGGATGTTACAGTTTGTGCTCACAAAATTTATTGAAGAAATATATAAGTAATATTTTGTCATTGTTTTCTCCCAAGAGGGTGTTTCCATGTAAAATATTTATCTCTTATGTGTGTGGTGATTTGTGCATTGTTTCATTATTGTATTGACATTATGTGAAGTTATTGCTTTGGAAATAAAAGAGAAAGTTTTATATTATATAGTTCACCCCCCTCTCATAATCTTGTGTTCTTCACAATGGTCTCATGAATCGGGACTATCAAGACCCACGTGAGTAGGACAACACGTCATTCTAAATGAGGATATGAGATCATAAGATCAAAAGTGCCAAAAAGTAGAATTTGAACTTGCCTAATAAAGGTGTTGGCTAATGATTCATGTCAAATCAAATATTTCAAAGGAAGTTACTACATTATTGGCAGCTGATAAATTTCTCCTATATATACCAAGCACCTCAAGATTAGTAAATTAGCAATTTTTTAGATAAGAGGATGAGTATAGGGGTGCAACTAAAGGTTCTCAATGTATTATGACACACAGAAGAGGATCCTGCTAAACCATGCATGAAAGAAAAAATGGTTTTATGCAAACAAGTATCTTTGGAAATCTATTTGCCTTGGAAATAGTGATTGACATCAACAAAGTATATTAAATGAAGCGTAGTCTTTGGAATTGTCCCATGGATCAGGTAATTCAGCTTGGTTTTTTAATGGGACAATCCCTGAGTTGCCTTCCTTTTTATTTCTTTGTTTTGTCTTGTTTTTTTGGTTATTTTTGCTTTCCTGAGTTCTTGTTGTCACTAACTCTGTTGGTTAGTGGTACTCTATGTTGCTTCTTCTTCTATTTTTTGTTTCCTTTTCCCTCTTATCAATGTTTGTTTTGGTTTTCTCCCTTTGTCTTTCTCATTTTGTCATATTTTCTCCCTTTGTGTTCTTCTTCCCTTCCTTTTCTCTATAGTGTCCCACTTTGTTGTGCAAGCAACTTCTACCTTGTCATCCATCGCCCTTATTTATCTTCTAATAGGTTATTATTTCACTTATGTCAACTTTTATACTAGTTATGTCTTCCCTTCCATCCTGGTAAGAAAGTGTTCAATATGAAAGATGATCATCTGGGTTTCCTTTTCACAAAGTTAAAATCCCCTGTGAGTCACCATGAATGTGGGTGAAATTTTGCATGCATTCACCCACACATACTTTTTTAAGCAATATGATTCATATTATAGAAACACAATTTTGGAGCCAAGTTTGGAAAGAAAAAAATATTGATCAATGAAAAGAGAGCACTGGTACACATCATAGCATTTTTGTAAAATTTTTCTGGAGGATTTAATGGATGGAAGATGATATTCTGGAGGCTGGTGATAAGGGTAGTGTTGTTCACCTTTATCTATCTCAGTACCCAAAGTATTGAACGCTGCATAAGGATCATTGAGTGTCAGATTCTCGATGAAATAATGAGTCATTGTAAACCTCTAAGCAAATACCAAATCCCTAGAAATAAAGAGATGCAAAATTTGGCTAAGTACTAGACCGAGTAGAGTTTTGGATCATTGGAAAAGTGTTGGAAGCCTGGTAAAGTTTTGGGTCACTATCGAATGTTAGGTGGATCCCAAAAATCCACCATAAAAGTGTCTTGTGGAGAAATAGGTCACTAAAAAACTCCATATGAGTCTTGAAAGCCTCTTATGAGGATCAATACAAAATAACTAAGTTTCACACCTATTAAAAGGAGATATTGATAGACCCTCGAAGGATCCCCAAAGATTCGATGCTACAAATAGAGTCAGATAGGTCCATAAATGACTATAGATACTTGATAGTAGCCTCCAATCGTAAAGCACAGAGGGGATATACTCTAATATAAAAAAAAAAATAGAGGGGATATATGCCTACCCACCCTGCTGACACAACCATTTTCCCTAACTTGGCATCATGATTGTTTGTAATAAAATTTATTTTAAAAGCTATAAATATTAGAATGCAAGGCATTTAAAGTGTTGGCTCATAGACTTTTACAATGTGCATGTAAGCTAGGATTTTGTACATTAATACAAAGGAGCTATTTATTAACCTCTAGTTCAAATTATTTGTGGAATTTGAATGTATATGTGATTCCTTATTTCTAATTTTAGCCTGCTAAGTGTTAACGACATTAATTCTACTTTTTGGATTCTCACTCATGACACATTCACTTATTCTAGAATTCTTAGTCTAATTAGATACATCTAAGTATAAGTGATACATTATACAATTGATGAGAAACAATCTAGTCTATTAGGCACCTTGCTTTGTATTATGGCTTGGTCTCTTGCCTGTGTTTTGATGCAGCCTAATTTGTACCACGATAAGTTTTATCTTTGGATATGTTTAATTCCTTTCAACACCCTTTTATCTCACATTTAGGATGTAGCTAGCTAGGGCTTTCTAAGGAGCCAACCTTCTCCAAAGATTAACCTGAAAGTATTTTGGCCATAAAGCAATTCAAAGTTGGTCGAGCTCTATAGACGCACAAACCTTTCCATCAAGCAAATTTTGCTACCAACACTAATCATTCTTGTTATATGCAAATACAAATTTAGATGCAATTAATGAACACTAATTTTGTAATTATGGTTTACATAGTTTAAAACTTACCAATTTTTTGTAGTCTTAAATTTCATATACTCATAAGTTTGTCGTTTAAGGTTGTTCTTTGTTTTATAGAATTGTGATTATTTATTTGTATTTAACCATTGTTGTTCATGTATGTGGTAATGTTAATGTAATAGAATTACTTTCCAATTAGTTAGTCATTTAATGATATGGTATTGTGCCTAGGAAGTCTATATCTTTTGTATTAGCAAAGGCCCCTTGAAGGATCAACTACCATCAACCTTTGGGTTTATCTCTACCTTCTAAGACATAGTCATACCCGAACCTTAGGGGAAAAAAAATTCCCTTTCAAGAGGGAACAAACTCCGTTCCAAGTAAGTTGGCTTACCTTTGACCCACCAAAAATTTGACTCATGCCTCTTCATGTATAATACCATTGGCACTAGAAGGTAGTCAAGGTTTATGATTTGCATGCTTAATAGTATCAATTTTCTAGAATTCAATGGGTAATCTAGACATCCTAATCTAAACTGGTACTAGAAATATATTTATATTTATAAATGTAAAGCCTTCATATTAGTGGGAAAGAAAGAGTCGTGCTCTTCCCATAAACCAAGAACCCCATTTTACAATTCTATATATTTCCTTCCTACAATAGAAAATGATCAAGATAAAACCATTGGGAAGAAATGATAGAATCACTTCTAGAGACTTTCATCTCCTATAAATCCATTTTCTCAAAGTCAAATCCCCTAGCTAAGACCTATTAAATTTACCCATGATTGTCTTATCTTTGAGAAATGAGGATAGTTGCATTGTGGGGTCCTTCCTAACCTCTAATACTAGGGATAATCCTAAGGATTTTGATATAAATTGGTCCATGGAAAGGAAGTTATAACTTGATATCTATTAAAATTTACTAGTATATCTTATATTATTTGAAAATAAATCTACAATAATCTACATACAGAAATTTCAAGTTAATGAATGGATAAATAAAACATAGCTAAAATTTTATGCCTAGATAGAATTTCTTGGCTCACTATTGTGCTAGCCCTCCATTGATCCTCCCATCATTTGAACCCTCCCTAGTAGATATTTTCAATTTTGGTTTCCACAATTTAACAAATCATCACTACCTTTGTTTCGGATAGTTGACTTCAATAGGTTACATCTTTTTCAATACTGCTCGAATTCTTTCATATGACCACTCATTTTAAAGCTATTCAAATTTCACACATATTGATCTAAGAATCATCTAATTTGGATGACCCTTCATAAAGATATGACTCCTAAAATATGAGATATTTTTCTAAAAGAATTTATCCTAATGTTAATCTTGTTTCAGACAACTATATTCACATGATCATATCTCTCTCAATTTTGTTTGGATTATTTCATATGACCACTTATTTCAAATATTTTCAAATTTCACATAAAATTGTGCAAAAAATCGTTTGAATCCAACTCTATGCAAAGATATAACTCCTAAAAAATAAATACTTTTTAGAAATTTTTTATCCTAACTCTACCTATTCATTCACTCCTACTATAATATAATCTACAACCTTTATTGAAAAACTTGAACTTTTATTTAAAATTTAACTTTTAACTGTTAAACCCAGATAAAATTTCTTAAATTTCAAATAACCTAAGATTTTGTTAGATATTTGGAGAACTTAAAGGAGTAAAACATTTAAAAGTATGGCAAGCTTTGCCAATCGTCTAATCTTGGCAAATAAACAACTCATAGAGTATAAGAGATTTAGAGAACTTAAAGCAGTAAAATATTTAAAAGTTTAAAAAGATTTACCAACCTCCTAATATTAACAAATTAATGACTCGTGAAGTGTCAAATATTTGGAGAATAACTTAAACAGGTAAAATATTTTAAATTCTAAGAGCTTTTTCAATCGTCTAATCTTAGCAGATCAATGACTCATAGAGTGTCAAAGATTTGGAGAACTTAAATGGATAAAATATTTAAAATTCCGATAAGCTTTACCAATTGTCCAATCTCGGTAGACCAATGGTTCATAGAGTGTTAGATATTTGAAGAACTTAAAGGGGTAAAACATTTAAAAGTTCGACAAGCTTTGCCAACTGTCTGATTTTGGCATATCAATGACTCACAAAGTGTTGAAGATTTGGAAAAAATGTCAGGTGGACAGTGACAAGGACACTGAGGGTTTTAAAAAATTAGAGGGACACGAACCCCCTGATATTATTTTTGATAAGAAGGCCCACATCAAGAATTCTGAGGGCAATAAGTCTTTTGCACAAGCCCTTAAAGGTGGCAATAGGGTTTCCTTACATTCTTTACCACCTCTCACTCCCAATGGGCAGAAGGTATCCGTGCCTGAAAGCGTAATGGCAGACTTTATATCGATGGAAAATTTTTCTCTGGTAGGCAAATTCATAGGGGGCAGGCCGGATATTGAAACGATTCGACGATGGGCATCCTTGAAGTGGAAGAATTTTGGACACATGGAGATTATTGCATTATCAAGGGGGTTTTTTGCGGTACGCCTTAACAATAGTGAAGATGCTAGTCGTATCCTAACAGGAGGACCTTGGTTCTTGGGCCGAAGAAGTCTTTTTCTTAGGAGATGGGCTGAGGATTTTGACCCAGAAAAGCAGAGCATAAACTTTGCCCCCATTTGGGTCCGTCTCCCAAATCTCCCGTTTCATTGGTGGCATGAGTATTTTCTTCGGGGTATTGCCAAGACCATAGGAGAATTGGTGGCCATTGATAATCCAACCCTTGCACGCACCAGAATGACGCATGCTAGGATTTGTGTAAATGCAAACCTAGAATCTGAGCTTCCTACTCATGTGGAGTTAGAATATGGAAATATAACAAGATTACAGGTCATCGAATATGAAAATAGACCAGCATTTTGCTCTGACTGTAATATTCAAGGCCATCTCAAAGGACAATGCTCTTTTTTGAGAAGCCAGCAAACCCTTCCTAGGAATAATGATTCCAAGCGGCAGTCTTTCAGAAATAATGGCAAATACACAGGAATGTACAGGGTTAAAGATCCAAATGTTGAAAAGGCAAAGGCCTCTGGTTTGGGACAAATGGAGAATGAGGCTGAGCTTCACATGGACAATGGTAAGGACAAGCAAATTGCTACATCACAAACTGACCAACAAAAGGTATGCTCTCCTTTCGAGAATCTAAATAAATTTAACATTTTGGCTGAAAACCAAATAATTACAGAGGAAAATCAGAATGAAGGGTCTAATGTTGAGGATATAATTCTTGGTCTCCCTGCTTACCTTGACTCCCCAACCAAATCTGGACCTTCCAATCCTCCTCCTGTTGGCCATAAAGAATGCCCTAATGATGAGTCCTTTTCTGTCCGAGAAAGAGAAAAAGTGCTTTCAAAGTTAATCAGCCCTTCCAAGCGACATTTTTCACCTTTGTCTTTGTCCCAATCCAGAGAAGGGGTTTCCAGTACTGTTATCCAACAGGTCATCCAAACCAAATTTAGCCCGAAACAGACTAGAAGCTCAATGAAATCCCCCATGATTGACTGTGGAGGTGAGAAAAAAAAGGGAAGAAAGTCAAATGCCCAGCAATGGAAAGAAGAGGTCCAAGATGAGATAGCTAATGGAATTCAGACTACTCTGTTTCCACCAACTGGAAATCTTCCCTTTGAAGAAAACAAAATTCTTAAGCCCCCTCAAGTCCAAGGCAGGGGAAGAGGAAAAAAACTTTAAAAGTTCCAAATGAAGATCATATCCTGGAATGTAAGGGGGCTCAATGGCCTTCCTAAAAAGCGGTTAGTCAAATATTTAAGAAGAGATTTTGATCCCACTATTCTTATTTTACAAGAAACTAAAGTCGATGAAGTTTTGTCTAGAAAAATTGCCCTCAATATCTGGAAAAATGGAGAAGCAATTTTTTGCAAAGCCAATGGAACCTCAGGTGGTCTTCTTTGTATCTGGAATCCAGGGAAGGTGGAAGGCAAGGTTATTCAATTGGTGGAAAGGGTAATGAGCATTATTTTTAAGGATAAGGTTAATGACCTTTCTTGGATATTAACAAATGTGTACGCCCCTAATTCTATATCTGGGAGAGCTGATATATGGAATTTACTCAGTCATTTCAAGGAAGCTTTTCAGGATATCCCATGGATAGTGGCGGGGGACTTTAATACCCCTCTTTACCCCTCTGATAAAAAAGGGGGAGTAGGAATTCCAGCAAGAAGTATGGAGGACTTTCAAGATTTCATCAACAACAACAATTTATTGGATGTCAAATTAAAAAATGCTAAATTTACTTGGAGCAATAGGAGGTTTGGAAATCAACTTATAATGGAAAATCTTGATAGGTTTTTTTTGTCACAGGAAGCAATACAATCTTTTGGGGATGCAAATCTGTTGTCCTTGCCTCGCATTGGGTCTGACCACAACCCGATTTTACTAGAAATTGAAGAGACTCCAAAATTCAAAAGGCCTTTTAGGTTTGAATCTATGTGGATGCACCACCCTGATCTCAGAGACAAAATTTCTCAGTGGTGGCAGCATTCTTGTCAGGGCAGGCCTTCATTCAGATTAGCACAGAAACTTAAAGTGGTGAAAGAAAATCTAAGGATCTGGAATAAGGAAATTTTTGGAAATATTTTTGAAAACAAGAAAGCCATCTCTGAAAGGTTATCAACCATTGAGAAAAAACTTGAAGAGGGATTGCCGGACCCTTCCCTACGAGCAGATGAAAAGAAATCCCTTGCTGAGTACCATAATGTTCTAGCTCATGAGGAGACTTTTTGGCGGCAAAAGTCTAGAGCTACCTGGCTAAAAGAAGGTGATGCCAATACAAGATTTTTTCATGCATCTACCTTAAGGAACAGAAGCCACAATAGAATTAAAGAACTTGTTAGAGATGATGGATCACTCCTTTCTAGTCCTAATGAAATCAGAAATGAAGCAGTTTCCTATTTTCAGAATCTTTTAGGAGAAGAACATTTCAGTTCTGCCTTAGCTTCAGAATCAATGCTTTACCATATTCCTCATTTAATTTTTGATGACTTGAATGGGAAGTTAATTAAGCCTTTCACGGATGAAGAAATCAAAGAGGCCCTCTTCTCAATGAACCCTGATAAATCTCCAGGTCCAGACGGGTTTTCACCTCATTTTTTTCAGGATTTTTGGGATATTGTAGGTTTTGATGTATGTGCTACTATCAAGGAATTTCAGTCCACAAAGCATATTCCAAGAAGTTTTAACTCCACTTTTATTGCTTTAATCCCAAAGATTCCTACTCCTAGATCTATGATGGATTTTAGACCTATTAGCCTTTGTAATGTTGTTTATAAAATTTTGACCAAGGCAATTGCAAATAGAATGAGGAAGATCCTTCCTATGTTTATTGATGTTTTTCAAGGCAGTTCAGTCCCTGGAAGGTCCATCCTTGATGGGGTCATAACGGTTCATGAAGCCCTCCATTCGGTAGTCCAGACTAAAAACCTGCTTTTGCTCTCAAGCTGGATATGAACAAGGCTTATGACCGCATAAACTGGAGTTTTGTCTCTGCCATTCTTCAGAAATTTGGTTTTCATCATGAATGGATCAAGCTTTTGGAAGGATGTTTTATGAAACCTTGGTTTTCAGTCCTTGTTAATGGTGCTCCTGCTGGATACTTTCAAAGTAAAAGGGGCCTAAGGCAAGGTGACCCTATCTCTCCCATGTTGTTTATCATTGTGGCCGAAGCCCTTGGGAGGACAATCAAAGTCGCTCGTAATATTGGTCTTATTTCAGGAATTAAAGCATCATCACAAAAACAAAGCAGTTACACATGAACAGCTTTGTGGATGATACTTTGTTGTTAACTCTTGCATCGCTTTTTGAGGCTAAGGTCATAAAACATATTCTAGAGCTATATGAGGATGTCATGGGGCAAAAGGTAAATTTTTCAAAGAGTAAAATTTATTTCTTTAACACTCCCATTCGGAGGCAGATTAAGATTGCTAGGATTCTTGGATGCTCAGTGTCTACTCTTCCATCCACATACCTAGGCCTTCCTTTATTTACAGGCAGAGCTACTGATTCCATGTGGACTAATGTAATTGAAAGAATTCAGAGGAAGCTGGCTGGATGGAAAGGGAATTTGTTATCTCAAGCTGGCAAGGCAGTTCTCACCAAGTTTTCCATTCAAAGCATCCCTGTCTACTTTCTCTCTATTTTTAAAGCTCCTACAAGTGTCTACACTAAAATTGAACAGATCCAGAAGAGGTTCCTATGGACTGGTTCTGAATCTAAGCAGCGCTTTCACTTGGTGTCCTGGGATAGGGTTTGCAAACCAAGGGAGTTTGGAGGTATTGGGCTAAGGAGAATACAACATTTAAACATGGCCCTCCTGGCCAAACAAGCATGGCGTCTTTTGACAAATGCAAATGTAGAATGGATTACTATAATCAGAAGAAAGTATTTGCAAGAAATTGAATTCTTAAGTTATTCCTTTCCTCCCAGGGGATCAATTTTTTGGAAATCAATCCTTCAAACTAAAAACTTGCTAAGCAAAGGGCTACGTTGGAAACCGGGAAATGGAAGAAACATTGATTTTTGGGACCACAAATGGTTAAAGGACTATCCCCTCTCTGCAGACCCCATCATTTCAACCCTTAGAGCTTGGACAATTGAAGTTTTTGGTACCAAAGTTGCAGATTTTATTACTTTGTCAAACAATAGAAGGGTATGGAAGCCAATAATGAATAATGATCTACCAGGGGCATCAATAATACTGGAGAATGAATTAAAACAGTCTTTACTCCCTTCTGGCATTCTTGAGGACCAGCTTATCTGATGCTTATTGATAATGATGAACCTACTTTCCCTCACTTGGAAGTTTGGCCCAAAAGCATTGTTCCGAAGGTTGGGTTTTTTGCATGGTCGGCCATCCAAAATAAGATCCTCACCATGGATAACTTAATAAAAAGAGGTGTGATTGTTGTTAATAGGTGTTATCTTTGTATGTCTGAGTGGGAGTCTATTGATCATTTGTTTTCGTATTGTAATTTTTCTGTCTCAATCTTGTTAGGTCTATTACAAGTGTTTCATATTTATTGGGTCCATCCTCAGTCCATTTTTGACTTATTTGTCAAGTGGCCTTCCCCATTTTTGAATAGGCGTATTAGGTATATGTGGAAGATCTGCCTTCATCACTACTTGTGGCAGATATGGTTGGAAAGGAATCGTCGGGCCTTCTTGGATAAGGTTTCTCAGTCATCCTCTATCCTGTCAAAAATTTTAGCATATGCTAATGAGAATACTTGTTTAGTGCCTGCAAGATCTAGACCTCCAAATCCTTTTGAAGCTTCATTAGGCCGGTCATTAAACTTACCTCTCACCGATGGCCTCAATCATCCTCAAGTCTGTCCTAGAACCATGATCACATGGACCCCACCCCCCCTAGGGTGGATTAAGTTAAATTTTGATGGGGCATCTAGGGGCAACCCAGGTGAAGCTGGGGCTGGTGGCTTACTTAGAGACCACAAGGGTGAGGTGCTTGTAGCTTTTGCAGAACATCTTGGAGCTCAAACTAACAATGTGGCTGAAGCAAGGGCAGTTTGGAGGAGCCTCAAGGTGGCAGAGAATTATCCAGGGAAACTGTTGGTGGAAGGTGATTCTCTTATTATTATAAATCTTCTAAAGAACACTAAGAGAGCTCCTTGGAGATTTGATGACTACATCCATGAAGCAAGGGCTCTAATTCATGACCGACCTGAGGCCATAATTTTGCATACCTTCCGGGAAGCAAACATGGCAGCTGATAGGTCGGCAAATGAAGGCATTGTAGCAGCAAATTTGATCACGTGGACTGAAAATCTTCCTCATGCAGTCTCAATGGTGATAGATAATGAAAAACTTTAGATTGGAAGGCTCAAAGTGGATCAATGACAGAAAATGGGGGCATTTTTAAAAAAAAAAAATTTGAACCTTATAATGGATTTTGTCATATTTGTTTTTTTTGTTCATGTGACTAGTGTTTTTTGTAGCTGGTGGGGCACTGATATAGGTTTTTTATCTACAAATTCATGCATGGGAAAAATCTGCTTTGGCCTCAAGTATTTCCCAAGGTGTGTTTGGATTCGATGTCGCAAAAAGGCCCTAGCAAGAAATAACAAAGTGTTGGAGATCCCTGAAAATGAGGCACCAGACCCCACCATAATAGTCTTGGAGAAGATGACAATTTCATCAGCCTCCAACAATATCAACCAGTTGAAGAGTCTGTCCGGCCTCATCAGTGCAGCTGTTGATTTGTGTGATTCCTTAAATCTTCTGTTTTATAGCCAGCAGTTCAGGGGCACAAGGAGTCAAAGGCAAAATCTAAATATGATGGCAAGAACGATGATAAGAAGTTAGATGAGGACTACAAGGAAGACTGCTTGGCCTCTTGGCTGTCCATTCTATGGGATGTTTTTTTTTTTTTTTTGACCATATTCTATTATTTTTATATGGGCACAAGCTACTCTGCATGGTGCTTGCATGATTAGTTTTTGTCTTTGTTAGTTCTTTTTTGCGTCTTTCTTTTTTGATGGCCATAATATTAGGCTTCCATAGTTTAGTTTGGTTGTATTCTAATGGAAGAGTAGGTCTTGGCCATTTTTGTTGTCAGTTTAAACTTTTAGGGCTTGGCCTTTGTCCAGTTGGTCAGTGGACCCTATTTTGTAAAATGGTTTTGGGTCAACCAGTTAAAACCCGGTGTTAATTATAATATTCTCTTACTTACCAAAAAAAAAAAGATTTGGAAAAAATCTTAAAGGGATAAAATATTTAAAAGTCTGACAAGCTTTGCCAATCATCTAATCTTGGCAAATTAATGACTCATGGAGTATCAAAATTTTTGGAGAACTTAAAGGGGTAAAACATTTATAAGTCTAACAAGCTTTTCCAACTGTCTGATCTTGGCAGATCAACAACCTATGGAGTGTTAAAGATATGTAGAACTTAAAGGGGTAAAACATTAAAAAGTTTGACAAGATTTATCAATTGTCTAATCTAGACAAATCAATGGCTCGAGAGGAAAATAAATATTTAAGAGCAACCAATAAAATTAAAACCATAATAAATTATCAAAAAACACTAAAATTTGTTGAAAATTGCATATTATTGCCAAAAAATATAGAGAATCCAGAAAACACTTAAAATAGACAAAAAATGAAAACACAGAAAATAGACGAAAAATATAGAGAAAATTCGAAAAGCACAAAATATTATCAAAAAGTGCAAATTATTGTCAAACAATGCAAAGAAAAGCGAAGAAACACTAAATTTTTTCAAAAAGTGTAGATTATTACTTTAAAATGGAAAGAAGAGGCAAGAACACTAAAAATTACCAAAAAGTGCAAAATTTACCAGAAAATGCAAAGAATTACCACGAGACAGAGAATTAATAGAAAACATAGAATGTCACCAAAGAGGAGAAAAGCAGTAGTAAATAAAATTTTAAAATTAAAAAAAATATTTCCAATGAAAATATATATATATTAGCACCTACAATGTTTTACTTTGCCTCACAATTTTTTTCGTGTAGGTTATTTAAAACTACTTAAGATCTAAAAATGGCAAACACATAAATTTTAATGACTGACTAGGTAGACACAAATATGCAGAGAGGCGATATGCAGTGAAGTTAATGTTAACTCACTTATGGCCAAAAAAGGAGGAATCAAATCATTAGAGAATGATCAATCTTGAGCGATCTCAAAGTTTACCTAAAGTGCGGTTGGGAGGTGATCCCAATGAGATTGCATCACTAAGCTTACATCTCTTATAAATATTTTACAACATCGTAAGTGATCGGGTATAGCTACTCAAGAAGACCATGATAGAGGATATATCGGCTAAAAGGTGAATCAAGAAAAGAAAACATTTAAAAAAATTTGAGCCACAAACATTCATTAATGCTAGTTGATAAGCTTAGGAATGATGGATGTGGTTAGGTTAACATTGCTTAGATGGTGTATGAATGTGACAAGTGGTAAAATTTGATAAAATTAATGTCCAACCCACTTACTATGATCGGTTTGGTAAGCATTGAACCACTTAACCAATCAAATTCAAGACACCCCAAAATTAATGCAAGTTGTGGTTTAATGAGGCACGGTCGAAGTATGACCAAAATGATCATGAGAAGCTCACATCATGAATAGGAGGGAAAATGAAATCTTAGATTTGATACACATTATTTGAAAAATTTAACAATAAAACATTATAAATAAGGTTGTGTAAATAGCCAAAAATGTATAAATATTGACCCATTAGATACCTAGAGGGGTCGAGAAAACATCCATTAGATGACCAATTAGACATAGCTTATTCCTTGTTTATTTTTTGTTTTAGTTGAATGGGGTTTTTTGAAACAAGCCTCATGTTGTTCCTAAAATTTGTTCTTGTAATTCATTGAAGTGTGTAAATTCAAGGATGTATGTGTTTCATGTCATATCTTTCATAATAGAAGTATTTGAAATTATGTGTTCAACCTATGCATGATGGTGGTGGTTGCAATCTATGCATGATGTTTTCCCACTAAATATCACACCATTCAAGACCTTAGGTTTTGTGAATACTGGCCAGGTTGGGATTGGTTTTAAATCAGAATTACCACTTTGCCAAATCAAAACTAAATCCAGGGTAGTATAGGCTTGTTTTTTCTCTTGCTCTTTAAACCTTTGACTTTTATTTTGAACCTATTTATATTAGGAATAAATTAATTTTGGTTTAAAACATTAAAATTAGTTTTATGTTTTGCAGTTTATAATTCCATATAGTTGTAAACTAATTATGGGTGAAATTTTGCATGCATTTACCCACACATCCTTTTTTCAGCAAGATGATGCATATCGAAGAAACACAATTTTGGAGCCAATCTTGGTAAGAAATGGATATCGATCCGTGAAAAGAGAGCATTGGTACATGGCATAGCCTTTTTGTGGAATTTTATTGGAGGCTTTGATGGATGGAAGATAATATGTTGGAGGATGGTGATAAGGGTAGCATAGTTCACCCTTATCTGTGTTATCTTTTTATGAATGAGCCATGAGAGAATAATCACAAGATGCAGAATAACATGAAATAAAGTAAATATGTTAGATAACTGAAGTATGCTAAAATATAAATCATATAAAATATTACAATGTAGCTATGGAGGAAGTGAGCATTCCATTAACAAAACTACATATCTGCATCATATCCATCATCAATCAATGGTGTGCAACACATAACTACACTATCCACTAATCTACTCTATCTGACTATGTCCCCCAACTATCTTATCAATCTATCTAAGATGCCATCCTTATATAAGAAAAATAGGATGCTTGACCAACACTTTATCTAGTTGTACATAGGACAACATGCACATGTAAAAATTACACATTGACACTTGTCCACTTATTACATTGCATGAAGTAACTAGATAACTTGCATAGGAAGTAATCTAGATATGTATCTTGGAGGATACATTTACATAACCCAAATTATGGAATAGACACTATTTCCAACACCCCTTGTATTACATTATTTGGGTATTGAAGGCTTTAGTCGTCATTATGGATTTTCTTCATCTTCTTCTTGATTTGGTTCTTGTTTTGCTGCTACAGTCTTCATGTCAATGCTTCTGGTCTTTTTCAATTCTTTGCTCCTTGGTCTCAAGAATATTTGGTGATTCATAGCTTTCATGATGATGCATGTCTTGAGTGGATTTGAATTGACCCTTATTCTATATTTTATTTCTGGTAGGACTTGGTTCTATGTCCTTCATAAGTACCAACATTGAGCTCAATGTTAGTAGGTTTATCTAAAATAAATTTCTGAAGATAACAATTTAACCTTTGGAGCAATCTTCTTTCTTAGTCTATATAATATCTATATTTGAAGTGATATAAAAAAAATGAGTGATTTGTTTCATCACAATATTTGCATTGATGTAAACTCCAACAATTAATTTTTTCATGACCATATTGATTGCAATGGGAGCACAAAGTTAGAATTATTGAGTTATCATTAATGTCAAAGTCAGATTTGGTTACTAGTAAACAATGGTGTGCTTGGCAAATTATTCAAGGCAAATATATCTTTCAAGGGTGATAATCTTATTTATAAGTTGTGCAATATAAAAGGGTTTATTTGTTACTAGAAAATAGTAGTGTGCTTGGAAAATTATTCAAGATAAATATATCTTTCAAGGGTTATAAGCTTGTTTATAATTTGTGCAATATAAAAGGGTTTATTCGATTAACTATTTGAATATTTAAATCCATCAAAGTTGTTTAAATATTTAAATATTATAATCGAGTGGGCCGACTAGGGTGCCAAAAGTAAGATGTGATAATATTTTACATATAAATAAGAATTCAAAATTCATTTCAAGGAATGAGCTTTGATTGAATATCTTCATAAAGGGCTTCGTGGTCAAGTAGAAGCGAGAGGAAATAGTAAATAGCTTTGGAGTTCATCTGCAACATATAGGAATCAGGTTGAGGAGCAAACAAGCATAGAGCAACAAAGGATATTGGTGTGTATCTTCAATATCATTGTGGAGCAGTGAAGGATATTGGTGTGCATATTCGATATCAGTGTATAGCAGTGAAGCATTGGATGGTGTATTGCAGGTCCAAGAAAAATTACACTGTGAAGCCAATCATTGAGGAGAAAATGAGCATGTACTGCGAGAGGTCTGTGAGCATGGATGGTGAAGGTAACCTGAGAATTTTTAATTATTTTTAAATATTGGAAGACAAGCTGCAGAGCCACAGTAGAGAGATCTCAACTGCATAACATTTGAAGCATCGATGATTGGAAGGATAGAGCAATCTAAAGCACCCAAGTGAATAAAAGATTCAAATATTGTACTGCATTTAGATATCATTCAAATGTGGTACCATTGGGAACCAATTCTTGGAGATAGCACAATGAAGAAAGTATTCAAGCATTCTTTGGGCACCATAGGTAAGAAACCTAGTTGAAACTAGCCATTGGAAGACATTCACAATATGCATATGTAAAGTAAGAAGCACGCAACGCGAAAGCATTGATATACAATGAAGTCTAAGGTGCATTGAAAGAGGGAATAAAATCAACATAAGCAACATCCATTTCATTTCCATACACATAAGGAAAACAAGAGCACATATTAAAAGGTACAAATTATTATTGAACTTTATAAAATTTTGAAGACATAAAGATTTAGTTTAAAATTTTGAAAATGAGATATAAGAAAAAGTGGGTTGCTATTTTTGAGATAATGTGATTTTATTACTTGAGGTAAATATTTGGTTTGATAAAGTGAGGAGAAATAAGGAGCAATAATATTTATTTTAAAAGGGTTTGATTTAATTAATATAAAGCATTATAGATTAATTAATAGCAACAAAGCTTGGATATCATTCATGTATTATTTAGCAAGGGCTTGGCAAGCATAGAAGGTAAAAATTCAGAATTTTAAGAACTTGAGGAGTGCTTCATAACATGGAAGTATAACAGAGTGAAAGCAAGGTATAAGCATCTCCAAATTCAACACACAAGTAAGTTATCTAGTGCTAAACTTGGGCTACCTTTAAAATGTAATAAATATGAGACATGTGGAAGCAATAGACTTAATAAGTGTGAAGGATATCTTGGTCATTTGATGCTTCCAACACTAGTATATCATTCTCTATATTTTCAAGAGTTTAAATGAATTTTGGGTAGAATATGTCTAAATTGCTTTAGCTAAATAAAGTAAAGTCAAGATTAGAGAGCAGATTTGAGCAGTTTTTGTGAGCACATTGGGGAGCATATTTGAGCAGTATTTATGAGCAGTGGTTGTGATTAGTTTTGGAGCAGAACTAAGTGGGTTGGTGCCCATAAACATGCATAGGATATTGGTTTATCATGTGGATTAGTACCCATGAAATGGCATAGGGGATTGGTGTCTCTTGTGGATTGGTGTCTACGAACTTGCACTAGGGGATTGGTGTCTCTTATGGGTTGGTTCCTATGAAACTACATAGGAGATTGGTGTATCTTGTGGATTGGTGTCCATGTACTTGCACTGGGTAATTGATGTCTCCTGTAGGTTGGTTTCCATGAACTTGTAGAAGGGGATTGGTGTCCCATATGGATTGGTGTCCACAAACTTGCATAGGGGATTGGTGTCTCCTATGTATTGGTGTCCATGAAATTGTATAGGATATTGGTGTCTCCTGTGGATTGGTGCCCATGAACTTGTATAGGATATTGGTGTCTCTTGTGGGTTGGTGCCCATGAAATATATTGAAGAAAAACATAAGAAATATTTTACCATGGTTTTCTCCTGAGAGGATGTTTCCACATAAAAACATTATCTCTTTTTTTAAATAAAGGGATAAAAATTTATTGATAAAAAAATCTGGATTACAGAGTACAACTGAGCTTCCAACCAGGACTCAAATAAACATCCAAATAGGCTAAAACCACTAGACTAGAATGACACCCAAAAAAGACAACAAGAACAAACCACATTAAGTCTGTACATCCTTGTGGATCAAATCCCATAGGTGTTGAGATTCCCCAGATGAGAGACTCTACCAATTATCTATACTCCAAGGATCCAACAACTTAGAAGCCCTTTTGGCCAGGTAATCAGCAACCACATTCCATTCCCTTGGAATGTGCACAAAGGATATAAATTTGAACTCTTCACTCATTCTAAGAATTTTAATGGCTACAGAGGCCAACTGCCAATTAAATTCCTCTACCCTTTTACTGTTTAAAATATTAACCACAATTTGAGAGTTAGACTTGCAGATAATCCTATGCCAGCCAAGAGAAAACCCCCTCCGTAAGGCCTCAAGAATTGTAAGAGCTTCTATAAAATTGTTGGAGTGAACACCTTTATAAATGGAAAAGAAATAATTGACACCACCAGTAGAATCTCTCCCAACACCGCCAATGCCAGCATGTCCATGATTACCCCTAGATGATCCATTAGTATTAATTTTTAAAACTCCTGTAGGGGGTGGCCTCCACTTATCATCTCTCCTAACCTTCTTGCTGAGCTGAGGAACCCTACTAGGGCTAGAAGAGTTCACACCATCCCCAAAGATACCAAGGGCTTGTTGTACCTTCTTCTCCCTAGAATACAAAAGAGGGTCCACATCACATTTGCTATGGATGGTTTCTTGAACCATATACAATATCCTTTTCCAGATCTATTGAAAAACCAAATAACTGCCCTAAAATATGTGTCGGTTCCGTTCAAGCCAAATTTTCTAGATGATGCAATAAGGGCCCAAATTCCAAGCCACCTGAAGGAAGGGGACCTTGGCCGGAGGCCTACCAATACTACTCCAAAACTCCACCAGGGACAACACATGAAAACATGGATGGTTCCAGGTGCTCCACCAACGGTGCCAAATGTCTCTGGAAAAGGAGCATCAAAAAAATAAATGAGAAGATTCATCCTCATTCTTACTGCAAAGGACACAAAAAGAGGGACCCTGAAATCCCCTCTTCCTCACATTATCCCAAGTGAGACATTTATTATGAGCTACCAACCAGAGAAAGAAGTTACATTTTGGCCAGGAAAATTTGTTCCACACATTTTTCCACCAAGTGATAGGAAGACTCCCATACTTTTTCTTATCAAGAACCTGATAACCATAGGCTACCAAGTAGGTTCCCTTAGGATTAGGGTTCTAAGCCAGAATATCTTTACCCCTCAATGAAGAACAATGCCTCCCCATAAGAATAAGAGCAAGCACATCTATGTCCTTGTACAGTCCCCCCTGGGGCCATTCTTGTGGATCTTTCCTCCTGTACATCTCCATATTTCAAAAATACTAGATTTTTTTAAGTCCTCCACACGAGACCAGCCTGCTTCCAAGGAATGTAACCTAGGATATTTATTCTAGATAGGAGGGTGGCCATCCCAAGAATCCTCTCAAAAAATAGCATTTGATCCTTGATTGCAAATTCATAATAAACCCTGCTTGATTAAATTAGCTCCTCTTTTTAGAGTGTCCCAGATAACAGAACCTTTCCCAACCAAGCTGACTCTAGGGATCTCAGCCTTAGAAATACCTCTCAAGTATTTAAAAGATAATATTTTAGCCCAAATCTGATCTTGAGAGGTACACCATCTTCAATAAATTTTTGCAACCAAAGCCTGCCCAAAAAGAGTTGTCTATCACAACCCAAGGCCTCCCTCTTACACCAGCCTACATATAGAATCCCACCTAACCAAACTCCATTTATATTGATCAAGTTTTCTAGACCATAAAAACTATCTTGACAAAGCATCCATGTCCTTGATGAATTGAGAGAGAGTTATTTGTACAAAACATATATAAATGGGTAAAGCTTTAACAATAGATTTTAAAAGCAACACTCTACCTGTAGTGGATAGCCATCTGAAAGTCCAGTGATTCACCTTCCTTCTAAACTTATCAAGCATAGACTGCCAAGAATATCTAGGTAGAGGATGAGATGAAATTGGAATACCAAGATAAATGAAGGGCGTAGTCCCAACTTGGAATCTTAGAATGTGAGCAATAAGAGGATGGGTATTGAAGAAGAAAATAGAAGACTTGTCCTCATTAATCAACTGTCCAGAAGCACCAAGATATATGTCAAGATACTGTCTAATATTTCTAGCTTCCTTGATAGTGGTAACTCCCAACAAAGCAGTATCATCAACAAATTGAAGGTGGGAAAGAGGTGGCAAACTACTATCCCACTTCCACCCCTGAATGAGACCCTGCATGACTTGAGACTTGAGCAATATTCCCAACCCTTCCGCCATAATGATAAACAAATAAGGAGATAAAGGATATCCTTATATCAATCCCATTGAGGCCTCAAATAGCTCTAATGGCTCATTATTAACAAGAACATAGAATGAGGAAGAAGAAACATAGCTCATCACCCATCTAATCCATTCCTCCTCAAATCCAAAAGCAGTAAGAAATTTTTGAAGAAAGGACCATCTGACCCGATCATAGGCTTTGGCCATGTCCAACTTAATGAACATAGTTTTCTCCTTAGAATTTTCCATTGAGTGGATAACTTTTGTAGCAATAACAACCCCATCCAATATTTTTTGGCCAACAACAAACCCTCCTTGCTCCTCAGAGATGATTTTGCTCAACCATATCTTCAGCCTCTCAGTAATAATTTTTGTGATCTTATACACAACATTGTAGAGAGCAATAGGCCTGAACATATCCAAGGAATTTTCTCCCTCTTTTTTGGGTATAAGCACCACAAAGGTAGCATTTAGGGCCCTTAGCATCTATTTGTTCTTTTGGGACTCATGGACCACCTCCAAAAGATCAAATTTGATTAAATCCTAAAACTCTTGATAAAACTCAATCGGGAATCCATCTGGGCCTAGGGCTTTTCCTTTTTTCATATTGAATACAACATTTTCCAACTCCTTAAGGGAAATTGGACCCATCAAGTGCTCATTCATCTATCTAGAAATAATTGTTGGAATACAATTTAGAATAAGCTTTTCATTCTCATCATCTGATAGGGAGTCCTTGAAGAGATAGGAAAAATACCTCTTAGTCTCTTCTGAAATATCCCTAAAATAAGAGAGCAGGGCACCCTAAGAATTCAAAAGAGAGGTAATCCAGTTACCATTACGACAAGCCTTAACTGAGTTATAAAAGAAGGTTGTGTTCCTATCCCCTTCCTGAAGCCAACCTACTCGAGCTTTTTCTTTCCAAAAAAATTCTTGCCTCAGTTCCCATTCAACAAGGTCTTTCGTAGCCTCAGATTCCTCAAAAATAAGCTCCTTCGTGAATCCCTGATCTCTAATCTTCCTTGAAGCTTCTTCCATCCTCCTAAGAGCTACCAGCTTAGCCAAGGAAAGGTTCCCAAAATTCATTCTATTCCATCTCTTCAATTTATGTTTTACAAATTGTAGTCGCTTCATAAAGGAATACATAGTGGTGCCATGAGGAGGTTTGCCAGTGGTCCACCAGCCTCGCATGAAATCATGAATCTTAGTATCACGAAGCCGCATAAGTTGAAACTTAAAGGAGGGATTATTTTTTAGCCCTAAATCCAAAGTAGAGAGTTTTATAGGCCAATGATTAGATCCCATACCCTCCAAAATCATAGAACTAGCACTTCTGTTATTACCCATCCAATAACTGGATATCAAAAACCTATCCAGTCTCTTTGATATGGAAGCTTCCACACACCTTCCATTGTGCCAAGTAAAGATCCCATTATCTATATTTATGTCAACCAAGTTTATGTCCTGGATATGAGCACTGAAGATAGAAGAAAAAGGCTCGAGATGATCCACCCCACCACATTTCTCCTCCATACAAGTGACAGAGTTGAAGTCTCCAAAAAAAATCCATGGATACAGGGGAACCAAAATTCTCACAAAGCAAATGTGCTTCCACAAATTCACTTTACCATTGTAATCAATAGGAGCATACACGTTCGTAAGTAGGATGGTTTCACTAGATTCATTATCATGTCCGACCATCGAAATAGACCATCTGCTATAAATCCAAGTAAGAGGGGATATCTTAATTGAATCCCATAAACAAGTGATGCCACCAGCATATCCAGATGCACCAATACACTGGCATTTCCCCCTTCTCCATAACTTGGGAGCAATTTTGAACATACTATCAATAGCCAATTTAGTCTCCTAAATAAACACCACATCTAGAGAATGCACACGAACCAAATCATGAACAACTTTTTGTCTGGGGATGATGTTCAACCCCATTACATTCCACGAGAGGAGAATCATTTTTGGGGGTTAAAAAAATAGGATTCCAATATTCTCACCAAGCCTGACTCCACCAAAGTCTCCCCCATTAACTTAATTTTATCCTAGTCCTTCTTTCGACCCACCTTCATATTCTTATCCAAAAAACTTTTTTTAATTATTTTCTGCTGCAATCCCAACACCGTAGGAGTTTTGCAGTCCAAGGATGACTACATCAGTTCATGATTAGGAGAGGGCATAACTAAATATATACCACTTTCCAAAATAGTTTCCCTTATAGGTCTAGACCCATCCATGTCCCCTATACTCAGATCCAAAGCCCTTTTTTCTTCATTTAAACCCCTTAGATCTAATTCCTTAAGTTCTCCTTCAAGAAGAGACATCTGATTCGGCATTTTTATATTTGCATCAGGTAGAGACATTTCAAGTATCTTCATGTACTGATCAAGATCATATAATATTTAAAAATGGTTGAGTAGAGCATCTGGATGGCTATCCTTAAGGTATTTTTTTGCCCTTTATCCTCTGTTTCAGGCTTTTATTAGAACAAAATCTTCCTTATCTCGTTCCCCTTCATTTATCATGGCTTTTCCTTTATCCAAACTTTTTCCAGACCAAGAGGGCCTAGGATTTGAAGCCACAAGCGGGATAAACTTAGGGCATTTTCTTTGCAGGTGGCCATATTCACAACAAATCCGACAATGAAATGGAAGAGCTTCATAGTCAAGTTTTTGAACCCATGTAGTTGATCCAAATTGTATTTCAATAGAATATGGAATAGGATTATTTAAGTCAATTTCAACACAAATACAAGCAACAAATATTACCTTTTTATCCATTTTTTTTTGTGACAGTCCAACCAGCTTCCCAAGCAGAAGGGCAATCTTATGCAAGATATCAGTTCTCCAGAATTCCAACAGGAGCCATGGAAGCCGCACCCATATTGGAACCCATGATAGCTGCTCCTCTGATGTGTTGAAACCCACATTCCAGGGTTTAAGAAAGAGTCCCACTTGGTTATAGAAATAAGGACCCCTTTTAAATGCTTTGTTATGATCTACAATACAAGATAAAACCACTATGAAATAGTTGTTCGCACTCAGCATCACCTCCACATCGCCTTCAGGATTCCAAATTTTCTTAACCCAAGCCTCCACAAATGGGAGAGAAATTTAGATGCCCAAAAATTTTCCAATAAGGGCATGTTTGGTTAGATACTCCACATCTTTCACCATAGATTTTGGTTGAACCACTAGAACTGATCTGGCTTCACATCATTCCAAACATCCATTGTTCTTTAACAAGCGGTTCCCGACATGCACTAGAAAATCCTGTTCTTTCTAGTCATTTTCAGATGAAAAAACATCACGAGCATGCACTCTCTGTACTGGACCCAATGCCATCACAACATTCCTCCATTTTTTTAGACCTCCTTCGAAAGATGCTGCCATCCCCACAAAGCAGTTTTTCTTCATCAAACCCTAGCAGATTAGTTTTTCCTCATCCGTAAAAACATTATATCTTATGTGTATGGAATTTGTGCATTTATTTATTATTTGTTTAATATTATTATTGTTATCATTTTGAAAGAAATTTTTTATCTTATACTGTTCACCCCCCTCTTAGTATAAGCTTGTGTTCTTCACACAATAGAGATGATCTAGCAATTTTGTGATCAATTTTTGGAAAATCATGTTTGTCTATCTCCTTAATAAGGTCTATAAACCATATGTCCACAATTTAAGTTATTCCATTTTGCATAAAATCTTATTGATCAATATTTACCCATTTTTGTTCAATTGATTCATTAGATGAATATTCCTTTGCATAGTTGTTGACTTCAGAAATTATGTCATATTTGTAGAGGTTATTCCTTTTCTTTCCTATTTCATCATTAGAGTCCATCAGGTTCTTGATCTACATTAACATTTTTCTTATTCCACTTCTAATAGCATTACCAAGTATGCCAGTAGACATTTGTATGATCTGAATTTTATAGCCCCAATATTTTAAGATATGTGCTCCTTGAATGAAGCATATAAGATTGATTTTGTAAAAACCTTTATAGATCCTTATATTTTTGGGCTACCTTGTGTAGGCCTAAAATTTTCACACTCATTTCCTCTAGGCTTATGGATTCATGCCTCATAGGATAATGGAAAAATAGTAGAGCTACACATCAAAATAGAGACACTTAATTATGCCTTCTTGTGGTGATTTTTTGACGAATTAAGGGTTCACCAGGAAATTTTTAGCAGTAATTTTCATACCTAGGCTTGGAATATGTTTGATGTGTTCTTTTTATAAATCATTATCATAAACCTAAGTTTGTCCTTTATGCAAATAAACTATCTATATGCAATTTTTATTTAATGAGGATAGCAGACAGTGGATAAAAAATGAAATACAAAGCCTAATATTGGGATTATAAGAAATTATAAGACTTACTTGAGTCAGATGTTTGATGAAAGATTCGAAGGCTTGTAGCAGGACATAATAACCTCTATTTCTGATAGAATCACCTCTGTTCCAAAAAAAATCACCTATGTTCCAGACAAAATCGCCTTTGATTTGACAAAATCGTAGGCGATTATGTCGCAATCCTATAGCAAAATAATTGATAGAAAACAGGGTTTCTTGCAAAATATGGTAGTTTTCTTGTATTCCAAATCACAAATATGTTTTAATTTTTATATGCAAATGGATATGAAATGACATGAGAACACTATGATGACAATTCAACCTAGTATGCCATGGATTTATGCGATTATATGTTGGAAATTTTGGATACTTTGGGTACATTGCCTTTGCTCAAGTATATAAGTTGTCATTGATGTCAAGAAGCTTTTGAAGGAATTTGATTTGATGTCAAATAATTTATTTTTATGAAGGTTACAGCATAACATTTTCAAAGGTATTTTGCAAATCCCAACCTGACAGGTTTGAGAGAAAGAGCTCGCAAAGAAAAGTGTCGTGATTTTGCGACAATTTGCAAGAGGGTTTGTACGGATGAAAAAGTATCATGATTTCATGATAGGTTTGATAGAAAGAGCTCGTAGAGAAAAAGTGTCATGATATCACGACATGTCGGGTTTTCGCGACCCGAAGAAAAGAAAAGAGCTAAGGAGAAAAGTGTCGCGATATCATGACATGTCGGGTTTTCGTGACCCGAAGAAAAGAAAAGCGCTAAGGAGAAAAAGTGTCACGATATCACGACATGTCGGGTTTTCATGACTCGAAGAACAAAAAAGAGCTAAGGAGGAAAAGTGTTGCGATATCGTGACATGTTGCATTTTCGCGACTTAAGTAGGAGAGAGAAAACAAGTTAGAAAAGTGTCGTGATATCACGACATGTCGCAATTTCATGACGGGTTACAAGGAAAGTGTACAAAAGCTGAAAGCGTCGCGATTTTGCGATGGGTTGCAAAGAATACGTATGGATGCAGAAAATGTCATGATTTCATGACAGGCAAAAAAGAAAGCAGACGGAAGCAGAAGTGTCGTGATTTCATGACAAAAACTGAAAGCAGGTCTTCTATAGGAGAAGTGTCATGATTTTGTGACAAAAGCAGAGAGGAAGGCTATGAAGACAGAAGTGTCACGATATCACGATAGAAGTGAAGACGAAGTCTGCAAAGGCAGAAGTGTCACGATTTTGTGAAAAAAGCTCTACAAAATTGTTGCGATTTCATGACAAAAGCAGAAAGGAGGTCGACGAAGGGAGAAGTGTCACGATATCATGACAAAAGCAAAGTTGATGCTGACAAAGACAAAAGTGTCATGATATCATGACAAGAGCTTAGTTGAAGTTCACAAAGGCTAAAGCGTCGTGATATCATGACAAAAGCCAAAAGAAATTGTACGATTGCAAAGGTGTCGTGATATCGGGACATGTAGTTTCACAAAAAAAGCTACAAAAGAGTTATAGAGGTAGTTGAAGCCGACAAAGTTAAATGTGAGCCGACAAAGATTAGGGTTTGCAGCCGATGAAGTTTAGGGTTGTGCAGTCGACTAAAGATCAAGGTTACAATCGACTAAGATTAAGGTTTTTATCTTGAAAGTGTTATTATAAAAGGCAGGTTTTTTTGAATAGTTGGAGGAGTTGGGAGTTGCGACGTTCGTAGATAGAGCACAAAGTGAGAAGTTCGATCGACGAGAGCAGAGTGCAAAATTTGATCGAAGTGTGCAAAGTGAGGGAATAGTCATGGTGAATTGTTCTAAGTGTTGCTGTGATTGTGCAGACAGTGCAAAGATTGAAATTCAACCAAGTGCGGCTGTGAGTGTGCAAAAAGAGCAGAGGGCATAGAGAACACAAAGGGCAAAGAAAAATGTGGAGTGCTGCTGTATGAGGACAGAGGTGCACTGGTTCTTTAATAAGAACATGAGGACATATTTGGCAAGTCTTTGAGAAGGCTTATGTGTAGAGGATTGATTTGTTCAAGTGTTGGACAGATCTGATAGATAGAGGAAGACTTGTACTAGACTGACTGACTGTGTTTGGTATAGGTTGCTGAGTTGTTGTGGATGTGATCATAGAA
Organism: Wollemia nobilis; assembly: GCA_028583015.1. Lineage (NCBI taxonomy): Eukaryota > Viridiplantae > Streptophyta > Pinopsida > Araucariales > Araucariaceae > Wollemia > Wollemia nobilis. The sequence continues at coordinate 1,707,359 of JAQPPZ010003635.1, read as the reverse complement.
GGCAAAGGTTTCTTAGGATAAGCATTGAGGATAGGAGGTCTTCAGTGGAAAGGAGTTCCACATGCTAGTAAGAGGTAGATGCAGTTGATCTTTTGAAGGATAATTTCCAGAGCAGAGGGGAAGGTATCTCCTTTGAGCAGAGGCTCATAAATTTTGTTTGTGGAAAGGTATCTCCTTTGGGCCGAGGATCATAAACATTGTAATTGGGAAGGATTCCCAAAGAATTTTGAGATAACTTTTAGAGAAAATTTTTGTGGACATTGCCCAGCCATTCTGGGTGAACCACGTTAAAATTGGTGTCATTTTGTGGATGATATTGTGCATTGCTTTGATATTGCTTTGGTTATATTGCTTTACTGTTTTGAAGTATAAAGGAAAAAGTAAAAAGAGGTCTTATACTATTCACCCCCCCTCTCAGTATAAGCTTGTGTTTTTCAATTGGTATCAGAGCAAGTGCCTTCGAAAAGTTTAATAGCTTGAAGGAAAAGCTAGTAAAGAACACAATGGATCATTCAAGTAGCAATGCAAAACCTATTCTTGATGGGTCAGATTTTGGTCTTTGGAGTGCAAGGATGAAGGTTCATCTAATGGCACTTGGTAATGAGGTATAGGAAGTGATTGAAGATGAGTACACTATTCCTGTACATGGTCCTAATACTAAAGAAGAAAGGATCCTACATCACAGAAATTCAAAAGCAATGAATGCAATCCTGAAAGGCTTACAGAAAGCAGATCTCACCAAAGTGATTCACTACAAGACAACTAGTGAAATATGGAAACAGTTGAAGGTGGTTCATAAAGGTGATACAAATGTTAGAAAGGCCAAGTTGAGACACTTAAAAGGTATGTTTGAACAACTCCAGATGAATGATGATGAAAATATTAGTGACTACATGCTTTGTATGGATGAGGTTGTTAACTCCATGAAAGACTTAGGTCTTGAGCTTGCTGAAAATGATGTTTGTGATAAGATTTTAAGATCTCTTCCTAATAGATTTAGTGAAAATATTTCTACTATTGAGGAAGCTAAATATTTGGATAAGTTGAAAAAGGATGAGCTCCATAGTATACTTGTAGCATTTGAGTTGAGAACTCAAGTGAAGGTTGATGTCAAGAAAGAGGCAACTTTCAAGGCTACTAAGAAATCCAAGGGTAAATAGCTTCAAGATAGTGATGAGTCTTCTAGTGATGAAGAGGCATATTACATCAAGAAAGGCAAGTTCTCTAGAAAGCACAAAAATGTGAAAAATATTAGATGTTTCAATTGTGGAAAGTTTGGTCATTATGCTACTGATTGTACTATTCCCAAGAATGAAAGTGATGAAGATAAACAGGATTCTATGAGCAAGGTTTCTGAAAAGCATAAGCATCACAGAAAGAACAAAGATGAGCATAGCAATCAAGGAAAGGGGTATTATCACAAGCACAAGAAGAGTTTCTATCTAGACAAAGCAAGTAAGTGTTCTAGTAGTGATAGCGAAAGTTCTTCAAGTGATAATGAAAATGAGATGTTGTTCATATCAAAAAAAGAGGAAGAACCGAAACATAGATTCATTATCATGAAATGTCTTAGATGTGGAAATTTTGGTCACCTTGAGGATGATTGTACAAATAATGATTTGGTTTCCAGTATGTATGAGGATGCTTGAGAAAACTATAAGGAAGATGCTTGTATGGTTTTTGAAAAAGGTAGCACCTCTAGTGATAAGAAATCTGAAAAAGGGTTTGATGATTCAGAAAGAAAACAAATAAAGGATCTTGAAAGTGAACTTATTAATGCTCTTAGTGCTTTGAAAAAGGAAAGAAAGAAGAATGCTAGACTCAAGGATAAGTTAGATGAATTTTGTATGGAGAGAGATGATCTTATAGAAAATCTTGATTTCTCTATAGCTAAGACACAAGAACTCAAGGATGAGTTAGAGTCTAAGGTTCTTGAGTATAGTGAGTTAGAACAGAAAATGGCTTCTTTGAAAGAAGAAACTAAAGAGTACAAAGATAAGCTTTACAGGTTTCAAGATAGCTCCAAAAAGGTTAAGTCACTCATCAAAGGTCAAAGAAAGACAATAGATAAAACAGGCCTTGGTTTTGTTAATCCACACAAGGAACAAGTTGGAGAGTCTAGTAAGAGACTCCAAAAGGAAGAGAGTTCTTATGAGGAAAGTATTTCAGATCATGAGTCCTTGAATGATAGATGCACAGAAACAAAAAATAGAATTCCAAATGAGAAGAAGAAGTTTTCAGGACCCAAGAGGTCAAATAAAGGAAAATTTCAAGGCAAATGTTTTGCTTGTCATAAGTTTGGTCACATGGCTTCACATTGCATGGCTCAAGTGAAGAAGGTAAACGAAAAATTTCAGATTTGTTAGTTTCTTTCAAGGGTATTGCTACTCTTGTCAAAATTTTGGGCACAAGGTAGTTTATTGCAAGGTAAATAACAGGAACAGGTTTGATCAAAACAGGTTTGGTCAGAATAGGTTTGGTCAAAATAGGTTTGGTCAGAATAGATGTGGTCAGAATAGGTTTGGTTAGAACAGGTGGATTCAAAGATCTGGTTTACCTCAGAGAAACAACATTGTCAAGTGTTTCAAGTGCAACAATGAAGGTCACATAATCAGACAGTATAGAGCTGAAATTCTAGGTTACAGGAATAGGAATAGTGGCATGATCAGGTCCAAGTATCAAGGCATGGACAAGAACAAGAATATGGACAAAGAGTTCAATAGAAGGCCCGACAAGGAAGTTATAGATGCTGATGATGATCAGTGCCTAATGGGATTTTTACTCCCACCCCAGAATTAATCACCTCATCAGGAGGTGGGGGGAGGGACTAAGCTAAGAGGCTCATTCTTGGTGCTGAGCCCCAAAGGTGACCCTTTACCATTGATGACAAAGGGGGAGAGATATGAGTAAGGGGGAGAGCTTCAAAGTGAAGAGGAAAGCTTCAAGTCAGGGGGAGCAAAACTTCAAAGGATGTTGGTCAGTTGTTAGCACAGTTGGTTTAATTTTTGGCTCTTGAGAAGTGTTTTCAGTAAAGGTTTGCCATCAATGACAAAGGGGGAGACTGTTGGAAATTTTGGGTACTTTGGGTACATTGCCTTTGCTCAAGTATATAAGTTGTCATTGATGTCAAGAAGCTTTTGAAGGAATTTGATTTGATGTCAAATAATTTATTTTGATGAAGGTTATGACATAACAATTTCAAAGGTCTTTTGCAAACCCCAAGCTGACAGGTTCAAGAGAAAGAGCTCGCAAAGAAAAGTGTCGCGATTTCACGACAATTTGCAAGAGGGTTTGTACGGACGAAAAAGTTCACAATTTTGTGACAGGTTTGAGAGAAAGATCTCGTAGAGAAAAAGTGTCGCGATATCGCGACATGTTGGGTTTTTGCGGCCCGAAGAAAAGAAAAGCATTAAGGAGAAAAAGTGTCGCGATATCACGACATGTCAGGTTTTCGCGACCCAAAGAAAAGAAAAGTGCTAAGGAGAAAAAGTGTCACGATATCGCGACATGTCGGGTTTTCATGACCTGAAGAATAGAAAAGATCTAAGGAGGAAAAGTGTCACGATATCGCGACATATCGCATTTTCGTGACTTAAGCAGGAGAGAGAAAACAAGTTAGAAAAGTGTCATGATATCGTGACATGTAGCGATTTCATGACGAGTTACAAGGAAAGCGTACGGAAGCTGAAAGTGTCATGATTTTATGACGGGTTGCAAAGAATGCGTATGAATGTAGAAAGTGTCATGATTTCATGATAGGCAAAAAAGAAAGCAGACGGAAGCAAAAGTGTCACGATTTCACGACAGAAACTGAAAGCAGGTCTTCTATAGGAGAAGTGTCACAATTTCATGACAAAAGCAAAGGGAAAGACTATGAAGATAGAAGTGTCACGATATCATGATAGAAGTGAAGACGAATTCTGTAGAGGCATAAGTGTCACGATTTCGTGACAAAAGCAGAAAGGAGGTCGACGAAGGGAGAAGTGTCATGATATCGCGACAAAAGAAAAGTTGATGCTGACAAAGATAGAAGTGTCACAATATCACGACAAGAGCTTAGTTGAAGTTGACAAAGGCTGAAGTGTCGCGATATCATGACAAAAGCCAAAAGAAAGTGTATGGTTGCAAAGGTGTCACGATATCGTGACATGTTGTAGTTTCACGACAAAAGCTACAGAAGAGTTACAGAGGCAGTTGAAGCCAACAAATTTAAATGTGAGCCGACGAATATTAGGGTTTGTAGCCAATGAAGTTTAGGGTTGTGCAACCGACTAATGATCAGGGTTACAGCTGACTAAGATTAAGGTTTTGATCTTGAAAGTGTTATTATAAAAGGCAGGCTATTTTGAAGAGTTGGAGGAATTAGGAGTTGTGACGTTCACAAATAGAGCGTAGAGTGAGAATTTTGATCGCCGAGAGCAGAGTGTGAAATTCGATCGAAGTGTGCAGAGTGAGTGAAGAGTCATGGTGAATTGTTCTAAGTGCCGCTGTGATTGCGTAGACAGTGCAAAGGTTGAAATTCGACCAAGTGCGGTTGTGAGTGTGTAGAAAGAGCAGAGGGCGTAGAGAGCACAAAGGGCAAATATGAACGCAGAGTGCTGTTGTATGAGGATAAAGGTGCACTGGTTCTTTGAGAAGAACCTGAAGACAGATTTGGCAAGTCTTTGAGAAGGCTTGTGTGTAGAGGATTGATTTTTTCAAGTGTTGGACAGATCTGACAGACAGAGGAATACTTGTACTAGACCGACTGATTGTGTTTGGTACAGGTTGCTGAGCTGCTGTGGACGTGATCATAGAAGGTAGAGGTATCTTAGGATAAGCATTGAGAATAGGAGGTCTTCGGTGGAAAGGAGTTCCATGTGCTGGCAAGAGGTAGAGGCAATTGATCTTTTGAGGGATCATTTCTAGAGTAGAGGGGAAGGTATCTCCTTTGAGCAGAGGCTCATAAATCTAGAGCAGAGGGGAAGGTATCTCCTTTGAGTAGAGGCTCATAAATTCTATTTGGGGGAAGGTATCTCCTTTGGGCCGAGGCTCATAAACATTGTAATTGGGAAGGATTCCCAAAGAACTTTGAGATAACTTTTAGAGAAAAGTTTTGTGGACATAGCCCAGCCATTCTGGGTGAACCACGTTAAAATTGGTGTCACTCTATGGATGATATTGTGCATTGCTTTGATATTGCTTTGGGTATATTGCTTTACTATTTTGAAGTATAAAAGAAAAATTAAAAAGAGGTATTATACTATTCACCCCCCCTCTCAGTATAAGCTTGTGTTCTTCATTATAATCCTAATTTTACGATGTAGTTAATTGAAAGGATGGTGAACACCAAGATGCAATATGTAAATTTAAGCAGTAAACTAAATAAATATTGAAAAATGCAAGAACAAAAATGAAATAGGGAAAGAGATGCAAAAATTGGTTTGAATCCTTGCCCCCTTGCTAATCCGAATGTTAGTCTTACAATGGCATTGAGAGGGGGGTGAATCAGTGTAGTTCTTTAAACTTAAATTCATAGCTCTTAAAACTGAAATAATGAAACCTTAAAACCAGATAAAGCAAGTATCACAAGAGAACATCACACAACACAAGATTTAATGAGGTTCACCAATTTGGCTACTCCTCAAGAATGACTCGCTTGGACTACCATCCAAATCCAGCCTTTGCAAAGAAACAACTTTACAAACAATTTACCAGCACCCACTAGAAGGAGCACCAACCCCTGATTTATCCGTACCAACGAAAGGAGCACCAACCCCCGATTTATCTGCACCAAAGAAAGGAGCACCAACCCCTAATTTACTAGCACCTACTGGAAGGAGCACCAACCCCTGATGCCAAGCTGCAACCTGGACTTCAATTTTGAATCTAGAAGTTTAACAAAAAAATACCTTCGCTTTTACAAGACCCTGACTGGTCTACTTCACCTTTGCATTCTCTGTGCACTCTGCACTCTCTGCACAATCACTTCGCACACTCTGCTCCGTCACAGTCAAACTTTACAATCGTCTTCTCCCTTTCGTGCACTCTGCACCTTCTGCTTTCTCTATGCAATCACAACCGCACTTAAGACAATTCGATACGACTCTTCGCTCACTTTGCGCACTTCGCCATCATCTCACCGCTTCTGCGCTTTCTGTGCTCTTACGACCACATTTCACACTTCGACATGCATTCGACGACGCATTCCACAACATCTTCAAATCTCCAAATAGCCCTCCTTTTATAACAGAATTCTTATGATGAAAACCCTAATCTTAGTCGGCTATAAACCCTAATCTTAGTCGGCTTTCATGACAACTGTAAACCCTAATTTTAGTCGGTTGTCATCGGTCTTCGTCGGCTTCAACTCAACCACGAAAATACAACATGTCGCGATATCACGACACTTTCGCTTTCTCTCTCTTTCTCCTTGCTTTGGCCCCCGAAAATACATGTCGCGATATCGCGACACTTTTTCTTTCTCTCTCTTTTTCTTTGCATCGAACCGCGAAAAAAAACATGTCGCGATATCGCGACACTTTCATCTCCTTGTTTCTTTTCTTGGCTTATACCCATGAAAACACATGTCACGATATCGCGACACTTTCGCCTTCGTACGCTTTCTCTTAGCTTTGGCCCGCGAGAATACATGTAGCGATATCGTGACACTTTTTCCTCTGTACGCTTTCTCTTAGCTTTGGCCCACGAGAATACAACATGTAGCGATATCGTGACACTTTTTCTTCCGTACGCTTTCTCTTAGCTTTGGCTCACGAAAATACAACATGTCGCGATATCATGACACTTTTTCCTCCGTACACTTTCTCTTAGCTTTGGCCCGCGAGAATACATGTCGCGATATCGCGACACTTCTGCCTTCTTACTTTCTCTCTCCTCCTTTAGTTGCGAAAATGCGACATGTCGCGATATCGCGACACTTTTTCTCCTTAGCGCTTTATCTTGCCTTTGGGTCGCGAAAATGCGACATGTCACGATATCGCGACACTTTTTCTCCTTAGCGCTTTCTCTTGCCTTTGGGTCATGAAAATGCGACATGTCGCGATATCGCGACACTTTTTCTCCTTAGCGCTTTCTCTTGCCTTCGGGTCACGAAAATGTGACATGTCGCGATATCGCGACACTTTTTCTCCTTAGCGCTTTCTCTTGCCTTCGGGTCACGAAAATGCGACATGTCGCGATATCGCGACACTTTTTCTCCTTAGCGCTTTCTCTTGCCTTCGGGTCGCGAAAATGCGACATGTCGCGATATCGCGACACTTTTTCTCCTTAGCGCTTTCTCTTGCTTTCGGGTAGCAAACATGTTGCGATATCGCGACACTTTTTCTCTCGGACTCTCTTTCTTGCAATATGTCACGAAATCATGACACTTTTTCTACTTGCCTCTTTCTCTTCCAACATGTCATGAAATCGCGACAGTTTTTCTTGCTTGCACTTTCTTTTCGAACATGTCGCGAAATCGTGACAGTTTTTCTTTCTTCTCAACATGTCGCGATATCGCGACACTTTTTCCACTTGCCTTTTTTTCTTCCAACATGTCGTGAAATCGTGACAGTTTTTCTTTCTTCTTCTCTCTCTTCCAACATGTCGCGAAATCGCGACAATTTTTCTTTCTTCTTCTCTCTCTTCCAACATGTCGCGAAATCGCGACAGTTTTTCTTGCCTGTTGAATATGTCGCGATATCGCGACACTTTTCTTACTTGTCTTTTTCTTTGATCTTTTGCAAGTGGTCCACTTCGGTCTTCTTGGAAAATCACTGTACATACTCTGAAGAACCTCTTAACTCCTATCTTCTGCATCTGAATAGCTTTTGAACTTCCTGTCCACTGCATCAACAGATCTCATCTGACTATGTTGACAACAATGACAATACTGTTTGTTGCACCTTGCTCAACAATCTCCCCCTTTGGAATTGTTGGCAACACATGTGCAATTTCTGTAATTCTTCTCCCCCTTTGACAATAATACCAAAGGGTTGCTGCAGACTCCCCTGAGTCTATGCACAACATTCTCGAGCACAAATTATTACAGTTAGCAAAAATTACAAACATGAGCAAAAATATAAACAAATACACAAATGCTCCCCCTGAGAATGTGATCCCGATAGCTAGTCAATTCTTGGGAAACATGACCACTCCACAATCTGTTGTTGGAATAAAAATCCAACTTAACCTCACTTTCTGCAACTTTCTCCTGCGTACAACACGCTGTCGCTGCAAAATATTCTGCCTCTATTGTGGATAAGGAAACTGACTCTTGTTTCTTACTGTTCTACGTGACCAATCTGTCTCCAAGATAGAATGCACCTCCACTGGTACTCTTTCTGTCATCTACACATCTTGCCCAATTTGCATCTTTAGGATACCATAACCCATACTCCATAGTACCCTTGTGATATTATAGAAGACTCTGTATCTCTGTTGTATTGATTGGTGGACCTCTTCTTCACTTGAAGAATCCTCACTCAGATCTATCTTCAATTGTGTTGGCTGCTAGATTTCTATCCATTGAGACTTTGTCACCTCCAAAGCTCAGTCAATAGGCTCACTAAGAACCTGCTCAATAGGCTCACACGAAACTTGCTTAACAAGCTCACATAGAACTTGTCCAATGTCTGAATAACAAGCTCATAAAAAACCTGTCCAAATCTGCTCCACCAAGCTCACTAAGAACTTGTCCGAATCTTCTCTAGCAATCTCACCAAGAACTTGCCCAAATATGCTCTAGAAATCTGTCCCAACATTGTCCTCAAATATTTCCCAAAGGCCTTCTCAAAGGCTCAATCAATCATGCTCAAGTAGTACTCAAAATGAACTCAATAATGAATGGCGATCTCAAATCAAATCCACTTCATAGAACTTTAAAAATCACTTCACACATAACTTGACTAGGCTCAATCAAATCAACTCAACCAATCATCACAAGGGACAACTCTCTCTCACACAACCCTAGTCCAAGTATGTATCAACCAACTCAAATAATTCCAACAATGCTCAACCACAAATATCACATAACAATGATACTCATGTTCTTTTCTAACTCAAGTTCTTTCACAACCAATGGGCTTAAACCACTATGCTTATAACACAAGGTTTAAACACAACTCTCAATTCAGAAAACCTTGATGCATTCAACCAACCACTTTCAAAAAAGGAAACCACAAACAATCATTTTCCCTTCAATGATATTTTAGAAATCAACCACCATAATGTTGTCACATGAGTCTCTTTGGGATTAGCCTGAAATCGTGCTACCATGCATACTGCCTGCAAAATATCTGGTCTGATAGCTATCAGGTATAGTAGGCTTCCAATCATAGATCTGTACATGATTTGATCAACAGGTGGAGATTTGTCATTCTTGCTCAACTTGCACCCTTTCTTAAGCCTTTGTTGAGTGAGATAGTTGTCTAGCCTTGCATATCATGCTCGGGGTGCCTATTTCAAGCCATATATCTTCAACTTACAAACCAAGTTGGGATCATCACCAAGCTGGAAACCATCTGGCTGCTCAATATAAACCTCTTCTTCAAGCTTCCCATTCAAAAACGTTGATTTCACATCTGTCAACAAAATTGACAAGTGACTCACACTTGTACCGACTTTTGTCCAACACTGTACCAACACTGCAATTTTACTGCCAACTCTGTGCAAGCATCAAACACTGTACCACAACACAACCAAATCCCTTTTTATATTTTCAACTTGGTCAATGTTTTCTACAGTCACCACTTGGTCACACCTTACTTTCAACTGTTCGAATCAGGAGACAAAATTTTGTTAAACACTTCACGGCCAACTATAGTGCACCTTACTCAAACTCATACTTCTTGACCTCGGATAGGTATGATTCACAAAGCAAAGTTGCTCATCTTGATGAGCTAAACATGAGTCAATGATCAGACTTCAATATTTTTCACCACAGCGTCATAATAGATCTAACAATATTTACGTCAATGTGTAGTTCAAATACACACTTGCTTTTATCGAAACACATATATGCGGCTAGGGCAACATTCTTTCACTAACCAAATTATCTGAACTGTTATAATCCTTAACTTTGGACAGTGGCAATAAGAACCATCACCAGTACAACAATGACATATAGCAATACTACCAATAATGACAACTCTCAATTTAATCACCACCCTTCACGGCACTTCCACAAACTACATGAACTGAAAACACACTTTGACAAATATACAACACCTTCCCCGACTACTTGCCTTTCATCCTTAGGTAATCAAACAAATACATAGGAGCATTAAAATGAAACTTCAAGATTGCTCCCCCTGAGGATGTGCTACCTGGAGTTGCTTAGTGCAATATCGGAGTAGTCTCCTTCAGACCAAGGAGACATGATTTCCTTTCTTCTATCTTTCTCCAAACTTTCTTGAACTCGGGCTTGGATTTTTCAACTACATCCCTGTTTTGCACCTTTTCATGAACTCGAACATTTCTCTTGTGTGGTTGTCTCTTGTGCATCCTTGATGAATGATTATTTTCCTTTCTTATATGTACATGATTTATTCCCTATCTGTGTTGCGTTCTTTGCGTCTGATGAAATCTATTGTTTTGCCTTAGATTAGATACAAAAGTGCTTGGACAAAACCTTGCTATGTGCCCATGACCATTACATTGAAAACATTGTACATATTGTTCACTCAAAAACGCAGATGTATTTCTACCAACATAACTCTTTGATTTATTATTCAATCCACAATAAATTGCCTTGTGACCATACTGGTTGCATCTGAAACAATAGCCATTAAAAGTATTATTATGAATAGAGTGAGAGTGATAGAACCTCTTTTGTTGTGGTTGCTTTGCTGTAGATCTCCTTTGATATTTTCTTCCTTTTGAAGATTCAACTTCAAACTTTTCTTGCTTCGATCCTTCAACAGTGAACTTCTTCTTCTCTGTAGAGTTGGAAGATGAAGGTTGTTCAGCTTCATATCCAAGACCATGCTTATCCGTGGAGCTTCTTTGTTGGCTTATCATTTTATCTAGCAACTCTGTGCTCTTCTCGAATTTGAGATTTGTATTGGCCTCTTCTAGTTGTTTCTTCAATAAAACAATCTCTTCCTCTTGTTTGCAACAACCAATCTCTTTCTCATTGATCCGTGACCTGAGAGTTTCTTCAATCCTTTTGAATTCTTCTACTCGTACTTTCAAACTGGTTATTATTTCATTTGCATCCTCAAGCTTTCTTGAGATTTCCTTATTCCTTTTTCTTTCTATCTTCAATTCATCCAGAGCTGCAATTAGTTCCTCTTTCAAATTTATTTCTGCATCAATTTCTTCTTCATCACATTCTCTATCCCTTTTTAGAATCATCCTTTAGGACTTCATTAGCTCTCAGCATATATGCCTCTATGTTCTCATCGTCATTCAACTTTAAAGCTTCGAACTGAGCTTGATGTGTTTGTAACTTGGCCTCCTTGATCTCATCGTCTCCTTCATGAATACTCCTCGGTTTGTCCCATATTTCTTTTGCCGTTTTACAACTCATGATCTTTACCAGTTCACTGTCTACTAATCCGCACTCGATAGCATTCTTTGCTTTTGAGTCATTCTCAAATAGATTCTTATCGGCAACATCGGTTGGAGGAGTGATGGGTATTGTGTATTCACTGTTTACTGAATCCTAGATGTCGTATCCCAAAGCACAAAGATATACCTGCATCCTGATTCTCCAGATCGCATAATTTGTTCCGTCAAACAAAGGTGCTTGGTTTGATAAGAAGTCTTCAACCTTTTCTGGTTCAATTTTCTCTTCCACAGGAACTAAAACTGACTGAGATGCCTTTTTGGAGGAGGATCTATTCTTCTTACCCATTGCGTACTAATCCAAGATCAACCCTGACTGATTTAGCTTGAGAAGGGAACTTGGCTCTGATACCAATTGTTAGTCTTACAATGGCACTCAGAGGGGGGTGAATCAGTGTAGTTCTTTAAACTTAAATTTATAGCTCTTAAAACTGAAATAATGAAACCTTAAAACCAGATAAAGCAAGTATCACAAGAGAACATCACACAACACAAGATTTAACGAGGTTCACCAATTTGGCTACTCCTCAAGAATGACTGCTTGGACTACCATCCAAATCCAGCCTTTGCAAAGAAACAACTTTACAAACAATTTACCAGCACCCACTGGAAGGAGCACCAACCCCTGATTTATCTGCACCAACAGAAAGGAGCACCAACCCCTAATTTATCTACACCAACAGAAAGGAGCACCAACCCCTAATTTACCAGCACCTACTGGAAGGAGCACCAACCCCTGATGCCAAGCTGCAACCTGGACTTCAATTTTGAATCTAGAAGTTTAACAGAAAAATACCTTTGCTTTTACAAGACCCTGACTGGTCTACTTCACCTTTGCGTTCTCTGCGCACTCTGCACTCTCTACGCAATCACTTCGCACACTCTGCTCCATCACAGTCAAACTTTACAATCGTCTTCTCCCTTTCGTGCACTCTGCACCTTCTGCTTTCTCTGTGCAATCACAGCCGCACTTAAGACAATTCGATACGACTCTTCGCTCACTTTGCGCACTTCGCCATCATCTCGCCGCTTCTACGCTTTCTATGCTCTTACGGCCACATTTCACACTTCGACACGCATTCAACGATGTATTCCACATCTTCAACTATCCAAATCTCCAAACAACCCTCCTTTTATAACATAATTCTTGTGATGAAAACCCTAATCTTAGTCGACTGTAAACCCTAATCTTAGTCGGCTTTCATGACAACTGTAAACCCTAATTTTAGTCGACTGTCATCGGTCTTCATCGGCTTCAACTCAACCATGAAAATACATGTCGCGATATCGTGACACTTTCGCTTTCTCTCTCTTTCTCCTTGCTTTGGCCCTCGAAAATACAACATGTCGTGATATCGCGACACTTTTTCTCTCTCTCTTTTTCTTTGCATCGGACCATGAAAAAACATGTCGCGATATCGTGACACTTTCGTCTCCTTGTTTCTTTTCTTGGCTTATACCCGCAAAAACACAACATGTCGCGATATCGCGACACTTTCGCCTTCGTACACTTTCTCTTAGCTTTGGCCCACGAGAATACAACATGTAGCGATATCGCGACACTTTTTCCTCCGTACGCTTTCTCTTAGCTTTGGCCCGTGAGAATACAACATGTAGCGATATCGCGACACTTTTTCTTCCGTACACTTTCTCTTAGCTTTGGCCCGCGAAAATACATGTCGCGATATCGTGACACTTTTTCCTCTGTACGCTTTCTCTTAGCTTTGGCCCACAAGAATACATGTCACGATATCGCGACACTTCTGCCTTCTTACTTTCTCTCTCCTCCTTTAGTCATGAAAATGTGACATGTCGCGATATCGTGACACTTTTTCTCCTTAGCACTTTAGATAGGATCGCCTATCTTCTAACAAAATCACCTCCGATATGACGAACACGCATGGCATTTCTATCGATCGACTGACGATTATGCTGATATCTAGGTGATTGTAACTAGGACCTACAATGATAAAATTAAACAAATGGGGATGTCAGGATATGGAATTATGTAGAAAACTGATGCGAGGGATCCTTAAGGGAGTTTAGAAGCTATCTCAAAGAATCAAAATTCAACCTGCCAGGGGGAGAAAGGGAAAAGGGACTAGATTAAATAGGTCAAGGAGAGATTTAAGGAAGTTGGGAGGTTAGACTAAATATGAAGGAGGTTTTTATCCCCACTATGTTTTCCACATCCAATCTGCTAGCCATCCTCCCTAATCTGATCAATTGCTAAACCAGGTGTTGTGGGTGATCCACAACACACCCCAAAATTGGGGACCCACCTTTTTGCAGGCTTGCAGAGAAGAATCTCGGTGACCCAGATGCTAAAATTGAAGAAAAGAGAAAAAATGCCTAAGTGTTGAAAGGTGTCACGAAATCGCGACATGTCACGAAATCGTGACTTGTCGCGCCATCGCTGCTGGAAGCAGGAAAGTTGTCACGAAATCGCGACATGTGGCTGAGAAGAAAGGAAAATTTGTCACGAAATCGTGACATGTCGCTGAGAAGAAAAGAAATGGTGTCGCGAAATCGCGACATGCCGTTGGAAAAAAATGAAAATGGTCGCGATTTCGTGACGTGTTTTGCCGAAGCGTACGGATGATGAAAAGTGTCACGATTTCGTGACGTGTTTTGGCAAACCGTACGGATGATGAAAAGTGTCATGATTTCGCGACGTGTTTTGGCAAACCGTACGGATGATGAAAATGGTCGTGATTTCGCGACGTGTTTTGGCAAACTATACGGATGATGAAAATGGTCGCGATATCGCGACATGTTTTGGCAAACTGTACAGATGATGAAAATGGTCGCGATATCGCGACAGGTTTTGCCAAAGGTTTGGAACGTAAAAGCGGTAGCGATTTCGCGACGTGTTTCGGGAAAGCGTACGGAAAGAGAAAGCGGTAGCGATATCGTGACAGTTTGTCGAAAGAAGGCAAGAAAGTGATAATGGTCACGATGTCGCGACGTAAAGTTGCCAAGGAAGCCCGACGAAGAAATGGTAGCGATTTCGCTACAGCTTGGTGAAAAGGAAGCCCGACGGAGAAATGGTAGCGATTTCGCTACAGCTTGGTGAAAAGGAAGCCCGACGGAGAAATGGTAGCGATTTCGCTACAGCTTGGTGAAAAGGAAGCCCGACGGAGAAATGGTAGCGATTTCGCTACAGCTTGGTGAAAAGGAAGCCCGATGGAGAAATGGTAGCGATATCGCTACAGTTTGAGGAAAGAAGGTTCAAAAGCAAAAACGGTCGCGATATCGCGACAAGATGCTACCGAAGACGTACGGCCGGGAAGAGCGTCGCGATATCGCGACATGTCACGATTTCACGACATGTCGCGTTTTTGTGGCCAAGAAGGTGAACAGGCGGCATGCAGTTTTTGTCGGGTTTTTTGTAGAGTGGCGTTACAGAAGGCGCAGAGGACGTGTGACACGTGGCATGCAGGTGTCAGGTCTGCAGAAGCGTTACATGCAGCAAAGGATTTTAGGCGTTTTGGCATTAAACATGGAATAAAGACAAGGAAAAGGTGGGAATTTGAAGGGTCACATGCAGGAAGATGAAACAAATCGACACAGGGAGAATCGAAGAGCCGTTTCTATTAGTATAAAGCCAAAAGTGTAGATTGAAGGAAGGGTTGGAAATTGTCGATTGCAGAGTTGCAGAGACAAGAGCTTCGTGCTATTCTGGGCCTGCACTTGGGCAATTTCCTTCTTTTTTGTTCTGGAATATTTTTTCTTGGAACATTCTTTGAATGTAATTGACATATCATTTAATATAAAATACAGAGTATTGGCATCTCATTGATGAGAAAGAAGGAGTCATTTTATGCATGCATGATTTAATGTTTTATCTTTCATTCCAGGCTTCTGAGGCTTTTAGGTGAAGTTTAATGCAAGTGTGCTTGGTTGCTTCATACGAATGCCTAGGTCTGGAATTACAGTAGAAACCCTAGAAACCAGCACCTAATTTATTTGGATTGTGCGAGTTTGTAGGTTCATTAGATTAGGTTGTATGCATAAAACCTCATTATCTTCGGTTTCATCGAATTGATGGCCGCATTCCGACTTAATTTATTTTTTTTTTTTTTTTTTTTTTTTTTTTTTTTTTTTTTTTCCCAACAACATTATTTAAGCATAACAGGAACCTTGGAGAAAGTTCTTTTCTTTGCAAGCAGAGGATTTTTGGACTCAGATCCTACCGGAGAGTGTGCTTTCACAACTGGGTGAAAACACGGCTCAACAGATTGGCGCTAGAAGGAGGGCCGAATTGGTTTATCTATTTTGATTTTCATATCTGAGTATTTTGTTTTTGATTTAATTCTGAAATTATTTACGGCTAAACTGCAACATCGTTTTTTGTTTTTGTTGCAGGTTTTCTTCGAAATAGCCGAGGGTTTCTTCAGGCAGGCTGGACCCACCACGCCGTATTGCGACCAGGTCTCAAACAACCGGAGAAACCATTTTTCATGACCTTACTGGTACTCCCAAGGGTAAATCCAAGCAAGTCGTAAGCACACCAGTCGCAAAAGGCCTATTTTCTCCAGGAACGTCGAGTGGACCTACGCCAGTAATATCCTTTGCTCCTAGTGTGCCTATAGTTAGTAATATTTCTACTGCTATTGTAGGTCTGTCTACATCAATTTTGAGTCAAATGGCTCAAGCTCCAGCAGCTCCTTGGTATGGAGCTAACAATACTCCTTTGAATATTGCTAGGGATATCCATGAAATCCCCAAGAACATTGAAAGATTTATGCCTAAATACAAGCCAGATGGCCTAAGAACAACAGAAGAACATATCCAAGCCTATAGGGATGTTTTAATTAGGCTGCAAGTTCAGCATGAAGATGTAGCCTATAGACTTTTTCCCATGAGTTTGGATCCAATAGCATATGAATGGTATATATGCTTGCCAACTGGTTCAATCACCTCTTGGACACAAATGGAAAATGCCTTTGTCAATCAATTTAGGTCACCCTTAGATCCCGCAACTATTTACAATCAGTTTATTACATGCAAACGGGGCCAAGGGGAACCAATCCGAATGTTTAATCAGAGATTCCAAAAGAACTATAACAGAGCAATTAGACATTTTGCTATCGATCCCGCAGTGGCTTTGCAGATATATTTTGGGGCATTGGACCCCATGACAGCCATGTTTGCAAGGCGTAATCCTCAGGTCACCACGCTGGCTTTGGCCTATAATGAAGCCATGACTATTGAGCAGCGAGCTTGACACCGCAAGGCTACAGGTTTACCCAGATGCTTATGATGGGACAGTGTGCTCCATATGGTCAAGCTACCCGGAAAATCAACTCATGGCACCACAAATGCCAAGTATGAACGCCTTCCCATATCAGCAGTCGTATCCACCAAAACTTGCATATGCACCCATTCCAATCCAACCAATCACAGCCATTCCACCTGTTCTCGCATTTTTGCAGAACGGTTAATCAACTACGCAGAAACTAGTCAAGTCAATCCTCAAGCCATAGTCCCTGTTTCGAATCCAATCCCGATTCAAGGTATTAATCCATATGGGAATCAAATTCCTCGAACCTGACCCAAATGTGGAATCAAGACCCCATTAATTATGCGAATCCAATAGGGGTTAACAACAATATGATTCCACCGAAGGATGTTTTTTCGAAAGTCGAAGAGCTCAAGAAGCTAGTGCATAAACTAAGCAATGACAGGGTTCAACAGCAGAAGTATGACTCCCATGCCCCTCATCCAAACCGGAATTTCAACAATAGAGGGAGGCACTGGAACACCAAGCCAAACAATGGGGGAGTTCCTGCTCCCATTGCTAATCAATTAGATGCTTCTGCAGGCCCTAGCCAATCTAATTCTCTTTTGAATCTTTCAGATTTGGCATGGGAAAGGGGGTGCAGGTTACATAACACAAAGGAACACAATGAGAGGAATTGTCCTGAGATTGCTAGATACACTCATTGTCTTCAGGCACAAGTTGATGATTTGGAACTAGTATCAAATGAGGATCCATCGTATCATCAAGATGAAAATATTATGGTGATGGAAACAATATATCACCAAGAGGGTGAAAGCGAGGAGGAAGAAGACGAAGTTTTGGAATAGGAGGTGCAAGATTTTCGAGATTTCAGAAAGGGGACTCATGGGTACCATTTGAGGAGTAAATCTAAAGCCCCTAAAACCTCATCAACACCTCCAAACAATTCTATTCTTCCTCCGTATACAAAGGCAAGTAACAACCCTCCCCCTCCACTCGAAAGAGAAATGTCCAATGACGTCCGTAAGACAACGAAATTCAAAAAACCAAATTACGATGTGGTGGAGGATATGAAGAAGTCCAAATCTAGCCTTTCATTCTTGGACGCGGCTAAATTGCCTGGTCAAAAGGAGGCATTGATAAGAGCTTTGAACTCACCTGATCCGATGTGGAAGGAAAAAAGAGCCGAATCCCATCTGATTTTGCGAAAGGAGAGAAGGGATGTCCCACCATTCTTATTGACTCTGAGAATTGCGGGTAAGAACTTACATAATCGTTTGGTGGACACAGGAGCCACGAGCAACCTCATGCCTACGGAGATATGCAAAATGCTAGGTCTGCAGCCTGTTTCATCCAAATGTACAGTCCTACAACTGGACAGATCAAAAGTAAATGTAGTGGGGACTTTATATGATGTCAAGATTCAATTGAATTCTGAACCCAGGGTTCAGAAGGTTGTGGACATTTTGGTGGTTAATATCCCGAGTAGGTATGGAATGTTACTGCTAGGGATTGGATGAAAACACTGAATGGCTATTTTGCAACAGACTGCTCGCATATGTGGCTACCATGGAAGGGAATTGCAAATCAAATAAGAGTGGAAAACGAACCGAGGCTTAAAGAGATTATAACAGATTTTAACAAGCCGAATGAAGTTCAGTTTTTTGAGCCAGACTTAGGGGTCTATGCGCTTGATGTTGAGGAAGCTACTGAAGAGTTTAAAGAAGAAGTATGTCATGGTCATTCGTCTGAAGAAAATGATTACACGTGGTTGCTCAAGTTCGATGGATCAAAGTCTAGACAGGGAGCAGGAGCTGGAGTCGAGCTCACTGGTCCAGGAGGTAAACCATTGCTAGCTGCCCCAGACCCAATTCCTTGCACAAACAATGTGGCAGAGTACGAAGCATTGATCTATGGTTTACGTCTAGCATTGAGCAAACATGTTAAATGCTTGAAGGTTTTGGGAGATTCTGAGTTGGTTGTCAAGCAAATCAAAGGACAATATACATGCCGTGACAAAAGACTGAGCCTTTATAGAACTAGGGTTATGGATCTCATGGAGGAGTTTGATGCATTCAACATAGCCCTTATTTCTAGGAGAGGAAATCGAATAGCAGACTCTCTTGCAGTCACCGTGGGCATGTTAAACCCGATGGATATAAAAAGATGTAAAAATTTTTCCATTGAGCTGGTTCCTTGTCCATCAATACCTGATAATGTAAAGAATTTCCAGGTTTTTGAAAGTGACAGGCACATCTTCAAGTTTGTCACAAACTCGGGTATTTTTGAAAACCAGGTGATTGATGAGGAACAAAGGTGGCAGGATGAAACAGAAGAAAGTGAAACTGCGTATCAATCCAACAAAATTCCTAAAGACGTGGTTTCATTAGAAAAGATGTTCGACATGGAATGCAAGAACAAGAAGAGAAAAAGAGTCCCACTCCCCAAAGATGCATGCGATTCAATTAATCTAGGGAGTGCAGACAATCCAAAGGAGGTGTACATAGCAAAGGCATGTACAGAGGAAGAAAGGAGCAACATAATACAGGCATTGAAGCATTACATAGATTGTATTGCTTGGAACTACAATGAGCTCAAGACTTACAACCAGAACATTATCACACATACCATTCCTTTGAAGCCAGACTCCAAGCCTTTTAGGCAAAGACAGCGAGTTGTTAACCCGCTATTGGAGCCTTTGATCGAAAAGGAGGTTAAAATATTATTGGAAGCGAAAATCATTTTTCCTCGTTAGGCACTCAACCCGGGTGGCCAACCTCGCTCCAAGAAGGAAAAAGAGTGGAGAGATTAGGTTGTGCATAGATTTTCGAAATCTTAATAAAGCCTCTCAAAAAGACAATTATCCATTGCCATCAATTGATGAAATTCTGCAAATGGTAAATGGATCTGAAATGATGTCCTTTCTCGATGGATATTCTGGGTACAACCAAGTTCTTATACATCCAGATGACATGATGAAAACAACCTTCACTACCAAGTGGGGGACATTTGCATATAAGAGAATGTCGTTCGGACCGTTAAATGCTGGTGCAACTTTTCAACGCGCCATGGATTACGCATTCAAAGGGCTAATAGGCAAATGCATCATCGTGTATGTGGATGATATCCCAGTTTTCTCGAAGAAGAGAGAGGATCATGTTAAATATTTGAAGAAGGTGCTTCAAAGATGCAGAGAACATGGAATTTCCTTAAATCCCAAAAAGTGCATTTTCGGAGTAACAGAAGGGAAATTGTTGGGTCACATCATTTCAAAAGAGGGCATATCCATCGACCCAGAAAGGATACAGGCTATCCAAAACCTACCTCTCCCGAGAAGTAAGAAAGAACTGAGATCTTTCTTTGGGCAAGTCAATTTTGTGAGGAAATTTATCTCTAGCTTTGCTGAGATAGCCAAACCTCTGAACCAAATGCTCAAGAAAGATGTGGATGTAAAATGGAACGAGGAAAGTAGAGTGGCTTTCCAAAATATCAAAGATGCCATTTCCAGAGCCCCCGTCCTTATAAGCCCAGACTACTCCAAGCCTTTTTATATTTATGCTTTTGCATCGTAACACTCCTTTGCGAGTGTCTTAACCCAAAAAGGTGAGGATAGTGCCGAAAAACCCATTGCATTTTTAAGTGCCCCCCTGAAAGACGCTCAATTAAGGTATTCGATCCTTGATAAGCAAATGTACGCACTTTTTAAAATTGTGAAAAAATTTAGGCACTACATCGTGCACAGCAGAATTATCGCCATCGTGCCCGATTCTGCTGTCAAGACCATGTTTTTACGTAATGAACTAGGTGAGAAGAGAGGAAAGTGGATTTCAACCATCCAAGAATTTGATCTCGAAATCCAATCAATGAAACTAGTTCGAGGACAGGGACTGGCGAAGGCGATCGCATAAAATAATCCGCAAATAACGAGTCAATGCTCAAATACAGAATACATGGCTAAGGACGACTGGTATGTTGATATTGTGCAATTTTTATTGACTGGTAAGTGTCCTTCTAATCTGAATTCAACACAGAGAAGAGCCTTAAGGCTTAAATCTATCAATTATCTGATAAAATCTGGTGTGCTTTACAGGAAGAATCATGAAGGTATCTACCTGAGGTGCTTGAGCAAAGAAGAAGCTGCCAGGGTGTTGCAAGAATTTCACGGGAAACATGGAACTGGTCATGGTGCAGCCAATGCTACAGCACATCAAATCCTGAGAGCAGGATACTCTTGGCCACATATTTTCAAGGATGCGCATACCCATGTACGATCTTGTCACATCTGTCAAGTGGCTGCAAATAGAGAGAGAAATGCAGCCATGCCGTTGCAGCCTGTAGTCGAAATGAGACCGTTTGCACAGTGGGGATTAGATTTCATCGGGGTTATTAACCCAAATTCTTCTGATTCTCATAAATTCATTTTGACAGCTACGGACTACTGTACAAGGTGGACGTAGGTGATTCCTACTAAACATGCCACCACCGATGTTGTGATTAAATTTCTTGAGGATCAAATTATAACAAGATTTGGAATGCTCGACTCTATTGTCAGTGACAATGGTAAAGCTTTTATTTCTACACAATTTGCAGATTGGGCATATGATAACAAAGTGAGTTTAAAGTTTGCATCCAATTACTATCCTCAAGGAAATGGGTTGGCCGAGTCTTCAAATAAGAATTTATTGAATACTATTAAGAAGTTGCTGGAAAAGAACCCGTGGGACTGGCACAGCCAACTAAAGTTTGCCCTTTGGGCAGATAGGACCAGAGTGAAAGAGTCCATAGGGAATACTCCCTATCATTTGGTCTATGGGCAAGACCCGATATTTCCAGAAAATTTGAAGTTGCAGACCTTACATTTCATACAAGAGTACTTGGGGACAGATGATCAAGTTGAAGCCAGGTTGAGCCGCTTGTTGCACCTTGATGAAAAGAGAGAAGAGGCCATGAATCACATGAATAAACACCAGCAGCTTATCAAGAGATGGTTTGACAGAAGGGCCAAAGTTAAATCATTCAGAATTTCAGATTTGGTATTACTATGGGACAAAAGACATGAGGAAAAACGGAATCACCAAAAGTTTGATTGTCTTTGGTTGGGCCCATATCAGATTTCATAGATTCTTGGGAAGAATACCTTCAGGCTAAAAACATTAGAAGGGGAAGATTTCATGCTACCGGTTAATGGGCAGATTTTAAAGCATTATTTTAGCCCTTAGGTTTTGAGACTTTGATATTATTCTTTTGATCTTGGTGGGGGATTTTCAGATTTTGTTTTTTATTGTTTAGGATTGTTAGTCTAGCTAGGATTTTAGTTATGGATTTGATTTCAATTGACATGTGTGTTAATTTTGAAAAAAAAAAATATAAAATAAATAAATAATAAAGAATAAAAAATTGAGATGTCAACTTATGCTTAAGGTTAGGAGAATATGAAATATTGGAATTATCTTGTAAAAGCTCCACAAGTAACACAAGCAGTTTAATAATATTGTTTGATTTTGGGATGCATGAAAGAATCAGTTTTGTATGACAATTCATTCCATTTGTAATTCAAGAAATAATGCATTCATGTTCCATCTCACCTTACATACATCTCATCTTAGTTACATATGCATCTTAGGTACAAGCCATTAAAGTATGTCAAATCCTCTTTGGGTTGTGTTATACATATATGTAAGTAGCTCCTAAGGTTGGAAACTGAGTCTTGAGATATCTAGAACCAAGCACGTCTCATACATTAAAAAGGATCTTGAGCAAAATGATCAAAACCTAACTTGGAGGAAAAGGTTGGGCGAAAGAAGTATTTCATGTCTATCCTATTTATGCAACATGATCCTTAAAACAAGTGGTTTTGACCACTTCCATAGAGCTTAAAGCCTAAAATCATAGTAGTAAGGATAGGGTTAAATCCTCATCAAACTTAGGTTGAGGATCCAATTCCCCAAAGCTTTGATTTGACCCACATGGAGTAGTAAGGATAGGGCATAAATTCTCATCTCGGTTGGTTGAGAATCTGATTCCCCAAAGCTCTTATGTCTCATTTCATAGTAAATCTTGGATTGTAAGGTTTGTACTATTTGTCCTCTGCAAAGGATGGGTAGTCATCCCCAAGGTCTAAGCAACAAAATTAATATTTCTCATCTAAAGTTTGGATTGTAAGGATCGTACTACATGTCCCTAGCCAGGATGGGTAGTCATCCTCAAGGTCCAAGAAGTAAAAATATAAATATATATATATATATATAATAAATAAATTTTTCCCATCTCATCCTTATTTTGGATTGTAAGGATCGTACTACTTGTCCTCTGCAAGGGATGGGTAGTCATCCCCAAGGTCCAAAGAAATGGAGATAAGTTTTGGATTGTGGGGTTAGATATGCCCATGCATGGCATCATGTCTTGCCTAAAAAACAAGACCACCGATTGTCTAGAGGGTTAGACTAGCATGACCATTTCTTCCATAACTCGGTTTAATTATTTTGCTTAAAGTGAGGTAATGAACTCTAAATCAGAATAGTAAGGATAAGGTTAAACTCTCATCTCGGTTGGTTGGGAGTCTGATTCCCCAAAGTTCTGATTTCACATTCACTTGCACATGGGTTCTAGATAATAGGGACTCATAACCAACTTTGGGATACAATAAGGTAATGAATTAGTGGATCCTAAGAGGGTTTGGCAATCTTGAATGCTTGTACATAGTAATAGAAGAAGGACCATGCCTTTTATGGAAGCAAATCTCCTTGCACATTCATTAGGGTACACAAATCAATCACCATCCCATATATGCATTCATGCAAAACTGATAATGGAATGTTGATCAATTTCAAACGATAGGGAATGAAAGCACATTGCACATACTGAGCTAATACTTGATGATTCTGATGATTCATGTACTTCTGATCTTTGGGCATTTGTTATTTTGCTTATGTGCTAACGTATATTTGCGAGTTTGTGATATGTTTCAGGTTGGGTTCTTACTAAAATGCTCAAGAGCATTTGACAGTAGAGTCGCCATTTGTTGTGGGTGATCCACAACACACCCCAAAATTGGGGACCCACCTTTTTGCAGGCTTGCAGAGAAGAATCTCGGTGACCCAGATGCTAAAATTGAAGAAAAGAGAAAAAATGCCTAAGTGTTGAAAGGTGTCACGAAATCGCGACTTGTCGCGCCATCGCTGCTGGAAGCAGGAAAGTTGTCGCGAAATCGTGACATGTGGCTGAGAAGAAAGGAAAAGTTGTCACGAAATCGCGACATGTCGCTGAGAAGAAAAGAAATGGTGTCGCGAAATCGCGACATGTCGCTGAGAAGAAAAGAAATGGTGTCGCGAAATCGCGACATGCCGTTGGAAAAAAATGAAAATGGTCACGATTTCGTGACGTGTTTTGCCGAAGCGTACGGATGATGAAAAGTGTCACGATTTCGCGACGTGTTTTGGCAAACTGTACGGATGATGAAAAGTGTCGCGATTTCGCGATGTGTTTTGGCAAACTGTACGGATGATGAAAATGGTCACGATTTCACGACGTGTTTTGGCAAACTGTACGGATGATGAAAATGGTCGCGATATCGCGACAGGTTTTGGTAAACTGTACGGATGATGAAAATGGTCGCGATATCGCGACAGGTTTTGCCAAAGGTTCGAAACGTAAAAGCGGTAGCGATTTCGCGACGTGTTTCGGGAAAGCGTACGGAAAGAGAAAGCGGTAGCGATATCACGACAGTTTGTCGAAAGAAGGCAAGAAAGTGATAATGGTCGCGATGTCGCGACGTAAAGTTGCCAAGGAAGCCCGACGGAGAAATGGTAGCGATTTCGCTACAGCTTGGTGAAAAGGAAGCCCGACGGAGAAATGGTAGCGATTTCGCTACAACTTGGTGAGACCCGGGGTCTTCTCACTTAAGTGTCGATTTCGCTGCTTGGTGAAAAGGAAGCCCGATGGAGAAATGGTAGCGATATCGCTACAGTTTGAGGAAAGAAGGTTCAAAAGCAAAAACGGTCGCGATATCGCGACAAGATGCTGCCAAAGACGTACGGCCGGGAAGAGCGTCGCGATATCGCGACATGTCGCGTTTTCATGGCCAAGAAGGTGAACAGGCGGCATGCAGTTTTTGTCGGGTTTTTTGCAGAGTGGCGTTACAGAAGGCGCAGAGGACGTGTGACACGTGGCATGCAGGTGTCAGGTCTGCAGAAGCGTTACATGCAGCGAAGGATTTTAGGCGTTTTGGCATTAAACATGGAATAAAGACAAGGAAAAGGTGGGAATTTGAAGGGTCACATGCAGGAAGATGAAACAAATCGACACAGGGAGAATCGAAGAGTCGTTTCTATTAGTATAAAGCCAGAAGTGTAGATTGAAGGAAGGGTTGGAAATTGCCGATTGCAGAGTTGCAGAGACAAGAGCTTCGTGCTATTCTGGGCCTGCACTTGGGCAATTTCCTTCTTTTTTGTTCTCGAATATTTTTGCCTGGAACATTCTTTGAATGTAATTGACATATCATTTAATATAAAATACAGAGTATTGGCATCTCATTGATGAGAAATAAGGAGTCATTTTATGCATGCATGATTTAATGTTTTATCTTTCATTCCAGGCTTCTGAGGCTTTTAGGTGAAGTTTAATGCAAGTGTGCTTGGTTGCTTCATACGAATGCCTAGGTCTGGAATTACAGTAGAAACCCTAGAAACCAACACCTAATTTATTTGGATTGTGCGAGTTTGCAGGTTCATTAGATTAGGTTGTATGCATAAAACCTCATTATCTTCAGTTTCATCGAATTGATGGCAGCATTCTGACTCATTATTTAAGCATAACTGGAACCTTGGAGAAAGTTCTTTTCTTTGCAAGCAGAGGATTTTTGGACTCAGATCCTACCGGAGAGTGTGCTTTCACAACTGGGTGAAAACACAGCTCAACACCAGGTAATGCGTTTTAAACCGAATTTTATGTTTTTAGAAAATTTGTTAAAAAAAAAAATTAAGACAAAATCGCATGGTGATTTTGTCAATCGTCAAGCAATTTCATTGAACGTTGGGCGATTTTTCCTAACGTTCAAACAATTTTTGGTTTATTGGCGTGAAAAATGAGGAGATTGTTTTCTCACCATTTTATCTGACTTTGGGGTAAATTTTGAATAATTTTTATGATTTTTAGGTAAATTAAATGTGTCAATTTTACCCTACTACATTTTTCCCCCTCTTTATCGATCTTTTGAAAAAATGTCGTTAAAGATGAAATGACACGTTTTTCAAGGTAGTAGAAAAATATTGGATGTATTTTAGTTCATAGCTCAATATTTAATGTTTTAATAGTTTATTACATTGTTCCCTTCGAGTTTTTACACCAAATGTTATGTTTGGTGGAACACTCGAATTTGATCTTCTTTGTTTTATGTGACTTTGTGTGATTTATTGGATGATTTATTACATTTGCTTATGATGGTTGTGTTACATAATTTCTTGTTATCATGCTTTGATTTTTGAACATTTTGATCATGCTTAACATAAAAGGAAAATGATTTTGTAAAGTGTGTTTTGATAAAGATGATTTTGTGTGATGATAGATTTGAGGGATTAGAAATGAACCTTGAAGGATGTTGCATTGATATGTGACTGTTGGTAGAGTTCAAAGCTCGCGAAGTCACGAAGTGAATCCTGTTATGAGGAAAATCTGTATTGTTAATACCAAAATATTATGTTCTAAAGAATAATATTAAGGCTTTATGTTAATAAAAAAAATGTTTGATGTTGTTTTGGGATAGGATGTTTGATAGATTCTAGAAATAAACCTCAAAGGATGTTGTGTTATTATGATACTGTTGGTGGATTTCAAATCTCGCTAAGTCTTGAAACAAATATTGTTTGTGAGGAATTTTTTTGATATTGCTAAGAATGGTTGTATGCTTAAGAATAGTCTTAAGGCTTTTGCGGTAGTATGAATATGTGTGATGTTTGTTTGATAATAATGTATGTGGTAAATGTTTGTGAAACATATTTAGCAAAGCATGAAAAAATTGAAAGATGATTTACTCTAAGCATAGAATTCCTAAGTGTGAAATTATATGAAATAATTACTTAGGAATTATACCGTCATCACGAAAATCAAAATAAAATGCATGATGATATGAAATTATTTGTTCTTTTAAAATGACAAGTAATGTAAGATAAATCATTGTGTCACATGATTCAAAAATATTATGAAATTTTTATGAAAATATATGTACTAATTTTGGGCATAAAAAATTAGAAAGATGGTTTGCGCTAGGTATAGAATTCGTAGTGTGAGAAAATTGAGGAGAATAATTCCTAGGAATTATACCATCATCCCAAAGTCATGAATGCTATGTATGATAAATTATTTTGAACTACATGTTATTTTTGCAATAAGTTGTTATTGAGATTTTTGAAAGTTTGGAAATATCTACGTAATGTGTTATTATGAAAGTAATGATGAATTAATGTTGTACGACAAATTTCAAAGAAATATTTTAACTTATTTCTAAGAAAATTTTAAATTTATCAAAAACTAGTGTGTGATAAGTGAGTTCATTATCCATCTTGATTGTCATGATGATACAAAATCTCTCAAGGATCAAATGTGTGTGCTTTGTAATGTTCATTTACCAATTTTGAGTAAGGTAGTGATGCAAGCAAACTTGAATGAGCCAATGTGTGTGCAAGTGAAGGGTTCATTAACCATGATTTTTAAGCATGAAATCGTACCAAACTACTATGTAAGTCAAGTCATCAAAAGCTAGCTAATCCACAAGTGAATATAGGTTTGTACAAAATAAGGTAGCTAATATGATAGACATGTCACCACGCGAAAAGGAATTACCCAATGTCAAGCAAGTTTGGCACAAATCACCTATTATGGGTTTTACCTCATGATTTTTGAATAACTAAGAATTACAGGGATTCAAGCTCAATCACCCTTCTTTTCTTCACTTTCAAGGGGTAGGGATTTTTTTCATTTTGTTTTGAACAAGGGGATTTTATTACTTTTATTTTTCTCTTTTTGTTCTCTATTTGATTTTTTTTTTCATTTCTTTTTATTTTGATTTTTGATTTTTTATTTTGGGATACTTGCTCGGATTGGCTATAGAGCAAGGTATTTTTATTCAGGCAGGGGTGAGCTTGTCTTTTGCCAATTATCAAAAATTCTAGACCATGCGCATGATAGGATAGTAGGGGAAACTTTTCGCTCAAGAGACTAAGACTACTATGTAGTATCATTTTTTGAATTTGCAACAAATCATTTTAATGTGTAAAAGTGTATTGGGTTCAAGAAGTAGAAATATCATTTCCCAAAATGCAAAATATTATTTAGTGAAATAGTGATCTTCGATACAAGAGAGATTTATAATCATAATGATAAAATCAAAATAATTAATTTGTAAAATTTAGTGTATGGTTCAAGATAACTTTTGAATTAATCCGAAATAAAGGAAAATATAGCTTCAAAAGTTTTAAATACAACAATTAATAACAATGCAGAATAATTTGAAATAATTTTGAGATTTTCGATACTTTTTTTTATTTTTTTAGATGTTTTATTTGATTTTGATTTTTTTGATTTTTTACTTTTAAGGATGGAATTGATGGTATATACAAGATAATCTATATATATTATACAAGATTGTTTGATTAAAATTTGTCTAAGGTGGCTTCAAAATCAAAGGAGGTTTTGAAGGATAATTTGGTTGTGGTGTATGTTAAGTTGTTTGGTTGATAGTTGAGATTGTTCTGATGAAGAATGAGATGTATATGAAGAAAAGTGATGGACAAAAGATGACAATGATAAAGAGGAAAATAATAGATAACTTGATGTGATAATAATAATGAAAGAGAAAATGAAGAACAAAATGTGATGAATAAAAAGTAGGAATAACAAAATATTTGTTATAATGTAGAACAATGTAGCAAAATATTTGACTTTTATGTGTAAAATTGATCATGTTACAAAACAAAATGTCAGAAGGATAAGAAGGTTCTTCATTCTTATCACTATCTTCCAAGTCTTGATAATATGGAGGGAGCATATGTGAAATATATGCATGGGTGTTATTTGGTAAACAATGATGATTGGGTATGGATGAAGAAAAGTTATTTATAGGAGGTAATTGTGACAATGGAGAATTTATAGAACTTGATGTTTCAACTGTTAAATATTCTTCAAATGGTGTTGGGTCATCATGTATGGTAACAATTTTATTTGCCAGTTTAAACTTCAAATAGTAATGAAGAATGGAAGGGACAACCCTCATTGTATGAATCCAAGGACTTGTGAGAAGTAGGTTGTAAGGTGAAGGGCAAGATGCTACATAAAACAAAGTATCCAGGATCTTGGGTTCACTCTTAAGGGGAAGAATTGTAGGGCCTTGAGATTCTTGAATTTAATTGTTAAAATATTTTATAATAACATTTGATTCATTGAGATCTTCTTCCTTTAATCCGAGTTTTTGGAATAATTGATAAGTGCATAAATTAAGAGAGGAGCCATTATCTACCATGATAGTTTTAATAGATGTTTCTTTAATAAATCTTGTAATATAAATGGAGGAGTCTTCTTGTGGAGCAGAGGAAGGAATATACTCATCATAGAATGAAATATGGTTAACCTCAAGAGGGCTTACACCATTAATTATGTTCTTAGGAAAAATATCATGAGGAACAAATTGTTGGCTAAGTATTTTGAACAAAGTTTCCCTATGAACATGAGAACTTTGTAATACTTCTAAAAGGGATATCTTTGCTTGAGGATTAATCACTTGGTGTTGGCTATCAAAGTGGATTTCAGATTGAGATTTTGATGCTAAATATTGGATTTCTATGCTTACATTCCATTTTGGATCATTCTCTAGAGCCAAAGATAGTTTTGAAGATTTTTCAAATGAGGAATCCATCTCTTGAATATCAAATTGAGTTGATTGAACTTGAGGTTGCTCATTTGTAGTTTCTACAATATTAGTAATATCATCATGATGGGACACATTAAGATGCAATATTTGATTGATTTCCTGCTGTTGATAATTAAATAGGGGTTCTTGGGAGATTCCCATGTCTTGATTGATTATGGGTATTTCTTGTGTAGGATTTTGATTGTTTATTGGAGATTTATAATTAGTTGTATATTGTAATTCCTTTATAGTGAAAATACCCTCATCAATCAAATATTGAATTGCACATCTTAAATATTTACATTTTTGTGTCATATGTTCATCCATTCTATGATATTCACAATATAGCTCATGTTTATACCAATTTGCTGTGGTATCAGGTTATCTTATGGCAGAAAACTCAATCCTATTTGTATCAAGTAAATGCTTGAGAATTATATCCATTGGTTGATTGAGCTTACTAAATTTACGTGGTGAAGGTTTTCAATATTTTTTTGATAATTGCCTTAGGAATTCAGCCATCTTGAATATCAAATTGAGTTGATTGAACTTGAGGTTGCTCATTTGTAGTTTCTACAATATTAGTAATATCATCATGATGGGACACATTAAGATGCAATATTTGATTGATTTCCTACTGTTGATAATTAAATAGGGGTTCTTGGGAGATTCCCATGTCTTGATTGATTATGGGTATTTCTTGTGTAGGATTTTGATTGTTTATTGGAGATTTATAATTAGTTATATATTGTAATTCCTTTATAGTGAAAATACCCTCATCAATCAAATATTGAATTGCACATCTTAAATATTTACATTTTTGTGTCATATGTTCATCCATTCTATGATATTCACAATATAGCTCATGTTTATACCAATCTGTTGTGGTATCAGGTTATCTTATGGGAGGCAACTCAATCCTATTTGTATCAAGTAAATGCTTGAGAATTATATCCATTGGTTGATTGAGCTTACTAAATTTACGTGGTGAAGGTTTTCAATATTTTTTTGATAATTGCCTTAGGAATTCAGCCATAAAAGGAATTAATGGTTTATTACCTTTTTTTCTTTATTATGGGTAGAATGATGATAGGAATATTGTGAAGTATGATGTGAATGCATGGTAGGATTCGAAGAAGAAGTATTTCCTTTTTGAAATGGATGTGTTGTGTTTAAAGAAGAATTTTGAAATTGTGGAGAAGGATTATATATGGATCAATAGGCATTATATGGATATATGGGAGAAAATATAATGTTGTTATGAAGAGGATTGGAAAAGGGATTATCTTGTTGGGGTAAGGATTAAAAATGAGAAAAGTGTGATAAAGGTGATGTTGAGTATTGATGAGGTTGGTCATAATCAAAAAATGTATTTGGTAGAATTTTCCCAACATTACTGATGGGCTCATATTGATTTGAGTTAACACTTATGGTTTCTTTAGTAGTTCTAAAAGTAATATTTGGTATCTAAAATTTATACTTAAATCTAAAACATACAAATTTGAAATGATGATTTTTTTATTGTTTTTCTTGTATATATATATTTTTTTAAATCAAAAGAAATGCCTATGTATTCACGTCGGGTTCACCAAAGAATGTAGGCCTAAAATTATAGCACTCCTTTCCTATAGGATTATGGATCCATGCCTTAGAGGGGAATGGAAAAATAGTAGAGCTACACCTCGAAAGAGAGACACTTAATTGTGCCTTCTTGTGGTGATTTTTCGATGAATTAAGAGTTCACTAGGAAATTTTTAACGGCAATTTTCGTACCTAGGTTTGGAAGATGTTTGATGTGTTCTTTTTATAAATAATTCTCATACACCTAATTTTGGAATTTATGCATATAAACTATCTATATGCAATTTTTATTTAATGAGGACAGCAGACCATGGATACAAAATGAAATACAATGCATAAGATTGGTATTATAATAAATTATAAGCCTCACTTGAGCCGGATGTTTTATGAATATTCTAAGTCTTGTAGTAGGACAGAATAACCTATGTTTCTGATAGAATCACCTCTATTCCAGACATAATCGCCTATGTTCCATATCAAATCACCTTCGATTTGACAAAATCATACGTGATTATGTCTCAATCATGCAGCAAAATAATTGATAGAAAAGAGGGTTTCTTGTAAAATATGGTAGTTTTCTTGTATTCCAAATCACAAATATGTTTTAATTTCTATATGCAAATGGATATGAAATGACATGAGAACACTATGATGAAAATTCAACCTAGTATGCCATGGATTTATGCGATTATGATCCTAATTTTACGATGAAGTTAATTGAAATGATGGTGAACACCAAGATGGAATATGTAAATTTAAGCAGTAAAATAAATAAATATTGAACAATGCTTCAACAAAAATAAAATAGGGAAAGAGATGCAAATAGTGGTTTGAATCCTTAACCCCTTGCTGATTTGTAGACATGATCACCTATCATTTGATAAATTCACCTTTGATTTGACGAAATCGTCTCGCGTTTTTGTCAATCGCCTAGCGATTATGTTGATATCTAGGCGATTGTAACTGGGACTTGCAATGATAAAATTAAACAAATGGGGATATTGGGAGATATAATTGTGTAGAAAACTGATGCGAGGGATCCTTAAGGGAGTTTAGAAGCTATCTCAAGGAATCAGAATTCAACCTGCAAGGGGAGAAAGGGAAAAGGGGCTAGATTAAATAGGTCAAGGAGAGATTTGAGGAAGTTGGGAGGCTAGACTAAACATGGAGGAGGTTTGTATTCCTCCTATGTTTGCCACATCCAATTTTCTTGCCATCCTCCCTGATCCAATCGGTTGCTAAACCAGGTAATGTGTTTTAAATCGAATTTTGTCCTTTTAGCAAATTTGTTAAATTTTTGTTTTAAGACAAAATCGCCTAGCGATTTTGTTGATCGTCAGGCGATTTAGTCGACTTTCGGGTAAATTTTGAATAATTTTAAAAATTTGTATGATGTTTAGGTAAATTAAATGTGTCAATTTTTCCCTACTATATTTTACCCCCTCTTTAGCGATATTTTGAAAAAAGGTCGTTAAAGATGAAATGACACATTTTTTGAGGTAGTAGAAAAAAATTGGATGCATTTTTAGTTCATAGCTCAATATTTACTGTTTTAATAGTTTATTACATTGCCCCCTTCGAATTTTTACACCAAATTTTATGTTTGGTGGAACACTCGAATTTGATCTTCTTTGTTTTATGTGACTTTGTGTGATTTATTGGATGATTTATTACATTTGCTTATGATGGTTGTGTTACATAATTTCTTGTAATCATGCTTTGATTTTTGAAAATTTTGATCATGCTTAACATAAAAGGAAAATGATATTGTAAAGTGTATTTTGAGAAAGATTATTTTGTGTGATGATAGATTTGAGGGATTAGCAATGAACCTCGAAGGATGTTGTGTTGATATGTGACTGTTGGTGGAGTTCAAAGCTCACGAAGTCACGAAGCGAATCCCATTATGAGGAATTTTTGTATTGCTAATACCAAAATATTATGTGCTTAAGAATAATCTTAAGGCTTTATGTTGATAAAAAAATGTTTGATGTTGTTTTGGGATAGGATGTTTGATAGATTCTGGAAATAAACCTCAAAGGATGTTGTGTTGTTATGAGGCTACTGGTGGAGTTCAAAACTCACTAAGTCTTGAAGCTAATCCTGTTTGTGAGGAATATTTTTGATATTGCTAAGAATGGTTGTATGCTTAAGAATAGTCTTAAGGCTTTTGTGGTAATAGGAATATGTGTGATGTTTGTTTGATAATAATGTATGTGGTAAATGTTTTTGAAACATATTGAGCAAAGCATGAAAAATTTGAAGGATGATTTACTCTAAGCATAGAATTCCTAAGTTTGAAATTATATGAAATAATTACTTAGGAATTATACCATCATCATGAAAATAAAAATAAAATACATGATGATATGAAATTATTTGTTCTTTTAAAATGCAAAGTAATGTAAGATAAATTATTGTGTCACATGTTTCAAAAATATTATGAAATTTT
The DNA here is from genome assembly GCA_028583015.1 of Wollemia nobilis. NCBI lineage: Eukaryota > Viridiplantae > Streptophyta > Pinopsida > Araucariales > Araucariaceae > Wollemia > Wollemia nobilis. The sequence goes on along the minus strand of JAQPPZ010003635.1, from coordinate 1,673,633 downwards.
TATGAAAATATATGGACTAATTTTGGGCATAAAAAATTAGAAATATGGTTTGCGCTAGGTATAGAATTCCTAGTGTGAAAATTGAGCAGAATAATTCCTAGGAATTATACCATCATCCCAAAGTCATGAATGCTATGTATGATAAATGATTTTGAACTACATGTTATTTTTGCAAAAAGTTATTTTAGAGATTTTTGAAATTTTGAAAATATCTATGTAATGTGTTAATATGAAAGTAATGATGAACTAATGTTGTCCGACAAATTTCAAAGAAATATTTTAACTTATTTCTAAGACAAATTTAAATTTATCAAAAACTAGTGTGTGATAAGTGAGTTCATTATCCATCTTGATTGTCATGATGATACAAAATCTCTCAAGGAGCAAATGTGTGTGCTTTATAATGTTCATTTACAAATTTTGAGTAAGGTAGTGATGCAAGCAAACTTAAATGAACCAATGTGTGTGCAAGTGAAGGGTTCTTTAACCATGATTTTTGTGTATGAAATCGTACCAAACTACTATGTAAGTCAAGTCATAAAAAGCTAGCTAATCCACAAGCGGATATAGGTCTATACAAAAGAAGGTCGCTAATGTGACAAACATGTCACCACGTGAAAAGGAATTATCCAATGTCAAGCAAGTTGGGCACAAATCACCTGTTATGGGGTTTACCTCATGATTTTTGAATAACTAAAAATTCCAGGGATTCAAGCTCATTCACCCTTCTTTTCTTCACTTTCAAGGGTAGGGATTTTGTTCATTTTGTTTTGAACAAGGGGATTTTATTACTTTTCTTTTTCTCTTTTCGTTCTCTTTTTTATTTTATTTTTTTTGTTTCTTTTTATTTTGATTTTTGAATTTTTCTTTTATTGATTTTTTCTTTTGGGATACTTGCTCGGATTTGGTGTAGAGCAAGGGATTTTTATTCAGGTAGGGTTGAGCTTGTCCTTTTGCCAATTCTCAAAAATTCTAGACCATGCGCATGATAGGATAATAGGGGAAAATTTTCGCTCAAGATACTAAGACTACTATGTAGTATCATTTTTCGAATTTGCAACAAATCATTTTAATGTGAGAAAACAAAAAGTCAAAAATCAAAATTTTACTTTGAGTAAGGTAGTGATGCAAGCAAAAGAAAAATTCAAAAGACTACCAATTTTGAGTAAGGTAGTGATGCAAGCAAACTTGAATGAACCAATGTGTGTGCAAGTGAAGGGTTCATTAACCATGATTTTTGTGCATGAAACCGTACTAAGACTACTATGTAAGTCAAGTCATCAAAAGCTAGCTAATCCACAAGCGGACATAGGTATGTACAAAATAAGGTCACTAATGTGACAGACATGTCGCCACGCAAAAATGAATTACCCAATGTCAAGCAAGTTGGGCACAAATCACCTGTTATGGGGTTTACCTCATGATTTTCGAATAACTGAGAATTCCAGGGATTCAAGCTCATTCACCCTTCTTTTCTTCACTTTCAAGGGGTAGGGATTTTGTTCATTTTGTTTTGAACAAGGGGATTTTATTGCTTTTCTTTTTCTCTTTTCGTTCTCTTTTTATTTTTTTTTTCTTTCTTTTTCTTTTGATTTTTGACTTTTTCTTTTCTTGATTTTTTTTTGGGATACTTGCTCGGATTGGCTATAGAGCAAGGGATTTTTATTCGGGCAAGGGTGAGCTTGTCCTTTTGCCAATTCTCAAAAAATTCTAGACCATGCGCATGATAGGATAGCAGGGGAAACTTTTCGCTCAAGAGACTAAGACTACTATGTAGTATCATTTTTTGAATTTGCAACAAATCATTTTAATGTGTAAAAGTGTACTTGGTTCAAGAAGTAGCAAGATCATTTCCCAAAACTCAAAATATTATTTAGTGAAATAGTGATCTTCGATACAAGAGAGATTTATAATCATAGTGATAAAATCAAAATAATTAATTTGTGAAATTTAGTGTATGGTTCAAGATAACTTTTGAATTAATCCGAAATAAAGGAAAATATAGCTTCAAAATTTTGAAATACAACAATTAATAACAATGCAGAATAATTTGAAATAATTTTGAGATTTTTGATACTTTTTTATTTTTTTAGTTGTTTTATTTGATTTTTATTTTTTTGATTTTTTACTTTTAATGATGGAATTGGTGGTATATACAAGATGATCTATATACATTATACAAGGTTATTTGAGTATAGCATGTCTAAGGTGGCTTCAAAATCAAAGGAGGTTTTGAAGGATAATTTGGTTGTGGTGTATGTGAAGTTGTTTGGTTGATAGTTGAGATTGTTGTGATGAAGAATGAGATGTAGATGAAGAAAAGTGATGGACAGAAGATGACAATGATAAAGAGGAAAAGAATAGAGAACTTGATGTGATAATAATAATGAAAGGGAGAATGAAGAACAAAAGGTGATGAATAAAAGGTAGCGATAACAAAAGCTTTGTTATAATGTAGAACAATGTAGCAAAATATTTGACTTTTATGTGTAAAATTGATCATGTTACAAAACAAAATGTCAGAAGGATAAGAAGGTTCTTCATTCTTATCACTATCTTCCAAGTCTTGATAATATGGAGGGAGCATATGTGAAAGATATGCATGGGTGTTATTTGGTAAACAAGGATGATCGGGTATGGATGAAGAAAAGTGATTTATAGGAGGTAATTGTGACAATGGAGAATGTATAGAACTTGATGTTTCAACTGTTAAATATTCTTCAAATGGTGTTGGGTCACCATGTATGGTAACAATTTTATTTGCAAGTTTAAACTTCAAACATTGATGAAGAATGGAAGGGACAACCCTCATCGTATGAATCCAAGGACTTATGAGAAGTAGGTTGTAAGGTGAAGGGCAAGATGCTACATAAAACAAAGTATCCAGGATCTTGGGTCCACTCTTAAGGGGAAGAATTATAGTGCCTCGAGCTTCTTGAATTTCATTGTTAAAATATTTTATAATAACATTTGATTCATTGAGATCTTCTTCCTTTAATTCGAGTTTTTGGAATAATTGATAAGTGCATAAATTAAGAGAGGAGCCATTATCTACCATGATAGTTTTAATAGATGTTTCTTTAATAAATCTTGTAATGTAAAGAGAGGAGTCTTCTTGTGGAGTAGAGGAAGGAATCTCCTCATCATAGAATGAAATATGGTTAACCTCAAGAGGGCTTACACCATTAATTGTGTTCTTAGGGAAAATATCATGAGGAACAAATTGTTGGCTAAGTATCTTGAACAAAGTTTCCCTATGAACATGAGAACTTTGTAATACTTCTAAAAGGGATATCTTTGCTTGAGGATTAATCACTTGTTTTTGGCTATCAAAGTGGATTTCAGATTGAGATTTTGATGCTAAATATGGGCTTTCTATGCTTACATTCCATTTTGGATCATTCTCTAGAGCCAAAGATAGTTTTGAAGGTTGGTCAAATGAGGAATCCATCTCTTGAATATCAAATTGAGTTGATTGAACTTGAGGTTGCTCATTTGTAGTTTCTATTACAATATTAGTAATATCATCATGATGGGACACATTAAGATGCAATATTTGATTGGTTTCCTATTGTTGATAATTGAATAGGGGTTCTTGGGAGATCCCCATGTCTTGATTGATTATGGGTATTTGTTGTGTAGGAGTTTGATTGTTTATTGGAGATTTATAATCAGTTGTAGATTGTAATTCCTTTATAGTGAAAAGACCCTCATCAATCAAATCTTGAATTGCACATCTTAAATTTCTACATTTTTGTGTCATATGTCCATCCACTCTATGATATTCACAATGTAGCTCAGGTTTATACCAATCTGTTGTGGTATCAGGTTGTCTTATGGGAGGTAACTCAATCCTATTTGTATCAAGTAAATGCTTGAGAATTATATCCATTGGTTGATTGAGCTTAGTAAATTTACGTGGTGAAGGTTTTCGAGAGGCTTTTGATAATTGCCTTAGGAATTCAGCCATAAAAGGACTTAATGGTTTATTACCTCTTTTTTCTTTATTATGGGTAGAATGATGATAGGAATATTGTGAAGTATGATGTGAGTGCATGGTAGGATTGGAAGAAGAAGTATTTTCTTGTTGAAATGGATGTGTTGTGTTGAAAGAAGAATGTTGAAATGGTGGAGAAGGATTGTATGTGGATCGATAGGCATAATATGGATATGTGGGAGAAAATATAATATCATTATGAAGAGGATTGGAAAAGGGATTGTCTTGTTGGGGTAAGGATGAAAAATGAGAAAAGTGTGATAAAGGTGATGTTGAATATGGATGAGGTTGGTCATAATCAACAAATGTATTTGGCAGAATTTTCCCAACATTACTGATGGGCTCATATTGATTTGAGTTAAGACTCATGGTTTCTTTAGTACTTCTAAAAGTAATATTTGGTATCTAAAATTTAGAATTGAATCTAAAACATACAAATTTGAAATGATGATTTTTTTGTTGTTTTTCTTGTATATATTTTTTTTGTTTGTTTGTTTTTGAAATCAGAAGAAATGCCTATGTATTCACGTCGGGTTCACCAAAGAATGTAGGCCTAAAATTTTTGCACTCCTTTCCTCTAGGCTGATGGATCCATGCCTCATAGGGGAATGGGAAAATAGTAGAGCTACACCTCGAAAGAGAGGCACTTAATTGTGCCTTCTTGTGGTGATTTTTTGACGAATTAAGGGTTCACCAGGAAACTTTTAGCGGCAGTTTCCATACCTAGGCTTGGAAGATGTTTGATGTGTTCTTTTTATAAATAATTCTCATACACCTAAGTTTGGCCTTTATGCAACTAAACTATCTATATGCAATTTTTATTTAATGAGGACAGCAGACAGTGGATACAAAATGAAATACAATGCCTAAGATTGGGATTATAAGAAATTATAAGCCTTACTTGAGCCGGATGTTTGATGAAGATTCTGAGGCTTGTAGCAGGACAGAATCGCCTCTATTTTTGATAGAATCACCTCTATTCTAGACAAAATCACCTCTAATTTGACAAAATCGTAGGCGATTATGTCGCAATCCTACAACAAAATAATTGACAGAAAATAGGGTTTCTTGCAAAATATGGCAGTTTTCTTGTATTCCAAATCACAAATATGTTTTAATTTCTATATGCAAATGGATATGAAATGACATGAGAACACTATGATGACAATTCAACCTAGTATGCCATGGATTTATGCGATTATGATCCTGATTTTATGATGCAATTAATTGAAATGATGGTGAACACCAAGATGCAATATGTAAATTTAAGCAGTAAACTAAATAAATATTGAACAATGCATGAACAAAAAGAAAATAGGGAAAGAGATGCAAATAGTGGTTTGAATCCTTGCCCCCTTGCTGATCTGCAGACAGGATCGCCTATCTTCTAATAAAATCACCTTCGATCTGATGAAATCGCTTGGCATTTTCTGTCGATCGCCTAGCGATTATGTTGATATTTAGGCGATTGTAATTGGGACCTGTAATGATAAAATTAAACAAATGGGGATGTCGGGAGATGGAATTGCGTAGCAAATTGATGCGAGGGATCCTTAAGGGAGTTTAGAAGCTATCTCAAGGAATCATAATTCAACCTGCCAAGGGGAGAAAGGGAAAGGGAGCTAGATTAAATAGGTCAAGGAGAGATTTGAGGAAGTTGGGAGGTTAGACTAAACATGGAGGAGGTTTTGATCCCTCCTATGTTTTCCACCTCCAATCTACTCACCAACCTCCCTGATCCGAACGATGGCTAAACTAGGTAAGATGTTTTAAACCAAATTTTGTCTTTTTAGCAAATTTGTTAAAATTTTATTTTAAGATAAAATCGCCTGGCGATTTTGTCGATCGTCAGGGATTTTGTTGACCGTTGGGCGATTTTGCCCAATGGTCAAACAATTTTTGGTTTATTGGCACAAAAAATGAGGAGATTGTTTTCTCACCGTTTTAGCCGACTTTAGGGTAAATTTTGAATAATTTTAATATTTTTTATGATGTTTAGGTAAATTAAATGTGTCAATTTTACCCTGCTACATTTTGCCCCCTCTTTAGCGATCTTTATGAAAATAATGTCGTTAAAGATGAAATGGCACATTTTTCGAGGTAGTAGAAAAAAATTAAATGAATTTTTGGTTCATAGCTCGATCTTTACTATTTTAGTAGTTTATTACATGGCCCCCTTCGAGTTTTTACACCAAATTTTACGTTTGGTGGAAAACTTGAATTTGATCTTCTTTGTTTTATGTGACTTTGTGTGATTTATTGGATGATTTATTACATTTCCTTATGATGGTTGTGTTACATAATTTCTTGTAATCATGCTTTGATTTTTGAACATTTTGATCATGCTTAACATAAAAGGAAAATGATTTTGTAAAGTGTGTTTTGAGAAAGATGATTTTGTGTGATGATAGATTTGAGGGATTAGCAATGAACCTCGAAGGATGTTGTGTTGTTATATGACTGTTGGTGGAGTTCAAAGCTCGCTAAGTCATGAAGCGGATCCTGTTATGAGGAAGTTTTGTATTGCTAATACCAAAATATTGTGTGCTTAAGAATAATCTTAAGGCTTTATGATGAGAAAGAAATGTTTGATGTTGTTTTGGGACAGGATGTTTGATAGATTCTAGCAATAAACCTCAAAGGATGTTGTGTTGTTATGAGACTGTTGGTGGAGTTCAAAGCTCGTAAGTCTAGGCTAATTCTTGTGAGGAATGTTTTTGATATTGGTAAGAATGGTTGTATGCTTAAGAATAATCTTAAGGTTTTGTGGTAATAGGAATAGTGTGATGTTTGTTTGATAATAATGTATGTGGTAAATTTTTGTGAAATATATTGAGCAAAGCATGAAAAATTTGAAGGATGATTTATGCTAAGCATAGAATTCCTAAGTGTGAAATTATATGAAATAATTACTTAGGAATTATACCATCATCATGAAAATCAAAATGAAATGCATGATGATATGAAATTATTTGTTCTTTTAAAATGCAAAGTAATGTAAGATAAATCATTGTGTCACATGTTTCAAAAATATTATGAAATTTTTATGAAAATATATGGACTAATTTTGGGCATGAAAAATTAGAAAGATGGTTTGCGCTAGGTATAGAATTCCTAGTGTGAAAATTGAGCAGAATAATTCCTAGGAATTATACCATCATCGCGAAGTCATGAATGCTATGTATGATAAGTGATTTTGAACTACATGTTATTTTTGCAATAAGTTGTTTTTGAGATTTTTTGAAATTTTGGAAATATCTATGTAATGTGTTAATATGAAAGTAATGATAAACTAATGTTGTCCGACAAATTTCAAAGAAATATTTTAACTTATTTCTAAGACAAATTCAAATTTATCAAAAACCAGTGTGTGATAAGTGAGTTCATTATCCATCTTGATTTGACACAATGATACAAAATCTCTCAAGGATCAAATGTGTGTGCTTTGTAATGTTCATTTACCAATTTTGAGTAAGGTAGTGATGCAAGCAAACTTGAATGAACCAATGTGTGTGCAAGTGAAGGGTTCATTAACCATGATTTTTGTGCATGAAATCGTACCAGACTACTATGTAAGTCAAGTCATCAAAAGCTAGCTAATCCACAAGCGGACATAGGTCTATACAAAAGAAGGTCGCTAATGTGATAGACATGTCGCCACGCGAAAAGGAATTACCCAATGTCAAGCAAGTTGGGCACAAATCACCTGTTATGGGGTTTACCTCATGATTTTCGAATAACTGAGAATTCCAGGGATTCAAGCTCATTCACCCTTCTTTTCTTCACTTTCAAGGGGTAGGGATTTTGTTCATTTTGTTTTGAACAAGGGGATTTTATTACTTTTCTTTTTCTCTTTTCGTTCTCTTTTTTATTTTTTTTTTTTTCTTTTTCTTTTGATTTTTGACTTTTTCTTTTCTTGATTTTTTCTTTTGGGATACTTGCTCGGATTGGCTGTAGAGCAAGGGATTTTTATTCGGGTAGGGGTGAGCTTGTCCTTTTGCCAATTCTCAAAAATTCTAGACCATGCGCATGATAGGATAGCAGGGGAAACTTTTCGCTCAAGAGACTAAGACTACTATGTAGTATCATTTTTCGAATTTGCAACAAATCATTTTAATGTGTAAAAGTGTACTTGGTTCAAGAAGTAGCAAGATCATTTCCCAAAACTCAAAATATTATTTAGTGAAATAGTGATCTTCGATACAAGAGAGATTTATAATCATAGTGATAAAATCAAAATAATTAATTTGTGAAATTTAGTGTATGGTTCAAGATAACTTTTGAATTAATCCGAAATAAAGGAAAATATAGCTTCAAAATTTTGAAATACAACAATTAATAACAATGCAGAATAATTTGAAATAATTTTGAGATTTTGATACTTTTTTATTTTTTTAGTTGTTTTATTTGATTTTTATTTTTTTATTTTTTACTTTTAATGATGGAATTGGTGGTATATACAAGATGATCTATATACATTATACAAGGTTATTTGAGTATAGCATGTCTAAGGTGGCTTCAAAATAAAAGGAGGTTTTGAAGGATAATTTGGTTGTGGTGTATGTGAAGTTGTTTGGTTGATAGTTGAGATTGTTGTGATGAAGAATGAGATGTAGATGAAGAAAAGTGATGGACAGAAGATGACAATGATAAAGAGGAAAATAATAGAGAACTTGATGTGATAATAATAATGAAAGAGAGAATGAAGAATAAAGGTAGCGATAACAAAAGCTTTGTTATAATGTAGAACAATGTAGCAAAAGATTTGACTTTTATGTGTAAAATTGATCATGTTACAAAACAAAATGTCAGAAGGATAAGAAGGTTCTTCATTCTTATCACTATCTTCCAAGTCTTGATAATATGGAGGGAGCATATGTGAAAGATATGCATGGGTGTTATTTGGTAAACAAGGATGATCGGGTATGGATGAAGAAAAGTGATTTATAGGAGGTAATTGTGACAATGGAGAATGTATAGAACTTGATGTTTCAACTGTTAAATATTCTTCAAATGGTGTTGGGTCACCATGTATGGTAACAATTTTATTTGCAAGTTTAAACTTCAAACATTGATGAAGAATGGAAGGGACAACCCTCATCGTATGAATCCAAGGACTTCTGAGAAGTAGGTTGTAAGGTGAAGGGCAATATGCTACATAAAACAAAGTATCCAGGATCTTGGGTCCACTCTTAAGGGGAAGAATTATAGTGCCTCGAGCTTCTTGAATTTCATTGTTAAAATATTTTATAATAACATTTGATTCATTGAGATCTTCTTCCTTTAATCCGAGTTTTTGGAATAATTGATAAGTGCATAAATTAAGAGAGGAGCCATTATCTACCATGATAGTTTTAATAGATGTTTCTTTAATAAATCTTGTAATGTAAAGAGAGGAGTCTTCTTGTGGAGTAGAGGAAGGAATCTCCTCATCATAGAATGAAATATGGTTAACCTCAAGAGGGCTTACACCATTAATTGTGTTCTTAGGGAAAATATCATGAGGAACAAATTGTTGGCTAAGTATCTTGAACAAAGTTTCCCTATGAACATGAGAACTTTGTAATACTTCTAAAAGGGATATCTTTGCTTGAGGATTAATCACTTGTTTTTGGCTATCAAAGTGGATTTCAGATTGAGATTTTGATGCTAAATATGGGCTTTCTATGCTTACATTCCATTTTGGATCATTCTCTAGAGCCAAAGATAGTTTTGAAGGTTGGTCAAATGAGGAATCCATCTCTTGAATATCAAATTGAGTTGATTGAACTTGAGGTTGCTCATTTGTAGTTTCTATTACAATATTAGTAATATCATCATGATGGGACACATTAAGATGCAATATTTGATTGGTTTCCTATTGTTGATAATTGAATAGGGGTTCTTGGGAGATCCCCATGTCTTGATTGATTATGGGTATTTGTTGTGTAGGAGTTTGATTGTTTATTGGAGATTTATAATCAGTTGTAGATTGTAATTCCTTTATAGTGAAAAGACCCTCATCAATCAAATCTTGAATTGCACATCTTAAATTTCTACATTTTTGTGTCATATGTCCATCCACTCTATGATATTCACAATATAGCTCAGGTTTATACCAATATGTTGTGGTATCAGGTTGTCTTATGGGAGGTAACTCAATCCTATTTGTATCAAGTAAATTCTTGAGAATTATATCCATTGGTTGATTGAGCTTAGTAAATTTACGTGGTGAAGGTTTTTGAGAGGCTTTTGATAATTGCCTTAGGAATTCAGCCATAAAAGGACTTAATGGTTTATTACCTCTTTTTTCTTTATTATGGGTAGAATGATGATAGGAATATTGTGAAGTATGATGTGAGTGCATGGTAGGATTGGAAGAAGAAGTATTTTCTTGTTGAAATGGATGTGTTGTGTTGAAAGAAGAATGTTGAAATGGTGGAGAAGGATTGTATGTGGATCGATAGGCATAATATGGATATGTGGGAGAAAATATAATATCGTTATGAAGAGGATTGGAAAAGGGATTGTCTTGTTGGGGTAAGGATGAAAAATGAGAAAAGTGTGATAAAGGTGATGTTGAATATGGATGAGGTTGGTCATAATCAACAAATGTATTTGGCAGAATTTTCCCAACATTACTGATGGTCTCCTATGTTCTAGACAAAATCACCTTTGATTTGATAAAATCGTAGGCGTTATGTCTCAATCCTACAGTAAAATAATTGATAGAAAACAGGGTTTCTTACAAAATATGGCAGTTTTCTCGTATTCTAAATCACAAGTATGTTTGTAAAGTGTGTTTTGAGAAAGATGATTTTGTGTGATGGTAGATTTGAGGGATTAGCAATGAACCTCAAAGGATGTTGTGCTGATATGTGACTGTTGGTGGAGTTCAAAGCTCGCGAAGTAACGAAGTGAATCCTGTTATGAGGAAGTTTTGTATTGGTAATACCAAAATATTGTGTGCTTAAGAATAATCATAAGGCTTTATGTTAAAAAAATGTTTGATGTTGTTTTGGGATAGGATGTTTGATAGATTCTAGAAATAAACCTCAAAGGACTTTGTGTTGTTATGAGACTGTTGGTGGAGTTCAAAGCTTGCTAAGTTTTGAAGCTAATATTGTTTGTGAGGAATGTTTTTGATATTGCTAAGAATGGTTGTATGCTTAAGAATAGTCTTAAGGCTTTTGTGGTAATATGAATATGTGTGATGTTTGTTTGATAATAATGTATGTGGTAAATGTTTGTGAAACATATTCAGCAAAGCAAGAAAAATTTGATGCATGATTTACGCTAAGCATAGAATTCCTAAGTGTGAAATTATATGAAATAATTACTTAGGAATTATACCATCATCACGAAAATCAAAATAAAATGCATGATGATATGAAATTATTTGTTCTTTTAAAATGCAAAGTAATGTAAGATAAATCATTGTGTCACATGTTTCAAAAATATTATGAATTTTTTATGAAAATATATGGACTAGTTTTGGGCATAAAAAATTAGAAATATGGTTTGCGCTAGGTATAGAATTCGTAGTGTGAAAATTGAGGAGAATAATTCCTAGGAATTATACCATCATCCCAAAGTCATGAATGCTATGTATGATAAATTATATTGAACTACATGTTATTTTTGCAATAAGTTGTTTTTGATATTTTTGAAAGTTTAGAAATATCTATGTAATGTATTAATATGAAAGTAATGATGAACTAATGTTGTACGACAAATTTCAAAAAAATATTTTAACTTATTTCTAAGATAAATTTAAGTTTATCAAAAACTAGTGTGTGATAAGTGAGTTCATTACCCATCTTGATTGTCATGATGATACAAAATCTCTCAAGGATAAAATGTGTGTGTTTTGTAATGTTCATTTACCAATTTTGAGTAAGGTAGTGTTGCAAGAAAACTTGAATGAACCAATGTGTGTGCAAGTGAAGGGTTCATTAACCATGATTTTTGTGCATGAAATCATACCAAACTACTATGTAAGTCAAGTCATCAAAATCTTGTTAATCCACAAGTGGATATAGGTCTATACAAAAGAAGGTCTCTAATGACATAGACCTATCACCACATGAAAAGGGATTACCCAATGTCAAGCAAGTTGGGCACAAATCACCTATTATGGGGTTTATGTCATGATTTTTGAATAACTGAGAATTCTAGGGGTTCAAGCTCATTCACCCTTCTTTTCTTCACTTTCAAGGGGTAGGGATTTTGTTCATTTTGTTTTGAAAAAGGGGATTTTTTTACTTTTCTTTTTCTCTTTTCGTTCTCTATTTGTTTTTTTTTTCATTTCTTTTTATTTTGATTTTTGACTTTTTTTTTGCTTGATTTTTTCTTTTGGGATAATTGCTCAGATTTGCTGTAGAGCAAGGCATTTTTATTCAGGCAGGGGTGAGGTTGTACTTTTTCCAATTATAAAAAATTCTAGACCATGCGCATGATAGGATAGCAGGGGAAACTTTTTGCTCAAGAGACTAAGACTACTATGTAGTATCATTTTTTGAATTTGCAACAAATCATTTTAATGTGTAAAAGTGTACTTGGTTCAAGAAGTAGCAAGATCATTTTCCAAAACGCAAAATATTATTTAGTGAAATAGTGTAGACACCAAAACAACACCAATCCGATTATGTGACAACAAGCACTGATCGCACTAGCACACACAGCCCCCAGGGCAGCCCTCAGAGGTTAAACAGTGGTTCTAACCACTCACACAGTAGTTTTGCAAGTCAAAAATCAATTTGGCATCTTTTAGACACTCAGCTTCTTATTCGTCCCACCCAGGGACGAGTGCGGATTGATACTCGTCTCACCCAGAGACGATTACCAGCGCTCGCTTCGGGGTGGGACGAATGTCAGGTTTGACCGACAAAAAGTCAGATCTCGGCATATAACAACTCAGAACTGCCACTTAGCTTTTTTCGCATGACATAGGAGTGCGAGTGAGTTCTTTTGACAACTCATATCTGCCAATTGACTTTCCCTTCACTGCATGGGAATGAGAGTAAGCTTTTTTAAGACAACTCAGATTTGCCACTTAGCTATCCCTGCATTGCATGGGAGTGCAAGTGAGCTTTTCTAAAACATACAAAGACATGCACAGAGACAGTTAAGAATCCCTTGATCAAGAAGAAGTCTTCTTTTGACACAAAAAGCATTCATGCAAAGAAACACTTTTGCATGTTAATTCAAAGAGACCCCTTGGGTCTATAAAATGGTGAGTTTCCTCACCCAAAAGATATACAGAGAAGGAGCATTTTGAGCGACGAAGTGCTGCTAATTCATTTACTTGCGATTTGTGTTTTCAACATCCATAATCTCTTAATCGAAAGAGAGGTTATTGGGTGACTTTTGAAGGCACGAATCAAGGACCAACACCGATTTTTCTGACCACAATATCCTACCAATTTGCCGACAACACATCACATCAGGTTTCGGACCCATCCCAAGCGGATTGGTGTCGAAACAAAGTTTCACCCGTGGGTGGTTTGCCTTCGGGCACCCCCCGCTTTATTTCTTTTGTAGTATTTAGCTAGTTTCATGTTTATGCTTTTGTCAAGTTTTCAGTTCATTTAGATTCATTTTAGCCATCGTTAGATTTATCTTTTATTTTTCATACACAGGTGCTACTGATTCTTTGTTTGTTTCTTTGAACGTAGATTTGCAGCATTGGAGGAGCAGCGAGGAATCTACCTTTACCAACGCAAGCGACGACAACGTTTTGGTTCGCCCATCTTATATGTGGGCACGCGGAAGAAGGAATTCTGAAACAAGTTGTAAAAGAGCAACATTTAACGCTCCTATCCCCTAAAAAGGAAGGAGACGCATTGTAACACGAATTTGCAAAGCATATCAATAAAAGGGCCGATTTTTTTATATTGCTTTAATATCTTGTGTTCATGTTCTTTCCTTTTATGCATTTTTCAATAACATAGGATTTAAGCGTTATTTTAGTTTCATTTACATTGCATTTTTAGTTTATCCTTTTTGTTTTCGAAATCTCGTGCTTTCAATGGCGATCACGGTGGGACCTCTGTCCTCTATTTTTTTTTAGGTTAAATTACTGATCTAAAAATTGCTTGTTTTTTTATAGGTACCTATTTTTCAACATCGGACTGTTATTCGTCTCTACAAGTGACGATTACAGAATTGGTATTCGTTTCACCCCGGGACGAATAAATTATTCGTCTCACCCTGGGACGATTACTGTTCTGATATTCGCCTCACCCAGGGACGAGTATAAATCTATGCATTTTTCAGAGCAAATCAGAAACATCCTGTCAGGCAGAGAAGAGGTAGGGGTTTTACAGCTTCTGTCAAATTTTTGTCTTTCTATTTTTTGGTTTTCGATTTTGTATGGCTTAGGGAAAGATTTCTTTTTCGTTTGCCTGTTTCAATTTTTGCAAAATTAAAATGAACCCCACACATCACGTGGTATTTTAAACCAAGGCGTTGGTCGTAAAACCCCAACCCTTGAGCAAGACCAAAGGTGGATTCCATTATCACTTTGGCTTGAGATATTGCATCCATTACCTCGATCGCGATCGTTGCTAGACGTAAATCCCGACGAAAGCCGACCGAGTGTAGCTTGGGGTGATTCCCAAGCACGCGAGGATAAGTCTTCTATGGTAGGTGTCATAAACAGAGTGATTCCCCTTCCGTACCGCCTATGTTCCACGTATCATCTCGCTCTCACGTACCTATAGTCTCCCTCACGTAAGGGCGGGTATATAGAGAGGTTGGTATATCGGTCCGGCAATGGTATATTGAAGGGGCGACCATTTTGGGAGTCATAAGAGCCTTCATAATTGCATTTAAACGTTTCACAAAAATTTTCAAAAACAAAACAAACAACAAAAACACACTAAACCAGATTTAGGGCACACTATTAATCTTTAAAAGAGATAATCATTGCTTGTGTGTGTATGCTATTTTCTGTTTAGACAAAAAAAATCATAAAAAGAAAATCATAAAAAGAATTTTTGCATTTTTAGGTTAGCATTACCATGGTGAATACTCGTAGCCAAGCCCAATCATGGGCAGAAGCTACAGAAAATGCACCAAGAGAGACAAATCATCTCCGATATAGCCTTGAAGACTTAGCCATCCCGCCTCGACGACAGGGTACACCAGTTAGTTCACACCATGCAGAACATGGCTCTAGAGGCCCCTCCTTGAGGGGCACTCCAACCCATACAGTTATAGAACATGGTTCTAGAGGCCCCTCCTTGAGGGGCTCTCCAAGTCAGGCCTTCAATAGACGAGAATTTAGAACCCCCTCCCTAAGGGGAACTCATGAGCAACAAGAATATTTTCAAGAAAATAACCTATATGTACCACCTGGTCTAAGCACGAGGCCTCCTTTGGAAGTTCATTATGGATGGCCTAGTGATGAAGCATTGTGTACTGCTATGGAACAACAAAGGGTCCAAAAGGAAGAACCATATGATTTTGTGGTTCCTAATTTACCCCCGATTAATGTCGAACACAGTAGACCATATCCAGAACATCAGGTTCTCCCGACAGGGCAAGACAATTCTGCCCGCACTTTTTATGCATATCATAGAGAGAGAGAGGAAGATCACTACATTCCTCAAGAATAGTATCCAGTGCAGAAACGATGCACGTCTGCACCTGCTTTATATCCAGATCGCTCATTGAGACCAGAGTTTCAAGTTAATGCGGCCAACCTCGACAGAGGGAAGCAACATATAGGGGTCTCAGAGCACCATGATCGAAATAGATATGTAGGAGAGACATCTAGGCCTATTAAACAAGAGACAACAGAACAAAATGACTTGGCATTTGCACAACTAGCCGCCCGCCAAGCACAAATCATGCGGCTTAGGCAAGAACAACAGGAATTAGAACATTTGTGTCGCCTTGATCAAGAGCGCATTCAACGTCAGACAGCTGAATTGCTTCACAACCATGCGCCTGAGAAGGCCCCAGTCCCTCACGCACAGCAATATGAGATGTATGTGAGGCACAACCCCTTAGTGCGAGACAGGTCTCCATGACTTCAACAAGCACTGCCTCCAAGACCTCTTAGACCTGAGCGGGAGGCCATTCCCCGCAACCATGATGGGCATCCTCCGCGGGCACCCGTCCATGTTTACAGGCCTAGGCCAAACACTCCTCAAGAAGATTATGAGGATTATTACCAAGAAGAAGAGCGGGCTGAAATGCCCTATCAAGGCATAAGGGAGGCTACCCATTTATCCATCCAAAGGCCTCAAGTTCCCCGCAACCCACAACGGGAACAAACCAAGGAGGAGGAGATTACGTCCTCTGATGCATACAAAGTGTTGTTAGAATGCTTAGAGACTATGGAACTCAAGACTGGTGGGCCTCAAAAGCCTACCTTACGCCAACTTCGTAGTCATCCGATACATCCATCAGTGCCAACACCTCCATACCCCGAACATTTCAAGCTGCCCCAGTTGGCACTCTTTAAAGGGGATGAGGATGCTCAAGAGCATGTGACACGATTTTTGAGCCAATGCTTTGGTATACAAGACAATGATGCATTGCTATTGAGAACATTCATAACCACATTCGCAGGATCTGCCTCGGATTGGTTTACCCATCTACCGAAGCATAGCATCTACAACTTGGATCAACTAGTGGACGCGTTCCTAGAACGTTTTGCTTTCAATACAAAGAAAAAGGCGTCACTCAGTGATCTAGCTAGCCTCAAACAATATGAGGAGGAGTCTATGGTAGCATATGGGAATCGATGGAGGACGGTGCTTTCAAAGTTGTCCTACCTCCCTCCTATGTCCGACCTAACTCAAATGTTCGCAAAGAGCTGTTTGCGATCGATCTCTGTGCTATTGCAACTGCAAGCAATACGCCACTTTAGAAGAAGCTCTGGCGCAAGCTAGACGTATCGAAGAGATCAAGATACAGGATGGCAAAATTGCCAAGCCTAAGAAAAAAGAGTGGAACAAGAGCACCAAAATAGGGAATACGCAATAGAAACCCGTCGCGGTCAATCAAGTTGCTATTAATGCCCCTACGCCTACCCAAGCAACACAGCCTCCAAAGGCTAATTATCAGGCGGTGCCTCACAATAATTATGAGAAAGATAACAAAAATCAGGATCAAAATCAGCAGCATCGCCCCAAGCGACAATTTACACCATACACTGAGTCTAGGGACTCCTTGTTTGACCGTTTGTCAGCGGCAAACTTGATTAATCTGCCAGATATTCCAACAATTGATCCTAATGCGCCAAAGCCTAAAGGCTACAGAGAGGATATTTTCTGTAGATTCCATAGAAGGAAAGGGCATGACCTTAATGTCTGTTGGACGTTTAAAGGTTTAGTGCAAGATCTCATTGACAATCACACATTGGTAGTGGATAATCCCATCGCACCCAACAACCAACAAATGGGTGTTTTCAAAGATCCTTTACCCACACATGATGCACAAACAAAACCTCTGCATGTCAATGAAGTGCAACAGAGTTGCCCCATGGAGGGGTATGTTGGGATGATTAGCATTGTGACAAGAAACAAGAGACACCCAGGAGTTGTCCCCGCGACAGCCACCAGGGAAGTTCCATCCACGTCACAACATCAACCGAATCCTACACAGTTGCCCCCGCCTAGACCAAATGGCCACGATTCGAACTAGACTTACTCAAAGTCTATGGACCACATCGGCTAGGCTCTCCATTTATGAGCTTATTCAACAATCGGCGCCCCATCGGGAAGCTCTTATGGAGATATTAAAGGCAATTGAATTGCAACCCCACGAAGCGGATTCGTTCAACAATTTTGTGGGGCATGTCAAATAGTGTACTGAACCAGTCATTACCTTCAGGGAAGATGAGCTAAAAATGGTGACTGGAGATGTAGCGGATCCACCCCTGCACGTTATTGCACGGGTCAACGGGACTCCATACAAACGGGTGTTGATAGACACTGGTTCGTCCAGTAACCTTATTACAACCGCTGCACTGAAACATTTGAAACTGCCAACCTCTCACATTGCACCTTCCACTTATACCCTTCGAGCATTTAATGATGCGATATGCTCGATAGTTGGCACAATTGTCCTGCCCATACAAGTGGGACAAAAGACCATTCATACGTTGTGCCACATTTTAGAAGGTGAGATGGCTTACAATATCTTGCTTGGGCGGCCTTGGATCCGGGATATGAAGTGTGTCCCTTCAATTGCTCATCAATGTTTGAAGTATACATTTGAAGGACAAGTGCACGTGGTCCCCGTAGATTTGGAACCTTTTAAGTATTGCAACTCAGTGCAAATCATGCCGCAGTCGACCCTTCCTTCAACGCACGTGGATTTCCAGTTAAATCCATCTAAACGGGGTCCGACTAAGCAAGAATCTCCATCACCAAGTCAATCAAATTCTCAGGAGGGATCATCTTCTTCATCCAGTCCTCCCACAATGACGCCACCTACGGTGGCCACTCCAACGGACAAAGGAAAGAAGCCCCTGGAAGCGGAACCACCTTTAGTCTCCAACATCTCTACAGAAGAGACGCCTAATAGAATGGAAGTTGAGACGCCTAGTTCACCCCACATGGAGTGGACTCAAGGAGAACTCCCATTCGCTTCCCCTCAATCGCCAACGATTACTGTTGAGATGTCTAACACGGGCATGGGGGAGTACATAGTGCGCAATGTTGTTGCAACGCCCACACTTCAGTCTATGCAAGACATGGGAAGACCTCGACTCCCCATAGGCTCCGTGGTTCCTTTAGGCTACCCACCTAATCAGAAAAATTTTATTTTTGGGGGCCTGGATCATGGCGTTGAACCTTCCCGAAAAGAAGAGGAAGATGAAGATCCCTTTGTGGAAGATGTTAACTATCTGGCTAACCCAGACTTCGCATTACGATATCTTAGCCAATGCAATTGGCATGGATACGGGTTAGGCCGGTATGAACAAGGAATGCATGTTTTGTGCCAACCAAGATACCAAATGCCTTATGATAAGTCAGGAGTAGGGTTTAATCACCCTTTGCCCCTCGACATCTTGGTCAAAAACATGCAAGGCCTAGGGATAGGCAACAAGGATGGGTTGGCATCAGATCCATATGCCAATCCAAATACAACTTATACATTGGGGGATTATTTCCCATTACAAACAAATAACCTTGTTGACCTCAACAACCCTTTCCCTACGGCTGAACAAGGAGAAACATCATGGACTCACCCACAAGGGGAAGATGGACAAGACCACGAAGGGTCTTCTAAAGATGAGTCGGAGTACGATCATTCGCATGAATATCCAATGAATGACGATCAAGAAAGCTTCTTGATGATGTTCCCATTGAATGATCCCAGTGAGCATAGGCTACCTCAACAACAACAAAATCCTTTGGACATAGATGACATGTTTGAACACTTACACATAGATCCAAGACCTAGGAGGCATTTCAACCTGGCGTAGTTATAGCAATTATTGCACCCGCCACTCCAGGCATACAGCGAGCATCTTTCACTTGGAGACCCTATCAAACCATCAATACCTAGGGCAGACCCTATTTGCAGGTCCGCGCATAGGGCTGATCCCTTTGTGCCAGTGCCTACAGAGCCAGATCCAACGCACCAAGAGCATCCAGAATGTCAGAGTTGTCACATTTGCGGTAATGGAGATTACGATCATTTCATCAACATGGTCTCCATTGACTTGACCGCCCCCATCCATGATCCAGCCAATCCAACATGATTATTGCATCTAGACATAGAGGCTATTGATTGGGATCGCGCTGGCACACCACCATCTCCATCAGAGTATTGGCCTTGCGAGCGGATGTTTCATTTCACTCCAGGACAGACTCAGGATGTCTTCCATGCTGAAGAGGAACTTGACGTTCCTAATGATGATCTTAATTCAGCAAACGATATCCATCTGATCCCAATTCCACACCAGTTGGAAGATGGATCCCATATGTCAGTTGAAGCAACGACTGATGTAGACATCGGCACAGATCCAATGAATCCATGGATTCTCAAGTTGGGGGTAAGTCTTTCCCCTAAAGAGCGAGCCGATTATGTTACCCTTCTTAAGGAAAAGAAGGAGGTTTTTGCATGGTCATACAAGGATATGCCGGGACTAGACCCACAACTAGTCACGCACAATTTAACGCTTGATCCAACAATCAAGCCAATCAAGCAAAAACTACGCAAGATGCATCCAACAGTGGCCTTAATGGTAAAATATGAGTTACAAAAGTTGTTGGATGCCCAGTTTTGTATCTGTGTGGACTATCCGCCATGGTTGTCTAACATGGTTCCCATCAAGAAGCCCGACGGGAGGATTCGCATATGCACTAATTTTTGAGATCTTAACAAAGCGAGTCCTAAGGATGATTTTCCCTTGCCAAGCATCGACGCGTTGGTAGACGCTACAGCTGGGCCACGAAATGCTTTCCCTTATGGATGGTTTCTCAGGATACAATCAGATTCGTATTAATCCTGAGGACCAACTAAAAATGGCATTCACAATGCCTTGGGGGACATTTTGCTATAAGGTCATGCCTTTTGGCCTTAAAAATGCCGGAGCCACCTACCAACGTGCCATGACGTACATCTTTCATGATTACATGCACAAAACTTTGGAAGATTACATGGATGATTTGTTGGCCAAATCTCTTTTGCGCCCGAATCACATCGGTGACTTGAGCAAGGTCCTTGATCGCCTCATTGAGCATAAAGTCGACTAAACCCCAAGAAGTGCGTCTTTGGCGTCACCTCTGGTAAGCTCTTGGGTTTCATAGTCTCCAAACGAGGAATTGAGGTTGATCCAAACAAAGTCAAGGCAATCCTTGAAATGCGTCCCCCAACCACCATCAAGCAGCTCAGGAGTCTGTAGGGAAAGGTTGCGTCGATCAAGCGCTTCATAGCGCAGTTATCTGACAAATGCCGACCCATGAATAAATTATTGCATAAGGGGGTCACATTTCATTGGGATGACGAGTGCCAGTCCGCCTTTGACGACATTAAATAGTACTTGGCTTTGCCGCCAGTATTGGCACCACCTAGACCAGGAGTGCCGTTCTATTTATACATCTCAGCCACTGAGGTGGCACTGGGCGCCATGTTGTCCCAAAAAAATGAACTTCACAGAGAACAAGCTACATACTATCTTAGCCGCACCCTGGTCAGTTATGAACTTAACTATGCATATGTTGAAAAGCTCTGCTTGGCAGTGGTGTTTGCTACCAAAAAGCTACGCCACTACATGCTTAGTAATAAGACGTATGTTGTGTCTAAGGAGAATCCATTGCGATACATGATGAGTCGTACTTATCATAGTAGCCGCACGGTGAAATGGATCATGTTGTTGATGGAGTTTGACATAGAGTTCATTGGACAGAAATCTATAAAAGGTCAAGTCATCGCCGATCAACTAGCTGAGGCTCCTCTTGAAGACGATCAGCCTCCCGACTTTTGAACTACCTGATGATGGGGTCTTCCATGTTTCGTAGTCGCCAGATTCTCGATGAGCCTGAGTCACAGGCTGACATAACCCTATTCTTCGATGGTTCTAAATGTGAGCAAGGGGGTGGTGCGGGAATTGTATTCTTCACTCCACAAGGTGCTCCAATGCCCTTGTCATTTAAATTAGACTTCCCATGCACCAACAACAATGCAGAATACGAAGCCTTGCTCATAGGTCTTCAGACAACAATCACCATGAACATTAAACGATTGAACATCTTTGGTGATTCGCTGTTAATTGTCAATCAAGTAAAGGGGATATACCAATGTAAATGTCCAGTTTTGCGGGCCTATAAAGCCCTTGTGGACAAATTCCTGGCACAACTTGAATGGTATGACATCGAGGCACTCCCTCGATCATCAAATCATTTTGCGGATACTATGGCCTCCTTGGGGTCACTCATCCCGCAAGACTCCTCTGGTGAAATGACAACCATTCAGGTTAAAACATTATCGCAATCTACGATGGAGCGTGCAAGCTCTGATCCGACGCCAGGAATCCACATGATCCAGATTGAACCATCTTCGGATAAGTTCTCTCGAATTCGAGATTGTTTGACTCAAGCCAATTGGGGGTCCTTGTTCTCCCCGACCCCTCTTACTAGCAACACCACGTTGTTTTTACAAGTTCTTTCCTGCTCAGCTTTTGTTCGGGATAGACTTCAAGAGGGATTGGTCGTTCATACTATCGAGGTTTCTGATCAGCAAGATTGGTACACACCCATTCGGGATTACCTCAAGCTAGGTAATCTCCCACTTGGATTGACACAAGCCGTGAAAAGATCATTCAAACAGAAAGCGGCAAAGCATGTCTTGATAGGAGACATTTTGTATCGTCAAAATTATGAAGGAATCCTCCTTCGTTGTTTGGACCAGCAAGAGTCCGCTTGGGCGATCACCCAAGCTCACGATGGTACATGTGGTGGCCACTTCAGCGGTATGGCCATCGCAAAGCGCATTCTTCGCATGGGTTATTATTGGCCATATTTAGAGCGAGATTGTTGCGCATATGTGAAGAAGTGCGTGAAGTGTCAGCACCATGCTAATTTGACACACGTACCTTCTCAGGCCTTGCAGCCGATCCAATCGGTTTGGCCTTTTTTGCAGTGGGGCTTTGATCTAATTGGAAAGATCTCCCCTACGTCGTCTGGTCGTCACACGTTCATTTTAACGGCCACAGAGTACTTTACCAAATGGGTGGAAGCAATTCCGCTGACCACTACGACTGGAGCCCGCATTGCGGAGTTTATTTTACATAACATCATATGTCATTTTGGTATTCCATCCAAAATAGTCTCGGATAATGGGACACCATTCAAGAACAAAGATGTGCGTGCTTTGACCACAAAGTACAAAATTCAGCATAGTTTTTCAACACCCTATTATCCGTAGGCAAATGGGCAAGCAGAGGCGTCAAACAAAATGCTAGTCGCCATTCTCAAAAAGACAGTTGCAGACAATCATAAAGACTGGCACATTCAGATCCCGCTTGCCCTATGGGCTTATCGCACCAGCATTCGAACGCCCACTGGGGCAACTCCATTTTCGTTGGTGTATGGCTCCGAGGCAGTCATGCCTTTTGAGTTGGAAATTCCTTCCCTGCGCATTTCAATGCAAGAGTTCATCGATGATGACACTACGCGGTAGGCCCGGTTAGATCAACTGACGTTGCTCGACGAACGACGCGTTAATGCTCTCGAGCATTTGCGTATCTATCAAGAGCGACTTAAGAAAGCATACAACATGAAAGTCCACCTTAGGGAATTTTAGGTTGGTGACTTGGTCTTAAAAGAGAACCAGCAGAATTCTAATTTGTCGTCCCATCTACGGGACAAGTTCGCAGCAAACTGGTTAGGTCCTTACATCATTGACAGTAAAATAGGACCCGGAACATACCGGCTTGCCTCTCTTGAAGGAATCAAGGAAACAACCCTTGAACATCATTCATTTGAGGCCATTCCACAGCTAGAGAGCCATAGTCCAACAAAAAGCTCCAAGGATTATCACAATCGCTTGGTCAACCCAAAAGCTCCAAGGATTATCACAATCGCTTGGTCAACCCAAAAGCTCCAAGGATTATCATAATCGCTTGGTTAACCCTAAAAGCCCCAAAGGTATCTATAAACCCTTTGGTCAACACCAAAAGCTCCAAGCCTTACCATAACTGCTTGGTCAACATAAATATTTAAAAATCAACAAAAACAACACAAAAATCAAAAATCACAAAAACAATTGCATTTCAATTCCATGCATAAAAAAAAAAAAATCAAAATTACAAAAACATTTGCATTTCAATTCCATGCATTCTCATAAAAATCAAAATCACAAAAACAATTGCATTCCAATTCCATGCATTCTCATAAAAATCAAAATACAAAAATAATAGGTTACATTAAGCATTGCATCCATACATTGCATACTTCGATAGGTCATACAAGTCAAAAGCACCATAGGCAGTCATTATTTGGCAATTCCATCATTTCCACATCAAATCCATTTTCATAAACGCATACATCCAGCATATCACCCTTTTATTTTAGCATCGTCAGTTGTCGCCTAATGTATATAGGGTTTTCGTCATTCAGATGTCTTTAAATTTCTAGCCAACACTGTACATAGTTAAACAGATTTTACATGGGAAAGTTTACTTGGATCACGCCTTGTCACGTAGCATCCCAACACAAATTAACACACATATAAAAATTCCTAAGTTGTGTGAAGGAAAGATGAAACCTGCACCGTAATCCAGGTCACCATAAGCGAAACGGTTATCTTGCTTATCCCCCTGTGCGAATGACCCTAGGAATGCCGAGAGTTGGCAAAAGGACAAGCATCCTCCCTACCCAATTCCCCATGAATCCCAAGTTCTCAAAAGTTGCAAAAACATCAAAAATTTGCAAAACGTCAAAACACTAAAATTTGACATCCTACAGTGCACACATCAAAAGGCACAAACAATAGTGATTCTCGTCACTCCATATTCAAATCCCTTGCTCAAAAAAAAAAAAAAAAAAACCAAAAAAAACACAAAAATAAACAATGATTTTATCACTATAAAGAGCAAGTATCCCAATACAATTGAAGAAAAGAAGGGAGTCGAACTTGAATCCCTGGAACTCTCAACATTTCGACAGGTCATGAGGCAAGCTTCAGTACCGGTTTGGTTGATAGCCTATCGGTCACTGGTAGTAAACCTCCCGCATGACGATATATCTGTCACATTAACTTGTGTGCAGATCAATGTTTGCATGTGGATGAGCTAGCTTATGGTATCCTAGATAGCATCGCAGATTAATCTAACCAAACACAATCAAGGAGTTAGTGGAGCTAATTAGGTGATCCTCAGTATAGGTTCGGTTGAAAGCCCATCTGGCACTGGCGGTATCCTGATGAATAACACAAAAACGAACTCAATTGCACACACAGGGATGTGAAATAACTTGGTTAAATTCAAGTCGGATTTAGACCTGGCTTAAAAGTCTTGCGAGATAAATGTACAGTCTTGGCTAGTTAGTTAAAATTATCTACATCTCAGAAAAGCTTAACTACATTTTCAAACAACCGATACATTTCATTTCATACATCACCATCTAAAAAAAATCGACAAAATACAAAAACAAAGTTTTCACATGCACAAGCATTCCACAAAGTTATCCCATTACTATCGCAAGTCAATCCAATCTTGTACAGTCTATGGTGCATCGACAAATCATCAATAATTCATTTCATTCATTCCATATACATACATCATACAAATTAGAATCATCGCATTCATAATTGCATATGCATACATCAATGTAAAAACATGTCCATAAAAATAAAGCATAAAAAATGTATAAACACCAAAAAGAATCATCTGTATATATATATCATAACAAAAATTGCCCGTAGGCTACAATCCACAGGTCCTCTGACCCCGCAATCATACACCAAAACCCCCAGCCTAGGGCATCGGCCACCATGATCATGCAGGATCGGTGCGACGAGAACTACCCCCTGTAGTGTCAGTCCTCTGAGACCTCTCAGGGTGACTGCTCGCCCCTGCATCATGCCCACTCGCACCTCCCTCCTCTCGTCGCCTACGTCGGGATGATGTCGACTGCTCCGTCCCGCTATCTCTCGTCTTGTACGACGAGCCACTGGCCGGAGGCTCTGGTATTCGCCCACCCAGGTGGATAATCTCACCCTCCATCTCCGACCGATGTCGCCCCCAATCTGCCTCTCGTCGCCTCCACTCTGCCTCTCGCCTATGATAGTACGTGATTGCCTCATCGCGCTGTGCTAGCTGTACCCGTAGGAGATCCCTCTCCCGTGTCGCATCCGTATCCCCCGCCTGCTAGTGAGTCACAGCCCCTGCGCTCTCCCGCCCTACCAACTGTGTCCGTAGGAGATCCCTCTCCTACGTCATCTTCGCAAGCTCTCCATCCCGCCTCTGCAATAACCCAATCAATCGCGCTACCTCAGCGCAACCCCGCCTCTGTCTCCTCCGACCCAGCCTGCTCTGGAGCATCCTGCATCTCTGGCTGCTCCTCATCCCCAAACTCCTCTCCTGCATCTGCCACCTCCACCATATCCACATCCGCAGGAGCTCCCCAACCCTCTCCTGGTGCCTCTGCACCCTCTCCGCCTCCCGCTGCCTCATCTCCTCCCAATGGTCCCTCACCTCGCCACTGCCGTAGCGTCCACCACTCCTGGTACTCAGCCGTCACTCCGACATCATCTACGTCTGAAATGTCTAATATTGTATCAGACTCCTCCCCCAATGGCTCGAGGATCGACGTAGCTAGGGTCCTCTCATCACTTCGACGCCGATAGACTACGGGTTCCCCAGGCAACCCCTGGCGTACCCCAAACTGTCGTGTCACTCGAAGGTAGTGGAAGTACTCCTGCTCCGTCCCGTGTCGGCCTATCACCCATCTCCCCCTTCGAACCCGTCGAAGCCA
This sequence comes from Wollemia nobilis, assembly GCA_028583015.1. Lineage (NCBI taxonomy): Eukaryota > Viridiplantae > Streptophyta > Pinopsida > Araucariales > Araucariaceae > Wollemia > Wollemia nobilis. Next base: position 1,647,212 of record JAQPPZ010003635.1, on the reverse strand, counting down.
CTCATCAGCCTCTGGCCATGCGGGACAATCCCGATATGGCCTCCATATCACATCTTCGGGAGTCAGTCATGCCAATGCATCTCTGTAATGGTCTACGTCTCCCACAAACCGCCGACTCTGCCCCCGCTCCTCCGATCGATACCATAAAGCACCATACCCAATGTCCCTATCCACCATGTCAGCTCGGGTAGTCCAGGGTAGCCCTCGTGGCCGCTCTACGGCTATATGCTGCCAGGCCCAGCACTGCAACAAGAAACTACAGCCAATCCCCTTTCGCCTCCGACAATGGACCTCATATAACTCATCATACAACTGAGCCAAAAGCGTCTGGCCCCATCTCATAATCACCGGCTCTATCATCGGACACTCCACTAACTGCCATACCACCTCCAATAGGTTCCATGGGAACCTCGCTCCTGACGAGTCTGGCAGGAGCATGTTGGAAATGAGGCTCATGAGTAGTGCATGCCTCACTCCCAACATTCCCCTCGCATACCAATACCGTACCAAAATCCCCCCAATCTGGCAATCCAACTCTGCCCTCTCCAATGAGGTCATCCCATCCTCCTCCTCTCCATATCCAAAATATTGCGTCAGTACAACCGTCCTCTGGCCTCGTGGAGTCGTCCGAATGGGAACCCCGTCTATCGAAATCCGTAGAATCCGGTACACGTCCTCTAAAGTGACTGTCATCTCCCCTGTCGAAAGATGGAAGGTGTTCGTCCGAACATCCCACAGGCCGATCAATGTTGTAATGTATGCCCGATCCGCCACAACTGCATCCAACCGAGCCACATGCTTGAGCCCTAGGGCATCAAGCCAATCCCAATCCTCAGCTGTCAACGCCTCACGGGCATTAGAAAAAATCGTCGGCACCCGATGTCGACTCTTCACCACCTGCACATCACAGAAAACAACAAACATCAAAAACATGCATCAAATTACCATCACATGTACAAAAATGCATAACTATACAGTAACATCTTTCATTCACATGTACATCCAAAAAAAAAAAAATTCATTCAGTTTTCATCTTACATTTCATCAAATACAACAAAAATTTGACATGGTTTACCTACGGTTTTACCTAAGTTTACCATTTCAAACAAAAAAAATTCATCCATTTTTCATTTTTTAATTTCATCAAAAAACAACAAAAATTTGACATGGTTTACCTACGGTTTTACCTAAGTTTACCATTTCAAACAAAAAAAATTCATCCATTTTTCATTTTTTAATTTCATCAAAAAACAACAAAAATTTGACATGGTTTCCCTATGGTTTACCTAAGTTTACCATTTCAAACAAAAAACAATTCATCCATTTTTTTTCCATAAACATAACACAAAAATTGGGCATGGTTTACTTATGGTTTCGACCTAAGTTTTCCCATTCACATCCAAAACAAAACATTTTTCACCATGGTTACCCTAAGGTGTTACTCTAAGTCTCATTTTGGGTTTATCCTACGGTTGTCCATCTAAGTTTCCATCGGTTTGCATCCATGTTTCATTTGGTTTCATTCATTTACCTTTTAATTTAATTAATTAAGGTTTCATGTTTAAACAAAAGAAAAACACCATAAAAACACATTTGCATTTTTCATATTTAAAATCGAGGAGATAGTGCACTTACTGGTCTCGCCTCGGCTCCGCCGCTCGACGACCCGGTCTATGCACTCATGGTGGCTGGAAAATCTAGCAGCGCTTCGCGTCAGAAAATCTACCTCCTCCTCCCCAGAGCTCCAAATCGCAATCGATGAACAGTGCAAATGAGCCAAATCCGTCATTTTCGCATATTTATATTTTTTGCCAGCTGGTAATCGTCCCTGACCGGGACGAGCACTTTTCGGCGCGCTCGTCCCACCCAAGGACGAGTACCCACGGAGGAGCGCTCGTCCCACCCCAGGACGAGTACCTTCCTGGCACTCGTCCCCCCCCGGGACGAATAATAAAAAAAAAAAAAAAAAAAACATCAAAAACAACCACAACATAAAAATGACAAATGCCAACAAAACCAATAAAAATTGCTGGACAAAAGTGCTCTTGCACTTAACCTCTTAGCATAAGAAAACTGATGTCGAGGTCTACCTTGTCGTTATCCTACTCCCTAAGAAGGCTACCATAGCCGGACCGCTCCACGGGACGACGGATTTTCGCCAATGTTAACCCCAAATGGCATCCCAAAATGGATTCACCCCCACCAAAAGTAGGTCAGAGCAATCGGGCAACTGCTCGAGCATGCATCGGATAACATCTGAAGGCACCCTCACTTAAGTCATCTTGGGTCAAGCGACTCGTCGCTTTTCTCATGTCAGGTCATTCCCTCATCGATTCGTCGCTTGAGGGGGTAGTCACACTTAGCTGCCAATCAACAACAATATACCCAGTCTTGGAAATGACACGCATTCAAAGGATCATTGCAAAAGACAATCGTGCCCCTGCTTGGGGCAGCAAACAAGCAATTATCACACACTGATCATATACTTGGCATTCGTGAATCATGAACTCAAGGTTCCCACAACAAAAGGTTGCGCCCTTTGCCTATTCATGACTGATCAATGTCTAAGTTCAAGTAATACCTCACCGAACCAGGTTAATGCTTGATTTAAGTTCCTTAGCTCGTCAGAAGCAAGGATTCAAGAATGCGTGCCCTTTCCATACTTGGGGCATCAAGAGTTGGTTAGGTTACTGAGAAACCCTAATCATTAGTGCTTTGGTTATATATTTTTGCTCAGCACTGCACCACGTGCAGCGCTTTCCAAAAAGGGGCATCTGTAGACACCAAAACAACACCAATCCGATTATGTGACAACAAGCACTGATCGCACTAGCACACACAGCCCCCAGGGCAGCCCTCAGAGGTTAAACAGTGGTTCTAACCACTCACACAACAGTTTTGCAAGTCAAAAATCAATTTGGCATCTTTTAGACACTCAGCTTCTTATTCGTCCCACCCAGGGACGAGTGCAGATTGATACTCGTCTCACCCAGAGACGATTACCAGCGCTCGCTTCGGGGTGGGACGAATGTCAGGTTTGACCGACAAAAAGTCAGATCTCGGCATATAACAACTCATAACTGCCACTTAGCTTTTCCTGCATGACATAGGAGTGCGAGTGAGTTCTTTTGACAACTCATATCTGCCAATTGACTTTCCCTTCACTGCATGGGAATGAGAGTAAGCTTTTTTAAGACAACTCAGATTTGCCACTTAGCTATCCCTGCATTGCATGGGAGTGCAAGTGAGCTTTTCTAAAACATACAAAGACATGCACAGAGACAGTTAAGAATCCCTTGATCAAGAAGAAGTCTTCTTTTGACACAAAAAGCATTCATGCAAAGAAACACTTTTGCATGTTAATTCAAAGAGACCCCTTGGGTCTATAAAATGGTGAGTTTCCTCACCCAAAAGATATACAGAGAAGGAGCATTTTGAGCGACGAAGTGTCGCTAATTCACTTACTTGCGATTTGTGCTTTCAACATCCATAATCTCTTAATCGAAAGAGAGGTTATTGGGTGACTTTTGAAGGCACGAATCAAGAACCAACACCGATTTTTCTGACCACAATATCCTACCAATTTGCCGACAACACATCACATCAGGTTTCGGACCCATCCCAAGCGGATTGGTGTCGAAGCAAAGTTTCACCCACGGGTGGTTTGCCTTCGGGCACCCCCCGCTTTATTTCTTTTGTAGTATTTAGCTAGTTTCATGTTTATGCTTTTGTCAAGTTTTCAGTTCATTTAGATTCATTTTAGCCATCGTTAGATTTATCTTTTATTTTTCATACACAGGTGCTACTGATTCTTTGTTTGTTTCTTTGAACGCAGATTTGCAGCATTGGAGGAGCAACGAGGAATCTACCTTTACCAACGCAAGCGACGACAACGTTTTGGTTCGCCCATCTTATATGTGGGCACGCGGAAGAAGGAATTCTGAAACAAGTTGTAAAAGAGCAACATTTAACGCTCCTATCCCCTAAAAAGGAAGGAGACGCATTGTAACACAAATTTGCAAAGCATATCAATAAAAGGGCCGATTTTTTTATATTGCTTTAATATCTTGTGTTCATGTTCTTTCCTTTTATGCATTTTTCAATAACATAGGGTTTAAGCGTTATTTTAGTTTCATTTACATTGCATTTTTAGTTTATCCTTTTTGTTTCCGAAATCTCGTGTTTTCAAATAGTGATCTTCGATACAAGAGATATTTATAATCATAGTAATAAAATCAAAATAATTAATTTGTGAAATTTAGTGTATGGTTCAAGATAAATTTTGAATTAATCTGAAATAAAGGAAAATATAGCTTCAAAATTTTGAAATACAACAATTAATAACAATGCAGAATAATTTGAAATAATTTTGAGATTTTTGATACTTTTTTATTTTTTTAGTTGTTTTATTTGATTTTTTTTTTTTTTACTTTCAATGATGGAATTGGTGGTATATACAAGATTATCTATATACATTATACAAGGTTGTTTCAGTATAGCATGTCTAAGGTGGTTTAAAAATCAAAGGAGTTTTTGAAGGATAATTTGGTTGTGGTGTATGTGAAGTTGTTTGGTTGATAGTTGAGATTGTTGTGATGAAGAATGAGATGTAGATGAAGAAAAGTGATGGACAGAAGATGACAATGATAAAGAGGAAAAGAATAGAGAACTTGATGTGATAATAACAAAGAAATATAAAATGAAGAACAAAAGGTGATGTATAAAATGTAGGGATAACAAAATCTTTGCTATAATGTAGAACAATGTAGCAAAATATTTGACTTTTATGTGTAAAATTGATCATGTTACAAAACAAAAAGTCAGAAGGATAAGAAGGTTATTCATTCTTATCACTATCTTCCAAGTCTTGATAATATGGAGGGAGCATATGTGAAATATATGCATGGGTGTTATTTGGTAAACAAGGATGATCGGGTATGGATGAAGAAAAGTGATTTATAGGAGGTGATTATGACAATGGAGAATGTATAGAACATGATGTTTCAACTATTAAAGATCCTTCAAATGGTGTTGGGTCATCATGTATGGTAACAATTTTATTTGCAAGTTTAAACATCAAACATTGATGAAGAATGGAAGGTACAACCCTCATCGTATGAATCCAAGGACTTGTGAGAAGAAGGTTTTAAGGTGAAGGGCAAGATGCTACATAAAACAAAGTATCCAGGATCTTGGGTCCATTCTTAAGGGGAAGAATTGTAGTGCATTGAGCTTATTGAATTTCATTGTTTTTTATAATAACATTTGCTTCATTGAGATCTTCTTCCTTTAATATGAGTTTTTGGAATAATTGATAAGTGCATAAATTAAGAGAGAAGCCATTATATACCATGATAGTTTTAATAGATGTTTCTTTAATAAATACTGTAATATAAAGCGAGGAGTCTTCTTGTGGAGCAGAGGAAGGAATCTCCTCATCATAGAATGAAATATGGTTAACCTCAAGAGAGCTTACAACATTAATTATGTTCTTAGGGAAAAGATCCTGAGGAACAAATTGTTGGCTAAGTATTTTGAACAAAGTTCCCCTATGAACATGAGAACTCTGTAATACTTTTAAAAGGGATATCTTTGCTTGAGGATTAATCACTTGGTGTTGGCTATCAAAGTGGATTTTAGATTGAGATTTTGATTCTAAAGATGGGCTTTCTATGCTTACATTCCATTTTGGATCATTCTCTAGAGCCAAATATAGTTTTGAAGGTTTGTCAAATAAGGAATCCATCTCTTGAATATCAAATTGAGTTGATTGAACTTGAGGTTGCTCATTTGTAGTTTCTACAATATTAGTAATATCATCATGATGGGACACATTAAGATGCAATATTTGATTGATTTCCTGTTACTGATAATTGAATAGGGGTTCTTGGGAGATCCCGATTGATTATGGGTATTTGTTGTGTAGGATTTTGATTGTTTATTGGATATTTATAATCAGTTGTAGATTGTAATTCCTTTATAGTGAAAATACCCTCATCAATCAAATATTGAATTGCACATCTTAAATATTTACATTTTTGTGTCATATGTTCATCCATTCTATGATATTCACAATATAGCTCAGGTTTATACCAATCTGTTGTGGTATCAGGTTATCTTATGGGAGGTAACTCAATCCTATTTGTATCAAGTAAATGCTTGAGAATTATATCCATTGGTTGATTGAGCTTAGTAAATTTACGTGGTGAAGGTTTTCAAGATTTTTTTGATAATTGCCTTAGGAATTCAGCCATAAAAGGACTTAATGGTTTATTACCTTTTTTTCTTTATTATGGGTAGAATGATGATAGGAAGATTGTGAATTATGATGTGAATGCATGGTAGGATTGGAAGAAGAAGTATTTCCTTGTTGAAATGGATGTGTTGTGTTGAAAGAAGAATTTTGAAATTGTGGAGAAAGATTATATGTGGATCAATAGGCATCATATGGATATGTGGGAGAAAATATAATGTCGTTATGAAGAGGATTGGAAAAGGGATTATCTTTTTGGGGTAAGGATGAAAAACGAGAAAAGTGTGATAAAGGTGATTTTGAATATGGATGAGGTTGGTCATAATCAAAAAATGTATTTGGCAAAATTTTCCCAACATTACTGATGGGCTCATATTGATTTGAGTTAAGACTCATGGTTTATTTATTACTTCTAAAAGTAATATTTGGTATCTAAAATTTAGAATTAAATCTAAAACATACAAATTTGAAATGATTATTTTTTTATTGTTTTTCTTGTATTTTTTTTTTGAAATCATAAGAAATGCCTATGTATTCACGTCGGGTTCACCAAAGAATATAGGCCTAAAATTTTAGCACTCCTTTTCTCTAGGCTTATGGATCCATGCCTCAGAGGGGAATGGAAAAATAGTAGAGCTACACCTCAAAATAGAGGCACTTAATTGTCCCTTCTTGTGGTGATTTTTCGATGAATTAAGGGTTCACCAGGAAATTTTTAGCGACAGTTTTCGTACCTAGGTTTGGAAGATGTTTGATGTGTTCTTTTTATAAATCATTCTCATACACCTAAGTTTGGAATTTATGCAAATAAACTATCTATATGCAATTTTGATTTAATGAGGACAGCAAACCGTGGATACAAAATGAAATAAAATGCCTAAGATTGGTATTATAAGAAATTATAAGCCTTACTTGAGCCGGATGTTTGATGAAGATTTTTAGGCTTGTAGTAGGATAAAATTGTAGAAACCAAAATAGCACCAATCCGATTATGTGACTGCAAACACTGATCGCTTTGACAAACACAGCCCCCAGGGCAGCCCTCAGAGGTTAAACAGTGGCTTTAACCACTTTCCTAGCAATTTTTGTAAGGTCAAGAAGCAATTTGGCACACTTGGACACTTTGCCCAGTACTCGTCTCACCCCGGGACGAATTCAAAATAGAATCCGTCCCACCCCAGGACGAATTCTGAATCCGTCCCTGGGTGGGACAAATTCTAAGCTTAACGGGCAAAAAATGAAAATGGTGCCAAGTGGCAGCCTAGAACAGTCAGTTAAGGGCTCCTACCTTGCACGCATGTGTAAGTGGACAGAGGGGCCGTTGGAGGACTGTTACAAGAAGCATTTATCAAAGTTCAAGTCAAGGGAAGACTCCCCTCCCTCATGGGAAGACAAGACTGCCACATGGCGCCCATGGCCAACACTTGGCTTTTGTGCTTCCCTCCCAAAAGAGACCCCTTGGGTCTATAAAAGGTGGGAATTTTCTCACCCAAAACATGCAGGTAGAAGGAGTGTTCAAGCAACGAAGTGCTACCGAATCGAAGACTCATTTGCATCCCCTTTTGTTCACCTTCCTACATCCATCAATCTCTTTTGCAAGGGAGGTTTTTGGGTGGCCTTTGGAAGCTCGAACCTTACTCAAATCCGACGCATGGACATCTGAACCTACCAATTCGCCGACCCCCCAATCCTAAAAGGTTTTGGGCCCATCCTTGGTGGATTGGCTCCAAAATTGAGGGCCAACGGAACAGTGGTCTTAACCACTTTCATAGCAATTTTGTGAGGTCAAGAAGCAATTTGGCACACTTGGACACTTTGCCCAAGCATTCGCCTCACCCCGGGATCGAATTCAAAATAGAATCCGTCCCACCCCAGACGAATTTCGAATCCGTCCCCGGGTGGGACGAATTCTAAGCTTAACGGGCAAAAGGCAAATGGTGCCAAGTGGCAGCCCGTAATGCTCGGCTAAGGGCTCCTACCTTGCACGCATGTGTAAGTGGACAGAGGGGCCGTTAGAGGACTGTTACAAGAAGCATTTATCAAAGTTCAAGTCAATGGAGGACTCCCCTCCCTCATGGGAAGACAAGATCGCCACATGGCGCCCATGGCCAACACTTGGCTTTTGTGCTTCCCTCCCAAAAGAGACCCCTTGGGTCTATAAAAGGTGGGACTTTTCTCACCCAAAATATACAAGTTGAAGGAGTGTTCAAGCAACGAAGTGCTACCGAATCGAAGACTCACTTGCATCCCCCTTTGTTCACCTTCCTACATCCATCAATCTCTTTTGCAAGGGAGGTTGTTGGGTGGCCTTTGGAAGCTCGAACCTTACTCAAATCCGACGCATGGACATCTTGAACCTACCAATTCGCCGACCCCCCAATCCTAAAAGGTTTTGGGCCCATCCTCGGTGGATTGGCTCCAAAATCGAGGGCCAACGGTGGGAGGCCCACTTGGGCACCCCCGCACCCCCCAAGTCCTAATTTTAGTTTTTGAGCACTTTAGATTATTTTTTAGATTGCATTCTGTGTTACTAGGTCTGATTAGTCTATAATTGCAATTTTGTAGCTTTTGGTCAGAGTTTAGGGTGTTTTGTATTGCTTTGTCGTTTCGCTAACTTGCAGGTGTCAAGGTCAAATTCCCGAGGGAGGAGGCCAAATTGGGAAAATCCGACCATCTGGGTCGTCCCAAAATGGCCCCAATTACCTAACCCCCCTATTTGCAGGAGTTTTGCATGTCCCGGGATCCGACATTGGAGCAGCAGCAGTCGATTTCTCCTATTCAGAAGAATTCGTCCCACCCAGGGACGAATTACAGTCAGAATTCGTCCTGCCCAGGGACGAATTCCAGTTTAAGGTGGATTGGCCAGCTGCCTCAGTGCAGTGGCCTTCCGGTGACTTTTCTTACCTTCTCTCGAGTTTTGAAGCAATTTGGATTCACCGTTTTCATGGTTTCAGGCAAATATTCGTATGCATATTTTGTTAGTTTTAGAGAGAGAATGCTTTTCATTTGCAACAGGTGCTACTAACGTCTTGATCATTTCTTTGTTCGCAGGAGAAGCAAGCAGAGGCGAAGAACCCATCGACATCAGCGACGGCATCATCTTGGCCCGCCCATTGGCAATCGTGGGCACGCAGAAGGAGGAACCATTCAACGATTGTAATCAAACCCTATTTGCGCTCCTAGCCCCTGAAAAGGGAGGAGGCATTATTGTAACAGAGATCAAAAGAAATTAATGAAAGGGCTGTGTTTTCTTTATCTGATTGCGTCTCTTCCAACATGTCTCTTTTCCGTTTCATGCAATTTACATTCCTAGGACTTAAGCGTGCTTAATTTTGAATGCAATTGCACTTGGTGTTTCCTTTGACCGGAATCTCGTGCTTTCAGTGGCGATCACGGTGGGACCCTGTTCCCTGGTTTTTGAAATCACAAAAAACTGATCAAAGTTTTGTGTTTGTGCTTGACAGGTACACTTTTTTTGTTGCAGACTGCTATTCGTCTCCGACAGGGACGAATCCTTTTCTCGCAATTGTCCGACTCTCGAGACGAATTCAAATTCGTCTCTCGGGTGGGACGAATTCTGTCTCGCAATCTGCCTCCCGTAGGGACGAATTCCTGTCTACGGATTTTCAGAGCAGAAATTCGTAGACAACAGGAGCAGGCAGAGAAGAGGTAGGGATTTTCATGATCTCTGTTATAATTTTCTGTTTCTGTTTCTGTTTCGTTAATTGTTTTCATTTAATCTTGCATTGCATTAGGAAAAGTCATGTATGCTAGTTTCATTTTGTTGGATAAAACGAATCCCACACACATCACGAAACAACTTTAAACCAAGGAGCTGGTCGTAAGACCCCAGCCCTTGATCAAGACCATTGGTGGATTTAATCACCACCTTGGCTTGATTTGCATCCATTTCCCGATTGTCAACTGTTGTTAGGCGTAAATCCCGACGAAGACAGACCGAGCATAGCTGGGGTGATTCCCATGCGCGCGAGGATAAGTTTTCTATGGTAGGTGCCATTAACAGGACAATCCCCCTTCCGTACCGCCTATGTACCACGTACCTTCTCGCTCTCACGTACCTATAGTCTCCCTCTCGTAAGGGCGGGTATATAGAGAGGTTGGTATATCGGCCTGGTTGGTATATTGAAGGGGCGACCTTTTTGGAGTTATAAGAGCCTACATGATGCATTTAAACGTTCTACAAAATCTACAAAAACAAAACAAAACATCAAAATGCACTAAACCACTCTAGGGCACACCAAGAATCCTTAAAAGAGATAATCACGGTCTTGTGAATGTGTGTGTTTAATTCTGCTTAGTGTAGACAAAAAAAAAAAAGAGAAAATCATAAAACGAGATAAAAACTTATTTAGATAGCATAGAAGCACCGCAATGGTGTACACCCGTAGTCAAGCCCAATCAAGGGCAGAAGCTCCGAGAGGTACACAAAAAGCAGGCACAAGTTGCCTTCACTTCAGTCCTGAGGATTTGGTCATACCGCCTTATAGGTCAAACCTACAAAAGAATCCAATTCAGAATCCTCGGTGGGGTATGCCTATTCAAAGCAGCCCCTTTCGGGAAGATGCCTTACATGTAGACCTTGACATAAATAGAGAATCACCTCTTGAAGGTAGGCATGAGTGGCCACCGCGCAATGAAGCGCTAAACAGGCACATCGTCCATTTAGAGGGGCAACATGGATATGGCGTCCCTTCTTTACCTATCATCAGAACATAGAGACCAAATCCGGAGCGCAGGGCTCCTTACATAGGGCGACCTAACTCCGCCCATCCCATTTACACTCATGAAAGGGAGTATGAGGAAAACCATCGCATTCCTCGAGAGCAACAAACAATGCGGGAACCTTGCATTTCCGCACCAGCAGGATATCATGATCACCCCTTGAGGCCAGAACCTCGAGCACATACCGCCTACCTCGACAGAGGGAAGCGACCCATTGAAACCTTAGAGCATCAAAATCAAGGTAGACCCATAGGAGGAACATTTGAACCTCCCGAACAAAATAGGGTAGAACAAATTGATCCGGCTGTCGCCAGATATACCACCCGTCAAGCCCAAATCATGCGGCTTAAACAAAGTCAACAAGAGATAGAGTATCAATACCGCTTGGATAAAGAACGCATGCAACGCGAAGCGGATGAGTTACGCTATGAAATACCTGAGAGGGGGCCAACCCCTCGCATCCAAAGAGCTGAACAATATGAGAGGCGTAATCCGTTGGCGCAAGACAGGTCTCCACGACCTCGTCAAGCTCGCCTCCAAGACCCCATAGATTCGAGAGGGAGGCAACTCCCCGAAACAATGATGGGTACCTTAAGCAAGAACTTGATCAGGGTCATAGGTTTCGCCCTGAGACTCCTCAAGAATTTTACGAGGAGTATGAACCATAAGAGGAGTATATCGAAACTCCCCATCAAGGCAGGAAGGATGCCATTCGGCCACCCCTCCATAGGCCTCCAGTTTACCGTAACTTGCAACAAGAGCGAACAAGAGAGGAAGAAATAAAATCTTCCGATGCATACCAAGCGCTATTGGAGCGTTTAGAGTCGGTGGAGACAAAAGCTGCTGGGCATCAAAAACCCACATTACGTCTACTCCGCAATAATCCGGTGCATCCCTCAGTGCCTACACCTCTTTACCCCGAACACTTTAAGTTGCCTCAATTGGCAGTTTTTAAAGGTGAAGAGGACGCACAGGAACATGTTACACGGTTTCTAAGCCAATGCTTCGGCATTCAAGATAATGACGCGTTATTGCTTAGAACATTCATAACCACATTCGCAGGCCCCGCCTCGGATTGGTTCACACAACCTGCCCAAACACAACATAAGCAGCTTAGATCACCTAGTAGATGCGTTTCTTGAACGCTTCGCCTTCAACACAAGGAAGAAGGCATCACTTAGTGATCTTGCTAGCCTTAAACAATTTGAGGAGGAAACAATGGCAGCGTACGGGAACCGATGGAGAGCTTTGCTTTCTAAGTTACCCTACCGTCCTCCCATGTCGGACCTCACGCAAATGTTCGTGAAAAGTTGTTTAAAATCAATCTCTCGGTCTATTGTTGTCGCGACAATACGACAGACTTAGAAGAAGCTTTGGCGCAAGCCGTAGTCATAGAAGAGATTAAGATAGGCGAAGGCGCAATTGCCAAGCCTAAGAAGAAAGAGTGGAATAAAACCACTAAAATCGGGACAACGCAACCACAACATGCCGCAATCAACCAAGTTGCGATAAATGTCCCCGCGCTCGTGCAAGAAACGCAGCCTCAAAAGGCTAACTACTGTGCAAAGGCTCTCCCGCTTACGAAAGAGATAACAGGAGACAAGAACAAGATCGCAGCAGTCGCCCTAGGCGACAATTCACCCCGTATGCGGAGTCTAGGGACTCCTTATTTGACCGCTTGTCGCCGGCGAATCTAGTTACTCCGCCGTAAATCCAAATTTTTGACCCTAACGTTCCCAAGCCTAGGGGGTATAGGGAGGAATTGTATTGCAGATTTCATAGACGCAGAGGACATGACCTAAATGGGTGCTGGAAATTCAAAGAACTAGTCCAGGATTTGATCGACAATCGAACATTGGTCGTGGACAACCCCATCGCACCTAACAACCAACAAATGGGGGTATTCAAGGACCCCTTGCCTGCCCACGAGGCGCAGACAAAACCGCTCCAAATAAACGAGGTGCGACAAGATCTTCCCGCACAAGGATTTGTGGGAATGATTAGCATTGTAACAAGGAACAGAAAATACCCAGCAGTTGCCCCCGAGGTACCTGCGAGGGAAGTTCCGTCGACATCGCAGCCTCAACAACGCCCAACGCAGTTACCTCCGCCTAGACCTGAGGTCACGATACGAACCAAACTCACGCAGAGTTTGCGGACCACGTCAGCTAGGCTGTCCATCTACGAGCTTATTCAACAATCAGCTCCACATAGAGAAGCTCTTATGGACATCTTAAAAGCCATTGAAGTACAACCCCACGAAGCTAATTCTTTCAACGCTTTCGTGGGACATGTGAAACAATGTACGGAGCCTGTCATCACATTCAAAGAAAATGAGGTCAAAACAATATCGAATGACATGCCGGATCCACCCCCGCACGTTATCGCGCGGGTCAACGGGATCCCGTACAAGAGAGTGCCGATAGATACCGGCTCGTCCAAATAACATCATAACCACTACAGCGTTAAAGCATTTAAAACTGCCAGCCTCTCACATCACAGCTTCCACGTACACACTGCGAGCTTTTAACGATGCAATTTGCTCGACAGTCGGCACGGTTGTTCTGCCTATACAGGTAGGACAAAAGTCAATACCCACACTGTGCCATGTGTTGGAAGGCGAAATGGCTTATAACATACTGCTAGGGCGGCCTTGGATCAGGGACATGAAGTGTGTCCCCTCGATCGCACACCATTGCTTGAAGTATGCCTATGAAGGGCAAATACATGTAGTCCCAATGGACTTAGAGCCCTTCAAGTATTGCAATGCGGTACAATTCATACCTCAATCGACCCTACCATCAACGCATTTGGATTTTCAATTAAATCCATCTAAACAGTGGTCCGATACCGCAGGCACCACTGGTGGCCAATAAGGCAAAATCCCAGCCAGGTGAGACGTCATCATTGGCTCCTTCATCATCAACGCCACCTATCGTGGCCCAACAGAAGGACAAGGGAAAGCAAATCATGGAGGAGGTTAAGCCTCTAGAAGAGGGGTTGCCCACGATCTCAGCAATATCAACAGAGGAAGCGCCCAACGCAACGGAAACCAAGATTCCTGAACAACCAAACATGGAATGGACTCAGAAGGACTACCGCTTCCTCCTACCCAATCATCAACAATCACCATTGAGATGGCCAAGACAGGCCCGGGAGAGTACATAGTGCAAAATGTTGTGGCAACCCCCACACTCGGAGTCAAGATAAGACATGGGAAGACCTCGCCTTCCCATTGGAACAATCGTCCCTCTAGGCTACCCACCGAACCAAACGAATTTTGTGTATGGGGGCCTTGATCATGGTTTCGAACCATGCGAACAAAAGGAAACAGATGAAGAACCTTTTGTCGAAAACATCAATTATCCGTCGAACCCGAATTTGCCCTAAAATATCTCGAACAATGCAATTGGCATGGGTATGGGCTAGGCAGATATGAGCAAGGGATGCGGATCCTTTGCCAACCAAGATATCGTATGCCATACGACAAGTCGGGGGTAGGGTTCAACCATCCCCTGCCATTAGACATCTTGGTTGAAAACATGCAAGGCCTAGAAATAGGCAACATGGGGGGATTGGCACAAGACCCATACGCCAATCCAAACACAGAATACACATTGGGGGATTATCTCCCATGGTCTACAAACACCCCCGGTAACAACAATAATCCCTCTCCTTTGCTAGAGAGAGGTGAAAGTTCATAGAGCAGTCCTCAAAGAGAACAACAACGGCTTCCAGATATTTTTTTGAAACTGTTCCCCTTAGAGGTTCCAGACGAAATAACACAGCCTCAAAAGAATCAGGTCCCTCCACTAAGAGTGGAACAACCGCAATGGGACCAGATTAATTCACTGGAACAAGAAGAGTCCTCAATGTCGGAAGCAACAGATGTCGAAGAGGATGAACAATTTTGGATCTATGAAAGCGATTCGTAAGACGAGACCGAGATGGACTATCTCAGACATGCGCGACGACATCACCGCGCTCTAACCCATGAAGATCTAATGGGACAAATGGGTATACGGTTGGGACATGAATGGCACTTAGACCCAACGAGGTGGGACCAAGTGCTAGGCCTATGGCTCCAAATTCAAGATGAGCATCGTCCACCTCAAGATCCCATCAGACAACAGTACTCAAGGGAAGACCCCGCCTTCCTTTCCGCACATAGAGACGAATTTGCACCTAGAGAGGATCCATTCGTGCCTGTTCCCGTAGAGCCGCATCCGTAGTATAGGGAACATCTGGAAGAATCAAGTCGTCACACCCATGGTTCTGGTAGACCAAATTCATTCTATCCACATGATCTCCATTGATTTGACCACACCCATTCGCAATCCGACCGATCCATCACGGTCATTGCATCTAAACATGGATGCCATTGACTGGGATCGCGTCAATTCACCATTGTCACCATCGTAGTACCGGCCTTTCGGTGAAATGCTTCATTTTACCCCAAGGACAACTCAAGATATTTTTCAAGTCGAAGAGGGACCCGAGGTCCCAAACGCAGATCTTAACTCAGTCGATGATATCCATTTAATCCCAACTCCACATCACTTGGAGGACGGATCTCACATGTCAGTCGAAGAGACGACTGACGTAGACATCGGCACAGATCCAATGAATCCACGGATTCTCAAGTCGGGGGTAAGCCTTTCCCCCGAAGAGCAAGCCGATTACATTGCCCTTCTTAAAGAAAAGAAGGAGGTTTTTGCATGGTCATACAAAGATATGCCAGGACTAGACCCGCAGCTAGTCATGCACAATTTAACGCTTGATCCGAAAATCAAGCCGTAAAGCAAAAACTAAGAAAGATGCACCCAACAAGTGGCCTTGATGGTCAAAGACGAATTGCAAAAGCCGTTGGATGCACAATTTGTCATCTTCGTGGATTATCCGCCATGGTTGTCCAACATGGTTCCCGTCAAGAAGCCCGACGGGAGGATTCGCATATGCACCGACTTTCGAGACCTAAACAAAGCGAGTCCTAAGGATGATTTCCCCTTGCCAAGCATCGACGCATTGGTAGACGCTACAACAGGTCACGAAATGCTCTCCCTAATGGACGGTTTCTCAGGATACAATCAAATTCGTATCAATCCTGAAGACCAACTCAAAACGGCATTCACAACGCCTTGGGGGACATTTTGTTATAAGGTCATGCCTTTTGGCCTTAAAAACGCTGGCGCTACATACCAACGTGCTATGACGTATATCTTCCACGATTACATGCACAAAACTTTGGAAGATTACATGGATGATTTGTTAGCCAAGTCTAAATTGCGCTCGCATCATCTCGGTGACTTAAGCAAGATTCTCGATCGCCTCATAGAGCATAAGGTCGATCGAATCCCAAGAAGTGCGTGTTCGGCGTCACATCCTGGAAAACTCTTGGGTTTTATAGTCTCCAAAAGAGGCATCGAAGTGGACCCAAACAAAGTCAAGGCAATCCTTGAAATGGCTCCCCCAACCACTATCAAGCAACTCAAAGTCTGCAAGGAAAGGTCGCGTCGATTAAACGCTTCATAGCGCAATTATCTGACAAATGCCGACCAATGAACAAATTATTGCACAAAGGGGTCACATTTCATTGGGATGACGAGTGCCAGTCAGCCTTTGACGAAATCAAACAATACTTGGCTTCGCCGCCAGTATTGGCACCGCCTAGACCAGGTGTGCCGTTCTACTTATACATCTCAACCATCGAGGTGGCACTCGGGCGCAATGCTAGCCCGTAAGAATGAACTTCACAAAGAACAGAGCTACTTACTATCTTAGCCGCACCTCGGTCGGGCTACTGAACTTAACTATGCATACGTTGAGAAACTCTGCTTGGCAGTGGTGTTTGCCACCAAAAGGCTACGCCACTACATGCTGAGCAACACGACGTATGTTGTGTCTAAGGAGAATCCATTGCGATACATGATGAGTCGTACTTATCATAGTAGCCGCACGGCGAAATGGATCATGTTGTTGACGGAATTTGACATTGAGTTTATTGGGCAAAAATCTATAAAAGGACAAGTCATAGCCGATCAACTAGCAGAGGCTCCTCTTGAAGACGATCAGCCTCTCGGTCATAGAACTACCCGATGATGAGGTCTTCCATGTCTCGTAATCGCCAGATTCTCGAAGAGCCCGAGTCTCAGTGCCGACATAACCTTATTTTTTGATGGTTCTAAATGCGAGCAAGGTGGTGGCGCAGAATTGTATTCTTCACACCGCAGGGCGCTCCAATGCCCCCGTCATTTAAATTAAACTTCCAAAGGCACCAACAACAATGCGTAATATGAAGCCTTGCTCCTAGGTCTTCGTACAAAGAATCGCCATGAACATCAAAAGATTGAACATCTTTGGCGATTCGCTGTTAATCGTCAATCAAGTCAAAGGGGTATATCAATGCAAATGCCCAGTTCTGAAGGCCTATAAAGCCCTCGTGGATAAATTCCTGGCAAAATTTGAGTGGTATGACATCGAGGCACTCCCTCGATCATCGAATCGTTTTGCGGACACAATGGCCTCCTTGGGGTCACTAATCCCGCAAGACCTTTCCGGTGATATAACAACCATTCAGGTCAAAACCTTATCGCAACCCGCGATGGAGCGCGCAAGCTCAGACTTGACGCCAGGAATCCACATGATCCAGATCGAACCATCTTCGGATAAGTTCTTTCGAATCCGAGACTATTTGAAACACGCCAACTGGGGGTCTTTGTTCTCCCCCACTCCCATTAATAGCAACACAACGCTATTTTTACAAGTTCTATCCCAATCAGCATTTGTTAGGGAAGAACTCCAAAAGGGATTGGCTGTTCAAACTGTCGAGGTATCTGATCAACAGGATCGGTATTTACCCATAAGAGATTACCTCAAGTTAGGTAATCTACCCTTTGGATTGACGCAAGCCGCAAAACGAACATTCAAACAGAAAGCGGCAAAATATGTCTTGATAGGAGACATTTTGTATCGTCGCAGCTACGACGGAATTCTTCTTCGTTGCTTGGACCAACAAGAGTCCACTTGGGCAGTCACCCAAGCGCATGACGGTACATGTGGCGGCCACTTTAGTGGTATGGCCATTGCAAAGCGCATTCTTCGCATGGGCTATTATTGGCCATCTTTAGAGCGAGATTGCTGCGCGTATGTCAAGAGGTGTGTAAAATGTCAACATCATGCCAATCTGATGCACGCACCTTCCCAGGCCCTACAGACAGTCCAGTCTGCTTGGCCATTTTCGCAGTGGGGCCTCGATCTAATCGGAAAGATCTCCCCTGCATCGTCAGGCCGTCACACGTTTATCATAACGGCCACGTAATATTTTACCAAATGGGTGGAAGCAATTCCGTTAACCTCTACGACAGGACTCCCGCATTGCGGAGTTCATTTTGCATTACATCATATGTCGTTTTGGTATTCCATCCAAAATAATCTCGGATAATGGGCCATCATTCAAGAACAAAGACGTGCGTGCTTTAACCACAAAGTACAAAATTCAGCACAACTTTTCAACACCCTATTATCCGCAAGCAAATGGGCAAGCAGAGGCGTCAAACAAAACGCTAGTCGCCATCCTTAAAAAGACCGTCGCAGATAGTCATAAGGATTGGCACATACAAATCCCACTTGCCCTTTGGGCCTATCGCACTAGCATTCGGACGCCCACTGGGGCAACTCCGTTTTCACTAGTGTATGGCTCAGAGGCAGTAATGCCTCTCGAGTTGGAAATTCCTTCCCTCCGCATATCAATGCAGGAATTCATCGATGATGACACTGCACGGCAGGCCCGGTTAGACCAGCTTACGTTGCTTGATGAAAGACGCGTTAATGCTCTCGAGCACTTACGTATCTATCAAGAGCGGCTTAAGAGAGCTTACAACATGAAAGTTCACCTAAGAGACTTTCGGGTTGGTGATCTGGTTCTCAAGGAAAACCAACAAAACTCTAATTTGCCGTCCCATATGAGGGACAAATTCACGGCAAATTGGTTAGGTCCTTATGTCATTGATAGCAAAATAGGACCAGGAACGTACAGGCTAGCTTCTCTTGACGGTATCAAGGAAACATAACCCTTGAATATCAGTCATTTACGACCATTTCATATCTAAGAAAGCCATGTACCAAAAAAAAAAAAAAAAAATTCAACAAAAAAAACAAACAAAAAGCTCCAAGGATTATCGCAATTTTGGTCAAAAATTTAGCTCCAAGGATTATCAATCTTTGGTCACCAAAAGCTCCAAGGATTATCGCAATCTCTTGGTCAACCCAAAAAGCTCCAAGGATTATCGCAATCTCTTGGTCAACCCAAAAAGCTCCAAGGATTATCGCAATCTCTTGGTCAACCCAAAAAGCTCCAAGGATTATCGCAATCTCTTGGTCAACCCAAAAAGCTCCAAGGATTATCGCAATCTCTTGGTCACCCAAAAAGCTCCAAGGATTATCGCAATCTCTTGGTCAACCCAAAAAGCTCCAAGGATTATCGCAATCTCTTGGTCAACCAAAAAGCTCCAAGGATTATCGCAATCTCTTGGTCAACCCAAAAAGCTCCAAGGATTATCGCAATCTCTTGGTCAAACAAATCAAGAAATTCAACAAAAACAAAACAACAAAAATCATCAAAATCAACAAAGATTTGCATCTCAATTCTAGGCATACTCGAATTCATCAAAATCAACAAAAACACCATGCATAAATTTTACCACACTACAGTTAGTGGTCTGGGAATGTACTAAGAGTTTCAGTAATTCAGTCATCATTTTCCTCTTTAGCCATGTAGTGTACCAAGTCGAACGGATTTTACAAAGGTAGAGTCATACTTGAAATACACCTTGTTACGTAACATCCCAACACAAATCAAAACACTAAAATTCCCAAAATTGTGTGAACGAAAGATGAAACCTCGCAAAATAATCTAGGTCACCACAAGCGAAACGGTTATCTTGCTCATCCCCCGTGCGAATGACCCATAGAATGCTGAGAGTTGGCAAAAGGACAAGCTTCCTCCCTACCCAATTCCCTAAGAATCCCTAAAGTTCTCAATAGTTGCAAAACACAAAAATTTGCAAAATGTCAAAACTCAAAATTTGACAAACTATAGTGCACACATCAAAAGGCACAAACAACAATGATTTTCATCACTCCATATCCCCAATCCCTTGCTCAAAAGAAAAACAAATCAAAATAAATAAATGATCTTATCACTACAAAAGAGCAAGTATCCCAATACAATTGAAAAAAAGAAGGGAGTTGACCTTGAATCCCCGGAACTCTCAAAGATTCTCGTAGGTCATAAGGCAAGCTTCAATACCAATTGAAGAATGTAAGTAAACCTCCCGCATGACGATATATCTGTCACATTAACTTGCGTACATATCAATGTTTGCATGTGGATGAGCTAGCTTATGGCATCCTGGATTACACCGCAGATTAATCTTAGTACATACAACAAAGGAATTCGTGGAGCTAATTAGGTGATCCTCAGTACAGGTTCGGTTGAAAGCCCATCTGGCACTGGCGGTATCCTAACAAATACCACTAAATGAACTCAATTGCACACACAGGGATGTGAAATAACTTGGTCAAAAACAAGTCCGATTCATACCTTGTTCAAAAGTCTTGTAAGATAAAGTACAGTCATGGCTAGTGAGCTAAAACCGTCTGAGTCTCATAAAACCTTAGCTACATTTCTAAACCAACTGCGTTGCTTTTCATCCTTACAAATACCATCAAAAAATACAAAAATAGAAAAAACAATGTATACATATAAGAGTCATACATCATAGCAATCACCTAAAAACGAAATAAAGAGGGTTTTAAATAGCCTATGGTGCCATAGCAAAACATCACAAATCCCATTCATCCATTTCATATTTGCATATCACATATAAATCAAAACCATTTGCATTCATCATAGCATATGCATCCATCAAAATAAATCAACATGCATACATCCATATTCATCAACCATCATGCACAAGATCAAAGAAAATCAAAACAACAAAAACAACAAATAAATGCAACACAAAAACAAAAAGCAATAAACATTGCTAGACAAGTGCTCTTGCACTTAACCTCTTGGCATAGAAAACTGATGTCGGGGTCTACATTGTCACTATCCTACTCCCTAAGAAGGCTACCATAGCCGGACCGCTCCACGGAAGATGGATTTTTGATAATTTCATCCCCAAATGACATCACAAAAGGGTCAAAGCCCACTCAAAAACAACAAGAAAATAAAAAAAAAAAAAAGCAATAAACATTGCTGACACAAGTGCTCTTGCACTTAAAACCTCTTGGCATAGGAAAATTGATGTCGGGGTTTTAATTGTCACTATCCTACTCCCTAAGAAGGCTACCATAGCCGGACCGCTCCACGGGAAGACAGATTTTGACAATTTAATCCCAAAATGGTGTCACAAAAAAAAAACAACAAGAAAATGCAACACAAAACAAACAATAAACATTGCTGTACACAAGTGCTCTTGCACTTAACCTCTTGGCATAGCAAAATTGATGTCGGGGTTTGAATTGTCACTATCCTACTCCCGAAGAAGGCTACCATAGCCGGACCGCTCCACGGGAGGACGGATTGCCGACAATTCAATCACCAAATGGTGTCACAAAAACAACAAAAATAGTACAAAATTCAACAAAAACACAACAAAAATAATTTCGGACACAAGTGCTCATGCACTTAACCTCTAGGCAAAGAAAATCGATGTCGAGGTCCAAATTATCGCTCTCCTAGTTCCCCAAGAAGGCTATCATAGCCGGACCGCTCCACGGGAAATAGGTTTTCGACGATTTCACCTCATTATGACATCACCAAAAGGGTTAACACCCACCAAAAATAGGTCCATATGTTGGAAAAATTGCACACGCTTAACGGTAAACCCTCTAAAGGCAAACCTTGCACAAGTCATCTTGGGTCAAGCGACTCGCCGCTTCTCTCACGAAGGTCATTCCCTCATCGATTCGTCGCTTGAGGGGGTAGTCACACTTAGTCACCAATCAACAATCACACACCCAATTAAGGAAAACGACATGCATTCAAAGAATCATTGACAAAGACAATCACGCTCCCGCTTGGGGCAGTAAACAAGCAACAATCAAATCAATCAAACACTTGGCATTTCGTGAATCATGAACACAAGGTTCCCCCTGAGGATAAAAACGCCCTTCACTTGTTCATGACTCGATCAATGTCCAAGTTCAAGTCACACCTCACCAAAATAGAGTTAATACTTGAAATCAAATTCCTTAGCTCGTCGAAGCAAGGATTCAAGAATGCATGCCCTTTCCATACTTGGGGCATCAAAAGTTGGTTAGGTTACCAAGAAACCCTAATCATTAGTGCTTTGGTTATCTATTTTTGCTCAAGCATCGCGTCACCCGCAGCCGCTTCCCAAAAAGGGGCATCTCGTAGACACCAAAACAACACCAATCCGATTATGTGACTCGCAAACACCGATCGCTTTGACAAACACAGCCTCCAGTGGCAGCCCTCGGAGGTTAAACAAGTGGTCTTAACCACTTTCATAGCAATTTTGTAAGGTCAAGAAGCAATTTGGCACACTTGGACACTTTGCCCAGCATTCGCCTCACCCAGGGACGAATTCAAAATAGAATCCGTCCCACCCCAGACGACTTCGAATCCGTCCCCGGGTGGGACGAATTCTAAGCTTAACGGGCAAAAAGGCAAATGGTGCCAAGTGGCAGCCCGTAACAGCCGGCTAAGGGCTCCTACCTTGCACGCATGTGTAAGTGGACAGAGGGGCCGTTAGAGGACCGTTACAAGAAGCATTTATCAAAGTTCAAGTCAATTGAGGACTCCCCTCCCTCATGGGAAGACAAGACTGCCACATGGCGCCCATGGCCAACACTTGGCTTTTGTGCTTCCCTCCCAAAAGAGACCCCTTGGGTCTATAAAAGGTGGGACTTTTCTCACCCAAAACATACAAGTTGAAGGAGTGTTCAAGCAACGAAGTGCTGCCGAATCGAAGACTCACTTGCATCCCCCTTTGTTCACCTTCCTACATCCATCAATCTCTTTTGCAAGGGAGGTTGTTGGGTGGCCTTTGGAAGCTCGAACCTTACTCAAATCCGACGCATGGACATCCGAACCTACCAATTCGCCGACCCCCCAATCCTAAAAGGTTTTGGGCCCATCCTCGGTGGATTGGCTCCAAAATCGAGGGCCAACGGTGGGAGGCCCACTTGGGCACCCCCGCACCTCCCAAGTCCTAATTTTAGTTTTTGAGCACTTTAGATTATTTTTTAGATTGCATTCTGTGTTACTAGGTCTGATTAGTCTATAATTGCAATTTTGTAGCTTTTGGTCGGAGTTTAGGGTGTTTTGTATTGCTTTGTCGTTTCGCTAACTTGCAGGTGTCAAGGTCAAATTCCCGAGGGAGGAGGCCAAATTGGGAAAATCCGACCATCTGGGTCGTCCCAAAATGGCCCCAATTACCTAACCCCCCTGTTTGCAGGAGTTTTGCAGGTCCCGAGATCCGACATTGGAGCAGCAGCAGGTCGGTTTCTCCTACTCAGAAGAATTCGTCCCACCCAGGGACGAATTACAGTCAGAATTCGTCCTGCCCAGGGACGAATTCCAGTTTTAGGTGGATTGGCCACCTGCCTCGCTGGCAGTGGGCCTTCCGGTGACTTTTCTTACCTTCCGTCGATTTTGAAGCAATTTGGATTCACTGTTTTCACGGTTTCAAGCAAATATTCGTATGCATATTTTGTTAGTTTTAGAGAGAGAATGCTTTTCATTTGCAACAGGTGCTACTAACGTCTTGATCATTTCTTTGTTCGCAGGAGAAGCAGCAGAGGCGAAGAACCCATCGACATCAACGGCGGCATCATCTTGGCCCGCCCATTGCAATCGTGGGCACGCGGAAGGAGGAACCATTCAACGATTGTAATCAAACCCTATTTGCGCTCCTAGCCCCTGAAAAGGGAGGAGGCATTATTGTAACAGAGATCGAAAGAAATTAATGAAAGGGCTGTGTTTTCTTTATCCGATTGCGTCTCTTACAACATGTCTCTTTTCCGTTTCATGCAATTTACATTTCTAGGACTTAAGCGTGCTTAATTTTGAATGCAATCGCACTTGGTGTTTCCTTTGACCGGAATCTCGTGCTTTCAAAAATCACCTCTGTTTCTGATAGAATCACCTCTGTTCTAGATAGAATCACCTGTGTTCCAGACAAAATCACCTCCGATTTGACAAAATCGTAGGCGATTATGTCACAATCCTACAACAAAATAATTGATAGAAAATAGGGTTTCTTGCAAAATATGGCAGTTTTCTTGTATTCCAAATCACAAATATGTTTTAATTTCTATATGCAAATGGATATGAAATGACATGAGAACACTATGATGACAATTCAACCTAGTATGCCATGGATTTATGCGATTATGATCCTGATTTTACGATGCAGTTAATTGAAATGATGGTGAACACCAAGATGCAATATGCAAATTTAAGCAGTAAACTAAATAAATATTGAACAATGCATGAACAAAAAGGAAATAGGGAAAGAGATGCAAATAGTGGTTTGAATCCTTGCCCCCTTGCTGATCTGTAGACATGATCACCTATCTTTTGACAAAATCACCTCCGATCTGACAAAATCGCCTGGCGTTTCTGTCGATCGCCTGGCGATTATGCTGATATCTGGGCGATTGTAACTGGGACCTGCAATGATAAAATTAAACAAATGGGGATGCCGGGAGATGGAATTGCATAGCAAACTGATGCGAGGGATCCTTAAGGGAGTTTAGAAGCTATCTCAAGGAATCAAAATTCAACCTGCCAGGGGGAGAAAGGGAAAGGGGGCTAGATTAAATAGGTCAAGGAGAGATTTGAGGAAGTTGGGAGGTTAGACTAAACATGGAGGAGGTTTTGATCCCTCCTATGTTTGCCACATCCAATCTGCTCACCATCCTCCCTGATCCGATCGGTTGCTAAACCAGGTAATGTGTTTTAAACCGAATTTTGTCTTTTTAGCAAATTTGTTAAAATTTTATTTTAAGACAAAATCGCTTGGCGATTTTGTCGATCGTCAGGCGATTTTGTTGACCGTTGGGCGATTTTGCCCAACGGTCAAACAATTTTTGGTTTATTGGCACGAAAAATGAGGAGATTGTTTTCTCACCATTTTAGCCGACTTTCGGGTAAATTTTGAATAATTTTAATAATTTTTATGATGTTTAGGTAAATTAAATGTGTCAATTTTACCCTACTACATTTTGCCCCCTCTTTAGCGATCTTTTGAAAAAAGGTCGTTAAAGATGAAATGGCACATTTTTTGAGGTAGTAGAAAAAAATTGGATGCATTTTTAGTTCATAGCTCAATATTTACTATTTTAATAGTTTATTACGTTGCCCCCTTCGAGTTTTTACACCAAATTTTATGTTTGGTGGAAAACTCGAATTTGATCTTCTTTGTTTTATGTGACTTTGTGTGATTTATTGGATGATTTATTACATTTTCTTATGATGGTTGTGTTACATAATTTCTTGTAATCATGCTTTGATTTTTGAACATTTTGATCATGCTCAACATAAAAGGAAAATGATTTTGTAAAGTGTGTTTTGAGAAAGATGATTTTGTGTGATGATAGATTTGAGGGATTAGCAATGAACCTCGAAGGATGTTGTGTTGTTATATGACCGTTGGTGGAGATCGATGCTCGCTAGGTCATGAAGCGAATCCTGTTATGAGGAAGTTTTGTATTGCTAATACCAAAATATTGTGTGCTTAAGAATAATCTTAAGGCTTTATGATGAGAAAGAAATGTTTGATGTTGTTTTGGGATAGGATGTTTGATAGATTCTAGCAATAAACCTCAAAGGATGTTGTGTTGTTATGAGACTGTTGGTGGAGTTCAAAGCTCGCTAAGTCTCGAAGCTAATCCTGTTTGTGAGGAATGTTTTTGATATTGCTAAGAATGGTTGTATGCTTAAGAATAATCTTAAGGCTTTTGTGGTAATAGGAATATGTGTGATGTTTGTTTGATAATAATGTATGTGGTAAATGTTTGTGAAATATATTGAGCAAAGCATGAAAAATTTGAAGGATGATTTACGCTAAGCATAGAATTCCTAAGTGTGAAATTATATGAAATAATTACTTAGGAATTATACCATCATCACGAAAATCAAAATGAAATGCATGATGATATGAAATTATTTGTTCTTTTAAAATGCAAAGTAATGTAAGATAAATCATTGTGTCACATGTTTCAAAAATATTATGAAATTTTTATGAAAATATATGGACTAATTTTGGGCATGAAAAATTAGAAAGATGGTTTGCGCTAGGTATAGAATTCCTAGTGTGAAAATTGAGCAGAATAATTCCTAGGAATTATACCATCATCGCGAAGTCATGAATGCTATGTATGATAAGTGATTTTGAACTACATGTTATTTTTGCAATAAGTTGTTTTTGAGATTTTTGAAATTTTGGAAATATCTATGTAATGTGTTAATATGAAAGTAATGATGAACTAATGTTGTCCGACAAATTTCAAAGAAATATTTTAACTTATTTCTAAGACAAATTCAAATTTATCAAAAACCAGTGTGTGATAAGTGAGTTCATTATCCATCTTGATTGTCATGATGATACAAAATCTCTCAAGGATCAAATGTGTGTGCTTTGTAATGTTCATTTACCAATTTTGAGTAAGGTAGTGATGCAAGCAAACTTGAATGAACCAATGTGTGTGCAAGTGAAGGGTTCATTAACCATGATTTTTGTGCATGAAACCGTACCAGACTACTATGTAAGTCAAGTCATCAAAAGCTAGCTAATCCACAAGCGGACATAGGTCTGTACAAAAGAAGGTCGCTAATGTGATA
Organism: Wollemia nobilis; assembly: GCA_028583015.1. Classification (NCBI taxonomy): domain Eukaryota; kingdom Viridiplantae; phylum Streptophyta; class Pinopsida; order Araucariales; family Araucariaceae; genus Wollemia; species Wollemia nobilis. The sequence goes on along the minus strand of JAQPPZ010003635.1, from coordinate 1,620,339 downwards.
GACATGTCGCCACATGAAAAGGAATTACCCAATGTCAAGCAAGTTGGGCACAAATCACCTGTTATGGGGTTTACCTCATGATTTTTGAATAACTGAGAATTCCAGGGATTCAAGCTCATTCACCCTTCTTTTCTTCACTTTCAAGGGGTAGGGATTTTGTTCATTTTGTTTTGAACAAGGGGATTTTATTACTTTTCTTTTTCTCTTTTCGTTCTCTTTTTTTTTTTTTTCTTTCTTTTTCTTTTGATTTTTGACTTTTTCTTTTCTTGATTTTTCTTTTGGGATACTTGCTCGGATTGGTTGTAGAGCAAGGGATTTTTATTCGGGCAGGGGTGAGCTTGTCCTTTTGCCAATTCTCAAAAAATTCTAGACCATGCGCATGATAGGATAGCAGGGGAAACTTTTCGCTCAAGAGACTAAGACTACTATGTAGTATCATTTTTTGAATTTGCAACAAATCATTTTAATGTGTAAAAGTGTACTTGGTTCAAGAAGTAGCAAGATCATTTCCCAAAACTCAAAATATTATTTAGTGAAATAGTGATCTTCGATACAAGAGAGATTTATAATCATAGTGATAAAATCAAAATAATTAATTTGTGAAATTAAGTGTATGGTTCAAGATAACTTTTGAATTAATCCGAAATAAAGGAAAATATAGCTTCAAAATTTTGAAATACAACAATGAATAACAATGCAGAATAATTTGAAATATTTTTGAGATTTTGATACTTTTTGATTTTTTTAGTTGTTTTATTTGATTTTTATTTTTTTGATTTTTTACTTTTAATGATGGAATTGGTGGTATATACAAGATGATCTATATACATTATACAAGGTTATTTGAGTATAGCATGTCTAAGGTGGCTTCAAAATCAAAGGAGGTTTTGAAGGATAATTTGGTTGTGGTGTATGTGAAGTTGTTTGGTTGATAGTTGAGATTGTTGTGATGAAGAATGAGATGTAGATGAAGAAAAGTGATGGATAGAAGATGACAATGATAAAGAGGAAAATAATAGATAACTTGATGTGATAATAATAATGAAAGAGAGAATGAAGAACAAAAGGTGATGAATAAAAGGTAGCGATAACAAAAGCTTTGTTATAATGTAGAACAATGTAGCAAAATATTTGACTTTTATGTGTAAAATTGATCATGTTACAAAACAAAATGTCGAAGGATAAGAAGGTTCTTCATTCTTATCACTATCTTCCAAGTCTTGATAAGATGGAGGGAGCATATGTGAAAGATATGCATGGGTGTTATTTGGTAAACAAGGATGATCGGGTATGGATGAAGAAAAGTGATTTATAGGAGGTAATTGTGACAATGGAGAATGTATAGAACTTGATGTTTCAACTGTTAAAGATTCTTCAAATGGTGTTGGGTCACCATGTATGGTAACAATTTTATTTGCAAGTTTAAACTTCAAACATTGATGAAGAATGGAAGGGACAACCCTCATCGTATGAATCCAAGGACTTCTGAGAAGTAGGTTGTAAGGTGAAGGGCAAGATGCTACATAAAACAAAGTATCCAGGATCTTGGGTCCACTCTTAAGGGGAAGAATTATAGTGCCTCGAGCTTCTTGAATTTCATTGTTAAAATATTTTATAATAACATTTGATTCATTGAGATCTTCTTCCTTTAATTCGAGTTTTTGGAATAATTGATAAGTGCATAAATTAAGAGAGGAGCCATTATCTACCATGATAGTTTTAATAGATGTTTCTTTAATAAATCCTGTAATGTAAAGAGAGGAGTCTTCTTGTGGAGTAGAGGAAGGAATCTCCTCATCATAGAATGAAATATGGTTAACCTCAAGAGGGCTTACACCATTAATTGTGTTCTTAGGGAAAATATCATGAGGAACAAATTGTTGGCTAAGTATCTTGAACAAAGTTTCCCTATGAACATGAGAACTTTGTAATACTTCTAAAAGGGATATCTTTGCTTGAGGATTAATCACTTGTTGTTGGCTATCAAAGTGGATTTCAGATTGAGATTTTGATGCTAAATATGGGCTTTCTATGCTTACATTCCATTTTGGATCATTCTCTAGAGCCAAAGATAGTTTTGAAGGTTGGTCAAATGAGGAATCCATCTCTTGAATATCAAATTGAGTTGATTGAACTTGAGGTTGCTCATTTGTAGTTTCTATTACAATATTAGTAATATCATCATGATGGGACACATTAAGATGCAATATTTGATTGGTTTCCTATTGTTGATAATTGAATAGGGGTTCTTGGGAGATCCCCATGTCTTGATTGATTATGGGTATTTGTTGTGTAGGAGTTTGATTGTTTATTGGAGATTTATAATCAGTTGTAGATTGTAATTCCTTTATAGTGAAAAGACCCTCATCAATCAAATCTTGAATTGCACATCTTAAATTTCTACATTTTTGTGTCATATGTCCATCCACTCTATGATATTCACAATATAGCTCAGGTTTATACCAATCTGTTGTGGTATCAAGTTGTCTTATGGGAGGTAACTCAATCCTATTTGTATCAAGTAAATGCTTGAGAATTATATCCATTGGTTGATTGAGCTTAGTAAATTTACGTGGTGAAGGTTTTCGAGAGGCTTTTGATAATTGCCTTAGGAATTCAGCCATAAAAGGACTTAATGGTTTATTACCTTTTTTTCTTTATTATGGGTAGAATGATGATAGGAAGATTGTGAAGTATGATGTGAGTGCATGGTAGGATTGGAAGAAGAAGTATTTTCTTGTTGAAATGGATGTGTTGTGTTGAAAGAAGAATGTTGAAATGGTGGAGAAGGATTGTATGTGGATCGATAGGCATAATATGGATATGTGGGAGAAAAGATAATATCGTTATGAAGAGGATTGGAAAAGGGATTGTCTTGTTGGGGTAAGGATGAAAAATGAGAAAAGTGTGATAAAGGTGATGTTGAATATGGATGAGGTTGGTCATAATCAACAAATGTATTTGGCAGAATTTTCCCAACATTACTGATGGGCTCATATTGATTTGAGTTAAGACTCATGGTTTCTTTAGTACTTCTAAAAGTAATATTTGGTATCTAAAATTTAGAATTGAATCTAAAACATACAAATTTGAAATGATGATTTTTTTGTTGTTTTTCTTGTATATATATATTTATTTGTTATGTTTTTGAAATCAGAAGAAATGCCTATGTTATTCACGTCGGGTTCACCAAAGAATGTAGGCCTAAAATTTTTGCACTCCTTTCCTCTAGGCTGATGGATCCATACCTCATAGGGGAATGGGAAAATAGTAGAGCTACACCTCGAAAGAGAGGCACTTAATTGTGCCTTCTTGTGGTGATTTTTTGACGAATTAAGGGTTCACCAGGAAACTTTTAGCGGCAGTTTCCGTACCTAGGCTTGGAAGATGTTTGATGTGTTCTTTTTATAAATCATTCTCATACACCTAAGTTTGGCCTTTATGCAACTAAACTATCTATATGCAATTTTGATTTAATGAGGACAACAGACAGTGGATACAAAATGAAATACAATGCCTAAGATTGGGATTATAAGAAATTATAAGCCTTACTTGAGCCGGATGTTTGATGAAGATTCTGAGGCTTGTAGCAGGACATAATCACCTCTGTTTCTGATAGAATCACCTCTATTCTAGATAGAATCACCTGTGTTCCAGACAAAATCACCTCCGATTTGACAAAATCGTAGGCGATTATGTCGCAATCCTGCAACAAAATAATTGATAGAAAATAGGGTTTCTTGCAAAATATGGCAGTTTTCTTGTATTCCAAATCACAAATATGTTTTAATTTCTATATGCAAATGGATATGAAATGACATGAGAACACTATGATGACAATTCAACCTAGTATGCCATGGATTTATGTGATTATGATCCTGATTTTACGATGCAGTTAATTGAAATGATGGTGAACACCAAGATGCAATATGCAAATTTAAGCAGTAAACTAAATAAATATTGAACAATGCATGAACAAAAAGGAAATAGGGAAAGAGATGCAAATAGTGGTTTGAATCCTTGCCCCCTTGCTGATCTGCAGATAGGATCGCCTATCTTCTGACAAAATCACCTCCGATCTGACGAAATTGCCTGGCATTTCTATCGATCGCCTAGCGATTATGCTGATATCTGGGCGATTGTAACTGGGACTTGCAATGATAAAATTAAACAAATGGGGATGTTGGGAGATGGAATTGCATAGCAAACTGATGCGAGGGATCCTTAAGGGAGTTTAGAAGCTATCTCAAGGAATCAAAATTCAACCTGCTAGGGGGAGAAAGGGAAAGGGGGCTAGATTAAATAGGTCAAGGAGAGATTTGAGGAAGTTGGGAGGTTAGACTAAACATGGAGGAGGTTTTGATCCCTCCTATGTTTGCCACATCCAATCTGCTCGCCATCCTCCCTGATCCGATCGGTTGCTAAACCAGGTAACATGTTTTAAACCAAATTTTGTCTTTTTAGCAAATTTGTTAAAATTCTATTTTAAGACAAAATCGCCTGGCGATTTTGTCGATCGTCAGGCGATTTTGTTGACCGTTGGGCGATTTTGCCCAACGGTCAAACAATTTTTGGTTTATTGGCATGAAAATGAGGAGATTGTTTTCTCACCATTTTAGCCGACTTTCGGGTAAATTTTGAATAATTTTAATAATTTTTATGATGTTTAGGTAAATTAAATGTGTCAGTTTTACCCTACTATATTTTGTTGCCTCTTTAGCGATCTTTTGAAAAAGGTCGTTAAAGATGAAATGAAGCAGAACTAAATTAACACCAAAAAAATTCATGCAAATTTCATTAACAGAGGTCAAAAATACAGCAGTTCTATTCAAAATAGCCAAGAGTCCCTTTACAATGCATGCGCGGCCTTTTATAACAGACCCAACCCTCTTCGGGCATCATTACACAGAATGTGGGATTCCCTGTAACCGTCCGCACGAATGTTCTATAGCCACCTGCAAGATGCTGCCAGGTGCCCCAAATCATCATGGTCTGTAATGGCAGAGTACGTTGTAGCCGCCTGTCCATCAACCCGTCGATTCATCATTCATATGAGTGCCCTATAGCCATCTGTAGTTTGTTGCCACGTGTCCTTCTGCTAGGGTCTCTGTAACCGCTTAATACTCCATGGCCACATGTAATTCACTGTCACGTGTCCTTCGGCTATGGCCTCTGCAACCTTCGGCCTGTCTGGAGTCGTGAGCATTTTGTCGTGATATCACGACGTGTTTGCTTCCTTACGCCCTCTCTCCTCTTCGATCGCGATATCGTGACGTTTTGGTCGTTCGGCCTCTATTTCTCCTTTGGGCCATGAAACCGCGACATGTCACGATTTCACGACCATTTTACCCCTTGGTGCCTTTGCCCCAAAAGTGTCACGATTTCACGACCACTTTGCACCCTGTCACCTTACTTCTGAAAGTGTCGCGATTTCGTGACCACTTTGTGCCTTCGAGTCCAGCTTTCGAAAGTGTCACAATTTCGTGACCACTTTGCACCTTCAAGCCCAGCTTTCAAAAGTGTCACGATTTCGTGACCACTTTGCGCCTTCGAGTCTTGCCTCCGAAAGTGTTGTGATTTCACGACCACTTTGCGCCTTCTAGCCCAGCTTTCGAAAGTGTCGCGATTTCGTGACCACTTTGCGCCTTCGAGTCTTGCCTCCAGAAGTGTCACGATTTCGCGACCACTTTGCGCCTTACCGATTTCACGACCACTTTGCGCCTTCGAGTCTTGCCTCCGGAAGTGTCGCGATTTCGCGACCACTTTGTGCCTTCGAGCCCAGCTTTCGAAAGTGTCACGATTTCGTGACCACTTTGCGCCTTCGAGTCTTGCCTTCGAAAGTGTCGTGATTTCACGACCACTTTGTGCCTTAGAGCTTTGCCTCCGAAGGTGTCGCAATTTCGCGACCATTTTGTGCCTTGGCCTCTTTGCCTTGAAAATGTCACGATTTCGTGACCATTTTGTGCCTTGGCCTCTTTGCCTTGAAAACGTCGTGATTTTGCGACCATTTTGCGCCTTGGCTTCTTGGCTTTGAAAATGTCACGATTTCATGACCATTTTGCGTCCAAGCTGCTTTTCTTCGAAAATGTCGTGATTTCGCAACTATTTTGCGTCTAGGTTGCTTTGCATCGAAAATGTCACGATTTTGTGACCATTTTGCGTCCAAGCTGCTTTGCATCGAAAATGTCGTGATTTCGCGACCATTTTGCGTCCAGGATGCTTTTCTCAAAAAGTGTCGCGATATCACGACAGTTTGACCCTTTGGCGCCCTTTCTCAAAAAGTTTCGTGATATCGCGATAGCTTTGGCACTTAAAGAAAAAAATATTTTTGGGTGATGCAAGATTGCTTTTCCACCTCCGGATGCTCCTGCATCAGACACCCAGGGTGAATTGAGAAGTGATCTTCACTTATGATCTGTCTGAGGTAGACCCAAATGGTCAACCTCTGCCTTCGACAACCAAGTCGCATCTTCAATGGGCCTACCCTTCCACTTGATTAAATACTCAGAATAACATCTGTTCCGAGTACTTCGGCCCTCACGCGTATCAAGAACTTCTTCTATCTCATTTGCGACTGGAGTAATCGTGGGAATGCTCCACAAATTCGGGCTTGGTGTTGCACTGCTATCTCCTTCATGAAACTTGACCAAATTCGAAATGTTAAAAACCGGTGAGATGTTAAGTTCACTCGGAAACTCCACCTTGTTGTGACTGTTTCACAACTAGCCCCAAAGCTTGGGGACCCACATTTTTTTGATAAATTTTGGTGTGGTTTTTGTCTTTTTCTTTTTTTTATAGGTTTATTAAAGTGTTTATAATTCAAACATTAACTTTTGGGTTAATTTATGTTTAAAATAAATAAATAAACTAAAAAAAAAGGATTAAAAAAAATAAATAAATAAATAAAACAAAAAAAAGAAAAAAGAAAGGATAAATAAATAAAAATAATATATATATATATATATATATATATATATATATATATATAAACAAATGAACATAAAATAAAAACAAAAAAATAATAAAAATAAAAAGGGGATAAGATAATTTATATATATATATATATATTATCTTATATTTTTCATGGTGGCCACGTATAACTCTTAAAGCTTTTAAAGCACTTTTATTTAGCTTTAAGTAGTATGTAGTGGTAGGATTGTTTTTTTTAGCTTTTTTGTTTTTTTTTAGGTTTTAATTTTTAATTTTTTCATGTTAGTTTAGGTAAAGTTTAGTTTTTGGTTTTTTTAACGTGTTTTTTTCTTTTTGCAGGGTGTTGCGTATGGAGGAAAGGAAGAGAAGCGAAACGCCATGGAGAAAGGGAAACGAAAAGATGCAGGAAAAAGAAACGAAAGGCCATGCAAAGGAGGGAAACGAAATGCAAAGAGCCAGATTGGAAAATTTTAAATACGCTATTTGAGAGATTGAAAAAGGGGGACGGAAATTTTTGGCATGGCCAAATGAGAGGATTTTGGGCATGGCCGGATATGTAAAACTTGGATTTTAATTTTAATGCCAAAGCTTCTATTCAGAAATTTCAGGCCTTGTTAGCAAGAAAGAATGAGAAATTTTCTGCATGCTCTATTTTAATTGTTTTATCTTTCTCCTTCCAAATTTCAGATTTGTATGTGGAATTTACGCCATTGTTTTTGGGTTATTTCATGTAAATGTTTGCAATCTGGAAATTATTTAAAACCCTAGGAGCCAGCACTTAGTTTACTTTGATCGTGTTTGTTTGCAGGTCAAATAGGCTAGGTTGCATGTATGAAACTCTCACGTATTCGGTTTTGCAGGACGGGGTGCTATCAAACTGAAGGAGCTTTTTGCATTGCTGCATTTCAACAATTATTTTGATGCAAACTTCTAATTTTCTATTTTCAAAAATTTTAATTTCAGAGTTTTTTTCCTATTTTCAGGCATTAAAATAAACATTAAAATTTTTTCAAAATCTAAAATGATTTCACCATTGCGTAGATTATAATTCAGACTTCCAATACGCACTTTGAAATTTCATTTTCGGAGTTGTTTAGTATTTTTTAAAATTCATCGAAGTTGCTGTTTTGTCACAGATTTTAAAAATCCAAAAATAGAAATTTTCCATTTTTAGGTCAAATTTCATTTTTCCAGTTTTGTTTTGCACTCATGAGCCTATGATGACATTCCCTTCATGGAAATTTCAATTTCATTGAAGGAGTTATGTTTTATGGCATTTTCACAAATTCCCATTTTGGGCCTAAAATTACCCTTTCTTCATAAAAATTCTAATTTTGTGAAAGAGGGGTAATTTGAGTATTATATTGAAGGTCTTTGCCTTAAAGCACTTAATTGTTCATCTTGATGAAAATTTGATTTCATTTAAGAGGGATAAGTTAAAGTGACATTTTGAAGCTACATGTGAAGACCCTATTCATCATTGAGGATTTAATGCAAGATAAAAAACTATTTTAAAACCATCAAGATAAAAGGAATTAAAGCACTACATCGTGGTCATATGAGGGCCAACTCACATTTGATTTATTTTGATTCAATGAACAATCACTAAAGTTTCATGGTAAAATAAACCAACATTGCCCCTTGTTTACAGTTACTTGCAATCACTAAGGTGTTCCAAGAATTTAAATTGAATATCTTTATTTGAGATTACTAATGCACATATGCAAATGCTAATATAACGGAGACCTTGGAGAAGTTGTTTGTTTAACTTCTTTGCAAGAGGGGATTTGGAATCCAAATCCTAAGGGAGAGTGTACTTTCACAATTGGGTGAAAATACCACTCAACACACCTCATATGCATTACCCGAATCCCATTTCCCAATGATCCTGCATGGTCCAAATTTCTTCATCTTCAGCTTGTTATAGGTCTTGGCAGGAAACCTCTCTTTTCTTAGATGGACCATGACAGAATATCCTACTTCAAACTCCTTAGCCCGGCGCTTCGATCCGCTCCCGGCTTTATACTGAGTATTCATCTTAGCAATGTGCCTTGTCACCTCCTCATGCACTCCCTTCAGGTGTTCAGCAAAGTCTTCTGCCTTAGCACTGCATTTTTCTCTTGTATCTATTCTTCTCAATTCTGAAGTGTTTCTTGGGCTGCTCCCATAGATTATCTAGAATGGCGATTTATTGGTACTCCGATTGACTGAGCTGTTATAAGCGAATTTTGCCTACGGCAAAACTAGATCCCATCCCTTGGGCTTGTCTCCGACCAAGCATCTCAGTAGATTGACTAAACTCCTATTCACCACCTCTGTTTGGCCATCTGTTTGGGGGTGGTATGCAGAACTGAATTTTAAATCTGTCTTCGCTTTCTTCCACAGGGTTCTCCAGAAATACCCTACAAACTTGGTATCTCTATCCGACACAATGCTCCTTGGCAGACCATGAAGGCGTACCACTTCCTTGAAGAATAAACCAGCCACATGGACCGCATCACTAGTCTTCTGGCATGGAATGAAATGAGCCATTTTCGAAAACCTATCCACTACCACAAATATGGAGTCATGCCCCCTCTGCGTCCTGGGCAAACCAAGCACAAAATCCATACTAATATCCTCCCATGGCCTTTCAGGTATAGGTAGTGGTTGATATAACCCAGTAGGCTACCTCACACCTTTGGCCATCTGGCATATCCTACAACTTTGCACAAATTTTGCCACATCTTGTTGCAATTGCGGCCAATAGTAATTTTCACTAACAAGGGAAATGGTCTTATCTCGACCAAAATGTCCAGCTAAATCGCCACTGTGCTTTTCTTTGATCAGATTCTCTCTCATCGAGCTCCTCGAAAAGAATAATTGGTTCCCCCTGAACAGCATTCCATCTTGAATCAAAAAATTTAGCCATTTAGTCCTGTCCAAAGTAACAGCGCAGTGTAGGCTTTCCAAGCTTCTGCGAAGTCGGGGTCTACAGGGTATAAACCCTTGAGCTCAGCAAACCCTACAACCTCCACCTTCATCTCCATCAGCAAACATTGCCTCCTACTCAAGGCATCCACAAATCTATTGGACCTCCCACTCTGGTGTTTTAGCACAAAGGTGTAGCTCTGTAGGAACTCGACCCATTTCAGGTGTCTCTGATTTAATTTCCCTTGACTGTTAATGTACTACAGTGCCTGATGATTAGTATAAAGAACAAACTCCTTTGGCAACAAATAATGCCTCCATTTCTTCAGAGCCTGAACTATGGCATAGAACTCCTGATCATATACCGAATACTTCTTCCTGGCATCGTTGAGCTTCTCACTAAAATAAGCAACGAGTGCTTACCCTCTTGGGTCAATACGGCCCCTATGGCACTACCACTCGCATCGCAGCCTACCCGAAACACCTTGTTAAAATTTGGAAGGGCTAATACAGAGTTGCTCGTGACCTTCTTCTTCAACATAGCAAAGCTTTTGTCCGCTTCTAGTCGTCCACTTGAATTCCTTCTTGTTCCCCCTCATTGTCTCTCGTAAGGGATGCACAAATACTGCTAAAGTTTCTAATGAAATTTTTGTAGAAATTGGCCAGACCATGAAATGATCTCACCTCAGTCACGCTTCTTGGAGCAGGCCATTCTATGATAGCCCTCACCTTTTCGGGGTCCATTTTGAGACCATCTACTGAGATAACAAATCCCAGGTATACTAACTCCCTCTTCACGAAGTTGCACTTCTTGAGATTGATCAGCAACTGCTCCTCCCGCAGTTTCTCAAAAACCCTCCTGATGTGCATCAGGTGCTCCTCCAGGGTTCTGCTAAAAATCAATATATCATCCAAGTAGACAATAACAAATTTGCCTAGAAATTCTTTCAGGACTTCATTCATTAACCGCATGAAGGTACTCGGTGCATTAGTTAGCCCAAATGGCATGACCAACCACTCATACAGCCCCTCTCTGGTTTTAAAGGATGTCTTCCACTCGTCCCCTTCTCTAATGCGGATCTGATGGTAACCACTTTTCAGGTCAATCTTCGTGAAGTACTCAGCTCCACTCAAACGGTCCATGATATCATCCATCATGGGCAATGGGAATCTGTATTTAATAGTGATCTTGTTAATTGCCCGAGAGTCTGTGCACATTCTCCACTCTCCATCCTTCTTGGGTGCTAGTACTGTAGGTACTGTACATGGACTAAGACTCTCTCTAATCAATCCCTTCTTTAGCAGATCTTGAACCTATCGGTTTAACTCCTCAGTTTCTACAGGCATCATCCTGTGTGCAGCCTTATTCGGCAAGCTCGATCCAGGAAACAAATCTATGTGGTGGCTGATCTTCCTAACAGGTGGTAAACCTTTAGGAACATTATCAAAAATGATATCTAGAAACTCCTCCAACAGTCCCATGGCTTCCACTGGAGTTTCCTTGCATTCTTCTTCCCTGACCCTAGGGATTATTGCATAGCACATATGATCTAGCTTTAGGCCCTCCAAAAATCTTCTTCCATAAACTAGACAGACTCATGCACTGCTGTATACCTTCTCATCCGCCTCCTTCAGGGGTTTCATGAGAAACAATGGTGAAATTGTTCTATTGATCAACAATGCATTACATAGTTTTATAGTTCTTGAAAGAACTAAAAATAGACATGGTGATTGAGAGAAATCCTCTTAAACTTATCACAACAAACTAACTTAAAGATAGCTCTTATCCTAACAATATGCTAATCTTGGACTATGGTCAAACATTAATTAACCAACCCAAAACCTCAATGTATGCTAATCAAATTAACTAGAAATATGTAAATCAAAACATTAAACTAAAACTAAATACTAGGACTTAATACTTAGGACTAAGGAGGCAATGTTGAAAATATTCCAACATTCTCCCCCTTGATGCTAAAGATACTCATGCAAGAGTTCTTTAAGCATCACAAAGTTGGAAGAAAATTTTTCTCTTACGTTTCCTCCAATCTTGAATCAAGAAATCAGAATTTACAAAATACTTATGGTGGCACTCCTTCCACTCTTTATGTGGGATTTCCTGCAAATGCTTGAGTGCCTTCTTTTGTTTATTAGCTCCCCCTTCAACAAAAGCATCTCCTCTTGTGGTTTTCAACAACCACTCTCTTACATATTTATCATTATGGTCTTTAAACCATGCTCTCACATTTTGATATTCTTTTATATATTCAACACTAAATAATACTCCACATGAGTATTTACAATTAATCATCTCACATAGATGATTATACCATACAACTCTTTCACATATTTTCACACAAAAAATCACAACAAATATGGCCATATAATGACCAACTACATATGCAACATAAAGTTGCTCCTCACACAAATATTCTCTCACAACAATAACTTTACAAGAATCCTTCTCCCAAGGAATTTTGAACACATCATTTTGATCCATGTGACCCAAGTTCTCCATCACTGTATTCTCTCCAAAAAGATTCTTCATCAAAGTTGTCTCAATGAGACAATCACCTCTCAATAATGCCTTTGGAAGACATTCTCCTTTCTTTTCATGCCTGCTCACAAAAAACAAATCATTAATCATAAAAACATTACCTTTAGTATGAGTAGATTTGGTGCTTCCCATAAAGCTATTTTGTAGCAGTTCTCCTTCATTGTATGGTGCTTCAAGATCAACCATCAAATATTCACTAATAGTTATCCTCCTTTGTTCAATCCATGTTGGTGTGTTGAAACACCATTCATTCAAGCAATCATACATAGTTGCCTTTTCAAGACAACTCTCTTTCTGCAATGTAGTCACTCCAAGCGAGTGATCTTCATCCATGAGTGTTTCCTTTGCCATTACGATAAGAAAATCAGCAATCTCATTTCCATTTTCTGTTTCTATCTCATTTTTCACATTCTTCTCCCCCTTTAGAGGAACTCTAACAATTTTATCTTCTTCTTGTAGGAGATCTTCATTTTCTCTGTCAAGAGAGCATACATCCATTCTAAGTGAATGGTCTTCAAGACAATGGTCTTCCATAAACATTGCTTCTCCATCAACATGCCAACAATTTTGGTTGATCTTATTATCATATTTATTCTCTCCCATGAGAATTTTAGGTGCATTATCCATAATACACTCTTCATTTATCTCCTCCATGAGATATTTTTTATCACTTTTTCTTCTATCAACAACAAATCCTCTTCTTCCTCCTCGTCCTCTTGAGGAATACACACCTCTTCTTATCTTTTCATCACAAAATTCAGCAACATATGCTTCCTCCATGAAGCATTCTTCATCTTGTTGGTTTTCTACATACAGGCCTTCCTCTACAAGAAATAATTCTCCATTACAAAGCATGACTTCATATGAGTCTTTACAAGACTCTTCAAAAACTCCTTCAAAAGGATCTAATTCAGAAACTACTTCAAGGAAGCAAGGCTCCTCCTTGCTTAAACAATCTTCATGATTGTCACTCATGGCTTTATGGGTATCCTCATCAAACCCATAAGCATCCTTTAACACTTGCCATGCCATTGTAGCTGATCTACAATTGGCTATGAGAGGAAAAACATTCTTTTCCATTCCTCTCCTCAAATCCATAAGAGCTAAGCAATTTGCATATTGCTGCTCCTTCTTCTCTTTTCTTTCGTCTTCCCTGAAGGCTACTCCAATTTGAGGGTTCTTCATATCCTTCTTCTACAATGCTCTAAAGGTCTTTGGCCATCAATAAAGTTTTCATTCTTATGCTCCAATAAGCATAATCATCTCCATCGAATTTAGGCACAACCAAATCTTCATACATGGTTGCCATTCTGCAATCCACCATTCATCAAACTTTCACCAAGTTCTCAGCCACTCATTTCCTGTAGACTTATGATATACTTATCTAAAAATCCACTAAATTTTAGATCCAAATTCACACAAATGAGAAATATGTGATCAATTTACTTTTGTCCTTTCTAGATCTTAGAGTGTTTTTGAGACAACCTCAATGTTCTTCACATAAATCAATCCATACAACCCCAAAATTTCTGAAAATTAAACTCTGTATTCTTGAGACAATAATCAGAAAACCCTCTAAATTTTAGAAGAAAAATCACAAAGGTGAAAAATATGTGATCATTTACTTTTTCCCTTTTTATCACAATTCCGGATCTAGGATTGTTGAAGGAAAAATAAATATTCACATAAATCAATCAATACAGATACCAATGATCTGAAATTTTTTCTGAATTATGATTTTATCGAAATAATATTTCTCCCAAAATTTGGGAAGCAAATACCCTGTATTCCACCTTATACAACCATTTTATTGAAAAACTAAAAATGCTAATAAAATCAGAAAATTAGGTCCAAATCACCTCAAATTTTTACTGCATCCTCTTGATACAATTACCTAACAACCCTAAAAATTTCATAATCAAATACCTCAGGATTCGTGAGATATTAATGATTTACTCGAGCTCTTCCTTGCAAATCTGTTGAGTGCTGGCCACTTGAGTTTCTCTGACAAAGTGTGTGTTTCAAATATCTTCACACCACTCTCCACAGGTTTTGATCCATTTGAGCAAACCTGCTCTGATACCAAATGAGAAACAATGGTGAAATTGTTCTATTGATCAACAATGCATTACATAGTTTTATAGTTCTTGAAAGAACTAAAAATAGACATGGTGGTTGAGAGAAATCCTCTTAAACTTATCACAACAAACTAACTTAAAGATAGCTCTTATCCTAACAACATGCTAATATTGGACTATGGTCAAACATTAATTAACCAACCCAAAACCTCAATGTATGCTAATAAAATTAACTAGAAATATGTAAATCAAAACATTAAACTAAAACTAAATACTAGGACTTAATACTTAGGACTAAGGAGGCAATGTTGAAAATATTCCAACATTTCAACTTATGTCGAACTCCATTTTTCGACAAGGAATATGTGTTAGCTCGACCATCATGTACAACACTTCGATCAAACTGCCATGGTCTCCCCAGCAGCAAGTGACATGCATCCATAGGCAAGATGTCACATAAGACCTCATCTCGGTAAGTTCCAATGTTGAACTTCACCAGGCATTGCTCACTGACCAGCACCCGATGGTCCTTTTGCAACCATGCAATCCAATAAGGGTGTGGGTGTTTCCTCCTCTCCAGTTGTAGCTTGGCAACCATCTCCTCAGAAACCAAGTTGTCAGTGCTTCCATTATCGATGATGATGTTACAGACCTTGCCTGCGCACTTGCATCTTGTTTGAAACAGGTTGTTCCTCTGGTCTACCTTCTTTTCTTCATTCAATAAGACTCTTCTGATGATCATCGCTTCTCCTATTTTTGCCTCCTCAGAGTGCTCAGATTCTACACCTTCGTCTGCTATAGCAGCTCGGGCCTGACCCTCAGGTCTTCGATTTGGCCTTTCTTGATGCTACGGGCAGTTGTATGCCCGATGTCCTTCTTCTTCGTAGTTGAAGCAGGTTCCTCGAAATACACCTCTTCCAAACCCTCACCCAGGCCTACCTCTTCCCCTCGTGTAGTTGTTGTTCTGACTGCATGGGCATTGAGTATTCTCCTCTTTCTCCTCTTTCTATTTTTGGCTACTGCTTGCTTCACCAGTCTTCCCCAAATCTCTGTATCTTCCTCCATTGGTTCTTCCACTAGCTCTTCCACCCCTGTCCTTTCCTCTCTGCTTACCATCAAATCTCCTATTCAGTTTCTCTTCCACTTTTAATGCAAACTGGTATGCATCCTCCACCGTGCTCATCCTAACTAGCCCCAGTTCTTCTTGAATGCTGGTTCGCAATCCATTGATGTATCATGTGACTTTCTCCTTATTCGCCTCAGAATGGCTGGTTCTAATCGAGATCTGATAGAACTCCTCCATGTACTCCTTGAAAGATTTACTTGCCTGTCGAAGACTCTACATCTTTCTCAACAAATCCAACTCATAATTCGTAGGGATGAATTGCCTTTTCAACTTCTCTACCATCCTATCCCACCTGGTGATCTTTTCCTTTCCCCTCCTGCTCCTTTCTAGCTGTACTCCTTTCCACCGGATGCTAGCATGTCCTTTCATCTTTGTTTTCATGAACCTAATCTGATTTAGGTCTGAGATCTCTTCATACTCGAAATACTCCTCCATGTCGTTGATCCAATCTATCAACTCCTCGGGGTTGAGATTCCCAGAATAAGTAGAGACATCAAACTTTGGCTTCTTCCCAATCTGGGATATGGCCCTATACAGCCTAGCCTCTGTTGGATCCAATGCTTCTTCCTCATCATATGGACCCTCTTCTTCCCAAACTTCATCTTCACTGGGTTCCTCCCTTCTTGGCTCAACTCCTCTTCTGATTTCCTCCTACAGGGCTTCAACTTGCCTCTGCAAGGCTCTAAGATCAAACTTTGCTTGCCTGTTCCTCACACCACCATGATTCCTATGTGGAGGCATCCTATTCGCTTCCTCACACCCAAAACCACAATCCTGGTGCAAACTGCCTCACTGTCGGTGATCGGTTTGTGCACTCAGAACCTTCTGGCTCTGATACCACTTGAAGCAGAACTAAATTAACACCAAAAAAATTCATGCAAATTTCATTAACAGAGGTCAAAAATATAGCAGTTCTATTCAAAATAGCCAAGAGTCCCTTTACAATGCATGTGCGGCCTTTTATAACAGACCCGACCCTCTTCGGACATCATTACACAGAATGCGGGATTCCCTGTAACCGTCTGCATGAATGTTCTGTAGCCGCCTACAAGATGCTGCCAGGTGCCCCAAATCATCATGGTCTGTAATGGCAGAATGCATTGTAGCCGCCTATCCATCAACCCGCCGAGTCATCATTCATATGAGTGCCCTATAGCCATCTGTAGTTTGTTGCCACGTGTCCTTCTACCAGGGTCTCTGTAACCGCTTAATACTCCATGGCCACCTGTAATTCATTGTCATGTGTCCTTCGGCTATGGCCTCTGCAACCGTCGGCCTGTCTGGAGTCGTGAGCATTTTGTCACAATATCGCGACGTGTTTGCTTCCTTACGCCCTCTCTCCTCTTTAGTCGCGATATCACAACGTTTTGGTCGTTCGGCCTCTATTTCTCTTTCGGGCCGTGAAACCGTGACATGTCACGATTTCGTGACCATTTTTCCCCTTGGTGCCTTTGCCCCAAAAGTGTCGCGATTTCGTGACCACTTTGCGCCCTGTCACCTTGCTTTCGAAAGTGTCACGATTTTGTGACCACTTTGCGCCTTCGAGTCCAGCTTCTAAAAGTGTCACGATTTCACGACCACTTTGCGCCTTCGAGCCTAGCTTTCGAAAGTGTCACAATTTCACGACCACTTTGCACCTTTGAGTCTTGCCTCTGAAAGTGTCACGATTTCATGACCACTTTGCGCCTTCGAGCCCAACTTTCGAAAGTGTCACGATTTCGCGACCACTTTGCGCCTTCGAGTCTTGCCTCCGAAAGTGTCACGATTTCGTGACCACTTTGCACCTTCGAGTCTTGCCTCCAAAAGTGTCACGATTTCGTGACCACTTTGCGCCTTCGAGCCCAGCTTTCGAAAGTGTCACGATTTTGCGACCACTTTGTGCCTTCGAGTCTTGCCTCCGAAAGTGTCGTGATTTCACGACCACTTTGTGCCTTAGAGCTTTGCCTCCGAAGGTGTCACGATTTCACGACCATTTTGTGCCTTGGCCTCTTTGCCTTGAAATTGTCGCGATTTCGTGACCATTTTGTGCCTTGGCCTCTTTGCCTTGAAAACATCACGATTTCGTGACCATTTGGTGCCTTGGCTTCTTGGCTTTGAAAATGTCACGATTCCACGACCATTTTGCGTCCAGGCTGCTTTTCTTCAGAAATGTCATGATTTCACGACCATTTTGTGTCCAGGCTGCTTTGCATCGAAAATGTCGTGATTTGGTGACCATTTTGTGTCCAGGCTGCTTTGCATCGGAAATGTCACGATTTTGAGACCATTTTGCGTCCAGGCTGCTTTTCTCAAAAAGCGTCGCGATATCGCGACAGTTTGACCCTTTGGCGCCCTTTCTCAAAAAGTGTCGCGATATCGTGACAGCTTTGGCACTTAAAGAAAAAAATATTTTTGGGTGATGCAAGATTGCTTTTCCACCTCCGGATGCTCCTACATCATGAAATGACACATTTTTCGAGGTAATAGAAAAAAATTGGATGCATTTTTAGTTCATAGCTCAATATTTATTGTTTTAATAGTTTATTACATTGCCCCTTTCAAGTTTTTACACCAAATTTTATGTTTGGTGGAACACTCGAATTTGATATTCTTTGTTTTATGTGACTTTGTGTGATTTATTTGATGATTTATTACATTTGCTTATGATGGTTGTGTTACATAATTTCTTGTAATCATGCTTTGATTTTTGAACATTTTGATAATGCTTAACATAAAAGGAAAATTATTTTGTAAAGTGTGTTTTGAGAAATATGATTTTGTGTGATGATAGATTTGAGGGATTAGCAATGAACCTCGAAGGATGTTGTGTTGATATGTGACTGTTGGTGGAGTTCAAAGTTTGCAAAGTCATGAAGCGAATCCTATTATGAGGAAGTTTTGTATTGCTAATACCAAAATATTGTGTGCTTAAGAATAATCTTAAGGATTTATGTTGATAAAAAAATGTTTGATGTTGTTTTGGGATAGGATGTTTGATAGATTCTAGAAATAAACCTCAAAGGATGTTGTGTTTTTATGCGACTGTTTGTGGAGTTCAAACCTAGCTAAGTCTTGAAGGTAATCTTGTTTGTGAGGAATGATTTTGATATTGCTAAGAATGGTTGTGTGCTTAGGAATAGTCTTAAGGCTTTTGTGGTAATAGGAATATGTGTGATGTTTGTTTGATAATAATGTATGTGGTAAATGTTTGTGAAACATATTGAGCAAAGCATGAAAAATTTGAAAGATGATTTATGCTAAGGATAGAATTCCTAAGTGTGAAAATATATGAAATAATTACTTAGGAATTATACCATCATCACGAAAATCAAAATAAAATGCATGATGATATGAAATTATTTGTTCTTTTAAAATGCAAAGTAATGTAAGATAAATTATTATGTCACATGTTTCAAAAATATTATGAAACTTTTATGAAATTATATGGACTAATTTTGGGCATAAAAAATTAGAAAGATGGTTTGCGCTAGGTATAGAATTCCTAGTGTGAAAATTGAGGAGAATAATTTCTAGGAATTATACCATCATTCCAAAGTCATGAATGCTATGTATGATAAATTATTTTGAACTACATGTTATTTTTGCAATAAGTTGTTTTTGAGATTTTTGATATTTTGTAAATATCTATGTAATGTGTTAATATGAAAGTAATGATGAACTAATGTTGTCCAACAAATTTCAAATATGTTGGCAATTTTGGGTTTGAGATCCTAGCTCCTTGTCTATGAGTTGTCATTGATGTCAAAAGGAAATGGCATTAATGTTAAGAGGATGTGTTGGCTTCAAAGGTGAAAGATTCCAAGAGAATCTTCTTAAGAGAA
Source organism: Wollemia nobilis (assembly GCA_028583015.1). Classification (NCBI taxonomy): domain Eukaryota; kingdom Viridiplantae; phylum Streptophyta; class Pinopsida; order Araucariales; family Araucariaceae; genus Wollemia; species Wollemia nobilis. The sequence goes on along the minus strand of JAQPPZ010003635.1, from coordinate 1,600,917 downwards.
TCCGGAGAGATTCCATTGGATAAGGTTTTTGGATAGGGTTTTTATTAAAACCAAGTTAAATGGTTTTTATTAAAACCAATGGAGGTTCTCTTTATTATTTAATTATTATTTAAAACCCTTCAAGGTTTTAATTAATTAATTATTTAATTAATTAAGGGAGAAATTATTTTTAATTTATTAAAAATACTTAAAGGTTTTTAAACCTTTTTTATTCTTAATTTATTAAAATTAATTAAGGGTTTTTAAACCCTTTAGAAAGCAATTTCGATTAAATTCGAAATTACGTTTCTCTGCCATCGACGTGTTCTAAAGTCCACGATTGGACTATAAATATGGGAAGGATCCTAAGGTTTAACTCCTCTTGAGAATTTTGAATGCATTAATTTTTGGTTGCGATCGATGCTCGTTGACGCCGCGAAAGAAGAGAGCTCGCGTTTGAAAAACTTACGAAGTGCTTGTTCGTTGAAGTGGTAGGAAGTCTGTCTTAGACTTCGTTAGCCCCTTGTGGGCTAGTGGCAGCATAGGCTGCGTTTGGGCTTTGCGTAGGCGGAGGTCTACGTTTCGATTCCCGCGGAGGGAGCTGTGCATGGATTAAGTCACGTTTTTGTTAAAACGTATTTTGTGTCGCGATTTTCGGATTCGTCAAGGGCAGCCATTCCGCGATTTTTGGATTCTTCAAGGGCAGCCATTCTAAGGTGTGATTAATTTCTTGATATAATTTTTGGCATTGTTTAGCATTGTTTAAAAGACATAGGAGAAATAAGGGGATATTTCTTTGGTTGTATTTTTGAGATTAGTCTTTTGCTATGCTAAAGTTTAAAATGGAGATATAAGGTGTAAGTTTTGGTTGTTGTGTTTTTGGCTTCTTTGGTGGTTGTTTTCAAAAGAAGAGAAGCTAAAAGGTGTATTAAGGAAAGTTTTTTATATGCTCATTTATCTTGGTTCTAACCCTAACTTGGTTGGAAGTTTGAGGGTTGTGTGTGGTGACAGCTTTAAGGATCAATTTTCTTCTACTCCAATAAGGTATGGGCACATTCTTCTTATGAGTATGATTGGTGTATGTTTTCTGAAATAAGGTTGGAGTGAAAAGGTTTTCAACTAGGTTTTCTTTGATTGGGTGTAAATCCTATTTTCTGGTTTGTTGAAGACTACTTATGCATTGTTATCCTTAAGGAGAGTTTTTTGATGAATGCATAATTTTTGGTTTGAGATAGTGGAAGCTTTGTGCACTAGGGTTTGTATTTGTGAGTCAAGCTACTTGCATTGAGTTGGTGGAACCCTTGGTTGGCTGTTTTGAGTTTGATGGTTGAGTTGCTTCCATAGAGGTTGTTTGATCAAGTTATTGCTTTACTTGATTCATGATATTGGGCTTACTCCATTGAGTTGATTTGAGCAAGTTATTCTTTGCATTTGGTGATATTGTGTTGGTGGTTGTTTTGTTCAAATATCTTTGGAGGGAAAAGGATTTCTACTTGTTTCCTTTTCTTGTGATGATTGGTTGAATGCTTCAAGGTTAATGTTGAGTTGAATGATGTTGGTTAAACCTTGTCTATAAGCATTGTTGTTAAAGCCCTAATTGGTTGAGAAAAGATATTGGTTGTGGAAAGAACATGAGTAGCATTGTTATATGAGATATTGCATGTTTGGCAATTGTTGGGTTGTGTTTCATGTTCTTGAGAAAAGCATACTACATCTATCTTATTCTTTTGAGATTGAGATTGAGTTGAGATTGATATTGGGAGTTAAGTATAGATCATATTGAGTCTCTAACAATTCTCTTTATGTTTCTATGAGATTTGAGATTGAGATTGGGAGTTAAGTATAGAACATATTGAGTCTCTAACAATTCTCTTTATGCTTCTATGAGGTTGATGAATCACATTGGGTCTCTAACAATTCTCTTTGTGGGTTCATGCTAAGCAAGTTTTTTCTTGGTGAACTTGTGAGCTTTTTTGGACAGTTCGTTGGGGACTTGTGAGAGGTTTTGGACAGGTTTCGGTGGGGACTTGTGAGCAGATTTGGACAGGTCCTAGCAGAGGACTTGTGAGCTCGAGATTGATAGTTCTATCGTAGAACTTGAGGACAGAGGTACATTGGTTCTTTGAGAAGAACCTGAGGATAGATTTGGCAAGTCTTTGAGAAGGCTTGTGGACAGAGGATTGATTTGTTCAAGAGTTGGACAGATCTGACAGACAGAGGAAGACTTGTACTAGACCGACTGACTGTGTTTGGTATAGGTTGTTGAGCTACTGTGGACGTGATCATAGAAGGCAGAGGTCTCTTAGGCTAAGCATTGAGGATAGGAGGTCTTCGGTGGAAAGGAGTTCCACATGCTGGCAAGAGGTAGAGACAGTTGATCTTCTGAGGGATCATATCCAGAGCAGAGGGGAAGGTATCTCCTTTGAGCAGAGGCTCATAAATTTAGATTGGGGGAAGGTTTCTCCTTTGGGAGAGGCTCATAAATTTAGATTGGGGGAAGGTATCTCCTTTGAGCAGAGGCTCATAAATTCAGATTGGGGGAAGGTATCTCCTTTGAGCCGAGGCTCATAAACATTGTAATTGGGAAGGTTTCCCAAAGAACTTTGAGATAACTTTTAGAGAAAAGTTTTGTGGACGTAGCCCACCATTCTGGGTGAACCACGTTAAAATTGGTGTCACTTTGTGGATGATTTTGTGCATTGCTTTGATATTGCTTTGGGTATATTGCTTTACTATTTTGAAGTATAAAGGAAAAAGTAAAAAGAGGTCTTATACTGTTCACCCCCCTCTCAGTATAAGCTTGTGTTCTTCAATTGGTATCAGAGCGGGTGCCTTCGAAAAGTTTAACAACTTGAAGGAAAAGCTAGTAAAGAACACAATGGATCATTCAAGTGGCAATGCAACACCTATTCTTGATGGGTCAGATTTTGGTCTTTGGAGTGCAAGGATGAAGGTTCATCTAATGGCACTTGGGAATGAGGTTTGGGAAGTGATTGAAGATGAGTACACTATTCCTGAACATGGTCCTAATACTAAAGAAGAAAGGCTCCTACATCACAACAATTCAAAAGCAATGAATGCAATCTTGAAAGGCTTACAGAAAGCAGATCTCACCAAAGTGATTCACCGCAAGACAACTAGTGAAATGTGGAATCAGTTGAAGGTGGTTCATACAGGTGATACAAATGTCAAAAAGGCCAAGTTGAGACACTTCAAAGGTATGTTTGAACAACTCAAGATGAATGATGATGAAAATATTAGTGACTACATGCTTCGTATGGATGAGGTTGTTAACTCCATGAAAGACTTAGGTCTTGAGCTTGCTGAAAATGATGTTTGTGATAAGATTTTAAGATCTCTTCCTAATAGATTTAGTGAAAATATTTCTGCTATTGAGGAAGCTAAAGATTTGGATAAATTGAAAAAGGATGAGCTCCATAGTATACTTGCAGCATTTGAGTTAAGAACTCAAGTGAAGGTTGATGTCAAGAAAGAGGCAGCTTTCAAGGCTACAAAAGAATCCAAGGGTAAACAACTTCAAGATAGTGATGAGTCTTCTAGTGATGAAGAGGCATATTACAACAAGAAAGGCAAGTTCTCTAGAAAGCACAAAAGTATGAAAAATGTAAGATGTTTCAATTGTGGAAAGTTTGGTCATTATGCTACCGATTGTACTGTTTCCAAGAATGAAAGTGATGAAGATAAACAGGATTCTAAGAGCAAGGATTCTGAAAGGTACAAGCATCACAAGAAAAACAAAGATGAGCACAACAATCAAGGAAAGAGGTATTCTCACAAGCACAAGAAGAGTTTCTACCTAGACAAAGCAAGTAAGTGTTCTAGTAGTGATAGTGAAAGTTCTTCAAGTGATAATGAAAATGAGATGTTGTTCATATCAAAAAAGAGGAAGAACCGAAACATAGATTCATTATCATGAAATGTCTTAGATGTGGAAATTTTGGTCACCTTGAGGATGATTGCACAAATAATGATTTGGTTTCTAGTATGTATGAGGATGCTTCAGAAAACTATAAGGAAGATGCATGTATGGTTTTTGAAAAGGGTAGCACCTCTAGTGATAAGAAATCTGAAAAAGGCTTTGATGATTCAAAAGGAAATCAAATAAAGGATCTTGAGAGTGAACTTATTAGTGCTCTTAGTGCTTTGAAAAAGGAAAGAAAGAAGAATGCTAGACTCAAGGATAAGTTAGATGAATGTTGTATGGAGAGAGATGATCTTATTGAAAATCTTGATTTCTCTATAGCTAAGACACAAGAACTCAAGGATGAGTTAGAGTCTAAGGTTCTTGAGTATAGTGAGTTAGAACAAAAAATGGCTTCTTTGAAAGAGGAAACTAAAGAGTACAAGGATAAGCTTTACAGGTTTCAAGATAGCTCCAAAAAGGTTAAGTCACTCATCAAAGGTCAAAGAAAGACAACAGATAAAACAGGCCTTGGTTTTGTTAAGTCACACAAGGAACAAGTTGGAGAGTCTAGTAAGAGACTCCAAAAGGAAGAGAGTTCTGATGAGGAAAGTATTTCAGATCATGAGTCCTTGAATGATAGATGCACAGAAACAGAAAACAGAATTCAGAATGAGAAGAAGAAGAAGTTTTCAGGACCCAAGAGGTCAAATAAAGGAAAGTTTCAAGGCAGATGTTTTGCTTGTCACAGGTTTGGTCACATGGCTTCACATTGCATGGCTCAAGTGAAGAAGGTAAATGACAGTTTCAGAAGTGCTAGTTACTTTCAAGGGTATTGCTACTCTTGTCAACAGTTTGGGCACAAGGCAGTTTATTGCAAGGCAAATAACGAGAACAGTGTTTGGTCGTAACAGGGTTGGCCAAAATAGGTTTGGTCGAACTGGTGGATTCAAAGATCAGGTTTACCATAGAGAAATAACATTGTTACTTGTTATAAGTGCAACAATAAAGGTCACATAGCTAGACAATGTAGAGCTGAAATTCTAGAATACAGGAACAGGAACAATGGCATGATCAGGTCCAAGGATCAAGGCATGGACAAGAACAGGGATGAGAACAAGAACAAGAACAATGACAAGAACAGGAATATGGACAAAGAGTTCAAGAGAAGGCCCGGCAAGGAAGTTATAGACGCTGATGATGATCAATGCCTAATGGGAGTTTTACTCCCACCCCAGAATTAATCACCTCATCAGGAGGTGGGGGAGGGACTAAGCTAAGAGGCTCATTCTTAGTCCCGAGCCCCAAAGGTGACCCTTTGCCATTGATGACAAAGGGGGAGAGATTTGAGTAAGGGGGAGAGCCTCAAGACAGGGGGAGCTGTTTATGTTGAGTTTTTTGTTGTTGAGAAGCATGGTTTGCCATCAATGACAAAGGGGGAGATTGTTGGCAATTTTGGGTTTGAGATCCTAGCTCCTTGTCTATGAGTTGTCATTGATGTCAAAAGGAAATGGCATTAATGTTAAGAGGATGTGTTGGCTTCAAAGGTGAAAGATTCCAAGAGAATCTTCTTAAGAGAATCCGGAGAGATTCCATTGGATAAGGTTTTTGGATAGGGTTTTTATTAAAACCAAGTTAAATGGTTTTTATTAAAACCAATGGAGGTTCTCTTTATTATTTAATTATTATTTAAAACCCTTCAAGGTTTTAATTAATTAATTATTTAATTAATTAAGGGAGAAATTATTTTTAATTTATTAAAAATACTTAAAGGTTTTTAAACCTTTTTTATTCTTAATTTATTAAAATTAATTAAGGGTTTTTAAACCCTTTAGAAAGCAATTTCGATTAAATTCGAAATTACGTTTCTCTGTCATCGACGTGTTCTAAAGTCCACGATTGGACTATAAATATGGGAAGGATCCTAAGGTTTAACTCCTCTTGAGAATTTTCGAATGCATTAATTTTTGGCTGCGATCGATGCTCTGTTGACGCCGCGGAAGAAGAGAGCTCGCGTTTGAAAAACTTACGAAGTGCTTGTTCGTTGAAGTGGTAGGAAGTCTGTCTTAGACTTCGTTAGCCCCTTGTGGGCTAGTGGCAGCATAGGCTATGTTTGGGCTTTGCGTAGGCGGAGGTCTACGTTTCGATTCCCATGGAGGGAGCTGTGCATGGATTAAGTCACGTTTTTGTTAAAACGTATTTTGTGCTACGATTTTCGGATTCGTCAAGGGCAGCCATTCCACGATTTTTGGATTCTTCAAGGGCAGCCATTCTAAGGTGTGATTAATTTCTTGATATAATTTTTGGCATTGTTTAGCATTGTTTAAAAGACATAGGAGAAATAAGGGGATATTTCTTTGGTTGTATTTTTGAGATTAGTCTTTTGCTATGCTAAAGTTTAAAATGGAGATATAAGGTGTAAGTTTTGGTTGTTGTGTTTTTGACTTCTTTGGTGGTTGTTTTCAAAAGAAGAGAAGCTAAAAGGTGTACTAAGGAAAGTTTTTATATGCTCATTTATCTTGGTTCTAACCCTAACTTGGTTGGAAGTTTGAGGGTTGTGTGTGGTGACAGCTTTAAGGATCAATTTTCTTCTACTCCAATAAGGTATGGGCACATTCTTCTTATGAGTATGATTGGTGTATGTTTTCTGAAATAAGGTTGGAGTGAAAAGGTTTTCAACTAGGTTTTCTTTGATTGGGTGTAAATCCTATTTTCTGGTTTGTTGAAGACTACTTATGCATTGTTATCCTTAAGGAGAGTTTTTTGATGAATGCATAATTTTTGGTTTGAGATAGTGGAAGCTTTGTGCACTAGGGTTTGTATTTGTGAGTCAAGCTACTTGCATTGAGTTGGTGGAACCCTTGGTTGGCTGTTTTGAGTTTGATGGTTGAGTTGCTTCCATAGAGGTTGTTTGATCAAGTTATTGCTTTACTTGATTCATGATATTGGGCTTACTCCATTGAGTTGATTTGAGCAAGTTATTCTTTGCATTTGGTGATATTGTGTTGGTGGTCTGTTTTGTTCAAATATCTTTGGAGGGAAAAGGATTTCTACTTGTTTCCTTTTCTTGTGATGATTGGTTGAATGCTTCAAGGTTAATGTTGAGTTGAATGATGTTGGTTAAACCTTGTCTATAAGCATTGTTGTTAAAGCCCTAATTGGTTGAGAAAATATATTGGTTGTGGAAAGAACATGAGTAGCATTGTTATATGAGATATTGCATGTTTGGCAATTGTTGGGTTGTGTTTCATGTTCTTGAGAAAAGCATACTACATCTATCTTATTCTTTTGAGATTGAGATTGAGTTGAGATTGATATTGGGAGTTAAGTATAGATCATATTGAGTCTCTAACAATTCTCTTTATGTTTCTATGAGATTTGAGATTGAGATTGGGAGTTAAGTATAGAACATATTGAGTCTCTAACAATTCTCTTTATGCTTCTATGAGGTTGATGAATCACATTGGGTCTCTAACAATTCTCTTTGTGGGTTCATGCTAAGCAAGTTTTTCTTGGTGAACTTGTGAGCTGTTTTGGACAGGTTTCGTTGGGGACTTGTGAGCAGGTTTTGAATAGGTTCCGTTGGGGACTTGTGAGCAGGTTTTGGACAGGTTTCGATGGGGACTTGTGAGCAGATTTGGACAGGTCCTAGCAGAGGACTTGTGAGCTGAGATTGATAGTTCTATCAGAGAACTTGAGGACAGAGGTACATTGGTTCTATCAGAGAACCTGAGGACAGATTTGGCAAGTCTTTGAGAAGGCTTGTGGACAGAGGATTGATTTGTTCAAGAGTTGGACAGATCTGACAGACAGAGGAAGACTTGTACTAGACCGACTGACCGTGTTTGGTACAGGTTGCTCGAGCTATTGTGGACGTGATCATAGAAGGCAGAGGTCTCTTAGGCTAAGCATTGAGGACAGGAGGTCTTCGGTGGAAAGGAGTTCCACGTGCTGGCAAGAGGTAGAGACAGTTGATCTTCTGAGGGATCATATCCAGAGCAGAGGGGAAGGTATCTCCTTTGAGCAGAGGCTCATAAATTCAGATTGGGGGAAGGTTTCTCCTTTGGGCAGAGGCTCATAAATTCAGATTGGGGGAAGGTATCTCCTTTGAGCAGAGGCTCATAAATTCAGATTGGGGGAAGGTATCTCCTTTGAGCCGAGGCTCATAAACATTGTAATTGGGAAGGTTTCCCAAAGAACTTTGAGATAACTTTTAGAGAAAAGTTTTGTGGACGTAGCCCAGCCATTCTGGGTGAACCACGTTAAAATTGGTGTCACTTTGTGGATGATTTTGTGCATTGCTTTGATATTGCTTTGGGTATATTGCTTTACTATTTTGAAGTATAAAGGAAAAAGTAAAAAGAGGTCTTATTCTGTTCACCCCCCCCTCTCAGTATAAGCTTGTGTTCTTCAAAAGAAATATTTTAACTTATTTCTAAGACATTTAAATTTATCAAAAACTAGAGTGTGATAAGTGAGTTCATTATCCATCTTGATTGTCATGATGATAAAAAATCTCTCAAGGATAAAATGTGTGTGCTTTGTAATGTTCATTTACCAATTTTGAGTAAGGTAGTGATGCAAGCAAACTTGAATGAACCAATGTGTGTGCAACTGAAGGGTTCATTAACCATGATTTTTATGCATGAAATCATACCAAACTACTATGTAAGTCAAGTCATCAAAAGCTAGCTAATCCACAAGCAGATATAGGTTTGTACAAAAGAAGGTCTCTAATGTGACAGACATGTCGCCACGTGAAAAGGAATTACCCTATGTCAAGCAATTTGGGCACAAATCACCTATTATGGGGTTTACGTCATGATTTTTGAATAACTAAGAATTCTAGGGATTCAAGATCATTCACCCTTCTTTTCTTCACTTTCAAGGGGTAGGTATTTTGTTCATTTTGTTTTGAACAAGGGGATCTTATTACTTTTCTTTTTCTCTTTTCGTTCTCTTTTTGATTTTTTTTTTTTCATTTATTTTTGTTTTGATTTTTAACTTTTTCTTTTCTTGATTTTTTCTTTTGGGATACTTGCTCGGATTTGCTGTAGATCAAGGGTTTTTTATTCAGGCAGGGGTGAGCTTGTCCTTTTGCCAATTCTCAAAAATTCTAGACCATGCGCATGATAGGATAATAGGGGAAAATTTTTGCTCAAGAGACTAAGACTACTATGTAGTATCATTTTTCAAATTTGCAACAAATCATTTTAATGTGAGAAAATAAAAAGTCAAAAATAAAAATTTTACTTTGAGTAAGGTAGTGATGCAAGCAAAAGAAAAAGTCAAAAGACTACCAATTTTGAGTAAGGTAGTGATGCAAGAAAACTTGAATGAACCAATGTGTGTGCAAGTGAAGGGTTCATTAACCATGATTTTTGTGCATGAAATTGTACCAGACTACTATGTAAGTCAAGTCATCAAAAGCTAGCTAATCCTCAAGCGGACATAGTTCTATACAAAAGAAGGTCGCTAATGTGACAGACATATCGCCATGCAAAAAGGAATTACTAATGTCAAGCAAGTTGGGCACAAATCACCTGTTATGGGGTTTACCTCATGATTTTCAAATAACTGAGAATTCCAGGGATTCAAGCTCATTCACCCTTATTTTCTTCACTTTCAAGGGGTAGGGATTTTGTTCATTTTTTTTTTAACAAGGGCATTTTATTACTTTTATTTTTCTCTTTTTGTTCTCTTTTTTATTTTTATTTTTCGTTTCTTTTTCATTTGATTTTTGACTTTTTCTTTTCTTGTTTTTTATTGGGATATTTGCTCGGATTGGCTGTAGAGCAAGGGATTTTTATTCAGACAAGGGTGAGCTTGTTCTTTTTCCAATTCTCAAAAATTCTAGACCATGCGCATGATAGGATAGCAGGGGAAACTTTTCGCTCAAGAGACTAAGACTACTATGTAGTATCATTTTTTGAATTTGTAACAAATCATTTTAATGTGTAAAATTGTACTTGGTTCAAGAAGTAGCAATATCATTTCCCAAAAATCAAAATATTATTTAGTGAAATAGTGATCTTCGATACAAGAGAGATTTATAATCATAGTGATAAAATCAAAATAATTAATTTGTGAAATTTAGTGTATGGTTCAAGATAACTTTTGAATTAATCCGAAATAAAGGAAAATATAGCTTCAAAATTTTGTAATACAACAATTAATAACAATGCAAAATAATCTGAAATAATTTTGATATTTTTGATACTTTTTTATTTTTTTAGTTGTTTTATTTTATTTTGATTTTTTTGATTTTTTACTTTTAATGATGGAATTGGTGGTATATACAAGATGATCTATATCCATTATACAAGTTTGTTTGAGTATAGAATGTCTAAGGTGCCTTCAAAATTAAAGGAGGTTTTGAAGAATAATTTGGTTGTGGTGTATGTGAAGTTGTTTGGTTGATAGTTGAGATTGTTGTGATGAATAATTTGGACAGAAGACGACAATGATAAAGAGGAGAAGAGTAGAGAACTTGATGTGATAATAATAATGAAAGAGAAAATGAAGAAAAAAATGTGATGAATAAAAGGTAGGGATAACAAAAGCTTTGTTATAATGTAGAACAATGTAGAAAAAGATTTGACTTTCATTTGTAAAATTGATCATGTTAGAAAACAAAATTTCTGAAGGATAAGAAGGTTCTTCATTCTTATCACTATCTTCCAAGTCTTGATAAGATGGAGGGAGCATATGTGAAAGATATGCATGGGTGTTATTTGGTAAACAAGGATGATCGGGTATGGATGAAGAAAAGTGATTTATAGGAGGTAATTATGACAATGGAGAATGTATAGAACGTGATGTTTCAAGTGTTAAAGATTCTTCAAATCGTGTTGGGTCATCATGTATGGTAACAATTTTATTTGCAAGTTTAAACTTCAAACATTGATGAAAAATGGAAGGTACAACCCTCATCATATGAATCCAAGGACTTGTGAGAAGTAGGTTGTAAGGTGAAGGGCAAGATGCTACATAAAACAAAGTATCCAGGATCTTGGGTCCATTCTTAAGGGGAAGAATTGTAGTACATTGAGCTTCTTGAATTTTATTGTTAAAAATTTTTATAATAACATTTGATTCATTGAGATCTTCTTCCTTTAATCCGAGTTTTTGGAATAATTGATAAGTGCATAAATTAAGATAGGAGCCATTATCTACGATGATAGTTTTAATAGATGTTTCTTTAATAAATCCTGTAATATAAAGGGAGGAGTCTTCTTGTGGAGCAGAGGAAGGAATCTCATCATCATAGAATGAAATATGGTTAACCTCAAGAGGGCTTACACCATTAATTGTGTTCCTAGAGAAAATATCATGAGGAACAAATTGTTGGCTAAGTATTTTGAACAAAGTTTCCCTAAGAACATGAGAACTTTGTAATACTTCTAAAAGGGATATCTTTGCTTGAGGATTAATCACTTGATTTTGGCTATCAAAGTGGATTTCAAATTGAGATTTTGATGCTAAATATGGTCTTTCTATGATTACATTCCATTTTGGATCATTCTCTAGAGCCAAAGAGATTTTTTAAGGTTGGTCAAATGAGGAATCCATCTCTTGAATATCAAATTGAGTTGATTGAACTTGAGGTTGCTCATTTGTAGTTTCTATTACAATATTAGTAATATCATCGTGATGGGACACATTAAGATGCATTATTTGATTGATTTCCTAGTGTTGATAATTAAATAGGGATTCTTGGGAGATCCCCATCTCTTGATTGATTATGGGTATTTATTGTGTAGGAGTTTTATTGTTTATTGGAGATTTATAATCAGTTGTAGATTGTAATTCCTTTATAGTGAAAAGACCCTCATCAATTAAATCTTGAATTGCACATCTTAAATATCTACATTTTATTGTCATATGTCCATCCATTCTATGATATTCACAATATAGCTCAGGTTTATACCAATTTGTTGTGGTATCAGGTTGTCTTATGGGAGGTAACTCAATCCTATTTGTATCAAGTAAATGGTTTAGAATTATACCCATTGGTTGATTGAGCTTAGTAAATTTACGTGGTGAAGGTTTTTGAGAGGTTTTTGATAATTTCATTAGGAATTTAACTATAAAAGGACTTAATGGTTTATTGCATTTTTTTCTTTATTATGGGTAGAATGATGATAGGAAGATTGTGAAGTATGATGTGAATGCATGGTAGGATTGGAAGAAGAAGTATTTCCTTTTTGAAATGGATGTGTTGTGTTGAAAGAAGAATGTTGAAATGGTGAAGAAGGATTATATGTGGATCGATAGGCATAATATGGATATGTGGGATAAAATATAATGTCGTTATGAAGAGGATTGGAAAAGGGATTATCTTGTTGGGGTAAGGATGAAAAATGAGAAAAGTGTGATAAAGGTGATGTTGAATATGGATGAGGTTGGTCATAATCAACAAATGTATTTGGCAGAATTTTCCCAACATTACTGACTGGGCTCATATTGATTTGAGTTAAGACTTATGGTTTCTTTAGTACTTCTAAAAGTAATATTTGGTATCTAAAATTTAGAATTGAATCTAAAACATACAAATTTTAAATGATGATTTCTTTATTATTTTTTTTGTATATTTTTTTGTTTTTTTGTTTGTTTTTGAAATCGAAAGAAATGCCTATGTATTCATGTCAGGTTCACCAAAGAATATAGGCCTAAAATTTTTAAACTCCTTTCCTCTAGGCTAATGGATCCATGCCTCAGAGTGGAATGGAAAAATAGTAGAGCGACACCTTGAAAGAGAGGCACTTAATTGTGGCTTCTTGTGGTGATTTTTTGACAAATTAAGGGTTCACCAGGAAACTTTTAGTGGTAATTTTCGTACCTAGGATTGGAAGATGTTTGATGTGTTCTTTTTATAAATAATTCTCATACACCTAAGTTTGGCCTTTATGCAAATAAACTATCTATATGCAATTTTGATTTAATGAGGACATAAAACAGTGGATACAAAATGAAAGACAATGCCTAATATTGGGATTATAAGAAATTATAAGCCTTACTTGAGCCGAATGTTTGATGAATATTCTGAGGCTTGTAGCAGGAAAAAATTGTCTCTGTTTCTGACAGAATTGCCTCTATTCCAGATAAAATCACCTATGTTCCAGACAAAATCACCTCTAATCTGAAAACATTGCAGGCGATTATGTCGCAATCCTACAACAAAAACTTGACATAAAATAGGATTTTTTGCAAAATATGGCAGTTTTCTTGTATTCCAAATCACAAGTATGTTTTAATTTCTATATGCAAATGGATATGAAATGACATGAGAACACTATGATGACAATTCAACCTAGTATGCCATGGATTTATGCGATTATGATCCTGATTTTACGATGCAATTAATTGAAATGATGGTGAACACCAAGATGCAATATGTAAATTTAAGCAGTAAACTAAATAAATACTAAACAATGCATGAACAAAAATAAAATATGGAAAGAGATGCAAATAGTGGTTTGAATCCTTACCCCCTTGTTGATCTACAGATAGGATCGCCTATCTTTTAAAAAAATTGCCTTCAATCTGACGAACTCGCCTGGTGTTTCTATCGATCGCTTGGCGATTATGTTGATATCTAGGTGATTGTAACTGGGACCTGCAATGATAAAATTAAACAAATGGGGATGTCGAGAGATGGAATTGCGTAGCAAACTAATGTGAGGGATCCTTAAGGGAGTTTAGAAGCTATCTCAAGGAATCAGAATTCAACCTACCAAGGGGAGAAAGGGAAAATGAGCTAGATTAAATAGGTCAAGGAGAAATTTGAGGAAGTTGGGAGGTTAGACTAAACATGGAGGAGGTTTTGATACCTCCTATGTTTGCCACAAACAAACTGCTCGTCATCCTCCCTAATTCAATTGATTTCTAAACTAGGTAACGCATTTTAAATGAAATTTTATCTTTTTAGAAAATTTGTTAAAATTCTGTTTTAAGATAAAATCGCCTAGCAATTTTGTCAATTGTTAGCCGATTTCATTGACCGTTGGGTGATTTTGCCAAATGGTCAAACAAATTTTGGTTTATTGGCACAAAAAATTGTTGGCAATTTTGGGTACCTTGAGTACATTGCATTTGCTCAAGTGAATTAGTTGTCATTGATGTCAAGAAGCTTTTGAAAGAATTTGATTTGATGTAAAAATAATGTGTTTTGTTGAAGGTTCGGCTTGACAGGTTCGAAAGAAAGTAAGTTGAAAAAGTGTCGCGATATCGCGACATGTCGCATTTTCACGACTTAGGCAGGAGAGAGAAAGCTTTTTGAAAAAGTGTCACGATATCGCGACATGTCACATTTTCGCGACTTAGGTAGGAGAGAGAAAGCTTTTTGAAAAACTGTCGCGATTTCACGACATGTTGGCAGAGAAAGAGAGCAAGGTGGAAAGTGTCACGATTTCGTGACATGTCGCATTTTCGCGACTCGAAAAGTGTAGGAAGGCAAAGAAGGAAAAGTGTCATGATTTCGCGACATAATGCAAGGAAGGTTGTATGGACGAAAAAGTGTCACGATTTCGCGACATGATGCAGAAGGGAGAGTCCGCAGTGTGAACTATCATGATTTCATGACAAGTTCGAAGAGAGATAAAGTATCTCAAAAAGTGTCACGATTTCGTGACATGCTGCAAAAGACTAAGTGAGGACTGTCATGATTTTGTGACATGCAGCAAAAGGAAGAGGCTGAAATGAGAAGCGTCACGATTTCGCAACAGGCTACAAAGAAGTTGTACGGATGCAGAAAGTGTCACGATTTCATGACAGGTTGAAGAGAAAGCTTGCGAATGCAGAAAGTGTCACGATTTCACGACAGGTTGAGATGGCAGCTTGCAGTTGGAGAAAGTGTCACGATTTCACGATAGAAATAGTTAGCAAGTCTTCAACAGAAGAAGCGTCACGATTTCACGATGAATTGAAGAAGGAAGAGCTCGAAGGCGAAAGCGTCACGATTTCGCGACATGTTCCAGTTTCACGGGTGTAAGGCAGAGAGAAGCTCAAGGCAGCGAAAGTGTCACGATTTTGCGACATGCTCCATTTTCGCTAGTGCAAGCCTAGAAGAAGACCAAGAAGACTAAAGTGTCACGATTTCATGACAGGAGTGAAGATGACGTCAACAAAGACAGAAGTGTCACGATTTCGCGACAAGAACGTAGTCAAGGCAGACAAAAGCAAAAGTGTCACGATATCACGACAATAGCCAAACGAAAGTGTACGGCTACAAAAATGTCATGATATCATGACATGTTGTGGTTTCACGGTAGAAGCTACTGAACCACAGAGGCGGTTGAAGCCGACAGAGTTAAAATTGGGCCGACGGAGATTATGGCGTGCAGTCGATGGAGTTAGGGTTTTGCATTTGCATAACAGCCGACTAAGACCAAGGTTTAGATCTTGATTATGTTAGTATAAAAGGAGGGCTGTTTGAAGAGATTTGGCATCGATCGAAGTGTGCGTTCAAAGTGCGATATTCGTAGATAGAGTGCGGGGGAGAAGTTCGATCATCGAAAAGCAGAGTGTGCAAAGACTGTGCTACTGTGATTGCATAGAGGTGCATAAGTTGATGTTCGATCGAGTGCTGCTGTGTTTGCATAGTCAGTGCAAAAGTTGGTTTCGACCAAATGCGACTGTAACAGAATAGAAAGAGATTTGAGGACAGACTTGTGCCAGATCGAAGGACTGTGTTTGGTGCAGACCAGAGAAAGAGGAAGAGGACAGACTTGTGCCAGATCGAAGGACTGTGTTTGGTGCAGATCAGAGAAAAATATAGAGGACATTTGTGCTAGACCGAAGGACTGTGTTTAGTGCATTTTTGAGGACCAGCTTTGAGGTGATAGAGTTGAGGACAGAGGTCTCCAGCCAGAGCAGGGAAGACAGGTGTCTTCTGTGGATAGAGTTCCACTTGCTAAGGGCAACAGAGGCAGAGGTCTTCTAGAGGATCACCATCCAGAGCAGAGTTAGGGGATTGGTGTCTCCTTTGGGTTGGTACCCATAAACATTGTAATCGGGAAAGGTTTTCCCAGATTTGGTTGATAAAATTTTAGTGAAAATTTTATCCGTGGAGTAGCCCACCTTGGGTGAACCACGTAAATTGTTGTGTCTCTATTGTGGATGGTGTTTTCTGTATTGCTTTGATTTCTGCTTGATACTGCTTTCTATACACTGCATAATATTGTATTAAAAGTTAAGTTGAAGGAAAAAGTAAAAAGTGGTCTTATACTGTTCACCCCCCCCTCTCAGTATAAGCTTGTGTTCTTCAATTGGTATCAGAGCGGGTTCCTTCGAAAAGTTTAAACAGCTTGAAGGAAAAGCTTGATAAGAACACAATGGATTATTCAAGCGAAAATGCAAGCACCTATTCTTGATGGATCAGATTTTGGTCTTTGGAGTGCAAGGATGAAGGTTCATCTAATGGCACTTGGGAATGAGGTGTGGGAAGTGATTGAAGATGGGTATACTATTCCTGTAAATGGTCCATATACTAAAGAAGATAGGCTTCTACATCACAACAATTCAAAAGCAATGAATGCAATCCTGAAAGGCTTACAGAAAGCAGATCTCACCAAAGTAATTCACTGCAAGACAACTAGTGAAATGTGGAAACAGTTGTAGGTGGTTCATACAGGTGATGCAAATGTCAGAAAGGCCAAGTTGAGACATTTCAAAGGTATGTTTGAACAACTCAAGATGAATGATGATGAAAATATTAGTGACTACATGCTTCGCATGGATGAGGTTGTTAACTCCATGAAAGACTTAGGTCTTGAACTTGCTGAAAATGATGTTTGTGATAAAATCTTAAGATCTCTTCCTAATAGATTCAGTGAAAATATTTCTGCTATTGAGGAAGCTAAAGATTTGGATAAGCTAAAAAAGGATGAGCTTCATAGCATTCTTGCAGCATTTGAGTTGAGAACTCGGTGAATGTTGACGTCAAGAAAGAGGCAGCTTTCAGGGCTACCAAGAAATCTAAGGGTAAACAACTTCAAGAGAGTGATGAGTCTTCTAGTGATGAAGAGGCATATTACAGCAAGAAAGGCAAGTTATCTAGAAAGCACAAAAGCATGAAAAATATAAGATGCTTCAATTGTGGAAAGTTCGGTCATTATGCTACTGACTGTACTATTTCCAAGAATGAAAGTGATGAAGAGAAACAGGATGTTAAGAGCAAGGATTCTGAAAAGCACAAGTATTACAGAAAGAACAAAGATGAGCACAACAATCAAGGAAAGAGGTATTCACACAAGAACAAGAAGAGTTTCTACCTAGACAAAGCAAGTAAGTGTTCTAGCAAGTGATAGTGAAAGCTCTTCAAGTGATGAGGAAAATGAGATGTTGTTCATATCAAAAAAGAGGAAGAACCGAAACATAGATTCATTATTATGAAATGTCTTAGATGTGGAAATTTTGGTCACCTTGAGGATGACTGTACAAATAATGATTTGGTTTCCAATATGTATAAGGATGCTTCAGAAAACTATCAAGAAGATGCTTGTATGGTTTTTGAAAAAGGTAGCACCTCTAGTGATAAGAAATCTGGAAAAGGCCTTGAGGATTCGGAAAGCAAACAAATAAAAGATCTTGAAAGTGAACTTAATAATGCTCTTAGTGTTTTGAAAAAGGAAAGAAAGAAGAATGATAGACTCAAGGATAAGTTAGATGAATGTTGTATGGAGAGAGACGATCTTATAGAAAGTCTTGACTTCTCTATAGCTAAAACACAGGAACTCAAGGATGAGTTAGAGTCTAAGATTCTTGAGTATAATGAGTTGGAACAGAAAATGGCTTTTCTGGAAGTGGAAACTAAAGAGTACAAGGATAAGTTGTACAGGTTTCAAGATAGCTCCAAAAGGGTTAAGTCTCTCATCAAAGGTCAAAGAAATCCAACAGATAAAATAGGTCTTGGTTTTGTTAAGCCGCACAAAGAACAAAGTTGGGGAATCTAGCAAGAGATTCCAAAAGGAAGAGAGTTCTGATGAAGAAAGTACTTCAGAACATGAGTCCATGAGTGATCGATGCACAGAAATAGAAAACGAAATTCAGAATGCGAAGAAGAAGTTTTCAGGACCCAAGAGGTCGTATAAAGGAAAATTTCATGGCAGATGTTTTGCGTGTTACAGGTTTGGTCACATGGCTGCACATTGCATGTCTCAAATGAAGAAGGTTAACAACAATTTCAGAAGTGGTAATTTCTTCCAAGGGTATTGCTACTCTTGTAATCAGTTTGGGCATAAGGCAATTGTCTGCAAGGCTAATATCAGGTTCACGGTTAGTCAGAATAGGTGGATTCAAAGAACAGGTATGCCTAAAAGAAATTACAGTGTTACTTGTTATAAATGCAACAATGCAGGTCACACAGCTAGACAGTGTAGAGCTGATCTTCCAAGGTACAGGAATAGGAACAGTAGCATGATCAGGTCCAAGGATCAAGGCATGAAAAAGGACAGGGATGAGAACAAGAACAAGAACAATGACAAAAATAGGAATGCGGGCAAAAAGTTCAAGAAAAGGTCGGGCAAGGAAATTATAGACACTGATGATGATCAGTGCCTAATGGGAGTTTTACTCCCACCCCAGTTTTAATCTCCTCATGAGGAAGTGGGGGAGGGACTAAGCTAAGAGGCTCATTCTTAGTCCCAAGCCCCAAAGGTGACCCTTTGCCATTGATGACAAAGGGGGAGAGATTTGAGTAAGGGGGAGAGATATGAGTAAGGGGGAGAGCTTCAATGTAAAGAGGAAAGCTTCAAGTCAGGGGGAGCAAAACTTCAATAGGATATTTTTAGCTGTTAGCACAGTTGGTTTCATTTTTTGCTCCTGAGACGTGTTTTTAGTAAAGGGTTGCCATCAATGACAAAGGGGGAGATTGTTGGCAATTTTGGGTACCTTGAGTACATTGCATTTGCTCAAGTGAATTAGTTGTCATTGATGTCAAGAAGCTTTTGAAAGAATTTGATTTGATGTAAAAATAATGTGTTTTGTTGAAGGTTCGGCTTGACAGGTTCGAAAGAAAGTAAGTTGAAAAAGTGTCGCGATATCGCGACATGTCGCATTTTCGCGACTTAGGCAGGAGAGAGAAAGCTTTTTGAAAAAGTGTCACGATATCGTGACATGTTGGACTTAGGCAGGAGAGAGAAAGCTTTTTGAAAAACTATCACGATTTCGCGACATGTTGGCAGAGAAAGAGAGCAAGGTGGAAAGTGTCACGATTTCGTGACATGTCGCATTTTCACGACTCGAAAAGTGCAGGAAGGCAAAGAAGGAAAAGTGTCACGATTTCGCGACATAATGCAAGGAAGGTTGTATGGACGAAAAAGTGTCACGATTTCGTGACATGATGTAGAAGGGAGAGTCCGCAGAGAACTGTCACGATTTCGTGACAAGTTCGAAGAGAGATAAAGTATCTCGAAAAGTGTCACGATTTCGCGACATGCTACAAAAGACTAAGTGAGGACTGTCACGATTTCGTGACATGCAGCAAAAGGAAGAGGCTGAAATGAGAAGCGTCATGATTTCACAACAGGCTACAAAGAAGTTGTACGGATGCAAAAAGTGTCACGATTTCATGACAGGTTGAAGAGAAAGCTTGCGAATGCAAAAAGTGTCACGATTTCATGACAGGTTGAGATGGCAGCTTGCAGTTGGAGAAAGTGTCACGATTTCATGACAGAAATAGTTAGCAAGTCTTCAACAGAAGAAGCGTCATGATTTCGTGATGAATTGAAGAAGGAAGAGCTCGAAGGCGAAAGCGTCACGATTTCGCGACATGTTCCAGTTTCACGGGTGTAAGGCAGAGAGAAGCTCAAGGCAACGAAAGTGTCACGATTTCGTGACATGCTCCGTTTTCGCTAGTGCAAGCCTAGAAGAAGACCAAGAAGACTAAAGTGTCATGATTTCATGATAGGAGTGAAGATGACGTCAGCAAAGACAGAAGTGTCACGATTTCGTGACAAGAACGTAGTCAAGGCAGACAAAAGCAAAAGTGTCACGATATCGCGACAATAGCCAAACGAAAGTGTACGGCTGCAAAAATGTCACGATATCGCGACATGTTGTGGTTTCACGACAGAAGCTACTGAACCACAGAGGCGGTTGAAGCCGACAGAGTTAAAATTGGGCCGACGGAGATTAGGGCATGCAGCCGACGGAGTTAGGGTTTTGCATTTGCATAACAGCCGACTAAGACCAAGGTTTAGATCTTGATTATGTTAGTATAAAAGGAGGGTTGTTTGAAGAGATTTGGCATCGATCGAAGTGTGCGTTCGAAGTGCGATATTCGTAGATAGAGTGCGGGGGAGAAGTTCGATCATCGAAAAGTAGAGTGTGCGAAGACTGTGCTGCTGTGATTGCACAGAGGTGCATAAGTTGATGTTCGATCGAGTGCTACTGTGTTTGCGTAGTCAGTGCAAAAGTTGGTTTCGACCAAATGCGGCTATAACAGAACAGAAAGAGATTTGAGGACAGACTTGTGCCAGATCGAAGGACTGTGTTTGGTGCAGACCAGAGAAAGAGGAAGAGGACAGACTTGTGCCAGATCGAAGGACTGTGTTTGGTGCAGATCAAAGAAAAATATAGAGGACATTTGTGCTAGACCGAAGGACTGTGTTTAGTGCATTTTCGAGGACCAGCTTTGAGGTGATAGAGTTGAGGACAGAGGTCTCCACCAGAGCAGGGAAGACAGGTGTCTTCTGTGGATAGAGTTCCACTTGCTAAGGGCAATAGAGGCAGAGGTCTTCTAGAGGATCACCAGCCAGAGCAGAGTTAGGGGATTGGTGTCTCCTTTGGGTTGGTACCCATAAACATTGTAATCGGGAAAGGTTTTCCCAGATTTGGTTGATAAAATTTTAGTGAAAATTTTATCCGTGGAGTAGCCCACCTTGGGTGAACCACGTAAATTGTTGTGTCTCTATTGTGGATGGTGTTTTCTGTATTGCTTTGATTTCTGCTTGATACTCGCTTTCTATACACTGCATAATATTGTATTAAAAGTTAAGTTGAAGGAAAAAGTAAAAAGTGGTCTTATACTGTTCACCCCCCCTCTCAAGATAAGCTTGTGTTCTTCAAAAACGATGAGATTGTTTTCTCACCGTTTTAGCTGCTTTCGGGTAAATTTTGAATAATTTTAATATTTTTTATAATGTTTAGGTAAATTAAATGTGTCAATTTTACCATACTATATTTTACCCCCTCTTTAGCGATCTTTTTAAAAAAGGTTGTTAAAGATGAAATGACATGTTTTTCGAGGTAGTAGAAAAAAATTGGATGAATTTTTAGTTCATAGCTCAATATTTACTATTTTAATAGTTTATTACGTTGCCCCCTTTGAGTTTTTACAACAAATTTTACATTTGGTGGAAAACTCGAATTTGATCTTCTTTGTTTTATGTGACTTTGTGTGATTTATTGGATGATTTATTACATTTACTTATGATGGTTGTGTTACATAATTTCTTGTAATCATGCTTTCATTTTTGAACATTTTGATCATGCTTAACATAAAAGAAAAATTATTTTGTAAAGTGTGTTTTGAGAAAGATGATTTTGTACGATGATATATTTGAGGGATTAGCAATGAACCTCGAAGGATGTTGTGCTGATATGTGACTGTTGGTGGAGTTCAAAACTCGCAAAGTCATGAAGTTAATCCTATTATAAGGAATTTTTGTATTGCTAGTACCAAAATATTGTGTTCTTAAGAATAATCTTAAGACTTTATGATGATAAAGAAATTTTTGATGTTGTTTTGGGATAGGATGTTTGATAGATTCTAGAAATAAATGTCAAAGGATTTTGTGTTGTTATGAGACTGTTGGTGGATTTCAAAGCTCGCTAATTCTCAAAGCTAATCCTGTTTGTGAGGAATATTTTTTATATTTCTAAGAATAGTTGTATGCTTAATAATAGTCTTAAGGTTTTTGTGGTAATAGGAATATGTGTGATGTTTGTTTGAAAATAATGTATGTGGTGAATGTTTGTGAAATATATTGAGCAAAACATGAAAAATTCGAAGGATGATTTACGCTAAGCATAGAATTCCTAAGTGTGAAATTATGTGAAATAATTACTTAGGAATTATACCATCATCACAAAAATCAAAATGAAATGCATGATGATATGAAATTATTTGCTCTTTTAAAATGCAAAGTAATGTAAGATAAATCATTGTGTCACATGTTTCAAAAATATTATGAAATTTTTACGAAAATATATAGATTAATTTTGGGCATAAAAAATTAGAAATATGGTTTGCGCTAGGTATAGAATTCCTAGTGTGAAAATTGAAGAGAATAATTCCTAGGAATTATACCATCATCGCAAAGTCATGAATGCTATGTATGATAAATGATTTTGAACTACATGTTATTTTTGCAATAAGTTGTTTTTGAGATTTTTGAAATTTTGGAAATATCTATGTAATGTGTTAATATGAAAGTAAGATGAACTAATGTTGTCCAACAAATTTCAAAGAAATATTTTAACTTATTTCTAAGATAAATTCAAATTTATCAAAAACCAGTGTGTGATAAGTGAGTTCATTATCCATATTGATTGTCATGATGATACAAAATATCTCAAGGATAAAATGTGTGTGCTTTGTGATGTTCATTTACCAATTTTGAGTAAGGTAGTGATGCAAGAAAACTTGAATGAACCAATGTGTGTGCAAGTGGAGGGTTCATTAACCATGATTTTTGTGCATGAAATCGTACCAGACAACTATGTAAGTCAAGTTATCAAAAGCTAGCTAATCCACAAGTGGACAAATGTCTATACAAAATAAGGTCGCTAATGTGACAGACATGTCATCATGCGAAAAGGAATTACCCAATGTCAAGCAAGTTGGGCATAAATCACCTATTATGGGGTTTACCTCATGATTTTCAAATAACTGAGAATTCCAAGGATTTTCTCCTACATTGGACATTTGGCTGCAAAATGACCGACATAGTCACAATTGAAGCATTTAAAAGGTAGCTTCCCTCTATATTTTCCTTTTCCTTTTGTGAGTTTTCAAACAAAATTGGCTTCTGTTTCATCCAGTGTTCCTTCATCCTCAGATTCATATTCAGCTTTTACATTCTTGTGTGCTTTAAAAGCTGCTTCTCTGTCTAGAGACTTGGTTTGTCCTATTCTCATTTCATATGTCTGTCGGGGAACCATGCAACTCATCCATGTTGAAGTCGTTTAGATCTTTTGCCTCTTCTATTGCGAGAGACTTTGGAGTTAAATCTTTTGTGAAGTGTTCTGAGAACCTTTTTCACCACAATCGCATCATCAATTTCTTCACCAAGTCCTCTGATTGCATTAATAATTTCGTTGACTCTCAGCATATAAATTTCTATGTTTTCATCTTCCTTCATTTGCAGTGCTTCGAACTGTGCTCGATGAGTTTGTAGTTTTGCTTCCTTAATCTTACTGTCTCCTTCATGGATGCTCTTCAGTTTATCCCACATGTCCTTTGCTGATTTACAACTCATGACTCTTATTAGTTCACTGTCAACAAGCCCACACATTATGGCATTCTTGGCTTTGGAGTTGTTTTCAAATTTCTTTTTCTCAGCAGTATCTGTTGGAGGGGTAGTGGGTGCTGTGTATCCACTATCTATAGAATTCCAAATATCGTATCCCAATGCACTCAGATATGTTTGCATTCTGAGTTTCCAGAAGGTGTAATTTGTTCCATCAAATAACGGATCTTTGTTGGATGAAAATCCTTCACCACCTGCCATTGTTTTTTTCAAGATCTCCTTAGCTTATTAAGCTTGTACAAGGAACCTTGCTCTGATACCAATTGATGTTTACACAATGACACTGAGAGGGGGGGGTGAATCAGTGTAGCTATTAAATTTTTATATCTACAGCATTTAATATGAAATAAAGAGAATAAAAAAAACTTGAACAAGAGAGCAAACCACAACACTCAATATAACGAGGTTCACCAATTTGGCTACTCCTCAAAAATGACTGATTGGACTCCAATCCAAATCTAGTCTTTGCAAAATCAATTTTACAAACACTTTACCAGCACCAACTGGAAGGAGCACCAACCCCCGTAATTTTCTCACTGCAATGGATGGAGCACCAACTCCTAGTACCAAGCACCAACTTGGACTGCAATTCTGATAAATTTTGAATGACATAAAAATGTCTTCACTTTATGCACGACCCTGACCGGTCTGCAATTAACTCAACTCTGCACACTCTCACGGCTCTGCTTATTTTTCTCTTGATTCTTTTCTAACTCTCCTTTTACAACAATTTCTCTCTAACAGCAGCAACTTTATTCTCTGTACGGTTATTCATTTATAACCTTTCAATCTGCATGCAATTGAATCACATACTCTGACTGTTCGAATCCATGCAATACGATTGTTCGATTCCATGCACTTCGACTATTCGAAACCCTGCAATACGTCTTTTGGAAACCATGCAATACGACAATTTTGTTTCATGTGCTTTGACTGTTCGATTTCTTCGAATACGGCTTTTCGAATGCTTTTTCGAAACTCCATGTATGATTCTACGAAAGCTTTTCGATTCTTCATGTTCGGCTTTTCTGTATGCTTCAAATACGTCTTTTCGAATGCCTACAAATTCGACCTTTCAAATGCTTTTATTATCCTTCAAATTCGGCTTTTTGAATGCATTTATTATCCTTCAAATTCGACTTTTCGAATGCGTTTAAATTATGCATGTTTGTCTTTTGCAATGCATGACCAACACCTGTCAACAATTAACTGTCTGTCTGACTTCAGTTACTTTTTACGTAACTGGCTGCATGATTTACCTGTCTACTTTTTTTGACACGTGTCACCTTGCATGTTGCTACGGGTTTTATCTGCCAGACTGTTACCTGTCGTGATATCGTGACACTTTTGACTTCTGCTGACGTCACCCTGAAAGTTGTCATGAAATCGTGACCGTTTTGGCCCTCGAAAGCTTTCCCTGCATCTTGTCGCGATATCGCAACACTTTGAGCTTTTGCTGACGTCATCTTCAATGCTGTAGCAAAATCGCGACGCTTTCGGCTTCCAACAGCTTACCTTTCATCCTATCGCAAAATCGTGACACTTTTCAACTTTGCTGACGTCATCATCCTGCTTGTCGTGAAATCACGACACTTTCGGCTTCCAGCAGCTTTCCTTTCATCCTGTCACGAAATCACGACACTTTTCAACTTTGTTGACGTCATCATTCTGCTTGTCGCGAAATCGTGACACTTTCAGCTTTCGTACACTTTTCTTTGCCGCCTCCAGCGAAAATGGAACATGTCACGAAATCGCGACGCTTCTGGCTCTTGCTTACGTCATCATCCTTCTTGTCGCAAAATCGCGACGCTTCTGGAATCCGTACGCTCTTTCTCCATGCAGTAGCGAAATCGCTACAACTTTTTGCCTTGTCTCTTTTTTTTTATGAAATTTTAACTTGTAATATCAATGCTGCATCTTTCAGATCTACACTTTTGACTAGTAGCGAAATCGCTACATCTTAGTTTCCCCTTATTCCAACATGTAGCGCCATCGCTACACCTTATTTTCTCTTTGTTTCAACCTATAGCGAAATCGCTACACCTTAGTTTCTCCTTGTTTCAACATGTAGCGAAATCGCTACACCTTAGTTCCATGTATTTTCATCATGCAGTGATATCGCTACACCTTTGTTTCCTTTCATTTCAACATGTAGCGATATCGCTACACCTTTGTTTCCTTCTCTGCCAGCATGTCACGAAATTGCGATAGTTTTGCTCGCATCTTCTCTCTCCTCGATCATGTCGCAAAATTGTGACAATTTGGCGTGCATTTTCTCTCTCCTGCTTTTTGTCGTGATATCGCGACACATTTTCTCTCTCCTCAGCGAAAACTTGACATGTCGCGAAATCGTGACATTTTCGGCTGCACCTTCTCTCTCCTCGATCATGTCACGAAATCGCGACAGAAAACATGTCGCGATATCGCGACAGTTTTCTTCCTTGTCTATTTTTGCCATTTTCTGAATCTGGGTCACTTCTGTTTTTCTTGAAACTTTCTGCACTTGATCTGACTGACCTCTGAACTACATCAACTGCATCAATCTGACTGTGTTGACAACAATGACAATACTTTTGCAATTCTTTTGCTGCACCTTGCTCAACACATTCACCCTTCTTTTCTTCACTTTCAAGGGGTAGGGATTTTGTTCATTTTTTTTTTAACAAGGGGATTTTATTACTTTTCTTTTTCTCTTTTCGTTCTCTTTTTTATTTTTATTTTTCGTTTCTTTTTCTTTTGATTTTTGACTTTTTCTTTTCTTGATTTTTTATTTTGGGATACTTGGTCGGATTTGCTATAGAGCAAGGTATTTTTATTCAGGCAGGTGAGCTTGTCCTTTTGCCAATTCTCAAAAATTCTAGACCATGCACATGATAGGATAGCAGGGGAAACTTTTCGGTCAAGAGACTAAGACTACTATGTAGTATCATTTTTCAATTTGCAACAAATCATGTTAATGTGTAAAAGTGTACTTGGTTCAAGAAGTAGCAAGATCATTTCCCAAAACTCAAAATATTATTTAGTGAAATAGTGATCTTCGATACAAGAGAGATTTATAATCATAGTGATAAAATCAAAATAATTAATTTGTGAAATTTAGTGTATGGTTCAAGATAAATTTTGAATTAATCCAAAATAAAGGAAAATATAGCTTCAAAATTTTGAAATACAACAATTAATAACAATGCAGAATAATTTGAAATAATTTTGAGATTTTTGATACTTTTTTATTTTTTTAGTTGTTTTATTTTATTTTTATTTTTTTGATTTTTTATTTTTAATGATGGAATTGGTGGTATATACAAGATGATCTAGATACATTATACAAAGTTGTTTGAGTATAGCATGTATAAGGTGGTTTAAAAATCAAAGGAGGTTTTGAAGGATAATTTGGTTGTGGTGTATGTGAAGTTGTTTGGTTGATAGTTGAGATTGTTGTGATGAAGAATGAGATGTAGATGAAGAAAAGTGATGGACATAAGATGGCAATGATAAAGAGGAAAAGAATAGAGAACTTGATGTGATAATAATAATGAAAGATAAAATGAATAACAAAAGGTGATGAATAAAACGTAAGGATAACAAAATATTGGCTATAATGTAGAACAATGTAGCAAAAGATTTGACTTTTATGAGTAAAATTGATCATGTTATAAAACAAAATGTCAGAAGGATAAGAAAGTTCTTCATTCTTATCACTATCTTCCAAGTCTTGATAATATGGAGGGAGCATATGTGAAAGATATGCATGGGTGTTATTTGGTAAACAAGGATGATCGGGTATGGATGAAGAAAAGTTATTTATAGGAGGTAATTGTCACAATGGAGAATGTATAGAACTTGATGTTTAAACTGTTAAAGATTCTTCAAATGGTGTTGTGTCATCATGTATGGTAATAATTTTATTTGTAAGTTTAAACTTCAAACATTGATGAAGAATGGAAGGTACAACCCTCATCGTATGAATCCAAGGACTTGTGAGAAGTAGGTTGTAAGGTGAAGGGCAATATGCTACATAAAACAAAGTATCTAGGATCTTGGGTCCACTCTTAAGGGGAATAATTGTAGTGCCTTGAGCTTCTTGAATTTCATTGTTAAAATATTTTATAATAACATTTGATTCATTGATATCTTCTTCCTTTAATCCGAGTTTTTGGAATAATTGATAAGTGCATAAATTAAGAGAGGATCCATTATCTACCATGATAGTTTTAAAGAGAGGAGCCATTATCTACCATGATAGTTTTAATAGATGTTTCTTTAATAAATCTTGTAATATAAAGGGAGGAGTCTTCTTGTGGAGCAGAGGAATGAATCTCCTCATCATAGAATGAAATATGTTTAACCTCAAGAGGGCTTACACCATTAATTGTGTTCTTAGGGAAAAGATCATGAGGAACAAATTGTTGGCTAAGTATTTTGAACAAAGTTTCCCTTTGAACATGAGAAATTTGTAATACTTCTAAAAGGGATATCTTTGTTTGAGGATTAATAACTTGTTGTTGGCTATCAAAATGGATTTCAGATTGAGATTTTTATGCTAAATATGGGATTTCTATGCTTACATTCCATTTTGGATCATTCTCTAGAGCCAAAGATAGTTTTGAAGGTTGGTCAAATGAGGAATCCATCTCTTGAATATCAAATTGAGTTGATTGAATTTGAGGTTGCTCATTTGTTGTTTCTATTACAATATTAGTAATATCATCATGATGGGACACATTAAGATGCAATATTTGATTGGTTTCCTGCTTTTTATAATTGAATAGGGGTTCTTGGGAGATCCCCATGTCTTGATTGATTATGGGTATTTGTTGTGTAGGAATCTGATTGTTTATTGGAGATTTATAATCAGTTGTAGATTGTAATTCCTTTATAGTAAAAATACCCTCATCAATCAAATCTTGAATTTCACATCTTAAATCTCTATATTTTTATGTCATATGTCCATCCATTCTATGATATTCATAATATAGCTCAGGTTTATACCAATTTGTTGTGGTATTAGGTTGTCTTATGGGAGGTAACTCAATCCTATTTGTATCAAGTAAATGATTGAGAATTATATCCATTGGTTGATTTATCTTAGTAAATTTACGTGGTGAAGGTTTTTAAGAGGTTTTTGATATTTGCCTTAGGAATTCAGCCATAAAAGGACTTAATGGTTATTACCTTTTTTTTCTTTATTATGGGTAGAATGATGATAGGAATATTGTGAAGTATGATGTGAATGCATAGTAGGATTGGAAGAAGAAGTATTTCCTTGTTGAAATGGATGTGTTGTGTTGAAAGAAGAATGTTGAAATGATGGAGAAGGATTATATGTGGATCGATAGCCATAATATGGATATGTGGGAGAAAATATAATACCGTTATGAAGAGGATTGGAAAATGGATTATCTTGTTGGGGTAAGGATGAAAATTGAGAAAAGTGTGATAAAGGTGATGTTGAATATGGATGAGGTTGGTCATAATCAACAAATGTATTTGGCAGAATTTTCCCAACATTATTGATGGTATCCTATTGATTTGAGTTATGACTCATGGTTTCTTTAGTACTTCTAAAAGTAATATTTGGTATCTAAAATTTAGAATTGAATCTAAAACATACAAATTTTAAATGATGATTTATTTATTATTTTTCTTGTATATTTTTTTTGTTTGTTTGTTTGTTTTTTAAATAAGAAGAAATCCATATTTATTCACATTGGGTTCACCAAATAATGTAGGCCTAAAATTTTTGCACTCCTTTCCTCTAGGCTGATGGATCCATACCTCAGAGGGAAATGGAAAAATAGTAGAGCTACACCTCGAAAGAGAGGCACTTAATTGTGCCTTCTTGTGGTGATTTTTCAATGAATTAAGGGTTCACCAAGAAACTTTTAGCGGCAGTTTTCGTACCTAGGCTTGGAAGATGTTTGATGTGTTCTTTTTATAAATCATTCTCATATACCTAATTTTTGTCTTTATGCAAATAAAATATCTATATGCATTTTTTATTTAATTAGGATAGCAGACATTGGATACAAAATGAAATACAATGCTTCAGACAATGGGGAATTTTCTGTCAAGACTGCTTATCTGATGCTTATTGATAATGATGAACCTACTTTCCCTCACTTGGAAGTTTGGCCCAAAAGCATTGTTCCGAAGGTTGGGTTTTTTGCATGGCTGGCCATCCAAAATAAGATCCTCACCATGGATAACTTAATAAAAAGAGGTGTGATTGTTGTTAATAGGTGTTATCTTTGTATGTCTGAGTGGGAGTCTATTGATCATTTGTTTCTGTATTGTAATTTTTCTGTCTCAATCTTGTTAGGTCTGTTACAAGTGTTTCATATTTATTGGGTCCATCCTCAGTCCATTTTTGACTTATTTGTCCAGTGGCCTTCCCCATTTTTGAATAGGCGTCTTAGGTATATGTGGAAGATCTGCCTTCATCACTACTTGTGGCAGATATGGTTGGAAAGGAATCGTCGGGCCTTCTTGGATAAGGTTTCTCGGTCATCCTCTTGTCTGTCAAAAATTTTAGCATATGCTAATGAGAATACTTGTTTAGTGCTGCGAGCATCTAGACCTCCAAATCCTTTTGAAGCTTCATTAGGCCCGTCATTAAACTTACCTCTCACCGATGGCCTCAATCATCCTCAAGTCTGTCCTAGAACCATGATCACATGGACCCCACCCCCCCCTAGGGTGGATTAAGTTAAATTTTGATGGGGCATCTAGGGGAAACCCAGGTGAAGCTGGGGCTGGTGGATTACTTAGAGACCACAAGGGTGAGGTGCTTGTAGCTTTTGCAGAACATCTTGGAGCTCAAACTAACAATGTGGCTGAAGCAAGGGCAGTTTGGAGGAGCCTCAAGGTGGCAGAGAATTATCCGGGGAAAGCTGTTGGTGGAAGGTGATTCTCTTATTATTATAAATCTTCTAAAGAACACTAAGAGAGCTCCTTGGAGATTTGATGACTACATCCATGAAGCAAGGGCTCTAATTCATGACCGACCTGAGGCCATAATTTTGCATACCTTTCGGGAAGCAAACATGGCAGCTGATAGGCTGGCAAATGAAGGCATTGTAGCAGCAAATTTGATCACGTGGACTGAAAATCTTCCTCATGCAGTCTCAATGGTGATAGATAATGAAAAACTTTAGATTGGAAGGCTCAAAGTGGATCAATGACAGAAAATGGGGGCATTTTTTAAAAAAAAAATTTTGAACCTTATAATGGATTTTGTCATATTTTTTTTTTTTGTTCATGTGACTAGTGTTTTTTGCAGCTGGTGGGGCACTGATATAGGTTTTTTATCTACAAATTCATGCATGGGAAAAATCTGCTTTGGCCTCAAGTATTTCCCAAGGTGTGTTTGGATTCGATGTCGCAAAAAGGCCCTAGCAAGAAATAACAAAGTGTTGGAGATCCCTGACAATGAGGCACCAGACCCCACCATAATAGTCTTGGAGAAGATGACAATTTCATCGACCTCCAACGGTATCAACCGAGTTGAAGAGTCTATCCGGCCTCATCGGTGCAGGTTGTTGATTTGTGTGATTCCTTAAATCTTCTCGTTTTATAGCCAGCCAGTTCCAGGGGCACAAGGAGTCAAAGGCAAAATCTAAATATGATGGCAAGAACGATGATAAGAAGTTAGATGAGGACTACAAGGAAGACTGCTTGGCCTCTTGGCTGTCCATTCTATGGGATGTTTTTTTTTTTTTTTTTGACCATATTCTATTATTTTTATATGGGCACAAGCTACTCTGCATGGTGCTTGCATGATTAGTTTTTGTCTTTGTTAGTTCTTTTTTGCGTCTTTCTTTTCTGATGGCCATAATATTAGGCTTCCATAGTTTAGTTTGGCTGTATTATAATGGAAGAGTAGGTCTTGGCCATTTTTGTTGTCAGTTTAAACTTTTAGGGCTTGGCCTTTGTCCAGTTGGTCAGTGGACCCTATTTTGTAAAATGGTTTTGGGTCAACCAGTTAAAACCCGGTGTTAATTATAATATTCTCTTACTTACCAAAAAAAAAAAAAAAAAAAAAATGAAATACAATGCCTAAGATTGGGATTATGAGAAATTATAAGCCTTACTTGAGCCAAATGTTTGATGAAGATTCTGAGGCTTGTAGCAGGATAGAATCGCCTCTATTTCTGATAGAATTGCCTATGTTCCAGACAGAATTGCCTATTTTCCAAATAAAATCACCTCCAATTTGACAAAATTGCAAGCGATTATGTCGCAATCCTATAGAAAAATAATTAACAAAAAACAAGGTTTCTTGCAAAATATGGTAGTTTTCTTGTATTCCAAATCACAAATATGTTTTAATTTCTATATGAAAATGGATATGAAATTACATGAGAACACTATGATGACAATTCAACCTAGTATGCCATGGATTTATGTGATTATGAATCTTGATTTTAGTATGCAACTAATTGAAATGATGGTGAACGCCAGGATGCAATATGTAAATTTAAACAGAAACTAAATAAATATTGAACAATGCATGAACAAAAAGAAAATAGGGAAAGAGATGCAAACAGTGGTTTGAATCCTTGCCCCCTTGCTGATCTATAGATAGGATCACCTGTCTTCTGACAAAAGCACTTTCGATCTGACGAACTC
The DNA here is from genome assembly GCA_028583015.1 of Wollemia nobilis. Taxonomy (NCBI): domain Eukaryota; kingdom Viridiplantae; phylum Streptophyta; class Pinopsida; order Araucariales; family Araucariaceae; genus Wollemia; species Wollemia nobilis. The sequence continues at coordinate 1,568,853 of JAQPPZ010003635.1, read as the reverse complement.
ACCTGGCATTTATGTCGATCGCCTAGCGATTATGCTGATATTTGGGCGATTATAACTGGGACCTGCAATGATAAAATTAAACAAATGGGTATGTTGGGAGATGTAAATTTTGAATAATTTTAATATTTTTTATGATTTTTAGGTAAATTAAATGTGTCAATTTTACGCTACTACACCTTGTAACTGCCACCTAATTTTAGGTTTTGAATAAAGATTATATCTTCCCAACTTGATAATCTTAGATAAATATTAACGTTATCAAGTTTTGTAGAATGCCTTATGACTCCCTAATTTTTTGAAGTATGATATAGTATTTTTTATAAAAATGTAGTTCAATTTTTGGTTGATTTTGTACAAGTTTTGCAAGAACAAAAAATCAACTTTTCAACATCTTATTACTCCTAATTGAACTAAGCATTTTTTTCAATTTTGAAGAGGTTTTGATTTTGGAATTCTTTAGCCCCTTTATAGAAATTTGAGACAAGTAAAAATATGTTTATCCAAACTTAATAAAAGCCCTTAATAACCTCTTTTATATTCCTTGGATTATTTCTAATTTCCAAATAAAATAAATTTGATGGAGTAATCCTTGTGACTCCCAAGTTTGGAAAATTAGAGAAATGATAATAATATTTGCAATATAGTTTAATCCAAGTTGAATTACTTATTCCTCCTAAGTAATATTGCAAATATTAAATTAATAAGATAAGTCACCCCTTTAGCTTTCAAAATCTAAGTTTTAACCTTAGTTTATAACCCTTATAACTCCAACTTATGAAAGCAATAATAAATGAGATTTAGACCTTACCTTATGGATGTAATATCTCCTCAATATTCGGTGCTTTCTACGGTTGAGTATAAAATCGTATAAGAGGTACCTTAGGCACTTGGTTTAATGGAGATTCCTTGGAGTGTTTGGATTTGAATTGTGTACGTATGGCACTGAATTTTGACCTTCTGAAATGGGGATATTTTAATGTTCCTTCCCCTTGTCTTCCATGTTGCACTTTGAACATTTTTGTTACGTTTCTCTCACACCTTGACTGTGCTATGTTTCTCCTTCAAACATATTTGACTATGATTCACTCATGCATGTTGATCTTGGACTTAAGATGCCTTTTACGCATTGTTTATCATAGGCATTGTGACAAGTGTCATGTCTATTACATGTGAGCACTCTCTTCTTTACGTAACACTCCAAAACCTTTGTTCAACGCTCTTGGAGAAATTAGAAAACATATGGGCACCTATGCAAAGCTGGTGGAGAATATCAAGTGTCATGTATTTGCTTGTAACTCCTTCGTGGGAGTTTCTAGAATATTGAGAGGAATTATGACCATAATGCCAAGTGTTATTTTTGCATGGAGTCCATTCTTGTAATGCCTTTGAATATGGAGATTATAACTCCATGACCCTTTTTCTTTGCAATGTTGCTTGGGCAGCAAGCAATATTTTTCTTCATAGGTGGATGGGTGATGTGCTATGGAGCTTGGATGGTGATTTGAGGCTTCCCTTGGTGAGTGGTCTTCTCCAAGTTAGATACCACGAATGTAACACCTTCCCTCTTTCTTGTATACCTCCAAACGTATTGATTTCCTTGTAGATATTTTGACATTTTTTTTATGAGATCGATATGCACTTGTCTGTCTACGTAAATGTGGCTCATGAATGATATGAAATGAGTTTTTATTCTACAAGTACATACATCCAATATGAGCCCTTGAATGGCTCCTTCTAGCTTGGGAGGAAGAGTGTTGACACCCGGTATTTTATGGCTATTCTTTCCCTATAAAATACGTGCCCTAATGTGGCACTTCCAAATATGCTCTTATGCTGTAAAAAAATATATTAGAGTAGTGCAATATAATGTATTATAATTTTGTAAAATAAGGCTTTTTAATATACCTTCTTTTGCACTCTATTTCCAGATTTTAAATTCTAGTTTTGTGGTAGATTTCTTGCAATACAAGGGTTTGAGGTTGTCTTTAAAGAGTAGACACACATTTCCCTTTTTTCTTGGACACTTTTGATAACAAGTCCAAGTTTCAATAATAGTAGATAGAAGCTTTTTAATTGATGCAATTATTTTGTATTTTTTTCTGCATTCAACTTGTAATGATTTTGATTTTGAGACTCACCAAGTCTCACTTTCTTAAGCTTATATTTCTATTTTTTGTTAGTTAAGTTCTTCTCCAAATTATGGAGGATTCTAACCCTTTTTGGTGACTTCTATTGGCAGCTTCAAGTTGCATATTTTTTGTGCTTCAATAGTGTCTTTAGACACTTGATACAAATCAAAATTTGTACCTTTCAAGAAACACAAAACTAGTTTTCTTTTTTAGAGTGATATAATAGTACAAGTTCTTTAGTTTTAATGCACTAATATTACACCTTATCACTCCAATCAACTCTCAAAATAATGCACTAATAATCTACTACAACTAATAAAGAATAACCTAAAATGAATCTTTATGAGTTATTCTACAATTTCACTACAATAAATGTTTGTAGGACTTTGTCTTCTTTTTCAAAAATAGATAATAGGTAGTTGATAGAAGCTAATTTGAAATCTAATCAACTCCTAATAAATGTGCAATTGAATCCTTTAAAAGAATTTGTTTTATTTTGCACTTCAAAAGACTGTAATCTAATTTTCATTTTGCAACTTTAATCCAAATTCAGGTGCTTTAATAAATCTGATAAATAATTCAATTAATAAATCCTATTGCACCATAATTTGTATACCTTTTTTTGTAGCTCTTCTCCCGCATTTGTAGAGGATGTGGACCTTGGTATCTAAAAAAACCAAGTTATTGCTTCAAGTAGGATGTCTTGAACAACTCCTTCTTTACCAAATGATGGTCTTGAAATTTCTTTCATGAGCCTAGGATTTGGTGGCTTGTTCTCCTCTTGTGTTCTCCTCCTTCTGCTATAGATTTGGATAAGTCTATGTCTCTAGAGTGGTACCTTCTTGTTGTGAGAGGTAATCTTAAATCTCTAGTATTTGGTGAGCTTATTCTATCTTAAATTCTTCTTGTTGAATCCTAACTTCAAGAAAGATCTTCTTCTAGGGTTTGGCTCTCCTTGCCAAATTCTCCTTCATAGATTTGGAACTCCTTGCCAAATTCTCCTCTTGGGCTTATTTTTGGATGGTGAAAATTGTCCCAAGTCCTTCACTATCAGGGACTTCACCTAGATAGTGGATTTATCCAATGAGTTCTCAAAAAACTCTCTTGATCTTTAGCAAGGCTCTCCTAGCCTTTCCTAGATGCTCGATGAGACCTTCACAAGGTCTTTGATATAGCATATTTTGATGGTCTTCCTTGAGACATTTTCTTCAACCTTCTACTCCTAGAAGTGTTCGTGGTGAGATCTTATCCTATATCTTCTGATTCTACTACTCCTGGATTCGAGCGAGAGTCTCCTAGTCCTTCTTCTTCTTCCAATATTGGAAGTTCTTCAATGAGATCTTCTCCTAATCTCTTCTCTTTTGCTTCAAAATTAAGCTAATTTTGAAGAATATACTCTTCCTAAATTTCTTGTAGTAAGTCTTCCAACTCACTGAATTTTCTATTCCTGCAACAAAGATATTAGTACTAAAATATTTAGTGTACTTCTGAATCAAATATTCTTTTTCAGGATCAAAGCTTTTGTGGCCTATTTCAATTTCAAGACTTCTATGGCATTTTTTAGTATCAAGGCTTCTATGGTCTTTTTAGTATCAAGGCTTCTATGGTATTTCTAGTATTAAGACTTTTTTGGTTGCTTCTTCAAGGCTTCTATGGCATTTCTGTATCAAGGCTCTTCTAGCCTATTCTTCAACTGTGGAATTTTCCAATCCAGTAATGGAGATCTTCAGTCTTCTATCTTCACCATGATCCTTCACTAGAAGTCTTATTTCATAGTATTCTTCTCTCACTCTATGAACTAACCTTTGCACTATGAGGGCACATCGACCATCGAGTAATGAAGTTGGAGTCTCCTACATTTCTATCGTAGGAGGAGTCCCAATCCTCTGAGAATTAATTTCCTATAAAAAAAGAAACTTTAGGAACCAATTAGCAAATTCAATATATACTAGATGATTTGTCAATCTAGTGGATTGAAATGTTGATTCCTAGTCTTCATGAAGTTTCATAACAAATCTATGGAAAAGACTCTAGAAAAAAATGATCTCAGTATTTTTTGAAACTAAGATTCCTTTCAGACCTATCTTTGTGACTCTTCCAAAATCTACCACCTAGATACTCCTGAGCTATTTTTCCAGTGGCTGGTCCAATGGCATGTTAGTTTGAAAAAACTCTCAGTCTAACCAAAAATGGTGGTTTCTCTATTGACCTGCACATATTAGATATATCATGGCTCTGATACCATTGTTAGATTTTTATGAATGAGCCATGATATAAGAATCACAAGATGCATAATAACATGAAATAAAGTAAACCTTCTAGATGACTGAAGTAAATATAAATCATATAAAATATTATAATGTAGCTATGGAGGAAGTGAGCACTCCACTAACAAAGCTACATATCTACATCATATCCATCACTAATAAAAGGTGTGGAACATAGAAATACACTATCCACTAACTTACAATATCTAACTATGTTTCCCAACTGTATTATCAATCTATATAAGAGGCCATCCTTATATAAGAAAAATAGGATGCTTGACCAAGACTCTGTCTAGTTGTGTATAGGACAACTTGCACATTGACACTTGTACACTTATTACATTACATGAAGTAACTAGATAACTTGCACTGGAAGTACTCTAGATATGTATCTTGGAGGATACATTTACATAAACCAAATGATGGAATGGACACAATTTCTAACAATCTATCTCGATGCTCGAAGGGTTGAAATTTGTATAAGGATCATTAAGTTTCAGATGCTCTGTAGAAGAATGAGTCCTGCAAACCTCTAAGAAATTACCAAAACCTCGATAATAAATAGATGCAAAATTTAGCTAAGTACTAGCCCAGATAGAGTTTTGGGTCACTGGTGGAGTTTTGGAAGCCTAATAGATTTTTGGGTCACTATCGAATGTTTGGTGGATCTCAAAAGTCTATCAAAGAAGTGTTTGGAGGGGAAATGGATCACTAATAGACTTTGGACGAGTCTTGAAAGCCCACTATGAGGATCCGTACAAAATAACTAAGTGTTATGCCTGTCAAAAGGATGAGATGTTTATAGACCCCCAAATGAGCCCCAAAAGTCTACCAATATCAAAGGCTCATTATGAATTATGAAATATCGCCTAGAAGGATTAGAAATGTCATGGGTGAAACTTTGGGCTACGGGAAAAACTTTGGGGCGGGGGTGGAACTTTGGGTCATGGGTTCTTAAGGAGCAAGTCCCAAAATTCCATCGATGCTAGGATTCCCATCCATACCCAATAAGTAAGGGTCACCTATTCGACCATGTGGATGTATAGAAATTGATTAATAAAAGGAATTTTGACACTTGTCCAATAGGCATTAGATACAAATTCAACCCATGGAAGCATTCAACATCAAAATTTGGCTTACATGGATTGATGATCCTCTACTTACAGACATGTATTGGTAGAGATCAAGAACTAACAATATTGTTAGATGAGTCAGATGCATCAAGGGCTCAAATAAGTCTAGTAAAGACTATAGTCACCTGATAACAACCTCCAACCGTAAAGCGTAGGGTGATAGAGGGGATATACAACCTACCCACCCCATTGACACAATAATTTTCCCTACTTGGCATCATGACTATTTGCAACATAATTCATTGTAAGAGCTATAAATATTAGAATGCAAGGCATTCAAAGTGTTGGCTCTTAGGCTTTTACAATCTACATGTAAGCTAGGATTTTGTACATTAATATAAAGGAACTACTGTTTAACCTCTGGTTCAATTTAGTTATGGAATATGAATGTATATGTGATTGATTATTTCTAATTTTAGCCTACTGATTGTAAATGACATTAATTTTTCTTTTTGGATTCTCACGCATGACACATTTGCTTACTCTGGAATTTGTAGTCTTATAAGATACATCTAAGTATAAGTGAAATATTTTATGGTTGATGAGAAACAATATGGTTTTTTAGGCACCTTGATTTGTATTATGGCTTGTTATCTTGCATGTGTTTTGATGTGTTCTAATCCATATCACCATAAGTTATAGCTTCAACTATGATTAGTTCCTTTCAGCACCCTTTTACCACACACTTAGGAGGTAGCTAGCTAGGGATTTCCAAGGAATCGATCTTCTTCAGAGATTGACCTAAAATCCTTTCAGCAATCAAGCCACTCAAATTTTTTCAAGGTCTATGGGTGCACAAACCTTTCCATTAGGTAGATTTTGCTACCAACATTTTTTTGGCACACCCAATGGGACCCGAAGGTCCCACCATTTTTTGTTAAATAGAGCCTGGTCATACTCTGTTTGGTAATATATATTATATTCACTTTGTGACTATGCTAGGGACTGTAATCTAGATCTATGCTCAAGAAAAAAAATTCTTAGAAGTATCATCCCACCGTGCTACCAACAGTTTTTGGCATGCTCAGTGAGACTCAGTCCTGCTATTTTGTTAAACTAGAGTTTAGTGATGCCCAAGTTTACATGGATCCTTTTGTCTAAAATAACTTGGTGACTCTATTTTTAGTATGTATCAATGACTTGTTGCCTTTGATATCATATTAAATCTTACTTTCCCGGAGGACTCAAGGTTTGATGAGTAGTCTTGACCTCATTAGCGAAGAAATTATGCTCATCTGGCGACTCCAACCTAAAGGAAGAGCCCAAAAATATTTAATAAGTATTATAAGGGGACTCATGACTCAACAATATTGTCCCTGAAGGCATGATGTAGGTCCTCTTAATATCCTAGACCAATATGACATACCCAAGGTAACTCTAAAGGCCTTACCAATTTTTGATGGTAGAGAGAAAACTACATTTGAGCACTATCAGGATGTGGTTTCCCTGGTTGTTCTTCATAATATTGTAGTGGAGTATGTGATGGTTAGGCTGCTCATTATTTATCTCAAATGGAGGGTGTTTTTGTGGTATAGATCTCTTAAAAATGAAAGCATATGCACATGGACATATTTGGACGAAGCTCTTGTTGACACGTTTGAAGGCTCTAGAGATCCCTTCTCATTACTGGTACAGTTCTCATTTATCAAGTGAGCCCCTCATGAAAGTATCCCATACTTAAATGTCCAGTTAAAAATGACTTGGATGAGTATTTCACTTGAATACTAGCCATCACCTACCGAATCATATGTATACTACGCCATGGCTCTCCACCTTGATATCATCATCCTTATTCAACAGTTCAGAGAAAAGAGGTTTCCACAAATCTACAAAGAAGCCTTGCACACTAAAATATACTAATCCAAGTAGGAAAAATATCCCCTAGGGAGGCGGTCCACCCTCTTTAGCCCTACACTATTGCATATCTTGTCCCATATCCTGCAAAGACCATGCCAGGATCCTATCACATAGCAGAGAATGATGTTTTGACCAATCCTAGTATAAACATGCACCAAGCAAAGCATTAATTGAAGATGAAAATTTAGAAGCTAACATAGGAGGTCAAAAGTATGGAGAAAGAACTTTCAAGAGTCAAAAACCAAGAAATTATTAACTAGGGATCATCCATGCAGCAACCCCAATTGCAGTTGATAACAAAATTTCAAGTCATTCTAGAAGGAGGGATGTAGCAATATGGGGATAAATACTGGAAAGGAAACTAGATTCCAAGCTCACTACTATATCATAATAAGCTAAAAATTAAGATAAATGACAATCACTTTGACCAAAATTGTAGCCTCCCTTAAATAAATAACATCATTGCTTGTAGATCTCTATAATAGTATAAAAATAGGGAAGATACAGACCAAGTTGTTACTGATTGGGAATAAATTACGGATGGTAGTACCTTACTCCAAGTAGTGCAAAACATAAATACAAGGGATCAAGTGCCCTCTCAACTTGTTATGCCACAAGGCAAATCCCTCAATCAACACATGCTAGAGGTATATAAAAAGCTATATTTCCCAACCATCAACCTTGAGCAATGAGCGAAAGGGTCAAGAAATTTCATAGCCTGTTTAATAACTTAACCCCTATCCCAACATGATTGAGGGAAGACTTATCAGTATCAAAAAGGGTTAATCTAATCAATGTTTCTCTTAAGAGGATATCAGTAGTTGGTAGTATTTATGGATCTCTCCTCAAGTCTCCCAAATACCATATGGCTCCCTTCTATCTATCTCTAGCTTTGGAAAAACACATATTGCATAATTGTGTGGTGGACATTGAGGTCTCCATTTCCTTCATGGCAATGGACATTTGCAGAAGATTTGGACTTAACTCGGGCAACAAGGGCCAGAGGTGCTACACTATGGGGGAAAGTGGCTTCAAAGGAAGGGAATATTACACAAGATCCCTACATTGATATGTGGGCATCCAAATTTGGAAATCCTCCAAGATATAGAGCTAGTAGAAATCTTGTTCATATTTGACATATGTTTATCCCTACATTTTCTCAAACAAATTAGGGGATGTGTAAATCAAGATCATGGACAAATGTTTATTCCATTGGGTAGCAAATTTATCTTAGTGCTTAATTATGGATTGCATCCTTTTTGCATTACGAGATCTAATGAGCATGAGATAAGCCATATCTAGGATTTCATGTATGGACTAAGAGGAAACTCAAAGGATAAGCCAGTAGCGTGGCCATCCCAATTTGGACTAAATCATCCATCCTTCACCCGAGTACTCTATAATAGTTCGATCATTAACTTTCATGTGCAATGGGGCCTAAATGGTTGTGATCACAGTGGATGAAACATCACTCAAAACATAATTGTAGCAAGGGAAAATGAAGTATGAGTGACAGAGCAATTAGGTTCTAGAAGGTGACGATGTTGGTGTTCATACCCAGTAGGGATAGCGATCGAAGGTCGGGTTGACATGGTAAGAAAGGGTCTTGTATCAATCACTCATGGTCATAGTAAAGAGATACCATGGTGCATTACAAACCTGGAAGGTGCTTCATGGGAATCGGTGATAATTATGGATTATTCCTAGATGAACATCAAGAACAACTCAAATTTGGTACCATGTGGTCTGGACACTATTATTTCATGAGATGATCTGCTCAAAAACCTTGCTCAGGTCTGTTAAGCACACCTCACTTTTGTGTAGATAGCTAGCAAGTAAATAATAAAGTTTGGTTGGCACATGGTCGCTCGAGTAGGCAACATCATCTTGTACAAAGGTTGTAAGGGGAATTATTTTGGTAAGATATTGTAAACTGATAGAATGCTAGAATTTGTGGGGTCAAGAACACAAAAGGTTCCAAGTATAATTTTTTTGTTCGAAGAAGCACTTTCTTCTTATTCTTTCATCATCTTCCCTTTTTGTGTTTGTTCTTGTTTTCATCTTAGTTTTTCCTTTTTTATTTTTGCTTTTATTATTGTGACTCCACCACCCAATGGATGAGAATAGAATAGTATAAAATACTATAGACCTGAAAATCTATGGTCACATGAAGTGGGACTGTCAAGACCCATGCGAGCAGGACAACACATCATTCCAAATGGGGATATGAGATCATGAGATAAAAAAGTGCCAAAAAGAATAATTTAAACTTACCTAATAAAGGTATTGGCTAACAATTCACCTCAAACTAAATATTTCGAAGGAAGTACCTACATCATTGTCAGTTGAAAAATTTCTCCTATATATATCGAATGCCTCAAGAGAATTAAATCAACAACTATTTAAAGAAGAGGATGGATATAGAGGTGCAGTTGAATATTCTCATAGTGTATTATGACACGTAGAAGAGGTTCCTGCTAAACCATGCACAAAAGAAAAAATGGTGTCAGGAAGACAACTATCTTTGGAAATCTATTTTCCTTGGAAACAATAATTGACATCAGTAGAATATGTTAAAGGAAGCACAGTCTTTGGAAGTGTCCCATGGATCAGGTAATTCAGCTTGACTTTTTAATGGGATAATCCCTAAGCTGATTTCCTTTTTGTTTCTTTTTTTTATCTTGTTTTTCCTATTCTTTTTACTTTCCCTGGTGCTTTTTGTCACTCACTCCATCGATCAGTGGCACTCTGTGCTACTTCTTCTTCTATTTTTTGTTTCCTTTTCCTTCCTGTTAGTGTTTGCTTTGGTTTCCTCCCTTCGTATTTCTTCTTTTGTCTTTTTTTCTCCCTTTGTGTTCTTATTCCATTCCTTTTCTTCGTAGTGTCCCACATTTTTGTGCTAGTAGCTTCCACCTTGTCACTTGTCACCCTCCTTTATCTTTCGATAGGTTACAGTTTAACTTTTGTCAATTTATCTGCTAGCTTTGTCTTCCTTTCCTTCCTAGTTAGAAAGTGCTCAGTATGAAATATGATCACCTAGGTTCCATTTTCACAAAGTGAAAACCCCTTGTGAGTCTCCATGAATGTGGGTGAAATTTTATGTGCATTCACCTACACATCCTTTTTTTAAGCAAGACGATGCATATCGGAGAAACACAGTTTTGGAGCCAAGCCTGACAAGTAGCAGATGTCATTTGGTGAAAAGAGAGCGCTAGTACATGACATAACACTTTTGCAATTTTTTTCTAGGGGCTTTGATGGATGGAAGATGATCCACTAAAGGTTGGTGACAAGGGTATCGTGGTTCACCCTTATCTATCTTAGCACCTAAAGTATTGAATGTTACATAAGTATCATTGAGTGTCATATGCTCGATGGAAGAACAAGTCATTGCAAACCTCTAAGCAATTCCTAAAGCCCTAACAATAAATATATGTAAAATTTGGCTAAATACTAGCTCAAGAATATTTTTAGGTTGTTGGTAAAGTGTTGGAATCCTAGCAAAGTTTTGGGTCACTATTGGATACTAGGTGGATCCCAAAAGTCCACCGTAGAAGTGTTTGGCAAGGAAATAGGTCACTAACGAACTTTGAACGAGTCTTAAAAGCCGATTGCGAGGATCGACATAAAATAACTCTCACCTATCAAAAGGATGAGATGATGATTGACCCCTAGATACCTCAAAGTCCACCAATACCAAAGGCTGATCACAAATTCTAAAATCTCACCCATAAGTGTTAGAAGTCATGTGGATAGAACTTTGGGTTGTGGGAAAAACTTTGGTTCATGAGCGAAACTTTGGGTTTCAGGTTGTTACGGAGCAAATTCCAAAAGTCTACCGATGCTAGGATCTCAACCCATCATCAAGAAGTAAGGATCATCGATTCAACCACATGGATGTATAGCAATTGGTTGATAAAAAAAAGTTTGATACTTTCCCAATAGGTAAGAGATGTAAATTCAACCCATGGGAGTGTTCAACATCAAAATTTGACTTACACAGATTGGCGATCCTCTACTTACAGGTGTGTACTAGAAGAGATCAGGACCTAGTGGCACTGCCAGATGAGTCAGATGCATCAAGGGCTTAGATAGATCCAGCAAATACTATAGTCTCCTAAAAGAAACCTCCAACCGCAAAGTGCATGGTGATAGAGGGGATATACAACCTACCCACCCTGCTGAAACAACCATTTTTCCTAAATTGACATCAAGATTATTTACAACAAAATTCATTGTAAAATCTATAAATATTAGAATGCAAGGCATTCAAGACGTCGGCTCTTAGGATTTTACAATCTGCATGTAAGCTAGGATTTTGTACATTAATACAAAGGAGTTGTTGTTTAACCTCTGGTTCAATTTAGTTGTGGAATGTGAATGTATATGTGATTTCTTATTTCTAATTTTAGCCTACTGAGTGTTAATGACATTTTTAGATTCTCACTTATGATGCATTCGCTTGTTCTGGAATTCATAGTCCAATAAGATACATCTAAGTATAAGTGAAATATTATGCAATTGAGAAATAATTTGGTTTGTTAGGCACCTTGATTTGTATTATTACTTGGTCTCTTGCATGTGTTTTGATGCAGTCTAATCCGTACCACCATAAATTCTAGCTTCGACTATGTTTAATTCCTTTCAACATCCTTTTCCCACACATTTAGGAGGTAGCTAGCTAGGGCTTTCCAAGGAGTTGAACTTCTCCGGAGATTGACTTGAAAGCCTTTCGACCATCAAGCCATTCAAATTTTGGTCAAGGTCTGTGGGCGCACAAACCTTTCCATCAAGCAAATTTTGCTACCAACACTAATCTGGTAATTATGGTTTACATAGTTTAAAACTTACCAATGTTTTGTAGAGTTTTAAATTTCATACACTCATAAGTTTGTTGTTTAAGGTTGTTCTCTATTTTATGGAATTGTGATAATTTGGTTGTATTTAACCATTTTTGTTCATGTATGTGGTAATTTTAATGTAATGGAATTACTTTCTAGTTAGTTAGTAATTTAATGATATGACATTGTGCCTAGGAATTCTATCTCTTAGAGTCGTATTAGCAAAGGCCCCTTGAAGGAACAACTACCATCAACCTCTAGGTTTATCTTCGCTTTCTAAGACCTAGTCATACTCGAACCTTAGGGGAAAACAAAATTCCCTTTCAATACGGGACAAACTTTGTTCCAAGTAAGTTGGCTTACCTTTGACCCACCAACAATTTGACTCATGCCTCTTCATACCTAATAACATTGGCACTAGAAGGTAGTTAGGGTTTGTGATTTATATGCTTAATATTATCAATTTCCTAGAATTTAATGGGTAATCCATACATCCTGACCCAAACTGGTACTAGGAATATATTTACATTTTAAAATGTAAAGCCTTCATACTAGTGGTTAAGGAAGAGTCGTGCTCTTCCCATAAGTCAAGAACCTCTTTTTACAATTCTATCTCTTTCCTTCCTAGAACACAAAATGGCCAAGATGAAACCATTGGGAAGAAAGGATAGACTCACTTCTAGATACTTTCATATCCTATCAATCCATTTTCTCAAAGTCGAAGCCTCTAGTTAAGACCTATTAAATTTACCAATGATTGTATTATATTTGAGAAATGAGGATTATTGCTTTGTGAGGTCCTTCCTAACCTCTACTACCAGGGATGATTCTAAATATTTAGTTATAAATCGATCCATGGAAAGGAAATTATAACTTGAAATCTATTAAAATTTAGTAGTATATCTTATAGTATTTGAAAATAAACCTTACAATAATCTACATACAAAACAAGTTAATGAATGAATAAATAAAACTTAGCTAAAATTTTATGCCTAGATAAAATATCTTGGCTCACGAATCCCCTAGCCCTCCATTACTCCTCCCATCATTTGAACCCTCACTGGTAGATATTTGCAATTTTATTTTCCATAATTTGACAAATCGTCACTACCTTTATTTCGGATAGTTGACTTCACAAGGTTACATCTCTTTCAATACTACTCGAATTATTTCATATGACCACTCATTTTAAAGCTATTCAATTTCCACACAAATTGATCTAAGAATCATCTAATTTGGATGACCCTTCATAAATATATAGCTCCTAAAAGATGAGATATTTTTCTAGAAACGTTTATCCTAACGTTGATTTTGTTTCAAACAACTATCTTCACATGGTCATATCTCTCTTAGTACTGTTTGGATTATTTTATATGACCACTTATTTCACAACTCTTAAAATTTCACATAAAATCATGCAAAAATTGTTTGAATCCAACTCTAAGCAAAGATATAACTCCTAAAAACTAAATATTTTTAAGGAAACTTTTACCCTAACTCTACCTATTCATCCACTCATACTATAATATAGTCCACAACCCTTATTGAAAAACTTGAACTTTTAATTAAAATTTAACTTTTAACTTTTAAACCGAGTTCAGCCGATAAAATTTCTTAATTTTCAAATAACCTAAAATTATATCTTGCCTAACGCTCCCAAGAGGGACAACACATCGGTTTGGGGCTTTGGCTTTTCTTTGGGATGTTCAAGGTTTAAACCACATCGTGGGCGAGTGTGTGAGGGGGTGGTATGTGGTGGTTGTATGTTAAATTCCCTATTGATAAGCATAGCTCTCAACTTTACGAAAGGAGGATACTGCTCACTAACCAAATAAAAAAAATCTAATAAATATTAATAAACGTCCTAATACAAACCTTAAATAGCATCTCTACTAATGGCGCCCAAGTGACACCTAATCCTTTTAATGGTAGACACGACAGTTAGTGTGAAAATCTGCTTACTCCAACCAACCTTATCCTGGTTATCGTAAAACAATAAGAAGATTTGAGTGGTGGTCAAAGCACCACACTTATGGTGAAGATCTGACCCATACTTCCTCCTCTTCTAATTTAGTTCGTAACAAAGAATTCTACTTTTTGGATTCTCACTCATGACACATTCGCTTATTCTAGAATTCGTAGTCTGATTAGATACATCTAAGTATAAATGAGACATTCTACAGTTGATGAGAAACAATCTGGTCTATTAGGCACCTTGCTTTGTATTATGGCTTGGTCTCTTACCTATGTTTTGATGCATCCTAATTCGTACCACCATAAGTTCTAGATTTGGCTATGTTTAATTCCTTTCAACACCCTTTTCTCGCACATTTAGGAGGTAGCTAGCTAGGGCTTTCCAAGGAGCCAACCTTCTCCAAAGATTAACCTGGAAGTATTTCGGCCATCAAGCAATTCAAATTTGGTTGAGGTCCATGGACGCACAAACCTTTCCATCAGGCAAATTTCGCTACCAACACTAATCATTCTTGTTAAATACAAATACTAATTTGGATGCAATGAATGAACAACGTTTTGGTAATTATGGTTTACATAGTTTAAAACTTATCAATTTTTTGTAGTCCTAATTTTCATACACTTATAAGATTATTTTTTAAGGTTGTTCTCTATTTTATAGAATTGTGATTATTTGGTTGTATTTAACCATTGTTGTTCATGTATGTGGTAATGTTAATATAATAGAATCACTTTCCAGTCAGTTAGTCATTTAATGATATGACATTGTACCTAGGAAGTCTATCTCTTAGAGTCGTATTAGCAAAGGCTCCTTGAAGGAACAACTACCATCTATCTTTGGGTTTATATCTGCATTCTAAGACCTAGTCATACCTGAACCTTAGGGAAAAACAAAATTTCGTTTCAAGAGGGAACAAACTCTGTTCCAAGTAAGTTGGTTTGCCTTTGATCCACCAACAATTTGACTCATGCCTCTTCATACCTAATAGCATTGGCACTAGAAGGTAGCCAAGGTTTATGATTTGCATGCTTAATAGTATCAATTTCTTAGAATTCAATGAGTAATCCATACATCCTGATCCAAACTGGTACTAGGAATAGATTTACGTTTATAAGTATAAAGCCTTCATATTAGTGGGAAAGGAAGAGTCGTGCTCTTCTCATAAACCAAGAACCCCCTTTTACAATTCTATCTCTTTCCTTCCTACAATCGAAAATGGCCAAGCTAAAACCATTGTAAAGAAAAAATAGACTCACTTCTAGAGACTTTCATCTCCTATCAATCCATTTTCTTAAATTCAAAGCCCCTAGCTAAGACCTATTAAATTTACCAATGATTGTCGTATCTTTGAGCAACGAGGATAGTTGCTTTGTGGGATCCTTCCTAACCTCTACTACTAGGGACGATCCTAAGGATTTAGCTATAAATCGGTCCATGGAAAGGAAATTATAACTTGATATCTATTAAAATTTACTAGTATATCCTTTATTATTTGAAAATAAACCTACAATACTCTACATACAGAACTTTCAAGTTAATGAATGGATAAATAAAACTTAGCTAAAATTTTATGCCTAGATAGAATTTCTTGGCTCACTAATGCCCTAGCCCTCCATTGCTCCTCCCATCATTTGAACCCTCACTAGTAGATATTTGCAATTTTGTTTTCCACAATTTAACAAATCGTCACTATCTTTGTTTCAAATAGTTGACTTCACAAGGTTACATCTCCTTCAATACTGCTCGAATTCTTTCATATAACCACTCATTTTAAAGCTATTCAAATTCTGCACAAATTGATCTGAGAATCATCTGATATGGAGGACCCTTCGCAAAGATATGGATCCTAAAAAATAAGATATTTTTCTAAAAAATTTTGTCCTAACGTTGATCTTGTTTCAAACAACTATCTTCCTATGGTCATATCTCTCTCAATATTATTTGGATTATTTTATATGACCACTTATTTTAAAGCTCTTCAAATTTCACATAAAATCGTGCATAAAATCGTTTGAATCCAACTTTATAAAATATATAACTCCTAAAAAATAAATATGTAAAACAAAAAATTACGATGACTATACTCATTCATCCACTTCATCCACTCATACTCTAATAAAGTCTACAACCCTTATTTAAAAACTTTAACTTTCATTTAAAATTTAACTTTCAACTATCTAGCCTCATAAAATTTCATAATTTTCAAATTAAGATTAAATCTTTGTCCTAATGGTTAAAAATGGTGGTTGTTTCTTAAGTGGTCTTGTGTTCAAAACTCCTCCTTCGTTGTTAATACGTATATAAGAGTCGAGAGACTGAGGGGGTCATTTCTGAACGGACTTGACCGCCTCAGAAAGCACTCTTAAGACCTAATAATAAGTTCATACCGAATTCTATGAACTCGAGAATGCTCTAAACACTTTGAACCTTCTGAATGCTCTCTCTATTTTAAAAGAGCACTCGCTTTGAAATAAAAGGGTTTCAACAAGTTGCCAACTTGAAAGGCTGCTTTTGAGCACTCGCTCTTTAATCGTTTAGGTCTCCGTTCGTTTAGAAGTAATGGTTGCTTGTTATGTAATTTGTAAGTAAATATTAATAAACGTCCTAATCCAAACCTTAAATATCATGTACCAAAAAAAATATCATCTCTACTAATGAGGCCCAAGTGACACCTGGTCCTTTTTAGTGGTAGACACGACAGTTAGTATGAAAAGCTGCTTACTCCAACAAACCCTATCCTGGTTGTCGTAAAACAACCAGAAGAGTTGAGTGGTGGTCAAAGCACCACACTTACGGCGAAGATCTGACCCATACTTCCTCCTCCTCTGATTTAGTTCGTAACACAGCCAAAAGCACATGTGTGAGGTCACAATGTTGCCACGCCATCACAATCTATCGACAGCAAGGGATCTACGCCCTCACATTAGATTTCCTTAAGATTCGTGACTCCGCATTAGATTTCCTTAAGATTCCCTCACGAAGCTACATATCGACCCCTTCTCCACATCCGAAAGGGGTTAAGGCTACATTTGCCTCAGGGTTTTTGAGCTACTTCTGCAATGGCATTGACGTCCATAACAGTTCCAAAATCTCTGTTATCTGTTGCCGCCTCCTCTACTACATATAATAAGCTCGGAGGAGCGGAACCCTCCCCCATTAAAACACCACTTTCAGTAGCCAAATCTCAGTTCTATGGTATCAAAATCTCTTCAAGCACAGCTCGGTATGCGCCCGCCTCAATTCTGATAAGACCAAGGCGAATAACAATTGTTGCGGGTAAGGTAAGAATTTTTTTTTTGCAAATAAACATCTCACTAGCAGCATTGTATTTCTAGTCTCTAGTGGTCTTAGATCCCCTATTCCTGTTCAATATATATTAAAAAAAAAAAACAGTATTTTATTGATGCTGTTGTTTTTTTCTGTTTGCCTTGTAAATTTCAGGTATCTAAGGGATCGGTGCCACCACCGTTTAATCTAAAAGACCAAGATGGAAAAATGGTGAGCTTGTCCAAGTTTAAGGGCAAGCCAGTAGTGCTCTACTTTTATCCAGCAGATGAGTCCCCTGGATGTACTAAGGAGGTAATGTGTTTCCATTTAACATCTTAGTTATAACTATTTATATAGCACTAGTATAATGATATAATGGCTTTGTGATTTTGGTTCAGGCTTGTGCTTTCAGAGATTCGTATGAGAAATTCAAAAAGGCAGGTGCTGATGTTATTGGCATCAGCGCGGACGGCCCCGAGTCCCACAAGGTCTGCAGTTGTAATAAAATTTCCCATTTCTTTTTCATCTGTATATATAGATTAATAACAGTGCAAAGCATTGTGTGATATATGTGAACAGGCATTCGCAAAGAAATACAGGTTGCCTTTTACATTGCTGAGTGACGATGGGAACAAAGTGAGAAAAGAATGGGGAGTGCCCGGGGACTTCTTTGGGTCGTTGCCGGGAAGGGAAACGTATGTTATTGACAAGAAGGGAGTGGTCCAACTTGTGTACAATAATCAATTTCAGCCAGAGAAGCACGTTGACGAGACCCTCAAAATGCTTCAGAGCCTCTGAGTTCCTTAATGAATAGCATAGTGAATAGTAATTTCTTTTCTTTTTCTGAGAATGTTAATAGTAATTTTCTGACCTTGGGTTAGGTAGATTGGTAAGTGCAAGTGTGGTTGGACATTTACTAAGAAGAGACCTAGGTTCAAACCTTGAGGGAAGCCAACCCTTTGCAAAGGTAGTAGTCTCCTCCAAAGGTACGAACCTTGAGGGAGGTCCCCAACTCACGCTACAGATAGGTTTATTTGGGAGCAATCCGTAGTTTAAATCTTTAGCTGACAAGTTACTAAAAATGGTGTCTGTAACCAACTCTCCAATGTAATAAAAAACAAAATAGTAATTTCATGTGATGTTAATAATAATTTCATGTGCATGCCTAACATTATGTTGACCTTTAAAACCTACTATTTATAAATAAACATATTTCAGAAGTTTTTAACCCTTATAAGGCTAAGATTGATGTGGTTATTTAGTATTTATCCACTTGTACTAGAATATAGTCTACAATCTTATTTTTATATTCAAATCTTAAATTTTTAAATTAAAGTTCAAAAGTCTAAATCATTAAACTTGTTTTAATATTAATTCAATTTATTAAATTTTTTAATTAAAAAACAAATAAACTAAGTTTAATGTTAGGAATTATTATTATTATAGTAGCTTATAAATTAGAGTGTTTTTAACTACCACTCACAAGGTCCATTGGTTAAAGTTAGTTAAGTATTATTGTTATTTTCACAAAAAAAAAAAAACTATTTGCCCATGTTGTTGTTCTCATATGAACAGTGGTTATGCTATATATAGCAATGCATTATATTTAAATATTCATCATTTAAAATGCAATATAATCGAAGCATGGAGAATTATTAGTGGTACCAGAGGAGATGGAAGGAAGAGCCAACTCTTCTTCTAATGCATCCTTCCCTTGTTTTGATATGGAGAAGTTAGAAAAGCATTTCATTTCTAAATTGGAGATTACAAAAGCAACTCCTTATAGGACAAAAGGATACCTACAAATGGGGCTTTATGTAAACCTGTGGAATTGAGTAGACACGTATCTCTATTTGGAGAAAGCACTAGAATTTCCCTAATACAGTGGTCATGAGCCAAGTTTGTTATAGTAAACTAACATACAACAATGATTACATATGTTATCAATGGTGAACGCCCACTCGGTGGCACCCCAACATTTGAGGAACTATGTAGAAATCATCTAATTATTAACAATATGAGTGGTATTTGGGTCCAACATTGGAAAGAAAGGATTAGCCTATGAGAGGCCTTGATAGTGCTTCTATTGTTCTTGTCAAAAGCCCAAGCCAAGCATAGGAAGAGCAGTATTTCCAAATTGGAGAGAGATTGTGAAGAAAAATGAGCTTTTGGTGAACTTAATCAGATCATGAGTAAGAGTTGCAATTCTAAAGTGAAGCACACAACTCTTTTAGACCTTTATGATATCGATGATCTGATCACAAAAATGGTAGTTTGTAGGCAACTCCACCTTCTATAGGGTGAGTGTGTGCCCTATGTAGTCGATGCAGTTATAACAACCTTTAAGGAAAGTAATGAAAGGAATCTATGGACATTTAATATTATTGTCCATGTCAACTCCAACATGAGGAACTTATGAACATCAACCAAATGCCCAAGATTATTACCCATATTAATTTCAATGTGAAGAACTTGTGGGTATTGAATGAAATCCTATGTAAATGTTAGCTCGAAGCATCCAAGCTTCTATAAAAAAAATGTCATGAGGATATCATTCATTGAGAGGACATATAGCACAAATAGTGATTTTTATTGTCTATCTCTTTAATTCAAGGTATATTCCTCCTAAGAAAATGTTTAGACCAAGACTACATGGAGGTCACAAATAAATGCAAGATATTAAAGTAAGTTGGTCTTCCTAAGACATTCAGAAATATAGGTGATTCCTTCAAGAATATCTTGTTCATTTGGAACACCATGAAGGTCGTGATATTTGAATTGATTATCTCGGACAAATCCAACTGTAAGGAAAGAAATTTGTGGAGGCACTAAACCCAAGAAATCCCCAATGAACTTGTTAGCATTTCCAAAACAACTTGGCATAGTATCAAAGTTTTTTGGCCCTTAAAAGTTAGGGAAGGTCCCCAAGACCATATATAGACATTGTAAAACTATACAAGAGTGCAAATATTTGCTTTAAAGTGATTCAGTAGAGACATGTATCTAGTCCTAAGGGAAGATGATAGGTCACAATCAAGATATTACGTCATTGATAAAAAAAATTGGAATATTATAGCAATTGTGTCAAGATATCAGTAAGCAAAGTTGGCCTATGAGTGCCACTAAGGCATAAAAGCAACAATATTATATTTATCCTCCACAACTATCATGATATTTGTTAGCATGTGAATATGAGCATATTTTTGGGAATGAAACCACAATAAGCATAATAGTTCATTTAAAAGGAGCAATGAAGATTGGATCGAGCATAAATAAATGCAAGTTTAGATCAAATAACCCAGTCATATCTATTATAATGATTCATATAGAATTTCTCGGTGATATATTCCCATTCAATTACCTACACGTGTAGCGATTGGAGTTCAAGTTACTATTCTCAATCAAAGCTCAATCAAAGTTATTTTGATTTATCCCACATTGAAAGTGGGAAGGCTAATTAAAGGCTATATTTTGCTTACATTTTTCTATTGAATGCAAGTAAAGAATAAAAGGTACCTATAATGTTTTAAAACACAAGAATATTTCAAAGAATATTCCTTGAAGATTCCAATTGGAGAAAGAAAACACCATCTATAAATTATTTTGCCCGACAAGATATTGATTTCTTACAATTTGAGACATCAATCAATTCATGAGTATAACTTATATACTTGAGGTCAATCAAGTAGAAGTTAAATTTTCTACTTTTGTGAAGGTTTAATACGACTAGTGGTGCATCAAAGTTCCTATTTCCAAACCACGTCAATTTTTACAAGGGCATTTTTTATGAATCCTCATGTGCTTCCTTTGGATGAAGCTACCAATGCATTGCATACAAAAAGCTAGTACCTAGTTCAAGATACCATAGATCACTTGATGATGGGAAGGACCAATTGCACAAGGTGATAGCTATAACTATTGAAGCCAAGGTTCTTATAGATGCCACTCAAAACAATACCAATAATGATATCAAATCAGCACTAGTCAATCATCAAATTGCTGGAGAAACAACAGGAGAACCAGATGGAAAATAAAACCAAAGTAGTTCTTAATACCTCAGTGAGGAAATATCACTAAGATCTCTCTCAAGCTTCGACATAGGGAAGCTCCAAACACCATCAAGATAAATAACCCTTCCAAAGACCAACATTAAAAGTGATCTTAGGATAAAAAATATTCCCAACGATCAGCATTTTCTAAAAGAATTTTTAGGATAAATAATCCTACCAAAGAACAAACTAGGAGTAGGAATATTAGGATAAAAATATTGCCAGATATTAGCTAAATTTGACCTCTAAAGCGAGCGAAATCTCATCCATCACAAGTTGAAGATCAAGTTCTTATTTCAAGGAAAGCAACCAGTTAAAATAGGCTTGCAAGGACCAAGAATTCTTGCATAAGGTACTCAATATTTGACCACTTTCATCAACAACACATCGCATCACAAGACAAAGGAAGCACAAATACATTTCTTATCACAGTCAATGTCTTATTCAAAAGGACAAGGACAAAAGAGAAAGCAAGAGGTGATTTACCTCACTATAGCGAGCAATGTTTAAGACAAGAAATGACAATAGCCCACTATGATGATTGTCACAAGGTGCATGAAAAAAGAACATTTTTTATAACACAAGGACTTATCAATGATATGTATATGCAAATTACTTGATGAATATCCTCCCCATGAAGATATTAGAGGAGACACATATTTATTGAACTGATTCAATACTTGATTATTTATGAATAGTAGTGGTCCCTATTTGCAAAGGTAAAATTAGTAAAGCCACATATGATGAATAATCTATTATGTACAAGGAGTGCATGATCAGTGGTACTCAACACTCCTTAATATCATACAAATGCAAGGTTTACATTGAGGGGAGGACATATTAATTCTTCCCAATGTTCATTACTATATTTGATAATCAAATTATCCTATAGTATTCAATAAGCATTAGGTGACCAAAGACTATGAGAAAATAAAGGCTCTATGCAAAAAAAAATAAACTGAACCTCATAAGTGTGGGTGAAATTTCGCACCCTTCACCCACTCTTTCCTTCAAGAAGTGATTTTCTTTGTTCAAAAAAAGTTCACCAAATTTTGAGGAACTTTGATGGATGGGTGGGAGATATCAAGTGGTGGCAGCAACGGCGATGGGCAGACCAAAGCAGCGGGCGGATGGCGAATGGAAGAAGGGCAGGTGATAGAGTGGGTGGATGATCCGCTATTGACCTTGGGTGAAACTTTCCAAAAAACATGTCCACTTGTTGGGTGGGCCTTTCAAACAACTGGCAAGGGCTAAAAGTTCACATTACCCCACCCTTGGTGAAGACAAAGACTCCCGCTCGTCTCGTGCAGGAGATGCAAGCAAAAAGTGGGTGAAACTTCCAACAAATGTTTGTCCTCTTCCCTCGTGCCTTCGTGGATGGAAATAAGTACAAAGGAAGCACCTGCCTAGCACACAAAGCTCCCATAATCATCCAAAATTCAAATAGAGGACGTACCCACTGCCGCAACAATCTAGTACTAGGTGCTTGTACTCATAAGTGATAGATTTGAGATGCAATGCTCCCAAGGTGATCAATGCCTATCACTCGCCACCTAACCAAAGGATCACAAACTAAGTAAAAGGATGAGGTAGCTAAGAATTGATGAACTGGGCAAAAATATCAGAGGATCCAAAGGTCCATATTGAACCAGATGCATCTACCTCCTTCTAGAAGATCGACTCTATCCTGAGAAACAACGTACCAGAGCAACACCTATCAAATTCAAGGGATGTCTTCCCGCCTACCATCATTAATGTTCAATTTTGAATTTGATGTAAATATACCTACAAATAGGAGGAGATGGAGAGGGAAGAAAGTAGAGAGGGGAGGGCTCTGGTCCCTCCCCTGCTCCCCCTCCCATGGCTCCTGGTTCCTGCCCAGTCCCTGGCTCAACCCAGGTCATCCCTCCCGGGGAGTGGTTGTTTGCAGATGATCTCCTAGGGGGAGATCCTTCTCCACTATCTGTGCCCCTCCCGGCCGGCTAGGGTTTCCTTGGTTTTTTTTTCGGACTGGTGCTTCCCAGGGATCCCTTTTTGGTTGGGGATCCCTTCCCTTTTTCCCTCAGGCTTCCCCCTAGGGTTTTTTGCGGAGTTATTCGCGTGGATCTGGTCCCCTGCGTTTCTCGGTGCAATGGAGGTGACGGTTTAGGGTTTGGACAGCTTCCCCCTTTTTCTTGTGAATCCTCGATGGGCTCTGTGCTTGGACGGGATTCTTGGTCCCTGCTGCTGGGATCCTCTTCTGTTTTCCTGGGGCGGGTTCCTTGTGGTGCAACTCTCTGGTCACTTCCTGATGGGCTGGATCCTCTCTGTGCTGGCTGTCGGCTTCCTGTAGGATGGCTCTCACTGAACGGAATGTTTTCCCGGTGGGCGGGATGGTTTCTCCATAGGGCGGGATCCACCAAATCCTCCAGTTTTCCTGCTAGCCGGGATCCTTTCTTTTCTGTTGGTTTCCTGGATGGCGGGATTTCCCTGTTGCTTCCCGCTAGGCGGGACTGTTGTGGTGGTTTTGATTGCTTCCTGCAAGGCGGGATTTTATTGTAACGGTCTTTCTTTGCTTCCTACTGGGCGGGATCTTCTCGATGGTGGTTTTTGGCTACTCCCCGCTGGGCGGGATCTCCAAAACTACTTTATTTCTTATTTGTTTGTTTCTCGCTGAGAGGGATTGTTTCATGCTTACTGTTACCACTGGGTGGGATTTCTGTTTTGGTGTTCAGTTTCAAGGGATTGATGCCCTAGGCCCATTGCTTATGTAATCAGGTTTTTTAGGGGTTACGATTTCTGTAATAGGCTTATACATAAAGCCAGGAGGCATGATGCAAGGCTGATTTTGTACATAAGGTTTTGGGATCCTCTATAAAAACCCTTTTTTAATCTACTATAATAATTACCAAAAAAAAATATACCTACAAATAGTGGAATTTTGGTCATTCTTAAGGGTGGATCTTTTGTTATTACAATTCCTGTATAAGGTTTTACCACCGTGTAAATATAGATTCAACATTTTTTGGTTTTCAAAATTTCCTTCTTGTTTTTGTTCAATGTGTGAATGCTTATTTCTATTTTAGTTATCTGGGCAGTCTCATATTATTCTGCTATCTGGATTTCATGGTATTTTCTTAGTGACACACAAGTGCGTATTCATAAACACGGGTTAGGGGTTTATTTTTGTTAAAACTAGTAGGATAGGAGTGCTCTAATTCTACATCCTAGATTTCATGCACCTAGCCTCTAGTTCTGGAATTCACCCCTTGCCCATCACTTAGTAGAGCTTGATGAAGGTATCATAGGCTGATTTGTTAGGTGGTCTCTATGTTTCGCTTGTGGTATCCTGTCTACATAGGTCTTGATGTGGCTATACTCGTTCTTGTGACATCTGGCTACAACTATTTTTCTATTTCTTTCCCTCATTTTTCCCTTTTCCCACTCTACAACGTAGATAGCTGGAACCACCCCTAAGAAACCAACATCCTTCAGAGATAGATCGTCTCATCTCGATACGATGATCGTTCTATGCTAGCACTGGTCCGTCCCTGCCCTACACGCGATGTCAAATTGGCAACCAACAGTTTTTGGTGACTTTATTGGGGAACTCACTGAGTTTTTGTATTTTAGGAAATTAGAGTTTGGTCTCTCTTATTTACCCATATTTTCTCAAAATCACCAAGCGACTCTGACTGCACAACATGTCCAAATAATGATATCAGTTGTCTATTTGTGTTGAAGATCCAAACATCCTGAAGGACTCAGCTAAGATGAAAAACCTTGACCTTGCTGGTGGAGATAGCATGTTCATTTGGAAACTCAAACTCCAACATCAATGAGACACCTGAAGACTAGTGCCATCATACATTTCTTGCACTAGAATGATTTTGGTCGCCTTAGTCTCCCTAACTGGCATGATATTCCAGAAGCTACCTTCGATGCCCTAACAAAATATATCAATGTCAAGGGAGCTGTGAAGGAACACATTGAAAATATGGCTTCTCTAGCCATCCTTCATAATATCATGCACGAGGATGTGATGATCAGGTTATTGGTTGCTTCCCTTGAAGGCAAAGCATGGCTTTGGTACAAACCCCTGCAGCCTGGGAGCATCTCTACATGGGTGGATCTGGTAGAGCCTCTCATGGATACGTTTGGAAAACTGGAGGATCTCTTCCAGTCTCTGATCACATTTATCAAGAGGAATCCTCTTGAAAATATGGTAGACTTTAATGTCTATTTTGAGAAGAGTTGGAAGAAGATTTCATGATAAATCCTCCCAACATCAGTGGACTTCAATGTGACGTATCTATTCTACATCCAGGCTCTTGGTCTTGACATCAACTTCCTTCTACATCAATCTGGGGAAACCAATTTCTTGTAACTCTACGAGGAAGTTATTAGAGTCGAGCAAGTTCTGATGTGGAGGCTCCATCCAATCTGTTTCTTCCAAGAACTAGTGCTAGATCATACAGTGGGCACATACCAAGAGCAAATGTGCCAAGATGACCACGTCCACAAGGACAATGTGATAGATCAACTCCAGGTTTAGTTGAATATGGATGAGGATATGGATGCCCATGAGCGAGAGAAGAATTAATCAATGGAGGAAGAGTCATCCATGAGATTGGAACAACTAGCCAATTTCGAAAAGGGACAACAAGAAAATTTGGTCCCTCACAACTCATTGCCTGAAAGACAAAATATGGTGGCAAATATATTTGCTACCCTAGGTTTCAAAGGCCTGAGCGTTCAAAAGCTCAAGAAAGATGATAAGAATTATGATTTCATCGTAATTCTAAGCCATTGTGGACAGTGCCAAATGGATTACAAGCATTATCTTAAATACAATGTAATCTAGTCTGACCACTACAGATTCATAGGATGATGTTCATGAGATATATTGGCTCGGGCGTGCCTGTCACACTGTAATTTTATGACCAGTAAATAAAACCTTGCATTATGTAGGGCCAATGCATTGGGAATCACAAATTTTGTTAGCAACCATTACAGCAATAGGAACCCTATGAAAGATTGCCACTTGGTTAGGCATCGAGAAACACTAGGAAGGGATTCCCCAGGAATTATTTAGGAAATATAACATTCTCCTCGTCTTAGTGTTGTCTCCCTAGTTTTCTATTCTTCTGTTTATTGTTGTCATAACCCCATAGCCCAATGGATACATTCAGTAATTTTTAAGACCTCTTAACTCATCCTCAGGAGTTGCAGCAAGCCTTAGAACTCACAGATGCAAGCGCAAGGTAAGGCAAGTATGCTATAAATATCCCCTATGGTTAGATGCAAATGAGACCATAAAGTGTAAATCACAAATCGTGGTTGAAGCAAAATGACCTCCTGGTTGATAACAATTAGTAAAAGAGGATCTTTTCTGGATCGTGTGAGAAAGGTCTGGGATAAAAAATATAAGAAACATTGGCAATATGTCTACTCTTGAAATGTCTCAAATCCTCGACGGGTTATATTTAAGGGAATTCAATCTATAAGAATGCCTCGTGAAGAAAGGTCTATGCCCTATCGATTTCACTTGATAGACTTCAAATTTCTTTTTCCTTTATGTCTCCCAATTTTCCTGCCCTTTCCTCCCCTCTACTTTCTTCCCCCTTTGTCACCTGTAACTCTTCCAGTTGATGGCAAAGGCTTCTTTGTCTCAACTGTTTCTTCAACAAGCTTTTCAAGTATTTGCTTGTTTTTTCCACTACTTGTCTTCCTGTTGCTCTTGTCCACATTAGTTCTCTCTGTGTTGGCTGCCTTAGTCCTATCCTTTTGGTTTTATTTTCCTTGTTTCCCCCTTCTGCTCTCGTTGGTTGGGCCCCTATTCCCTTTCTTCCACCCCAATTTTCACCCTATTAAGTGTGTCACTTTTTCTAGCACCTTTTCATGCCCAACTTACCCCTTGTCTTGTCTTCTCCACATCCTCCTTTCTCCTCTACCTGTTTCCCCTCGTCCTTGTCTCTCTGTTTTGATTATTGTATTTACTAGTCCTTCTGGGTTCCTTTTTTCCACAAGATGGAAAACCCCTATAAGTTATCAAAATTATGGGTGAAATTTTACACCCTTCACCTACTCTTCCCTTCAAGAAGTGATTCCCTTTGCTACAAAGGAGTTCACCAAATTCTGAGGAACATTGATGGATGGGCGAAAGATATCAAGTGGTGGCAGCAACGATGATGGGCGAACCAAAGCAGTAGGCAGATGATGGATGGAAGCAGGGTGGGTGATGGAGTGGGTGGATGATCGAACCTTGGCCTTGGGTGGAACTTTCCAAAAAGCCCGCCCATTTGTTGGGCAGGCCTTTCAAGAAGCTAGCAAGGGTGGAAAGGTCACATTATCTCGCCCTTGGGGAAGACAAAGAATCCCACCCGTATCGGGTGGGATATGCAAGCACAAAGTGGGTGAAACTTTCGATAAATGTTTTCCCTCTTCCCTAGTGCCTCCACGTGCGAAAAGAAGTACAAAGAAAGAACCTACCTGACACGTAAAGCTCCCGCCATCACCCAAAATTCAAACAGAGGATGTACCCACTACTGCAACAATCCAGTATGAGGTGGTCATACACAGAAGTGACATATTTGAGGCGTGGTGCTCCCAAGGTGATTAATGCATATCACTCGCTGCCTAACTAGAGGATCACCAACCAAGTAAAAGGATGAGATAGCTAAAAATTGATGAACTGGACAAAAATGTCAGAGGATCCAAAGGCCTAGATTGAACCAGATGCATCTACCTCCTTCTAGAAGATCAACGCTATCCCAAGGAACAATGTACCAGTGCAACACTTGTCAGCTTAAAGGGATGTCTTCCTGCCTATCGTCATTAATGTTCAATTTTGAATTTGATGTAAATATACCTATAAATAGTGGAATGTTGGTCATTCCTAAGGGTGACTCTTTAGCCATTACAATTCCTATGTAAGGTTTTACCACCATGTAAATATAGATTCAACACTGTTTGGTCTTCGATTTTGCCTTCTTGTTTCTGTTCAATGTGTGAATGCTTGTTTATGTTTTAGTTGTCTAGGCGGTCTCATATTATTTTGCTATCTGAATTTCGTGGGATTCGCTCAGTGACACGAGAGTGCGCATTCATAAACACGAGTTAGGGGTTTATTTCTGTTAAAGCTAGTAGGATAGGAGTGCTCTAATTTTACATCCTAGATTTCATGCACCTAGCCTCTGGTTCTAGAATTCGCCCCCATCCATTGCTTAGTAGAGTTTGATGAAGGTATCATAGGCTGATCTGTTAGGTGTTGTCTTTGTGTTTTCGCTCATGGTGTCGTGCCTGCATAGGTCTTGATGCGGCTATACCCATCCTTGTGAGTTTTGGCTACGACCATTTTTTCGTTTCTTTCCCTCCTTTTTCCCTTTTCCCACTCTGCAACATAGATAGCTAGAGCCACCTTTGAGGAACCGGTCTCCTCCGAAGATCGACCACCTCGTATCGTCTTGGCGACCGTTCTATGCTGGTGCTGGTCCGCCCCTGCCCTACACTGATGTCGGTTTGACAACCAACAATAAGCAGTGATCTACTCTATTACACTTGGTGGTTGCAACCACTAGTTATCAATGCAATCTGATAAGATGAGAAGGTTACCATAAGGACACTCATGATTGAAGAAGAAAGCCAACACATTGAAAGTTCACAAATACGTGAACAAGTGAAGGCCTATACCTCACTCAAGATGAATGCTCATATTTGTCACCATTCATAGGAAGATGCAAATCAATAATGACCAATCTGACTAATAATCTATGATTTGTTGTTTTTTCCAATCATAAAATATGGGCGCAATAGTATTTGTCTAACCATGGATAGAAAAAATCATACCTATCATTGGATAAATAAATTGGGACCAATCCCACTATTGATTAGGTATTCTTGATCATGATGAATATGGGAGGAATTTTTCTCTGCTCCAAACTAAAAACCATAGCTAAGTACTAGAGCCAACACCAAAGCCAAGTACTAGAGCTAGAGCCAAGAGCCAAAGCCAGAGCCAGAGCCAAGAACGAGAGTCAAATTTAAAGCCAATTGCCAAAACGAAGAGTCAAGAGCCAGAGCTAAGTGCCAAAGTAAGTGCTAAAGCCAAAGTCAAGAGCCAAGAGCCATAACTCAAATTTTACCTTACTTCGAAGGAACATGTAGACATCTTCAACAAATCTCTTACATAAATTAAATTTAAAGCATTACAAATATTTTTTCTCTAAAAGAAAAAAATGTTAAGAGTTATTATCATTATAATTTAAATGGTGTATGAATTAAAGTGGTTCCAACTATCACTCACAAGGTTGGTCTATGAGTCAAAATTAGTTTAAGTATTGTTAACTGTACTGGTAGTGGTTTTGCAATATCATCAAACCATGTAGATTTATCATCATTTTTTTTTTGGTTACATAGGAGAGTTGGTAACAACCACTATTTTTAGTAACTGGTCAGCGTAGGGTTCAAACCACATGGACTGCAACCACCAAACCTATCCATATCATTAATTGTTGACCCAACGTGAGATGGGGACCACCGGTCACTCGGGGTTCATATCGTCATCGTCGGTCTGACGCGCACTCAAAAAATTCGAAACAGACTACTACCTTTGCAAACTGACACCACTAAAGTTTGAACCTAGGTCTCTTCTCAACAAATGTCCATCCAAACTAACACTTACCAATCCACTAACCCTTGGGCTGAGATTGCCTCACTATATAGTCGCCATGAAATAAATAGTAATAAACCCCATAATCCAAATCTTAAACGTCATATGCTTTTATCTTTGCTTATGACGCCCAAGTGACACCTGGTTTCGGTAAATATTAAATTTTAAAGAGAGGTTGGGGATACAAAATGGGAAACAGTGAACCTACGGAACCTTGCCCTAAACATGTGGTAGACACGATAGTTAATGTGAAAAGCTGCTTATTGAACTTAACCTATCTTGGTTGTTGTAAAACGGCAATAAGAGTTGACGGGTGGTCAAAGCGAAAAGCACATTCATAACACACCTAAAAGCGCATGAGTGTAAGGTCACAATGTTGCCACGCCACACAATCTATCGACAGCAATGGATCTACGCCCTCACATTAGATTTCCTTAAGATTCTCTCACTAAGCCATTCGACGCCTCCTCCATATCCGAAAGTGGGTAAGGCTACATTTGCCTCAGGGTTTCTGAGCTTATTTCTGCCATGGCATTGACATCCATAACAGTTCCAAAATATCTGTTATCTGTTGCCGTCTCCTCTACTACATATAACAAGCTCGGAGGAGCAGAACCCTCCCCCATTAAAACACCACTTTCAGTAGCCAAATCTCAGTTCTATGGTACCAAAATCTCTGCAAACACAGCTCGGTATGCGCCCGCCTCACTTCTGATAAGACCAAGGCGAATAACAATTGTTGCGGGTAAGGTAAGAATTTTTTTTTTTTTTTTGGTAAATAAACATCTCACTAGCAGCATTGTATTTCTAGTCTCTAGTGGTCTTAGATCCCCTATTCCTGTTCAATAAAAAAAAAAAAAAAAAATATTGTATTGATGCTGTTGTTTTTTTTTTCTGTTTGCCTTGTAAATTTCAGGTATCTAAGGGATCGGTGCCACCGTCGTTTAATCTAAAAGACCAAGATGGCAAAATGGTGAGCTTGTCCAAGTTTAAGGGCAAGCCAATAGTGCTCTATTTTTATCCAGCAGATGAGACCCCTGGATGTACTAAGGAGGTAATGTGTTTCCATTTAATTTCATAGGTATAAATATTTCTATAGCACTAGTATAATGATATAATGGCTTTGAGATTTTGGTTCAGGCTTGTGCTTTCAGAGACTCTTATGAGAAATTCAAAAAGGCCGGTGCTGAAGTTATTGGCATCAGCGGGGACAGCCCTGACTCCCACAAGGTCTGCATTTGTAATAAGATTCCCCATTTCTTTTTTATCTGTTATTTTTTGTTTTTTTCTTTTTAAAACAGTGCAAAGCATTATGTGATATGTTTGAACAGGCATTCGCAAAGAAATACAGGTTGCCTTTCACATTGCTGAGTGACGATGGGAACAAAGTGAGAAAAGAATGGGGAGTGCCGGGGGACTTCTTTGGGTCGTTGCCGGGAAGGGAAACGTATGTTATTGACAAGAAGGGAGTGGTCCAACTTGTGTACAATAATCAATTTCAGCCAGAGAAGCATGTTGACGAGACCCTCAAAATGCTTCAGAGCCTCTGAGTTCATTAATCAATAGCATAGTCAATAGTAGTCTCTTCTCTCTTCTTTTTCCCTGAAAATGTTAATGGTAATTTATTTTCCCTTCTTTTTCTTTGACAATGTTATTCTCATTTGAGTCTGTCTATGGTAGCTGCTGTGTTCTTATTCAGAACTGTCAGAGCCTTATTCATAGGCCATCATTTTTTCCACTGTTGTTAATTAGAGGGCGATTGTTCCAAGAAGCAATATAACATATATATCTTAGTAATTTATATGTTTCACACGTAGTATCACGTGAACCTTTCTTTGTTCATTCATGACTGCCTTGTGATTAGTGTGCGGCCAGGAGATAGGGAGGCGACTGTTCTGTAAGCAAAATGCTATCCATAAACATAACTTGTATAACATTTTTTACAGTGACAATTTGATAGGATAGTATAGCCTTGTGATTAGATGATGTTATAATACTTCAAAATAATTTATTTTTATCGATTAATTATTTTTCTAGCTTGTTTCCAAATCATCCTATTATATCTTATAAAGGAACTATCTTTACAAGAACCCTTTTTATTATTATTCTTGAGGCTTCAAAGAAGAGCCCTTTTAAATAAAAAGGTGGAAGTTAAACTAAAAAAATATTTAGGTCACAACAAATTAAATCTCATATCCATTTTGTTTCTTAAGGTGGAAGTTAAAGTAAAAAAATATTTAGGTCACAACAAATTAAATCTCATATCCATTTTGTTTTGTTGATAAGATTCTTGTTTTAGGCTATTCCTTTATTAGTGGTTAATGGAATTTAAATTAATATCATCATTATATAAATATTAAAAAATTTAATATATTTTTAATTAATTTTTTTATTGATTCACAATAGCTTGTTATCATTATTTTAAGGTAAAGAGTTGGAAAATTGAAAGAAAGAATAAATAATTTTGACAAATAATTTATATAAAATTGGTCTAGCTAGTTGGAAATCCATATTTATGTTTTTAATCATGGTTGAAAAAATGCAATTCATCAATGGTATATTGCAACCTATTCACATATATGATATGACTTTCAAGATTACTAGTAGATATAACATTTGACAAAACTAAGAGTTTTTATTTCAAAATAATGTAAGAAGAAATATAAATTTCAGTTTTGCAAATAGAATAGAGATGATAGAGGAAAAAATATTGGAGGACATGCTTGTGGCATTAGGGATAAAACTTAGGTGGGTATTATTCAAAGATTATAGATAGGGCGTGATAAAAATATTACATCAAAAATATGTAGGTTTAATGGATGCAATAAAATTGTTGAGTAAAGAAATTGTATTCAAGTATTCAAAAACATGAAACTTCATATTAGAGATTTTGCAATTAATCCAAAAATATTAGGTGGTTTTTGAGTATTCAATAGAAATTAGGTTCTAATTTGGCTACTTGTACTCCAACCACTAGCACACTGAATGTCTAGATTCGATTTGGGATATTTGGCTTCTTGAATGTTAGTGTGTAATACAATACAATGTTTAAGAGAGGGAAAAAGAAAAGAAAATCCTACACTAATACTCATAAATGATGATAATGTACATACTTCCCTCAATAAAACACAAACTATAAGATAAAAAGAACCATTATATGAAATATGAGGTAATTAAGCTTCACTTTAGGCCACAACCAACATTTACAAGCTTTAAGAGAGGGAAAAAGAAAAGAAAATCCTACACTAATACTCATAAATGATGATAATGTACATACTTCCCTCAATAAAACACAAGCTATAAGATAAAAAGAACCATTATATGAAATACGAGGTAATTAAGCTTCACCTTAGGCCACAACCAACATTTGTATTGCATGTATAAGCCCTTTAGACACTTGTAAACTTTGAAAAAATTATTTTTGTAATACTTTATTATTTTAAACCTAAGGGTCGATTCCTTAACCTTGGACCTAAAAGTAACTTGTATTTGGGTATTGTTGGTCCAAAATCTGCCACAGGAAAGGATTTTACAAGTGCACCCTAGACCCGGCCAACATTGAAAGGCTGGAAGCAAGAAATGGCTTCCAGACCAATCTCCAGAGTGGGCTGGTTCCCTTCACTATTCTAAAATTGGTTAAGATAAGGGTTACTGGAAAGAAATTGAAAAGGTTACAGAAAGAAATGGGAAATATGGCCACAGGCCGAAGTGATGGGATCGGAAGATAACAGCAGGAAACTTAAAAATGTGACAACAACAAGTAACATAAGAAGTCAGCTCAATTCTCACACAACTGTATGTAGCAAATCTCTCCAATATTACACTCCAGAAATCATACTCTCACGACAACACTTAAATCCAAGATGCAAAATTTAAATACAACAACCATTAAGAAATACGAATACTATAAGAAATGCAACCTGACAGAAAAGAAAATCACTCATACAACCGTTGCTGAAAATCTGAAGCCAATACTTTTATTCCTCGAGATACAATTCCAGCTTTCTAGCGAGAGAACTCTCCAACCACACTTTCAAATGAAGCTTACATTGGTTTTTATAGAGGGCCGTCCTCTTTGCGGCATTAAATATTTGAAACCGACTTCCTTGTGATCTACAATTATGCATTGGAAATTATGCACACGATCCCCTTAATTGCGGCCTTGGAGACCCACAAAATTGAATGCAATGTACATGTCAGCTTCGAAGAACCACCTTCATTAAATTTGTTTTTTAAACATGTGCATGAAAACCCGTTAAAATGATCCACGACCAGCAGTTTCGAACCAAGAAAATCTTTAATTTTGGTGGCTTGGGTGCTCTTCGACCTTGACCGCATTGAAAATCCGCAAAGCATTTAATTCGGGGCAGCATTTAATCTTCAAAAATCGGAAAAACCTCCTCGGAACTCACAAAACTGCTTTGGGCCAACAATTTAAGCATTAATAATTAATAATAACAATAAATGTGGCAAAAATGCCAACATTCTTGGCGGCTCGCGGGGTATACAGCTCGCTGTATGCAAGAATCCAAGCCTGAATCCATTGGGCACAGAGTCATATTGGAACTGTAAACTAGCTGCGGTGGTACATGTCAGGGGACTGTCGCAATCATCTTCTCGTGAAAAAGTTGAAAGTTAAAGAACCTGCATATGACTGGTTATGAAATGCGACAAATGGAATGCGATAGTGGAGTGAGCTCCTGCGATTGCGCAAGCGGTGAATGCAATGGAGTGATGACAATAATGAAATGATAGATTGACAAAGCAATGTGGTAGACACAATAACAGAATGTTGTCGTACTACCATCTGCAATGGATGGAATGAAAGTGAATGAACGGATGGAATGGAAATGGAAGTATGAAAAGTGTGGAATGAAAATGAACTAGACTGTAAAATAAATGCATAAAATGACAGAACTTAGAGGAAAGGGATAAGAAGGAACGGGAATAATAGGAATGGGGAAAAGAAACAACAGCCGTGGCTTGTTTCTTAACTGCAGAAGAAAAAGAAGTAAAAGAAGGAAGATGAAGAAGGGAAAGGAAGAAAAGGAGAGGAGAAAGAAGAAATTTCTAGAAAGCCACCAACTGCTGGGAGGAGAAAAACAAAGGAAAAACAAGCACCTACGGCTCGCATGCAAAAAGAGCCGAGATGAATAAATAAAAACAATACCTCTTTTTTTTTTTTTTTCTACTCTTTCTATTTTTTTTTTTTTAAATATTATATACAATAGTTCACGACATGATTGGCATGTCACCACCAGACACCTAGTCTCAGAGGGTTATCCGGTAAATCTGCAATGTCCTGACCAGATCTGATCATACTTAAGTCGGTCCTTGAAATTGGGTTGGCTTCTTCCTGAAGTTCTCCATGTTTCAGACACTGGCAAGTTATCATGCCGTATACCAGTACCGACACAATTTACAAATAATGCAGAAAAGAAACCCCACCATCTTGAAGAGTTCTTTGAGTGTGGACTGAGAACAAGTTCCTCCAACTCCTGGATCCGATCACAGGAATTGTCCAGGAACCGTCCTTTCTTCAGGATCTCTGTCGACTCCACCTGTTGATCTGACATATTTAACAGGTTCTGACTAAATGCTTGCATGTCTTGCATAGCTATGCCTTCTTGGTGCTCAGGGTCTCGCCACTTGAATCTCTTCTTCTTCTTCGCTTATATCCTCTGGATCCATCTCCTTATGAAAACTGCAAGCAACCATATTGTTCATTGCCAGGAAATTTCTTGCATAGTCCAATCCTTGGCTTTGGATGAGATCTGTCCCTTGAGCTCCACACAACTGCATCTCAGGTTTCTGCTCAGTATAAGGGATCTGGCATGAAAAAGACTGCACGGGATAGACAGGAGCAACTCATCGGAGAAAGTGATGGAGTTTCTCCCCATGGTAATTTTCTTGATAAGAGCAAAAGTCGTTCCGCTCGCACTGCTTCCTCAAAGATTTGCGGGAACCTTCGTTCACCTGATTGCAGCAAGAGGAGGCCTATGTCAGAATGGAAAGCTCGAACATAGAAGAGGTGGGCTTGGGTGGGTGATGGTCGGATCTTTTCTGGAATTCTCTTCCAGCTTCTCAAGAATCGGACATTGAAGTCCGTGATGCTCTCTAGAGGTGCTCTCTTGATGTACATTAAAAACTGATAGAGATCCAAAGAACTGTAAAAGGGATCTTCGTCAAATCTTCTGATTAGTGCTCCCGCTAGATCATCCCATGAGCTGATGCTTTGACGCTTGAGCAGTCTATACCACTGCAATGCCCTTCCTTCCAAAGATCGAACCGGAAGTCCGATCATGATATCCTCATGATTTATGACATGGATCATTGACAAAGTAGCAATATCTTCAACATGCGCCGGAGCCATGCCTTCGGTACCATCATATTTTGCTAGGGCCTTCAAGGCATCTTTGGGAATTTCATGCCGGATTTGGAGATTCAGAGGGCCAGGATCATCCCATCTAGGAAAAACCCTCGCCTTTGTGGCAGTGGTCTGCGGGATCACGGCTATCGCCATTAAGTCAGAGTCGCCAGATGAACATTCTTTGAACTTTAAAAAAAAATAGGCGTCCACGATCAAGAAATTCGGATCTTCAACTCAGCAAAGTCGCCAGATGAACTTACAAATCTCCGCTATGAGGCCAAGACAGCTCATCAAAAATCTTGAGACCTCCGGGTGTTAAAAAAAAAATGTGGATCTTTTGAGACAGAAGAAGTCTGTCCCACCGGGCGTGCCAAAAACTGTTGGTCCAAAATCTGCCACAGGAAAGGATTTTACAAGTGCACCCTAGACCTGGCCAACATTGAAAGGCTGGAAGCAAGAAATGGCTTCCAGACCAATCTCCAGAGTGGGCTGGTTCCCTTCACTATTCTAAACTTGGTTAAGATAAGGGTTACTGGAAAGAAATTGAAAAGGTTACAAAAAGAAATGGGAAATATGGCCACAGGCCGAAGTGATGGGATCGGAAGATAACAGCAGGAAACTTAAAAATGCGACAACAGCAAGTAACATAAGAAGTCAGCTCAATTCTCACACAACTGTATGTAGCAAATCTCTCCAATATTACACTCCAGAAATCATACTCTCACGGCAACACTTAAATCCAAGATGCAGAATTTAAATACAACAACCATTAAGAAATACGAATACTATAAGAAATGCAACCTGACATAAAAGAAAATCACTCATACAACCGTTGCTGAAAATCCGAAGCCAATACTTTTATTCCTCGCAGATACAATTCCAGATTTCTAGCAGAGAACTCTCCAACCACCCTTTCAAATGAAGCTTACATTGGTTTTTATAGAGGGCCGTCCTCTTTGCAGCATTAAATATTTGAAACCGACTTCCTTGTGATCTACAATTATGCATTGGAAATTATGCACACGATCCCCTTAATTGCAGCCTTGGAGACCCACAAAATTGAATGCAATGTACATGTCAGCTTCGAAGAACCACCTTCATTAAATTTGTTTTTTAAACATGTGCATGAAAAACCGTTAAAATGATCCACGACCAGCAGTTTCGAACCAAGAAAATCTTTAATTTTGGTGGCTTGGGTGCTCTTCGACCTTGACCGCATTGAAAATCCGCAAAGCATTTAATTCGGGGCAGCATTTAATCTTCGAAAATCGGAAAAACCTCCTCGAAACTCACAAAACTGCTTTGGGCCAACAATTTAAGCATTAATAATTAATAATAACAATAAATGTGGCAAAAATGCCAACATTCTTGGCGGCTCGCGGGGTATACAGCTCGCTGTATGCAAGAATCCAGGCCTGAATCCATTGGGCACAGAGTCATATTGGAACTGTAAACTAGCTGCGGTGGTACATGTCAGGGGACTGCTGCAATCATCTTCTACTGAAAAAGTTGAAACCGAAAGAACTCGCATATGATCGGTTATGAAATGCGACAAATGGAATGCGATAGTGGAGTGAGCTCCCGCGATTGCGCAAGCGGTGACTGCAATGGAGTGATGACAATAATGAAATGATAGATTGACAAAGCAATGTGGTAGACACAATAACAGAATGTTGCTGTACTACCATCTACAATGGATGGAATGAAAGTGAATGAACGGATGGAATGGAAATGGAAGTATGAAAAGTGTGGAATGAAAATGAACTAGACTGTAAAATAAATGCATAAAATGACAGAACTTAGAGGAAAGGGATAAGAAGGAACGGGAATAATAGGAATGGGGAAAAGAAACAACAGCCGTGGCTTGTTTCTTAACTGTAGAAGAAAAAGAAGTAAAAGAAGGAAGATGAAGAAGGGAAAGGAAGAAAAGGAGAGGAGAAAGAAGAAATTGCTAGAAAGCCACCAACTGTCGGGAGGAGAAAAACAAAGGAAAAACAAGCATCTACGGCTCGCATGCAACAAGAGCCGAGATGAATAAATAAAAACAATACCTCTTTTTTTTTTTTTTCTACTCTTTCTATTTTTTTTTTTTTAAATATTATATACAATAGTTCACGACATGATTGGCATGTCGCCACCAGACACCTAGTCTCAGAGGGTTATCCGGTAAATCTGCAATGTCCTGACCAGATCTGATCATACTTAAGTCGGTCCTTGAAATTGGGTTGGCTTCTTCCTGAAGTTCTCCATGTTTCAGACACTGGCAAGTTATCATGCCGTATACCAGTACCGACACAATTTACAAATAATGCAGAAAAGAAACCCCACCATCTTGAAGAGTTCTTTGAGTGTGGACTGAGAACAGGTTCCTCCAACTCTTGGATCTGATCACAGAAATTGTCCAGCAATCATCCTTTCTTCAGGATCTCTGCCGACTCCACCTGTTGATCTGACATATTTAACAGGTTCTGACTAAATGCTTGTATGTCGTGCCCTGGGATACAAAAGGTGCAAAGATGGACCTCCTTGGTGCTCGGGTTCTGCCACTTGAATCTCTTCTTCTTCTTCGCTTATATCCTCTCGGATCCATCTCCTTATGAAAACTGCAAGCAACCATATTGTTCATTGCCGGGAAATTTCTTGCATAGTCCAATCCTTGGCTTTGGATGAGATCTGTCCCTTGAGCTCCACACAACTGCATCTCAGGTTTCTGCTCAGTATAAGGGATCTGGCATGAAAAAGACTGCACGGGATAGACAGGAGCAGCAACTATGGAGAAAGTGATGGAGTTTCTCCCCACGGTAATTTTCTTGATAAGAGCAAAAGTTGTTCTGCTCGCACTGCTTCCTCAAAGATTTGCGGGAACCTTCGTTCACCTGATTGCAGCAAGAGGAGGCCTATGTCAGAATGGAAAGCTCGAACATAGAAGAGGTGGGCTTGGGTGGGTGATGGTCGGATCTTTTCTCGAATTCTCTTCCAACTTCTCAAGAATCGGACATTGAAGTCCGTGATGCTCTCTAGAGGTGCTCTCTTGATGTACATTAAAAACTGATAGAGATCCAAAGAACTGTAAAAGGGATCTTCGTCAAATCTTCTGATTAGTGCTCCCGCTAGATCATCCCATGAGCTGATGCTTTGACGCTCGAGCAGTCTGTACCACTGCAATGCCCTTCCTTCCAAAGACTGAACCAGAAGTCTGATCATGATATCCTCGTGATTTATGACATGGATCATTGACAAAGTAGCAATATCTTCAACATGCGCCAGAGCCATGCCTTCGGTACCATCATATTTTGCCAGGGCCTTCAAGGCACCTTTGGGAATTTCATGCCGGATTTGGAGATTCAGAGGGCCAGGATCATCCCATCTAGGAAAAACCCTCGCCTTTGTGGCAGTGGTCTGCGGGATCACGGCTATCGCCATTAAGTCAAAGTCGCCAGATGAACATTCTTTGAACTTAAAAAAAAATAGGCGTCCACGATCAAGAAATTCGGATCTTCAACTCAGCAAAGTCGCCAGATGAACTTACAAATCTCCGCTGTGAGGCCAAGACAGCTCATCAAAAATCTTGAGACCTCCGGGTGTTAAAAAAAAATGTGGATCTTTTGAGACAGAAGAAGTCTGTCCCACCGGGCGTGCCAAAAACTGTTGGTCCAAAATCTGCCACAGGAAAGGATTTTACAAGTGCACCCTAGACCTGGCCAACATTGAAAGGCTGGAAGCAAGAAATGGCTTCCAGACCAATCTCCAGAGTGGGCTGGTTCCCTTCACTATTCTAAACTTGGTTAAGATAAGGGTTACTGGAAAGAAATTGAAAAGGTTACGTGAAAGAAATGGGAAATATGGCCACGAGCCGAAGTGATGGGATCGGAAGATAACAGCAGGAAACTTAAAAATGCGACAACAGCAAGTAACATAAGAAGTCGACTCAATTCTCACACAACTGTATGTAGCAAATCTCTCCAATATTACACTCCAGAAATCATACTCTCACGGAAGCACTTAAATCCAAGATGCAGAATTTAAATACAACAACCATTAAGAAATACGAATACTATAAGAAATGCAACCTCGATGGAAAAGAAAATCACTCATACAACCGTTGCTGAAAATCCGAAGCCAATACTTTTATTCCTGCAGATACAATTCCAGCTTTCTAGCAGAGAACTCTCCAACCACCCTTTCAAATGAAGCTTACATTGGTTTTTATAGAGGGCCGTCCTCTTTGCAGCATTAAATATTTGAAACCGACTTCCTTGTGATCTACAATTATGCATTGGAAATTATGCACACGATCCCCTTAATTGCAGCCTTGGAGACCCACAAAATTGAATGCAATGTACATGTCAGCTTCAAAGAACCACCTTCATTAAATTTGTTTTTTAAACATGTGCATGAAAAACCGTTAAAATGATCCACGACCAGCAGTTTCGAACCAAGAAAATCTTTAATTTTGGTGGCCTGGGTGCTCTTCGACCTTGACCGCATTGAAAATCCGCAAAGCATTTAATTCGGGGCAGCATTTAATCTTCGAAAATCGGAAAAACCTCCTCGAAACTCACAAAACTGCTTTGGGCCAACAATTTAAGCATTAATAATTAATAATAACAATAAATGTGGCAAAAATGCCAACAGGTATGAATACTCCATCATACCAACCATTTCACATATAAGTTGGAGTATATTCTATTTTTCTATAGTGAGATTCTTTGGTAGCCATGAAAACCTCTATATATCATATGCATTGCTTTGTGTATATTTCATTTTTAATAATACTAGGCAATGTGTTGATTCCATTTATTTTTGAAAATCTCTATAAAGTCCAATATGGCATTAGAGGGTGTGAATCTCCTTTACTTGATTTTTGGTTGTCAATAAATCAACTTCTACGCCATCTCCAAAGGGCAACATTATTTGGATCTACAATAATTTCTTTTTGTAGGTTGACCACAAAACTAGATTTTTTTTGATAAAACCCTAGGTGGACTTGGATTGTGAGGATCTCAGTAGGTTTAGCAGATTTGTTCCAAAATAGATATTTACTTCTAGGTTCTTTATTCTTCTCGTTAACACTTATTCCTCTTTATTTTTTGTTTTTTGAGTAGGTGAAAGCCCTAATTTTAGGATTGATTTTTTTGAGTTTTTTTTTTAAACTCATTTATCCTTTATTAATTTTTCAAGAAATCTATTTCCTTTTCTCTTTTGGTTTTTTATGTCTAATAACAACACAAATGTGAAGGAAAAATGCTTGACTATCCAAAAAGAAGAAAAAAAGAGACTAAATTTTTTAGATAAACACTTGGTGCAAAAGAAATTATGTGTAGACTTCTATGCATGGAAAATATCTCAGAGTCATTTAACAAAGTTGCTAAAGTTGTTTGCTATTTTTTTTGTTGTATAGGCATACGAGGATGATTTGATTAGTTATGTTTGACAAAAATATTATGTAGAGAACTGTTGGCATTTTTGCCACATTGAAATTTTGTTGTAAACTTTGTTTGAAATTGTCAATAAAACTTACAAATGCTTTTTGAGTGTTTTCACACATTGAACATTTTTTTGAAAATTTTCTAAATATCTGATGGGTGTAATTTCGAGTGCAATTCAAGTAAAATACTTTTTCGTTCCCCGAAATGCTTTTTTCCCGAAATGGCTATTTCGCTCTCCGAAATGCCTTTTCGCTCTTCGAAATGCCTTTTCGCTCCAAAGTGTAATGAACATTCTTTCTTTTGGGCATTTCGTTGGTGAAACTATTCTACCGACAGTTTTGTTCTCATTAATTCTCAAAGAAATCAAATTTCCAAGATTGGCCCCACTTATGGCAGTAGAAGATTTTCCTAGAAGAAGTCAAAAGAAAAGGACAAATATTGGGGTAAAATTTCATTTCACACAGGATAAAAGTATTAAGTGCACATTCCAAGTGAAAGCTCATTTCAGACGTAACTTGGAGAATTGAAGATAAAGGCCCATTTCGAGTGAAATTTCATGTTTTCAATGCAAATCTTCTTTGAAAAAGGATTAAGATTGATAAAGTTAATTCCTGTGACGATATTATTGCTAAAAACTGCCAGGTTTAAGTATGGCGCTCTTGATTCCAGTGCAATATTGTTCATTTTTGAGGCATCGACCACTTCGTGGGTATGCATTTCCAAGGCGCCACCATAGAGATTGAAATCAGATCGTTGATTCCTGCTGAAGCCTGATATGCCATGTGATAAAATTAGTAGATATTTTATTTGGCATTTGCTCATTGGTTCATTGTTGTTGCCGAGGAGAGAGTTGTTGCTATTGGTGTCTGGATGGCCGACACCTTGCCTCCACATGTATTTAATGAAAGAGGCGAAAACCTCTATAAATACTAATCAAATTTCCATTGTAAAGGAGGAGAGACATTTTGCAGAAAAACTTATCAAGTTCTCTGCGTAAATAAGAGATATTTGGCTTCTGATTTTGCAAGTGACTTTATGTGTGATTTCCTTCTATTTTATGCATTTCTCTTTTATGCTCGTATTTCTTATCTGCTATTGAAATTTAAATTCTGCATCTGAGTTTGAATATTGCTGGTGAGGAAGTGAGTTTTGGAATGCAATCCTGGAGGTTATCTGTGCAAGGTTGTAAGTAAATTTTGTTGCTCTCTTTTATTATATGCTATTTATATGCTTGAGTGGAATTCCTACTATTAATATTTCCCCAATATTACACCTTCGGCCTATGGCCATATTTCCCTTTCTTTCCATTATTTTCAGTTTCTTTCCCGCAACTCTAGTCTTCAACAGTGTAGGATTTAGTAAGGGAACCAACCCTCTCTGGAGATCGGTCCGAAGGAATTTTCTCTTTCCCTCGGCCTTTCAATGTTGGTCGAGTCTAGGGTGCACAAGTGATAATATCTTGTACTTAGGTAGATTTGTGACCAACAGTTTTTGGCATGCCTGGTGGGACCTTGAAAGTTTCACTTTCAATAGTATTGAGGTTTGATGTTCACCTTCATGCTGTAAAGTTAGAACATTTGGTGACTCAGCACTACCCAGAAGCCTCTGAACGTGGAGACAATGAGAGTTGTACTTCATGATCACAAGATCGAAGGCCAAAAATTCTGAAAACCCCATTGAGTTTTTTGAACTCGACATCCAAAAATTAGGTGAAAACCCTAGGTTGGTCACCCCATCACTTACATCATTCGCAACATCCTCACAAATAGTTAGTGTGTTTTCTATTTCTTCAAGTCCAACTAGTACTGCTACTAGTGTTCCACCTCCTCAACCACACATACCGGTCCAAATGGCCCAGAATCCTCCACCAAGGCAGTTCTCAGCATGGAATAGTTTGGGAGCCTTGAATTTACAAGCACAAAATCCCGTCCCTCAAGCTGCTTTGAAAGCTTTTCTGACCTATGATGGTATCGATAAAATTGCATATGAGCATATCCAAGATGTAGCT
Organism: Wollemia nobilis; assembly: GCA_028583015.1. NCBI lineage: Eukaryota > Viridiplantae > Streptophyta > Pinopsida > Araucariales > Araucariaceae > Wollemia > Wollemia nobilis. Next base: position 1,524,878 of record JAQPPZ010003635.1, on the reverse strand, counting down.
TCTTTGGTGACCATCCATGACATAATAGATGAAGATGTGATGATAAAATTGTTGGTATTGTCACTAAGAGGGAAATTGTTGTATTGGTACCGATCATTGCAACCGGGCACTATTACGTCATGGGATCAGTTAGGGGAGTTATTAATCAAGAACTTTCATGAACAAGTCGATCCATTTTCCTTGCTGCACCAATTTAACATGATTCAGAGGCATCCATAGGAGGAGATAGCGGATTTCAATGTCAGATTCACTAGAACCTGGCAGAGAGTTCCTGAAGGTCTTCGTCCCAGTCATGAGCAAGCTGCATTCTATTATCTCAGAGCTTTTAACATAGACATTGGCTTGGCTATCCTATAGTCCAACATGATTACATTCCTAGAGCTATTCGAACAAGCGTAGAAGGTGGAAGCAGACTTGATTGCCATAGGTAGGCTTCCCCCAAAGGTAATAATGCCCATCCTACCTGATCTTCCACAACATTTGTATTCGGGTTCATTTTCATAGCCTATGTCTTCCATGTATCCTGTTCCATCATGGAGCTCAAGTGCACCTCAAATCGCACCCATTCCAGTTCCCCAGCTCCCTGCTCTAGCTATTCAGCAATTACCCACACCCATTTCATTCTCGACATTACCTGCACCACCAGCACCTCTACCTTTACCGACACCTCCTACACCTTCAAATCCTGATCCTTACATAACACTTTTGCAAGAGGTGAAATCTGCTAATTCAGCTATAAGAGCAATGGGCAATAAAATCACAGTTATTGAAAGAAAGCAAGTCGAGAGAGATTTCCAACCCAGGATATTTCAACCTCCACCAATCACCAGGGAGCAAGTGACTTCAACAAGCAAGGCACCTGAGAGGAACTTGACTGTATTGATGAATGAGGAAGTTGGCCCCATAGATAGAACATACTGGTGCTCTACATGTAATGATCCACATGGTGAGGAGACTTGTATGGTTCATTTGAACTACGTGCAAACACTAGCTGCAAGCTCTTCTGGAGGTTAGGTTAACATGATTACTGAAATGGATCACAACCTTATGGTTCCATCCGAAGAACAAGTCTCAGTTCTCACAAGAGCTAGGAAGAAGCCAGTCATAGTAGATCTAGCTGAGATGGAACCGTTAAGGGTACCTACTGACCCGAAGATGCAAAATGAGAAGAAACAAGTACAAGTGAAAGCTCCCACTTCAACACCAAAGCCAGATTCACCTGTTCTATTAAAATATATTTTGCCACCATGAGCGAAGGAAATATTGCAAGAAAAAGCCTCGACTTCATAGGCAAGAGCTAAAATAGAGGAACAAGCTAGAGAAAAGCTCAAGTACCCATATTTGACTAAAATATAGAGGGTAGAAGCCACACAATAATATCAGAGCAAATATGAGGCCACTAATGAAAATAAGGAGTCTGGTACATCTGCATACAACATTTTTGAGGAGTTGAAGAAGATTCCCCCTAAGGTTAGTCTTTATGATGCATTACAATTACCTGGGCAAGTCGATCTGTTACAAGAATCATTGAAGTCTATGAAAGATAATGGGAAGAGTCCTACCCAGACAATTTTTTCTCAAACATTAACTACTTCAGCCACTGGAAAGAATAGACCACCCCCTTTCTATTTGTCACTCAGGATGGAGGGATGGATAGTGCACAACTGCATGATTGATTCTGGTGCTGCGACAACTGTCATGCCAAAGGCAGTTTGTGAAGTCATGGGTATGGAGTATACAAGGAGTAGCCCTGGTGTCTTGCAGTTGGATGGGACACCCATGAAAATAGTAGGTGTGATCAAGGATATTCCCATTGTCCTCCATAGTATGCCACAAATCATGGTCATCCAAGAAGTGGTAGTAGTTGACTTGGAACCATACTTTAGCATGTGCCTCTCGAGGGAGTTCACGGCTAAGTTGGGAGGATATATTTCCTTAGACTACTCGCATTTGGAGATACCATTCAAGGGAAAGAATATTCACATTCATAATGAGAAGCCCTCGCCTTTTCACATTGAGAAGTTGGAGGAAGAAGAAAGTTCCCAAGGAGCGGTTAACATGATGACTGAGGAGTTAGGAGAAGTTGATTTAATGGAAGAAGCGTTGGGTGAGCTTCACCTCGAGGATGAGTTTTCACTCATGGACTTCAATGTGATGGTTGGAATGGACATTGGTTGCTATACTATCACAAAGCTAGAGCATATTGAAGAGAAGGTTTTTGATTCTCTCGATCTTATTGCAGATCAATTATGGAAGCTTTATTTTGATGGTGCTAGGTGCAAGAATGGTGTAGGAGCTGGCATTGTGTTGATCTCTCCCGAAGGGTTGCAAAAGACCTATTCTTATAGGCTAACTTGGGGTTGCACAAATAATGCAGCTGAATATGAGGCATTATGCCTTGGATTGAAGAAAGTTGAGAAGTTGGGTATTAAACAACTATAGATTTTTGGTGACTCTAAACTCGTTATTAATCAGATCACTAACAGGTGTGTGTCAAAGCAACACTACTTGAAGGCCTACCACAATAGATTCTGGGACTTGTTTGAATATTTCACTACTTTAAATGTTCAAGCGATTTCGAGAGAGCTAAATAAACATGTAGATATTCTGGCCTCTCTTGGTGCTAACTACTCTCCTATTGAGCAAGTAGTTAGAAAGCCTAAGATAGTTAGGATGATTTATAGACCCTTAGTTCCTGACAAAAATCTCTATTGGCAAGTGTTTGACAATGATGAGCAGATAGTTAACTTCTTGCTTAAAGAAACTGCAAGCATTGATGATAGAGTCCTTGCTGAAGAAGAGAGAGAAGGGATGATTCAGCTAAAAAATAATCACATCCCTAGGGGACTGATTACACTTGAAAGTCTATTCGACCAAAGTGATCGGGCTGAGAAGCACAAGATTAAAATTGATTCGAAGGATTATAAAGAGTTGCATTTGGAGCCTGAGAAAATCATCAAGGTTGGAATAGATGGCACCCTAGAAGAGCTGGAAGATATCAAGAAATTGTGTTTCGAGTATCCAGATATTGTTGCCTAGAGCTACCATGATTTGAGGGGTTATGATAAGAATGTGATCCAACATACTATAGAACTGCAGGAAGGGGTAAAACCTTTTCATCAAAAATAGCGGCCTGTCAATCCCAAGATTGAAGTCCTCATGAAAGCGGAGCTATTGAAGATGTTGGAGGCCAAGATAATCTATCCAATCAAGCACTCAACATGGGTGGCTAACTTGGTCCCAGTACAAAAAAATAATGGAGACATTCGGTTGTGTGTTGAATTTCACAATCTAAACCAGGCATCTTTAAAGGACCATTACCCTCTACCTCAGATCGATCAAATCCTTCATGTAGTAGTTGGTACCTAAAGATTCTCATTGCTTGATGGTTTCTCTGGGTATAATCAAATTTGGGTGAAAGACGAGGATCAATATAAAACAACATTCACCACCAAGTGGGGTACTTTCGCCTACCAACGGATGCCATTTGGACTTTCAAATGTCGGTGCCACTTTTCAGAGGGCTATGGACATTGCTTTCGGTGAGTTATTGAATAGGATTATTGTGATCTATCTTGATGATATGACTATGTTTTCGCATCATAGAGAAGACCACATTGCTCATTTGAGGTAGGTGTTTGAGAAGTACCATGAGTTTGGGATCTCGATTAATCCGAAGAAGTCAATATTTACCGTTAAATAAGGGAAGTTGTTGGGCCATGTGATCTCACAAGAAGGATTGGCAATCGATCCTACAAGAGCTGAAGCCCTCCTGAGGTTACCATTTCCAGCCAATAAAAAATATTTGCAATATTTCTTTGGCCAAATCAATTTCATTCGTAAGTTTATCATTGATTTCACTCAAGTGGTGAAACCCATGACTGAGCTTTTGAAGAAAGGTGTTGAGTTTAAATGGACTGAAACAAGAAGGCAGGCTTTCAAGGAAATCAAGGAGAGAATTACTCAGGCTCCAGTATTGATTAATCTTGATTATTCTAAAGATTTCATTCTCTATGCGGTAGGCGAATAGGAGAGTTATGTTGCAGTTTTGACACAATGACAAGAGGATGGAGGTGAGAAGCCAATTGCTTTTTTGAGTCAGGTTATTTCTCCTCATCAAGAGAAATATATATTTTATTGAAAAACAAGTATATGCAGTAATGAAAGCATTGAAGAAATTTTGACACTTCGTTTCTCAAAGCAAAATAGTTGTGCATGTCATACACCCTGATGTAAGAAATTTTATTCTCCAAGGAGAATTAGGAGACAAGAGAGCAGGTTGGGTCTCAAAAATTCAAGAATATGATGTGGAGATCTGACCAACCAAGCTAGTTTGTGGGAGAGCTCTATGTCAGGAGCTAGCCAAAAGTGCAGCTTCCGAGTCATTAGATATGCTGCATGAGGATAGTTTGGGTGAGAACATTTGCACAAACCATACCGCCAACAATATTGATTGGACTGAAGAGCTAATTGATTATTTTACCTCAGGCATATGTCCATCTCGTCTTGATGCTTCACAACATCGAAGATTCAGGTTGCAAGCTCTCAGATATACTTTGTTGCTCGAGGGGCTATTTTACAAAAACATTGATGGAGTTCTTCTCAGGTGTGTGAGGGACTTCAAAAAAGAAAATATTTTAGAAGAATTTCATTCTGGACTATCGAGTGGTCATTATGCAAGAAGGCCCATGGCCTTAAAAATCATCCGAGTAGGCTATTTTTGGCCTACCTTGTTTGCTGATGCTCACAAAGTAAGTACTCATTACGATAATTGTCAATGATATGTTGGTAGAATCAAAAAAGGGGCATTACCTCTTCACCCGATTCAAGTAGAAGCACCATTCCAGCAATGGGGCCTAGACTTTATCGGGGTCATTGATCCTAACTCGTATGCCGACCACAAGTATATCTTGACTGTGACTGATTACTTCACTAGATGGACTGAAGCGATTCCAACCAAGAAAGTGGATCAAGTCACGGTCATCACTTTCCTCGAGGGGTTGATCACTCACTTTGGTGTCCCAGATGCAATCATAACAGATAATGGAACTCCTTTCATAGGCACCAAAATCAATGAATTTACGGGTAAGTATGGAATTTATTTGAAAACTTCATCTAATTACTATCCATAGGGGAACGACCTGGCTGAGTCTACAAACAAGAACCTACTCAAAATTTTGAAGAGAACCCTTGGCAACAATAAGCGGAGCTGGCACCTACTTTTGAACCAAGCATTATGGGTTGATCGCATCTCGATGAAAAAATCTATCAAGACGTCCCCTTATTCCTTGGTATACGGTAAAGAAGTGGTTTTGCCTATCCATATTGAATTACCGACCCTCCAAACTTGGCATTTGATTAATGATGAGGATGATGAGTCTGATCCCATGAACATGAGGTTGGCTCAACTTTTACAATTGGAGGAAGAAAGGGAGAAATCGTACCAAGCCTTCATAGAGCATGCTGAGATGACGAAGAAATGGTTTGGTAAAAAGGTTTTTGAAAGGACCTTTAAGGTTGGCGATCTCGTATTGAAGTGGAACGAAAAGAAGTCAAAGCCCGACAAACATCACAAGTTCGAGGTAATATGGGAAGGTCCATTTCAGATCATAGGTGCCAATCAAATTAATTATTTTTATTTGCAAGATATGGATGGTCATGCATTGTCAATTCCAGTCAATGGTCTTCATTTGAAGGCCTATTATCAGTGAAAATAGATATTATGGATGTAAATATGTACATATTTTCATTTTACGTTTCTTTCTGGTTCTGATTAGAAAAAAAAAATTTGAAAAAGTGGTCAGAGCTTGGGACTTCCTAGGAGGTCACCCATCCGAGTGCTACTCTAGGAGGGTTATGCTTAACTATGTAGTTCTTGAAGGAGTTAAGTACCAAAAAATCAACTTGGATGATGTGTTTTTGGGGTCCAAATTTTGGAGGTGTAAAAAAAAAAAAAAAAAAAAAAAGTTTTTTTTTTCACCCTTCCCGGTCATGGGATGGCCTTACCTTGGAACCCCTTTTTTTGTTTTTTGCTGCTACTCTTTCAACCTTCCCTGCTTAAAAATAAAATAAAATAAAATAACATTTGCCTTCCCACCAAATTTGAAATTTGAAATTTGAAATTCAAAAACTTCCCTCCATCACTTTCCCACCCAAACCTTTTCCCATCTGTAATAAAGTGAAATTGCTCCTGAAATACCTTTTGGGATTAATGTAACTTTGGCCGAAGTTTTGGTCGTTAAAAATTTTTTTTTTTAAAAAAAAAACTTTTTTTAAAATAAGTTTTTCCCGAAAAGCCCTTCCCTTCCCTTTTCCTTCCTCTCCACTTCTTTCCTAAAAAAAAAAAAAAAAACCACATGCATTCAAACCCTTCCGCCCTTTTTTTCCCCACGAACCTCCATTTCCATACTGCATTGCCTGTAATATCCACATATTTCCATTTCTCGCCCCACGTCATACACTCCGCCCACTCATCGCACTTTCCAAAGCAGAAAAAGCAACCACTTCTAGCACTAAAAAAAAAATTCAAATGCATGCGGTGCCCATAAAATTAGCAAGATTTCCAATGGATATGCATGAAAATTTATAAAAGGAGGCCAACCCTTTTGTCTTGAATCAAAGCATTTGCAGGGTTCTTGTATAGAAGTCTTGCAAATTTCTTTTGCTCCAGGGTTTGTCGTTCTTCGCTACATATTCAAAGAAATCTCAAGATGGGAAAGAAAGCCACAGAAGCAAAGAAGGTGAAGGTGCAAAAAAGGCTTGAAATAAAAAAGAAGCAGTGAAAATCTCGAGAAGAGGAGGATGAAGATGTGGAACTAAGACCCTATGATGATCGCTTGGTGCATATCAATGATTGCAACATCACCAACAAAGGTGTGGAAAAATTGTGTTTGGATGCTAAGTTTTCTGCACAAAAGATGTCTGTTGAAAGTCCCCGTACTATAGCATTTCATTCCCATATTTTTTGGTACCTGTGTACACCCGTGCACCCATGTCCCGAGCTGATTTGGGCCATCGCGCAATGTTATAATACTGGTACAAGAACTGTCCAAAATGCCCACGGAGAAGAGTTGTTCAGTATTTCGGCTAGTTCCATACGGGATGCGTTTGCTTGTGGAGCGCAACCTCCATCTTATGCCACATTTAAAAAGCTCAATTTTAAAGAAGAGGAAGAGAGGTATCGATCCACTATTCACATGCGGCAGTTCATGGAGAGCCAGTTATTGAAGACACCATGATTTGGAGAATTGCCAAAACTGCCAGCGCCATTAAAGAATTTCAAGAGCCCAGATTTGTATTCAATGATAGCATGGCTGACGGGACTATATTCAGATTCTATAGTGCACAAATGGCAAGCATCATTGGTGCAGTGCATTTCACAAGTAGGGTTTTATGCTCCAACCGCCATGACAACAACTCCAAACCCGATTTTCTTCGATTGGGCAGATTTCTTGGAATGGAGGATACACTCACAATTGCGAAAGGTACAAAGTGGAGAAGATATTACTTTCAGGCATTGTTCCCTTTTGGCATGGTATTTTTTCTATCATATGCACTCTCATTTTGCCTTCATAGCAATAAATAAGATAGATGAAGTAGGAAAAGCATTGCCAGTATACTCATGGACTCAGAGTTTGTCAAAGGAGTCCTATTATAATTTCAATAGGATATTTTTAGGACCCGCCTTGGAGTTAATTTATGGAGTATGCAACAGAGTGCCTCGGGCCATGCAAGCAGAAGTGGTTGATCAAAAAAGAGGTGATGTATTTTTACTGACACAAGGCATGGTGGTTAGAATGTTTGGTTTTACTGGTAAACCTTTTCTACTGCCATATTTTACAACTGAACACCTTTTTGCCTTGGAAGTAGCCCAACAAAGTGATTTCATAAATGATACCTATGGGTCAGGCAGGGGAAAGAAGAATACATGTGCTATGCCTTTCAAGTTTGGTGATATAACGGTTACTCAGAGTGGGTAGAATAAATTAATTGTTGAGATGCTCTATGACCATGGATTGGTTGAGCTTCCTCAATGATGGAAGTATGATCCTTTGGGTATTTTTTCCAGTCACATCAAGGCCAAGACTTTTCATTGTTGCCCTAGAGAAGACATCGTACAACAAAGGAATAATCTCGAAGGCCATGACCTTGAATGGCATGTGGAGAAGATGATGTCACTTCCTCCTTGGAATGATTTTTATGAGATGGAGGTCGAATATGATCTAGAAAATCATCCAGAGCAAGTTCCTCCTCCAGGTCTGTTTGAACAAATGAAGGTAAAATTGCCTGATTGGTCTGATGAGAAGATTGCCAACTGGTGGATCATGAGGATTCACCGAAATAAGCCCAAGGTAAATTATCCATTGGTTATGGATGATGCATTTTCAATGATCTATGATGAATAGTATGAAAAGTACCAGCCCCTCTCCCTTGCCGATTTAGTGCCTAGAAGTATTAGCAGTCCAGATAGAGAAGAAGATATAACGAGACAAGAGGAGGCATCAAAATAAGAGGGGATAACTATTGAAGATGAAGCAGAAGAGAAATTTATTCTAGAGGAGCAACTCCCACAAAAGAAGAGAAGTGCAGCTATGAGAGTCCCTTTCCCTAACATAGTGAAGAAACCCAAGAGTGGAGCCCTTTCTGCATTGAGCACCAAATCGCTTCCTTCACCAACAATTGAGCCAATTGTTTCTTTGGATATATCTTCTTTGGCTCAGTTGGGACAATCAGGTCCAATGGTGACAATAGTAAATCCAAATGTGGAGAAGGCAAGATCGAAAGGAGAGGACAATATTGTGGCACAACAACATTCACCATCGGCTCAAATGATGTTAGAGCCCACAGGTATGCATTTTCTTTCTTCTTCTCTTTCTAACAAGCATTTGGTGACCACTATCTTTTCATCTACAGTTCCCATGTCTACTTCACCTCCAGTTGCTGCATCTACCTCTTCCATTCCCATTTCTATCCCAAAGTCGTATGTCACTAGTGTTTCCCTAGTTTCACCCATTTCATTCTTTTATCTTTCCATCAGTTCATTCGCATCCACCCCAAATCCATTTTCCCTTCCATTACCCTCCATTTCATCTTCCATGCCTTCTCATCCTGTTACTTCTATAACCACACAAGCCCCTCTTCGAGTAAGCATGGTTGAAGCACCCTCCACTTCCATCCCTATGGTTGAATCAAATCCTCAACAAGCCCTTTTCCTGTCTTCCCCAATTTTTGTAGTACAGGAGCCGCTAGCTTTTGAGATGGAGTTGCTACCTGAGCGCCCGATAGCAGAAAAAATCAGTAGGGCACGACAAAGTTCATCAAGATGGTTGAAGAATCATAAGAGAAAGGATGCACTAGCCATGGTAAAACCAATGAAGAAAGTAACTTTTGATCCAGCGACAATGGAGATGCACACAGTGACAATGGTTCCTCAGGTTCAGAAACCTCAAGGAGAAATGGTGCCCACTGACTATTCCTACCAAGTAGTCATCGAGGACCTCACAAAGATGGATCCAGTAGAGCAAATGGGTACCATACAAGTGGCATCAAGTTCAATTTACCTGCAAGCTGAGCATTATAAGGATTGTTTCATCCAGGCTGAAGCAAATATCAAGGAGCTAGAGGAGGCCTTGGCAGCACAAAAGGCCAAACTGGATATTGCACAGTCTAAATCTCAATAGTGGCAGCAATAGGCAATGCATTTGGAGGGTGAAATCATGGAGATCAAACAGCTACTCAGTTCTAGGTAGCAGAGCAAGAAGCACAATTGAAGATCCAAGCCTTGCAGGACCAGCTCCAGAACTTGCAGAATCAGTTGGCGATAAAATCAATGCAATCCGTGACCCTCACCAAGGATAAAATTAAAGAAGCTCGTAGTCAGTTGTTGACTGATTGTAGGAAGATGGCAACCAAGGCTACATTAGTTCTCATGTTCCTTCAGGAAGTACAGGTAGTTGTTTCATATGGCGGGCCTATAGTGAACAACATAGAGCAATATTTAGAGCCAAAGTTAGAAATGGCCATGAAGATCCAATCAATGACTCAAGTGGATCTTCGGTTTCGTCCAATGAGTGAAATAGCCCATGATTGGGCAAGTGCCAAGATCACCTTGCGCAGTTTTTTCTCCAAGATGGAACTGCTTAAAGAAGCCCGTAAGCTGCAAGAGACATTTGAGCATGAGAGGCACATTTCCTTGGTTCACTTTGAAACCATCGCAGCTAATGGTTTCCCTAGCTTTGTTGATGATCAGGGGAATATTTTGGCGAAGAAAGACCTGGATGCATTATGGGTTATTTTCATGGATGATACCTCAGATATTGATAACTTGGAGGAGCCCATCACTGAAGAGCATGTACTGCCATTGATGAGAAAGTTCATTCGCATTGAGTTTGGATTACTAGAGCTCAGCCAAAGGGCCAAATATATTGATCTAGAAAAGGTTGTGGCCTTTTCCACAACTAGCCCCAATGCTTGGGGACCCACCTTTTAAGCTTTGCTTTTGGGATTTTGGGTGTCTTTGAGAAGCTCTTTCGGGACAATTCTTCACCCTTGGATTTTTCCTCGGAGATGCCAAGCTTCGTTTTTGTAGTGCTTGCTTGTTTCTTTGGTATTTAGTGTTTTGATGTAATGTTTATTTACTTTAGTTAGTTTCAATAGTTTCAATCAAATTAATTTAAAATAGTTGAAACTAACTAAAATAAATGTTTTGATAAAAAAAATGTTATAATTATAATAATATATATATGTATATATATTATAATTATGATAACAAAGAAAGAAACCATTTAAATTTTAAATAAAACATAGAAAAATAAAATAAAAAATAATATAAAAGAAAATATAAAAAATAAAAAAGGAAAATATATTATTATTGATTAAAAAAAATAATAAAAATAAAAATAAAACTAATGCTTATATATGGTAGGTATATATGTTAAAAAAAAAAAACTAAAAAAAAAAATTATAATATATATGCATATTATATATACATGTATATTATAAAATTAAAAAATTAAAATAAAAAATAAATAAAAAGAAAAAATAAAATAATGATAATAAAAAAGAAAAGATTAGGTTAGTTTTCACTTTGATTTATAGGTTGGTTTCGTTGTATTTTACTTAGTTTCTAAACTAAGCTTCACTTTATTTTTAGATTTTAATTGTCATACTTAGCATTGTTTTAATTTTAGAATTTAATGGCTTTTATTTTAGATTAGACTTTTAATTGTTTTAGAATCTAGAGGTTGGTTTCGTCTTATCTTACTTAGTTTCTAAATTAGGCTTCATTTTATTGTTTTAGAATTTAATGGCTTTTATTTTAGATTAGACTTTTAATTGTTTTAGAATCTAAAGGGGTCTTATATATCATTTTGCCTGCAAGTAATCAGTGTGGACAAGATACACATCATGAGGTAGCATAAAAAGAAAGAATTGCGTGAATGTGAATGCGCAACTAGCGAATCAATGGATATGCATGCTCGAGTAAATCCGCACAAAGGAATAAAATAAAAAATAAAACAAACTTTCAAAAGCCAAAGAAGAAGCGTTATGGAAAGAAGTCATTAAAGATAGTCATTTACAGATAGTCATTAAAGATAGTCATTTACAAGGCACATTAAATGCTCTTAAAGCGTTCCTTGTAACTAGACACCAACCTTTAGACAACATTTATATTTCTTTATTAAGCAATATTTAACTAGATTTATCCTTCATTAGCCTTGCTTTAGATATGGAATAAAATATGAAACCTGATTCAACATGTGAATCTGAAAATGATGGAGGGACTTCTCTTATTTAGCTTTAAGAGCCTTTAATGTGCCTTGTAAATGACTATCTTTAATGAAATAGATTTTCATAAAGACAGTACATGGGGGGCCTACAATGTCCTATAAACTACCCCTCTTCGATGAAATTATATTTTCATGAAGAAAAGTTTGTTTACTTCTGTTAATATAATGGCCCAAGAGATGTCAAACAACTTGTGAAATTATATTTTTCATGAAAAAAATATGTTTACTTTTGCTAATATAATAGCCCAAGAGATGTCAAACAACTTATCCCTTCTATGAAATTGTGATTCTCACGAAGAAAAAGTAGCCTGTTGCTCAGATAAAACAACCCTTTAAAATACCATATACTTTATTCTCCTTTAATGAAATTTAAAGTTTTTGTGAAGGAGCAGTTAAGTATTTCTTGGAAATAAATAAATGTAAACATTGAAATTCTAATTTTATTTAAGACCTATGAAAATCATGCCAACACCGAACTTGCAAAATTCCTATTAACAATATAAACTTTGAACTATTGAGGAATTTTGTCTTTGCCATGAAACCAAGTCTAAATTGCTTTAAAATAAATTTTAAAGCTTATTCTGTAAATCTGAAATTCTGTTTTTGTGATTTTATATTTTATTTTATTTTATTTGCAGACATTAAAAAAAATGAAAAGATAGGGTTTTAGTAAAATAAACAAAAATAAAATAGAAATAACAGAAATGAAAAAAAAGCTGCAATCTAGACTTTCTCCTAACCCTGCAAATGTTAGCATCCTGCATGAAAACCTGCATTAATGAGACCCATATACATGCAATCCAACATTAAAGAGGTGCCATATTCTAAGGGAAATATGGTGCCATATATCAAAAATCTTAAGGTAGTCAACCATTGACATGCATTAAACTCCCAAAATTTCAAATATATTAGCAGAAGAAAAGATTTTCAAAATAGTCCAGTATATGCAGTATGTAAACCTTCAATAGGCATTAAGATTAATACTCTAATCCAACAGAATGGAAAGAAAACTATTACAAAAGAGGTCTTGATTTGCACTGCAACTCTATTTCCAACATTTTCCCTCTCTGATTCATCTATTACAATTCTGTATTTAAAACTCCCCTTTCGGGTTCTCCGTTCCTATCTCCAACGGCTTTGCCCATGAGTTTTATAACGCTTCACTTTGGTATTTACAAGGCACATTAAAGATAGTTTTATAATGTTCCTATTTCATTAAAGATAGTCATTTACAAGGCACATTAAATGCTCTTAAAGCTAAATAAGAGAAGTCCCTCCATAATTTTCAGATTCACATGTTGAAGCAGGTTTCATATTTTATTCCATATCTAAAGCAAGACTAATGAAGGATAAATCTAGTTAAAGCTTGCTTAATAAAGAAATATAAACACTGTCTAAAACCTGTTCAAGTTAAAAGGAATTTCACTCTCACATCGTGGTCATATGAGGGCCAATCACATTTATTTTCCATTTTAAGTTTCATGAACAATAATAGCATTTTGTATTAAAATAACCCCAACACAGGCCCCTTGTTAACAGTTATTTTGCAAAGCCCTAAGGTATTCCATGCACTCTTTTGACATGCACACATTAAGATAAAATGAACCTTGGAGAAGTTCATGCTTCTTTGCAAGAGATTGTTTTTAACTAAATCCTAACTATGAGTGTGGTTTTGCACTAGGGAAAAATCACCACTCAACAAAAAGGTTGAGACTTTTTGATATCTTGTGGGTACACTCAAAGCTCATGAGGCAATTACTATAGATGCATGGGTTGATGCAGTTGCAGTGCATGAATCCATAGCATCACATCTCAAAGAGCAGGACGAAGCTGGTACAAGTAGCCGACCATTAGATGCAACTGATAGTGGGGACTCTGTGCCCAATGAATAAAGGTCTGGAATCAATTGAATTCAGGCGAGCTGAATACCCCGTGAGCCACCAAAAATGTTGGCATTTTTACCACATTGAAATTTTGTTGTAAAATTTGTTTGAAATTGGCCAGTAAATGTTGTCTTTTTGCCACATTGAAATTTTGTTGTAAACTTTGTTTGAAATTGGCCAGTAAAACTTACAAATGCTTTTGAGTGTTTTCACACATTGAACAATTTTTTGAAAATTTTCTAAATATCTGATGGGTGTAATTTTGAGTGCCATTCAAGTAAAATGCTTTTTAGTTCCCCGAAATGCTTTTTGCCCGAAATGGCTATTTCGCTCTCCGAAATGCCTTTTCATTCTCCAAAATGCCTTTTCGTTCTCCGAAATGCCTTTTCGCTCCAAAGTGTAATGAATATTCTTTCTTTTGGGCATTTCGTTGGTGAAACTATTCTATCGGCAGTTTTGTTCTCATTAATTCTCAAAGAAATCAAATTTCCAAGATTGGCCCCACTTATGGCAGTAGAAGATTTTCCTAGATGAAGTCAGAAGAAAAGGACAAAGATTGGGGTAAAATTTCATTTCACGTAGGATAAGGGTATTAAGTGCACATTCCAAGTGAAATCTCATTTCAGACATAACTTGGAGAATTGAAGATAAGAGCCCATTTCGAGTGAAATTTCATGTTTTCAATACAAATATTCTTTGAAAAAGGATTAAGATTGATAAAGTTAATTCCTATGGTGATATTATTGCTAAAAAATGCCAGGTTTAAGTATGGTGCTCTTGATTCCAGTGTGATATTGTTCATTTTTGAGGCACCGACCACTTCATGGGTATGCATTTCCAAGGTGCCACCATAGAGATTGAAATCAGATCATTGATTCCTGTTGAAGCCTGATATACCATGTGATAAAATCAGTAGATATTTTATTTGGAATTTGCTCATTGGTTTGTTGTTGTTTCCGAGGAGAGAGTTGTTGCTATTGGTGTCTGGATGGCCGAAACCTTGCCTCCACATGTATTAAATGGAAGAGGTGAAAACCTCTATAAATACTAATCAGATTTCCATTGTAAAGGAGGAGAGACATTTTGTAGAAAAACTTATCAAGTTCTCTACGTAAATAAGAGATATTTGGATTCTGATTTTGCAAGCAACTTTATGTGTGATTTCCTTCTATTTTATGCATTTCTCTTTTATGCTTGTATTTCTTATCTGCTATTGAAATTTAAATTCTGCATCTGAGTTTGAATATTGCTAGTGAGGAAGTGAGTTTTGGAATGCAATCCTGGAGGTTATCTTTGCAAGGTTGTAAGTAAATTCTATTGCTTTCTTTTATTATATGCTAATTATATGCTTGAGTGGAATTCCTGTTGTTAATCTTTCCCCAATGCTATACCTTCGACCTGTGGCCATATTTCCCTTTCTTTCTGTTATTTCCAGTTTCTTTCCCGCTATTTCCAGTTTCTTTCCCGCAACTCTAGTCTTCAATAGTGTAGGATTTAGTAAGGGAACCAACCCTCTCTGGAGATCGGTTCAAAGGAATTTTCTCTTTCCCTCGGCATTTCAATGTTGGCCGAGTCTAGGGTGCACAAGTGATAATATCTTGTACTTAGATTTGTGACCAACAACAACAACATGATAGATACAAATAAACTATCAACATATGTAGATTGTTTATAAAATTTTAAGGGATTCCACTCTAGCACTTTGTCTCATTTCGCTTCCACGTACCTCATTTTTATGTTTGAAAAACTTATATATTCCCTTCAAAATATCAAATTAAAAAAAAAGGAAGATGCTAGGGGATATTCCATGGTATGGTGGGTGCATAAAATAAAGTTGTGCACATGCATACCATTAGGAAACTATAATATTATTTAGCACAATAGGTTTGTGCACTTCAAAAGAGGATAGATTAGTTGTAACCACATGATCTATTACTTAAGAGGTTAGACTATTAACTGATCTAAATTTAAAAATTATTGTAATAGATTTTTTATATTTAAATTGTTATAATATGATGCTCTTAATTGATTTTTCATCCAACATTAGTGTTAGAGTAGATTTGAACTCCAGATGCTAGAGGACATGGATCCAAACATCGCTTATGCTCACAAAGAAACCCATGTGCACTAAATCACTCTTCTATGGGGTCTTGTAGGAAGTGATGGTCATTGTGATCTCTAGGTGATAGAAATAAGGGAATCAATAATTGTAATTGCAATATAAGCAATTAGACATCAATGTGTGTCTTTTTTATTTTTGGATTTGCTTCTACTAAGTATGTCGAGGTGTAATTTTTCATTGGAATATGAAAATGAACATCTCTAATTAGAACATAAAAACTATATAGGAGTCAATCTACTCTCACTAGATATCTCACACCCATTTGATGAAAACCACCTCATTGGGCTCCTTGGTAGGGTGCATGGGTTTTCATTTGTAGGTGATCTCCAAGAGTAAATGTTAGTGTCTAGTTTTATGATTGTGCACCCTGACTTGTGATTATAAATATTTTTAGTACCTTTGCTAATTCACAACACTCAATTATCCTCCATCTTGATCTTTACCTTGTCCTTCATTTTTGGTACATCCATGGTTTATATGTGAACTATGGATGTTTTTTTCCATGTCGATGTGACCAAACTAATACTTTGAAGGGATCCACCACAACATCCCAAAATTTGACATAATGGATTTTATAGGAAAATAAGGTTGTTGATCCATGAAAAACTAGTAGAAAGAGCAACACACTAAAGTTAAAGATATTAGAGATAGACATGGCATTGCTTATGTGGATATGATTTGGTGCAATATAGTCCAATGTACCCACCATATACATGGTCTACAGGTTCCTGCGATGTTTTTAGATCTTGTAATACCCAATAATATGATATTTAATAGACTTCATGCACCCAATCATGTTATTCGCTTGTGGAGTGATTGTATTCTCCACCCTCTAAAAATATTTTTGGGATTCCATTTATGCCTCACCAAACTTTGTAGCAATAAAGAACTAAAATTAAACAATCAACCAATAAATCAATCACAAATAAAAACATCAAGAAGTAAGAGGAGCAATAATAGAAATTGAGATATCCAATAAAAATAATGCTAAATATTCTTCCCCTATCAAAAAATGGGTGCCACCATGAGAAAGCCTTTAGGCTATGGTAGCAACATAAATAATGTGAATATTTGTTTTCCACCTTCTATCTTAATTTTGAAATTCTCAGAGTTTGCACTCATAAGGGGAGGTCCATTTATATATTTAATTGTAGGAGCACATAGGACACACTACAAAGTCATCATATTGGAGGGTTCATTACCTTAATCTAGTTGAATAGACCCTAGCTTTTGCTCTTATCAAGGGCATATCAGATTCATGGAGACGTATCACTTACAAGGTGGTTGAATAAGGGACTTAGCATAAATGCCAATACAAAGTCATATGAGGATGAAGGTCCTAGGTTTAATTCCCTACATGATTTATTTTTCTTGTAATTATATTTTTTAAAGGTAAAAAATCATTTTTATGCATGAAACATTTTTATGGTAATTTTTTTTTTTTTATTTTGAACTACTGGTGGATGTAGACTTTCGGATCCAATTGCTCATTTTTTAGAACAAACTACATTTTTTCTCTAGCTACAATAATTATGGTCATGAGTTCTCTCGATGTCCTAAGCATAAGATTATCCTAGATGCTCCTCAATAGGAAAATGTTTTTCATAAAGAATTGATAAAATCTAATGTTGTTGTAGATTTGGTTGGTCAATACTTAGCTCTTGATGTTGGAACTTCAAAAACCCCTTCTTTGAAGATCTCCAAGGAAGTTTTGTTCAAAAAAATTGCAAACTTTCTTCTAGGGAATTTTTTTGATTGCCTAGCTTCAAGTGAAGAATCTCTTAAGGTAGCAGTGTCTTTGGGTACTACATATGTATTTATTCTATTTGAGGTCCCTTTGGTGTCTTAGGAAATAAAAATACTAGAAATGATACCTCTCCTAGACCTATCATGAGAGGGCAAGCAAGCTAAGGGAATCTCCCTCATTTAAGAAGTGTATTTGATTCTAAAAAGAAGAGCCTTCAGCCATTGCCTGTTAAGAGTTCTAACTAGAAGAATAAGGGAGGTAGGTGTTGTCGAATTCTTTGAGGTGGCTCTATATTCAAATTCTGGTTGGTAGGATTTTGAGAAGGGCTATTCCAATTTCAAATTTAATCTCAAGTTGATTTTATGTGGTGTTTAATGCTTCCTTTATGTAGGAGTTTGAGTGGGTTCTAGTTTCAAATTTAATTTCAAGTTGAATTGACCTGGTGTTTAATGTGGTATTTATTTCAAATTTGATTTGATTTATTTAGCTTTTAATTCTACCTTATTGTCTCTATTCTTTTTGTTTAGGGTTTGCTTTTTTAATTCATCTAATCTCCTCTAAGATTGTTGTATTTATTGTTGGTTCAATGGATATATCTTGTTTATTTCCTGCGTCTAGGCTCTTTTTAGCTCCTCTTTGTATAAGGTTCATGATGCCTTTCAAAATCATTTTTTACCTAATAAAAAAAATAGTAGAGGGTTGAAAAATTGAAATAAAGTATAAATTTCTAGAAAATAGAAGTCAAGGGATCAAAACTCACAAAAGAAAATTTACTACCCTAGAAAAAACATAACTTTGAAAATATCTATAGTTTCTTTTGGCAAATTATCAAATAATTAAACTATAGTGAATATTTTGCATAATTAAAAGGGGTAGCAATTTTTCTTGTAAAGATGCATTTTCAGTTGTGACTAAGACCTTCAAATTTTAAGATATTTGATTTAAAATTTTTCATACTTTTTATATCATTAAATCATGTGCTTAGGCACATTAACAACATTTAGTATTAATTATACCTCTAGCTTGTATATACAAGTAAAAGTGTCATATTGGGTTACTATTTCTATAGCCTAACAAATATACCATAATGATGTTTGGGCATTAACCATTTAAATCATCAAGAATATAGAAGGTCTTCTTCTCCTGATACTTTCACTTTATTTTTAAACACTATTCGTCACTATTATAGATAAGAACCCTAAAATTGAGAAATTCTAAGTATATAGGGAAGTTACACTCACATATAAGGATTTATCATTAATTAGGGGTCAGTGATAGGGATAATCCCTTTCCATACTACCTTAATACATTGTGTCATTCTCTATCACATACCTTAAATTATCTCTCATGTACAACCATGCATATTAAGAGGACTAGCTTCTTCAATGTACTGATAGGTATACAAAGAGGCTCAACATACTGAGCTGGTGGTATATTGAAAAGGGGGGCGTTTGGGAGCTATAAGGAACCTTCACCATAGTAGCATTGAGAATATTCCTTACAGATTCACAACTACTCAAAGGTTCACACTTTGGACCTTGGAAGAATAACATGAGACCCATCTTGGTCATTGAGAAACTTTGGACATAGTTATTGATAAAGTCACTCAACCTAAAGATGATGAATATGCTCAATAGAAATTTGATGATATAGATTCTAGAGGACTGATGTTCATTAGATGTTATCTAACCACACATTTGTAAAATATAAACATACAATGATTCATTAGACACATTTTCTACCATCTGCGAAGAGAAGAATTAAATCACAATTCTTCACCTTTAGTCACAACACCACACATTGAGAGTTCAAGATAAAAACGCATTAGGATGTTTCTTTATAGAGTTGAATAGAGAAAGCCAAATTGAATGCCATGGGATAAATTGTGGAAGATAAGCTCTTTGTACCCATCATACTCTAAGATCTACCAGATTCATTTCAAGTGTTGATCACCTCCTTACAAGTTTCAAATAGGAAGGTCTTCTTTGATGAGTTGGTAAATATGATTCAATAGGAAGAAGCCACCAAAAAATTGAGGGATTAGTTGTAAAATAATGTATAATCGCTAATATATCTAGGAAATAAAATCAATAAAAGGGTCCTTCTCTATCATCATCATCATCATCATCATAGAAGAAACCTAAAAAATAAGAGGTATTGTTATAAATGTGATAAAGAAAGACAAAATACAAAGCATTGTTGGTATAACTCAATGAATCAAGGAGATTGAGTCTGATGATCTCATTAAAAAAGATAAAATAAACCATGTCCCAAGCAAACGTGACAATAAGGGCATGTTGCACTTAAAGAATCAACTTTAGATTTTGAACAAGCACATAAGATGCTCATGTCTAAGGCCATAACAATACCAAAGGATGATTTTTGATACATTTATTCAGGTTCTAGAAAGCACATGACAAAAGACAAAGTATACTGTGACTCCTTACAAGACAAATATGGGAAACTGATAATAATTTCTAATAATAAAATATATCATGTCAAAGGAGTGGGAGATGTTACTATCAATATTCCTAGAGGCAAACACACAATTGAAAAGATACTATATGTACCAGGATTAACAAACAACTTGTTTTCTATCCTCATAAGTGTTGGATCGCAACATGGTGGTCAAATTACAAGTTGTTAATAGCCATAAAAATTGTTATCACAAAATATGGTAAGAATGTGGTAACCAATTCTCATAAAAAAGGCTTGTTTTTACTAGATGTCATATCTTCTTCTAATATCACATTGTTAACAACCACGATAGATGCTACCTCCAATTGGCATAGGAGATATAATAATATTATTTTAAGATACTCCAACTAAGTATATATCAAATGGTGTTATGTTTGTTAAACATTTCCTCAATATTGCTGGTATGCTCAAGTTTTTTAATAGGAAAACACCAATTACCTATTAAGTTGAATACTTACAGAGCCAAAGGACCATTAGATGTGACACACACCAATATGTGTGGACTCATGCTAGCTAGTTTTGGTGGCAAAATATACTTCTAATTATTTTTTAATGGTCACTTACAAAATATGTGGGTGTACTTTTTACAACCGAAGTTTGATGTGCTCAACTATTTTCAACACTTAAAGGAACATGAAGAAACAAAAATTGGGCATTCAATTCAATTTCTCTACTTATATCAATGGGGAATATACATATAATGAATTTTCAAGGTTTTTTGAACAAAATTAGGATCAAACAATAGCTCACTATAGCATACACTACATAACATAATGGGATTGCTAAATGAAAAAAAACTACTCCATCATGGAAATGGTTTGTTGCATCATCATAGGAGCCAATATAAAGCTATAGTATTGGGATGAAGTTGTCTCCACTATAGTTTATCTTCTAAATAGATCACCCATAAAGGTACTACATGGAGTTACACCTAAATAATCCTAGTTTGGGAGGAAGCCTTCAATCACACATCTTAGAATATTTAGAAGCAATGCATACATGCATATACCAAAGCAAAATAGGACCAACTTGGATGTAAAAACCATGTCATTAATATTTATCGTGTATGATGATGAGTCAAAAGGTTAGATATTATTGGAAACTAGATATGCTCTAGTTCACACTTTGACATAGTGACCACCCACTACAGTTGATGGGTGTATTTGGTGCTTGCACCTCACATAGAACGTATAGTTTAGGAATTTTAGGGAGTGTGAGATGTTGCTTCAAGGACAACCTCTAAGGTTTTCTACCAAGGCTAGCTCCTTTTATGGATATCTTCTTGGGATACTTCTTCCTACTCTAGCCTAGTCTATTGGGTCTTGTTTGGAAAAAGGGTTAGAAGTAAAATAGTAGAACCTATCTAGCCTATGCTAAGGGTGACGATGCATTAAGAAATAAAATTTTTCTATATGTATTTATGGGATTAATGAACATATGTGTCACCCATGATATGAAAGTGAACACGGTCTCATTATAACATACACATTATTTCTTATGAAGTTTGTACAAGGAAGGGATAAATACTAGTTATGAGGTTCCCATATAAACTTACATACACACAAAGAATGGGGCATGAAGCAATTAGCCATATATATTATTTATATATGTTAAAAATAGTACAATAAATATGTCACAATGAAAGGGCTTGAAGGGGCCTATACACAAAATGACTCGGGGTTTAAGTCCATACCAATACACAAGAGAAATGAAAGAAAGGTTGTATACAAGGCTAGATACTATGCACAAAAGCAATAGTTTTTCAATGCTTACTATAAATAAAGATAAGGTATTTACAAGAATAAAGGAATAGGGATTCCTTACAAAACTTATGTAATAATTCAAAATTATTAAGTTTAAAATTTTTCCTAGTATTTTATTATTAACTTTGGATGATATCAAGGTCCCTGGATCTGTATCCATAAATGATGTAGGCTGGGATAGTCATATGGGATGTAGTCCCTTCTCAATTCTCTATCTGATTATTCATTCTAGAGATCCATTGAGATTAGACCTATGAGGTTTTCCTCCATTAATATCTTTAATTTTAGTGTTGCCCCTTTGGGTTACCTAAAGGTTACCTCCTTTAATGAATCAACTATCACCTTGGGTGTGTGTTTGGTGGTTTAGTATGGTAAGACAAAAATTGGACCACCATACCTCTCCTCGTGTTTGGTCACTTTGGTTGGTGTGGTTTTCTGGTGGTGACCGATGTTATATCTCCCTTTCCCTCCAATCGGTCCTTTTTGTGAAGGTCCTTCTTAGCGTGTTCTTTCGGGTTTTTATTTTCACTTCTTGAGTTTCTTTTCAGTTTGAAGGGGTGTACTTCATCACTAATCCATATGCTACTTTCTTCTTAGTGAATCAATACTACCAGATTCTATGCTTTGGCAGGTGTGTCTAAGGTGTCCTTCCCTACTAGATTTTTCCATTTTTACTTTTTGCTATTTATCCACCATTGATCTTCGGGTGGACATTATAGGGGATAGGAAGCCTAAAGGTTAGGTTGATTAGAGAGTAGATGGAGCAACAATAGTCAATGTTGGAGATGATTATTGAATGAGAATCCAAAAATGAGAAAGGCAAAGGAAATTCAAGAGAGGGACCTAAGATAGAAAAAGAAACAATTCAAAACCTTGATCCTAGAAGCAGAAGGATTCAAATCAAAAAGAGGGAACATGGGAGTAAAGGTAGAAAACATCTCAGGCACCTAATCCAAGTTTCTTCATTTGTGGATGTCCTCATTATACAAATAAGTGCTCCAATGGATAAAATTGGGTAATAGAGTAGAGGAACAACCACAATTAATCTATACAGCCATAGGAAGTCAAAACCTAGATGGACAAGTGACTCCTATGTTACTGAATGGTAAGTTGTTTAATAATAATGTTAAAGTTTTAATTAATAGTGGAGCTACATATAGTTTTATTTCCACTAGTATTATCAGGGATATGCTAGAAAGATCTAGATTTTTGGTACAATGGTGGAAAGTTGAGTATGGATTTGGATAGACTTAGTGGATCAATGTTTACCTACAACCAATATCACCTTACCCAATGGATCCACTATTTGGAAATTGTATGTAGTGCGACTATATGCCTTTGATATTATCCTAGGGGTGGATTGGTTAAAGGCTCATAGAGCCCCAATCAACTTCCAATAAAGGGGGATGGACTATACTGATAAGGGCAAGAAGAGAGTTAGGATTCAAAGTAGAAAAAGGTCTTTTCAACCTCATGTATTGTTAGTTATGCAAATAAAGAAGGCAATCAAAATAGGTGGTATGTTGTATGTAGTAAAGATAAATGGTAAGACAAGTGATAATGGAGATGAAGAAATATTTAAGAGACATCCAATTCTACATGAATTTAGGGATGTATTTTTAGAGGATCTCCCAGGCCTACCACCTCAACATGAATTTGAATTCACCATTGAACTAATGCCTAGCATTGAACCCATTGTAAGGACACCTTACAAAATGACTCCTATTGAGTTGCAAGCGTTAAAGGTGTAAATTCAAGATTTATTGGAAAATGGTCTAATCAAACCTAGTGTGTCACCCTGGGGTTTGCCAATACTATTTTTGAAAAATAAGGATGGTTCCTTGAGGTTGTGCATCGATTATATGATGTTGAATAAGGTGACCATCAAGAATAGGTATCCTTTGCCAAGGATTGATGATCTCTTTGATAAGATAAAGGATACCACTATTGTTTCAAAAATTTATTTTAGAACTAGATATCATCTATTGAGAATTCATGAGGATACACACAAAATAGCATTTAAGACTAGATATTGGCACTATAAATTCACAATGTTGCCATTTGGGTTGATAAATGCACCAAATTTTTTTATGAATATGATGAACAATGTGTTCCAAAAATATTAGGATTGATTTGTTTTGATATTTTTAGATGATATCTTGATATATTCCTACACCAAAGAGGAACATGACCAACATTTGAGATTAGTGTTAGAGGTGTTGAGGAAAACTAAATTTACGAAAATTTTTCTAAGTGTAAGTTCTATGCCTCAAAATTTTAGTATTTGGGGCATATAAAATTTATAGAAGATTGCTATAGACAGTAAAAACATTAAGGCCATTTTGAATTGGTCTACACCAACTAATGTATCATAAGTTAGAAGCTTCATGGGGCTCATTGGTTATTATAGGTATTTTGTGAAGGACTATTCAAAAATTGCCTACTCTATCACCAACCTTCAGATAAAGGGAAAATAGTTCAAATGGATGGATAGATGTGAGGCCGGCTTTGAAACTATAAAGAATAAGCTAAATACAACACCAATTCTCAAGATACCAAATCCTCTTAGGAATTTTATAGTATGTACAGATGCTTCGTTAGAAGGCTTAGGTGGAGTGTTGTCCTAGAATAAGGCTACAATATCATATGAGTCTAGAAAACTCAAGAAGCATGAGATAAATTATGCTACACATGACCTAGAGTTAGTAGCTGTTGTGCATGCAGTAAAGGCCTAGAGGCACTATTTGCTGGGAAACCATTCATGCTAAGGACAAACCACCAAATTCTAAGGTATAATTTTACACAACCTATGCTTAATATGATATAAAGAAGGTGGATAGAGTTTCAAGCCAAGTATGACTTTGGTATTGAGTATATGAAAGGAAAGTAAAATAAGGTTGGTAATGCATTAAGTAGGAGAAGGCATATAGCAATATTGACCCGAAGTCATATAGACTTGATGGACAAAGTCAAGAAAATGGAGCTTTAGGATTGCATTTTGGAAAACAATGAGAGAAATCTAGAGGAAAATAAGGATTTTGACATAAAATATGGACTTTTATGTTTAAAGTATAAGGGTCTCATACCCAAAATTGGTGATTTAATAAGAATTATTATTCAAGAGGCACATAATTCTCCATATTTTTCTCATTTGAGAGGTGCAAATATGAGAGAAAACATGAAAAATATTCTATTGGTTAGGAATGAAATAGGATATCACTAGTTTTATTGCTAGATGCTTGGAATACCAGAAGGTTAAGGCAAATCATCAACACCCAACAAGAAAATTGTACCTAAACAATATAACTACTCAAAAGTGGTAGATCATATCTATGGATTTTATTGTGGGTTTACCTAAGACTAGGTTCCAACATGATGAAATACTTGTGGTAGTTGATAAGCTAACTAAGTTTACATATTTTATACTAGGGAGCATCAAGGACGATGCACCAGTTGTGGCAAATAGGTTTTCCAAGAAATTTTTTAGGTTACATGGTTTTCTTGAGGTGATCATATTATACAAAGATTCCAAGTTTACATCAAAATTTTGGTAGGCTCTTTATTGTGTAATGGGCACAAAATTAAATATCCATTCTACTTACTATTTGGAAATAGATTAGTGAATGAAGAGTGTGAAATAAGTCCTAGAGGATATGATTTGCATGTACTACATTGATCAAAAGTCTAACTAGGAAGACTTTTTGCATCTGGTTGAATTTACATATAACAATGGATACCATGCATCCTTGGGAATAGCTCCAATTGAAGCCTTGTATGATAGAAGATGTAGAACACCTCTATAATAGAACAATATAGAATATCAAGTGGTGATTTGACCAAACACTATTAGAGATATGGAGGAGCAACTCAGAGCAATTCTATAAAGGCTCAAGGAAGTTATCGATTGCTAGAAGAGCTATGTTTATCTGAAAAGATTACCAAGAAATTTCTTTGTGGGAGATAGATTTTTCTTGAGGGTAAGACCCATGAAAAGTTATATCAAGTCAACTAAGTTAAATTCTCATTATGTTAGACCTTTTGAGATCATTTATAAAATTAGTCCAGTAGCCTACAAGCTCACCTTGCCATACAACTTATCAAAGATACATGATACTCTCCACATATCCCTACTTAGGAAATATGTTGTTGATCCTTCTAATGTTTGGAATGTTTCTAAATTACAGATGGTAGATCCCTAAACCATTGAGGTGTTATCGGTGAGGGTTCTAGTGTTTCATTCCAAGATGTTAAGGAAATTTATCCCTAGATCAAGGTAAGGTCTAGTGGGACCAGTATTCAAAAAATTGTGCAACTTGGGAATATGTTGAGGAAATGAGGAAGTAATTCCTATATTTATTTGAATGAAATATGTATGCTTTATTTTTAGGAAACATAAAGGACTATGTTTAGTCTAGGGGGAATATGTAACGACCCTCCTTGGGAGAAATTATTCTTGATATTTGATTTATGAATTCATGTGTGGATATTTAATACATAATCTTATTTTATATTACCAATATGTGTTACTAGTTGCACTTTATGATTTGATTATACTATTTTTTACTACATAAAAAAGGATCTTAAAGGGCGTTTTTTCAATCACCGCTTATGAGGGTATTATAAAAAATCTACATCATATGACGACGGCTAAAAACTGCCTAAAAAAACCATCCTCTTATAGCTATGAGGGTGGTTCTAAACCACCCTCTTAGGGTTAAGAGGGTGGTTTAAAACCATCCTATTAGGGCTAAGAGGGTTGTTTAAAACCACCCTTTTAGGGTCTAAGAGGGCGATTTTAAACTATCCTCTTAGGTTTAAAATCTCTTAGGGCTAAGAGCAAACCCTAAGAGGGCGGTTTAAAACTACCCTCTTAGACCCTAAGAGGGCGGTTTAAAATCACCCTCTTAGGGTCTCACCTATATATATATATATATATATATATATATAAAGGACATGGGAAAAGCAAAGGTGAGCCTTTGCAGCTTTGGAGACGATATAATAATAATTTTTGTGTTCATAAATCACATCTTAATTTCATTTCATATTAGAAACAAATATATTAAAATAAATTGAAGTTACTTTTCAAATGTGCTCATTTTTTTTTAGTTATAACTAAAAGTTAAATCAAACATTTATGATAGTCTTATAAAAAAATTCATGCTTAAATGTGAACTTTAAAGCAACACAAGTAATGATTTATCAGCCCAAGAATTCTAATTGAAAATATGTCACATGCAAACAATGGGCTTGTAACAAAAAATTGCATACATCTCAAAGACACACTTAATGCAAGATAAAATAATCCACTATATTTACCATACACTAAACTAGCAATAAGCCCACTACAAACAACACTGATACAATGTTGTTTACAGGAAGTTAATATAGTGATGTTGATAGTAGTAAGGGATCTTATAAAAATTTAATATAATGTTGATAGAGTGAGGAATTCCATCTATTGTAACAATAGGTTGTATTACATAACAATGAAACATTGAGTGCAAGGCAAGATGACCTACTATACCCACAACACACCAAGACAATATATCCACTACAATCATTCACCATATTGCAATCCAGTGTTTATTAGAGTGAGATATTCTATAAGTATGATTAAGGGCTTACATTATTGCTAGCACATTAAAAGTCTATGGACTATAGGACTCATGAAACATTAGTCTCACTTTTTTAAGCAAGGAGATTAAAAATAGTAATAATAATAACTAATTATCTCACAATATTTATTTTCTATCCCCACATATTTCCTATCACTTAGGCTGAGCATTGAAGTGGATCAAATTTATTCATTGAATATATGCTACATGTAAAAACTTAGCATTTATTAACAACAAGCATCACATAAACCCAACCAAAACAGAGATAATTCTTACCACACCCTAGTCGATCAAATTTCTTCATTGAATATATACTACTTATAAAACTTAGCATTTATTAACAAAAAGCATCACATACAACCAATTAGAAATAAAATAATGCTTACCACACCCTACGCCCCACTCATGATGACACACAACTGAATAGTGAGTAACCAAACATACATATATATATAGGTAGTATTGAGTGGTAATTTTTCCTAATTGCAAAACCATACTCACGGTTAGGATTTTGATTAGAAAACCCCCTCTTGCAAAGAAATAGAAATTTCTCCAAGGTTTCTTTTACTTAATGTGTGCTTGAATGCTTGTGAAGATGTGTCAAATAAGTTCTAGGAATACCTCAGTGATTTGCAAGCAACTATTAACAAGGGGCCTGTGTTGGTATTATTTTATTACACTATGCTATTGATTGTTCATGAAACTTAAAAGAAAAGAAAATGTGATTGGCCCTCATATGACCATGATGTAAAGTGAAATTCATTTTATCTTGAAGTATTTTAGATATATTTTATCTTCTTTTGTTTAAGCAAATTTTAAACAAGTTTTATCTTGCACTATTAAAACTTGCTTTGATCATAAAAGAGAAGACTAAAATCTAACTTTTGAAATGCAAAGTTTAAATGATGATTGGATTCCTTTTACCTTGATTTGTGTAAATTTGAGCAAGAAATAAAACAATGAAGTGACTAGTTTTAAAATGTAGAAGCCTTTGAAGTGCTACATAAATTACCCCTCTTTAATGAAATTATAATTTTTATAAAGAGACATCAATTTATTGCTTTAAATATAATGGCCTATGGAATGCCATATAAATTACCCCCTTTAATGAAATTGTAATTTTCATAAAGGGAGGTTAATTTATTGCTTGAAAATGAAATGCAAATATTGAAATATGAAATCATGCAAAGCTTCTAAAATTACAACATTCCTTAAAAAATATGAACTTTGAATAATTTTGTAATTTCAGATTTGCTTCAAAATGAAATCAAAACTGCATAAGATGAAGCATTAAAGCTTATTATTAGGATCCGCGCATATATTTTTGGAATTTTATTTTATTTTATTTTTAATTTTATTTGTAGAACTTAAAAAAAATGCAAGGGGTAGAGTTGGAAAAATAAAATAAAAGAAATTAAACGAGTTGCTACAACCTAGAAATTTCCCACAAACCCTGCAAACATTAGTATCCTGCAAAAACTAGCATTAATGTGATCCGAATTCATGTAATCTAACATTTAATGTGGTGCAATATTCTAAGGGTGAGGTGCAATATATTAAAAATGATAAATAAGTTAACCATTTAACATGCATAAAACTCATAGTATTTCCAATATATTGCAAAAGGAAGATTTTCAATAAACCCAAATACAAAATGCAGAATACCATACCCTAAATTGGAATCCAATGGTGAAAAATCCAATCCAATGATGTTAGAGGAGAAAATCCAAGACAAATCCAGCTCCAAACCCTTTGGTTTCACACCTGCAATTTTTTCCAAAGTTTTTCCAATCCTTTTGCTATGTTTTCCTTCCATTTTTAAAGTTTCAGAAAACCTTTCATTTCTTCTCAGTTGGCTTTGCTTCACCTCTACATTTTTGCCTTCATTTCATTTGATTATCTCTCAAAATGCTCATCCAGTTCCTTTTGTTTGACCCTGAAATGTTTCCCCTTCTTTGTAACTGTCAACTCTATGTAATGTTTTTTTTAAGGGACACTTGATCATTACCCTCAACGTGTGCCAAGACTGACCTCTTTGGCCTACACCTTTTTTCAACCATCAATTTGGTATTTATTAATTCAACACTCTCACACGTTTGAAATCCTTTATGACGTGATTCCTTCATATATGGTAGAAATACCAATATACTTAAGTCTTTCGTAATGATATTTCCTCTGTGTTCCCAACATGTGTTCTGTACCATGCCAACAAGTCTATTCCAACATGGCTAATTGATTTATTATGACTGTCATCCACAACGCTCATGACTGCAGCCAAGAAATTCCATGTCCTCACATGATCTCCTGGTGCAATGCATATCACTATCTTGTAGGCCACACAACTGCTTCGTCGGTTACCATCGAGTGATCGAATTATAATGAATAATTGCATGGAGCCTATTGTTTAGAAGTGGAACCTTGGCTTTGATCTACAAAATAAATACCCTACAATTTGACCCGATTCCTATGTTACACCCTTATGATATAAATTTGAAACTTCTTCCTTACTACTACAAAGGGTTCGAACCTATGGTAAAGCATAAATACTTTCATAAGAATTCATCCACATCACTTGATTACTCCTACCATATGAGACTGCTATGTCCCTATCTTGGTCTATCATCCTAATCAGCAGCTGCGCTTGGAAGCCCTAAAATTGTAACTCCCTAAATTTCTTGTCGGACGATATTCATTCAACTTCAACCTTGTTCATGAACTATACCTTCTCATTAATGCATAACCAAGTCTACTTGTATGGAGTGGATTGAAATGAATTCTATGCCATGTGAACTGCAAGTTTTAGCCCCCCCTCCTGCATGCATGTATTTCCAGTTCACCATTGATGCTCTTCCAACCTACCTTCGATGATGATGGCACTTTGAAGATCTCAGTAAAAATACTTCATATTCGTCCTCTCACTCAATTGATTGTCACAAACTGCTATGACTAAATCGATATTATTTTGTAAGAATGGGTTATAGCGTTGCTTCATGCAATAATATTCCCTCCGATGCGGTGATATTCAAGCTCATTTTACCTAATGCAATTACTATTAATTAATCTGTCAGAATAGATCAAAATTTCCTCACTGGGGTTGATATGATCGAGGAGGACTTGCTGATCATCATTCCATATGCTAAATTGTAGCACTCGTCATTGCTCGGGTCCATCCAATGAATCATGTATCCCATGAAATCACCACCTTACCCTTCGAATAAGAAAATCCACGTTGTCCATGTTTAGAACATTGCCAAAAATATTCATCCGTTTCATCCATGACGTAATCCATGTCAGATTGCCATACCAATTTCCCTTGTAGCTGTCTAGACTAACCACGTCATCGATGTGTTTGTTGTGTTGTCATGTGGTCATTTGGTCCACTGTGTCATTCACCCCTACACCTTCACGACATCCCACACTCTAGTGTTCATGGAGAGATGGGCCTCTACAGGACGTCCATCTATTTCTCATGCAGTCATCGAAGGTATCCATAGCTACAACATTAGGTTCACAATTGAGGTACGAATCATCTTCAACGTCTCCATATATGTAGGTTCAAGCTCACCCAATTTTCACGTCTACGTCAACTACTACCGTACTGGCTCCCATGTACCCACGTCCACTCTGGGTTACCTGCATTGACTAAAACATAAAGTTAAATTTTCAAATAAAATATTAAATGGACTAAATTAGCCCTTAAGGGCTTTGTTTTAACCTTTACATACATACATACATACATACATACACACACACACATATATATATATATATATGTTTATTCATTTTTATTTTTGTTTTTATTTTATTTGTATTATTTCATTAAAACAAAAATATTTTGTAAATATATATATATATATATATATTCTTATTTTTTTTAATTTTTTTATTTTTTGTTATATATATATTATATATATATATATATATATTATTTACATGGTGGAATCGATAGCCGCCACAAATCCGAGCAGGCTATCCAAATTTTATGGCCACCATAGTATTCTACACTGTCCATCCCAGAAGCCGCCACACAGATCTTCGCGTATTCCACCCCTATAACCACCTTGCCACAATCATTTTAAACCTTTTACGCCGTTGAAAGCACCAGGAAAGGGACAAGCGTTCAGTCCGATGAGGCCCGAGATTTGAACCTTGGACCTCCGCCCCCATTATGGGGTTTGGATGAATCAATTGGTCTACACCTTGGACCTATTATATATATATATTATTACTTTTTAGTTTAATTTTAATTTTATTTTCTTTTATTATCTTTTATAGTGAAAACATTAAACTTACTTTCAAAATATTTTAATTCAAAACATCTAAGTTAACCAACCCACTATAAAAGCTAAACAACATCCAAAACCCTTTAAAAGAAAAATAAAGGAGGAACCTATCAGAACTATCACTCAAGGACACCAAAACTCCCCAAAAACCAAAATTTAAGGTGGGTCCCCAATTTTGGGGCTAGTTGTGCAATGGCCACAACAAATGGTGACTTTGCTAGGAAATGCTCTTGAGCATTTCGGGTGAAGAACCCAGTTCTGAAAACAAAAAAACCAAAGATCATAAAGATAAACCATCTAGCAACTTCCAAGAAGGTGGGGTAGATAACTTCAATTGAAACACATGAACGTTTGCTTTGACTTGATGTGTGTGAAAGTGATTTCATTCTGCATGTTTGAAAACCATCCAGACTCCATCACCTGATTAACATTTAGGCTATATAAATACTGCTCATTAAAATGAATTTATTTAGACAGAGCCCTACTGCTAGTCATGCGTCTATAGTACCGATAGAGTTTATCTAAATTACCCATGTTTTTAATTGATATTTTGCAATGCCCCCTTTTGTTTTGACCAAGCTTTTGTCTAGATAGAGCCCTACTGCTAGTGAGGTGTCTATAGTCCTGATAGAGTTTATCCAAACTTGGTGACTAATTTTAGCGTGTTTTCCTTTGCTTGATTTTTTTATAAGGCCTTGCAAAATTTTATGCACCACATGGGTTAGAGAGTATTTGAAGTTAGAGATGGAGCATATTAGATTTTTGCCTTAATTTGCAAACCAAAATGACTTCATCCTTCAAGATTTCAAAGCATGCCCTTTAATATGATGTGTTCATGTGTAGCTTTAGAAAAATGATTTAGTATTCCAAAATTCACTATCTTAGTCCCAAAATATAGGAGTGGTTACTAAACAATTTCATCCCCTTTTACTTGATCCACATGATAGGTAATTCATCCTTCATGACAAAGGAACACAAAAATTATCAAGAGGCCATTAGTAGCGACCACAAAACATCACCTCAAATAGAGGGACCAACCTCAAAATGCAAAAATCGTAAACCAAAACTTGGAATTAAATCAACACCTAACCTAATGCAAACTGACAAGAAAGCAAACACAAAACACATCAAACCAAAAATAACGGTCAAAGTAAAAAAAAAACAAACTAGAACAAACGCACAAAAACCAAAACTATAAACAATAATATACAATATGGTACACGATGATGTAAAATTTGGGCTATCATTTCCCTGGATCCTAAACATTATTATCACGCTTTAAAAGACATATATAATGATACAAATGCCAAGCTTTAAAGAAATCCAACCAAAGTAAGATTAAGCCAAACAATATAACAACCCTCATTTTGCCTCTCTCACCCCACCAATTCGATTTAGATCCATTAGCAATCCCATTGTGGAGCTTCAAATCATCAAATTGGTAAGACAATAATTGATCTTCAATTCTTTCTTGTCTATTCCTTAAAATGTAAATTTCACAATTCAAATCATGATGTAGAACTAGGCTTTCATTTTCAAAAATGAGATTTTGCAAGTAGGAGCCTATTTCTAAAAATTTCAAAGTCATGTCATTTTCCATGTTTTTAGGCCAATCAAAATTATGCACCAATTTCCAAGCATCTACGATATCTTCTAAATGAGGATCATTATAAGCTTGTATCCTAGATTCAATTATTAATTGTTGATGAAATTGATTCAGCAACTCAAAAACATCTACTTATTTTTCATTCAACAAAGTAATCTTATTAGTGGTGTGAGTGGAAATCTATTTAAATTTTTTGTCAACCATAAATGGTATTTTATCATTGATAATATTCAAATGCAACAAAAAATTAGGCCCACTTTTACCTGTAGTTTGAATGGTTGAACACAAAAGGTGAGATTCTACCTTTGATACATTTCTATTTACCAAGACTTGGAGAGGATTTGTAACCTTTTTTCTCATGATATCCGTCATTTTCATCCTGTAGCCCTTCATATTCATCAATTATCTATTCATAGAAAACACCAAAATTAGGCACCCAATTAAACATATGCTCATCCTTTTCAAACCATAAATATTATCAGTCAAGGGATGTGTTAAATAACACACCTTCCTGGTCAATTGTTTAAGTTGCTTCAAATAGAGCAACATTTTCATTTGGATCATCAATGATAGCAAACCCAAACCCTTTAGATTTTGAGTGGGTTTGGTTTCTTTCTTGCTCCTTAAATGGAAACAAAGTGAATGATTCCCCTTCTTGGTGTAGAATAGTAGAATCATTATTTTTCTGAAACACTTGATGAGATTCCATCCCTTCTTTCATGCCATTTTCAAATTGAACAGGAATTGCAAGATCTTCACGTATGATAGCAATTTTAGTTTCCTGCATATTAGGTGAAATAGAATTTTCATCAGTAGGAGTAACAAATAATTCTACATACTTCTTCCAATAATTATCTTTTAGACCGATGAGATGAAATTTTATTATGTCTTCCTCATAATCTTCAGATTCTTCAATAAACTCTTCTTCAAATTCTACTTCAGTCATTTTTGGTGGCTCAAGGGTTTCTACAGAGGAATCAATTCTTGTATTCAGATTTGTGTGATCATTGTAATCCTCATTTGTGACTCCAAGTCATAACTCGGTTCATGTTGGCTTTCTTGATCATTATAATGATTGTCTTCTAAAAACATGTGATGAAATTCTATCACGTCTTCTAGTGACTCTTTAGATTCATCTATTGATTCATTTTCAAATTTCCTTTTATGCTTTCTATGATTATCTCAATCCTCCTTTGTGAATAATAACATCAAGCCTTTTATTTCTAGCTTGTCATTATTTGAAACATGTTGAAATTCTTGACCATCCATTTTAATTATTTCATCTAAGTTTTTGAAGAGTCTTGAATTGACATATATTTCAATGAAAGTCCTATCTAGGACTTCTCAATTATCTAAAAGAGAATCAAATGAAATATCATTGAAATTCATATAATGAACTTGATTTGTAGGATTATTTGGAAGCATAATTTAAGGCACTTGCTCTTGTAACGGAACCATATCTCTACTTAAATTCTGGACCAACCTCTTTAGGTATTTTACTTCTAACTCAAGCTCATTGGGTTGGGTAGTAGAAGTGGTAGGATTAGTTGGATTCCAGAAACCTGGAATATTTTGATTTGGCACAACACTTGGATTTTGAACATTTGGATCTGAGAGTGGATTCACACTCTGTAAGGGTGTGGGCATAGGAAATGAGGCGAAGGCCTGAGCACTTGTTGATATGGCTCCATGAGTGGCCAAATGGTTCTCTAACCATAATAGAGTGTTTGAATGGATAGATGTATTCATATAAGCGCATGTGGGAAGATAGATGGGTAAGGTAGGGTAAAAATGATTGTAGGGCAAAGCGTTCAACATCAGATTCTGTTGTACCAATACCTGGTTTATCATTGGGATTTAATTGTAAGCCCCTAGTTGTCCTACCATAGGTAATTGCTCCATCCCAAAACCTTGTGGCCTTAGTTGTTGTTCTACGAGTGTTAGGATCCTCAATCCTAACATTATTAGTTAGTATTATTAATCATTTAATTATTATATTATTAACTTATAAAGTGAACCATCACAACCCTTCATAACGTGAACCATCACGTCTCTTCATACGTGAACCATCATTTCTCTTCACCAACGTAGCTTTAGGGTAGATATATATATTAGGTTGGCCATCCATATCAAATCATCCATGAATAATAAGAAGAATATTATAGATTCTAAAGGAGGGACCCCCTTTGAGTGGCCTGCGATTACATTTACATTAATTTGTTAATAATTTTATAGTAAGACCTTGGGGTCTTACCATTTGGTATCAGAGCCATGTGGGACCCAGTCATGTGGGAATTGCTCAAAGATCTTAATCAAATCACTTCTGTGCATGAGTATCAAACTCGATTTGAGGATATCACCAAACACAACACAAGATTGGATGAATCAATTCTCATAAATGGCTTCATTAGGGGATTAAAAGAGGAAATTAGAATGGAGGTGACAAGGTTCAATCCCTATACCATGATGTAGACCTATGGATTGGCAAAATTAGCTGAAGATAAAATCAATGCACAACGATTAGGGAAACCACTTATGGAAAAATCGTCGACCACTTACATCACTCCCAAACCTATGCATAATGGAAGGGCACAAAGCACTTACACAACCCCCAAATCTAATCGAAATTTACAAATTAAACATATTAGCTTTGAGGAGATGAAGGAACGACGAGCAAAAGGACTCTGTGATAATTGTGATGAAAATTTTGGACCCCACCATAAATGTGCTACACTAACATTGTATTTATTGAAGGAAGTTGATCCCTGTCTCTCCATAGAGCAAGCAGATGAGGTAGTTGTGTCCGAAGCGACCAGTGCACCTACTCACTACAATTAAGACAATGAGGTCGATGTGCAAGAAGTGATTGATGTACCAAGCAAGGATGAGGTAGACATACCCAAAGTGATCAATGCTAGCCAAACATGCACTCTACAAGACCTACACATACCTTCCTCACCAATAGTGAGTTCTTGCCATATGACAAAACCTATTCGAAACCAACGCAGAGTGACTACACACTCCTTCTTCGTTGGCTCTACCAAGGAACCAAAAAGGATATGAAATCATTACCATCACTTTTGATGCATCATTTTGACATATTTGAGGAAACCCAAGGGTTGCCCTCCCATCGTGATCATGATTTTCCTAAGGAAGATTCTACTATTGTTCTTGGCAACCCCCGCTAATGCTTCATCCTTCTCGATATCCTTGCCTATGAAAGGATGCCATTAAAAGAGTCCAAGAACTTACACAAATCCTTCTTGGAAAACAAAGGACAAAGCTTCTCACTTTGAGCTTTGAGGACAAAGCTCTTTTTAAGGAGGGTGGCATGTTAGGATCCTCAATCCTAACATTATTAGTTAGTATTAGTTAGTATTATTAATCATTTAATTATTATATTATTAACTTATAAAGTGAACCATCACAACCCTTCATAACGTGAACCATCACGTCTCTTCATACATGAACCATCATGTCTCTTCACCAACGTAGCTTTAGGGTAGATATATATATTAGGTTGGCCATCCATATCAAATCATCCATGAATAATAAGAAGAAGAATAATATAGATTCTAAAGGAGGGAGCCCCCTATAGTGGCAAAGTGATTACAAGGGAGCCCCCTTTGAGTGGCCTGCGATTACATTTACATTAATTTGTTAATAATTTTATAGTAAGACCTTGGGGTCTTACCATACAGTCATGGCATCCATGTAGGCTAAGGCAAGAGTAGTAACCAAATAATTTGTCCTAGTGAACATGGTGATGAAGGGATCCAATAGCCCAAAGTATATCTGAAGAGAAGCATTTTACAAAAATAACAAAGAGAGCAGTTAATATCGCATAGAGCTTTATTTCATTTGCAGAACTTAAAAAAAAAACGAAAGGGGTAGAGTTGGAAAAGTAAAAGAAAATGAAATAAAATAAATTAAACAAGTTGCTGCGACCTAGAAATTTCCCACAGACCCTACAAACATTAGTATCCTACAAAAACCAACATTAATGTGATCTAAATTCACACAATCTAACATTTAATATGGTGCAATATTCTAAGGGTGAGGTGCAATATATTAAAAATGACAAATAAGTTAACCATTTAACATGCATAAAACTCACAACATTTCCAATATATTGCAAAAGGAAGATTTTCAATAAACACAAATACAAACTGTAGAATACCATGCCCTAAATTGGCATCCAATGGTGAAAAATCCAGTCCAGCAATGTGGGAGGAGAGACTCTAAGACAAATCCAACTCTAAAACCTCTGGTTTCACACCTACAATTTTGTCCAAAGTTTTCAGTGTGTTTTCCCTCCATTTTTAAAAGTTAAAAAAAACCTTTCATTCTTCTCAGTTGGCTTTGCTTCACCTCTAGATTTTTACCTTCATTTTGTTTGATTTTATCTCAAAACTCTCGCCCGTTTCCTTCCATTTGACCCTGAAACATTTCCCCTTCTTTGTAACCTTCAACTCTCCGTAACATTTTTTTTTAAGGGAAACTTCATTATTACCCTCAACGTGTGTCGAGACTTACCTCTTTGGCCTATACTTTTATTTTTTATCCATCAATTCAGAATCTATTAATTCAACATTCTCCCACATTTGAAATCCTTTGTGACATGAGTCCTTCATATATGGTAGCAATACCAATATACTTAAGTATTTCGTAATGACATTTTCTTTGTGTTCCCAACACGTGTTCTATACCATGCCAACAAGTCTATTGTGATATGGCTAATTGAATTATTACGACTGCCATCGACAGTGCTCATGGTCACAGCCAAGACATTCCACGTTCTCATTAAAACACAGTCGAGTCTACTTGTATGAAGTGGAATGACACGACTTCTATGCCACGTGAAATGCAAGTTTTAGCTCCCCCTCCTGCATGCACATATTTCTTCTTCACCGTTGATGCTCTTTCAACCTGCCTTCAATGATGATGGTGCTTTAAATATCTCAATAAAAATATTTCATCTTTTTCCTCTCACTCAATTGATTTTTGTAAACTATTATGATCAAACCAGGCTTATTTTGTAAGAATGGTGAAGCCTTCAGCACAATACTATTCAAGCTCGTTTTCATTGATGCAGTTGTTGTCAATTAATCTATCAAACTAGCTCAAACTTTTCTCACTAGGGATACGATGATCGAGGGGGACTCATTGATCATCATATCGTATACTAAATTGTAGTGCTTGACGTTGCTCAGGTCCATCCAATGAATCATGTCTTCCACAAAATCATCGTCTTGCCCTTCGAATATGTAAATCCACTCTGTTCATGTTTAGAACATTACCAGAAAAATTCATTTGTTTTACCCATGACGTAATCCATGTCAACTTGCAATATCAAGTCCCCTTGTAGCCATCCAGACTAACCATGTCGTCGGTGTGTTTGTTGTGTTCTCATGTGGTTATTTGGTCCACCGTGTCATTTACCCCTGTGCATTCACGATATCCCACACTCTGGTGTTCATGGAGAGATGGGCCTCTAGAGTATGTCCATCTATTTCTCATGCAGTCATTGAAGGTATCCATGTCTCCGATGTTAGGTCGAAAATCGAGGTCCAAATCATCTTTGATGTCTCCATCTATGCAGCCTCAAGCTTGCCCGATTTTCACGTCTACATCAACTGCCACCGTGCTAGCTCTCGTGTATCCACGTCCACTCTGGGTTACCTGCATTGACTAAAACATAAAGTTAAATTTTCAAATAAAACATTAAATGGACTAAATTAGCCCTTAAGGGCTTTGTTTTAACCTTTACATACATATATAAATGAATATATATACATATTCATTTTTCATTTTTATTTTATTAAAATATTATTTTTATTATTTCATTAAAACAAAAACATTTTGTATATATATATATTATTTTTATTTTTTATTTTGTTAGTTTTTATTATATATATATATTTTGAAATGTTTTTCTTTTATTCTCTTTTATTTTGCTTTTATAGTGAAAACATTAAACTTACTTTCAAAAGCTTTTAATTCAAAACATCTAAGTTAACCAACCCACTATAAAAGCTAAACAACATCCAAAACCCTTTAAAAGAAAGATAAAGGAGGGAAATATCACACCTACCACCCAAGGACACCAAATCTTCCCAAAAACAAAAATTTAAGGTGGATCCCCAATTTTGGGGCTAGTTGTGCAATGGCCACAATAGGTGGAAAGGGTTTATACTCACATATGTTGTGAAACCAACTATGATAACCATAATTGCAAACCCATGTGGAAGTATTTCCATAAAGCTTCTCCCTACTAAAGCATAGAATACTACAACTGGGATGATGATCCCAAACAATATTGAAATCAATCTCCTCAGGCTATTGCATACTAATATCAACCTTCCACCCAATAGAAAAGGTTGGAAAAAACTAGCCATACACACAAAAGATAAATATCCTCTATATCCTTACTGTAAAATCTCTATAAGGTAAATATTAGAGTCCGCTATATCCTTATTGTAAAAGCTTCTTACTATAAGTTATTTTTTTCAAACCTTCTGATATTGTTGAATCCATATATACATAAACACATAATAAATTAATAGCATTTTTTATAAAAATCCTCTATATAATACCTTGAAAACTACTTTACTGTTTTACCCCTGCATTATAACTATTGCATTGTTCTCACTTTTTGGGCTACTTGAATAACAATAGGAGCTATGAAATTAGCTAAAAGTTTGAGTTGATAAGTCTCTATATAGACACCAATATGGATGTAGGATGTCACTAGAGTTTGATGTTGTGTTGTAACTGCTATGTATATAGGAGTTTGCTTATATATTAAAAAACTAATTTTATAATTTATGATAAACAAGAAAAAAATTAAGAACTATAATATACTTGCAAAAATATATAAAGATATAGCAATGAAATAAGTTTCATAAAAATAAAACTTACATTGTGGCCTTTCCATACTTCATAAAATCGCTTTCCAACCTCATTATTTGCTTCATTTGAATGGTTAGGCTCAGAATATTCAACTGCATGGAGCTCGACTTCTTTGTCTCCCATTTTGCTAATGGAAAACCAAGAGACGAGTTTTTTTTTATGAAATGCCATTTTAATTATAAAAATAAAAGTCTTTTACAACCAAAAAAGTGTATGTTATATACACATGAAGGTCTTATCAAGAGTGTTGAAAAAAGTTGAACCTTCCAATCTCTTAATAGAAAACTCCTCCACTTATGACTGATCTTGTGATCAATGATCAAATAAAATTACAATAAAAACAAAGAATAATGAATTTATGAGGAAATAAAGAAGAATGTGTTTATGAGGCTAATATTTGTATTTTGGATTCTTTATGGTAGCATAAATCTTTAGAAGATAACTCTCATTATGAAAAATATGGAAAAATAGAAGAGATTGTTGAAGATGAAATTCTTGGGGGTGCCCTCTTGGGTGTGTGCATCTATGTGTGCATTTACTGGAAGAGAATGCAAGACACTATGTAGTTTTCCAACTCTGATAGAATAATGAATAGGAAAATGAAAAAAAATTTGAACTAAATTTTAGCCTCATACAATCTTGTTTTATTCCAACCAATTTATCTTTGCATGGGTGTATCCTATGCCTTTCAGAAAACATCTCACAAAATTTTAAGTACATTTAGTTGAATAATTTCATTTAATCATTGTAAGCTTATCCTTTTATATCATTCAGAACTGCTGAGTTTTTTGATGATTGTTCAAACTAGCATTAAATAAGGAAAACAAGAAATATTTCTCAATCTAACTTTATCATTTTAGGAGCATTTCCTCAAACAATATTAATGGGACTCTGCCTTCAGAGCTTGGTAACCTTACTCTACTACAAGAACTGTAAGTTTGGTTTATTGCACTTTGAAACTATTAATTTTGAGTTAAAATAATGAACAAACACAAGCTTCATAAGCTTTGTTTATGCAAGGATATTCTTGTATTGATATTGTTTAGTTCTTTTTATGCCTTGTTTTGTCTATCAATTTTTAATTGTAATATCTTGTAGTGCATATGACTCTAACAATTCATTGATGTTCATCAAACTATGACATTGATTTGAGAGGTAAATAGCTTATATCATGATTTGAGTTCATGTAATGTAGATAATATCATATTAGGTTTGCCTTTCCAGAAGTGACCACCTTCACCATATAGTTTGAAATTAAACATGACCTTGATATTATATACAATTAAGTTGCATGTATGAGGAAAATATGAGACATGCACAAATTAAAGCTATTTATAAATCATGGTCTATAGATTTCAACAAACATGAAGCTGGCTACCATATACAAATGAGAACAAAATAATATTGGGAGGAATGATTTCATCTTACTTAAAATTTCCTAGAGAAAATAGTATACAACCATATCTTCTCCTCCTTCACCTTCTTATGTTCATGCCAATGTTAATACAAAAACTAGAATGGTGCTTCACAAACACAACCTTTGAAATCTACAAATAGTGAATCTTGGCCTTCAACTCTCTGACGCAAAATTCACTTAAGTATTGTTTAAATTATAGTGCTCTACAAAAACTAAAAACTTGATAATGTTTTGATACTCTAATTGATATGGCCTAAAATCCAAGATATGCTTGAAATGGGTCATGCCTAGTGGAGAAATAGAAAGCATGATTGTAAGAATTCTAAAAGAATGGAAAATTCTTATTTCAAGTGCAAAATTAATTATGATTATATATGTAAATGAAAAATTCTTATTTCAAGTGTAATTCTTATTTACATATATAGGTGAATGGACAACTTGAGCCCTCCATATAATGGGTATATGTCTAAACATCCCTACCCACCCCAACCATTAGAGATAAGGCAAGAGGGTAGCTTGAG
The DNA here is from genome assembly GCA_028583015.1 of Wollemia nobilis. Classification (NCBI taxonomy): domain Eukaryota; kingdom Viridiplantae; phylum Streptophyta; class Pinopsida; order Araucariales; family Araucariaceae; genus Wollemia; species Wollemia nobilis. Next base: position 1,482,743 of record JAQPPZ010003635.1, on the reverse strand, counting down.
AATTCCATCAAATACATAAATATCCATATATGCAAATCAAGTATTGTTGCTAAGAACTAGGACTAAGATTCAAACATGAAACATCAATTTCATAACTAACACTCACTCAACATAATAAACCTTCATTTCAACACATTACAACATGTATGCATGATTAGACTCTTAATCCTATGCCCTAGCGACACTTGCATTTTCTCTCTATTTTTTTTACCAAATTACCTTCTTGTATATGACTAGCCAACCTTATGCTTAGGATACCTACTCACATCACTCCTAGCTTGGCTACCCATTAATTATCTACTAGCATTTTCTAAAAATAGAACAAAAAATATCTAACAACACTCGTTAATTATTTTAATTAATTATAACTACTTTTGAAGTACAATAATTAGGCTTCCAATCATGTACCCTCACATTCTTCACGGACATATTGAATGTTGTCATTTTTTAAGTTTTTCATCTTGTGCAGTTTAAGGTCCAAGAAATTTTGTTGGTCTAGAGACACTAACATATTCTGCCCTGTATGATTTAGTATCTTTGATTCCTATTGGAGGTAATGTGAGAACCACATACCAGCTGGTATCGAGTAGATAATTTACATAAAATACTTGTCTGGCTTGCGATGCTAGGATAAATGGATCATATTTTAGTCTATCCCAACCAAGCAATCTATTCATGTTGACTAGTGTGAAGCCTATTTCATCCTTTCTTGATCGGGAATAACATATTAAGCCAATAAATAATATTTTATTTATGGCAACTTGTTTTATTTCATTGGATAAGCCTTGTTGCCAACAACATTTAATGCAACCTTATCCATTGGTACTTATCCAAAAACTTTGTAATACTTGTTTATAGGTGACATCTGGTAATAAAAATTAGTTTTCATTCATACAATACTTTTGTGTTTTGTTCGTAATTATGTCCACATCAGTTTGGTATTAGAGTTGAGCACTAGGTAGGCAAGTATCCTCTTCCTCCAGGCCAGTTTTTGGTTCAAAAGAGGAATGAGAAAATATCCCATGGATCTTGGTCTGGTGGACTCACTTACATTGTTATAGATATTTTGAAGCTTTGGCTTGCTTGCACTCTGATTGATCTGAAAACTCAACCACCATTCTCTTGGATCGTTCTCTTAAACTGTTGATTGTGTCATTTGATGTTTTTTGGCATTCATAGTCCTTATGTGTGAAGACTTGCATTGTTGTGGATTTTATATTTCAAAACCATGATCACTCTAATCTCATTTTTTTGAGCATTATGGGCGTCAATCTACTATCTGCTCATTCCTCTATGAGGTTTTTCGTGATGTTCAACAACTTCGGGAGTGTTCTTCTATTTCCCAAAATTTTCTTACCTATTCGGAACCGATTTGGAAAATAAATAATTTTCAACATCCCTACCAAGTTTTTTTGTGTGTTTCCAGCTTGGATCTGCTATTTATGAGGAGATTTTCAAAATTTTCTACACGCCACTATGTTTTAAGTCGAGCAGAAGATTTAGAGAACTGATCTCAATTTTATTTTGGCATGATCTATTCATTTTTGGTGTTGATCTGTGAGACTCTAGACTGATCTACTTCTTCCCAGTGCCTTCGAGAAATTTTAGTCGATTTTTTGTGCTATGCTGAGATTTTTTGGCCCTGCTCTACGTTACCCAATGACTGCAATATTTCTAGCTCAACCAGCCATTGTCGAGATTTTATTGCACCCTAGGTGGTGAGATATGCCCGTAAATTTGTTATTATCGATGCGTTCGACTAGTTGTATGCCCTGATCTATAAGTTTTGGTAAAATCCCTCAGTGATTCAGCCAAAGATCTAAATTTTTTGGTTAGTTATGTTATTTTCAGAGCTATTTTTGCATTTTTCCAACATATATTAGTATTGTATCTGATAGTTATTCCTATTTTATCAATCACTTTTGGAATTCCTTATGGAAATTATTAGGTGTGTCTCTTAATTTTTCCACAACCTTTCATCCATAGTCTGATGGTCAAATAGAAGTCGTCAACCGTACACTGGTCTAAAGTCTTTGCATATTCCACCATTCATCTCCATATAAGTGGGAATTGAGTCTAACTCATATTGAGCATGCATACAATAGGGTTGTCCATTAATCCATAGGTCATTCCCCTTTGAAGTGTATCTAGGTTTTCAATTCCTCGCTCCATATGAGTTACCTTGTCACTTCCATCTCCTGTCACAGTTCACATGCACAAAGAACAAGATAGAGCTCAATATTTCATTCAATATTTATCGTAGCTCCAATCAAAGGTTGTTCAAAAATTTTAGAAGACTTAGTAGTAGTAGAAGTAGGCCATGGACCATCACCGTGTTCCAAATTCCTTTTAGGTTGGATTTAGATTTTGGTTGTATCTTGATCATCGTAGATTTCTAGAGAAGGCACATAGCAAGATCAAACCTATTCATTATGGGCCTTACACTATAATCCAGTAGGTGTTTGAGAATGCTTTTCATCTTGATCTGCCAACACACTTGGGCATCCATGATGTTTTCAATGTTGACTTACTTCGGCCATACCATGAGTACACCTTGGAGAGTGCACCATTCATCAGTCATCCTACATATGTTGTACCTAATTTTAAGATTCACTTAGAGGATGATCATCTTTTTGACACCATGACCTAATACATACATTAGGTATCTTCCACTTCCTACCTTTTTGACCATTGTAGATAGATTCCACATTAGGCTCACTGGATTTCTCATAGCTAGATGGTTCATGATTCTCCTTCCCTTTTGAGCGCATTGGGGTCCAATGCTTCTATGGTGGGGAGGAATGATAGGGAATAATGTATTAAGCCAATAAATAATATTTTATTTATGACCACTTGTTTTATTTCATCGGATAAGACTTGTTATTGATAACATTTAATGCAACCTTATCCATTGGCACTTATCTAAAATCTTTGTAATACCTATTTATAGGCATGTTTTGGTAATACAAATCAGTTTTCATTCATGCAATCCTTTCATTTTCTATTCATAATTGTGTCCACATAATTTATACATACATTCCTCATATCAAGAACATTCACCCAATCACATTTGAATAGGAGGTATCAAAATCGATAGTAATCCAACAAGATTATTTCCCTAATAACACCATAATATGTGATTGTTTGAAGCACCGGGTTTATGTCTTTTGTGCTTGCTCTACACAAAGTAGTAGCATCAACACAAACATCATTATTTTGAGTTGTTCTTTGTTCCTTTTTATCTTTGATATAAAATCTATAATCATTGATCAAATAGCCTAAATGTTTGGTTGTAGCTTTCCTCAAACCATGTGCTAGCCATTTTATTGTGTCGAAGTCATTGTCATTATGTTGCATTCCATATCTATGTAGTTCAAAAATGAATGATCACCAAGCTCTTAGGTAGCCTGTTCCCCTTCCATCAATTTATATATAGCTAATGGATCCTTGGTTCATCGATTGGGACAAATAGTTGACATAGCCCACATCAAGGTTCAAATATCGATGGCACCAGATAGCCCAATGTGACTAAATCAATGTAAAAAAGAAAGGACAACCCTTTCAAAATCCAAATTTTTAATTTTTTTTAAAATACCTTATATCTATAAAGGAATAAGGGATAATATATTCAAATGAGCACTTTACATGGCCTGATTACACATGCAAATCCAATGAACAAATGATATATATCCTTTTGTGACCCATTCAAATTTATGAAATTTCAAGTACTATTAGACATTTAGAGCTCAATTCACTGCTCATATTTCCCTAGCTACTCTAACTACAAATGAATGGTGACATGAAACCATTGAGTGCAACAAAGAGCAGATTCAACCAACATGGTCTGAACATATTTTAATGAGTTAAATTAGAATTAATGGGTGCTAAAAGACCCAATAATCTTCTCCTGAGTATCAGACAAAATTATGGTTTCTAACATAACATTTATTAATTGAAGGCATAATTATTTTTCAATGGGAAAACTAAAAAATAAGTATAAATTTTTAGTGTATATACAATCAAAACTTAGCAGTGTCCCTACCTTCTTACAAAACATTATGATTTCAAGTAACTGAAGGGATACTTTTACTTTTACCTTTAACAAACACATACAAGGAAATCGTGAAAATATTGTGGCATCTAGACATCAGTCCTTATTGTGCCTAACTATAGTAATCTTTCTGATCCCATATCAATCTTTAGTATTGCCACATAATTTTTTTACCTCATAATCAAATAGAAAGAGCACGAGGTAGTCATAATGCCTAAACTTTAAATTAATTTTATAGTGGAATGCTAAGTTCCTCAAAATCTAAGACAAGTATGATGTGGGACAAGAAGCCATGTTTTGCTAAGATCTAAACCTAATTTTGGGGGACACATATGGGATAACCAAACAACCAAGAGACAACATACATATAAAACCATAGAAGCAAGAAACTGAGAGCCTAAATTTTAGTTAATCCAACTATCCAAATTCATAATCAAAATAAAATGTTAAAATTGAAATAAAATATGGAAGTCTAAACCACCATCAAATGCACTGGAATTACCCTAGGTGTCATAGAAGTGTTACAATATCTTAAGGATTCCAAGGTATCTATAAAACATCATTCTAGTAAATCCCCCTTTCAAATATTGGTATTACAAGGGGAAAAACATCTTAGAATGAACCCTACCTTAGGCCCAAAAATGGGGACAAGATGTCCCCATTGTAGAGCCACCAAATACCAAGGATAACAAATTTAGGGGTCAGTGTCTCCACAAAACATACTCAGGTAGCCAAACAAGATATGAAGGCAAAGGCATCTTACAATCATTGCAATGACAATAAATATTAAATCTTGAAACCCACCAATAAGTTCCCCTAGAAATGGATAACAAACAAACCAAAACCAACATGGAAAAAATAGTGCTCAATTGTGCTACCACTTTTCAATTTTTTAAATCTACCAAAATGGCAATAATACCCTTGTTGAAGATTGACTATCAAATATCCATCAACTTTATTGGCCCATGTTAAGTATCATACGATGCCTAAGAGATCAATAAATATGAACAAAAACAAATGAATAAAATATCAACCACATGAAAATAAACTAATAAATAAAAGCACCAGGTATTGCCAATTTTCTTTTCCACCTGTAACCCTGCTCACACTAGACCATGTAATCTACAACATACAACTCAAATATCACAATGTATTTACATTTAAACATACACACAAGAGAAAATTCAAGTTGAATAGTAATGGTATTGTCTATATATTGAATGACTATACATCCAATATTTTTTACCTCCATCGCTCTCTTCTAGATGCCTTGACACTCTTAATATTTCACTCCACATGTCATTTCCTCTTCCACTTATATTATCTCTCTATGCACACCATTGTTTCCTATTACTATTCTCATTCCTTTATAGACATGAAATTGGCAATTACAAACTGATTTGTAGTTTATTAAAATTGTTTATCCATAAATATTATGTTGGATTCTCCCACATCATACTTTTTGGATAAGATAAAATGTTTCATGAGTGAAGCTCATAAATGTTTTGAAATATATAACAAAAATACCATGCTTAGCAATCTCAAAAGAAGTCATCCATATTGTTTCATCAATTTCATACTTCTACCACTTGACCAAATATTCATAGTATATTTTACCTCTTATTCATTTAGCCACTCTAGAGTCTATCACTACCTCTATTTCATATTGTTCCTTTTCTATCAACTGTACTATCCAATATTGTGTTAGGAAATCAATTGTGATATCTACAATTATACTTGAGGATTGGTCATAATAGGGATACAAATCCACCACATTAAAAATTGGTGAGATTTCTACTCCTTCTAGAAGTTCAATTTCATATGCATTAGCTACAAACTTCTTCAAGACCTTACAAGGTTCAATATTCTTCCAATTTAGTTTGTTATAGGTTCCTTTCAAGAATCGTTATTTCTACAATGTACCAAAACTAAATATCCAATTTGAAATTCTTGTTTCCTTCACTTGACATCATCTTGTTGCTTGTATCACATAGCATTCTTCTCTAAATCAGCCTTCACTTCCTAATGTAAATCATGTATATAGTCAACAAAGTCCTCTATTACTATGCTTGGCCTCTGCAAATTGGCTATACTCCATAATTTATCCACTCCTCTTGGATATAATCCATACATAATTGGGAATGGAATCTTGGATATAATTCTATTTACTAAATTATTATATACAAATTCTACTTATGCCAATATATTATTCCACAAATTTTGTTTCTTTCCAACTAGACACTGTAAGAAATTCCCAAGGCTTCTATTCATAACTTTGCTTTTTCCATCCATTTATGGGTGATAAGTTGAACTAAAAATTAATTTGGTATCTAAATTCTTACACATGGTATACCAAAAGTATCCTATAAACTTTGTGTCTCTATCTAATACATTTCTTTTTGGCAAACCATGTAGTCTTATAACTTATTAAAAGAACAATTCAACAATGTGAGTAGCATCATTTGTTTTCATGCAAGGTAGAAATATTCCCTTTTTAAAATTCTATCTACAACAACAAAAATTGAATCATTATCATGTTGTGTCTGAGGTAGTCGAAGGACAAATTCCATTCTAATCTCATCCCATGATTTTTTTGGTATTCGTAATGGTTGATACAATTTAATATTCTTGCCTTTTCCTTTCACATGTTGATAAAATTGAAAAATCTATACAAATATTCACACATCCATGTTTATTCCTAGCCAATAATTTCACAAATTTATTTCAAAGTTCTATCTATTCCAAAATTTCTATTTACTCTTCCACCATATTTTCTCTTATTAGGTTCTCCCTCATTGAACTCTATCATATACGTAATTGTTATCCCTTAAATAATGCTCATTCTTGGTTAAAATAATTCATCCATGGTGTTTTATATTCCATAGTAGGGTCTTTTAGAGCTTCCCAAGCTTCCTTGAATTCTAAATCATCAACATAAATCTCTTTCATAGTGTCAAAATATGTCTCTTCAATATTCATTGTATTCTTCAACAAATTCTTTCTACCCAAGGTATAGACTACCCGATTTGAAATTCTACTTCTATGTTTTAAAATAAATGAGTAATTTTGAAGATACTCCATCCATTTCAAGTGTCATTGGTTTAATTTACCTTGGCTATTGATGAACTACAAATCATAATGGTTTGTAAATAACACAAATTATTTTGGTAACATATAATGCCTTCATTTCTTTAGTGCTTGCACAATGGCATAAAAATTCAGTTCATAAACTAAATATTTCTTCTTTTATTCATTCAACTTCTCACTAAAATATATAATGGGTCTACCTTCTTGTCTCAATACTCCTATGGTTGTTCCATTTGCATCACAATCTACTTGGAAAACCTTGTTAAATTCTAGCAATGCTAGAACTAGTTACTCTATGAATTTTTCTTCTAGGATTTTAAAGCTTCTTTTTGTTGCATTCATCCATTTGAACTCATGCCTAATGCCCTTCATTTTTTCTATAATTGAAGAACAAATTTCACATTTTTTGTATGAAATTTCTATAAAATATTTCCAAACCATGAAATTATTTGGCTTCAAATATAATCCTTGGCGATGACCACTCCAAAATATCCTTTAACTTTGTTGTATCCATCCATAATTCATCCTTGGATATGACACAAATCAAATATGCCAATTCCTTTTTTATACAACAATTATTCCTCTTTCAAATTTTGCAAAACTAACCTTAGATGCATTAGGTGTTCTTCCTTTGAATTGCTAAACACCAAAATATCATCTAAGTAAACCACCACAAACTTACCAAGAAAAATCTGTAAGACTTCATTCATCAATATCATATCAATGCTCAGTGTATTTGTCAACCAAAATGGTATGATAAACCATTCATACAAGCCTTCTTGGTTTTAAACATAATCTTCCATTCATCTCATTATCTAATTCTAATTTAATGATAACCGATATTCAAATCAATCTTTGTGAAGTACTCTGCTCCTCTCAAAAAAGCCATCAAATCATCCATACGAGGTAATAAAAACCTATATTTTATTGTAATCTTATTTATTGCTCAAGATTTTGTGCACATATGCCATTATCCTCCTTTCTTGGGTGCTAGTACAATTGGTACTACACATGGGATTAAACTCTCCTTGATCAACCCCTTGTCCAATAGCTCTTGGAATTGTCTCTTCATCTCTTCATTTTCCATGGGTGTCATCCTATAAGTTACCTTGTTTGGAAAACTTGCTCCAAGTATGAAGTCTATTTGATGACTAATGCTTCTCATAGGTGGTAACTCATAGGGTAATTCTTCTAAAAGAATATCAACATATTCTTCCAATAATTCTTTCACTTCATGTGGAATGTCATCCATCTTATTCGTTGTTCCATATTTCACGAGTTTAGTAATGAAAGCAAAACATGCTTACCCTTTCTTCATATACTTCAAGAATTATTTTCTTGAGATCAAGCAAGCTTTATAATTGTTGCACACCTCTTTTCCTTTGTCCTTCATGTTGAGTGATATTTCTGCTCAATTATGAAAATACACTCACAATTAGGATCCTTTTAAGCAATCCCCTCTTGCAAAGAAAACTATTAGTTTCTCCAAGGTTTTGTTTTAATAAAATTCTGAACATGTGCTTGTTTTCTTGTAAATAAAAATGTTACTATAATACCTCAACAGTGCACATCACTGTTAACAAGGGGCTTGTGTTTGATATTTTGATTTAAATCATAAAATATTTTTGCTTCATGAAATTAAATGCCAAAGTGTAAGATTAATAATAAAATAGCAGAAATAAAACTTGTGGAGTGCAAGTATTTGATTTAACCTTAGAAAATAATTTTAATTAAATTTATCCAAATACTTTATGTTGAACTTTAATAATCATTATTTGGAAAATTTAATTAATTTTAATTCTAATGTTTATTTTAGAATATGAAATACCATGAATTTAATAAAGTGAAATAAACATTTTACCCTAATGTAAGATTAAAAACCTTATATTAAAACTTAGGGTTTTGATTTTCTCATGAAATGAAATTAAATAAAATCAAAAGACTTAGGGTTAGAAAAAATAAATAAAAATGAAACATAAATTAAATGCAGGTTATAGAAACTTCAGTATTCCATCCAGAATTTGTAGAAGGAAATATTCTAAAAAATTAACCTAATTTAATCTAACCAGAATTTACACAGTCCAAATTAAATACGGTGCAATATTCAAAAGAAAACAATCAATATACTAAATTATTAATAATGAAACTACCATCAGCATGCATATGTTCCATTAAATAACTCAATAATATTGTTCATAAAAATCTTCAATAAATACAACTTCGAAATACCTCACATCAATTCTCTATGGAAGAAAACTTCTCTGTGCAACATGGGAGGAAACCTTTGGCAAATCCTTCCGTTCTTCTCTTCCACTTCTCCAAAAATATTTTGACCCTTTTCTCTCCATCTTAATGGCAATTTATAACTTCAAAATACATGTCGTTGTTCGGTTTACAATTTTGTTATTATGTTTCGTAACCTGTTCTACAATGAATTTCATAAATGAATTAATTCATATTTTAGTTTTGAAATGAATACATTGGATACGTTCATTATAAACAACTCACGTAAACTAAATATATCTACAACAATATACTTTAATTAATAAAAATCTATACCCGAACCATTATATTTATATTATTTTGTTGGTCCATTATATCCAAAGGATCATTGTATTTTAAATTAACCATGTCTATTCGGTCTGGATAGTGAACTCTATCAAAGAAACCAAAAATACACACAAAAACATCTAAACATAGCCGAGAGCTGTATTCTCCTTTCTTGACTATGCAAATGAAATAGCGATTCTTCCGTGCAAACATCCATGTATAATGTCATTGTTATCCGATAATATAGATCAATTTCCTCACTTCATTATGATGGCTCATGTCCTCTTAAACTATAACAACTTCCAGTGACTTACTATGTGAACTTTATCAATAGCTTTTCATTACTACAATGTTCTCTATTTTACTTCATTTCCTTGCACTCTTGATCCAGTATTGAGCATTGTTCTCCATACATATTGGCAATGCCACTCACAACCACTGCAGCAAACACAAACATGTAGTGGTGTCGTATGAAATAATAATTCTCATTGCATTGTGTGTCCAATCGTAAAACAAAACATTTGATATATTTATTAATAATGGTGTGACCTCCCAAGGATATAAATTCAGACTTCAAAAATGTTAAAGCACTTTCTCTTTCATTGGTGACGAAAGCAATTACATACCATACTGCACTGGTAACGAAATTTCTTACCTGTACTAAACCGAAAAAACTAGCTTCATCATTTTTTAAAATTGATCATATTTAATTCATTCGTATACATATACTTTTAATAATACATATATTTCAACATCAATTATTCTAAGGAGGAGCCCTTCATTATTGTTAAAATAACAAAAGTTCTTGAGCTTGGGATTGTAGTGTATGACACCAAGAGCATAAGACGCCTTCACTACATCGATGATGGTGTAGGTAAGGATGGCAACCTTACGCTGTACTTATTTTCACTCAAAATAATCTTTGTCCAAGATATTTAAGATACAACAAAAGCCTCCATACCAATCCTCAATATATCCACATCAGAGGTAGACTGTGTTTATATTCAAAAATGTTGTTCGTCTAAAACAAGTCACTTTATTTCTGAGTGCGTCATAGTATTGTTCATTCATCCTTGAAATATTTTCAAATATCGATATCCTTTCATCGAGTATGACATTTTTGATGCAGTAGCTTTGGGATATGTGAATAGGTTAATAAAATAATTGGTGTTATCATGTTCATCGCCGTAGAATTCTTTCATCGTGTGAATTTATAGTGAGAATATTATCGTTTGATATGCGATTCCATCCTATTTTACTTTAAGCATTATCTGCTACGCATGCTGCCATATCAAATACGGTTTCTTATGGGACAAACAGGTAAAATATTTGATTTGCTCTTTCATGAGCCTCCAATTGTTGCATTCGAGAAGTAAGCTTTGTTATTCCTTCACAAACTCTTATCGGGGTTATCAAATGCGTCAGCTTAATTTGGAATAACAATGTCTATAATCCCACATGTGTATCTAAATCATGCATTAGGACCTTTATTAACATGAACATGCACTCATTTTTTTTATGAGTTGTTCACTAATGGATACCCATGTGCCATATTCTACAACTGGTCTAAAACCCGTTGACTGTGTTAACATCTCAAAACTAGCTTATCTTACCTGTAGAAACGAACAAAACATGAGACAATTTTTATTTTATTTTATTTTTTATAAAAATATTATTTAATTAATTTTAAATGATTTAATTTAAACATTAACATTTAAATTTAAAACATTTAAAACTCAAAAACAAATAAAATTCAATAAAAGTTAAAGAAAACTAAACAAAAGCTTAACATAAACACATTGATCCAAAGTAATCCACACAAAATAATTAATGCACACAAAATTTCAAAATAACATCAAAAATTCAAAAATTTCAGTGGGTTCCTAATTTTGGGGTAAGTTGTGCAATAGCAACAACAAATGGTGACTCTAGTGGGAAATGCTCCTGAGCATTTCAAATGAAGAATTTAATCTGAAACTAAAGAAAACAAATATCATAAAAACAAAACTACCTAGCAACATCTAAAGAAGATGGAGTAGACAACTTCAAATGAAACAAATGAACCATTTGCTTCTACTCAATGTGTGAATTGTGATTCCTTTTACATCCTTTAAACAATCTAGATTCTCTCATTCATTTTGCATTTAGGACATGAAATGTCAATCATTAAGATATGCGTCTACATTGCTCCACTACTAGTCAAACATCCATAGCTCCGGTGGAGATATCTTCGATCTCTTCTAAACTTTGCTTTATTGCCAGACAGGCATCTATAGCCCCAGTAGAGATTATCTACATCACCTAGGCATTAGATAAATTTTGTTTTTTCTTTTATTTTTTTTCTATCTAGACATAGCTCCACTGCCATTTAGGCGTCCATAGCCCTGGTGAATATTATCTAAACCCTTTGATGAATTTTACTTTACTTTTTTTTTTCCTTAATTTTTGTATTATGCAATGTATTGCTTACAAAATTTACTTATTGTCTGGGTTATACCAATTAAGGTTAAAAATAGAGTATATTAGATTTATGCCTTAATATGAAAAACCAAAGTGACTTTATCCTTCAAAATTCAATAATACCTTTAAATGTGATGTGATACATGTGAAGCTTTAGCAAAATATCTCATAGTTCCAAAATTTCACTATCTTAATCCAAAATCATAGGGATAATTACTAAACAATCTCATTCTTTTTTCCTTAATTTCATCTATTTTCAAAACATGCAATCTATCCTACATGACTAAGGAACAAGTAACAAAAAAGAAACCATAAGTTTATTGCATTTACAAAACATTACCTCAGTCAAAGAAACCAAAACCAAAATATTTTATGAAAATGAAAAAGTGAAAATGGGAATATAAACAAAACACAAAAACTTGATACAAATTTGTCTTATTGAAATTCAAAAACCAAAACACAAAATTAAAAGTAAAAAACAAGTGATGACTAAAAAAAGCCAAAAACAATAAAGTTATATACAAGTAAAACCTGCAAAACCAAAACACTACCACAATTACAGGGAGCAAAACCCAAAATATGAAGATGCAACAAAATAAACTCCAAATGAAAGCAAACCAGAACGCTATCAAACAAGAAAGAAATTATGTACAAAAGCAAAACAAAACATGAAAACCCAAAAGGTTATTTACAAAAATATACAATATATGTACAAACAAGAATTCAATTATTATTTCCCTAGATCCCAAACATGATTTTGATCACAAATGGAAAAACGTTTGACATGATAGGCATACAGAATTTGGTGGGCATCCTTCCATAATAAAATTAATCCAAACAATACAAAAGCCTTTAATTTACCTCTCTTACCCCACCAATTTGATTCAATTTTATCACTACCATATTTGAAATTTGATACATTAAACTCATGAGTCCACAATTGATTTTGAATTATTTTGTGTTCACTATATGGAATGTTTATCACAACTTCTCTTGACATGGCATGAATTCCCATTTTCAATTCAGTGTTCAAAATATTATCCTTATTGTTATGATTAAACATGAGCACTTCCAATCTTGACCTTATTTCTGAAAATTTTCTTACCAAACCACTACTCATAGTTTTAGACCAATCATAATTGCGTAGTAGTTTTCAAGCATCTAGGATATCTACTATATAAGGATCATTATAAGTTTATATCTTAGGTTGACTAGTCAATTGTTGATGAACTTGATTTAGCAACTCAAACACATCTACTTCTATTTTGTTCAACATAGCAACCATATTATTAATGTGAGTAGAAATCAACTCCAATTCTTTGTTAACCATAAATTGTATTTCATTATCAACCAAATTGAATCCAACATAAAATTATGTAAACGTTTACCTAGATTTTGAATGACTAAATACAAATACTGAGATTATACCTTTTGTGTATTTCCATTTACTAGGACCTGATGAACCTTTGTGCTTCCTTCTTTTCCCTCATGTTTTCCATCATCTTCTTCTTGTAGCACTTCCTCGTCATCGATCACCTATTTTTCAAACACACCAAAAATAGTCACCCAATCGAAAATATGCCCATATTTTTCAAACCATAAATTTTATCGATCAATGTATGTGTTAAATAACTCATCTTCCTAATCAATTGCTTGATTCATCTCGAGTAAAACAATATTTTTATCATTTGGATAAAAAGAATTTGATTCTAATTCCTTGTTAACCACCAATGATATTTATTTATTTGAATCTCCAATAAAATCATGTGAATTTGTACTCAAATTTTTAGTAATCAAGTGTAAAAGAGAAGATTTTACCTCTTACTCATCAATAAAAAATGAGCCATAAGAAAATTTACCATTTCTTCTTTTTCAATTTCAGCAATATTTTCAATAAAATCATATTCAAATTGATTGAATTTTGCAACCTTCTCTATTTCTACAAGTGGCCCACAATTTTCTAATTGTACAGGAATTGCAAAATCTTAATGTGAGAGATATTTCAGCATCTTGCATATCAAGTGAAATGGAAATTTTATCAGTAGGAGTGCGAGAAACCAATGATTCCTCATAATCTTCATTTTTATCTTCTTGTAATATTTCATCTTCTTCGATTACCTGATTTTAAAAAACACCAAAATTAGTCACAAAACTAAAAATATCCCCATAATTTTCAAACCATAAATATTTTTGGTCAAGGGATGTGTTAAATAACAAATATTCCTGATCAACCTCCTGAGTTATCTCAAATAGAGCAACATTTTCCTTTGGATCATCAATGATATCAAATCCAAACCATTCATGTTCTGGAGTTTCCTATATGTGAGGTAACATAGGTATTATAGGATTATTGGGTGGAACCTTTCAATTTATTGCACCTCAAATGGGAACAAAGTGAGTGATTTCCCTTCTTTCATACCATATTTAGATTATTCTTCAGATTCAAGTTCATTCAGCCTATAACTCAAGCTATGACCTTCTTTAGATTCAACTTCCTCTATTTCTAAAGGTTCATATATTTCCAAAATAGAGCCCATATCTACATTTTGGTTAACTTGATTATCACAATCCTCATTGATGGGTAGTGGATTTGAAACTTTCACCTCATTTTGAATGATATCTAAGGTAGCCCTACCTTCTGGATAGTCAATTTCATCATGTTGATTTCTCACATTAGATATAATTTGATCCAAGAATTCCATATTGGATGGTTGGTATTGGTTGGAATCCATAACTCCTGAAAAATAGTTCATCACGGGAGAAGGTTGTGCATCAACCTAACTCATTCATGGTATCTGATTGTGAGACTTAGGTATAATTAATGATAATTGATCCACATTAATAGCTTTTTAAATCCACCATTGTTCTAATGTTGTTGCCTCACTGTAGGCTCTAGGCAAGGATGAAACTTTAAGAAGTCTCCCAGAAACATAGAAGGTGTCTAAGGCTCTCATGTATCTTTGAGTGGATATTTCTTCTAAAATTATGTAATGTGTCACAAGTTTGGTATACAAGCTATAGAAGCTATCATTGAATAGTCTCAAGGATTCATTAGGTTCTTTATGGACTGAGGTAAATCGATTTAATATCATAACTGGGTCAACCAATTTTCCAAAATGGCTAAGAAATGTTGCTTCTAGTTGAACCCAAGAGGTGATATAACCTAGAGGTAAGTGGATGTACCAATCAAACACAACCTCATCCAATGTGTATGAAAACAACCTACAAGCAACATATTCATGCAAAATTTACAAATAAACTAAAATGTTCTTGTATCTCTGAATATGTTCCTCAGCATATGCCACATCATGCCTAAACATGGGTAAATAGTCTTCTACATTTTTAGGAATTTCATGAGGTATTCTAGGAATGTTTAATGAACTATAATAACCACCTAACCAGGATGCAATTCCTACCATTGATGTCATTGGAGAGGTGATAAATGGTTCCATATTTAACATGTAAACTATGCATGAAAAATTCTCAACAATTTTATCATAACCATGTTTCTGAATTTATAGTAGTTCATGGTTAATTTATGAAATAATCAAAACTACTATCCATACCATTATATTTATATTGTTTTTTTGGTCCATTATATTCAAAGAACCTTTGTATTTTAAATTAACCATGTCTATTTTACCTAGAGAGTGAACTCTATCAGAGAAACCAAAAATGCACCCAAAAATATTGAAATATAGCTGAGAGCTACATTCTTCTTTCTCGACTATGCAAATAAAATAGCAATTCCTTCATGCAAACATCCATGTATAATTTCATTGTTATCTGACAACATAGATAAATTTCCTCACTTCATAATGATAGGTCATATCCTCTTAAACTATAACAACAACTATCCAGTGAGTCAAAGTCACCCAGGAGTCGCACCCAGCCCTTTCCGCACCAACATTATCAATTGGATTTTGGGTACCCAATTCAGCTTTTTGGTAGGGTGGAGATTTGAACCTGGGACCTCCCTTGGAGGATTGCTCTCTCCTCTCCAACTCACCTACAACACTAGGGTAAATTTAAATTAAACATTAATTAATTTTAAATGATTTTAAATTAAACATTAAAATTAAAATTTAAAACATTTAAAACTTAAAAACAAATCAATTTCAATAAAAGATAAATTAAAACAAAACAAAATTTGACATAAACAAATTGATACAAAGTAATCCACACAAAATAATTAATGCCAATTAAATTTTAAAATAACATTAAGACTTCAAAAATTTCGGTGGGTCCCCAATTTTGGGGTAAGTTGTTCAATATCAACAACACTTCAATGGACTTAATGCATAACTTTTTCCTTCCTTGACAATTAAGTGTTCATTCTACCATGATATACTGCTTTCCTATAAAATCACCATGGTCTTCCCAAAAAAATATGACATGCATGCATCGACATGATGTCACATAGAATTGCATCCTTATAAGAGAGAATTTGAAATTTACCATACATTGTTTGGTTATCAGAACTTGGTGTCCATTTTGTAACAAAAAAAAATTATATAGATTCAGATGCTCAATTCTCTTCATGCCCAATTTCTTGATATAGATAGATAGGGGCAAGAGATAAATATAACCAAGCTAATTTATTTAATTATAAAATAGACTATAAATACCAAATTATATGCCTCTGAAGGATCCTTTCGAAAGATTTTAGATAGGATCAAATTAATTCTAATATTTTTTTAGCCCATATGATTTATCGGGAGATATATTTGGCCAACTAACTTCTATTTAATATTTCTCACAAAAATCAAAAGGTTTGGACCTATAAATTATTTACTAGCCAAAACATAAAATATAGCATAAAACATAATATTAAATGCTAACATATGATGATAATTCTTATCATTCCTCCCCACTATAGAACATTAGACTCTAATTAATACAAACGGGAAAGGAGAATCATGATCCATGTGGTAATGAGAGACAAAGAAGAAAAGAAAAAGAATATGAGCTACAAAAGGAGAATATTGAAGTAGTTGATGCAAATGTTAAGATAGTTGAGGATCTAGTGAGTTTGATGTAGAAGTTGGAGAAGTCAACTGATGTGATGTTGCCTTGTGAAATTTGACGAGTTTTGCTGGTGAAGACATACATTGATATGAAAATCTGAAATAGTGATATCCGCTAAGCTATTAGAGAGCTAAAAAAACTTTGTTGATAGCAGTATAGATAGGAATCGAAATCAAAATCCTATTCAACAGATAGGAGGACAAGTCTGTCATAGAACTTAACTTAAAATAAGACATCGAACAAGGTTGTCATAATACGTGTTCTAATATAAAAAATCAAATAGGATACATAATAAGACTACCGTAGTACTTGTTCTAATGTTAAAAGTGGATTGCTAATAGAATACAATTACTCAAACAAACGAGTGCCAGGTTCAACCGAAAATGTAATCCAAGATACAATAAAGTAGTTTTGGGCAATAGAAAATTTGGAGCAATAAACATCAAAGCACACCTTTACAAAATAGAAAATCAATGCTTCTACTAGATCTAGCTTGGAAATAACTTTCTAAAAACTATAAATAAGTCTATATTTGCAATAGATTTTATGTCTCAATTGGTGGAATTCATAGTGGTTATTCGAAAAAAAACAAGAGAATAATAGTTGGTTGTAATAGATCTAGCAAGGCAAGGTTGGAATCATTGAAGAGGCTGATGTCATTGTATGGGAGTGGATTTGGTAGAAACTTAGCTTTGGTTGGACTAGAAGAGTGGTTGCAAGATCAATAGTTGACTAGGGAATATGAAGTACATAACTCAACAAATTAGATTGAGCTCAATCATGAAAATAGTCTAGTGTAGAATAAAAAAATGAACCATGGAGTCAAATAAATAAACCATAGGATCGAAGGCAAATGAAACAATAGCATGCGAAGTTCCAAGTGTTGCATTGAAAGGAGAGGAAGTAGTATCTCTCCTAAACAAGATATTTCCAAACCATGTAGCAAATAAAAGTTGAGAAGAATGTGATCTAGCTCACATACAACACTACATTACTTACAAGTTGCCATGTGACTAGACAAGCAAATGAAACCATTGCACCAACTAGTATGAAACCATGGACAAATGGATTTTTTCTTGTCCCTATGTGGTGATGGAGCGATTCTATATAAGGTGACATGTTCAGCTAAGAAAAATGCTTATTTGTATAGAAAAAGTAAGATAAAAATTTGAGCCATATCACCAAATTAGGAGCTTCAAGTGAAGAAGAGGCACCACAAATAAAGTATGAATAGGGATAAATATATGCCCACATAGCTAAACTAATGTGGATGGACAATATCATAATGTATCTATGAGATGATGGAAACTAGAATATGGCAGACAACAAGCTAGAAAAGTTCCAAGATAATGGAGATTCATTGCTATCACTTGAGCAAAAAATATCCATTAGATCTTTAGAAAAAAATACCAGTATTTGATTATCTAGGAACATGAAAACTCCTTACATCCACATGATCATTTATCCTTTGATACTTGTAAGAACATAACAATTTAGAGGATATAGAGGGCTAAGGTATTAGTGTAAAGGAAACTAGGTCAAGTAGTTGTATTAGAAGGAAGCAATAGATTAGATGCTTCGAAAGATAAACAAAAAAGTAGGTTGTTTTGGAAGTAATACAAGAACGGGTGTAGGTCTAAAATTCACACACTCCTTTCCTTTAGGCTAATGGATCCATGCCTCAAAGGGGAATGTAGGAATTATAGGTCTACACCTCGAAAGATAGGTACTTGATCATACCTTCTTAGGGTGATTTTTCGATGAATTGTTTAGGGTTCACTAGGAAACAATTTATGGCAGTTTCCACACCTAGGTTTGGGAGTTTATTTTGATGTGTTCCTTTTAAATTCTCACAATCACCTATTTTTTGCAAATATACAACTATACTAAGCTATATGTAATTTTGATTTATATGTAGACAACAAACATCAGAAGACAATGTCTAGATGAACAATGCAGTGCTTAAAAAGTAATTTAGAACTTTTACCTATATCCATAAGTCTGAAGAAGATTCTAATTCTTGATTGCAGTCCAAATCATATGCAATAGAGTAAAATTGTATGCACAAAGTAAGATTGTAGGAATACAATTCAAAATTGTATCATCCAATCAGAGATCGAACAATAAAATATTGACAAAAACCTACAAATTCATGGGTAGAACATAGAAAACAAAGGATGCTTATGATGTTTATAAGCATGAATTAAATTACATGTCGAATATTGAATATCACAATAAAAGGAATTAACATATGCATGCGTAAAACTATGTAAAATATACAATTATACGTAGATTTGGTGAACTCCAAGGATACAAATAATTAAATTCAATATCCCATGAAATAAAAATGATCAATATGATGCTAAATATGCAAAATAGAGCTTATAAAATACAAAAAAAGTTAGAAATTGCTCCCAAGTGCGATGTGAGCAAGATTGTATGAGCAGAGTGAGATCATATGCATCCGATCGCAGATCGTATCGTCCGATCGCTGATCATATCGTTATGATCCTGCAAAAAATTGCAAAACTAATAGATCTAATGCAAAGCTTACAGTAATATGAACGTAGAAATTAAGTCAAATAATTTTGAGCACTAGGAGGATTTAGAGGGGAAGGGTGCCTGACTAAATAGGTAAGGTAAGTTGGCTAAAATGGGCTACACTGAATTTAGTTGCATCTCCTTCCAAAATTGGGACCAAATCGGGCGAATCTGATCCGTAACTGTCGCACGGTTGCATAGATAAGGACAAAAGGTGTTTCAACTGGTTTTATCATTTTTATGGATTAATATTTTTTTTTGAGCAAGATTGTACGCATAAGATCAGGGATCGTATCGTATGATCCAAAATCGTATCGTACGATCCAAGATCGTATCGCACGATCTCGTCCAGATTACTCGATCTCACCAGGAGGGCATGCAAATTGAGGCAACCAACTAGAGGCTCATTTTTACAAGTTTTTTATCCTTAGTGCAAATTATAATGAGTCTTTTTTAGGGTGTTACATTTTACCCCCTCTTTAGCATAATTTTGAAGGAAAATGCATCAAAGAAAAGTACGACATGCTTTACGAGAAAGTAAAAATTTATTGCAAATTTTGCTGATGGATTCAAGTTTTTATGTAAGTTGTTTTAAGATATACTACTAATGATACCCCCTTTGAGTTTTTATGTTAGTTTTGGCATCCGGGTGAAAAATAAAAAATTATGGGTAAATGAATAAATAGTAAAAAGAAAAATACAAAACTAATTCATTTGCATTTTACTATTTACCTATTCAGAGATCTGGAGAAAGCATGGTGGACGTTCCACATCATGCTGATTTGGTCTGAGATGGTGACGGATCACTATGGGTATGAATTTCTCACTTATTTAGCTTAATTTTTTCTTGTTTTTCGTTGAATTTAATTTTAAATGTGGATTTTTAGGGCACGATGCCGTGCACAACCTTAAATACAAAATTGTAATGATTTCGTGATATCGTACGGTACAATATCGACCAAAATCGATACGATCGGTCGATATCATATCGATATGATATTATGAAAATTTTTACGATTTTGAAGTTTTTAGTACGATTTTGAAAATTATTATGATTTTGCACTTGTTATCCGATTTCAACTATTATGATACGATTTACTAATAAAAAATTTATTACTTTATTGTTATTGATAGGTGGTGAAATTAAAGAACCGGGAGTGGAGATACTCTACACTCGGAATAGATTTGGGTGCTCTCACGAATATTGAGATAACTCGCTTAGAAGATGTGGGATTGAGGCATGTGGCGGAGATGCCACATATCCCAGTAGATATGAGGATACTAACAGCTCTAGTGGAGAGATGGTATCTAGAGTCGTCCTGCTTTAGACTTCCCATAGGGGAGATGGATCCCACTTTAGAGGATGTTTGGAGGGTCCTAAAGATACCACTGAGGGGTTCCCACATTACTACATCTGGCAATCAGGGCTAGGTGCTACAAAGACTGACAGGAGACCCTAGCTTCTTATTGAAGAAGGGTGGGGTTATTATTGACAAATTGAGGGAGGTAGAGGGTATCTCCCTACTGATAGTTCTATTGAGTGGCATTGTGGGTGGCCTACTAGTGAGCCATCTCAGTGGCCAACATTTGCCCTAGACTTTGGCATAGGTGGTGTGTGATATGTGTGACTAGGAGGTGCACTTTTCTTGGGGACCTTTATTTCTTTGTAGACTATACCTATTCCTACAACGAGTAGTCTACAAGGGTGGAAAAGAACTGATTTTGACCTCCATCCTATAGGTGTGGTATTGGGAACACATTGCTAGTTGATGACCTATAAGACTTCCCATGATTTGAGCTATAGGTGGTCAACCTGAGGTAGAGGATAATAGACCTAGGATATTCTATTGGCCACTACTAAGAGGGAGAAGGGGACAAGTTGGCATTGATGTGGCAAGGTGACTCATAGATGAGCTATGGCCACATGACATCACCTGGAGACCCTAGAGGGGTTTACTAGGGTGGGATGAGGATGCTTTTGAGTTGGCCCATATCAGGCAGATCATATGGGTATGGATGGACCAAGGGGAGGTGGAGTTGCACTATTTTGATCAGGTGCAACGACAGTTTGGGTTACAGTAGAATCTCGCTAAGTGGGGAGATATTACCTACCCTCGGGTGACTCGAGACTACATTACCATCAGTGGTGCACCAAGTATGATTACATTTTTGGATCTAGCACCAGATGATGCATCAGTGTAGGTGGTAGATGGGGATGATGTTGGTATGATAGATAGGTACCAGTAGTGGTATGTTGGGATCTGCCCATCTAGAATGACCTGGCCATGGAGTGTTATAGAGAAAGTAGTCCATATGGTTAGTCAGTGGTGGTATAGGACACATGTACCCCCTATATGAGAGGGACCTCACACTAGGGGTGGCCACATGCCTCATAAGAGATAGGATAAAAAAAGGAGACATAGGGAGGAGAGGAGATAGTCACCCCAGCAAGAGGGGGGAGCATCTCCTCATAAAGAGGAGAGACCTGACTTGCTCAAGAAGGGCAAGAGGATTCTAGAGGTAGGGGAAAGCAGCAAGACAAGAGACCTCGAGGTAGAGGTCACTAGATTGAGGGCAGAGACTATCACCCAGAAGACTAGGATTGAGACCCTATAGGCATAGGATGCGAGCTTGAGATCTAGGATTCAAGATCTAAAGGTAGAGCTGGCAGAGGCTAAGGCTTAGGCAGGACAAAGAGATGCGGCTCTAGCACCTACATCTTCTCAGACTACATAGTCTAGGAGGAGTGGTATGGGGGATGAGTTGGTGAGGTCTATACAGTAGACCACATTTTATCATATTTTATACTTCATAACAGTTCCTCCATAGCAGAGATAGGCTATGCCTCCTGAGATTGCGGGTCCTATTCACATAGGATCTTCATCTCACTCTACTACTAGGGCGACTTCTTCTAGGACGATGATAGTAGGAGGACAGTTTCAACCACCACCACCACCCTCTGGTAGAGAGGATGATGCAATGAGCTCTAGAGGCTCGAGAGGACCCTAGGGTGGACTCATGTAGATACATTTTTGTATTATATATTTATTGACTGAGTATGTCGATTTTTGAGGATTGTGGCATACCAGTCTAATTTTTTACATGGAATTTTGAGATATATGTATATATATATATATATTGTGATAAGCGAAATAACATTTGATTAATTTGACTAAGTATAAATAATACAGTAGGGCCAGGATTATTCCGGAGGTTGTGGAACCACCTAAGACCAATATAGGCGGAGTTGTAACAAATAACAACTAGCCTAAATTAATCAATCTAACAATATAAGATTGTTACGATTGAATTAATTAATAAATGAAATATTGAAATATATTCTAACATCCCTCCTTATTACAATATTTTAGGAAACATATAACTATTAGCTATACTAGCATCCCCCCATTATTTTGAAATACATAGAGAATTGTGAAACAATTCAAATTTGACACCTGCAAGTGCCTTAGTGAATATGTCTGCAACATGATCATGGGTGGAGATGTACTAAAGCTAAATGTGGTGCCTTGGTACTTCGTATCGAATAAAGTGGCATTGTGTATCAATGTGTTTGTTTTTTTCATGATGCACTGGATTCTTAACAAGGTTCAAAACACCCATGTTGTCGCAGAACAAGTGTATTGGATATTTTTATGGAATACCCATACTTGTCAAGATGCAATGCAACCATATCACTTCACACATAGCTTCATGTACGATGCGATACTATGCCTCTGTTGATGAGATAGCAACCACCTATTGCTTCTTGTTGTGCCAAGAGACAGGACCAGATCCAAGATGAAACAAATATCCTGAAGTTTATTTATGATCATCAAATGATTTGGCATAGTCGGAGTCTGTGTATCCATGTAAGAAGAATTTATTGTTCTTCTTGTATTCCAGTCCATATTCCATTGTGCCACGAACATAGTGAACAACTCACTTTGCTACTTTCCAATGTGTAGTCTTAGGTTCTTACATGAACCTCGCTACTACAAGATCACTTCGAGAGAAATGAGAGTGGCGGAGGAAGAGCTCTAATACCATGTGATAAGTGGAACAACATTTGATTAATTTGATGAAGTATAAATAATACATTAGGGCCAGGATTAGTCCGGATGTTGTGGAACCACCCAAGACCAATATAGGCGGAGTTGTAACAAATAACAACTAGTGTAAATTAATCAATCTAACAATATAATATTGTTACGATTGAATTAATTAATAAAGGAAATATTGAAATATATATATATATATATATATATATATATATATATTTGAACCTCGTCTTATGTGATTTTGTATGATTTGATTATATGTGATTGAAATTTTTATGATATTTAAATTTCTCATAATCATGCTTTTAATTTTAGTATTTTAATCATGCTTAAAATGGAAATTAACTTGAGTTTTGGTAAATGTGTTTTTGAAAAAAAGATGTTGTGAACATATGTTTTTGTAATATAATAAAATAAATAGATTAGCAAATGTTCCTTGGAGGATGTTGTGTTTTTATATGACCATTGGTGGAGATTGGTGCTCGCTAGGTCATGAAGTGAATCCTATTGTGAGGAAGTTTTGTATTGCTAATAAGAGAAAAGTTTTTGTGGTGCTCAAGTATAATATTGAGGCTTATGGTGATAAAATAAGATGTTTGATTTTTTGATTTTGAGACAATTTTATTTTTAAGAAATATTTTGATAAGTTTATTGGTTGTGATTTAAGCATGCAAATTTGGGGAAGATGACTTGCGCTAGGCATGCACTTCCTAGTGTGAATTTTGAGAATAATAATTTCTAGGAATTACACCATCATCGCGAAGTCAAAATGTAATGCATGATAATGTGAAACTATTTATTTTGAAGACATAATTTTATATAAAATAAATCATTTATATCACATATTTAAGAAGATTAATAAATATGGGATGGTTTAGACTTTAAAATTTGAGAAAAATGACTTGTGCTAGGCATATAATTCCTAGTGTGAAATTTGAGAAGAATAATTCCTAGGGATTATACCATCATCGCGAAGTGAAAGTGCAATGTATGGTGTATGCAAAATTATTTGTGTTATATGAAATAATTAAAACTTAAAAATTTGAGAAAGACGACTTGCGCTAGGCATAGAATTCCTAGTGTGAAATTTGAAAAAAATAGTTACTAGGAATTATACCATCATCGCGAAGTCAAAATGCAATGTATGATAAATAATTTTGTTTTACAAGTTCTTTTGGAATAATCTATGAAGAAATGGATGATGATAAAATGTTGTCTAACAAATTTCAAATAAATATTTTAACTTATTTCTAAGACAAATTCAAATTTATCAAGAACCGGTGTGTGATTAGTGAATTCATTCTTCATATTGATTTGACACAATGATACAAAATCTCTTAAGGATCAAATGTGTGTGCGTGTGAAATTAATTTAGCGATTTTGAGTAAGGTAGTGATACAAGAAAACTTGAATGAACCAATGTGTGTGTGAGTGAAAGGTTCATTAACCATGTTTTTGCACATGCCAGTGTACTGAACTACTATGTAAGTCAAGTTATCAAAAGCTAGCTAATACACAAGCGGACATTGGTCTATACAAAATAAGGTCGCTAATGTGATAGGCATGTCGCCATGTGAAAAGGATTACCCAAGGTCAAGCGGGCTAGGCACAAACCACCTATTATGGGGCTCACCTCATGGCTTTCAAATAAATGACGAATTCCAGGGATTCAAGCTCACTACCCCCTTATTTTATTCAAATTTTTTGAGTAGGGATTTCTTGCTCATTTTTTAACAAGGGGATTTTATTACTTTTTCTTTCTTTTTCTTTCTATTTTTCTTTCTTTTTATTTTTCTCGTTCTTTTTCTCTCTTTATTGTTCTTTTTATTTTTATTTCTTTTAATTTTTTGGGATATTTTCCCAGATTAAACGTGGGGCAAGGTATTTTATTTGGGTAGGGGGGAAGGCTTGTCCTTTTGCCAATTATCAGTATTCTAGACCATGCGCATAATAGGATAGCAGGGGAAAATTTTCACTTAAGGAACCAAGACTACTATGTAGTATCCTTTTAGTGTAGCACCCTAAAATTGGCGCAGTAAAATTGGAATAATTACATTCACCTTAGTAAATAAATTTAAATTCAAATTTAACCTCCCAAACCGCCCGTTAACCGCCGAGAAACCCGTTTCCTCCTTTTTCGTGCCATTTTTAGCAGTTGTTTTGACCGTTTGACGATATCGTCTCCGATCAGACGATATCGCGATATCGCCCCATTTGACGATTTCGTCTGGACTAGAACGTCCAGACGATTTCGTCGCAAAACTAAATTTGCATAGTTGGAATCCGTTCCAACGGGTCTCCAATCCGGGTAGAAGCGTGTCTGCACCGTTGGGACCCTTCCCCCGTTGGAGATCTCCCAAATTGGGATGATCTCCAACCTCCCAACAACTATCCTATGCCTATTTAACTCTAAGACTTTTCCCTCCCCAACCCCTGGCTGAATTTTTATGTAAATCAACTCCCTATGCGCTAAAACACTTCAAATTTGCTCTTGCACTAGTCCTATATTAATTTTATTGCAGGTACACCACTGGTTTTCAGCTGAAGCCAGCATCTATCGCAACCGATGAACCTGTCAAGATCGGAGGCGATCTCATCAAATTCGGGACGATCTCGTTCTGATGCGAGACGATTTCGACTGCAACACACATCGAGGCAATCAGTGCTCGGAGTTTGCTCTTCTTTCTCTTTTCTCCGTCATTTTATGCTATAAATTAGATTGTCTATTCAGTTTTTATACTATATTGCATCTGGAGTTCACCCATTTTGTCTAGTTTGCATATTAAGATCATATTCTGCTATCTAAACACAATGATTTGCATTTACTTTTGTTCTTGTATATTGTTCAATACTCATATTACTTTTTCATATAGTTTGCCCTTGTTTACAAAATAGAATTTCTTGTATTTCGCATCCGTTTGTCTGTTTTGCGTGTCTCGATGAATTCGTCTGACGAATTCGTCAGATTGCAGACGATCCTGTCAGTTTAGATGATTTTATCAAATTGAAGGCGATCCTGTTGAATTGTAGACGATCCAGACTGCTACAAGTAATCAAAAACTTCATCAGACTTCCGGATCAGGTAATCTTCATTTGGCCTCCTGCAAATTCTCTATTTTTGCTTTCTTTTACGTTTTGTGTATTCATTTAAATTGCATTTTCATGTAGTTTAAGTTAGAATCATTCGGCCAAACCTAGGATGAATGTTTAAAAATAAAACGAACTCATCAAAACTCATTCCCAAAACCTAGGCGTGGAAACCGCCGCCAAATGTTTCCTCGGTGAACCCACCATCCGTCGAAAAATCACCAAAATGCACCTCCCTTGAGAGGCGGGACCTTCGCAAAGTCCTCTCGTCCGAGGTACCGCACCATCCTTTTCCCATCCTCCTTCCGGGCGCGGATCCAATAGCCTGAAGGTAGGGATGCGAAAAATTTGGAGCGATACATTTTGGTGAACCCGACGTGAATGCATCATAACCTTTTGAAAACAAAAACAAAAAAAATATATGTGTGCAAAAAAAAAAAAAAAATATAACAAAATCATCATTTCAAGTTTGTATGTTTTTAGATTCAATTCTAAATAGTAGATGCTAAATATTACTTTTAGAAGTACTAAAGAAACCATGAGTTTTTACTCAAATCAATATGAGCCCATTAGTAATGTTGGAAGAATTCAGCCAAATACATTTGTTGATTATGACCAACCTCATCCCTATTCAACACCACCTCCATCACACTCTTCTTATTTTTCATCCATAACCCAACAAAACAATCCCTTTGCCAATCCTCTTCATAATGATATTATCTATTCTCCCATATATCCATATTATGTCTATCAATCCACATATAATCCTCCACCACCTTTTCAATACTCTTCTTTCAATACAACACATCCATTTCAACAAGAAAATACTTATTCTTCCAATTCTACCATTCACTCACCTCCTACATCGCAATCTTCCTATCATAATTCTACCCAAAATGAAGAAAGTAGAGGTGAGAAACCATTAGGTCCTTTTATGACGAAATTCCTAAGGCATTTATCAAAAACCTCTCAAAAACCTTCATCACGTAAATTTACTAGGCTTAATCAACCAATGGATATAATTCTCAAGTATTTACTTGACACAAATATTATTGAACTTCCTTCCATAAGACAACCTGATACCACATCGATTGGTTTAAACCTGAGCTACATTGTGAATATCATAGAGTAGATGGACATATGACACAAAATTGTAAAGATTTAAGATGTGCAATTCAAGATTTGATTGATAAGGATCTTTTTAATATAAAGGAATTACAATCTACAACTGATTATAAATCTCCAGTAAACTATCAAACTCCTACACAACAAATACCAATAATCAATCAAGACATGGGGATCTCCCAAGAACCCCTACTCAATTATCAACAACAAGAAACCAATCAAATATTGCATGTTAATGTGTCCCATCATGATGATATTATTAATATTGTAACAAAAACTACAAATGAGCAACCTCAAATTCAATCAACCCAATCTGATATTCAAGAGATGGATTCCTCATTTGACCAACCTTCAAAACTATCTTTGGCTCTAGAGAATGATCCAAAATGGAATGTAAGCATAGAAAGCTCATATTTAGAATCAAAATCTCAATCTGAAATCCACTTTGATAGCCAACAACAAGTGATTAATCCTCAAGCAAAGATATCCCTTTTAGAAGTATTACAAATTTCTCATAAGGAAATTTTGTTCAAAATACCTAGCCAACAATTTGTTCCTCATCATATTTTCTCTAAGAACATAATTAATGGTGTAAACCCTCTTGAGGTTAACCATATTTCATTCTATGATGAGGATATTCCTTCCTCTACTCCACAAGAAGACTCCTATCTTTACATTATCGGATCTAGTAAAGAAACACCTGTTAAAACTATCATGGTAGATAATGACTCCTCTCTTAATTTATGCACTTATCAATTATTCCAAAAACTCAAATCAAAGGAAGAAGATATTAATGAATCAAATGTTATTATAAAATCTTTTAACAATGAAATTCAAGAAGCTCAAGGTACTATAATTTTTCCCCTTAATATTGGATCCAAGATCCTGGATACTTTATTCTATGTAGGATATTGTCCTTCACCTTACAACCTATTTCTCCAGAGTCCTTGGATTCATACGATGAGGGTTTTCCCTTCCACTCTTCACCAATGTTTGAAGTTTGAACTTGCAAATAAAATTGTTACCATACATGGTGACCCAACACCATTTGAAGAATATTTAATCGGTTGAAACATCAAGTTCTATACATTCTCTATTATCACAATTATCTTCTATCCATCACTTTTCTTCATCCATATATGATCATCCTTGTTTACCAAATAACATCCATGCATATCTTTCACATATACTTTCTCCATCTTATCAAAACTTGGAATATAATAATAAGAATGAAGAACTTTCTTATATTTCTGACATTTTATTTTGTAACATGATCAATTTTACACATATAAAAGTCAAATATTTTGCTACATTATTTTACATTATAACAAAGCTTTTGTTATCACTACCTTTTATTCATCACCTTTTGTTCTTACCTTCAACTCAACCAGATTATCCTTCAAAACCTCCTTTGATTTTGAAGCAACCTTAGACATGCTATACTCAAATAAACCTTGTATAGTGTATATAGATCATCTTGTATATACCACCAATTTCAATTCATAAATTAAAATCAAAATACAAAAAATAAATAAAAATCCTCAAAAATAAAAAAAATACAAATGCAACTAAGGACCTTAAAGGTAAATTTGAGCCCAACTGGCTCGGACCATACATCATTACTGCAAAATTTGAATCAGGAGCATATAAATTATCTACCTTAGATGGTAAAGAACTTAAAGAACCCATGAATATTTTACATCTCAAACGTTATTATGCATAAATTTGGTCATTTCATCCATGTATATATTTGTTCAAAATCATTATCTTGTATTTCTTTCAATTTATTCAAAAAACCTCAAAAACATTCATAAAATCTTCAAAAATCTTCAAAAATATTTATTGCATTTATTTAAAGCACTTGTAAAGTTCCTTTTGCTCCAAAACAAAAATCAACATAAAAATCCAAAAACAGCTATATGCTTGACTCTTTCGAAACCAAAACAATATACAGAATAAAGAGAGAGTCAACATTCTCAAAACTTTCTCAAAATCATTATTTTCTTACAATTATTGCAGTTATATGTTTCAACTTATTTTGGACAAAACTAGCATTTATTTGGCATCCCTCACTTGCACACTCACACAATAAATATCTTGATTTTATCTGGCATGATTACTAATCTCTCTTATATCAAAGTTCACAAAATTCAATTAAATAAAGTTTGAGCATAGAGAATTGATCTTGTTATTTACTTAAACCAAGCACATCTTTTCACAATAAAATGATTATATTTGTAATTTCCATGTTTTGTTACATAGTAGAACCGATTTCTTGAGTGAAAAGTTTCCCCTGCTATCCTATCATGCACATGGTCTAGAATCTTTGAGAATTGGCAAAAGGACAAGCTCACCCCTACCCAGAATAAAAATCCCTTGCTCTACAGCTAATCTGAGCAAGTATCCCTAGAAAAAGAAAAAGAAAAGAAAAATTCAAGAAAAAGAGAAAAGAAAAATGTTATGTCAAGCAATGTTCCAAGCATTATCAAGCAAAAGAAATACAAAAAGAAAAATAAGCAAAGTTCAAAAGAAAGCAAGAAAAGCAATAAAATCCCTTTCCCTACCCTTTGAAAAGAAAAGAAGGGTGAATGAGCTTGAATCCCTGGAATTCTCAATTATTCAAAAACTGTGAGGTAAGCCCCATAACAGGTGGTTTGTGCCCAACCTGCTTGGCCTTGGGTAACTCCTAGCGTGGCGATATGTCCGTCACATTAGCGACCTTCTTTTGTACAGACCTATGTCTGCTTATGGATTAGCTAGCTCTTGATAATCCGATCTACATAGTAGCCTAGTATGGTTATATGCATCTACATCATGGTTAATGAACACTTAGTTGGTTTCTTCAAATCACTTGTATCATAGTACCTTGCTCAAAACTGGTAAATGAACAATGCAATTGCACACACATTTGTATTTGAGAGATTTTGTCTATCATTATGATAAATCAAGATTGGCAATGAATTCACTTATGCACATGGGATTCCTTATAAATTTAACTTTTGTCTTCAAAAATACTTTGAAATATTATTTTTGCAACTTGTTTGGAATAATCAAGTACAATTATTTACCACAAAGACAACTATATAATAGAAGAAATCAAAAATTTCAATCAAAACATATCATATATATCTTATCGACTTTCGCAACGATGGTATAGTTTCAAAACCAAAATTGGAATTTTATGCTTAGCGCAAGTCCTCATTTTCATCTTTTCTGTTCATCAAAAATCAATCATGCAATAAAACTATCCTTTCTTTGATCTTCGCGATGATGGTATAAGTCTATACCTACATATTCTATGCCTAGCGCAAACCATTATACCAATTTTATTACCCATTCATTTAAAAATCAATTCATCAAAACCATATGACTTAAATCATTATGTTATACAATTCTATTTCTTTTAACAAAAAGCATGCACATTATCACTATTTCATGTCATTATGTCAACCTTCAATTTTGCAATGATGGTATAATTCCTAGGGAATTATCCAAAAAATTTATCACACTTAGGAATTTATGCCTACCAAAAATCATTTTACAATATTTCATGCATAATATTTTTATGGAAATCTGAAAGCAAACCATCATCATCATCATTTGCATCATTACAACAAAGTCTTAAGACAGTCTCTTAAGCACTCTTTTCTTTTAACAATATTTCTATCCTGGGACTAGCTTGACGACCGAGTGAGCAGCGACTCCATGAAATGGTCTATAATAGCGACAATGTCCTTTGAAATTATTGTTAGAAATCTCTTTTTATTTTTATCACATTTCATTACAACCAATCAATTTGTTACATCAGATTATTTCATTTAAAATATTTATAGCATGACATCCAAGTTATAATATTTTCCAAAACGACATAATTACATGAATCATCAATAAAATCATTACATCAATCAACTCAATCAATCAATCAAACATAAAAAGCATCATAAGCATCACATAAGACAAGTCATATGATCAAAAATATCTCATCTATATATATCAACAGAATATATACATCATCAACACTGGATTGGTATGCCACAATCTGTACCTCGGCATACTCAATCCTCTATCAATACAAGTATAATACAATATCAGTGGCAGTATCCCGCCCTCTAGCCTCGAGAGCCTCTAGAGCTCTCGGCCTCATCTCCTCCCCCGCCATGCGGAGGGCGAGGTGGTCCCATCGTAGTATGTGTGGTACTGCGAGTCCTCGTCGTCGATCGGGATGAGCTCCTCGTCGACCCTGTCCTGATAGGATCTGCTATGGCAGGTGGCACTCGTACCCTCCGGCCCTCTGGCACCGCCTGGTAGTATAGCGCCTAATAGAATGCGGTTTGAGAAACCAACCGTAGTAGCTCTTGAGTGCTTACCCCTCCACCTCGTGCCCTGAGACGAGCATTCTCGTCTCGTAGTTGCGACACCTCAGCCTGGTGCCGTGCAACTGCATCCTGTAACGTCTGCACCTGAGCTCGTAGACGATCTCTCTCTGCCCGAAGAGTAGCCATCTCGCTACTCTCTCCAATGTCCACACCCTTGCCCTTATCAGGCGATGGTGGCCTCTATGGAGATGGGGGTCTCGCCTCCCTCCTCTCCCTCTCCCTCTGCTGCGGCCTCTCCTGTGCCTGTGGCCTCCTCCGCTCTCCTCTGCCGTGACCCCGGGCTGCCTCTACCGCCGCTTGGCACCGCCTCCCTATCCGATGCACAACTACGTGGATCGGTCCCTGTGCCCTCGTCATCCGAGGAGGGCGGATGCCTGCGTACCAGGCATCGTAGCCATCGGCTACCCCTGCGTCGTCCCCATCCACTGGCTGAATGGGGGCATCGTCCGCATCCTGACTCCAGAATCGCTGCATATCTGGAGCCCCGCTAACTGTGGTGTTATCCCGGACAGTCCGAGAAAACTCATAATCCCTGAGAGATGGGATCCCCTGTTGTAGACCGAACTGTCGCAACACTCGGTCGTAGCGGTGGAGCTCCACCTCTCCCCTCTCCATCCGTAGCTAGCAGACTCGCCTGATGCAAGCCGCCTCTCGTGCATCCTCTCGCCCACCCCGGATGCTGCCTCCATGGCCTCCAGGTGATCTGGTCCGGGACCAAGTCATCCGAGTAGTCTCCGGGACACCGGTAGGTCGATCCGTCGCTGTGCCCCTCTCCGGAGCCACCAGTAGAAGACTCGGGGCCTCTCCCCATCAACCCCTGTTAGTGGAAGCCCTACCGGCCTCCGCACCGCAATGTGCTCCCAGCACCAAACCTGTAGGAGCGATGTCATGACCAGACATTGCTCGCCCTTGTACATGACCCCGTAAAGGATCCCGTACGACGGCATAGAACAAAGCTGCCCCAAGAAAATCTGTAGCCATGGTCGCGCATGTCGTAGATCACATCTGCCAGCATCCATGGTACCCTGCATCCGCTCTGGTGGCACAGCAAAAGTCCACCAACCACCCCAGCCAAAACTCGTGTCAGTGTAGATGCCCCAGGCATCTGGCGCAGTGCCTCGATGTTCACTTCGCCCTTCTCCAGGGTGAAGCTCGGGTCACCGCAGAGTCGTCCCATCGCGTGGCCCTGATTGGCCGCAGGTGTGATCATCCTCCCTTGTATGGGGATTCTAAGAATCCTCCATACATCCTCTAGTGTGGGAGTCATCTCCCCTATCGGTAACCGAAAGCATGAAGAGCCCCGGTACCACCTCTCTGCTAGGGCCGTCAGTAGCCCCATGTCCGTAGATACTTGTGGCATCTCTCGCCACATGTAGTAAGCCGGCTCGTGCCACTGATCTCGCTCGCTCGTGTCGAGCGGCCAAGTCATCTCTCAATCCTCCATATTTCCACTCTCTACTCTTTAGTAATCCTCTCCGCAAGCATAAACAACCAAAACAACAAACAATCATTAATAACAATTTTAGCAATCAATAATGCAACTTAAAGATCAAATTTTTGCAATAGATGATATCGCCCACTATTGGCCGATATCGTCCGAAATTTGAGCAAAATCGTCTCCGATTTCGCGTGTCGAAATCGTCTCTAATTTGACGAAATCGTCCCTTTTTCGCCGATTTCGCCCTTGGGCGAAATTGACGAACTTGAGACGATTTCGTCCAACTAGGGACGATTTCGTCCGGACGACGTCGATGGCCAAAAACGGCCGCGATGCTCAAAATTCATCCTAAAATTCATTTACAAAGCATGTAAATTCAAATTAAATCAATCTAAACTAAGTTTAAACCCTTACCCGTAGACCGCGGCGGACCTCTGTAGATCTGTGTGCTGTCTCTACCATTTTTGCTCCAGAGCTCTAAAAACGAGTAGAAATGAACAAGAATAATGAATTAGGGTTTTACCCTATTTTTCTTAATTTTATTCAAAATAATTCAACAATAATTTTTGCTTTTTCGTGTTTTTACCGCAAACGTTCGATTTGGGTAAAAACACGGAGGGGGCACCATAGTAAGCCGTCGTACGATTCGACCAAGAATCGTCGCCTAAAAATGGGAATAATTTTTTGCTTTCTCGTAGATCGAGAAGAACTCATCTTTAACGCATTTTCTTCGAAAAATTCGCTAAAGAGGGGGCAAAATGTAGCACCCTAAAATTGGCGCAGTAAAATTGGAATAATTACATTCACCTTAGTAAATAAATTTAAATTCAAATTTAACCTCCCAAACCGCCCGTTAACCGCCGAGAAACCCGTTTCCTCCTTTTCCGCGCCATTTTTAGCAGTTGTTTTGACCGTTTGACGATATCGTCTCCGATCAGACGATATCGCCCTAGATTTGACGATTTCGTCTGGACTAGAACGTCCAGACGATTTCGTCGCAAACCGAATTTGCATAGTTGGAATCCGTTCCAACGGGTCTCCAATCCGGGCAGGAAGCGTGTCCGCGCCATTGGGACCCTTCCCCCGTTGGAGATCTCCCAAATTGGGATGATCTCCAACCTCCCAACAACTATCCTATGCCTATTTAACTCTAAGACTTTTCCCTCCCCAACCCCTGGCTGAATTTTTATGTAAATCAACTCCCTATGCGCTAAAACACTTCAAATTTGCTCTTGCACTAGTCCTATATTAATTTTATTGCGGGTACACCATCGGTTTTCAGCCGGAGCCGCATCTATCGCAGACCGACGAACTCGTCAAGATCGGAGGTGATCTCATCAAATTCGGGACGATCTCGTTCTGATGCGAGACGATTTCGACTACAACACACATCGAGGCAATCAGTTCCTGGAGTTTACTCTTATTTCTCTTTTCTTTGTCATTTTATGCTATAAATTAGATTATCTATTCAGTTTTTATACTATATTGCATCCGGAGTTCACCCATTTTGTCTAGTTTGCATATTAAGATCATATTCTGCTATCTAAACACAGTGATTTGCATTTACTTTTGTTCTTGTATATTGTTCAATACTCATATTACTTTTTCATATAGTTTGCCCTCGTTTACAAAATAGAATTTCTTGTATTTCGCATCTGTTTGTTGTTTTGCAGGTCTCTGATGAATTCGTCTGATGAATTCGTCAGATTGCAGACGATCCTGTCAGTTTAGACGATTTTATCAAATTGAAGGCGATCCTGTTGAATTGCAGACGATCCAGACTGCTACAAGTAATCAGAAACTTCATCAGACTTCCGGATCAGGTAATCTTCATTTGGCCTCCTACAAATTCTCTGTTTCTGCTTTCTTTTCTGTTTGTTGTATTCATTTAAATTGCATTTTCATGTAGTTTAAGTTAGAATCATTCGGCCAAACCTAGGATGAATGTTTAAAAATAAAACGAACTCATCAAAACTCATTCCCAAAACCTAGGCGTGGAAACTGCCGCCAAATGTTTCCTGGTGAACCCACCATCCGTCGAAAAATCACCAAAATGCACCTCCCTTGAGAGGCGGGACCTTCGCAAAGTCCTCTCGTCCGAGGTACCGCACCATCCTTTTCCCATCCTCCTTCCGGGCGCGGATCCAATAGCCTGAAGGTAGGGATGCCAAAAATTCGGAGCGATACATTTAGAATTTACAACAAATCATTTTTAAGATGTGAGAATGTGTTCTTAGTTCAATAAGTAGCAAGATCATTTCCCAAAACTCAAAATGTATTTAATGAAGTAATAGTGTTTTTTGATACAAGAGAGATTTATAATCAAAGCAACAAAATCAAAATTATTAAAGATGTATATTAAGTGTATGGTTCAAGACAACTTTTGAATTTATCTAAAATACAATAAAATATAACTTGGATTTTTGGAAGATAATGCACATTGATGCAAAATGAATAACTTAAAAATTTTGAAATATTTTTGGAAATTTTCATATTTTTCAATTTTTTTTTGTTGTTTTGATAATATGAGGGTTGTAGATGATGACGGAATTTATTTACAATTATGTACATATATGTATTTTTATTTTATTTTATGCATAATATCTCTTCAAATGCATGATATGCATGGGTTCTTTGAGATATTTCCCATCCAAGGAAGCCAATCTATATGCACCTGATCCAAATTTAGTAGTGATGACATATGGCCCAAGCCAATTAGGTTGAAATTTTCCTTTTAGATCTTTTCTTGCATTAGTATTTTTTTGATTTTTTTTAAGACTAAATATCCAGCTTCAAAGGATCGACTATGAAATTTCTTTGCATATGATATTTTAAGTTTGTCTTGGTAGGCACGAAGATACTCTACAACATGGATGCGCTTTTCATCTAGAAGTTCCAATTGACTAAATCTGCCAACACGATATTCATCTCCTACTTCAGTATCTTGAAGTAAAAGAGCTAAAGAAGGAACTTCTAATTCAAATGGAAAAACGAATTTGACACCATAAACCAAGACAAAAGGTGAAGCGCCTATAGGAGTACGAACACTAGTTCGATAAGCCCATAAGGCAGGATATAATTGTATATGTCAGTCACGGCTAGATTTATTAACTAATATTTTTAGGTTTTTTATTAAGGTTTTATTGGATGCTTCAGCTTGGCCATTACCTTGGGGATAATAAGGAGTGGACCATCTATATTGGATTTTATATTTTTGACATAATTTCTTAACATGTTTTTTTATCAGAGATGAGATTAGATGGCATTCCAAATCTACAGATGATTTGATTGAAAATGAATTTAGAAACTTGAACTCTTGTGCAAGAAGCTAAAGGTATAGCTTCAACCCAATTTGTAAAATATTCGATTGTTGTTATTATGAATTTATGACCATTAGATGAAATAGGATTGATTTGACCAATAATATCTAAACACCATTTAGAAAAGGGCCAAGGAGAGGATATGGCTTGAAGTTCCTGAGCAAGAGCATGGATAAGGTTGACATGGTTTTGACACTTATCACAATGCCACACATAATCATTAACATATTTTTCCATGGAAGGCCAAAAATATCCTATTCTAAGGAGATTTTTGGCAATGACACTTCCACTAAAGTGTCCTCCACAAGATCCATCATGGGCTTCACTTAAGGCTTTATTAGAGTCTTCTAGGTTGAGACATATTAATATGATACCTTCAAAAGATCTTATATATAAGGTATTAAAAACAATTACGAAGTGAATAGCTCGCTTATGAAATAACCTACGCTAGCTTCTATCTAATCCTTCTAGGGAGGTTCCACTTTGGAGAAAATTAAAGACATTTGTATACCAAGGTTCTGGGGTAATTTCATCAATAAAAAACACATCTAATGGTTCTAAGCATGACTTATAAGAAGTAGGTTGTTGGAGTTGGCAAATAATGATGGTAGTATACTCATCATCCAACTCCAAAGGCAACAAAGAAGCAGTTGCGGCCATAGCATCGACAACACGGTTGCTAGTTCTAGGAATAGCTTCTAAAGTTACTTTTTCAAACAATGATATAATATTAAGGACATATTATTTATAAGGATGAATTTTCTCATCTCGTGTTTTATAAAATTCATTTATTTGATTTATCACAAGTTGAGAATCTCCAAAAACTAATAAAATTTTTATTTTTAAAGCTAAAGCAGCTCGTAACCCAAGGATTAGAGCCTCATACTCTACAGTATTATTAGTACAAGCAAATTGTAACTTAAAATATAAAGGGATAAGGTGCTTTTGGGGAGATTTCAATATGATACCGGTACCTGCACCACTCATACATCTAGCTCCATCAAAATACAAAGACCATGTCTCAGAATGATCTTCTCCCA
Organism: Wollemia nobilis; assembly: GCA_028583015.1. Taxonomy (NCBI): domain Eukaryota; kingdom Viridiplantae; phylum Streptophyta; class Pinopsida; order Araucariales; family Araucariaceae; genus Wollemia; species Wollemia nobilis. Next base: position 1,444,582 of record JAQPPZ010003635.1, on the reverse strand, counting down.
GATTAAGGCTCTCATCAAAAAATTCAATATTCATAGGATGAGTAGATTCTAAAGGTGCAACAACTAACTGATCAGCTATAAATTGGACTTTAATAAATTTTTGGTAGATAAATGTGAGTTCAAACTCACTAAGAGCAAGAACCCACTTAGTTGTGCATCCCGATAAGTAAGGTCTACTCATCAAGTACCTTAATGGATCTGGCTTAGCAATAACATATGTTTTCTGACTAAGCATGTAATGACGTAACTTTTGTGTAGAAAAAAAAACAACTAAACAAAGTTTTTCTAATGGAGTATATTGAGTTTCATAACTTATTAAAGTTCTACTTATGTAGTATGTGGCTTGTTCTTTCTTTTCATCATCAATTTGAGCCAACATAGCTCCTAGTGCAAGTTCTGAAGCATAAATATATAAAATAAATGGATGATCTGGTCTAGGAGGAACAAGCACTGGAGGATTAAGAATATACTACTTAATATTATCAAAAGCTTCTTGACATTTTTTATCCCAATTGAAGGGAGTATTCTTCTTAAGTAATTTAAGAAAATGTCATGTTTTATCTGCCAATTTATCAATGAAGCGACGAATAGATTGAAGTTTTCTTTGTAAACTTCTTAACTCTGATATGTTTTTAGAAGGTGGCATATCAAGGATAGCCTTAATATTAAGAGGATATACTTCTATATCTCGCATAGAAACAATAACCCCTAACAATTTTCTTGATTTAACTCCAAACACACATTTTTCAGGATTTAATCGTATTAGATATTCTCTTAGTCTATCAAAAACTTTTCTTAAATCATTAATGTGATCATCTTCCTTTTTTGAATGATCTATAATATCATCCACATAATCATGTAGAATATCATACATCATATCATGAAATATGTATGTCATAGCTCTTTGATATGTTGCTCCTGCATTTTTTAGCCCAAAGGGCATTACTTTCCAAAAAAATTTCCCCCAAGGGGTAATAAAGGCTGTTTTAGATTGGTCTTCAGGAGCTATTTTGATTTGGTTGTATCCTAAAAAACTATCCATGAGGGATAAAATATCGCTCTTGGCTATGAAATCTATGATCTAATTCATATTAGGGAGGGGAAAATAATCTTTAGGGCATGCAACATTTATGTCTCTAAAATCAGTGCAAACCCTAATCTTAGTAGCTTCTTTCTTGGTTACTGGAATGATGTTTGATATCCACTCGGTATAGTCAATAGCTTGTATAAAATTTTTATTTAAAATCTTTTCCAATTTACTTTTTACTAGTAGTTCTACTTTAGGATACATTTTTATAAGTTTTTTCTTTACGGGTTTAGCATGAGGGCGTACTACTAGATGGTGCATAAATACATAAGAATCTAGGCCTGACTTATCTTCATATGTCCATGCGAAAGCATCAACATATTCTATGGGAAATTCAAAACATAACTTCTATTTTTCTTCACTTAATTCTGATCCAATTTTGACTAGGCGAGGGTTCTTTTTTGTTCCAATATTAACTTTTAAAACATTCCCAACAACAATATTTAAGACTCTTTCAAAGTTGGGTGGTGTGCGTGATACACACATTTCTTGTAACTCTTATAATGTGCATTTAGCTAGTTCTTCTTGAGGAGTAGTTGCTTCAACATGAGCTATACATGGCATAGATCCATAAAAGAAGAATTTATTCCTCAAAACTTCATCAAGAGATATATCATGAAAGATATCATCTTCTAAACATTCCTTCGAATAAGAAATCATTTTTGTATAAGTTACAGTTAACATATTGCAAGTATAAATATTTTTAAAGAGTTCTTTCTGTTCCATATATTCTTGATATGTTATAAGGTGATCATAATCTTCATATGGGAATGGTTCTATTTTTATGGAAATATAGCCAAGACCACATCGGGTAGGTCAATATACAACTTCTAAAGGTTATTTCATACCATTTTATGAGGTCCTAAGACTTTACCTCTATAAACCATATTGCACATCATTGGTTTTGATTTTATATATCCATCAAAAAAATAACACTTAGCAAATCCATCCCGATCAATTGTAACTTTTACAACTAAAATTTTACCCCAATCATACCCCGCATACACAAAGGCACAACTCCCAATATGGCAAATACTTCCCTTCTTTGGCAAAACTAAGGTTCGAGTAGAGGGAGGTAACTTAGATGACACCAAAGAATATTGGGTAGCAAAATTAACTTCTTATGTATTTGCAAGCACTGAAGATAAGTCCGGTAATACTTCATTTGAAAGAGCATATGAAGTAGACATAATATCCTCCTTAACTGGTTCTTTATATGCTATGAATTTAAACATTGTAGGCTCAAGAGGTGGATATGATAATGTGGATTTAGGAAATGGACTAGAAATAGGTTTAGAAGGTGATTATGATAATGACTTAGAATTTGTTGATGTTGGTTATTTAGGTCATGCTTTTGATTATATGGATTTAGAAGGCATTGATGATTTAGATTTAGACGGTTTTGATGATGAAGGTGGACTGGAATGAGAAAAATATATAGCATGACATAACAGAACCCCTATAGGCTCTGCCATAACACACATATCAAATGGTTTGGGATCACCATGGATGGTGACTAATTTATTCTTGAATTCAAATTTGACACATTGATGTAATGTGGAAGGTATTTCTCTCATTTCAATGATACAAGGTTGACTTGGAAGAATGTTGTACGATGCAAAACAAGGTACAAAAAATACAATCGTATCCAAAATTATTGGGCCAAATTGCAATGGGACTGTCATTACTCCAAATGTTTCTTGAGTTTCATCAATAAATTCTTTAATAATCGTTTTAGTACTTTTCATATCTTCTTTTTAAATCCAAATCTTTGAAAGAAATCATATGTGCAAATATTTAAAGATGATTCATTATCAATTATAACTTTTTTGACTCCTACATCTCTGATCAATGCTGCAATGTATAGAGGCTTATCTCTATACATGCTTTGAGGAGGGATATATATGTCACGAAAATCTATAAAATTTGCTCCATCCAAAGTCACATCATTCACCACAACATTAGGTTCAATAGCTTCAGGTACAATCATCTTGCTTAAAGTTCTCATTAATTCTTCCCTATGTATGAAGGAATTTCTTAAAATATCCAAAATAGAAATTCTCAATTCAAAATAGATAATTTAATGACGTTTTTCACAGGACTTTCCAAACTGCCGAACTTGTTTTGGTCATATCTCACTCATCCGGACTCGGATTGAGCTGAAATTTTGAGGGTAGATGCCTGAAAAACCCTAGAACTTCTCCACAAATTTTAATAGTATTTGGAGCAACACATATCCTAGCACATCCCTATGTGTGAATGACATATTTGGTAAGAGGCTATGCGAGGGTTTCATCTGGGTTGAGTGCAAGCAGCTTCAGAGGTTGGTTTTTAGGGCCTTCAGGCCCTAGCGGCCAATATTTTCATGGTTTATTCTCAATATTTTAATAGGAAATATTGCAGGAGACACAAGATGGGTTAGAAATTTGTCTTTCAATAGATCATACTGGGAACTTGAGTGACAACGGCTTCCAATTTGCTGCACAAAAGAAAAGTGAAAACCATACCTTTCCACGACATCTAGGGTAAGGATTAAAGAGATCACGAAACAAGTTTCAAGTAGTTGATCAAAAAATGGCTCATATCTCAAGTGAATCTGGTGCTAAGGTGCACCCACAAAATAATTATACTGTGAAAACCCCTATCAAGGGTAAGAATTTTTAAGACTTAGTCCCAAAAATGAATTTTAGGGATGCCCTTCGTGGTGGAAAGCCTCAGCCCAATGCTAATATCAATATTAGGGCTTCCCATAAACCTCTAAGAATGCCTAAGATTGATCCCAGGAAAATGAAGTCAGGATGTCTTAAAGCAGTGATGGAACTCCTATTGTTAAGCTTGATATGGATAACATTCAGATTGGCATTGAAGATTTGGAAAAAAGAGGACTAATTTGTCGGTTCGTGGGTTTTCGTCTAAGTCTATCTACTTTCAAAGTCTGGGCTGCAAAAAGTTGGAAAACTAAAGGTGAGTTACAAATCTCTATTTATCCAAATGGTTATTTTCTTGTTTTATTTGCTAATAATGAAGATAGAGAGAAAACTTTTCAAGGGGGGCCTTGGTTTTTTGGAAGGGCAGGGCTTTTCATGAAGCCCTAACATACTAAATTTAAAGCCGAAGAAGAGATGCCTTCTATTGCTCCCGTGTGGGTTAGACTCTTTGGCATCCCTATTGAATTTTGGAATCCTACTATTTTTTCTTCAATTGGAAACTCTTTAGGAAATTTTATGATGACTGCTGATTGTACTCAAAATTTTGAACATATTATTTATGCTCGAATTTGTGTTTTAATGGATTTTGACAAACCCCTACCTAAAAATATCACATCACAATTTGGGGAAGACACTTGGGAGCAAGTAGTGGACTATGAGAACATTCCTTTTCGTTGTAGAATTTGCCATGAATATGGTCATTTGGCCAGTGCTTGCCCAAATAAAATTCCTGATCAAAAGAAAGAAGATATAAACTTAGCGAGGTTTTCAAATGCCTAAGAAGAAGAACACTCGGAAAAAACTAGTTATGAAGGATCAATCAAAGTCATCTCGCTAATATGTTTGAAATCCTTTCCACAAATGACATCCCGAGTGAGGAAGAGGAAATAATGGAAACTGAAATCTTAGAAACACAATTTAAATATGAAGGGAAGAACTCGGAGACAAACCAACAAATCAAAGGTTTTCAACAGAAAAAAAAGGAGAAAATTTACACAAGAAAAACAATATTTCAAATGTCAAAACTTCAAATAATGCAGGTCCCAATATAGACTCTATTGAACCATCTAGTAAAATTTTGGCTGTGTACAAGCATTCTTCAAGGTTAGAAGCCATCTCAGATTCAATTGGAATAAGTCAAGAAACAGGGAAAAAAAATTGAAGATGGATTCTAATAAAAAAGTAGGTCGCAAGACCAATCAATATCATATGGTAAAAGAAGGTAAAAATCTTGTAGAGGAAGGTAAGATTAATGCCCTTCCCAACTTTTTTAGCCCTGGTATTAATGAAGATCATCACTTGGAATATTAGAGGACTCAAAGGGAGTCTTTCAAAACAAATTGAAATTAGAAGAATGATTCAGGTAAATCATCCACATCTTGTTTTCCTTCAAGAAACTAAGATGTCAATGGAGGATATGGACTTAATTGCCAGTAAATTTTTCCAGCTGGAAAAGTGGTTTCCCTTAGTTCCCAAGGGACTTCAGGTGGCATTGCTTGTCTTTGGGATCCAAAAGAGGTAGTTATTCACCATATGGTTGGTAGTTGGGGTTTGTTGGCTATAGCTATTCAAAGTAGACATTCCAACCAGATTATGCTCTGCATTACTGTTTATGCTTCGACTTCTTTGGAGGAAAAAAGAAGACAGTGGAAGGATATTACTCATATTATCTCTCATTTTCCTAAAGCTTGGATCTTGATCGGAGGAGATTTCAATACCATCCTCTCTCTGGATGAGAAAAGGGGGGAAATAGAAATTTGGACAAAAGCATTGACCTCATGAGCGAATATATTGCAAACCTCCATCTTGTGGATATCCAACCAGATAATGGCCTTATGACTTGGTCTAATAGAAGGCAAGGATTAGCTTGTATAATGGAGAGATTGGATAGGTTTTTGCTCTTTGAAAATTTCTTAATCCATGGTCACATTCCTAAAGTGAAGACTCTTAATAATGTTGGTTCGGATCATTGGCCAGTCATAGTGGAAATGTGGAAAACCAATGTGAGTTTATCTCCTTTTCGTTTTCAATTAATGTGGCTTAGAGACATTTCCTTCAGACCTCATGTGCAAAAATGGTGGAAGGAAGGTAAACCTAGGCATGGGACAAAGATGTTCTGTTTTGTCAAAATACTGCAATACATTAAATCCAAAATCAAGACTTGGAACTGGAAAGAGTTTGGGGATGTTCATAAAAAAAACATGAAGTTATTGCTCTTCTTGAAAATTTGAATAAGAAAATCCGTTTAGATGGCCTCACAGAGAAGAGAAGTGCAGATGAAATTAAGCTCACAACTCAGTTAGAGGAATGGGAAAAAAGAGAAGAAATCTTATGGAAGCAAAAATCTAGAATTCAATGGCTCAAAGAAGGAGATCGAAACACAAATTTTTTCCACAAATCTCTTCTAGCTCGAAGATCTCACAACTTTATTTCTTCCTTAAATTTAGATTCTGGAGATGTTGTTTATACTTGGGATGGCATGAACTCTATTGTTGTTGATTACTTTTCCAATCTTTTTGTTGCTACTCCCCTTGACTCAGCTTCAAAATATAATGTTCTTCAAGCAATCCCTTCTCTTATCACTTCTAAGGAGAACTCTATTTTGACTGCTCCTGTTACTATCAATGAGCTTCAACAAGTAGTTTTTAAAATGCAAAAAGGTAAAACCCCAGGTCCTGATGGTTTTCCTATTGAGTTCTACCAAGAGTTCAGGGATATCCTTCATGTTGATTTATTAGAGGTGGTGGAAGAAGCCAGGAAATCCAAAGAAATTTTGAAGGTTATCAATAAAACTTATATTAATCTTGTTCCAAAAGCTCAAGAGGTTGATCATATCTCAAATTTTAGACCTATTGCTTTATGTAATGTTCTTCTCAAAATCATTACTAAAATCATGGAAGAAAGGTTGAAGCCTCTTTTGCATAAGATTATTTCCCTAGAGCAAGGGGGTTATGTGGAAGGACATCAAATAGTAGATGAGATAGTTCTTGCTCAGGAAGCCATCCATTCCATGGATATGCAAAATTCTCCTTCCATGTTCATTCGGTTAGACTTATCCAAAGCTTATGACAGAGTGGATTGGCACTTCCTTATCAAAATTTTGAGGCAATTTGGTTTCTCTAAGGATTGGATGGATTGGATTATGGGATGTATCTCTTCAGTTTCCTACTTAGTTCTTATCAATGGCAGGACTTCTCAGTCTTTCCCAACTTCTAGAGGTATTAGGCAAGGTGACCCGCTATCCCCTTATTTATTCATCATTCTTGCTGAATGCTTGGGTAGGACTATAACCAAAAAGAGGGAAAACAAAACCCTTGAGGGAGTTACCATTGCTCATGGAGCTAGACCTATCTCTCATCTTCAATTTGTGGATGACTCTACTATTTTAGGTAAAGCTACGATTAAGGAAGCTTCTAATATTAAGCAAATCATTAGCTTTTTTCTAAGGCTACTGGGCGATTGATCAATGAACACAAATCTAAAGTTATTTTCTTTCACTGCTCTGCTAGACAGGAATCCATGGTCTTGGATAAGCTAAAATATAAGAATACCTCTCTTCCAATCACTTATTTAGGTATTCCCATAAATATTCAAAGGCAGAAAAATAAATATTGGAATTGGTTGTTGGACAAATTCAAGAAGAAAATTGGAAAGTGGACCAACAAGTGGCTTTCTTATGGGGGTAGAATCACCTTGGTAAAATCAATCCTTCAAGCTATTCCTATTTATTTTTCTTTCATTTTGAATATTCCAAAGGTTGTTCTTCAAGAATTGGATCAAATCAGTCATCGTTTCCTTTGGAGTGGTACTAAGGAGAAAAGAAAATGGGCCTTGGTGAAATGGGATACTTTATGTCTTCCTAAGAGTGAAGGGGGGTTAGGTTTATAGTATTCAATTAATAACAACAAAGCTTTAGCTGCTAAATTATATTGGAGGATGTTGCATAACCCCAATGCTCTTTGGGCCAATAATCTCCATGCTAAATATGCTGAGAACAAAAGTCCTGAAGACCTTGTTCACTATCAACTTCCTTCCAAAGGTTCTCCCATTTTAGCAGTTCTTAATACTGGTGAGGATTTGATTAAGAAAAAATTATTTTGGATCATTCATAATGGTCAACATGCAAATTTTTGGACAGATTCTTGGGATGGTCACAAGCCTTTGATAACTCAGTTTCCCGATTGGAGGCCTTGGATGGAGGAGCTTCAGCGATCTAATTGGATAAAGGTGGCTAATTTACTATCGGTACCATACTAGTAATTCAAAGGTTGGTAGATATTGGATCCCTATTGAGGACTGGCCTATTCAAATCCCAAAAAGGCAAAGACAAGATATCCAAGGCATCCTTCATATGAGATCCCTCTCTTGGTCCCATGAAAAAGATTGTTTTGGATGGAACAACACTACTAAGGATAAGTATTCGGTTTCTCAAGGTTATTTGACCTTATGCCATAATAATCCCAACCATTCTTCTGAAATATTTTCTCAATTGTGGGCTCAAAAGCTCTGGCCTAAGGTGAGGTTCTTGAATTGGCTTTTATTGCATCGTAGGGTGCTTACTTGGTGAGCAACTTATGAAGCATGGTTTTCATGGCCCTTTTAGATGTGAAATGTGTGAAGAGAATGTAGAAAATATCAACCATATTTTTATTGAGTGTACTTTAGCCTCCGAGTTGTGGAGGAGAATGGCCACTTTACTTGGCTTACAGTGGTCCAAATTTTTTACTTTTGAACAACTTTGGAGGGATTGGCCTAATCAAGAGGGTGTTGATCATTTTATTAGGCGATTAGTTTGGATGGGTTCTACCATCCTTCTTTGGAATATTTGGAATGAAAGGAACAGCCGAATTTTTAATCAAGATAGGAAGGATATTCACTATATTTGGCAAAAAACCATTGCCAACTTAGTTGAATCAGTCCATCATCTCCTTAATCACCCCCAAAACTCCCACCAAATATGGGATCAAGTGATGCAAATATTGAAGATTAAACCTTCTAAGGACAACCATCTTAAAGGGAATGTGAGTATTAGTAAATTGGATAGGAATAGAAATTGGCAACCTCCTCCTAAGGATTTTGGAAAAGTCAATACTGATGGAGCCTCTAGAGGGAACCCTGGAAAAGCCAGTGTGGGAGGAATTGGTAGACTTTCAGATGGCTCCCTAGTTTTTACTTTTACTGAGAATTTGGGTATTCTTTCCAATAACCTTGCTAAGGGGTATGGTATCCTCAAAGGTCTTCAGGAGGCTACTAAGGTTGGATGGGAAAAGGTGTTAGTTGAGTCTGACTCTCAACTTATGATTAATCTCTTGAAGAATCCTTCTAAGAATTATAAGGTGGATTGGAGAATAAAAAGAATTATTGAGAAGATTCAGTTAATCCAGATGGGATTTTTGAAAGTTGATTACAATCATGTGGTCGAGAGATCAAAACAAGAGTGTTGATGCTTTAGCTAATTGGGCTTTGGACAAAGGTGATCTTACTTGTTATGGCCACCCTCCTATATGGTGGGCTTCTCAAATTAGGGAAGCTCTTCTTTCTATCATTTCTTTGGATGGCTCGAGTTCTGAAGGTACCTAGTTTCTTCTTGTTTTTTTTTTTTGCTTCTCTTTGGTTCATTCAGTTTTTTTTAGTTCCCTAGCTCATTCTATTCTTTATTTTGTTTCCTCTGTTGATTCTTGCCTTAATAGTCTTATGGTCTAGATAGGTCTTTGTTTTGTTCTTTTTTTATTTCTTTTTTCCTTTTTGTTTTTTTTGTTTAGTTTTTTAAGGTGGGTGGGTTTTTTTATTTTGTTTTGTTTTTGTGTTCTTTGTGTTGTTTTTTTTTGTTCTTGTGTTTTTGTTGTTTTGTTTTTTGTTTTTTTATGTTTTTTTTTATTGTTCTTGTGGTTTTTTTCGTTCTTGTTCTTGGGTTTCTCTTTGTTTGTGTTATTTCGTGTTTTTATGGGTGAGTGTTTTCTATATTTTTTGTTTTTTTTATTGTCTGTTGTTGGTTGTTTTTTATTTTTATTTTTGTTTTATTTTTTAATTTTTAAGGTTTTGATTGTGTTTATTTTTCTTGTTTTTTTTGGGTTATGTCTTTGTAGTGTTCTGTTGTTTTTGTCTTGTCTGTGTTTTGTTATGTGTTTCTTGTGTTTTTCTATGTGGTTTGTGTTGTGGTTTCTTTTATCTTATTGTGCGTGTTTTGTTGTGCTTTTGTTTTTGACACACTCAAGGAGCATGTTTTTTATTTTATTTTATTATTTTTGTTGTTATTTGCTTATTTTTAATTGGGTTTGTGTGTTTGTTTACTCCTTGAGTGTGTCAAAGGTGGTAGGCCAGGTCCGAGTCCTGGGCGTTTTTGGCGGAATGGATACCCCTGCCTCCTTGGTTCTTACCCGAAAGTGGCATCCCTTTTGGGATGTTTTCCACAAAAAAAAAAAAAAAAAAAGAGAAATTCTCGCTGCAATGGTAGCTAATTGTTCATTAATATCATATGGAGATCTCTGTTGTGAACCTAGTACATTATTTCCCTTAGTGGGAGTTCTCAATACAAAATGAGTTGATTTTTTATTTTGACTTTGTGGTTGAGAATTTTGAACTTGTGTTTGTTGTCTTGTGACACCCCCAATGGTACCCACAATGTTGTTATGTCGAGGATTACCAAAAAGGGGTCTAGCATTTTCTACTTGTTCATTTGAAAGCCATTGTTGAGATGATGGTCTAGTAGTTATTCTTCTTGGAAATGGTTCTTCTAAAAATGATAAATCTCTAATAGGAGTGACTTGATCCGATTCATACTCGAAACTATTTGAAGTAATATCTAGTTCACTCTCAGTTTTACTTTATGTGTCACTTTATATATCACTTTTAGTATCTTCCAAAGATAATTGAAAACATCGTATGGTCTAGTTGTGATCACAGATAAAGATGTTTGCAAATCTTGTTGTGGTAAAAAGCTACTAATGGTTCCCACATATTAATTTGGATGAGGAACATTGTGATGATCTACTTGGTTTACTACTTCTTTACCATGGATGGATAAAGGATGTTGAAAAATATCTAGGTTTTGATTTGTTGATTTTTGGGTATTATTTTGAGTATTATTATTTGCAAGAAATTTTTTGAACTTCCATTTTACCTTTTTCAATCAAATCTTGTATCACATGCTTTAACAATTTACAATAATTTGGAGAATGTCCATCTATTTTATGGAAATTACAATGTAAGTCAGCCCTATATCCAGCTACAGTAGTAGCTGGTTGTCTTATTTCAAGCAACCGTACCAAACCTTGTTCCAATAATTGATGCAAAATCATTTTTAAGGGTTGATTTAATCTCGTGAATTATCTTGGTGGCTTATCAACAAATTTCGATAGAAATTTCTTAAATTTTTCTGCAAGGTTAACATTTGAGGTGTCTTTTCTATTAGTAACTCCATCACCTACTACTTTATTATTATTATATTGGTTTTTAGAAGTTTTGTCCTCATATTTCTTCTTAAATTATCATCTTCTAATGAGGTCATCTTCTACCCTCCTAGCTAGATCAATGGCTTGATCAAAGGAGGTTATTGTAGTAGTAGAAAGCTCATAAGATTGTTGTTCTTGCAAATTACCAATAAATATATCCAACATTTCATGGTGAGGTAAAGCAGAATGTAATCTACCTAACAGTTGTCTCCACTTAGGCAAGAATTCAAAAAAATTCTCATCTTTTCCTTGCTTCAAATTATACAAATATTTAATAGTCACATGTATTTCTATATAAGCACTGAATTAGTGGACAAACATCTCTATTGTTTCTTCAAAATTCCTTAAAGAGTTTGTAGGTAACTGATAATACCACTCTAAAGCCATGCATCCAAGACTTTTATGGAACATATTTAGTAACAACAAGTCATCATGAGAGATATCATGACATGGTATCATAAACATGCAAAGATGCTTAATAGGATCTTCGGTTCCCTTATATATTGGTAGGACAAGCATAGGAAAATGCTTAGGATATGGTTGAGCGACCACGATAGGATCCAAGGGTTGGCTACACATCTCTCTATAATTGTAAGAGGGACGATAGGGATCCATTTGATCTAGTCTTGAATCTAACTGTTTAACCATGAATTCAAGTCCTTGTTGTCCACCAAATTGGTTTTGTTGCATCATAGTGTTATGTCCTTAATAATAAGTTGGTGTTGTTGTATAATGATTCCCAACTGAAACACTATTATGTAAAGTGTTACTAGGAGGAGTATTATGAAGTTGATAGGGAATTTTGTTTTGTTGAACCTTTTGATGATTCTGACTAATTTTGTGCATCTTCTTAATTATTTGTGCTATATTTTGTGAGGCAGAAGCTAGGTTTTTTTGTTTGGAATTTGAAGCTGTTACTGGTAGCATTTACGCTATATTCTGATTCAAATTCTGGTTTATATTTTGAGATGTGCCAGCTTGATTTTTATTTTTGTTCATGTACATTAATGGATTTCCATTCAATCAGAGAGCAACCTCTATGGAAACCTCCATTGAATAATCTACAATAGGAGTTGAGATTTTGTTTGTATGACATGGTTAATGACATCTATATTGTCTTTTAGAAACTTAGTGAAATGTTGTGTGGAAGTAAATTTAAGATTACCTTCTTCATCTACTTGAGGCCTATGATAGAAGACTTCTTATTTATCATGGTTTTCCTCATATGATTATGATGATTAATAATCTTCAATTCGGACATCATATTTAGGATTTCCTTGATCTTGTTCTCCTATATGTTCATGTTCTACTTGTTTTCCACTTCTTAATTTAGGCATTTTACTTAAAATATTTTATCTTGCAGATATATATAATTATATATGTGCTTAATGCTTGGGGTATATATGTTATATATATACCTAACTAATATATTATATTATGTTTTTGGATTATTTTAGTTTTTGGATTGCAAATAAAAATCAAATAGAACAAAAAACTATAGTATTATAGATATTATACTTTAACTTTCTTGGAAAAGCCTATAGATATCATTAACAGGTTCCAATTCCTCAGGGGTCATATAGTGTTCTTCTTCAAACTAAAAGTTGGCTTTTAAGAATTTTATGAAATGATCTATAGTGATGCAATCAAATTCATAGTTTAACATGCAAAATTACAATTCATGGCAATATTCTTGATAAAGCACAACCCTAGAAACTTTATTAAATATTCTCTTATTGTCTAAGACAACTTCTTGATTTTCCACGTGTGATAAAAACTTATGTACCGTTATTGCATTCTCAAGATAATATTCAAAGGAGTTAGGACTTGGGGAAATGATAGCTCTCTTATCCGCTAGCCACCTATCGCATGCTCTTTGAATATCAAAGTAAAAAGATGCACTATCAAGATCTAGGATTCTAGACAAGTTAAAGCTTGTGATTTTCTTAAGTTCAGGTTCTTTAATCCTTATAATTTCTAATATTCTCCAAATATCAGGGTATGGCACACTACCTAATGAAGAAAATTATTGGGTTGATAATACTATTCTTACATCAATTCGGATGGCTCTCCTTATGTTGTAATCTACCATCTATGAAATTCACTAAAATGTGCAAATATAACTAATGATTTTGTTTAATTTTTTTGGTTTTTGTTTTGTTTTATAAATTAGAAAGATGCCTAATGTTTTCACGTCGGGTTCACCAAAGAATGTAGGTCTAAAATTTGCACACTCCTTTCCTTCAGGCTAATGGATATGTGCCTCACAGGGGAATATGGAAATGATAGGTCTACACCTCTAAAGAGAGGTACTTGATCGTACCTTCTTATGGTGATTTTTTGATGAATTGTTTAGGGTTCACCAGGAAACATTTTATGGTAGTTTCCATACATAGGTTTGGGAGTTTATTTTGATGTGTTCCTTTTAAATTCTCACAATCACCTAGTTTTGGCCAATATGCAACTATACTAAGCTATATGAAATTTTGATTTATATGTAGACAACAAATGACAGAAGACAATGTCTAGATGAACAATACAGTGCTTAAAAAGTAATTTAGAAATATTACCTATATCCGAAAGTATGAAGAAGATTATGATTCTTGATTACATTCTAGATCATACATAGCAGAGCAAAATCATATGCACAGAGCAAGATTGTACAAATACGATTCAAAATCATACCGTCCGATCAGAGATCAAACAATACGATCTTGATAGAAACCTATAAATTCATGGGTAGAATGTATAAAACATAAAAAAGAGGATGCTAATGATGTTTCTAAACATGAATTTAATTACATGTAAGCTATTGAATATCACAATAAAAGGAATTAACATATGCATGCATCAAACTATGTAAAATATGTAATTATATGCAGATTTTGTGAACTCCAATGATATAAATAATTAAATTCAATATCCCATGCAATAAAAAAGATCAATATGGTGTTAAATATGCAAAATAGATCTTAGGAAATGCAAACCAAGATTATAAATTGCCCCCAAGTGTGCTGTGAGCAAGATCATATGAGCAGAGCGAGATCGTATGCATCCGATCGTAGATCGTATCATCCGATCATTGATCGTATCCTTCTAATCCTACAAAAAATTGCAAAACTAATAGATCTAATGTAAATTTTATAGTAATATGAATGTATAAATTAATTCAAAGAATTATGAGCGCCAGGAGGATTCAGAGGGTAAGGGTGCCTGACTAAATAGGCAAGGGAAGTTGGCTAAAATGGGATGCAACAAATTTGGTTGCAACTCCTTCCAAAATTGGGACCAAATCGGGTGAATCCGATCCGTAACTATCGCACGGTTGCACAGGTAAGGACAAAAGGTGTTTCAACTAGTTTTGTCATTTTTTTGGATTAATATTTTTTTTTTTGAGCAAGATCATATGTATACGATCAGGGATCATATCGTACGATCTGAAATCGTATCGTACGACCAAGATTGTATCATACAATCTCATCTAGATTACTCGATCTCACCAGGAGGGCATGAAAATTGAAGCAACCGGCTAGAGGCTCATTTTTACAAGTTGTTTATCCTTAGTGCAAATTATAATGAGTCATTTTTAGGGTGTTACAATGGGGATGATAAGAATCATGAAATCTATGCATAAATATAGGAAAGAACATTATTGCTATGTAGAGCGTTGTGTTGTATCTAGATTGGTGTGATAAAAAGGTGGACAATACATCATCATGGTGTATTATTTGATGGAATTTTAGACCGTCAACTTCAATGGCTTGGATAATGGTCTATCAGACTAAAAACCATGAGATGGTGCTCTACTAAAGTAATATAACCAATAGTAGAAATAAAATCAAGCACTTTGTAGATAACCCACATAATATATTTTTGAATATTTAGCTTATGGACAAATACATGAGGCTCATGATGCATTTTATAGATGAAATGGTTACAAACTAGGTAGACCAGAAGAATGATATAAAATCTATATATGTAGCAAATTCGAAGGGGCAAGGAAAAATTTAGGAGGAAATTTCTCCCCTTTGGGAGATTCCATAGGAGCAAACCACTCTGATACTAGTTTGATATGGATAGAGAAGGAAAGAATCAAACAAAACCAAGATGATTGATTTCATTGTAAAATAGGCTATAAATAGTCAGATTACATGCCTCTGAAGGATCCTTCCAAAATATTTTGAATAGGGTAAAAGTAACTTTGATATCAAATTAGCCCATTTGGTTTGTCAAGAAATATATTAAACCACCTAACTTCTAATTAATATTTCTAACAAAAATCAAAATATTTGGACCTACAAATTATTTACCAGCTGAAACATAAAACATAATATTAAATGCTTATATATGATGCTACACTTCACCAAAAAAGGGCTTTAACGATGACTAAATTAAGGTGGTTTTTTACAGTAGTAAAGACCACCCTAATAGATCCTAAGATGGTGGTTTATCACCACCCTCTTAGGATAACCACCCTAAGAGGGTGGCTATAAACCGCCCTTGTAGGACTAAGATGACGGTTATAAACCATCATCTTAGGGGTTAGACTAAGACAGTGATTATAAATCATCGTCTTAGGGTGATCTAAGAGGGTGGTTTATAACCACCATCTTAGGGGAACCCAAATTTTTTTAGGTGCCCCTATGAGGGTGGTTATAAACCACCCTCTTATCCTTAAGAGGGTGGTTATAAACCACCTTCTTAGAGGCGGTTTAGGTTTTTTTTAATACGCGGGCTTAAATCCCAACATGGTGACTTTATTGTTTCTTCGAAGTTTCACAAATAGATAGTCCATCACACCTTAGATACTACAACCAGTCCATCGTACCTTAGCTTTTGCAACCTCCACATTGTGCCTTAGATACTCTAACCTCCATGTCATGCCTTAGCTACTGCAACCATTGTACCTTAGCTACTGCAATCATTGTGCCTTAGCTACTACAACCTCCATGCCACACCTTAGCTATTGTAACATCCATACCATGTCTTAGATATTGCAACCTCCACATCATGTGCACAACCTAGAGATCTCGAGCTTAAATTTGTGCTATTCATTTTTGGCTGGGGTTTACCTTGAAATTTCCCTGAAACTTGCTAATTTACCTAAAATGGTGAGAGATGAGGGCCGAAGTCGAAGGTATAGAACAGGGCATGAAGACGAAGATGAGGTTAGTTAGGTTCAATGAATTTTGTATTATTTTAGGTATTTTTACGATTAGGGTTTGGAATTTTTTAGTTTGTAATGTTGTGTTTATGCATGAGATTTGTAAAATTTAAACCCTAATGTTGTGTTTACACATGAGGGTCTTTAGATTAAAATTAAGTCACCATTTTTAAGTTTGATTTCATCTTGTTCATGACATTGCAATATGAAATCTTGTTTCTTTACAAAACAAACTCAGAAATAAACTAATTATTGTAGGGAAAAAAACACACATATATATCCATACAAGAAATCCCCACATATCATTATAGATTTGGGATTATAGTCTCCTGGTCTTGCTTTGATGCAAGGCATTGATACCAATAATATTTCATTAGGGACATATGGTCTCTTTGAAAGTTCATCACTCGATGTTTTTTTGGGGATTGATAAAACATGGAGCTATCCACTAGGGCATACCCCTAATAAATTCAAAGGATATTACATTCAGATTTTTTCCAAAAATTTGCCATGATGGCATACTACTATGAAGGTATATATCTTGCTCATTATACTATTATTTGCAGATTTACAATACCCTTGATCAAAAGCCTGCAATTATACATCCTCAACATATGGGGATAACCTTCCATCAAATTATACATATTGTAATATATAGTAAACACACTGATATTTTACATGCAGGATCCACATACTATTTTCAGAACCACTACTCTTGTCACTACATCCAACCCTCCTAGGACTTGTGATATGAGAAAGACTTGAAGAAACTTCTAACATACTGATAGAGAAAATAAAGAGTGAGACATAAGTGATAATAAAATAGGACCTTACTCTATTTTATCATTTGCAGAGGAAATAACTGTATCATGCAAGAGAAACCATATCTAATTGATCATCTAGAGAGACCTCTATCATAGAATCCTCATTCTTTGTGATGAACAACCCAACAAGAATTGGTATCCAATACTTCTGAGCTATTTCCAAGATAAGCTAAGCAATTTTAATCTATTGATGATGATTGTTGACCTCCAATTTCTTCATTCTCTGAAGTTCTTGCCATAAGCTAGGTAACTCTACCTTGGGCTTAGACACGTTGGCAAGTCTCAATTTACCATGAGCTTGGTGAAAGGGTTGAAACCCATTGAAGTACACAATTGAACTATTAATACAAGGTAAAATAAAAGCTATCCCTTGCTCACACAAGGGGGTTTCACATGTCCAAGAGGCATGTTGGCTTGGCCATGACCTAAAAGATACCTTTATCTCTTACTTAGTTCATCTCGTTATGCAACACAAAAAGTGTTGAGACCAAAGTATTTAGTGTTGAATGTCCACAGTGGCATTCTAAACATCATGTCTAGTGTGGGATACACCAAAGTCTTGCTAGGCTTTGGCATTAATATTTTTTGCTTTCAATTTCTCCATCTCCCATGCTTCACCTAAGCAATGGCATTTACTCAACATCCTAATAATTTCATTTAAGAGTTTCTCAACCAAATCCACTTCAAAGTTCATCCAACACCCATCAATGGTTCTATAATCAGATTGTATTTTGGTGCAATTGAATCTATCAGATTCTAGACCAGCAGATTCCTCTCCCTACATTGACACTTCCCCTCATCTTTTGATGGATATTTTTTGTGGCGTTCAGGCTCACATTTCTCTTTCCATGCTAAAATCCTCATTGAACTCAAACCATCCTAATAGACTCTTAGGTGCCTTCATCAACAAAATGACAAGAGGGGAATTATTAGCACTCATGGATTTCACTAGAGAACTTCCAAAAAAGTAGTAATATGTGCTAGACACAACCCTTACATTTTCACCTTTTCTCAAACACTAAATGTAGACCCTACTAAACTAACTGAAACAAGATAGAGATTTTACTTACCTATTGGGCTTGTGGCAAGCGGTGGGAAGCAAGGAGTTTCATATCGTAAACTAAGGTTCAAGTGGTGGGGAGCAAGGAGTTTCATCATAAGCTAAGGTTCCAATCCCATGGTGAACCTTAATATTTTATTCATTGTCCATTGAACTGAGCTTGAGTGGTTGAGATGGGTTGTACTGTGGTCAATGACACAGGACTAAGTAATTAGCAAGTTCTTTTGCTATTTTATCCATTGTTTCAGATGGTAAGCACCAATTTTCTATGTTCTATTTGTTTGATGATAAATAAGAAGGGTGTTATATACACAAATTCAAACAATAACAATATATTTTACTACTTCCAATCCCTACACAAGAGCAATACAATATGCTTTGTTGTTGGTAGTGGTATATTATTTAAGTTGTCCATTGTATATGACCTCTCTTCTTGTAGCATTATAAGGCAAAGACCACAACAATTGGAAATCAATTTTCTTTGCTTGTTACAATTTACAAAGGCCATGCATGAATCATTTTATAGTTGGTTATGTTATCAAAAATTATTCTTTAACTAGGACCTTTAAAACATCACAAACTTCAGTTTTTGAGAAAGAAGCCATAGTTCTTTTATATTATAATCTCATGCTAAAAGGTTAACCTCAACACAAGTGAATAAGATCAAGATAAGTGCCAGAATTATTTAGGTTTCTAAATCTACCTTAGAAGCAAGGATTTTGTGGCAAGTAAAAAAGAGAAAATATTCATAGGTATCCATAGAGGGAAAATTCATAGAAATAATAGTTGACATTTATCAGTCATACTATTGTCTCTAGATGCTCTATAGATCTGCAATACACATTTGTGATAGTGATGTGTGACACTCAAAACATCAATATTTTTGTATAGGGCCTATGTAGCATATTTGACCTTTAGAAGGCCTCTAAAATTATTGCTTGCTTAAATAAATTGCACTTCCAGTAGATTGATAGATACAATTATAATAATATAGTTGCATTGTATACCTAATCCTCAACCAATATGACTCCAATGCTATGAGCAAATATCTCCATTCACCATCTATTGGTTGAAGTTATTTTTTTAGATCAATAAGCTCTTGGAGTGCTTGTGCTATCCTCATATTTCCCACTACTCAATTCACTTTTCCAGCTGAAGGATTTCTCCCAAACTGGATTATCATTGGCTTTCCTTTTAACACATATCGATGTGCCATTTTCAATGCATGGTCTACAAGTTCTATAGATGGAAAAGTTACAAATGCTTGGCCCCTCATCTGATCCTCCTGCATTAACTTTATGCCAAGTCCATATTTGGCTTCCTCCATGCTTTCAAAAAGGGACCCAAATATGAAGTGTAAGTCATCCACAATTACATATTTTTCCAAGTTCTTAATATATAAAATATGAGCTAGAATTCTAAGAGTATAATTCTTAAATATTAGAAGGGCTAGAATCTTAGGAGGAGGTAACTTTACAGCTTCTATATAGACACCTGATATTTGAATATGATCAAGGTTGGGTATACACCATTTTTGGAAATGACTTTTTAATAATAAGGTACCAAATTTATTTTTTTGAGGCTTATGCATGTTTGGTAATCCTCTTTGGATATACAAGTAATATATACAATTTATACAAGTAATATATCAACTACAAAAAAAAATCTTATTTATGACAATAAGCTATAAATAATATTTCTTTAAGTATAGCATGTTATGGAGTCTTGAAAAAAAACTATAAGACTTTGCATGATTTTGTACATTGTAATATGTTTTTAGGATGTTTAAAAGATTTATTATCAGTTTTATGAGCTGCGATGAAGGGGCAACAACTTGTTAGTTTAAGTTCTAGGTCTACCAATATAACACTTATATCTCAATTATCTGCAAAATTCATTTTGTTAGTTTAAGTTCTAGGTCTATAATTTATGTAGATTTAGAACAATTACGAGATATTTTACATACCCTTACATCTAGCTGTCATATGGCAATACATGGATCAATATGCCTTGTAGAATTAATTTCCAACAAAACCATTTTCATCTCCTGAGAATTAAATTATTTCCACAGATTTGATTTGTCATTTTTTTTTAGAGCATTCTTTGCCCTAGATGGGGCTTATGTATATGATGGTGCTTGGTGAATTTTTTAAGGCTACCTAGTTAATTAAAATATCCTATTAAAAATGTATACTTTTGTAAACATTTTTGTGTCATATCTTTTTTCTTTTCATATATTAAACAATATGCTTTTTCTAATGTTGTATCTAGTCGTATCCATATTAGATCTAGAAATTTTTTCGTATCCATATCCTATTTTGTACTAGTATTAGATGTCGTATCCATTTCCATTCCACATAGATATTATCATTAAGAGCTACCCACAAAGGCACAATAATCTAGCACTAATCAAGTTTCAAAGAGCTCTTCCCTATAAGATATCTAGTTGTGCTTCTGGAGAAGTTGTCAGCACATCCTTGATAAATTCAGTAAATGAAGAACCATATATTGCCAACTGAGCAATGAAGTCATTTCAAAATATTAGCAGGTTAAGAATATTAAAATTTTACCACCAAATTGTTTAGATTTGCATTCAAAATATTAGTAGGTGATTTGCACAATTAAGTCACCATTTTAAAGTTTGATTTCATCTTGTTCATGACATTGCAATATGAAATCTTGTTTCTTTACAAAAAAACTCAAAACTTTGATCATTGTAAGGAAAATATGGTTATATTATGAGGAATCCTACCTAGTCTTCACATAGATACTAATTGTCACAATCATTCGGTTGCATATTCTTGCATTTTGTTTGGAACTTCATATTTATTTCATTATTTTATGTTTTTGATAAATTTTATGTGTGGGCTTGTTATTATGTTCTCATTTGTGGTATAATTATGAATTACATTACTGTTTGGCCTAACTTCTAGTCCCTCCAACATGGATTATCTTCTTTATATTTTTCCAATTGCAAGCATGTGTTGTTTTGCTATCTGCTAGTCAATATAATTTGAGGCAACATGAAAAATTATTGCTTACTGCTTATTTAGAACTGCTTGCAGACCATATGTCAGGATCTGGTACTACTTTTGTGGCTCATGGGAATCAAAGGCTTGAGAAACTAATTTTTTTCAGGTTGCTTCTATCTTGGAATAAGATAATATGTTGCATGTATTGTTTTCTAAATTTTTGAATAACTAATGTCTATGTTCCATTTACAAAGAGACCCTTTTGGGTAAGAGTCTACCTACTTATGATGGTCGAAAGAGTCTGTACACTGTTGGGCCTCTACCTTTTGTATAAAACTAGTTTATGATAAAGCTAATTGATGTAGAGGAATCAAACAATGGTCCAAGGTACATCATAAAAATATCCTAAATTATTGAAAATTGCTTAGAATTGTCATGATTTTGTTAATTTCTTGTCTTTGGCTATTAGCGAATTATGTGGTAATTATGTCAGCTATTCTATTAATTAAAAAAAATAATAAACTATTAAATTCTTCTAAAATATTTATTCAACTTTGTAACAAAAAATCATTTTGTTTTCCAACATAAGCCATAAATACAAAATCATCACAACATTGGCATCAATTTCAATTCTTATCAAATTTTAAACACAGTAATCTCTCCACTCTTTTGCTAAGTCCCATTTTGATGTAGTCAAAATGGACTGCAAATTCCTTGCATCATGCAAAATTGTGTTTGTTCAATGTAGGTTCTTGTTCCACATGACTAGTTCACATTCCCTTCATAATAGTCTTTATTTTATAGGTTTTACAAGTATGTATATAAGAAAGTCCTGAAAACTTATGGTTACAATATTGAAATTGTTGAGGTAGCACTCATTAGATGTGTAATGGACTTTCACCTCACACTCTGGTTTGTACTTCATATATGAGTTTACAAACATGAAAAGGAAAAGTGGTTGAAGAAGGAGCATTAAAAAATCTGGTTTTAAAAAACCTCAAAATTCCTCTTCAACTAAGAAAGATCTCAAGTCAACACCTGCCCTATACACCAGTCAAGTGAAAGGGTATTACACAAATTCATGACAACCTCATTAGGTAAAAATTGAATATAACTAACTGACTATGTTCTTGTCATTATTGTTTGGCAGGATGTGAAGGTAATAAAGGGTTTGAATAAGCAAAAGAATATGAAAGAGAATATATGGCAATTGGTGTCAATAAATTTCATTCATTTAATATGTCCCCATAAATGTTTAACTAACTGTCCTTCATATGAGGTGATGGACATGTTTTTCCTTGTACAAGGAGTGGGAAACTTAATGTAAGTGAAAGGTCCCACTTTTGGTGAACAATCATTGTTTATTATAGTTATGTTTACATTTTTAAGAGATTGTTTTTGGTAATAATAATGTAGAACATTACCTAGAATTGTCATGATTTTGTTAATTTCTTGTCTTTGGCTATTAGCCAATTATGTGGGAATCAAGTCAGCTATTCTATTAATTGCAAAAGAGAATAAACTATTAAATTCTTATACATTATAATTTTTTTGCACATAAAATATTGAAGTTTAAAGTTTTAACTTTGAATACAACCAGGTAGAGGTGGCAGGATTAGAACCTATGACTCTTTGTTCAACTTTACAAAAAATAATCATTTTGTTTTCCAGCACAAGCCATAAATATAAAATCATCACAACACTGGTATCAATTTCAATTCTTAGCAACTTTTGGACATAGTAATCTTCTCCACTATTTTTCTAAGTCCCATTTTGATGTAGTTAAACTAGACTACAAAGTCATTGCATCATGTAAAATTGTGTTTGTTCAATGTAGGTTCTTGTTCCACATGACTAGTTCACATTCCCTTCATAATAGTCTTTATATTTTTAGGTTTTACAAGTATATGTCCATAAGTAGGTCCTACAAACTTATGGTTACAAGCTTGAAATTTTTGAGGTAGCACTCATTAGATGTGTAATGGACTTTCACCTCACACTCCAATTTGTACTTCATGTATGAGTTTACAAACTTGAAAAGGATAAGTGGTTGAAGAAGGAGCATTCAACAATCTGGTTTTAAAAAACCTCAAAATTCCTCTTCAACTAAGGAAGATCTTAGGTCAACACCTGGAGGATGCTCCACACCATGCGCTACTAAGAAAACTATGTAGGACACACTAGAAAACCCATCAAAAAGATCTCATAGTAGAACTATACAACTGATGAAACTCTAGGAAGAGTTGTACCAAAGGAATACAATTATATTTATAAGAGAAGAGGAAAGCATGTGGATAGAAATAAGGAGGAAGTAAGGGATCAACATGAGATACAGTGCCATATGAGGAGGAGAATGCTCCTTATAGATAAGCTATTCATACTTTTTATTCCCAAAATGGCCTTCCCCAATATTTTCTTTATATACATATATACGAACTTTATGAATATTTTTATTGAATGATATTTTTTTGTTTAGTTCCTTAATTGTAAAAGTTAATGCCCATGGAGGTGGGCTACTCTATATTTGCACTGTTACTCTTAGTTAAGAAATCAACCATATATTTATACATCCATAAGATCTTCGAATCATGGAAATATCAACCTTTTTACCACATATACCTGATTGTATTGGTTGGACAACCAGTTGAACATGGGGGGATGCTTGTCATATTTTGAACTTGGGTGATTATTATGGTAAGTGTCTCACCTTCCTACAACACCACATCATGATGGATCTCAATTCAATAATCCTATTGTAAATTTATTCTATGAAAATTTCTTGAAGTTGGGGTAGCATGAACACTAAGTTGTTTTGTACTACTAGGAAAAGATATATATACTTAAAAGCTTAGGACAAGTGATTGAGGTGATTAACATGGAAATGAATGGTAAGTGATTCTTACGATATGTGGATAGCAAAATACTAACTCAAAAGGGTGTTTTTTAGGGAATAAGATTTGTAAAGTTTAAATTTTCTCAATAACATTTTTTAAAAAGATGAAAGGAGTGACATTTAATTTAAAGTTGATAAACATTTGTAGAAAATATATCCTTACACTGTATAGGTGGTATTTGTAACTTGATACCACAAGTAGTTGTATGGGTGGTATTTTTAGCTTGTAACTTTATGTTGACAAACAAACTGAGCAAAATAGATGAGTCACCTGAAACACCTCCTTTTTGTTTAATATAAAAAACAATGTTCATAACTGTCACTATTACTCTCAGTCCATATTAGTTGATTGATTGTGATAATAAAATACCATTGGATAAGGAATAGAAGGTGCTGACAGTACATGCAAGATCTCATTGATAATAATGTTATAATTTTTTCTTGGTAGCTTCTAAGATTTGATCAGGAGGATGATTTCATATTAGTACATTGATATCATAGGTACTGTGGATGGTGTTTTATAAGCTGAGACCACAAATAGAATTGTTTTCTATTTGTGAATGTTAATTGATTGATTCTCAAAGAACTGACATTATGTGTGAGATATTTTTTATTATAAAGTAGCTTTGTAAAGTTTGCAAAATCTTGGGCCTTGATCATGGAGTTAAAACATGCACTAACAGAATTTTTTTCTAGCTAAGAGAGTGTTGAATAAAGATTCATAGGCTCTTTATAATCGATGGCATAACTTATATGATAACACTATCACTTAAATACACAATTGTTAAGTCAGTGCCTTTCCATATCGACTTTCCCATATATTGATTTCAGTGCCTATAACTTTTCTATTGTCCAAGTAAGTACACAAAAATGAACATCAATGGTAATTTCAACAACCAGGCTATAGGTAAGGACAATTAAAATACCCATTATCACTACAATTTGTTCATGAGCCTAACTGTTTGGCCTAACTTCTAGTCCCTCCAACATGGATCGTCTCCTTTATATTTTTTTTAGGGTGGGACCATAAGAGGGTGGTTTTAAACCACCCTCTTAGCCCTAAGAGAGTGGTTTATAACCACCCTCTTAGCCCTAAGAGGGTGTTTTATAACCGCCCTATTAGGTCACCATAAGATGATGGTTATAAACCATTGTCTTAGGGTGATCTAAGAGGGTGGTTATAAACCACCCTCTTATGGCTAAGAGGGTGGTTTATAACTGCCCTCTTAGACTCTAAGAGGGCAGCTATAAACCACCCTCTTAGACCTAAGAGGCTTAACCCTAAGAGGGTGGTTAAGAGGGCATCTATAAACCACCCTCTTAGGCCTAAGAGGCTTAATACTAAGAGGGCGGTTAATAACTGTCCTCTTAGTCCTAAGATGATAGTTGACAACCGCTCTCGTAGTCCTAAAAGGGTTCTTTTAACCACTCTCTTAGACCCTAAGAGGGTGATTGTTTGAGATGGTTTATAGCCACTGTCGTATGTTGAAATTTTTTTACGATATCCTCATAGATGACGACTAAATAACCACCTTTAAGATATTTAAGGGAGGTTTATAAGCATCATTAAATCCCTTTTTGGGTGTAGTGCTAATCCCTATCATTTATCTACCATATCCATTGACACTAAATTATTTGTGCTTCTAATATCCACAATCACCTTACAACATTTACCTCCTTATTTACAAATCATCCTAAATAGTCTTCTTTACTTAGGTTCATGCACCTCCTTTGTTGGTTTCAACAATACCCTTTTCATCATAAGGGATTCTCCTTGTTTGAGTTCCTCCATGTACTTTGGTGACGATTCAGTTTCTTCATCTACTTGTGTAATAAGGATATGGGATTCCTTTAGACACCCACTAGTTTGTTGTGCTCGAGGGTATTCATATGCCTGATGGCTAGCATCTCCACATCTACAATTTTTGAGGAATCCTCTACCCCTTTCTCCATAATAACCTCCTTGTCCTCTTGAGAAATCTTTATTTTCTCTATTATTCTAAGACATACTTGCTTCTCCTTTCTCCCTTTGCTATCCTCTTTCGCTATTGGTTTATCCTCTTACTCAAGAGGATCATCTCCTTCCTCTACTATTATTTTTTTGCCTTTGTAGTAACTTTTACTTTGCCTTGAGTGCATATTGATATGCCTCTTCAATAGTTTTAATTCAAATCATACCAATTTCATCTTATATGGACAAATTTAGTCCATTTATGTATCTTGCCACCTTTTCCTCATTATCTTCAATATGACCTACTCTTATGGTTAATTTATAGAACTCTTATTTATACTATTTCACTCCCAACTCCTTTTGCTTGAGGTTTTGGAGTCTTGTAAACAATCCAATTTGATAATTTACATGTAAAATCTTAGGTTTCATTTCAAATACAAACTTTTCCCATGTTTGGATTCTATAATTATTTTTTCATTGCTTCTTAGTTTGGACATGATCCCACCAAATTGAAGCATGTCCTTTCAATTGTGTGCATGCAAATTTGACCCATTTTGGATCCTCCATAGATTCATAGTCAAAGAATCTCTCCATGTCTATTATCTAGTCGATCAACTCCTTAGTATTTAAACTTCCATTAAAATTTGGAGTATCCATATTTGGTTTTCTTCCCATGCTTAATATTGCCTATATCAACCATTGCTTTCTCAAGCTCCTGCATGACCAATTTATTACTTTTCACTATCAGTAATCACCTCAAGATGAACACATATCTTTTGGGAATTCTCAATCACATTTAGCCTGACGGTGATTCCTTTGATCATTTTTTCTATATTTTCTACTCAAGGTCCCAAACCATGCAGTCTTCCTATTCATCATTGTTGTATATCTCATTTGGTGTGTATTGTAGACCTCTAAAAATAAAATCCAACTCTAGTATCAAATGATGTAGACAGAATGATGTAGACAGGTGAAGGGTATCCACTAAAGGATAACTTCCTTAAGCAACACAAATTACCAACACATTAGCACAAGATAACAAATTCATGATATTTCTATAAGTTGACACTCCTTTGTGATGACATTCTTTCGTGACTACAACCTTTACACAATTTCTTATGATGATAAGCTTATGAAATGACACTTGCCACATCAACACACACTAGATAACACTTCCTTGATGACACACACTAGAATACACTTGCTACATTAACACTTTCCTAAGAGCATGCACTAGAAAACACTTGCTATATCGACACTTCTCTGATAATATGCACTAGACAACACTTCCCTAATGACATGCGCTAGATGACACTTGTTATATCATTACTTACCTAATGGTATGCACTAGATACCACTTTCCTTTAGGCGACTCTCACACTCGTGTTTAAAGCATGCTTCTACCCAATGGATTCTTCACTTGGATTGCTGCAACACCTTGCTTTCACTTGTAACCTTGCATGCACTAGACCATGTAATCTACAACATACAACACAAATAACACAATGCAGTTATCATTTAAACATACGCATAGGAGAAAATTTGAGATGAATAGCAATGGTATTGCATATATATTAAATGATTGTACATCCAATATTTTTTGCCTCTATCCCCTGGATGCATCGACACTTCTTTTATTTCACTTCAAATTTCCTTCCCTCTTCCACTTCTTTCATCTCTTTATGTACACCACCATTTCCTCTTCCTATTCTCATTCCTTTATATGCACAAAATTGATAGTTATTAATTAATTGGTAGTTTATTAAAATGACTCATCCATAATTATCTTCATCATAGATGCTCCCACATCATCAACGCATGTTCATACAGAGAATTTGTTTTCATATATATATATATATATATATAGATTTAGATGGTGTGAGAAACCCCTGCGACCAATGCTTAGGGCTGAGCATTCCCATCCTAGCCATGACCCCTCATAAGGCCAAGAGCTAAGCTTATCAATAGGGGATTAACACACCCACACACATCCAAAGCCCAAACCATTACACTATTCCCCCTAGGATAAAACTCTTGTTTAGAGAGAAACCTCCATATCTGCTCTTAGGTGGTCAACAGTGTCGTCCCATCTGGGTATACCACTGTCTAGAGGCAAACCACAAGATAATTTTTTATACTCGCTTAAGCATCACGTCTATATAGGGATTCAAATTCAAGACCTCTCAAATGGACGAAGTTGTTCATCATCACCAATGCACCACCATTGTAGGTTAAAATCTTGAGTAGAGAGAAACCTTCAAAACCACTCTTAAATAGCCAAGAATGTCGTCCCATCTAAATATACCACTATATATAAAATTAAAAATAGGCGCTATAATCCAACAAGCTCAAGGAGAGCATTTAAAATGCCAAAGTTTATTAAAATATAATAATCCTATGAACCTGAATCTTTGACTTTGGCCAAACTTGGTATAATTTTCTCTAGAAGCTTGGAAAACTTGGCATCATAACCGCTCAGTACGGGGTAGGTATCCCTCCCGTGACAACGAAAATGTAGAAGCTTTAATTTGGGGTAGAAGCGAGTAATACGCCAAACACGCATTCAATACGAAAGTAAGCGCTCTTTCTGCAACGACTTCCACATGTCCTGAAAAGAACCGACGAAAATACCCAATTTGTCAACACCTCCTAACTAATACGCCATTCTAGAATATCTTATTATCTCTATAAATACCACCTCCCCTCCTCACACAACATCGCAACACAAGAAAATTGAAGGAAGAAAAAGGTGCAGTAAGATAAAAAGACAAGATGGTGGCCGGAACTTTAACATTGGAAATAGAATCTCCAGTGGAGGCAACGAGACTATGGAATGCCATGGTTAAGGACGGCCATAACCTCCTCCCAAAACAAGCCCCTGAGATTATCTCATCTGTCACAATTGTGGAAGGCGATGGAGGTGTGGGCACCATCAAGCAGTTCAACTTCACCCCTGGTATCACTCTATAACATAATATCATTATTATTATTCCTCGATTCCTTATATATATATATATAGTTAATGTTTTTGACGTTATGTGTTATAAGAAATTTGAGACAAGTGAATGAAAATGCAGCGAACAAGGATTTCAGCTACGTGAAGGAGCGCGTGGATGAGGTTAATGAGGCCAACTTTGTTTACTCGTTCAGCCACGTGGAGGGAGGAGAACTGGGAAGGAAAGTCTCATCAGCCAAATTCGAGATGAAGTTCAGCCCTAAAGCAGGGGGTGGATCAGTGTGCATTTGGAAGTGTGAGTTTGACAGCCTGCCGGGTGTTCCACTGGAGGACGAAGGGAAAGTCGAGGAATTCAAAGCAAACAACACCGCTATGTTTAAGAAGATAGAGGCATATCTCCTCTCCAATCCCTCTCTCTACTGTTAAATAACGAACCCTTCTCATAGTAACGAGTAACGAGTATGCCCACATGTAGGAGGCTAATATCTAAGTTTTTCCAGTAATAATATGACATGGAGTATCATGTTTCTGTTTCTATGTTTTTCCAGTAATAGGTAAGGGTTAAGGGTTAAGCAGAGTAAAGCACCAGGGTATGTGCTTCATTCCATATACAAACTGGGCTGTTCCATATTTTGCTCTCTTTCTATAGCGGAATATATACTCTCTTCTTTCATCTAGCATCAATCTTTTCAGTTTAAAAAATAAATTAATTGTTATTTGGAACTTTCTTCTTTTTTGGTTTTTGACCATTTTATCCTATTTCAATTCTCAATTTTTGAACCAAGGTTAATGACTTTCTCAACTCTTTTACTCGTCTTTGAACACTTAAACTTAATTCGGGACAACTTTTAACCCATAACCCATAAAAGAGAAATTCTTAACTAAATTAATTTTGTTCTTACTTACTTTAATTATTAGCTTGTTAAGTACGAATATTTTGGGAAGCCAAAAATATTGAACATTGCATCAAAAGAATGTTAATGAAATGCAACGTACTGTGTATTAACGAGCATAAGGAATGATCTAAATCATTGAAAAAAGTTACATTAATTGTTAAATATAATTATAAAAGTAAAATTAATAAAATAATTATTTTGTTTGTTTTCGTTTAATTACGTTTAATAATTTTTATTTAAAAAAAATTAAGTATATTTTTTAAAAATTATCTATAAAAATCGTTAAGTAAAAAAAACATTTGGAAATTAAAGAAATTGATAAGGAAATTAAAGCCTTGTTAGTATTAGAATCTTAAAGATTCCTAGCCAACCAATTTAAAAAGTAGGTACATAGAAAACTAGGTCATTGGTCGGGTAGACAAAGTACTTTTTTGTTGTTGTAGAATCGAAGATGAGAATGCTATCCTGGGAGGACCCAATGGGGATGCCTCCAGATTCTCTCTTAGATAAATAGAGTTTGTTTGCAGATTTGTTGAAGGAGAAACCTCGAAGAAAGACTGAAGAAGCACATAAAACAACGCTAAAAATGCTATTTACGGTTGTTAGAAAATATTCAACACCACTAAGAGTCAATGGATGCTTGCCACAGTCTGAATCAAGACCAAACATTATCATTGAGTAGAGTATAGTAGAAGAAAATGTCTTATAGAACCAATCATGACTTGGTCTATAAATTCATGGGTATTCATTCAACCTTGATTTTTTTGCATTTGTGGATTTGGTAGAACTGGGAGCCTCTTGGTGAGTATTATTTGTGGTTTATTAGTAATGGATATTCTAATGTTATTTTTTCCTCGCTAGCAAACATAAATATAGCATTAAAATAAGAAAATATGTCACGACTTGATAGAATTATTTGTTCATCCCTAAAGAGTGAGATTTGATCCTCAAATTGAACCCACTGTTGTCCTAGTTTGAGTCCAATTGTATGCACTCCCAATGGATTTCTAGAGTGAGCAAGTATTGGAAATCATTGGTAATTTTCTTAGAAGATATATGGGTGTCTAGAAAGATATAATAGAAGGAAAAATAATTGTTTATGTTAGATTAAGAGTTGAAATGGATCTTAGCTAGCCTCTTCAAACAAAGGTGGAACTCAAACTTTCAATACTATCTTGGATTCAACAATTGGATTATGAGGCATTGCCATTCAGGTGGAATTTACCATAAATATGGACATTTGACCTAGTCTTGTCCAAAAAATATGATCACAAAAATGGGGGCTCCTTTGGGAATGTTGAATCTTCCTAAGGAGGGTAAGTCTATAGTCACTAAAAAGTAGCCAACACTTCTTAGGGAGGAGAAGCAAAGGGAGATGGTTTGGAATAAATCAAGAGGAGGTAAGAGAAAAAATATTGCAAAAAGCAAACCCATCCCAAATTCCCACATATGTATGAGATCTTCAAGACACTAGTGGAGCAGGAAGAAGAACAAATCATGGAAGGAATGGATGAGAATTATAAAAAAAATAGAAATCATGTTCAATCCCCTCTTCTTCTATCCTAGAGCAAGTAATAGACTATAGTGAGTTACCAAAATTGGATATGGCAAGGGCATTGATAGTGGATAACTAGGAGCAGTCAATAGTAAAGTATATCATCATGAGTGTGGTATAAAAGAACAAAGAGAAGATGATTATAGGGATTAGTCAAGTGGATAAAATATCAACGAATAACAACTCTCAGGGAGTAGGTAGAAAATCAAATAAGGAATTGATATCTCAAGAAGATAAACTGGTCACTAGAGGATTAGTGAGGACAATAGACTCTTGTTGGTCTCAAGGTAATCAATGATTATACAATCATGGAATGTTAGGGGTTTAAATAGAAAAATCCATCAATCTATTATTCAAAGAGTCTTAGAGAAAATTAAAATAGTTTTTTTGCGTATTTAGGAGACCAAAATATTGCTAGATCTCATGTATAAATAATAAATAGACTTTGGAGGGGTGTTGGTCAAATGGAAGCAGCTGCCTGAGGGACCTTAGGGGGATAAATACCTTTTGGAAATCTGTTGAATGAACAATAAATCATATAGGTGTCCTCACATGTCATTTTAGGAGTAATGTGAAAATTAAGTAGGTTTTAATCACAAATTTCTATGGGGATCAAAACCTGGATGGTTAGATTCATCAATGGAATACGATGCAGAATATGAGAGTCTTAAGGGAGGAGTTTGTTTGAATTGTTGCTAGGGATTTTAATGCTAAGTTATCATCTAGATATCATGAAGGAGAAATTCCAATTTTGGACTCAAAGGATTGACTTATGGTTGCCCAAGTCCACGTATTACACTTGGTAAATATTAAATATTCTAGAACTAGCTATACTTGGACTAATAAGAGGAGGGATGTTAGATTATATTACATCATTTGGGTTAATTAAGTGTACCACCTTTGGTACATAGCTAGAGTAGGAGTTTGATATAGAGTAAATCTAGTTGGTTACTTCAAATATTGTAATAAATGCACAAGTTTCAATGTGCAAGTTGTAAATGTGCATGTAGTCCACATGTACATAAGTATTAGGTAGAGTAGAGCCCAAGAAAACTATATTTATATATAAATGGACTCTAAGTTCCATTTTGAGGTACATCCTTTCATTCTATGTAATACAAAGTAATACTTCCTTTCTTCAATCATAATAGTTCTAAAACTATCATTGGCATCAGAGCCACAAAGGGACCTGAAGAAAAGAGATTGAAAGAGGAGTTCTTGATAGAGCAGAATTTGGGATAATTATCACCATTCAATCCCGAAAGAAGGAGAATTAGAGTTATCTACTATAGCTTCAGGACAACAAGTTAGAGAGCTATTTTGGATAGCCAAGCAAAGCTGCAAGTTCATCTAGTTGAGGGTAGTAACTTGGTAATGTTAGAATAAATAATTATTTTCTTAAATTCTACTAGGATAAACTTACTTGAGTTACCATTCTTCCATGATTCAGGTGAACTCTTAGTTTAGAATAGTGATTTGTTGTAATCCAATGACTCTTAATGATCAACTTTGTTATTTATACAAAGTTGATCCATTGAATAAATCAATCAGTTCTATTTGTCTCTTCAAATCTTGTAATGCTTTGTAGTTCTACTCTTGGGAAATTCTAACATGGTACTAGAGCAGGATAAATTCTTCTAGGCATTCTCTCTTGAAGGAAGTTTCACAAACTGGTTCTTATATTTTATCTTTTTTAAAAAGGAGTTTTTTTTTCATATCTATTGTAGACTGCTCATATTTCATCTACATTTTTTTTGTGAAAAATCTATTTATGGTTCTATCTAATATTGTTTTACAGGTTTATTTTATCATAATAGATTCTCTTTTAATTTTAGAAGATATTGATATTTGCCTCACTATAGGAACAAGTATTTGAATTTTTTTTTGCCAAATTGCAAATGCAATATAGGCATATCATTTATCCATTTGTTCTTGTCATTTTTTCTTGTTCTCCACAGATCACAGTACAAGAACACGCTGGTCCACCTCTCTTGACAACACTTTTGCCTTGGCTCATCCTTCACATTCACTGCATCATCTTCGTGGAAAGTAAATTCGTGGGTGTACCTTTTTTTTCATGGAGATCGTTTAGTTTCATGGCCTCTTTTTATCTCACGAATCTTTGTATTTTAATTAAAATCCAAAGTATATTTTCGTGATATATTTTAATATTTATAAAAGCACAATTTTCACGTCTCATCTCAAGAGATGTTGGGTCATTAATTTTAAAGACCATAGTGCTTATACTTAATATTAAAATGTGGCAAGTTATCTCCAACATTGCCAACGTCTATATCTTGGAGTGCGGTGTTCTTTCTTCTCGTCTTCCTCAATGAGCATTTTGAAAGGATCTTAGAACTCAACGAAAGCTAAATCTTAAATGATTTTCCCTCTTCACTTTACTCTTAGCTTCACATATTATCCATTCTCTGGTGCTACAAGAAACATATTCAAATATTATAAATCCAAATGTGATGATTATTGCTCTCCCATCCTAGCTATCAATCAACATCGTTATTTTTTTTAATTTGTATGGCTTTGTTATGTTGTGTGTTGCTTACCTTCTCTGATGCAACGAGTAACATAGCCTTTCCTCTATGGTAATTTGGTAGATCAGCGAATGCTTGACGAACACCTTCACATTCGTTATCTTCTCTTTGCACTCCCTAACGTCTTTCGATCGCTTGACAAGCACCTTCCCTGGCGTCTTATGCATCACATTTTCAAGAAAAAGTAAACAAAGTATTATTCAATTTTTAATATTAATTGACATATTAATATCCTCTCAAAAATGCAGTGTAATCGCAGGTAAACGTTGACGTCCTTTTGGAGTGCATCCTTGGAAGTGCAGTGAACCTTATCTTGCTATTCGTTGACGAAGTGTAGTGAAACATGAGAGTCATGCTATTTCGAGCCTTTTGAAGACCCTTCTTTTGCTGTTCATTGACAAAGTGCAGTGAAAAATGAGATTCATGCTCTTTCGAGCCTTTCGAAGACCCTTCTCTCATTGTTTGAAGACCCATATATTTTTTTTGGATGAACTTCCAATCCGGGTTAGGTAATATTGTATTTTTATGATTATTGTTCTAATCCTCAGAAGTACAGTTAAGATTATAGGTAATCTAGCATCCTTAGAGTACAGTGAAGAATGAGAGTCGTGCTCTTTCAAGCCCTTCGAAGACCCTTCTATCACTATTCATTGATGTCTCTTGTGGGGTTTGAGTCACCTATTAAACATTTAGTGGGCTCTTTCAAAGCCCTATAAGTGCTCTCTCGAGCCTTTTCATCCATTTAGAGGGTTAATTAATCATATCTTCTATTTAAAACTTGGTTTTTTTATATTTAAAATAACTAGTACTAAAATAAAGATCTACTCTTTGTATTTAAATAGAACACCCTCTCATTAATTTGCTGTCATTTTTTAGTGCCTTTTCATTTGGCCACTAAAAGAAAAAAGTGACAAGTTTGTAACCTCATAAATAATAATTTTTTTTGGGGAGTGTTTAAAGGTGCCAACACTTGCACATTTTTTCTAAGGCTTCAAGGGGGGTTGTTGTTATTATTGGTCATTGCTTCTTTCTTTTTTGCATCATTGAATTTGTTCTAATCCCTTTCTTATAAGTTCATTACTCATAACAACAATAGGAGATATTTTTTGATGTGAAACTAAATGTGGCTTTTTATTTTATCCACTTGGTCATATGTTTTCTGTAGACACTAAAATATGGTTAACCTGATTAAGCACCCACAAAAAATGATCAAATTGACATCATATGGCCCCTTGGGCAGCCCTCAGAAGGCTCACAGTGGTTCTAGCCACTCCGAAAGGGTTTTTGGAGGCTTCTGGCCCAATTTTGGGAGGTTTTGACCCAAAATTCACCATCGTCCCACCTTGGTATGGTGGCATATTCCCACCATCCCACCCTGGGATGGTGGTGAGCCATCATCCCAGGATTGGATGATGAGCAAGTTTGACCCAAAAAATTCAAATCTTGGATACTTGATGCCCAAAAATTGTCATTTAACCCAAAAATTGGAGCATGCCGGTCAGAGGGCACTGCATACTATGACATGATTCATAATGGAGGCCCAAAATGGATATTATCTTCCACACCCACTACATACCTCATTTTTGACAAATGACGCCTCCTACCATGCATGCCCTTGCATGCATTTTCATACATGAGCCCCTTTGGGCTATAAAATGGATACAATTTCCACAAAAAAAACACAAATATATGGAGAGGAGTTCTAGGATATGCAACGGAGTGTTTTTGATGTTTCCCTCAACTTATTGTTCTCTCTTTCCCTTGTAATATCTTCTTAGCGAAGGAGGTTACTGGGTGACTTCAAGAGGGTCTTTTGGGCATAACTTTTCCATCCGGGTGAATTTATTCACAAAATTCAACAAAACCACCCCTTAGAGTGTTTAGGATAATTCCCCAATAGGATTGGTAGCAAAATGTGGGTATAATTGGTGGGTATCCCACCCTAGGGTGCCCTCCAATTAGTTGCAGTCACCATCGTCCCCCCTCGGGACGAGGAAAAATACTTGAATAATTTATTTAATTTTTTATGGTATTATTATAGACTATCATATTATTCTTCAGTTCAAATTTCATGTAATTTGGAGTTAAATAGGCTGAGATATCGTATTTTTTAGATTTTGTAGGTTAGCAGGGCCCATCTGGGCACCCCAGTTGCATGAAGGTGTATCTGCATCTAATTTTAGAAATATAACCACATGGGTTGTCTTAAAATGTTTATTTATGCATTATTTCCAAATTTCATATGTTTTGGACATGTTTAGGTGTGGGAATTGCTTATCTTGGTCTTTGCAGGTTGCAGGTGGGCGACGCAAAATAGAGGGGTCTACGGATGCAATTTAAGATTTTTTTTTGGTGATATACCCTAAAAAACTCCTATTTAACATCCCCATAAATTTTCAAGTCATTTTTATTTGATTTGGTATATTTGTAATATATGTGCCGTTTTGTGCCTATGGGGATTACATGTTTCCCTTCACACACCCTTGCTATTTGACCCTTTTTACTTCCTTGTGTGTAGTTTTAGGTTATTAAAAGGAATTAATAAGGAATATTAGACATGATAGATTAATTATACAAGAAGCAGTGGCATTGGCCCACCCACCTCGATTGTGGGTACGAGGAAAGGCACTGCATGTGCACTCAGACTTCTTGGAGGATTTGATCCTTGGGCACCCAAAATTTTTAAAAATTGTATCACCTTTGAGCCCTCAAGGGGACTACTATGTAACCTTGGATTTTTATCCACCAAATTAATAATAAAGAGACTTGTTTCATTTCATTCCTTATTGTTTGGTATTGCTTCATTTTCACATGCATGCTTCCATTTGATGCTCATAAGCTAGATATGATAGATACAGATATTGTTGCTCATAATTAATTGCACCATTTTTCCCTAATTTATTGGTGATCATGGTGGGACCCTTGTCCCTTATGCTTTGGGTGAAAATTTGACTCCATTTTTTGCAAATTTTGCCCTTTTTGTGCTATAGGTGCTCCCATCCCCACCATGGAATGGTGGCAGAGCATTTATCTGGATAACCCTGGGGTGGTGGCTTCATCGTCCCACCTTGGGATGGTGGTGAGGCTTCTAATCATCCCACCCTGGAGCGGTGAGGAAACAAAGAAATTTCTGCTCAAAATTTCAGAATTTGGAGGTCTCAAAATTGATAAGGTGAGTGCCTAAACCCTCTGTTTTTTTGTTGCATTTTCAGAGAATGTTAAAATTAGTTTTTATTGCTTCATTTTCTTGCATAGAAAGGTTAAAATTCATATTCTTACTTTTCTTACAACATCAAATAGCAAAAGGAAGAAGAAAAATCAAAATAAATTTGAAGTAGCAATGCATCTTTGTGGCTTGATTGCTTGTGGCTTACCCAATGGGTAAGTTAGCATTTAGGATTTGCATTCATAAGTTACATTTGTAGGTTTATTTATCCTAAATTTCTGAAAGTAAAACACATTTATTACATACATTTAGTGAAGGATCATCGAATGCTTCTTTGCTTACTTTCTTGGGATTAAAAGGAACCACACACACTTGCACGCTTCACAATAACATTGGTAAGGTTGGATTTCATCACCAACCCCCAATTCAGACTAGTGATGTTGGATTTCACCTCCTTCCACCATATTGCCCGTATATTCCTTAAATAGAATAGGGCACTCTCTCAATATGGAATAGGTCACTAATGTTCAAACTACCTATCACTGTTGGAAACATTATTTTAGAGTGGAAGAGCTAGGTGAACCCCCCAATGGGATTTAAGCCATGTACCCTAGACTCTTTTGAGAAATCATGTTTGGCACTAGTGTCCCTAATCACCAATTTGGTTGAGTTCCCTCATTCAAATTTCACAACAAGAGAAAAGAGCAAAGACGAACAACACACTAAAACCAGTTTAGGACACACATTTAATCAGTAAAATATAATCATGTTGTTTGCTTTGTGTGTTTCTTTGTTATTTGGGACCAAACCCTAACCCTAATTTTTCAAAAAATAGGGTTTCAAAAAAAACAAAAATCAAGGTCCGAGGTGTAGACCAATTGGTTCATCCAAACCCCATAAGGGGGGAGGACGTTCAAAGTTCAAATCTCGGTCCTCGTCGGACTGAATGCTTGTCCCTTTCCTGGTACTTTCAACAACGTAAAAGGTTTAAAATTATTGTGGCATGGTGGTTATAGGGGCGGATTGCATGAAGATCTATGTGGCAACTTTTGGGGCGGGCAACGCAAAATACTGTGGTGGCCATAAAAAGCTAGACAGCCTGCCCTGATTCGTGGCGGCTACCGATTCACCATGTAAATTAAAAAAAAAAACCTAATTTAATAAAGGAAAAATATACTTTTTTATTATGCATCCAACGCTTCAATAATGGTGCAAATCGGAGCTATAACGAAAAAGTTATTTTGGTTTTATGATTACTCTATTTTCGAAGCCGAAAATAGAGAAAAACTGCACTAAAACGGTCATATAGTGGGCTAGACAACTCCAAAAATTTCCAAATTTGTTTTTTCATTTTAGTTAGACCCTTCTGCACATCTCCCAAAAATTTTGAGTCCTAAATATTCATGGTTCAAAATTTTCCAAAAAATCCCAAAAGTGGGCATTTCCCCACAGGCCCCGGTTGGCCAAATATTCCAAAAATACAAATTTTTGATCCAAAAATCATATTTTGCAGACCTGTCCCATTATAATCAGCTCATCACACTGATCATTTTGATATATAACACTTATAACATTTTTAGGAAAGTCAAAATTTTCTAAAAATGGCCGACGGACCCCCGTTTCACCAATTTGGTCCAAAGGCGGTTGAAAACAAGACCTCCACTTTAGTGAGAGATTCAAGCTCCATATCTAGTGAATATCTCCAAATAAGTCTAGATGACATGCCCATACCTGAATGGCATTCTAGGTCCTATCATAACAACAATATCATCCCTAGGGGACAAACATTTGGGATACCCCTACTAGGGAAGCACCCATAGGTCCTCTAGGAAAACTCCCTGATTGGGATACCTTGATAGAATTATATATAGAAAATAATCTGACCACTGAGGGGTCTAATAGATCAATATCATGGGTTCACATCCCAACTTACTCTATAAATCAATCAAAATATGAACATGAGAGTACACCATGGCCTAGCTTGGATGAGCAAACCACCCCATTTGATCGAGCAATTCACCCTCATACTCCTCACAGAGAGCGCTCAAAATCCACACATCATGCTTCTGTGCAGCCCGAATATATAGAGCTTACATCCAAAACTGAATATGAGGCTTTCCTAATAGATGAGGGAGAAGATCCCAACCATCTACCTACTCCTCGTGAAGAGTACTTGGTGCAACCATATGATGGCTCTACATCATCGGACTATACAGAGCCAGTTCATAAATCAAAGTCTCAAGGTAATGTGATCCTTAGGGAGCATGGAAAACAAGCATTAGACCCTACTAAGGGGGAAAGACATGATAAACCCATCCATATTTCAAATATGAGGATACACAAACCCCATGCAACGGAGCAACCAGATCATACTCATCAAGAAATTAGGCCAAATATTAATAGGCAACAACATACAAATCAAATCTAGTTGGCTCAACAACAAGTACATCAACAATGGGTGGACTCACAACAAGCACACCTACAAGATTTGTATCAACAAAATATATAAGAACAACAAAATATACAACAAGAGCAGTTACATAATGGAGTACCTAAAGTTGTGCTTACACCTAGCACCTATAGGATGCAACAATGGGAAAGACACCCAATACAATCTCAAAATCTTCCCCCTCGGCCACACAAAACTCACATTCAACATCAAATGCCATTATGTAGTTATAATCAAAAGCCTCATACTCCTCAACAGTACCAAGATCAATACGAGGAGGAATCATATGAAGAGTTCCAATGGGAACATCAAGATCAAATAGATGCCTACCCTGAACCCAGTTATGATGAGGTACCTAATGATCATACTTATCATCCACCTCAACATCAAAAGCAACCTCCTTCGTCTAATAAAGGGTGACAATAGGATGATCATATTATGTCTTCAGGGCCATACAAAGTTCTACCTGATCGGTTGAAGGCATTAGAAAATCCAGATAAAATTTTGGGTTATCAAAAACCCACACTAAAGCATCTTAGTAATCAGCCTGTACATCCATTAGTATCATCACTGACATACCCATCAAATTTCTAGATGCCCAAACTTAAAGATTTCAAATATGATGAAGATGCAGAAGAGCACGTGACAAGATTCATTCTTAAGTGCTCTCATATTCAATATTATGACCCTTTGATGTTGAGAATATTCATTACAAAATTATCTAGAGATGCTTTAGAATGGTATAATCATCTACCACATCATAGCATAAACACCTTTGAGCAATTGGCCGATGCATTTTTGGAATGTTTTGCCTCTTGCGCTAAGAAAAGGATAAACTTGATTGACTTGTCTAGCCTTCATGAACTTGATGTTGAGCCAGTCATGGAGTATGGTAATAGATGAAGAAAGGTGATGTTAAAACTACCTTTCACCTTACCCACAATAGAACTCATCCGAATGTTTACTATAAGTTGTTCGAAGCAGATTTCACTTCTTTTACAATTACAACGATATCAAACATTCAAGGAGGTCTTAGCCCAAGCCCAAATCATTGAGGACATAAAGGTCCAGGAGGGTGATTTATGACTCTATAAAGGGGAACAACCAAACAAGAACATTAAAGGTGGTAACACGCAGCAAAATGTAGCCCCAATAAATCAAGTGGTTCTAAGCATCCCTGAACCCTTAAACCAAGCTCCCCCATCGCAATTACCAGTGCAACCTACTTACCAGGCTCAGCCTTTTTTGACCAAAAACCATCTACAAAAAAAGCAAATACAATATACTCATTTGTCAAAGCCCTTGGCATAAATATTCAATCGATTGTATGAGGCATGAGAAATCATGCTTCTCAAGATCCATCCATTGAAATCTAACAAACGTAGATCAAAGTCACACAGGAAAGATCTATACTGTGTTTACCATAGACAAAGAGGTCATGACATCCAGACATGTTATCCCTTTAGAGATTTAGTTCAGGATATGATCGAGAGGCAAGAGCTTTCGGTGGGAAATCCTCTTGCTCCTAACAACCAATCGATAGGAGACTTCCAAGACCTCTAGCCCATACATGAAGTAAACACAACATCTGCCAACCACTTTGAGCAACCCAAAGGTAGCATACCTTCCCCACCATCCACATCACAACCAATGAATCATTGTAAGAAATCTAATGATGTCACACCTTTCTCACCTTAATTGAGTAGCACACACATTGGGGGTGCCTAAGGTATCATGCCTTCCCCCTCGCAAAACACTCAAAATTCAAAAACAATTTAAAACATCAAAAATACAAACAAATCATAAAATGTCAAAATCCACAAACATTCAAAATAATCAAAATTTAAAAAATATTGTAAAACATTAAAAAACAAAAATATTTGGCATGTACCCTTGCATACTTTAATTTCATTACATTAGGTATTTTTCAGCCATTATAGTTGCATTAGGATAGGTCCTGTTTAACATCGCATCAATCACAGTAAATGCTGGGGGTATATAAGGTATTGCACCTTCCTCCTAAGAACACAAAATAAGCAAAGTTACAAAAGGCTCCAAGGGTATCTACATATCGCTTGGTCAACCTAGAACGCTCCTAGATTATCTATGATCATCTAGGTCAACCTTAAAATCCCCAAAGGCATCCATAATCCCTTTGGTCATAGCCAAATACCCCTACGTAGTCGTAGACACTTTTTAAGTGTCACTGACCGTCCGGGTCACCCAAAAGGCTCCTAGCAGTTTTTCATCATCTATTTC
This sequence comes from Wollemia nobilis, assembly GCA_028583015.1. Lineage (NCBI taxonomy): Eukaryota > Viridiplantae > Streptophyta > Pinopsida > Araucariales > Araucariaceae > Wollemia > Wollemia nobilis. The sequence goes on along the minus strand of JAQPPZ010003635.1, from coordinate 1,402,642 downwards.
AAATAAAAATGCTCCTAGACTATCTATGATCATCTAGGTCAACCATAAAAGTCCCAAAGGAATCCATAAGCCCTTTGGTCATAGCCAAATGCCCCTAGGCAGTCGTAGACACTTTTTAAGTGTCGCTGACCGTCTAGGTCACCCAAAAGGCTACTAGCAGCTTTTCACCATCTAGGTGAAATAAAATGATCCTAGACTATCTACGATCATTTAGGTCAACCCTAAAAGCCCTAAAGGCATCCATAAGCTCTTTGGTCATAGCCAAATTCCCCTAGGTAGTCGTAGACACTTTTTAAGTGCCATCGACCATCTAGGTCACCCAAAAGGCTCCTAGTGGTTTTTCCTCGTCTAGGTCAAATAAAAATTCTCCTAGACTATCTACGATCATCTAGGTCAATCCTAAATACCCCAAAGGCATCCATAAGACCTTTGGTCACAACCAAATTCCCCTAGGTAGTCGTAGACACTTTTAAGTGTCGTTGACCGTCTAGGTCACCTAAAAAGGCTCCTAGTGGTTTTTCACCATTTATGTCAAATAAAAATGCTCCTAGACTATCTACGATCATCTAGATCAAACCTAAAAGCCCCAAAGGCATCCATAAGCCCTTTGGTCACAACGAAATACCCCTAGGCAGACTTCTCAAGTAGGAAGAGATCAATATGGAAACTATGGATAAGAGGAAGGAACTTCAAATTTATTTCTTTCTTATGGAAAATCAGATTCCAATCTCAATGAAACTTGGATTTTGGATATTGGTTGTTCCAATCACATGAGTGGCAAAGAGGAGATCTTTGCTACAATAAATTCCTCCTACAAATAAAAGATCAAATTGAGAGATGACAAAACACTACAAGTTGAAGGCATGAGAACCATGGAGGTTCCAACAAAAGAAGGCACCAAGAAGGTAAAAAACATCTATTACACCTCCAAACTCCAACATAACTTGCTTAGTGTTGGGAAAATGATGGAGAAGAACTATAGACTTGTTTTTGATGATGGAAAATATGTAATTTTTTATAAAAACCATTTTAATAGAGTTGTTACACAAGTACCTATGACAAAGAATAGGTTGTTTCCTCTTAAGTTTGGGGAACAAGGAGGTGCTCAACTTGCTAGTGTAGCTATTGCTAATCCAAGTGTGCTTTGGCACTTGAGATTTGGTCATATTAATTTTGCAAGCTTGAAGTTGTTGACTTATCAAGCTATGGTGAGTGGACTTCCAAGAATTGAAGAACACAAGGAGGTGTGTGAAGGATGTGTTTTGGAAAAGCACTCACAATAAAAGTTTCCAAAGGGATAATCATGGAGAGCAAGCCATCCACTCCAATTGGTGCATTCGGATATTTGTGGTCCAATGCAAACCTAAAGCATTGGTAACAAATATTACTTTCTCACTTTCATTGATGATTTCTCTGGGATGTGTTGGATTTATTTTTTTAAAACTAAATATGAAGCTTTTGATTGTTTCATAGATTTCAAAAATAATATAGAGAATCAAATTGAGTTTGTTGTAAAAAGTCTCAGGACTGATATAGGATGAGGGTACTCATCTAATGCATTTCTAGAATTTTGTTAATATTGTGGGATCAAAAGGCAATTCACAATTGCCTATATCCGACAACAAAATGGTGTGGCTAAAATAAAGAACCACACTATAGTAGAAATGGCTAGATCAATGCTTCAAACTAAGCATCTTAGTAACATGTATTGGGTTAATGCTATTAGAACGAGTATTTACAATTTGAATAGGAGTCCTACTTCTAGTTTAGATGGGATCACTCCTTATGAAGGATGGTGTGGCAAAAATCCAAATGTAAAAAACTTTAAGGTTTTTGGTTGTCTTGCATATGCACATATTCCTGATGAGCAAAGAAAGAAACTTGACCGCAAAAGTCAAGCATGTATTTTTGCTGGATATTGTGAGTCTTCCAAAGCATACAGGCTTTACAATCCCAAAACACATAAAATTGTACTCTCTAGGGATGTAATTTTTGATGAAGAGGGAGAATGGGGTCATAAAAAATATTTTGTTGATGATGTATCTCATGATGTAAGTTCCTCTCAAGTGCAGCAAGTGCAGCCCAAAAACAAAAAAGGAAGTCCTCCTCCAAGCCCAAGTATGAGTACTACTTCAAGTACAAAAAATGCTACTCTAAGTCCTTCTCCACAAATATTAGTAAGTTCTTAACCAATGGATATTGATTCTCCATATAGAGGTAAGAGAACACTTCAGCACAATCCATCTTTTCAAATGTTGGATAAGAATTTCTAGAAAAGATACACTAGAAGTCAAGCTAATGAAATGATTGCAGTTTTGAAAAGACTTGAAAATCTGCATATGTATGGTGATGATGACTCTCAAGATCCTAAGGGTGATGTTGTAAACTATGCTTTAATGACTAGTGTAGAGATAGAGCCATATAGTTATGAAAAAGCATGCACTCATGATGTATGGCAATAGGCCATGAAAGAGGAAATGACCTCTATAAAAAATAATGATACTTGGGAGCTAGTGGAGCTTCCTAAAGGCAAGAAATGTGTTGGATGTAAATGGGTCTACAAGACCAAGTTCAATGTTGATGGGAGCATTGAAAGACACAAGGCAAGGCTAGTAGCAAAAGGGTTTACTTAGAAGTATGGGATTTACTATGAGGAGATATTTGCTCCTGTTGCTAGACAGGAGACCATCATATTAGTTCTTTCTTTGGCTGCCCACAAAGGGTGGAAAATTCAGAACATGGATGTTAAAAGTGCCTTTCTCAATGGGTATTTTAATGAAGAGGTTTTTGTGCAACAACCTCAAGGATTTGAAGAACAAGGTAAGGAGCACCTTGTCTACAAATTGAAAAAAGCATTGTATGGCCTCAAGCAAGAACCAAGGGTATGGTACTCACGCATTGATGGCTACTTTCAAAAGTATGGTTTCACTAGGAGCAAAAGTGAACCTACTATCTACTACAAGAAACATGGTAAAGACATTCTCATTGTATGTTTAAATGTAGATGATCTAATATTCATGGATGATCTAAGATGAATAAGGAGTTCAAAAACTCCATGATGAAAGAATTTGAAATAAAATATCTAGGCTTGATGCAATATATCCTAGGCATGGAAGTACATCAAACATGTAAAGGGATCTTCATATGTCAACATAAATATGCTCAAGATATGGTAAATAAATTTTCTATGGAGCAATGTAATGGGATCCAATTGAGAAAAGAAGATGGAGCACCAAAAGTTGACATGACCACTTAAAGGAGCATGGTTGGGAGTCTAATGTTCCTCAACAACACAAGGTCAGATATTCAATATGCAGTTTCTCTTGTTTCAAGGTATATGGTTGATCCATATAAACTTCATCTACAAGAAACTAAAAGAATTTTGAGATATGTAAAGGGTACATTGGATTTTGGGATACATTACTACAAATGTAATTCTATAAAATTAGTTGGCTTTAGTGATAGTGGTTGGGGCAGAAATATAGACGATAGAAAATCTACTTCAGGGAATTGTTTTAGTCTTGGGTCAGGACTAATTAATTGGAGTTCCAAAAAGTAAACAGTGACATAAGCAAAAAGCATGAACCTATCTACTGTATTAATCTATAGTCAACATAAAAGCGTAAAATCTTGACACATTGCATAAATTCAACAAAATGATATTTCTTATATTTATTATAAATGAATCTTTGTTACAAATATGCCCCTCTTAGGTTCAATTGAATGATGATACAATTTATATAATTTCCAATACCCTCAATAGGGTATGCACATTAATATTGCCCTTTGATTAGTCGCAACCTGCCTTGGGGTGGAGTTGACCCCCTTCTTCGCAATGTGGAAGGATTATGATATGGACTCCTCTTGTACCTATCTTCCTACGATCAAGAAACAACAAGACACGATCAAAAATATAGACAGCCTCTCATAATGAGGCCTTTTAAGGAAACATACATGATAATGCCATTTAAACTAATAATCAAGAAAACATAAAGAAAACCTTTAAACTATACTAATTGAATCAAGATTTGTAATATAGCATAAAGGAGATCGTTAGAAAAATAATGCATGGATCAGATAACAAAATAGAAGCATAGAGGTGCATAAAAGATCCACAAATGTTCTAATTAATGCAAAATATGAACTATCTATTCTAATCTAATTCCTACAGTTAGAATTCTTCTAAACTGTAATTAAACCTAAGAAATGATTAATATAACCTATTTATCTAGACAAAAATGAAAGGAGTAAGGTGATCTATCACCTATTGAAAACCGTAGCTCTGGTGAGCGGTCTGCACTGTGAACTGCGGCTGACAATTGCGGTTTGACATCTGATAGGTTTACCCTCAAAATTAGGGGTAGTGGGCTTGATCTCCTTGTCCAAATTTATGTTCAAGGGTCGCCTTTGTTGTCCTTAGACTGATTTGGTGGTCAATTTGATGTGAAGGGTCTTCGTTTGCCCGAATTTGCATTTATTTATCCTCCTAGGCACCTAGGGCATCCATAATGCAATTCATCATGAATATTGGCAAAAGGGCCAGGGATTAAGTGCAATAGCTCTATCTCTTAGTATACTTAGTTTGAGTGTAAAATTCACTAGGGCTTCGCTACTCAAATCTCTAATGCTTGCTTCTCTTTTTTCTTCCCATTTTGAGGGGGTATTTATAGCATGCCCCTAGGGCTAGGGGTGGCTTCAAGGAGAATCCAAGACCAAGAAGGGTGGTTAGGACAGTTGGGATGGAAGCCTATGGAATATTCCATCCTTAAATGCCTTCTTCTAGATATTTTGGTCATTCCAAAAAATTTGGCTCGGATGGAAGGCCTAACTGAACTTTAGTTAAAACCGCAGGTCACAGTTGCAGTCCATACTGTAGACCATAGGTGTCAACCACAGTTTAGACTGGAGACCACAGGTTTGGGCTGTGATTCAGACCTATTAGGAAAAAATTCCTAAATTGAGTGGTTAGAACCACTACTCTATCTTGGAGTCTGTCCAAGATCCTCCATATGGTCTTGTAGCATATCCATATGAGTAGTTGCCCTCAACATGATGCGTTTTAGGTGTCTACAGATGCCTCTTTTGAGATGCGTTGTGAGATTAAACAACGTTGAGCAAAAATATACATCCTAAAATGATGCCTAAGGTTCTATGATGATCATTAGTTGGATCTACATTATATGCCCCAGGTCCAACAAAAGGACGTGCATCTTAGAATAATTGCTTCCAACTCATGAAATGCTTACATTTTGACAAGTCTGCACTCGTCATCAGACATTCGGATAGCATCAATGCCAAGTATGGGTATCTTCTGACCCATAAATCTGAAGGATGAGAGTTACAAACCAATTATCATATTTGTTGTTTACCCCAAGCAAAGGGGGAAGCTTATGATAGTTGTTGACAATGATTCGCAAGCACGAACACAATTTTGAAAATATCAAGGGATCTACGATCTCATGGATCTTCTCCCGACTTTGATTATGATTATGAAATTATGACTACCCCCTCAAGCGATGAGTCGATGAGGGTAATGACAATGTATGAAGCGAAGAAATCACTTGACCATAATGAATGATCATGAACAAATTTATATTTGAGCCTTTTAATGCATTGGCTAGGACTAATTCAGCTTATGATTGCAACTCTTAGTAGTATTTACACATTTCTATCCTATGGAGCAGTCAGGCTACAATAGTCGTCTTAAGGAATCAAAATGATACAAATGCAATTAGATTTGTGTTGAATCATAGTTATCGATGATTTGCTGAAAGATGTCATAAAACAAATGACAATTTTACCCAAAATGTCCTTATGGTGATTTACTCATCTTACTGGATTGCATGGATCGCAAATCGTTGCAACCGCCAAGTGTATACGAGGCGCATTTGGTTTTTTAATTATTTGATTTTTGTTTGTTTTAATTTGGTATTTATTTGTTTGATCCTGGTTCTTTTAACATCACCAAATTGGCAATTTTAATCATTTATTTTGAATTTTTATCCAATGGGAGTCATTAATTTGCTCTTTTAGACCTTCCCATGGTGGGTTTTGAGTGCATTTAATGCTAGCTGCAGATCACGGGTATGGTCTGTGATTTAATTTTTCAAATTTTGGGAACCATAGGTCAAACCTACAAGTAGAAAACCTTAGTTCCAAAATTGTAGGTGTTAGTTGTGGTTCTCCGAGATTAGGAGAACCTATAAATTGAATTCATATTTGAAATTTTTCATTATTTTCTTGCAAGCACTAGCAATTTGAGAGCTCTAAGAGTGATAGAACCTTACCTGATACGAAACGATACCATAATATATTGTAATTACACTCATCTACCTCAATGGAAGATCCTGATAAACCATCTACTAGCCGAGGCCAGGGTGCAGGCAAGGTAACTCAAAAATGAAACCTCATAATCAATACCAGTAGAATGAACCACATTAAGTAATGCGGATAATGAACCTCACTAAACTACTGGTAATGAACCCCACTAGTCTAGGTTAGCTTAGGATTTAATTTTGTGACTTAGTTGACTAGGAGGGTACCAAAAATGGGTGCCTCTCCTAAACCACAGCTGGTAGCTACAGTTTCCAATTGGAAAATTAGGGACTACAGGTTTTAGCTGCGGTTCCCAATTGGCAAATTAGGGACTGTAGGTTTCAGCTGCAATTTTTTTTTTGTCGATTTTAGCATTGTTTTTAGCTTTGTTTAGCTATATTTTGTTTTACATTATGCTTTTTTATTTTAGAGGTTGACTTCTAGAGCCTGGGATCCTAACATTCTGAAGACTCTTCGCAAGGCTCTATTGATGACGATCGAGATTGATTCTAAGCTATCGAGTTTGGCTATGTCATGGATCTGCCCATGATTAGTGTAGATCAAGCCTACCTGACTGCATTGGCCCGACGTTGGAATGTATAGACCAACATATTTCACCTACCTATAGGTGAAATGACTATTACTTTGGAGAATGTCTATAGGATATTCAGTATCCCCATTGATGGCGAGGTTTATCGTCTCCTCTACCTCCAAGGTAAATGAGGCTATTTTAAATTCTATCTTCGACAACCAGAGCGAGGATTCTCAGGATGTGATTGAATATGGAGGGGTGCACATAGGTGAGTGGTATCATGAGGATGTCTTCTCTGCATAGGAATCCCTCTTCATGCACCTCATAGTATAGATTGTCCTTCCTGAATCCTCGGGCATGAGGATTCCCTGGAAGATCTTGTCCACTACTTGAAGGGTTCTTCAGAGTTCTATAGAGGATACCTTACTTCTATCTTGGGTGAGCACCCTGCTATATTAGCTCTAAAAGGAGCTTTATTAGATTACTAAGCATAGTCATAAGGGCCTCAACTATAGTCTTATGTTGTAGATCTGGGGGTGGCAGCACATCTGGATCGAGTGTCCTATAGAGCTTCAATTGTGCATCACTTATATTATTGATGAGCGCAAGTGTTATGCTATCTGTTGGCATCCTAAGGAGGAGGGTATCCATAATTAGATCCATGTTGGTGACATCTAGCATTACATAACTCAATTCATGACACTTGGCTCGAACAATTTTTAGTGGCAGCCCTATATGGATTGCCCAATGTGGCTAGAGGAGGGCTAGTGGCTAAGACATGCACACCATAATAGATGGCTGATCGGTCGTAAGGCTGAGATTTGAGAGTACCAGTTTTACTCTCAGGTCCTACAGTATTTTTGGCTCATAAAGGATATTCTAGATATCCCACTCAAATACAGATGCTTCATCATAGAACATGATCTAAAGTGGATCATTCCTAAGCCTTTGGGAGATGTTGTTGATGACTACTAGGAGACTAGAGTTGAGATTGGTAGGACCACTCCAGAGTATGATGGGTGGTTGTCCATGTTCACATGGTATGGCACAGGGCCTTTGGGCCGAGAGCCAGATCAGGTACAGGTAGAGGTGGATCCTGATAGGTGCAGGGTGTGCTAGTAGATAGAGGGCAGCTAGGGCGTAGAGGCTACCATCGAGGAGGCTCTTGATATTGACCCAAACAAGGAGGCTCTAGAGGAGAGTGAGGTACCTCCCAACAACATAGAGGGTCTGCTCTTAGCTCAGGTGGCTAACTTGAAGAGTCAGCTCGGATGATTCCATACACAGTAGCTAGAGCGAGATACTACTATCGCCACTCTAGAGGTGAGAGTAGCTGACAGGAATAGGTGCCTGACTAAGGTGCAAGGTCAGATATAGGATCTTACTACATGAGCCACAGATGTAGAGACCCAGGTTTAGAGACTAAAAATTGCACTAGAGTTAGCCCAGGCATAGAGGATTGCAATAGAGGCAGAGAGGGATCTCTTTCAAGTATTGAGGGGGGCTATACCGCCTCATCAAGTTACTATAGGGTCTCTAGAAGCACCAGTGGTAGCTCTAGCAGGTTTTTAGGATCTGATGGCTGAGGTAGAGTGACTATACAGCATGGTCATGAGGACCAATGAGGTACAAGCAGCCTGGATTTCTCGGGTTGATCAATGAGTTGGCTACATTGAGATGCACAAGCTATGGGTTCCTGAGGATCCTTTCACTTTAGAGTCTCAGCGGACCAGGTATAGGACCTCTAGAAAGTCTATGGTGATCTTGAGTCATAGCACTCACAAGATTGAGAGAATTCATAGGTCCTTTAGCTCACATGGTGCGACATCACGTGCTAGGCCTAGAGATGTAGGGCATACTTTAGGGGCAACTAGTCAGAGGACTAGCCTACTATAGTTACCAATTTCTCATGTGTTGGGCACCTTAGGATTTCGAGGTAGGCAGGATCCATAGTAGGACCCACCATGGGTGCCAAAGTAGACAGGAGAGTAGGCTCCAAAGCATAGTGTTGAGGGAGGCAGTGAGAGCTTCGGTACAGGGGGAGCAGACTAGATCTGGGATTTGCTAGATGCAGACTATATTTTTGATATGCCATATTTATTTTGGGTGTAAGGTCGAGGACCTCAATACTTTGTAGACTGCAGGTATTTTGATACACTCTCTATGTACTCTGTTGGACACATATATATACGACTTGATCATTTATGGCTCATTATGTATACCGATTAATGTTTATTTGATGCACATGGATGCAATGCTTATGTTGATTCTATGTTTATATGATGCGATGTATATATGACATGCACTAGATAGCTATCTTCTTTATGATGATGTTGATGAAATGAAATGATCTAGATGATTAGATGTGCCATGTATGATGCATGCATATGGATGCACTATTTATTTTGAATGCATATTTGTTTTTGCACTATATAGTCAGTGGTCGTCTAAACATCATTTGTGATATTCATGCGGTATCTATCCTATATGTTTGATTTTGCTTTGTAAAATACATTCCGTTAAATGAATGAATCTCATTTTTGATGTCTAATGATATTTGGTGTTTTTTTGCTATTAGAGAACTTTTTGAGGTTTTCCATGAGACTCAAACACCCTAGTAGACTTCTCCAAAAATCACATACTAACTGTACAAGGCTTTTATTGGACAAGGCTTTTGCCGTGAAAAACCCAACTACTCATTATTCCTGTGTGTGCATGTGAGTATTTTTAGATAGACCATAAGCATACCCCGTATATCAGTCAAGACTCTTTCAACCCATATGTGAGATAGGGTTCCTAATACGATCGTACCATCCTTGTTTCAACTTTTATTAGACTTATATAGCTAGAAAAACCTAGGCACCTAGAGCTATCTCATCTTGCAATTTTATTAGGGCTACCCCTCCAAATGCAGGTGGGACTCTTTCAACCCATTGCTACGTTTGGGGATCACCCAATAGAACTACCCCTTTGATTGCAAGCGAGACTCTTTAAACCCATTACTGTGATTGAGGATCACTCTATGGATTTTAAAAGGTGGACAATCCAGGGATTCAAGTTCTCACCCTTCTTACTTGCTCATATGTAGTGATAAAAATCACTATTAGTCCATGTGTTACTGTTTTCTTTGAGCAAGGGATTTTTATAGTGCTTTTGATTCACTATGTCACTTTACATTTGATTTGAACTTTGTACTTTGAAATTTGCACTTTGTAACTTGGGATTTAAACTTTGTAACTTTAGGATTTATAGGGGAAATTCTTGTCCTTTTGCCAAATTTCACCACTCTAGACCGACCTATTTTCAAGATAATAAGGTCATGAAACCCATCTCTCTAGATACCTAAGACTACTTTCACAACTTTCATCATCTCTTGTCTTAGCAGGATTTTATATTGTTTTGCTTAGTGACGGGATCCTAATATGTTGAAGCACTATCCCAATGAATGACCTCGTCTATAACAACAAAGTAAGATTTCTACAATATCTTGAAGAAACCACTAGGTATGTTTGAATACATGTTTCTCCGTAATAGGTATTGTGTATGAATGCAATGAATTATGATAAATGCAAGGGTGCATGATTGAAACACAAACGTGTGACCGTTTGTAAGATTTTGATAGAAAAATTACACTCTACTGTGGAATGCAATGAATGAAAAATTCCCAAATGTAATATGATGAGGTGAATGCATGTATGAAAATGCAAACTACAAAAGCAAATGTTTTTGGATTTTATGCTTTACCAATTTTTTTGGAATTTTATATATTTTCAATTTTTTACGAATTTTTGAGCTTTCATATTTGACCAAACGAAAAGTATATATGCCTTTTGGAGCTTTTTGGGGTTGACCAAGTGATTTTTAGAAATCCTTGGAGCTTTTTGGATTGACCAAAGGGCTTAAAGATGCCTTTGCAACCTTTTAGTTGACCAAAATATCAATAAGAGAGCTTGGAGCATTTTAGGATGATCGAGAAGCTATAGGAACTCTCAGAGCCTTTAGGTTGACCAAGTGATTTTTAAAAATCTTTGGTGCCTTTTTGGGATGATTGAGTGGCTTTAAGCAACCCTCGAAGCCTTTGGGTTGACCAAGCAATTTTTAGAAATTCGTGGTGCCTTTTTAATTGACCAAAGGGCTTATAGATGCCTTTGGAGCTTTTTTTGACATGACCAAATCACTCAATTGAGAGCTTGGAGCCTTTTGGGATGATCGAGTAGTTATAGGAACTCTCGGAGCCTTTGGGTTGACCAAGCGATTTTTAGAAATCCTTGGTGTCTTTTTAACTGACCAAACGGCTTACATATGCCTTTGGAGCTTTTTTTGACATGACCAAATCACTTGAATGAGAGCTTGGATCCTTTTGGGATGATTGAGTAGTTATAGGAACTCTCGAAGCCTTTGGGTTGACCAAGTAATTTTTAGAAATCCTTGGAGCCTTTTTGACTGACGAAAGGACTTACAGATGCCTTTGGAGCTTTTTCTACTACACTCTCTAAGCATAGAATGCATTAATATGGATGATGTTGAGAGGTTCAGTCTCTTCAACATCCCCTAGCGACGTCAAGCGATAGGTACCTAGACCAATATTTTTAGATATGATATAGGGTCCTAGCCAATTAGCCGTAAATTTGTCTTGTATATCGAGCGAAAAATTCAAGTTCTATTGGTTTTATTTCAGCACAATATCCCCAACTTCAAAGTCTCTCTGGTGGACTTTGATATTGTAAGCTCGTTTTAATCACTCTTGATAGATGCAAAGATGCTCTAGGGCATTCACATGACGTTCATCCAGTAGCGTCAATTGGTCTAGTCGAGATTACCGCACGGTGTTGTCATTGATGAATTCTTTTAAAGCGATGCGTAGCGTTGGAATTTCGAACTCTAAGGGTATAATGGCCTCAGTTCCATATACTAGTGAAAATAGAGTCACCCCAATGGGAGTTCGAATGCTAGTCCTATAAGCCCATAATGCAATGGGCATATGTATATGCCAATCCTTGTGGTGTTCTTGCACTATATTTTTCAAGATGACTACCACAATCTTGTTTGAGGCCTCAGCTTGCCCATTTTCCTATGGATAGTATGGAGTTGCAAAACTGTGTTTGATGTGGTACTTAGATGTTAAATCTCACATAGTTTTGTTCTTAAAAGAAGTTCCATTATTTGAAACTATTTTGGATGGTATCCCAAAATGACTTATGATATGCTCCATTATGAACTCTGCTATGCAAGCTCCAGTGGTCATCGTTAAGGGAATCACCTCCACCCACTTTGTAAAATACTTAGTAGCCATAATAATAAATGTATGTCAGCCTAATGACGAAGGAGAGATATTACAAATTAGATCAAAACCCCAATGAGCAAATTGCTAAGCCGCTTGGATGGGCTGTAAGGCCTATGATGGCAGGTGCATAATATTAGCATGATGCTGACATTTGACGCATTTCCTGACATATACATTGCAATCTTTCTCCATAGTGGGCCAATAATAACCCATTCGAAGGATGCGCTTGACTATGGACATGCCATTGAAATGGCCACCGCACGTACCGTCATGAGCTTTTGAAATTGCCCAAGATGACTCTTGGGGCTCAAGACAACAAAGGAGAACTCCATCGTAACTTCGACGGTACAAAATGTCTCTTATAAAGACATATTTATTTGATTTATATTTAAATGTGTATCTTGCGGCATGCGATAGTCCCTCCGAGACAAAACCAAGTCTTAGAAAGTCTTGAATCTGTGACATCCAATTCTGATGAGCCTCAACTTCGACTACTAATATGACTTGCTTCCCGTGCATATTTACGTTTACAAATGCAGACTATGAAACAACCTTGTGGTGAATGGTGGTGCCACTCCCCACATGACTTTGTGAGGTTAAAGACCCCTAGGGTGCTTTCTTGAGAAAGTCTTCAACTTTGCAAAACCAATAAGCTTTTGGTTCCACACTAATCATGTTGACTGATTCTTTGTTATCAAAGGTTGCACACTCTGTTGTAGGATGCGAGAGCATCTTGACGTGGATGGTAGTGAAGTCGGCAAATGGATTCTGAGGGATCAAGGATCCCAAATATGCCATGGTTTCTACAAACCTATTTGACAAATGAGGGACTGCCTCGATGTCATACCATTCTAGTTTAGCCAGATATGTGACAACAAGATCTTTATAGGCTTTTAGTATCAGACATTGACACTGAAATAGTCCCTTCACTTGATTAATTATGAGCAAGGAATCACCAAATATGTTTAGTGTCTTGATATTCATGGCGATGGCTGTATGGAGGCCCAAAAGTAGGGCTTCATATTCAATGTTTTTGTTGGTGCATGGGAAGTCTAGTTTGAATGATAAGGACATTAGAGCTCCTTGCGACATGAAAAACACTATCCCTGTGCTAGCTTCTTGCTCATAATTTGAACTGTCAAAGAACAGAGTCATATCAACATTGTTCTCTGGTTCTTCAAGTTTGGGAGTTTCGGATACTACAAACACTGCATAATCCAAAAGCTTAATTTTTAGAGGCCTACTATTGGACAGTGGTGCCTCAGCTAACTAATCTGTTATGACCTATACCTTAATGGACTTTTGGCTTATGAATTCCAGATAAAATTATTTTAATAGCATGATCCACTTTGCAATACGTGTATTATGATATGTCTTGCTCATCATATACTGCAAAGGATTTTTTTTTTATATCACATATGTCATGTGAATTAACATATAGTGCCATAATTTCTTGGTAGCGAACACTACTTCTAAACATAATTTTTCCACATATGCATATCCTAGCTTGTAACTCACCAAGGTTCGACTAATGTAATATATGGCTTATTCTTTGCCTTGTGTGTTATTTTGGGCCAACATGGTCCCTAACGCAAAGTCTGTTTTTGATATATAGCAAAAAAGGCTCTTTTGGCCTTGGTGGAGCTAATACTAGCAACATCACCAGGTATTGCTTTATCTCAGTGAAGGCTTCCTTGTAGTCCTCGTCCTAGTTGAATGGGACACCCTTATGTAGTAGTCGATTCATGGGTCAAAATTTATCCGATAGTTGGGCGATAAATCACTTTATTGAGGCTACCTTGCCTTGAAGGCTCCTTAATTCCTTAATATTGGTGGGAGGATGCATTTCCAAAATGGCCTTGACCTTTGCTGGGTCTACTTCGATGCCTCTCTTGGAGACGATGAACCCTAGTAATTTTCTTGAAGTTACACCAAATACGAGCTTCTTAGCATTAATCCTGATGTTGTGCTCTATCAGGCGGTCGAAGACTTTTCTTAAGACCTCTGCATGCTCTTCTTGTAGCAATGACTTGGCTAGAAAATCATCAATATAATCTTAAATAATTTTGTGCATATAGTCATGAAAAATGTATGTCATGGCCCGCTGGTATGTGGCACCAGCATTTTTGAGACCAAATGGCATAAATTTGTAGTAAAATGTTCCCCATGGTGTTATAAACATGATTTTGTGTTGGTCTTTGGGCTTAATTCAAATTTAATTGTAACCAAAAAAATCGTCCATTAAGGAGAGCATTTCATGACCGTAAGTAGAGTCTACTAGAGCATCGATATTGGGCAACGGAAATGAATCTTTGGGTGTTGCCTTGTTGAGATCTCTAAAATCTGTACAAATATGGATCCTTCCATATGGTTGTCCTATAGGCACCATATTGGATACCCATTCTTGATAGTCAATGGAAATGACAAATTCTACATCCAACAATTTCTACAATTCATATGTCACCATTAAGGCTACTGTTGGATGCATCTTTCTAAGCTTCTGCTTGACGGGCTTCTTGGATAGGTCTATTGAAAGATTATGAGTAATCAATTTTGGGTCTAGACCGGGCATATCTTTGTATGTCCAAGCAAAAGGTCAGGTCTCTCTTTCAGTAGAGGGATGATGCTAACGTGCTCATTTGGAGTGAGACTCATTCTAAATTTAACCTTCATTTGATTGGTGGGGTCGTTACTATTAAAATATATTTCAATATTTCTTTCATTAGTTAATTCAATCCTAAAGATCTTATATTGTTAGAATTGATTAATTTAGGCTAGTTGTTATTTTGTTACAATTGCGCCTATATTGGTCTCGGGTGGTTCCACAACCTTTGGACTAATCCTGGCCCTAATGTATTATTTATACTTCATCAAATAATTGAATTTTTGTTTTGCTTCTCACATGGTATCAGAGCTTGACCTTTGCCACTCTCATTTCTCTCGAAGTGATCTCGTAGTAGCAGAGCTCTAGATGAGCGAAGATTTTTAAATCTCGATTGGAAATTATGAAAAAAAAATTAATCGAGTTAGAGAATTTTTATTTTAATCAAGTTTGATTGGATTTCTCAAAAAATTGGTTTTTAGATCAGAAGAAGTGATCGACGAACAACTAAAGGAGCGATCGACAATACGGTCGACATAACAAAGGAGCGTTGACCATACAGTCGAAAGAACAAAGGAGCAATCAACCATACTGTTGAAAGGGGCTAAGCATGGCGACCAACAAGTCGTGGGAGCCAACACCAAGGTTTACCCATGATCCTTTTAGGAGAGAGCCTTTCCCTGAGAGGCTATACTCCTTTATGGAGTAAAGGTTCTTTTAAAACCTTATACGCCTCACTATACCATTAATGTGGGATAAACCTTTTATCTGCCTCGCTATTGAAGAAATCAACCGTGCCTATCACCTACAACTCTTCGCATCAACGACATCAAAACTGTGACATAGTTGGTATTTTTCCTTATCACTATGGTCAATGCTTTTCAATTCTGCAAGATTTTTTGGAATAAGGAAGCCAATCGGAGTAGATTGGCTGGATTAAAAATTGATTTTATCCTTTAAAAATATTCCAAACCTGATTTTTTCATCACGTAGGGCATCAATGGCCGATCCATTTTCAGGTGTTTCTGCTTTGCTCTTGAATTTTTAAGGCAAAAATTTGGTTGTATTTAATTGCAAAGGAGAAAACGATTCGAAAGGATCCTTGCAGAGTGATTTTGGTGGCAGTTTTGGCTGTCTGTGAGCCAACCACCCTGTCGCCACCCACTCACTGCCCATGCTCCACCCGAGCAGCGCTGCCTATGCTCCACCCAAGCGGTGGCTAAGAAGGGAGTGCCACCACAAGGGCCTTTTGGCTCGTGGAGGCTCTTGAAATAAGAGTGGAGCCTGATCTATTACAGATCAGCCCAGTAGCTCACTTGGCGGTGAGCCGAGTGGTTAAGGCTCCGGGATCCTGAGGTCGCGGGTTTGAATCCCCCTGACCTCCCCAAAGCAAAGGTAAAAAAATTTTACTATATTTTTTAATATTTTTTTTCTAAAGTTAAAAATTAATATTTTATATTATTTATTTTATAGTTTAAAATTATTACTTTTAATAAGATAATTTTTACTATATGGGATAATAATTTTTTTTTAAACTTTAGATATAAAAAAAATGTTTAAAAATGCTTTATAAGAAGAATTTTTAAAAGGGGGGTATTTGTTTTTCGAAAAATCAAGGGGGGAAAGAGAGTAATTTTTTGAGAAAAAAACAAATTTTGGCATTATTGTAAAGGTGCATTTTTGGCTGTGCCCGACACCTAGTGGTTTATTTCTATGGGAACTTTTATGTTGTATGTTGCATTTTTACTTGCTTTGCACTACATCATTAAAATTTAAAATCAAATTCACTCCCTAAGTCCTTGAAATAATTAAAGCCCATATGTGCAATTTATTGCACTACAGCGTTCAGTATTTGTGATACCTCTAGCAAGCACTTACAGGTAAAGCTATCGTGATTGCGCTATTGTATCCACCGCCTAATATAGCTACCAAAAATGATGTCTGAGCTTGTTCTCTATTAATCATCGGGGAGAGATAAGTTTGTCATTTTGCTATTTTTTTACTCCATCCACTACCCTAATCACTCTCGTTTTTAGGCTTAAATCCAGATGAAAGTTAGGATATCCAAAGTGTATAGGGGAAGTTACACCCCACACATGCAGATTGAAGGCTTTTTAAGGTCAGTGCCATAAATGAGGTGATTCCATTTCAATACCGCCTAAGTACCACATATCGTATAATCATTAAAATTACCTACAATCTCCCTCACGTAAGGGCGGGTAATTTTTTTGGTTTTTCAAAATACATATAGTCTCCCTCATGTAAGGGCGGGTATTTTGTATGGTATAATGACCTGACATTAAGTTATATTGAAGGGGGGACCATTTGGTGTTATAAGGAACCTTCACAATGTCTACAAAACTAATGAGTGATGCTCATCAGTTGTTTAAAGGTCCAAACTATACACCATGGAAAAAAAATGAAGGCTATCCTAGAGATGGATGATCTTTGGGATGTTGTGTCTGGAATAATAAAAAGATCTTTATCTGCTGCTGGAGCCACAACTCTCACTGCTGGTCAAAAATACTTTGATAAGATAGATAGCAAAGCAAAAGTGCTCATTTTGCTTGCTATTTTTGATGAAGTTCAACCTCATATTGCTAATTGTCAAAATAGTAAAGCAACATGGGATGCCCTTAAAACTATATATGAA
This sequence comes from Wollemia nobilis, assembly GCA_028583015.1. Taxonomy (NCBI): domain Eukaryota; kingdom Viridiplantae; phylum Streptophyta; class Pinopsida; order Araucariales; family Araucariaceae; genus Wollemia; species Wollemia nobilis. Next base: position 1,385,256 of record JAQPPZ010003635.1, on the reverse strand, counting down.
GGAAAGAATTATTCCACCATTCTATTTATTCAGTATCAATTACATAGTCTAAGCATGAAACAGGGAGAGACAGTTGAAAATTTTCTTTGTAGTGTCTGAGTTGAAAGAAATTTTGAATTCCTTGGCAGCACCAGTTGATGATAATCTCCTTATCTTAGTGGTAATGAGAGCTCTATCAGATTATTTTAGAGTTTTGATCACCTCACTTCATGTATCACAGAGACAAGTTACCTTTGTTGAGTTTTTAAATTTGCTTCAATAAGAGGAGGCACACCAACTACAACAATATGATTCTTCTAGCACTGCCCTATACACCAACAAGAAGGGGCAGAACAAGAAGGGTAATTTTCAAAAGGGAGGAAGTTCTAAAAAGGATTCAAAAGGGAAACAAACTCAACAATGTCAACAGAAAAAGATATATTGCAAGATCTGTGACAAAGAAGGTCATGATACAAACGGATGTTGGCATAATAATAAACAATCAAAATAGAAAGGCTAGAACAGACCACAAAAGGACAAACAACAGCAATTGAATGTTGTTGTTGAGGAATCTAACATGGATTCTGAGAGAGCATACAAAGTGCTCATGACTACCACAGTATCCAAGCATATGGATCCTATTTGGTATGTTGATTCTGGATCCAGTAAGCACATGACTGGCAAACAATCATGGTTTGAGTCTTTTGAGGCCAAAGAGGGCAAATTTGTCACTATTGTCGATGATAAAACCTACAAGGTTTAGGGAGAAGGTACAGTTTTTGTTACTCTTCCTGATGGCAAGTGCCATATTGAGAAGGTTTTTTATGTTCCAGGATTTGCGAACAACTTGTCAGTCACACAAATTTTGGAAAAGGATATGGTTGTAAAATTTAGGGTTGAGGGGGGCAAGAAGTGTTGTTCTATTACCAGGAGAGGTAGGAACATTGCAACCACTTCATATAAGCATGGATTATTTTCCCTAGATGCTATCTCTACTACAGATGTGGCCATGACTATCTCTACAAAGGAGGCAACTTCCCTATGGCACAAGAGATATGGACATATGAGTTCTGGTTACTTACTTGAGTTAAGTAAGTATGATATGGTAAAGGGTCTTCCTTCCATTTCTACCACATTGTCAGTTTGCTCTGACTGTTTGGAAGGAAAGCATCATAGAGTATCATTCAAAAAGAGATCTATAAGAGCAAAGAAACCTCTAGAGTTGGTTCACACCGATCTGTGTGGTCCTTTGAAATCCAACAGTTGTGGGGGTAAAAGGTATTTTTAGTTATTTGTGGATGATTACTCATGAAATATGTGGATATTATTTCTTCAACTAAAATCTGAAGCATTTGGCTTCTTTCAGCAATTCAAGAAATCTGTTGAAAAGGAGTTAGGGACTTCTATAAATACCCTCCACTCAGATCGAGGGGGGAGTTCACCTATAAATAATTTTCTGCATTCTTGACTGAAAATGGGATCACATGACAGTTGACTACTACTTATACTCCTCAACAAAATGGAGTTGCTAAAAGGAGAAACCGTTCCATCATGGAAATGGTTTGTTGCATGCTAATAGGAGCTAGAATTGGGCAACAATATTGGGTAGAAGCTGTCACCACAACAATATATCTGTTGAATGGGGCACTCACTAAGGCCCTACAAGGAATGACTCCACAAGAAGCATGGAGTGGTAGAAAAACCTCTATCTCTCATTTACATATTTTTGGTTGTAAATCATTCATGCACATACTGAAAGAAAATAGAAAGAAGCTAGATGAGAAAATATTGAAGTGCATTCTTCTTGGGTATGATGAGCACTCTAAGGGTTATCGATTGATTGATCCCTTAAACAAGAAGATTCACATTAGTAGAGATGTATTTTTTGATGAGGCTTTCACATTAGAAAACACATCAGATGTATACCTAGACCTTATGGAAACTAAGGTTGAGAAGTCTCCTTCATCCAAGGTTGGAGGTCCTTCTTCATATTCTTCATCACCACAGAAGAAGAATCCAAAGTGGTATACAAGTGAAATTAGAGACTCTAAGCTATCCACTCCATTGGATTTGATATTGGATAGGCCTTGTACTTGCAGCATGGCTCGACAGGAGAAAGCTATAGTAGAGATTACTAGGGTTGATGATTTGTGTCAATCTTTTGAGGAATTTTTTGTAGATCCAGTGAGAGATACAAAAGATATGGATATTGATGATGACAGGGTGTTTATGTCCTCAATAGACAAAATTGAACCTGTGTCAGTGCAATATGCCCTTGATGAGCCTCAATGGAAGGCCACTATGGATACAGAGTACAAGTCTTTGATGAAAAATAAAACTTGGAAGCTTGTGGATTTGCCATACGAAAAGAAGCCCATAGGCTACAAATGGGTGTACAAAATCAAGTACAAGGTAGATGGAACAATAGATAAGCATAAGGCATGAATTTTTGCAAAGGGCTATGCTCAAAGAGAAGGTATTGACTATGAGGAAACTTTTGCACTTACTACTCGGATGATAACTGTAGCACCCTAAAATTGGCGCAGTAAAACCTTAATAATTACAATTACTCTAGTAAATATTCAAATTCAAATTTTAACCCCCAAAACCGCTCCCAAACCGTCGCTTAACCCGTTTCCTCGTTTCCCATGCCATTTTTAGAGTTTGTTTTGACCGTTTGACGATATCGTCGTCGATCAGACGATATCGCCTCAGATCGGACGATTTCGTCTGGGCTAGGACGTCCGAGACGATCTTGTCCCAAAACTAATTTTTCACAATTAGTCTCTTTTCCAACAGCGTCTCTAATCCGGGCGAAGCGTGTCTGCGTCGTTAGAGACCCTCCCCTATTGGAGATCTCCCAAATTGGGATGATCTCCAACCTCCTAACCTCCCTCCTAAGCCTATTTAAACTTAGGACCTCCCCTTGGCATCCCCCTGGCTGAATTTTCCTGTAAATCGACCTTCACATGCATTAGAATAATCTGTATTACCATCTACATTTGTTGCATCCAATTTTCTTGCAGGAACCTTGTCATTTTTCAGTCGGAGCAAGCTTACATCGTCGCAGACGATCCTGTTCAGATCGGAGACGATCCTGTCAAATCAGAGATGATTTCGACTGCAATCATCATTGGGGGCAATCAGTGCCCAGAGTTTGCATTTTCCTCTTTTCATCTGCTATTTTATTCTGCAACTAGCTAGTTTATTTATTATTTTCTGCTATTCTGCATCTTGGAGTTCACCCATATAGTTTAATTGCATAATAAGGTCATGATTAGCTATTAAAGTATTGCAACTCACTTGCATTTCTATTTGGGATTATCTGTTAACATCCTTATTGTCATTTTACATCATTATCCTCTATTAGCATTGCTGCATTTTTTGTATTTTGTGTCTATTTCTCTGTTTGCAGGTCTCTGACGAATTCGTCAGATCTCAGATGATCCTGCAGGTCGGAGATGATTCCGTCAAATTCTAGACGATCTTGTCTGCTTCAAGAATCAGAATCTCCATCAGACATCCGGATCAGGTATGGCTCTGTAATTTAGCTCTTTCTCTCTGTTTCTGTTCATATTTGTCTGTTGTATTTCATCTAGTCTGCATTTTCATAATAGAACAACTTAGATTCATTTGGCCAAACCTAGGACCCGAATGTTTAAAGCTAAAACTGAACACATTAAACACATTCCCAACCTAGGCGTGGAAACTGCCATTCAAACGTTTCTTGGTGAACCCACCATCCGTCAAAAAATCACCATAATACACCTCCCCCGAGAGGCGGGACCTTCGCAAGGCCTCTCAGTCCGAGGTACCATGCCATCCTTTTCACATCCCCCTTCCGGGCATGGATCCTATAGCTTTGAAGGTAAGGGTGTGAAAAATTTGGAGCGATACATTTTGGTGAACCCGACGTGAATGCATTTAAAACCTTTTGAAAACAAAAAAAAAAAAAAAAAATAGATGCATTTCAAATCATTTAAAACTAATAAGTTGCATATCATGTTTAGATGGTAGCTCCTAAGAAAAGACTAGCAATTACTATAAATGTTGAAAACCAATTAGCAGCCATAGAAATCAATTATGTGCTTAGTGTGCCTGAAACAGATAGAAATCAACTTTTGTGGGACGAACTTGATAGAAGACTAGGTGTCATTTCATCTAGGTCAACAGAACTTAAACAAATCAAAAGGCTTGTCCTAGATAGAATCTTGGATCCTCATCAACTCATTTTTTATCATGAACTTCAGAGAGCTTGCCATAGATGGTTAGCTTATAGGAGAGCTCTTGTGTCTTCTAGATTGTTCACCTTCGAGGAATACCTCAAGAACGCAGCTATGGTACGCCAATTTCTAGTTCATATAGAAGTCCAAGAAACTGATCTTATGATAAGAAAAATATGGAATAGAGTTCCTAGAGCTATGTTATATCGTGAATATTGTCATGAGAATTATTATTATCAACCAGAATCTGAAATACATGGTATTTCTATAGCACTTTTCATTAAATTCTTGAAAGAAAATTTTCAATTTGAAGAAGAACACTTCATGACTCCTGAAGAACTTGAGCCCATTAATGATATTTATAAATTGTTTATAGAAAACTAGATCATTGCTTTCATTATTATTATTTCTTGCGTTTCGTGTGCTGTTTGTTATCTTTATAATATTGTTATTAAAACCAAAAAAACAAGAAAAACTAAAAAACATAACAAAAACCAAAACATTTCATTTTAAATATTGTAGTAGGTATATAATTAATATATACCTCTTAAGTTGGTTGCATATATATATATATATATATATATATATATATATATATATTTGCTGAAATCTAAGTTAAGCACAATGCCTAAACTTAGGAATGGTAAACAAACTGAAGGAGAAGAAGAAGATTGGTTAGGAGACAAAACAAGAAACCCAAATGTCCTTCCTGAGGATCCAATCCCGGAAGAAGAAACTCTAGACCAGCAAGACGATGAGCTTGTTGTAGATGAACAAGAAGAAAATGTTAAAGAGGATGGATCCTCATCCCCTAGAATAACTCCAGATGGAACTATTGCTTTTGATAACTTAGATCATTTCTGGAAATTTTTCAATAATAACATTGGCGCTCTTAATATGGCGGTTCGTATTGATAAAGGACAAATTAGTGACACTCAAGCAGCCATGGAAGATGTGTTTAATATACACACTAATCCCTTGTCCTTTGTTGATCAAGAAAGTGATAAGGCTGGACCATCCAATAGAGATATGGTCACTATGATTCAGAACATGCAAAAACAACAGGTTACCCAACCTCCTAAAGAACCTGTTATTGAGCCTAAAATCATTCCCACACAAAAGAAACTTTCCTTCACTGCTTTACTTCGCCAAACTATTGATCAATATGCTTCAAATCAACAAAAACCTAAAATGAAGCCAAACACCAATTTCCAACAATCTGGAATACAACATAATATAACTTCAAAACTTCTTCCTAACACCCTTCCTACCAACAGATTACACAATAGCAATATAGCATCTAATATTCATGTCCCTCCATCATATGCTCACAAATCCCATATTAATGCCCTACCGAACCAATATGGTGGGCAAACTAGTAATCTGGAAGCCATGGTGAAGCAGTTAGCTTCCCGCATGGACCAGATAGATCCCTACCGTCCCTCGTACAATTATCGAGAGATGTGTAGTCAACCTTTGGATCCCATAGTTGTAGCACAACCGTACCCCAAACACTTCCCTATGCCGGTCCTGCCTATATATAAAGGAACTGAAGATCCCATAGAGCATCTTCGCATGTTTAGGATAGCATGTCATGATATATCACATGATGACTTGCTATTACTAAAAATGTTCCCAAAAAGTTTAGGTGGAATGGCATTAGAGTGGTACTATCAATTGCCCACTCATTCTTTGAGAAACTTTGAAGAAACAGATGAATATTTTGTCCATCAATTTAGTGCCTACATCGAGAGGCATGTCACCATTAAAGATTTATACAACTTAAAACAAGACAAAGATGAATGTTTTGCTGATTTCTTAGCTAGATGGAGGCAGTTGACGAGAAAACTGCACTTTGTGCTACCTTATAGGGAAATGTTGGACATTTTTATTAATAATTTGCAAGAACAAATATCTTATGAGTTATCAACTGCTACTTTAACTACCTTCGATCAGGCTATAGATTTAGCTCGAAGAGTAGAAGATGCCCTCATTAGGAGAGGCCAACTTAGGAAGAAAGATGATGAGAAAACATCCAGAAATCAATATAAAAACAAACAAGTCGTAGGTGACGGAGTCACTGACAGCAGAAATGTTGCTAATATCAATGCAACAAAGACAACAGAAAAATTTATATTGAAACCTCTTGATAAACCTCCTCGAGAATTTACTAGATTGAACCAACCATTATCAACTATTTTACCTCAATTACTCGAAAGAGGCTTGATTCAATTACCAGCTATCCAGGAACCTGATCCAACCATACCCGGATACAGAGCTGACTTACACTGTGATTTCCATAGAGGGCCTGGACACTCTACCAACGCTTGTAAAAGGTTGAAACATAAAATACAAGATCTGATTGATAATAATGAAATGGAGGTGCAAGCCTTCCAACCTAAACAAAATGCTCCTAATAATGCTCAAAAGAACATTCCCCAAAATCAAAATCAAAATGCTAATCAATCATTAGACATATTTCAACATCCTTTACCAAGACATGGTAAAGAGGTGGCCAATCAAATTGAGCATCATAATGTTCCTCCTCCTACCCGATATGTAGGAACTATTAGCGGACATTTACCTAATCATGATTTACAAAAATTTGACACAACTTTATCCATGGTCACAACCAGGCCCCTACATAATACTCAAACTCCAGATCCTAGTGATATAGAATCAGATACTTGAAAGTGACATGGAAATCACTTCAAACCAATCGAATAGTTCTGAAAATGAATCAGATCCTATTCAACCTATTACGAGATGCTATGATTCCGGAAGAACCATTTCCTAGAAGAGTTACTACTCGACCCTCTTCTGATCAATTCCTTTCTAATGAACAAGCTATAAATGCTAGACCAAGATCTATTCAACGTCCTCAATACAACATTGTAGGTACCATCGGAGTCGTTACCAGACAACGGGCTCAAAATTCTCAACAAGAACCAAACCAGAATGATGGATCAGCTCCATTTGTTTTGAAAAATCCTAATAAAGGGAATCATGCTTCCAATGTTCAACCTAAACCCCCTTACAATATTAATGAGCAATTATCCAATACTACAGCCAGAATTTCTCTCTTGGATTTATTAAGATCTTCTCCTACCCATAGAGATGAATTAATGCTTACATTAAGCCAAATGATGGTACCACAAAACATTCAACTTGAAGCCATGGCCAATACTATCATCACTAGGGAAGTCGATTGTATTGACTTTCGGGATAAAGATATACCACAACATAGTTTACATAAGGATAACCCCTTATACATTACTGCCCTAATTGGAGATGTAGCCGTTAAAAGAGTTTTGATTGATAATGGTTCATCTCTAAATATTTGCACTTTTGATTTCTACCAATGATTTGGGTTTAGAAGTGATGAAATGAAGAAAACTGACATGATCATAAAAGCTTTCAATGACGAAACACAAGAAACATGTGGAGTTATTACCATCCCATTGCAAGTTGGTCCTAGAACCTTAGATACGACCGTGTTTATTGTACATTGCCCCGCATCGTACAATATACTCTTGGGTCATCCTTGGATCAATGCAATGCGGGTTGTCCCATCAACTTTACACCAATGTGTTAAATTCGAATTTAAAAATCAATTGGTCACTATCCATGGTGATCCTAGACCCTTTGATATGTGTGCCTTGGCAGAACCTGTTGGAGTTCAATTTTGCCCTGCTCTGTCATCCACACATCCTAATTCTTATTTTTCATCTAAAACTGTGAAACGCACACCCATAACTTCATCTATTTCTCCTCCATTAATTTCATCCTCATATATAGATCAACAATCTTCTAAACAAACCACTCTAGAACCTCAAAAAGACCTTCAATCCACAACCAATCCTTCATGTTCCATCCCTATAATTTCAAAACCTATAGACCCATCTATTAACACCTCCACATTATCTACATCTATCATACCTTCCACATCTAAAGATATAGAGAATGATCCTTCTACATCTTATGCTCTTTCTGATGAACTCTTACCTGATTTATCTCAAATTCTTATATCAGAAAAAACAAATACTTCTATGCAAAATTCCATTATCTTAAATAACTTGCCGCCATCTCCTCGTACTTTGGGCCTCCCACAACCTATGGGAAGTACTTACCAAGTCGGGAGTTGTGCCTTCATTTATAAAGGATATGACTAGGGAAGAATCCCTCGGAATATCAAAACTCATCATGAGGGATATGCTCGATGTTATTTTACTAATGAGTATATTAAAGCTAAACCTATAATGCTTAAAATGGGATATAAAGGGAAAGGCTTGGGACCTTTCCAAAATGGTATGAAAGAACCTTTCGAGGTAGAACCGTGGCCTGCCCGCTGTGGTGTGGGCCTATTTTCTAGTAAGGGTCAACCCTTTCCTTTTGAAGATGATGATCAACTCATATGTTATCAAGATTATTTGGATAGGCGTGATGATTTGCCTCTAAAAAATCAGCCATTTACATGTAACATGCTATCCATAGCTTACCCTGAAATGATTGTTGAATCCGATGAGGAGTTGGAAGGAGATATTTTCCATGATGTCTCCATTGAAGAGATGTTACACAATGGTTTTTATTTTGATGGTTCTATACCTACTATAGCCCAACTTGAGGCCACGACTCCTCAAGATGAATTATCCAAGTTAACCTTAAAAGAATTACAAGAATTGGGCGTTTCACCCGCCCCACCTAATTTTGAAAGAGATCTACACATGGAAGTAGAAAACGTCATTAAAATTAATATTGGAACTGAGGATAGTCCTCACATAATCAATATTGGATCAGAATTAAGTCAAGAAAAACAAGAGCAATACATTGCATTCCTTAAAGAATATGAAGATGTCTTCGCTTGGACATATGAAGATATGCCGAGTCTAGACCCTTTCGTAGTCATGCATCACCTAGTAGTCCATCCGGATGCTAAACTTGTTAAACAGAAACTTAGAAAAATGCATCCCAAAGTGGCTTTGCTAGTCAAAGGGGAGTTAGAAAAACTCCTGAATGTTGTCTTTATACAAGCTATTGATTATGTTTGAATGGATCTCAAATGTAGTTCCAGTCACCAAGAAAGAAGCTACCAAAGTTAGGGTTTGCCCAGATTTTAGAGATATTAACGTTGCATGCCCTAAAGATGATTTTCCTCTTCCAAACATGGACCAAATCATTGATTTTACTGCTAGGAGTGGGATGATGTCCTTAATGGATGGATTCTCCGGTTATAATCAGATCAGGATAGCTCTTGAAGATCAGGCTAAAACAACCTTTATTACCCCCTGGGGTACCTTTTGTTGGAAAGTGATGCCATTCGGCTTAAAGAACGTAGGTGCAACCTATCAACGAGCTATGACTTATATTTTTCATGATATGATGCATGATATCCTACATGATTATGTAGATGATATTATAGCTCGCTCTATTAATGAAGATAACCATTTAGATGATTTGAGAAAAGTTTTTAATCGGTTAAGAGAATATCTTATTCGATTAAATCCAGCCAAATGCATATTCGGAGTTAAGTCCGGTAAACTATTAGGGGTTATAGTTTCTTTACGTGGTATCAAAATTGACCCTCTTAAGATTGCGGCTATCACCGATATGCCCGCACCTACCAATATATCTGAATTACAAAGTTTACAAGGTAAGCTTCAAGCTATCCATCGCTTCATCGATAAGTTGGCAGACAAAACCGGTCCCTTTCTTAAGCTCCTTAAGAAGGATGTCCCTTTTAATTGGGACGACGAATGTAAGGAAGCTTTTGAACTTCTCAAACAATACCTCCTTAACCCACCTGTGCTTTCACCACCTAGACCTGATCGCCCATTTCTCCTGTATATTTTAGCTTCAGATTCTGCCTTAGGAGCTATGTTAGCTCAGCTTGATGATGAGAAGAGAGAACGTGCTAATTATTATATTAGCCGAACCTTCATCAGTTATGAAACCCGCTACACAACATTAGAAAAACTATGTCTAGCAGTCGTGTTTGCTACGCAAAAATTATGCCATTATATGCTTAGTCAGAAAACCTATGTCATTGCTAAATATGATCCCTTGCGGTATCTCATGAGTCGACCTTATTTATCGGGTCGCACAGCCAAGTGGGTTCTTGCTCTAAGCGAGTTTGACCTCACGTTCATAGGACAAAAGTCTGTTAAGGGTCAAATCATAGCAGATCAATTAGCTGCTGCACCCTTAGAGTCTACCCATCCCCTCATCATTGAGTTTCTTGATGAATGCCTTCAATTAGAGGCAGACCATGTTGAACAATGGTCCTTATACTTTGATGGAGCCCGATGCATGAGTGGGGCTAGTGCGGGTATTATTTTAATATCCCCATAAAAACATCTTATTCCTTTGTCCTTTAAATTAACATTTGCTTGCACTAATAATACTGCTGAATATGAAGCTCTAATCCTTGGATTACGAGCTGCCTTGGCGCTAAAAATTAAACATCTGTTAGTTTTTGGTGATTCTCAACTTGTCATAAATCAAATTAATGAAGTTTATCAGACCAGAGATGATAAATTGTGCCCATATAAAGCATATGTTTTGCAACTATTATCCTTGTTTGATACAGTTACTTTGGAAGCTATTCCGTGAACTAGCAACCGTGCAGCTGATGCTATGGCCGCAGCTGCATCTCTTCTGCCCTTGGAGTTAGATGACGAATATGCCACCATCCTTATTCGTCGGCTCTAGGAACCCACTTCAAATAAGTCATGCTTAGAGCCTTTGGATGTGTTTCTAATTAATGAAACTACTCCTGAACCTTGGTATACAGATATATTTGATTTTCTTCAAAATGGGACTTTCCCTGCCAATTCTAATAGAAACCGGCGTCGGTTATTACGTAGACGAGCAAGTCGATTTGTAATAATTGGCAATACTTTATATAGGAGATCTTTTGAAGGTATCCTATTGAGATGTTTGAATCTAGAAGAATCCAAATCAGCCTTGAGTGAAGCCCACGATGGATCTTGTGGAGGACACTTCAGTGGTAGTGTCATTGCTAAAAAGCTCCTTAGGATAGGATACTTTTGGCCTACCATGGAGAATGATGCACATGATTATGTGCGCCATTGCGACAAGTGCCAGAAGCATGCTGACCTTGTCCATGCCCCTGCACAAGAGCTACAGGCTATTTCATCTCCTTGGCCCTTTTCCAAATGGGGCTTAGACATTATTGGCAAAATTAATCCTGTGTCATCTGATGGACACAAATTCATCATAACCGCCATCGAGTATTTCATGAAGTGGGTTGAAGCTATGCCTTTAGCTTCCTGCACTGGCACACAAGTCTCTAAATTTATTTTTAATCAAATCATTTGTAGGTTCGGAATTCTTGCAAATCTCATCTCAGACAATGGAACTTGTTTCAAAAATAAAGATGTTAAAAAATTATGCCAAAAATATAAGATTCAACATCGTTGGTCCACTCCCTATTATCCTCGGGGTAATGGTCAAGCGAAGCATCTAACAAAACCTTAATCAAGATTCTCAAAATATTGGTAAATAAATCTGGCCATGACTGGCACATTCAATTATATCCAGCCTTGTGGGCCTATCAAACTAGTGTTCGAACCCCCACTGGAACTTCACCTTTTGTTTTGGTTTATGGTGTTGAAGCCGTTTTTCCCTTTGAATTAGAAGTTCCTTCTTTGGCTCTACTACTTCAAGATACCGAAGTAGGAGATGAATATCGAGCTTGCAGACTTAGTCAAGCTGGAACTCCTCGATGAAAAATGCATCAATGCTTTGGAGCATCTCCGTGCCTACCAAAACAAGCTTAAAAGATCATATGCTAAAAAAGTTCGTCATCGATCCTTTGAGATCGGCGACCTTGTTTTAAAAGAAAATAAAAAAAATACTAATGCAACTAAAGACCTTAAAGGTAAATTTGAGCCCAATTGGCTTGGACCATATATTATCACTACTAAATTTGAATCGGGAGCATACAAATTATCTACCTTGGATGGTAAAGAACTTAAAGAACCTATGAATATTATGCATCTTAAACGTTACTATGTATAAATTTGGTCATTTCATCCTTGTATATATTTGTTTAAAATATTTCAAAATCACTATCTTGTATTTCTTTCAATTTATAAATTCAAAAATACCAAAAACATTCATAATCATCAAAATATTCAAAACTATTTGTTGTATTTATTTATGGCACTTGTTAATTCTTTCAAAAAAAAACAAAAATAACAAAAATAAAAACAACAATATTCTTGACTCTTCCGAAACCAAAACAAAATAAAGAAAGAAAGAGAGAGTCAAAATTATCAAACTCCTCAAAAATATTTGTTGTATATTCTTGAAGTATTGCAGTTATATTTTCAAATTATTTTGGATAAATTAGCATTTATTTGGAATCCCTCACTTTTGCAAACACAAAAATAAATATCTTGATTTTATCTGGCATGATTACTAATCTCTCTTATATCAAAGTCCACAAAATTCAATTAAATAAAGTTTGAGCACGAGAGAATTGATCTTGTTATTTACTTAAACCAAGCACATCCTTTCACAATAAAATGATTATATTTGTAATGTCCATGCTATGCTACATAGTAGAAGTGGTTTCTTGAGCGAAAAGTTTCCCCTGCTATCCTATCATGCACATGGTCTAGAATCTTTGAGAATTGGCAAAAGGACAAGCTCACCCCTACCCAGAATAAAAATCCCTTGCTCTACAGCTAATCCGAGCAAGTATCCCTAGCATAGGAAGAAAAGCAAAGTTCAAGAAAAAGAGAAAAAGAAAAAAGTTATTTTATATCATTACAGCAATGTTCCAAGCATTATCTCCAAAAGAAAACAAAAATACAAAAGAAAAGAAAAGAAAGCAAAAGAAAGCAAAAGCAAAAGCAATAAAATCCCTTTCCCTACCCTTTGAAAAGAAAAGAAGGGTTGATGAGCTTGAATCCCTGGAATTCTCAATTATTCGAAAACTGTGAGGTAAGCCCCATAACAGGTGGTTTGTGCCCAACCCGCTTGGCCTTGGGTAACTCCTAGCGTGGCGATATGTCTGTCACATTAGCGACCTTCTTTTGTACAGACCTATGTCTGCTTATGGATTAGCTAGCTCTTGATAATCCGACTTACATAGTAGTCCGGTATGGTTATATGCATCTAAATCATGGTTAATGAACACTTATTTGGTTAATTCAAATCACTTGTATCAAATTATCTTGCTCAAAACTGGTAAATGAACAATGCAATTGCACACACATTTGTATTTGAGAGATTTTGTGTATCATTATGATAAATCAAGATTGGAAATGAACTCACATATGCACATGGGATTCCTTATAAATCTAACTTTTGTCTTCAAGATACTTTGAAATATTTTTGCAAATTGTCTGGAATAATTTCATTTTCTTATTTGAGAATAGTTGTTTAGTATAAAGACAACTACATGCATAATAGAAAAAATCAAAATTTCTTTCAAAACCATACAATCAAAACACATATATATATATTGTCGACTTTCGCGACGATGGTATAGTTCCAAAACCAAAATTGGAATTTTATGCCTAGCGCAAGTCCTCATCTTCATATTTTCTGTTTATTAAAAATCAACCATGCAATAAAACTATCTCTTTTTGGATTTCGCGATGATGGTATAAGTCTATACCTAAATATTCTATGCCTAGCGCAAACCATTGTACCAATTTTTATTTCCCATTTATTTAAAATCATAAAAACATATGACTTAAATCATTATGTTACACAATTATGCTTTCAAAAGAACGAACATTATTACTATTTCATGTCATTTTGTCAACATGCCGAATTGCAATGATGGTATAATTCCTAGGGAATTATTCAAAAAATTTATCACACTTAGGAATTTATGCCTAGCAAAAATCATTTCAAAATATTTTCATGCATACTATTTTTATGAAAATCTGAAAACAAACCATCATCATCATCATTTGCATCATCGCACCAAAAGTCTTAAGGCAGGTCTCTTAAGCACTCTTTTACTTTTTAACAATATTTCTATCTCTGGGATTAGCTTGACGACCGAGTGAGCGGCGACTCCATGAAATGGTCTATAATAGCGACAATGTCCTTTGAAATTATTGTTAAAAGTCCTTTTATTTTTATCAAATCATCACATCACAAACAACCAATTTGTTCTATCAGATTATTTCATTTAAATTTTAAAGCATCTATTAAAAACCATACATATTTCCAAACGACATAATTACATGAATCATCAAACCATCAATCACATCAAAAACATTAAAGCATCGTAAAAACACATAAGACAAGTCATATGATCAAAAATATCTCATCTATATATATATATCAAATATATGTACATCATCTCAAAACCTGGATTGGTATGCCACAATCTATATCTTGGCATACTCAATCCTCTCAATCATATATCCTCTGTGCCGTGTCTCGAGAACCCCTCGAGCTCTCAGCCTCATCTCCTCCCCCACCCTGAGGTGGAGGAGGTGGCCCCATCGCAGTCCGTGTGGTACCATGAGTCTTGGATGCTGATCGTGATGATGTCCTAGATGACCCCATCATGACAGGCTCTGCAATATGAGCTGGTAATGGCACCCTCTCCTCTGCTGGCACCACCTGGTGATATAGAGCCTGATAGAAGGCAATCTGGGCCATAGCGCGTGCTAAATCTCGAGTGCTCGCTCCTCTGCCCCATGCTCTGAGGCATGCAATCTCATCTCTGAGTTGTGTAACCTCAGCTCGATGGCATGCAGCCTCATCCTGCAATGTCTGCACCTGTGCTTGGAGACGGACTGTCTCCGCTCGGAGAGTCGCTGTCTCGCTGCTCTCCCCAGTGTCAACACCCTTGCCCTTATCGGGCGATGGTGGCCTCTCTCTCTATGGAGAAGGGGGTCTCTCCTCCCTCCTCTCCTGTTATCGTGGCCTCTACTGTGCCTATGGTCTCCTCTGCTCTCTCCCATCGTGACCCTGTGCCGCCTCAATGGCCGCTTGGCATCGCCTCCCCATCCAATGCACAACTATGTGAATCAGACCTTGAGCCCTCGTCATCCGAGGAGGGCGGATGCCTATGTACCAGGCATCATAGCCGTCGGCTACCCCAATGTCGTCCCCATCCATTGGCTGAATGGGGGCATCATCTACGTCTTGACTCCAGAATCGTTGCATATTTGGAGCCCTGCTAGTTGTAGTGTTATCTCGGATAGTCCAAGAAAACTCGTAGTCTCTGAGAGATGGGATCCCCTGCTGTAGACCGAACTGCCTCAAAACTCGGTCGTACCGATGGAGCTCCACCTCTCCCCTCTCCATCCTCAGCCAGTAGACTCGCTTTGATGCGAGCCAGCTCCTGTCCATCCTCGGCCCACCTTGGATGATCTCTCCAAGGCCTCCAGGTGATCTGGTCAGAGACGAGGTCATCTAGTAGTCTCCGGGATCTTGGCGGATCTATCTACCATTGTGCCCCTCTCCGGAGCCACGAGTAGAAAACTCGGGGCCTCTCCCCGTCAATCCCTATCAGTGGAAGCCCTATCGGCCTCCGCACCATGATGTGCTCCCAGCACCAAACCTGTAGTAGCGATGTCATAACTAGACATCGACCGCCCTTGTACACGACCCCATGCAGGATCCTGTACAATCTGCAGAGTACAAAGCTCCCCCAAGCAAATCTGTATCCGTGGTCTCTCATGTCATAGACCACATCTATCAGTAGCCATGGCACTCTACATCCACTCTGGTGGCATAGCAACGGTCCACCTACCACCCCAGCCAAAACCCGTGTGAGTCTAGATGCCCCGGGCATCTGACGTAGTGACTCGATATTCACTCCGCCCTTCTCCAGGGCGAAGCTCGGATCGCCACACAGTCGCATCATCGCGTGGCCCTGATTGGCCGTGGGAGTGATCAGTCATCCTTGTATGGGGATCCTCAAAATCCTCCATACATCCTCCAGTGTGGGAGTCATCTCCCCTGTCGGTAACCAAAAATAGGAAGAACCCGGATACCACCTCTCTGCTAGGGCTGTCAATAGCCCCATATCTGTAGAAACTTGTGGCATGTCTGCCACGTGCTGCAAGCCGACCTGTGCTAGCTGATCTCGCTCTGCCTGAGATAGGGCGGCCAAGTCATCCCTCAACCCGCCATATTTCCATTCTCTGCTCTTCAGTAATCCTCTCTGCAACATAAACAAAATCAACAATAACAATCATTAATCAATCATTCAAAAAAAATTCAAGTTAAAATAAGTTCAATTTTATAAATGATGATATCGTCCACAATTGGACGATATCGTCCCAAATTTGAGCAAATTCATCTCCGATTTTGCATGAGGGAATCGTCCCTTATTGGACGAAATCGTCCCCCTATCGCCGATTTCGCCCTTGGACGAAATCGACGATATCGAGACGATTTCGGCGAAATCGAGACGATTTCGTCTCGACGACGTCGACGGCCCAAAAACGGCCGCGATGCTCAAAAATCAAGCAAATCTAGTCTAAAAAGCATTAAATTCTAAAGTAAAGCATTCTAAATTAAGTTTAGACCCTTACCCGTAGCCCGCGTCGGACCTCTGTCGATCTATGTGCTTGTCTCGACCATTTTTGTCTCCAGAGCTCTAAAAACCAGAAAACTATAAAAATGAACAGTAACAATGAATTAGGGTTTTACCCTATTTTTCTTAATTTTATTCAAAAAACAATTAAAAACATTTTAAAAATTTTGCTTTTCCGCGTTTTTACCTCAAACGTTCGATTTGGGTAAAAACACGGAGGGGGCACCATAGTAAGCTGTCGTACGATTCGACCAAGAATCGTCGCCTAAAAATGGGAATAATTTTTGCTTTCTCGTAGATCGAGAAGAACTCATCTTTAACGCATTTTCTTCAAAAAATTCGCTAAAGAGGGGGCAAAATGTAGCACCCTAAAATTGGCGCAGTAAAACCTTAATAATTACAATTACTCTAGTAAATATTCAAATTCAAATTTTAACCCCCAAAACTGCTCCCAAACCGTCGCTTAATCCGTTTCCTCGTTTCTCGCATGCCATTTTTAGAGTTTGTTTTGACCGTTTGACGATATCGTCGCCGATCAGACGATATCGCCTCAGATCGGACGATTTCGTCTCGGCTAGGACGTCCAGACGATCTTGTCCCAAAACTAATTTTTCACAATTAGTCTCTGTTCCAACGGCGTCTCTAATCCGGGCAGAAGCGTGTCTGCACCGTTAGAGACCCTCCCCGTTGGAGATCTCCCAAATTGGGATGATCTCCAACCTCCTAACCTCCCTCCTAAGCCTATTTAAACTTAGGACCTCCCCTTGGCATCCCCCTGGCTGAATTTTCCTGTAAATCGACCTTCACACGCATTAGAATAATCTGTATTACCATCTACATTTGTTGCATCCAATTTTCTTGCAGGAACCTTGTCATTTTTCAGCCGGAGCAAGCTTACATCGTCGTAGACGATCTTGTTCAGATCGGAGACGATCTTGTCAAATCAGAGACGATTTCAATTGCAATCATCATTGGGGGCAATCAGTGCCCAGAGTTTGCATTTTCCTCTTTTCATCTGCTTTTTTATTCTGCAACTAGCTAGTTTATTTATTATTTTTTGCTATTCTGCATCTTGGAGTTCACCCATATAGTTTAATTGCATAATAAGGTCATGATTAGCTATTAAAGTATTGCAACTCACTTGCATTTCTATTTGGGATTATTTGTTAACATCCTTATTGTCATTTTACATCATTATCCTCTATTAGCATTGTCTGCATTTTTTGTATTTTGTGTCTATTTCTCTGTTTGCGGTGTCTCGACGAATTTGTCGACGAATTCGTCGGATCTCGAACGATCCTGTAGGTCGGAGACGATTTCGTCAAATTCCAGACGATCCTGTCTGCTTCAAGAATCAGAATCTCCATCAGACATCCGGATCAGGTATGGCTCTGTAATTTAGCTCTTTCTCTCTGTTTTTGTTCATATTTGTCTGCTGTATTTCATCTAGTCTGCATTTTCATAATAGAACAACTTAGATTCATTTGGCCAAACCTAGGACCCGAATGTTTAAAGCTAAAACTGAACACATTAAACACATTCCCAACCTAGGCGTGGAAACTGCCATTCAAACGTTTCCTGGTGAACCCACCATCCATCGAAAAATCACCATAATACACCTCCCCCGAGAGGCGGGACCTTCGCAAGGCCTCTCAGTCCGAGGTACCATGCCATCCTTTTCACATCCCCCTTTCGGGCATGGATCCTATAGCCTGAAGGTAAGGGTGTGAAAAATTTGGAGCGATACAATAACCATTCGAGTTCTTTGTGCTATGGCAACACAGTATGGGTGGAAAGTGCATAAAATGGATGTCAAGAGTGCCTTTCTAAATGGTGATCTCCAATAGGAAGTTTATATGACTCAACCAAAAAGATTTTAAGTGGAAGGATAATAGTAGAAAGTTTACAAATTGGTAAAATCCTTATATGGTTTGAAACAGGCCCCTTGGGCTTGGTATATAAAAATGGATAATCACCTATTGTAGCATGGATTCAAGAGATGTCCGTCTGATGCAAACCTCTATTTCAAGAAGCAAGGCTCTAAAATAGTGTTTCTTGTACTCTATGTTGATGATTTTCTCATAAGAGGGAGTTCAAAAACAATGATCTCTACTATCAAATAAGATTTGAGAAAATTTTGAAATGATAGATCTCGTACTTCTCCATTACTGTCTTGGTCTAGAAGTGAACCAAAAGGAGCACTACATCAAAGTGTCTTAGAAAAAATATGCCAAGACACTACTAGAAAAATATCGCATGACTGACTGCAAGCCGATGGCAACACCAATGGAAACAAGACTTCAGTTATCATAATACGACAAATCATCTTAGGTAGATGCTACTCTCTATCGTCAGCTGATTGGGAGTCTTATATATCTAACCAAAACTAGGCCAGATATCATATTTACTATCAACTATATTTTGAGGTTCATGCAGGAACCTAAGACTACACACTGGAAAGCAGCAAAGCAATTTCTTCACTATGCCCATGGCACAATGAAATATGGATTAGAATACAAGAACAACAAATTCTAATAGGGATACACAGACTTCAACTATACCGGATCATATGATGATCGTAAATCAACTTTAGGATATTTGTTTCATCTTAGATCTGGTCCTGTCTCTTGGCACAACAAGAAGCAATAGGTGGTTTCTATCTCATCAATAGAGGCAGAATATCATGCTGCACATGAAGCTGTGTGTGAAGTGATATGGTTGCGTTGCATCCTGACAAGTATGGGTCTTCCATAAAAATCTCTAATACACTTGTTCTACGACAACATGGGTGTTTTGAATCTTGTTAAGAATCCAGTGCATCATGAGAAAATGAAGCACATTGATACACAATGCCACTTCATTCAATATGAAGTACCAAAGCACCGAATCCAGCTTTAGTCCATCTCCACCAATGCTCAAGTTGTAGACATATTCACTAATGCACTTGCACATGTCAAATTTGAATTGTTTCATAGCTCTCTATGTATTTCAAAATAATGGGGGGATGATAGTATAGCTAGTAGTTATGTGTTTCCTAAAATATTGTAATATGGGGGGATGTTATAATATATTTCAATATTTCTTTCATTAGTTAATTCAATCCTAACGATCTTATATTGTTAGAATTGATTAATTTAGGCTAGTTGTTATTTTGTTACAACTGTGCCTATATTGGTCTTGGGTGGTTCCAGAACCTCTGGACTAATGTATTATTTATACTTCATCAAATAATTGAATTGTTATTCCGCTTCTCATAGTTATCGATATCCACTTCGAAGGTTTCCTCTACTGACATATGGGATCCCTCCTCAAGCTGATGAGGCGTAGGGATGAAATGGATGTCATCAACTAGATTTATATGTTCTTCATCGAAAGAATGTTCAGCATGATAGACATCATAAGCACAACCTAGTCCAAAATGAAATGGTTGCAACATCTATTTGTTCGAGAATAAGTATTCAAGCTCTATTGGAAAATCAACGCGATCCCAATCGATAACATCCATATTTAGATGCAATGGTTCGGATGGATCTGCTAGATTACAGAGTGGAGTGGTCAAATCAATGGAGACCATGTTGATAGAATGAAATTGATCTCCAGGACCACACGGACTGAACTCTACATCATATGTGTAGCTTACGTACCTAATATCTGGCTCAGATGGTACGGGGACAAACGGGTCCTCCCTATGGGATGCCCGGATAACTGGATCCTCTATGTGCACTAACTGTAAAATGGGATCTCTTGACTCAAGTGGCTTAGTATAAGTAGGTGTATGGGAAAATATTTTTTGATATTCCTCTTCCAGATTTATTCTTTCCCTGAGACGACGCTGGAGATTAATCTCTTGATGCAAACCTACAGCTGTAATAGGTGGCAGACCCTGAGGTGGATTTTGATTACGTAGGTGGTGAGGCCCCAAATTTTCCAAATCCAATGAATCCTCATCATAACTATACAGATATAATCCTTCACTTCCCCCCATATGCAAGGGGTGATCTGCTAGATGTGGTCCCATGTATCTGATTCTGCGGTCACTATCATCACTATCCAGATAAATAAGATAAAATGATTGTATTTACGGCACCGATGCAAAAACTGACTTTGCTTCCTCTTCAGAGAGATTAGTGTTAAGAGGTACTTCTTCTATAACATACTTCAACTCCGTAGACAATAGATGTAGCAGATATACTAGCCTCGGATTGGTCATCTCAACCTCATCGCTATGATTGCTACTATGATCAGACCACTCTATCGTGTCCACAAATATTGGGAGATTAGTTGGATGAGGCTTGAAGTAGTCCTGCTCTATCTCATCTTCATAATCACTATCGAATATGAAATGCTCTTGTATCTCATCTAATTGCTCTCTAGGCAGCAAATAGCGTAGAAATGCCGAAACCACGAAGGCTCGATAAATTTTCTCTTCAAATTGATCATTATTTGAGGACTCACCATCTACATCATAATTTGGTTCACTTATTTCGGTGGTGGATTCCTCTCCATCTTCACTACAAATATCTCCTGACTCGAGATTGCCTAGAATTACGGGGTTGTGCCCCTACATGCTAGTATTGTTGGTTGTGATACAGTTTTGATGACCCAGGTTGCCTCTGGGGTTTTGCTCTAAGAACTCTTCATGTTCAAGATCCAGTATCTCGATGGTGATGACTGAAATCATTAGGTTATTTTACCAAATAATGGACATGTTGGGATGATATGGATTAAAATCCATGTCGTCCCCTAGACTCGGGTATAAATGATCCAATGATATAGCGAGTAAATCATGTCCCTGAATCTACAATCCCAATACAAACCTATCAGTTGCCAACTGATAACGTAGTTAAAGAGGGGTTCTTCATCCTTGTTAAAAAAGACCAAGGCTGTATCCATGCCAATGATAGAGCTCAAAAATGTACATGGCATACTCTGGGTTGGACAAGTACTAAACGCTCATCGTTAACTATTCCTCATCATCCATCTCCATGGGTGCTCGCGTTGGAAATTGATCCAACCTGGCATATATGAAGTTTTTTTGGTTGGGTGGCTCACCCAACGACACTATGGATCCAACTAGGTATCGATGGGCTATGGACCAACCCATGTATTGTGCAATCTCTAAAATGGGACTAAAGGTCACATTTTGCATAAGATATTCACCCAAAACTGTACTGGCTAGGTGAAAAGTCACCCGCGATATGGATGACCTTGCTGATGATGCAGGAGAAGTAGGTTGAGGTGCCTCCTCAACTTGATCTTGGGCTTCCTCCACCTCCATGGGAGTGGTAGCCTCAGCGATGACTGGTTCGGGCACGTTCTTTGCTTCTTTCCTACCCAATTTCACCTTTAATTTTTCGTCGTCCTAACGCATTGCTGATGCACTCGGTCTCAAAGAAGTTGTAGTGGTATGTTCAGATCTGTTTGATACAAATACTGATGGTTGAACATGCACCACCTTTTTACCTCTTGGAACCCTTACCGATGACATGGATCGTATGTCCAAGTGTGTTGATGGTAGTATGAAGCCCCCTGGCAAATTTGCTAAGTTCATGAACTTGAATGGTTCTTCATTTGATAAAACCATGTGAACTTGTCCCTCATGTATATACTTGACACACTGATGCAATATCGAGGGAACACAATGCATTTCATGAATCCAAGGCCTCCCTAGCAGGATGTTATACTACAAGGCACCCTCTATCACATGACACATTATGGGAATGGTCTTTAGTCCCACTTGAATAGGTAGGACAATCATGCCAACCGTAGAGCATAGTGCATCATTAAACGCTCTCAATGTAAAGGTGGTTGGTACGATGAGTGATTTAGGAAATTTCAAATGGTGCAGTGCCTTATTCGTGATTATATTGATCGATGAACCAATGTCAATCAAGACCCTTTTGAGTGACACATGGTTAACACATGCAATGATATGTAGGGGCGGGTTAGCCACACTTGTAGAAACCATTTCACTTCGTGATCGTAGAATTGGATCATTGGTTCTTGGCACTGTTGTACATGCCCCATGAAGTTTGTGAACATGTGTGCATCCTAGGAATGTACCTCAATGGACCTCAGAATGTCCATAAGAGTCTCCCTATGCCTGGGGGACTGCTTTATAATCTCATATATTGACAACTTTGTAAGATTCGTCTGTAGGTTTTGAACCAGCTTGCTCCTAATGGTCACCACCGGTCTTGTTGGTGGACCTGTAATATTTTGTGTCTATCGCTACTGGGGCATGGCCTATATTTGAATGGGATAATGAGGTTGATTCAGCCTTTTATACCTCCCATGTTTAGTAACAATATTGACCATGCCAATGAACCCTTGGGTAGGTGGTTCAACTCGCACTTGATTGACGTGGCCAGTGTGGTTATGGGGCGCCTCTTGGTTTGGTAACAAATTTTTAAAAATCCCCATTTTTTGGTTTTCCGATGCCTAGGTATTACCTGGTACCACAAGCTCTCCCCTTTATATCATATTTTGCATAATATGTTTGAAAGACCAGCATACCTCGATGTTGTGGCATTTCACCCTATGAAATATGCAAAATAGATCTTCCTGATAATATTTGGGCTTGGGTTTATTAGGATCAACCATATTGACTTTGGGTAATATTATTGCCTTGGCCTCGTAGAGCTAATGAAAAATCGATGTCAATGATTCTGTCAATGGTGTGAATATGTGAGGTGGGCGTTGCTCTTTGTTCTTGCCCTTGTAGTTATTACTGCACTGATCATATTGCACAAGAGGAGGATGGGCTTGATAATTCTATTTCTTTTGCCACTTATCCTCATTTTGGAGATTTAGTACCACCTAATTCCCATGGGCCTGCTTGCCATGTTGCTTTGAGGTACTCTTCCTATATCCCTCTTTCTTGGTTTTGAGCTTCAAGTTGCCCTCCTACAACTTGATGTCCTCAATTACCTTGGCTTACACCAAAGCTTCTTCGAATGTAGCATACTACTGCAGCTGCAACAATAGCGAGATGTGCTTGGCACAACTCTTTGTAAACATTCAGGTTAATTCTATGGCAGGAATCAGGAACGACAACTTTTTCATTAATCTCCTCCACCTCTTCTCGTACTATTTTATTGGCTCGTCATCGTGCTAAGCTAGCGTAGCTAAATCAGAAAGGTTGGCATGTTTCTTGACGTTGAAGGAATAGCATTCAATAAAGGCATCAAATAATTGCTTAAATTTTGTTATGCTGTGTTTCTTTAGCTGATTAAACCACTCTCAAGTTGGCCCAGACAGTGTCGTGATAAATGTACGCAATAACAATACATCATTGTTTTCTATCTGGAAGCAAGCATCCAGAAAGCTCATGACATGTTCTTGCACCTCTTCATCATCCTTGAATTTGTCTAACCTGGGCATCTCAAAATTCTCAAGGTATGGGGGCATAGGCACCGAGGGATCTAAAGGTTCATTGTGAATTTTCCTCAGTGTCATCTTTTGGACAACCACACCTTGTTTCTCAATTGCTTTGAATTTTGTCGGCCAAACCTTTGTAAGCCTCAGAAGACAAAAAATCCTCCTCACGAAGTCGATGCGGAGGTGGTTTGGGAGGTACACTTCTCTTCTATTAAGGTGGAGGGCATTGCTCTTCCTCCTCCTTAGCTTAGGAACTCTCAGGATATTCTTGGTTGCATATGTTCCCCTCTTGTTCCTCATAATGTTGTTACCTCTGATTGTTGATTGAGGGTGGTCACTATCTTTGATGGGCAGTGATATGAGTGTGAATGCTTATGTGCTCATGGTGCATGTCGGCTTGTGAAAGAGCCTTCCTATGTACCTAATATCTACGCTCATCCTGAGAATATAGGCTAGCCCTATCCAACCTATATTCCTACTCTACACACTTCTTCTAGACGAGGATGCACTCCTCACATAAGCACTGGTCATACAACATATATCTAGTGAGCCTCTATGCTTGAAGATCTTCATCTTCAATGCGCTGCCTCTCCAGGCGAGCATCCTCCAATTGATCTTGGAGGAGTTGGTGTTTTTGTTCAGATGCCAGTCGATATGATCTTTTGACCTGGTCAGCCATCGGAGGCCTTTTGTATGCTTGTTCTGTATGAGCGACCTTGTGGGTTATGTACCCATCGAACTGATGTGTTGTGCCTTTGCCTTTGTCTATGAAGATGACATCAACATTATGTTGTGTCCTGTGCTACCTGCCACCATGCATGGATGGTGGACATGAGACATGAGGGTGCTTAGAAGTCTCTCCATGCTCTTTAGTAGTTCTAATGGTGCTCCTGCTATGCTCACTCGGATCACGAGTGGGTGGAGCTGAAGGCTTGCAACCTAGATGCTCTAACACACTACCTAGACCATCTAGCTGTCTAGACCTCCACCTCTCATGGGGTGGTGTTCCATTAGCTCCCACCTTCAAAATATCGATGGTTATCTTGCATGCTATAGTACACATGGGATTATGGGTAGACTTGCGCTCAGTAGGGAGCCCGTATACTTACCCCTAAATGGGTAGATATCTATTCCTTCTATACTTAGAAGGTGGGGGTATAGTACACCCTATAGACTTAGTGTGAATGGGTACCAATCTGGTCCCCTGCATGACATACTCTTTGGCCGATCCCGTGGATGCGCGTGCACTACGGTCTTGGTAATGGCTTCTGAGTGGAGCACCCTCAGGCTAAGAAGCTCCATGCTCTAATATACATCTAACAAAATGCATTGATGCTAGTCTATTAGGGGTACACTCAATGGGATCCCCTCGTGTCGAGTTGTCTCCTCTAATGCTCACCGAACATCATTTGGTTTGCTCATGTGGTTGAGGACTAGACACGTGTATTTGTGAATCGATTGGGGCTTGGTCATTGGCTTTAGGCTTGCGCCTTTGCCGACCACCCCGTGTATCCACCATAGTGTACCTAACATCTAGATGTATCTTTTATTATCAAACAAGGTATACAATGATGCTTATATTATTTTTAAATTTTTAAATGAACCCTAAACTGTTTGATGTTATTTCAAAATGTGTTGTATCAGTATGAGAAACTCTCACGTGTTTTGCAAAATTTTTGGATTTTATTCTTAGTTTAATTGGATTTCACCTATATACTCGCACAAGTCGAATATGGGAATGAATTCCATACTCAACAAGGTAGCATAGGTACTACCAATCGTCACCCAATACACTGTGTGCAATGATACACTCTTTCGAAGATGAGTGTGTGCTATTTTGCATGGATAGGATAGTTCTTGGGTCAGCCTTGGCAAAAAGTGGGTCCCGATAATACAATTTCAAATGATCCAACCAAATGGTAATGACATCCATTGTTGGTCTCAATCAAATGGGTTGGATGTGAGAGCCCAACACCACTGATGTTTAAATGAATCATGGTATGTGTGGTTCGCTTTACTTTGCATAAAGACAAATGCATAAAAAAGCATTCATATGATCATTCCTACATGATATGCATAAAAATAAACAAAAAGCTATGCATGTTATGTCCTACATGATGTTATGACAATACGATTACGATGACCTGGCCTCTAATTGGACCTCAAGCATGCAAACGACCACTCAATTTTTATCAAGGTCACTGTATTCTAGGGTGGACTACAATCAGAGGTCTGTTGTTCCTAGCAACATCTTTCTAATCAAAGGAATGCAAAAGCAAACTAGGACTATTCATTCACCTCCATTTTTTTTAGTGTACCTAATTTGCAATGGATTTAAAGCCCACTGTAAAAACATAGAAAAGAAAATAAAGAACTGAGAATAAAAATAGAGTCTACCTCAGCTCCTGATATGATGCCAAGTGGTTTTTCTACTGTTTGCTGCTTCTGCTATAAACTGTAGCTCTGGTCTGCAGGCTGCAGTGTGAACCATGGGTGAAAGCTGTGGGTCAACAAATAACCATAGTTGTTAGCTGCGGTTAGCACCTGAGATAAGAAAACTCAAGAATTTTAGCACTCAAGGGCTATAAATGCAGAGTTTTTCCATGATTGCCTTCTGACATAAGCAAAATGTATGCACCTATCTACTGTATTAATATATAGTCATCATAAAAGCGTAAAAGCTTGACACATTGCATAAATTCAACAAAATGATATTTTTTATATTTATTATGAATGAATATTTGTTACAAATATTCCCCTCTTAGGGTCACTTGAATGATGATACAATTTATACAATTGCCAATGCCCTCAATAGGGTAGGCGCATTAATATTACCCTTTGACTAGTCGCAAACTACCTTGGGGTGGATTTGACCCCCTTCTTTGCGATGTGGAAGGATTATGATATGGACTCCTCTTGTACCTGTATTCCTATGATCAAGAAACAACAACACACAATCAAAAAGATAGATAGCCTCTCATAATTAGGCCTTTTAAGGAAACATACATGATAATGTGATTTAAACTAATAATCAAGAAAACATAAATAAAACTTTTAAACTATACTAATTGAATCAATATTTGCAATATAGCATAAAGGAGATCGTTAGACAAATAATGCATGGATTAGATAACAAAATAGAAGCATAGAGGTTCATAAAATATCCACAAATGTCCTAATTAATGCAAAGCATGAACTATCTATTCTAAGCTAATTCCTACAGACAAAATTCTTCTATATTGTAATTAAACCTAAGAAATGATTAATCTAACCTATTTATCTGGACATAAATGAAAAGAGTAATGTGATCTATCACTTGTTGCAAACATCATATCTAATGAGCGGTCTGCACTGTGAACCATGGTTGACAATCGCGGTTTGACCTCTGATAGGTTTACCCTCAAAATCAAGGCTAGTGGGCTTGATCTCCTTGTCCAAATTTATGTTCAAGGGTTGCCTTTATTGTCCTTAGATTGATTTGGTGATCAATTCAATGTGAAGGGCCTTAGTTTACCCAGATTTGCATTTATTGATCCTCCTAGGCACCTAGGGAATCCATAATGCAATTCATCATGAATGTTGGAAAAAGGGTCGGGGATTAAGTGCAATAGCTCTATCTCTTAGTATACTCAGTTTTAGTGTCCAATTCGCCAAGGCTTCGTTGCTCAAATCTCCAATGCTTGCTTCTCCTTTTTCTTCCCATTTTGAGGGGGTATTTATAGCATGCCCCTAGGGCTAGGGGTGGCTTCAAGGAGAAGCCAAGACCAAGAAGGGTGGTTAGGATAGTTGGGATGGAAGCCTTTGGAATCTTCCATCCTTAAACTTCCTTCTAGATATTTTGGTCATTCCAAAAAATTTGGCTTGGATGGAAGGCCTAACAGAACTTCAGTTAAGACCGCAGGTCATAGTTGTAGTCTATATTGTAGACCGTAGGTGTCAACCACGGTTTAGACTGGAGACCGTAGGTCTAGGATGCGGTTCAGACTGATTAGGCCAAAATTCCTAAATTGAGTGGTTAGAACCACTGCTCTATCTTGGAGTCTATCCAAGATCCTCCATATGGTATTGTAGCATGTCCATATGAGGAGTCACCCTCGACATGATGCGTTTTAGGTGTCTATAGACTATTGTAGCATTATCATCTACTGAAGTTGAGTACATAGCAATCACAAGTGCTAGTACCCAAGCTTTATGGTTGAGAAAAGTCCTTGAAGAAATAGGATAAATATAAAGTGGTCCTACATATTGTATTGTGACAATATGAGTGACGGGATTTTATTTTAAAGTTTCTCCTTTTGTAACCAAAAGGCTTCACATTTGAATGGTTTTTAGTGCTGCCCTATATTTATACCCTCATCCAATAGAATGGGAAAGTGATCTAATACTGGACTCTCCAAAATATAAAATTTTAGATTCATTTCATAAATGCCTCCTCTAAAACCAAAAAAATAATCTAATTTCACCTTCCTACTATGTGGACCCCTCCTCTTATAAGTCCAAGTATAGTTGGTTCTAGGATATTTAATACCCACAAAGTGTAATGTGTAGACTTAGGCAATTATGAGCCAATACCCTGAGTCCAAAATTAGAGTTCCTCCTTCTTGATCTCTAGATTATAACTTAGCAAAAACATCCCTAGCAACAATCTAGTCAAAATCCTCCCTTGAGACTCTCATATTATGCATCACTTTCCATTGATGAATCTAACCATCTAGGTTTTGAGTCCCATAGAAATTTATTATTAAAACCTTCTTAGTTGTCACATTATTTCTAAAATGGGATGTGAGGACACACCTCCAAGCTATATGTTCTATTTTTGTTTATTCAAGAGAGTTCCAAAAGGTAGTTATCCCCTTGATACCCCTTGGGAAGCCACTTCAATATGACCAAAACCCCTCCAAAGTCTATTTATTATTTTATACATGAGATCTAGCCACATTTTTGTCTCTTGAATAAGAAAATATATATTTTCCTTTTCTCTAAGAGTCTTTTAATAATAGATTTATGGGTTTTGCTATTTAAATTCCTTGCAGTCCAATATTGTATAATCATTGATTAGATTGAGATCAATAAGAGTCTATTATTCTCATCGATCCCCTAGTGACCACTTTATCTCCTTGAGATACTATTAATTCATTATTTTATTTTCTTCCCTCTCCCTAAGAGTTCATATTCTTTAATCTCTTCTCCACCTAGATAGTATTTAGAATTGGATTCTGTTTGTTCTTTTCTACCACATCCATGATGACATCCTTTACTATTGACTACTCCTAGTTATACACTATCAATTCCCCTACCATATCTAATTGTGGTAACTCACTATATTCTATTACCTTCTCTAGGATAGGAGAATCCAAAAGAGGGGATTGAACATGATTGTTATTGTTTTCATTATTCCCATCCACTCATTCCATGATTTGTTCTTCTTCCTACTCTACTAGTGTCTTGAAGATCTCATACATATTTGAGGGCTTGGGATGGGTTTCCTCTTTGCCATATTTTTCTTTTGCCTTGTCCTTCTTTTAGGCTATTCAAAACCATCTTCCTTTGCTTCTCCTCCTTGAAAAGTGTTGGCTACTTATTTAGTTACTATAGACTTATCCTTAGGAAAATTCGACATTCCCAAAGGAGCTCCCATTTCTATTATATTATTATTTGAATAGGACTAGGCCAAATGTCCATATTTATGGTAAACTCTACACCTGAAGGGCAATGCCTCATAATCCAGCTATTGAATCCAATATTGTCTTACAAGTTTGAGTTCCACCTCTACCTGAAGAGATTTGTTGAGATTAATTTCAATGCATGATATAGCATAAATTATTGTTTTTCCTTCTATTGTGGCTCTAAAAACACCCAAACATCTATAGAAATTATCGATGATTTTCAATCCTTGCTCACTCCAGAACTATATTGGGAGTGCATATAACTAGACCTAAATTGGGATAGCAGTGGGTTTAACTCAAGGATCAAATCTCACTCTTCATGGCTAAACAAATAATCCTATCGGGTCATGACCTCTTTTCTAATTTGAATGTCATATTTTTGTTAGCTAGTGAGAAAATATAATAATAAAATAACCATTACTAATAAACCATAAAGAATAATCACCAAGAGGCTCCTAGTTCTGCCAAACCCATGAATTTACAAACTAAGTCATGATTGTCTCTATAAGATCCTTTTTATACTATATTATGCTCAATGATAATATTTGGTCTTGATTTAGACTATGGCAAACCATCGACTCTTTGTGGTGTTGAATTTTTTCCAACAATCGCAAAAAGTATTTTTAGCATGATTTTTTGTGTTTCTTCAATATTTCTTTGAGATTTATCCTTCAAAAAATCTACAAATGAACTTTGTCTATCTAAGAGATAATCTAGAGGCATCCCCATTATACCCTCTCAATATAGCATTCTCATATTTTATTTTACAACAACTAGAAAGTGCTTCATCTACCTGGTTGATTACCTAGTTTCCTATGTGTTTGGTTTTAAAACTGTTGGTTACTATATTTCCTAACAAATATTTTTCATATGTGCTTGGTTTTTAAATTGGTTAACTTCTATATTTCCTAACAAATTTTTGAGATTCTGATGCTCACGAGCCTTTAATTTCCCAATAAATTTCTTTAATTTTCAATGTTTTTTTTCAATTTTAAATTAGTAAATATTTTTTTCAATTTAAATGATTTAAATCACCCACTTTGTTCTTTAATACAATACATAGTACGTTACATTTCATTAATATTCTTTTGAGGCAATGTTCAATTTCCTCATTATTTAAGTACTATCCCAACCTTATTTTTGGCTTCTCAAAATAATCGTATTTAACAAGCTAATATTCAAAGTAAGAACAAAATTAACTTAGTTAAGAATTTATCTTTCATGGGCTAAAAGTTATCACGAATTAAGTTTAAATGTTCGAACACAAGTAAAAGAGTTGAGAAATTCATTTGGGTAAAAATTTGAAAATTGAAATAGGATTAAATGGTCAAAAAACCAAAAAAAAAAAGAAGTTCCAAATTAACAATTAATTTATTTTTAAAACTAAGAATATTGATGCTAGATAAAAAAAAATATAGTATATATTCCAGTATAGAAAGAGAGCAAAATATGGAGCCAATTCTGGTTTTTATATGGAATGAAGCACATACTAGGTCGTAGCACCGTGCTGCTTTACCATGCTTAACACTTACCTTATTACTAGAAAAACATAGAAACAGAAACATGATATTCCATGTCATACTATTATTCCTAAAATGGGATGTGAGGACACACCTCCAAGCTATATGTTCTATTATTGTACATTCAAGAGAGTTATAAAAGGTAGTTATCTCCTTGAGGCCCCTTGGGAAACCACTTCCATATGACCAAAACCCCTCCAAAGTATATTTATTATTTTATACATGAAATATAGCAACATTTTGGTCTCTTGAATAAGAAAAAATGTATTTTACTTTTCTCTAAGAGTCTTTGAATAATATATTGATGGGTTTTTCTATTTAAATCCCTAGTATTCCATGATTGTTTAATCATTGATTAGCTTGAGATAAATAAGAGTCTATTGTCCTCATTGATCCCCTAGTGACCAGTTTATCTCCTTGAGATGCTATCAATTTCTTATTTGATTTTCTACCCACTCCCTAAGAGTTGATATTCTTTGATTTCTTCTCCACTTGGCTAATCCCTAGAATTGACTTCTCTTTGTTCTTTTCTACCACACCCATGATGACATCCTTTACTATCAACTACTCCTAGTTATGCACTATCAATAACCTTACCATCTCTAAATGTGGTAACTCACTACATTCTATTACATATTCTAGGATAGGAGGAGCCAAAATAGGGAATTGAACATGACTGTTATTGTTTTCATTATTCCCATCCACTCCTTCCATGATTTGTTCTTCTTTCTACTCCTTCAATTTCTTGAATATATCATACATATTTGAGGGCTTGGAATGGGTTTGTTCTTTGCCATATTTTTTCTTTTACCTCCTTATTTTGGGCTATTCAAAACTATATCCCTTTGCTTCTCCTCCTTAATAAGTGTTGGCTACTTGTTTAGTGACTGTAGACTTACCCTCCTTAGGAAGATTTACCATTTCCAAAGGAACCCCTATTTTTGTGATCATATTATTTGAATAGGACTAGGCCAAATATCCATATTTATGGTAAACTCTACACTTAAAGGGCAATACCTCACACTCCAACTATTGAATCCAAGATAGTATTACAAGTTTGAGTTCTGCCTCTACCTGAAGAGGTTGGCTAAGATCTATTTCAATGCATAATATAACATAAATGATTGTTTTTTCTTCTATTGTGGCTCTAAAAATACCCAAATAACTTCTATGGGAATTACTGATGATTTTCAATACCTACTCACTCCAGAAATTCATTGGGAGTGCATATAATTGGACCTAAACTAGGATAGCAATGTGTTCAATTCAAGGATCAAATCCCACTCTCCATGGCTAAATAAATAATCCTATCGGGTCATGACCTCTTTTCTAATTCGAATACCATATTTTTGTTGGTTACTAATAAACCACAAATAATAATCACCAAGAGGCTCCTAGTTTTGCCAAACCCATGAATTTACAGACTAGGTCATGATTGGCTCTATAAGACCATTTTTCTACTATATTATGTTCAATGATAATATTTGGTCTTGATTTAGACTATGAAAAACATCCATTAACTCTTTATGGTGTTGAATTTTTGCCAAAAACCGCAAAGAGCATTTTTAGCATGGTTTATTGTGTTTCTTCAGTCTTTGTTTGAGATTTCTCCTTCAACAAATCTGCAAATAAAATTTATCTATCTAAGAGAGATTCTAGAGTTTTCCCCATCAGGCCCTCCTAAGATAGCATTCTTATCTTTGATTCTACAACAACCAAAAAGTGCTTCATCTACTTAATCGATTACCTAGTTTGCTATGTGCCTAGTTTTTAAATTAGTTGGCTTCTATATTTCCTAACAAATATTTTTCCTCTGTGCCTAGTTTATAAATTGGTTAACTTCTATATTTTCTACCAAACCATTGGGATTCTGAGTGTCATTTATTTCCTAATATATTTCTTTAATTTTCCATGTTTTTTTTACCTTAACTATGTCTAATAGATAAGTTTTTTTACTGGAACCAACAATTATATTCAATAAAAATAAGAGATGTTTTAATAAAAAGGGAGCTATAAAAATCATAGTTCGAGGCACAAGGTCACCCAAACAATCAACACCATAAAGATGAGGTTCATGGCCAAAAATAAAAATAGCCCCTAAAAGGCCAAATAAATAGCATAACTAGGTAAAGGGATCCACTCCTGGAAGAGACCGAGCCCTACCTACTATGGGTATTGAAAGAAATAGAGGGACCTTGAGGCTGGATAATGTTGCTCACTCGATCTACTATGCCAAGGCCTCAAATAAATAGAGGGATCTTAAGGTGGAGGGAGGTTAGACAAAACCCTGCTAACAATGCATAGAACCTCATGCCAGTACTTGATAAGATTTATCAAATGTGCCAACTCATGAATCAACTTGGAATCCTATGCATAGATTTGAATAGTAACAATAAAAAACATTGTAATCTTTTTATGCATAGAAAACTGACTAGAAATTGAATCTTTAGAATAGACAACAACATTCCTAGCTTTCCAAAGTTGAAACAAAATAATAACATGAAATAAATTCCATAGAATAACAATATAAGCAGGCCAACAACTATTATCTCCAAAAAATATCATCTGCCATCTGAATAATTAAAGATGAAAGGGCTTGAAAAACGAGTGAATCCAAAACCAAGCAAACTGAGCACAAGGGCAGAACCAAAACACATGTTTAAAAGTCTCAAAATGACCACAAGTCGGACACTTAGAATTAGGAAGACCAACCCTACTAATTCTCTCTCCCATACGAAGCCCTTAGTAAATAAGAGACCAGAGAAAAAAGGTAATATTGGATTCAAGGTTAAACTGCTAGATTTGGTTCAGATGAGCAATCCAAGTATAGGAGGTAGAGTGAGTCTACCATCTCTCATTAAATTTGTCAACACCAGGGAAAATTGGACTAAGAAGCTGATAAACTAAGGAAGAAGAGTAGATCTTGAAAGGAGTATCCACATTCTAATACCAATCACTCCACCAGGAACTCGAGGATTGAAAATCAAACTTATGAAACATGACAAGAAGATTTTTTTAAAAATTATCTATTAAAATTTAGTGCCTAGTAATTTTTCTTTTTGTAAAATTAAAAATTATTAAATATAATTAAATGAAAACAAACAAAATAATTATTTTATTAATTTTACTTTTATATTATATTTTAAAAATAAATATGTATATATTTTTCTATTAAATGATTTAAATTTTCCCCTCTTTTAATACATAGTACATTGCATTTCATTAACATTCGTTTGAGGCAATGATAAATTTCTTCATTATTGAAGTCCTATCCCAATTTTATTTTTAGCTTCTCAAAATAATCGTATTTAACAAGCTAACAATTAAAGTAAGCAAGAACAAAATTAATTTAGTTAAGAATTTATCTTTTATGGGTTAAAGGTTGTTACGAATTAAGTTTAGGTGTTCGAAGGGGAGTAAAATTAACATAGTGGTGTTGTTTTCTTTGAATTCCTCGACTTTCCCTTCGTCCTCCTGGGGAACACCCGATAGGTTGTCAAACTCACACTTCCACATGCACACTGATCCACCCCCTACTTTCGGGCTGAACTTCAGCTTGAATTTTGCTGATGAGACTTTCCTTCCCACCTCTCCTCCCTCCACGTGGCTGAACGAGTAAACAAAGTTGGCCTCATTAACCTCCTCCACGCGCTCCTTCACGTAGTTGAAATCCTTTTTTGCTATATTTTCATTCACTTGTCTCAAATTTCGTATAGTACATAACTTCAAAAACAATAAAAATTAATGATATATAAGGAATCGAGGAATAATAATGATATCATGATACCAGGGGTGAAGTTGAATTGCTTGATGGTTCCCACACCTCCATCGCCTTCCACAATTGTGATGCCTAAGACAATCTCAAGGTCTTGCTTTGGGAGGAGATTATGCCCGTCCTGAACCATGGCATTCCATAGTCTCATTGCCTCCACTGGTGATTCTATTTCCAGTGTTAAAGTTTCGGCCACCATCTTGTCTCTTTTGATATTACTACACCTTTTTCTTCCTTCAATTTTCTTCTTTTTGAGTGGTATTTTCACCCAGTTGTGAAAGTGCACCCTCCTTTAAGATTTGGGTTCCAAATACCCTCTTGCAAAGAAGTTAAATAAACAACTTCTCCAAGGTCTCCGTTGTATTAGCATTTGCATATGTGTATTAGTAATCTCAAATAAATATATTCAATTTAAATGCTTGGAACATCTTAGTGATTGCAAGTAACTGTAAACAAGGGGCAATGTTGGTTTATTTCACCATGAAACTTTAGTGATTGTTCATTGTTTTTTGGATTTTGGAAATTTTTAAATGTTTATTTTAATGCCTGAAAATTTAAAATAAGTTAACATTTTTGGAAAAATAAAATGCAGAAAAATGAAAATGAAATGCAACAAACTGAAAATAAAATGCATTCAGTATGATGCTATCCTATTTCGACAAAATTAAATATGTGAGGTCTCCATGCATGCAACCTAACCTATTGGACTTGCAAAACAAGAACAATCCCCATAGACTAAGTGCTACATGATGATGAATGCCATGAGAGAAAAGAGGAATTTTCAAATCCTCTTCAAGTAAGGTCAAATGAAAACATGCCAAAGGTAAAATCTCACCTTTTTGGTTTCACCATGCAAAATTCGAATGAAGGTTTGCCTAATGAATGGTTTGATTCAAATATTATTAATGTTATAGCTTTATTGAAGGAAAACGAAATCTTATTTCTACACCATGAATCAAAGTGCGGAATGGACATCTTAAAGAATAGACATACAGGAATTGAATATCAATCATTGTCTAATCAATTTGAAAACTTGAAACTCCACCATAGGATTATTAATGAAACTAAATCAAATTGGTATGGTGAGAGGGGCAAGTGGAAGTTTTTTTCTTTGTTTGGTTTGATCTTGTTTTTGTTGGATTCCTACAAAACTTGGTATGTGTATCACGTCATATGTCTTTTAAAGAATTCCAATCAGGTTTGGGATCCGGGAAAATGATAATCCAAACTTTTGCACCATCTTGCATTATATTGTACATTTGTATATAGTCTTTGGTTTTTGGTTTTGATTTGTGTTTTCAAGTTTTGATGTTGGTTTTGCATTTCATTTTGGTTTTAAGTTTTGTGTGTTGGTCCTTTGGACACTTTTGGTTTGTCTTGAAAAAAAAAAAAAAAAAAAAGCGAGATGTCAACTTAGGTCCTTATGAATGTTGACTAAGACTAGGAGAATATGAAACATCGGAATTGTATTGCAGAAAGCTCCACGAGTATCGCAAACACATTAAAGAATATCATTTGGAACTTGTGATGCATGAAGTTGTCAGTTTTATAAATTATGGCAAAGTAGGTGGTATACTCCATCCGCATTTCAAAATGAGCAATGCATTCATGTCTCATGTTACATTCCACATTGCATATACATTTCATCTTAGTTGCATCTTCATTTCATATACAATCATTGAAAAGGTGTCGAATCATCTTAGCGTTATTACATAACACATATTAAAAGGATCCTAAGGTTGGGAACTGATGCCCGAACTATCTTGAGCCAAGCACGTTCTACACATATTAAAGAGGATCTTAAGAAAAATGGTCAAAACCATACTTGGAAGAAAAGGTGAGGCAAAAGGAGTATGTCATGTCTATCCTATTATGCAACATAATCCTTAAAATAGTGGTTTTTACCACTCCCATAGTGCTTAAAGCCTAAAATTAGAGTAGTAAGGATAGGGTTAAATCCCCATCGAACTTAGGTTGAGGATCCAACTCCCCAAAGCTCTAATTTGACCTTCATGAAGTAGTAAGGATAGGGTCTAATTCTCATCTCACTTAGGTTGAGAATTCGATTCCCCAAAGATTCTATTTTGCCCACTCAAGAAATTGAAGTTTCAAAGAAAATATTTTTAATTCTATTTTTTATTTCTTTATTAATATTGGATTGGAAGGATCGTACTACATGTCCCTTGCAAAGATGGGTAGTCATCCCCAAGGTCCAAGAAATCAAAAGTAGATCCAAATCATGGATTATGGGGTTAATATCCACCAGGGCTATAGACGCCTGACTGGCAGTGGAGTATGCTCATGTGTGGGAACACGTCTTGTCTAAAAGCAAGACCACCGACTGCTCAAACGGACAGGCTAGCCTGACAGGTTTCATCCATAACAGGTTAAATCATTTTGTTCAAGATGAGGTAATGAACTCCAGATCAAAGTAGTAAGGATAGGGTTAAATTCCCATCTCGCTTAGGTTGGGAATCCTATTCCCCAAAGCTCGATTTCACTTACACTTGCACATGGGTTCAAGATGGTAGGGGCACATAACCAACTTTGGGATCTAGTAAATTAATTCAGTATACATATTTTTGGTCCTAAGAGGGTTTGAAAGTTTTAATATGTTTGTTCATGATACTAGAAAGTTTGAGCCTTTGCAAAGCAGGTTGTTATATCTCTAACATAGTTGTCATACGTCAAATCCTACACAAATCATTCATAGCCTTGCATACGAATCATAAGTGAAACTAACAATGAAAAGTTGAACGAGTTTCAAACGATAGGGAATGAAGCACATTGCACACACCGAGCTAATGCTTAATAATTCTAATGCTTCATGTATTTCTCATCTAGTTTCATTCTTGGGATATTTGTTGACGCTTGTATTTGAGTCTGTGTGTTTTCAGGTTGGTTTCTCACCGAAATGCTTAGGAGCATTTCCCAGTAGAGTCATCATTTGTTGTGGCTGCTCCACAACGTACCCCAAAATTGGGGACCCACCTTTTTTTACATGTTTTCCAAGAAGACCGAAGTGGCCCATATGCTAAAGATCAAAGAAAAAACAAAACACCACAAAGAGAAAAAAGTGGCACGATATTGCGACATGTTGCATCGTCGTGGCCAAAAGAGAAAAGTGTTGCGATATCACGACATGTTGCATTTTCGCTGTCTAAAGCAAAGGGAGAGAGCAAGGAAGAAAAAGTGTCGTGATATCGCGACATGTTGCATCGTCATGGCCAAAGGAGGAAAAGTGTTATGATATCGCGACATGTTGCATCGTCGCGGCCAAAAGAGAAAAAGTGTCACAATATTGCGACATGTTGCATCGTCACAGCCAAAAGAGAAAAAGTGTCACGATATCATGACATGTTGCATCATCGTGGCCAAAAGAGAAAAAGTATCGCAATATCGTGACATGTTGCATCATCATGACCAAAGGAGAAAAAGTGTCGCGATATCGCGACATGTTGCATCATCGCGGCCAAAGGAGAAAAAGTGTCGTGATATCGCAACATGTTGCATCATTGTGGCCAAAAGAGAAAAAGTGTCGTGATATCGTGACATGTTGCATTGTCGTGGCCAAAAGAGAAAAAGTGTCGTGATATTGCGACATGTTGCATCATTGCGGCCAAAAGAGAAAAAGTGTCGCGATATCGTGACATGTTGCATCGTCGTGGCCAAAAGAGAAAAAGTGTCATGATATCGTGACATGTTGCATCGTCACGGCCAAAGGAGAAAAAATGTCATGATATTGCGACATGTTGCATTGTCACGGCCAAAAGAGAAAAGTGTCGCAATATCGTGACATGTTGCATTGTCGCGGCCAAAAGAGAAAAAGTGTTGCGATATCGCGACATGTTGCATTTTTGCGATTCAAGAGGGGCAGGCAAGCAGAGAAACAAGAAGTGTCACAATTTCATGACATGTCCGATTTTCACCAAGGTAACAGACCTGCATAGTGACGTGGACATAAGGACAAAATCCAATGAATAAGACAAAACGTTACATAAGGAATCTTTAATGATTTGAAATCATTTAAGATGGTCATTACACACGAAAGGAAATGGATGCAAGCCCATGTGGAGAAAATGAAATGAAGGGCCACAAAATAGAAACAAAAAGTTTTGGAAACCAAAATGCACGCATGCATAAGGGAAGGTGAAACGAACAACCATTGGAAAATGAAATGAAAATCTTCCTAAAAAGTTTAAATATGCCACGCAAGGATGTTTTGAAGGGTTGGAAATTACTGCGAGCAGAGTTGTAGATTTGAAGGCAAGAGGGCCATTCTGGACCTGTTTGAGTCGTTTTTCTTCCATGGACTGGTTTGGGAAAACCAGAAATTCTGCTATTGTAAAATGACACATTTTTAATGCAGAAGTTGTCAGAAATTTGCATCTTGTGGGCAAGAAAGAAGGAGATTCTCTTTGCATGCTATGGATTTAATGTTTATTTCTTTTATCTTTTTGGATTTTGAGTTTGTAGATGGAGTTAATGCAAGTTTGCTTGGTTGCTTCATGTGAATGCTTGAACCTGAAATTTATTTTAAACCCTAGGAACTAGCACTTAGTCTATGGGGATTGTGCTTGTTTTGCAAGTCCAATAGGTTAGGTTGCATGCATGGAGACCTCACATCTTTGGTTTTGTTGAAATAGGATAGCATCATACTAAATGCATTTTATTTTTAGTTTTCTGCATTTCATTTTCATTTTTCTGCATTTTATTTTTCCAGAAATTTTAACTTATTTTAAATTTTCAAGCATTAAAATAAACATTTAAAAATTTTCAAAATCCAAAAAACAATGAACAATCACTAAAGTTTCATGGTCAAATAAACCAACAGTGCCCCTTGTTTACAGTTACTTGCAATCACTAAGGTGTTCCAAGCATTTAAATTGAATATCTTTATTTGATATTACTAATACACATATGCAAATGCTAATACAGTAGAGACCTTGGAGAAGTTGTTTGTTTAACTTCTTTGCAAGAGGGGATTTGGAATCCAAATCCTAAAGGAGAGTGTACTTTCACAACTTGGTGAAAATACCACTCAAAACTTTTGTTGCGATGTTGTATGTGATGAGGGAAGGTGGTATTTATAGAGATAATAAGAGATTCTAGAATGGCGTAGTTGGGAGGTGTTGAAAAATTGGGTATTTTCGTCGGTTCTTTTCAGGACCTGTGGCAGAAATACCAACCTACTTTCTTATTGAATTCATGTTTGTCATATTACTCACTTCTACCCCAGATTAAAGCCTCTACATTTTCATTGTCACGGGAGGGATAACCACCCCGTACTCAGCGGCTATGATGCCAAGTTTTCCAAGCTTCTAGAGAAAACTATACCAAGTTGGGCCAAAGTCAAAGATTGAGGTTCAAAGGACTATTATATTTTATTAATTTTTTTTATTTGTAATCCCTTATGTACATAGCATATCTTCAGCATGTGAGGGGAGAGATATGAATGTGAGGCCTCTCAATTTCAACTGGAGAGTTTTAACTACCCACTTGCTCTCCAACTCCTCTACATGAGCGAATATTTTATTAAATTTTGGCATTTTAAATGCTCTCCTTGAGCTTGTTGGATTATTAGAGTTGAAGGAAAGTGCTTATCTTTAATTATATATATATATATATATATGAATTTGAATTTGAGAGGTTTCTAGTTAAAATATTTATACAGATGTAAATATTTTGTGGTTTTCATTTAGATAGTGATATATTTAGGTAGGACGACACTTTTAGTCACCTAAGAGCGGCTCTGGATGTTTCTCTCTACTCAAGAGTTTAACCTGTAAGGGTGGCACATTGGTGATGATGTATAGTTTCATCCATTTGATAGGTCCCAAGTTTAAATTTTTATATAAATTTGATGCTTGAACGAGTATAAAACATTTATTGTGGTTTTCCTCTAGATAGTGGTATACCTAGATAGGATGACACTGTCAACCACCTAAGAGCGGCTATGGGGGTTTCTCTCTAATCAAGAGTTTTTTCCTGAGGGGATATGATAATGGTTTGGTCTTTGGCTCTTCTTCGAGAGATCTAAGGTTCAAACCACGATGTGTGTGGGTGCGTGTTAATTCCCTATTGATAAGCTTAGCTCTTAGCCTTATGAGCGGTTATGGCTAGGATGAGAATGCTCAACCCTAAGCATTGGTCGTAGAGGTTTCTCACACTATCCAAATCCAAAAAAAAATGATATATATATATATATATATATATATAATGAAAAAAAATTCATTAGATGTGCAGAAGCTAGCCATCAAGCATATGAATACCCTCAAGCATAACAAACTAGTGGGCAGGGTTATGCATAGTGATTATTTATCGCCAAATTAGCTAAAATTAGAATTTTCAAAATTTAGAATTGGCTAATATTTGGGACCCTTGACCAGGGCCCATTAGCCAAAAATTTCTAGGTGCAATTTTTTTTTGGGTCGATTTGCCCCAATTTTATAATAATTTGACCATTTTAAGTTTAAATTTCCAACATTACCCCTAATAATAGTGAACCTTCTACATGTGTTTGGACACTATTTTCCTGGATTTTGAAACTGATTTGCCAAAGTTTTATAAATACATTTTGGGGCCGACCCCTTATGCATAACCCTACTAGTGGGTGTCGAAAGGAATTTCATAGCCATATTACACAAGCAAATGAAGAAAGTGTAGCCTCACCAAAGCATATGGAGGAACTAAAAAAAGGAGAATCCTTTATGATGAAAAGGGTATTTTTGAAACCAAAAAAGGAGGTGCATGAACCTAAGTAAAGAAGGAGACTATTTAGGATGATCTGTAAATAAGGAGGTAAATGTTGTAAGGTGATTATGGATATCATAAGCACAAATAATATAGTGTCAATAGATATGGTAGAGAAAATATAAGGATTAGCATCATATATAAGCATTTAATTCTATGTTTTATGTTATATTTTATGTTTTAGCTGGTAAATAATTTGCAGGTCCAAACCTTTTGATTTTTGTTAGAAATATTAATTAGAATTTAGGTGGCTGAATATATTTCTTAAAAAATCAAATGGGCTAATTTGACATCAGAGTCAATTTATCATACTAAAAATATTTTGGAAGAATCCTTCAAAGGCATGTAATCTAACTATTTATAGCCTATTTTGTAATGAAATCAATCATCCTGGTTTTGTTTTATCATTCCATTTTCTATTCATATCAAAATGGTATTAGAGCGGTTTGCTCCTATGGAATCTCCCTAAGGGGATAATTTTCCTCTTGAAACTTGTGCTTGCCCATTTGAAGTTGCTAAAGCTATAGCATTTTTATCATTCATCTGGTCTTCCTAGTTTGTAACCATTCCATCCATCAAATGCATCTTGATCCTCATGTCTTTGTCCATAAACTAAATATTCAAAAACATATTATGTGGGTTATCTGAGAAGTGCTTGATTTTATTTCTACTATTGACCATATTACTTCAGTAGAGCACCATATCTTTGTTTTTAGTTCGATAGACCATTATCCAAGCCATTGGATTTGACGATATAAAATTCCATCAGATAACTCACCATGATGACGTATTGTCCACCTTTTCATTACACCAATCTAGACACAACACATAGCGCTCTACATATATTCTCTATATTTATGCATTTATTTCATGATTCTTATCATCCCCGTGCTTATATTACTTCCAATACAACCTACATTTTTATTTATCTTTTGAAGCATCTAATATATTGCTTCCTTCTAATACAACTACTTGACCTAGATGTCTTTTCACTATTGCCTTGGCCCTCTATGTCTTCTCAATGGTTATATTATTGCTAGTGTTAAAGGATAAATGCTCTTGTGGATGTAAGAGGCCTTCATATTCCTAAACAATCAAGATTGATTTTTGTCTGAAGATATGATGGAGATTTTTTTCTCAAGTAATAACGAGGAAGCCCCATTATCTTGGAACTATTCTAGCTTATTGTCTGCCACATTCCATTTTTCCATCATCCCACAAATATGTTTTGATATTTTCCATATGCATTAGTTTAGATATATGAGAACCTATTTATCCCTATTCATACTTTGATCATGGTGCTTTTTCTTCACTTGGAGCTCCCTATTTGGTGATGTGGCTCAAATTTTTATCTTACTTTTTCTAAACAAACAAGAATTTTCCTCAGCTGATCATGCGATCTTGGTTTCGAATCACTTCATCACCACATGGGGACACAAATAAAATTTTCTATTTGTCCATGCTTTCATACTAGTTTATGCAATGGTTTCATTTTCTTGTCTAGTCACATGGAAACTTGTAAATAATGTGGTGTTGTATGTGAGCTAGACTGCCTTCTCAATTTTTATGTGCTACATGGTTTGGAAATATCCTATTTAGGAGATATCCTACTTCCTCTTATTTTGATGCAAAATTTGGCACTCCGTACGCTATTGTTT
Organism: Wollemia nobilis; assembly: GCA_028583015.1. Classification (NCBI taxonomy): domain Eukaryota; kingdom Viridiplantae; phylum Streptophyta; class Pinopsida; order Araucariales; family Araucariaceae; genus Wollemia; species Wollemia nobilis. The sequence continues at coordinate 1,341,764 of JAQPPZ010003635.1, read as the reverse complement.
GATCTACCATCGATCCTATAGTTTATTTTTTTGACTCTATGGTTCATTTGTTTATTCTACACTAGCCTATTTCATAACTAAGCTCAATCTAATTGGTTTATTTATGTACTTTATATACCCTCACCAACCATTGATCTTGCAACAACTCTTCTAGTCCAATTGAAGCTAAAGTTATACCAAAGCCTCTCTCATACGATGACACATACCATCTTCAATACCTCCAACCTTGCCTTGCTTAATATGTGGTAGCCATTTCAAATATATGATACTATTATGAAAATTTAGTCTACAAGATTCATCTTCAGCAAGCTACATCAAAGTTTATCCCACATTTATCCCATAGAGGTTCTATAGTCTTTAGAAAAATTATTTCTAAAATTTTAGAGCCATTTATATTTTAGTCATGCCTATGCATGGTCCTATTTGTGCTTATGTGCATGTCGCACCTGCATCCAAGACTAAGATATTTAACATAATTGTCTCATCGTGTCATGTAGAGACACCTTGCATAATATCCATTTCTAGATTAACAATTTCTTTTTAGTAATCTAGGATTTTTTTAATTTATTTTTATCTATTTTAGATATTCTTGATTTCTACCTCTAACTACCAAAGTGATTCGAACTCTCTCTAGTTTTGTCTATATCCCAGGTTCTTAGGTCAAAAGGTACATGACACTTTTCTATTTTTAGTTTCTTCAGGAATCTACATCTTCCCTCTAAAACTTGAGGGGAAACACTGGCCTAAGGGCATTGATGTCAGCAATGCCTCGTAAAGCATGCAAAATTTTCAAAGTTCTCAAAATCACACCATTTTTGCACCATCCCTATGCTTAAACCTCCAACCCTTTTTAGTACCATCCTTTTTCAATTTGAAAGTATATACAACTTTCTTTAATGCATTTATTTTGACATAAATGCATCAAGGAGGGGGGAAAATGTAAACACCAAAAATTGACCCATACAAGTGGATTAATTTTCCCTTAGATAACTAAGTAAACCATTAAAATTACTAAAATTTAATTTTACCTCCGTGAATCCTTAGTTCTTAAAATTTTTCTCTCTTAGGAATATCACACTCCTCTAAGGTAGACTATGATATCACATGTTCTCAACCATATTTCAAAACCTAGGTGGAGTTGCTTGATTTAACACCCAATGATCATGTCAACAATATCGTGGTCATCTAAGATAGACCATAATATCACTTTTCCAAGGCAAGGACTTAAAATCTTAGATTCTCTATCCTCCTAGGGATTTTGGGCTATTTATGGCACCACCCGCTCAACATCCTTGCCTTGTTGAATCCCTAGGTTATTACCCTTCTGGAATTATTAATTTCAAGTTCATACACCTAACCTCCTTTGCCATTAATGTCTTTCCCTCCCATATTCCATGCCAAAATTTCTATAATTTGAGGTATTGTACCTCTCTTCTCATCAAGCTCTCTCATTGTAAAGAAACTCTAGCAATTTAGCGACTTAAAAGTTTTAGTCTACAAGTTCACTTTTCGTGGGAAGGCCATTGGAGGAGATTTTCTTGGAAAAATAAAGAGGAGAAACTCCTCTTTTGATTGTAGCCTTACCACCTTGTACTTTTTTTTTTGGTATTGATAAAAAAATGGGTTGAAGGGCCTCGACCCTTTACACAGAGATCAAAATATGTACAAGAAAAAAACTAGAGAAGATCATACAAATGCAAGATAGCACTATCTTAGTAAAACAAAAAAACCTAGGCTAAAACTGTTGATCGAGAAGCTAAAATAACATTCCTTCCGCTATCCTTCTATTTAACATGGTTGATGCATTGCTCAATGCTTTACATAACTGATATATAAACTGTTGATAATAATATAATTTAGTGTGCTTATACTTTTATCTGCCCTATTTATCTGTTGGATTCATTATTAGTTCTTATAATCTCTTCCAACTCCATGGGGACATATGACCAAACCTTAAAATTCTTAGATTTAACTGCCATATTCACCATTTTATCAGCAACTTTGTTTCCCTCTCTATAAATATGTTTAACTTCAATTTATTCTAGGTTTCCCAAGAGAGTCCTCGCATATATAATTATTTGTAAAATGCTAGAATTATTTAACTCCCATTTTTGAAAAGAATTTATAATATTCTTGGAATCCCCCTCAAGAACAATTCTCCTAAAACCTAAATTCATTGCAATTCAAAGACCTATAAGTATTGTCCTTGCTTCAGCTTGGTGATTTATGGTAATTCCTAGATCCTCAGCATTTGTAGCTACCTAACCTTTGTGATTCCTAATGAGTCCCCACCATCAGCATGACCCGGGTTACCTTTTGTAGCTCCATCAAAGTTAATTTTTACCCAGTATTTGTGGGGACGTTCCCATATAGTATCTAGTCTCACCTTATTGATTTTTTCCATATTTAAGATGTTTTTTTCTCTAGAGAGGATCATTGCAATATTTTCCTATCCAATTTTTTTTTAATACAATCCTCCAATAGGGTTGTTTTTATTCTAGCATAAACCCCAATTATTTCTCTGGTTTTATTTTTGAACACTCGTCTGTTTCTTTCCAACCAAATCCCACAGCAACTATGTGGAATACATTTTTGCCAAAAAATACTGCTTCCTAAGTGCCACTATTTCCAAATCCTGATTAGAGAATCTGGAATGACCCAAGCAACATTAACTTCTCTCAATAACATATTTAGGATATCTGAAAAAAATAACAAGTTTCAAACAGGTGGTCCACACACTCATCCGCTTTGTTACATAAGACACAAACAGTTGGAACCACAATTCCTCTTTTGAACATATTATATTTTATAAGGATATTATTGAGAATGGCAGTCCAAAAAAACATAGTAACCTTAGGGATGATGTTTAGCTTCCAAATTATTTTAAGCTTTGGTTTCTCTAAAATTACTTTACCCAAGACTCTATATCCATACTTCACCAAGTACTGGCCTTGCTAGTTTCTTCCCCAAATTATTTGACCCTCCTCTAAACCTATACCTAAATGATAACTCCTTATGAGGTTTTGCATATATTTACCCACTAGGTCTTGCATGTCTTCTTGCATGATTTTCCACTCCTGAAAATCACCCACCCTATAAATGTAACCATTAATTTTCTTACCATAGGTTTTGGTTAAATGTTCTTTAATATATTTGAAATTTATGTAGTTTGCTAAAGGCTCCTCTTGAATCCAACGGTATTTCCAAAAGTTAATTTTATCTCTTCTTCCTGATCTCCATTTTAGACCTTGCCATAGAATATTTTTTCTATTGATTATATTTTGCTAGAAAATAGACCCATATGGAGGATTAGAACAACTGATAAAGTGGTTTCTGCCCTCCAAATATTTGTTTTGGATAATGCTAGCCCGTTTACTTGATTCTCCAGTGCAAAACCTCCAACCATGTTTAGCTAGAAGGGCTCTATTTAGATCTCTCAACTTTCTTAGACTAAGACCCCCATTCTATAAAGGTTGGCAACATGTATCCTAGGTTACCAGATGTGTACATTTTTTGCATTCATTGCTATGGAAACCCGACCAGTCACATTAATAGCAGGACAAATAAAAAAAATAACAACTTTATTTAAAAATGAAGCTCTCTCCAACCTTAATACAAAATGCATATTCAATAATATATAGAGTAGGAATAGGAAGAAAGTCGGCAAGGAGAGATAAGGGGAAATAGAAGATAAGGAGGGAGAAGATAGGGGAAAGAAAGGCGCGGAGGGATAAGGAAGTTGGAGGGATAAGGGGAAATAAGAATTCACGGAGGGATAAGGAGGAGGGAAAATAGGAAAATATTAGGAGGGATATTAGGAGAGAAGGTACGAGAATTTGCCGACAAAAATTGCCGACAAATGTAGAGTGTGTTCACACTTAGGCTTAGGAAAGGGATCTTTCTAAGCCTAGTTATGTGAATCCCTGTTCACATTTACAACATTCTCCCCCTTAAAGTTGAGAGAACTGACTACACAGTCTCTCAGCTTTACAAATTGAGCTTTTTTCATTGCTTTGGTGAAGATGTCTGCGATGTTCTCCAAAGTGTGACAGTATTGAAGCTCAACAATTTATTGTTCCACCATATCTCTGATGAAGTGATACTTCATATCAAAATGCTTGGTTCTGCTATGGTGGACTAGATTATATGCCAACTGGATGGCACTGATGTTGTCGCAGTAGATTCTGGTTGGACCACTTTGTTGTTCTCCAATCTCTTCTAGTACTTTCCTTAACCACAAGGCTTGAGTACTAGCATAAGTAACCGCTATATACTCTGCTTCTGTTGAAGATAGCGCTACTACTGTCTCTGCTTTTTTGAACTCCAAGTTATTAGTCCTGATCCAAGACTAAAACAATTTCCTGATGTTGACTTCCTATCATCAATATTGCTACCCCAATCACTATCACTGAAGCCTACAAGCTTGATAATGTTACATTGACGATACTGGATTCCAAAATCCAATGTACCTTTCACATATCTCAAAATTCTTTTAGCTGCCTTCAAATGCAGCTCTAAGGGGTTAGACATAAATCTAGAAACAAGAGATACAAAGATACTGAATATCAGGTCTGGTGTTGGTGAGAAACATCAAACTCCCAACCATGCTTCGAAAGTGGTCACATCAACTTTCCGTGCTCCATCATCTTTGCTTAATTGGATCCCATGTCCAACTGGAGTTGCAACTGGTTTGCAATGTTCCATAGCAAACTTCTTGATCATGTCCTGAGCATACTTATGTTGACAGATGAAGATCCCTGTATCCGATCGATGTACTTCCATTCCCAGATAGTAGTGCATTAGTCCAAGATCCTTCATCTCAAACTGCGTCATCATGGAGTGTTTGAACTCCTTATTCATTTTTCCATTACTACCCATAAAAATGAGATCATCCACATACAAACAAACTATGAGAATGTCTTTACATTGCTTGAGGTAGTAAAGTGTGGGTTCATTTTTGCTTCTTGTGAACCCATATTCTTTGAAGTACCCATCAATGCGTGAGTACCAAGCTCTAGGTGCCTGTTTCAGACCATAGAGTGCCTTCTTCAATCTGTAAACAAGGTGTTCTTTACCTTGCATTTTAAATCCCTGTGGCTGCTCAACATACACTTCTTCTGTCAAGTAACCGTTGAGAAATGCACTCTTCACATCCATGTGTTGGAATTTCCACCCTTTATGTGCAGCTAAGGCAAGAACTGTTCTGATTGTCTCCTCGTCTGCCAAGGAGCAAATGTCTCTTCATAATCTATTCCATACTTCTGAGTAAAACCCTTTTCCACTAACCTTGCCTTATGCTTCTCAATGCTTCCATCAGCATTAAACTTGGTCTTAAAGATCCATTTACAACCAACACATTTCTTTCCTTTAGGAAGCTTCACGAGCTCCCAAGTGTCGTTTTTTATAGAGGTTATCTCCTCTTCCATGGCATCTTGCCAAATATTCTGAGTACATGCCTTCTCAAAAATAGAAGGTTCAAGCTGTGCACTAGTTAACAATGCATAGTTAACTTGATCTCCTCTGGGTTCTTGCTGTGATTCATCATCACCATACAAGTGCATACTTTCTAATCTATGTAAAACAGATTCCATTTCACTAGCTTGACTTCTAGTATATCTTCTTGAAAAATTCTTATCCAACATTTGAGAGGATGGATGATATTGTAAAGTTCTCTTACCTTTGGATGGAGCATCAATATCCATTGGTGAGGAACTAACTGATCGCTGCGGAGAAGGACTTGGAGAAGCAGTTGAATCTGAAGATGGACTTGGTGGATGTGAGGGCGGAGACTGCTTTCCTTTCTGTGGTAGCTGTGGCTGCACCTGCTGAGCTACTACATCGATGGCTTCAACATCATCGAATATTTGGGGCTTACCCCACTCTCCCCCTTCATCAAAAATCACATCCCTTGACACCACAATCTTTCGAGTTGTAGGATTATAGAGTCTATAACCCTTTGTGTTTTCACAAGTATCCTACAAAAATACAAGCCTGACTCTTTGGATCCAACTTCTTTCTTAGCTCATCAGGAATGTGAGCATATGCCAATGAACCAAATACTCTGAAATACTTCACATTTGGTTTCTTACCATACCAGGCTTGATAAGGTGTCTTCCCTTTCAAACTCAAAGTAGGACTTCTGTTCAAGATGTGAACACTAGTCCTTGTTGCATCTCCCCAATATGCATTACTCAAATGCTTTGTCTGAAGCATTGATCTTGCCATCTCCACAATGGTGCGATTCTTTCTTTCTGCTACACCATTCTGTTGTGGAGTGTAGGCAGTTGTGAACTACCTCTTGATGCCATGATGTTTACAAAAATTCAAAAATTGATTAGAGGAGTATTCTCCTCCTCTATCTGATCTAAGACATTTTATTGAATATTCACTCTCACTTTCAAATTTTGCTTTAAAATCAACAAAGCATGCAAATGCTTCATCCTTATGCTTCAAAAAGTATATCCAACACATTCTTGTGCAATCATCAATGAAAAGTAGGAAGTAAGAGTGATTACCTAGACTCTTGGTCTGCATCGGACCACGGATGTCTGAATGTACTAATCGAAGAGGATAGTTGGCCCTCCATGCTTGTCCACGAGGAAATTTAGATCTGGCATGCTTTCCCAAGGCACACCCTTCACAGACTTCCTTACTATCTTGAACTTTGGGAAGTCCAGTCACCATTGCTTGTGAAGTTAGCAATTTCAAACTTGCAGAATTCAATTGACCATATCTCAAGTGCCACAGGACACTTGGATTGGTAATAGCTACATTTGCTAATTTATTTCCTCCTGGCTGGCCAAACTTTAACGGAAATAATCTATTTTTTGACATTGGCACTTGAGTAATGATTCTATTACTATTGTTTTTGTCAAAAATGGTGCATTTACCCTCATCAAAAATCAACTTATAATTCTTTTCAAGCATTTGACCAACACTTAACAGATTGTGTTGAAGATGAGGAGTGTAATAGATATCACTTACATGTTTTATGCCTTCTTTTGTTGGAACTGTCATAGCTCCAATGCCTTCAACTGCAAATGACTTGTCATTTCCCAACCGGATGCTGGATTTGTATGAGGATTCTATCTTAGCAAAGAGTTCTTCTTTGCCACTCATGTGATTTGAACACCCTGTGTCCAAAATCCATGTATCATTCAAATTTTGCTCTGTCTGGCCATAAGAGAGAAAAAGATTTGAGGACTCTTCCTCTTCTCCAAAATTCCCAAACTGACTGCTGCTCTGGTTGCTGTTGCTTCCTTGTGAAGTCTTGGACCAACAATCATGAGCATAATGGCCAGGTTTGCCACAATTGTAGCACACTTGTTTTGATTTGTCTCCTCCTTTTCCTTTTCTAGATTGTTTCCCTCTATATTGCTGCTGTCCTCCTCTATTCTGGGTTCCACCTCTATTGGATGAACCTCCTCTGTTAGGAGTTCCCCCTCTTTGATTGTTCCTACCTCTGCCTCTCTGTTGACCTCTGCCTCGGCTTCTACCTCTGCCTTCATGTGTGGCAAAAGCTTTATCATCTCCTCCATAACTGGTGGTAGGAGTTTCCTGCAATCTCTCTTCATGTGAGAGAAGTGATCCAGTTAATGCATCAAAAGACAATGTGGATAAGTCTTTTGATTCTTCAATAATTATGGCAACAGAATTCCATTTTGGAAGAAGTGTTCTCAACACTTTCTTCACCATCATTTCTGGTTTGATATCCTCTCCTAGTGTGACCATTTTGTCGACTACTGCTTTTACTCTCACACACAGTAATCACCGACTCTTTCATTCTCTTGCATCTTGAGATTCTCAAAATCTCGTTTCAAGGTTTGCAGTTTTACCTGCTTTACCTGGTCACTGCCTCTATAGCTCTCTTTTAAGGCATTCCATGCATCTTGTGCAATGACATATGATGCAACCCTAGGAAAGATAGTTTTGTCTAAAGCAGCATGAATGTGATATAAAGCAAAAGCATTATTCTTTTGTGCTTCTTTTCTTGTCTTTTTATCAGCATTCGAAAATGTTGCCCATTCAGCAGCAGTTGGTTCTGTATAACCTTCCTCAACTACATCCCAAAGACATTTTCCTATCAACAAAGTCTTCATTTTTATTGACCAGTATTCATAGTCACTACCATTAAATTATGGGATAGGTAGACTTGTGTTTGCAGCCATTGCTAAAAAAAACTTTTATTCAAAACACACAATTACTTTTATTGAGGCAAATTGGAAATACAAAGCAGTACAATATGATTTAATAATTTAAATCAAATCTCGCCTTCTTAGTGCATCTATGTTCTCCTTCAGAAATGCTGCTAATGATGACAATCTCAGATTTCACTTCCACTGGATCTCGCCATCGTCATCGCTTCGTCGCTTCTTCTTCTTCTTCTTCTTCTTCTTCTTCCTCTTCTTCTTCTTCTGGGTCAGGATCAGGCTTAGGAGAGCATGGTGTATATCGCACACTCACTTCATCTGTTGGTACACTCGGTGTACAACTGGCACCAGTTTGAACATCCAAAACAAATTGCACAGTATCGGATTCTTCGACTCTCTGTCCGAATATATTGTCTTCGGAATCGGCCTCGTATCCTGAATCTGGATTTCTCAGGTGAGAAATTACCTGATTCTCCAACTGACTCAACACAGTGTGCAGACTAGTTCGACGAACCCTTTCATCAAAGGATTCCGGCGATTCTCTCTTCAAAAGAGAGATAAGAGCATGATAACTTCCTTCAGATCGGAACATCTACCATTTCCAAAGACACATTATTCCTCCGTTCACAAATTCTCTTTAGAAGGATTACAAAAAAAAATTTATAAAGTTTTTCTAAATAAATTTAATAACTTTCTTATTATTTTTAAATTACCTTTTTTAAAAAGAATTAAATTAAAAAAGATAATTTTAAAAAAAAAATAATAAAAATTATTAAATAAATTTTTAAAAACTTTAAAACTTATTTTTAAAAAAATGTACCTTTTCGGTACGCAGGGGATTCGACCCCGTAACCAGCTGCTTGTTACGCGAATCCCTCTGCCGCTTGACCACACGACTCCTTCGTGTGAAAGGAAGTCACAACTTCCTTTAATTTCTTCGGTGACACGTCAATCAACAATAAAAAAATTAAAAAAGTTTACCTCCTTCGCGCGGCGGGTTTTGAACCCTGAACCTCCTTTGGGCAAGCATACAACTATAACCGTCACGCCAAACACCGCGGACGAGTTTCAATATAAATGAAGGAGGTTTTATTACACGGCGGGCAGAAATTAAAAAAAAAAAAAATGATGTGGGTTTATCCCACATGCGTCCCGCTACAGACACAACAGGGTTTAAAAACAAAAACCCACTTCGTTTAATTCGACTGCCTTTGGGCGGTCGATCTGTGACCAAGTTTTGCCGTCGACCTCGTCAATCGATGCGTGCCACGTGGACCCAGCCGTCGTCTGCCACGTGGCAGAATTTTGCCAAATCAGAACGCCGCCGCCTGCTGCCAACAACGCCACCTGTCGCCAATCGTCGCTCGCCACATGTCGAGCTCTACGACTGCCATGTATCCAGTCACCTCGAAATTTGAGCCGCTGCCACGTGTCGCCTCGACTGCCACGCCGCTGCCACATCTGCCTTGAGATCCGTGCCTGAATTGCCTCGGGATGCGTGCCCGAGCCTGCTCGCGATCCACCTCGAGATCCGAGCCCTACTGCGAACTGCTTCGGGATGCGTGCCTGGTCGCGCCTCAAGAACCGTGCCTGCGCTGACCTCACTTCGCCTCGGGAACTGTGCCCGATAGTAGACGAATTCCGGCTCTGATACCAGATATGGAAACCCGACCAGTCACATTAACAGCAGGACAAATAAAAAAAAATAACAACTTTATTTAAAAATGAAGCTCTCTCCAACCTTAATACAAAATGCATATTCAATAATATATAGAGTAGGAATAGGAAGAAAGTCGGCAAGGAGATATAAGTGGAAATAGAAGATAAGGAGGGAGAAGATAGGGGAAAGAAATGTGCGGAAGGATAAGGAAGTTGGAGGGATAAGGGGAAAGAAAAATTCACGGAGGGATAAGGAGGAGGGAAAATAGGAAAATATTAGGAGGGATATTAGGAGAGAAGGTACGAGAATTTGCCAACAAAAATTGCCGACAAATGTAGAGTGTGTTCACACTTAGGCTTAGGAAAGGGATCTTTCTAAGCCTAGTTATGTGAATCCCTGTTCACATTTACAACAATTGCCATCCCATAAGAATTTTTTTTGTAGTCTTTCTAAAGTCTCTTCCACTTTCCTTGACATCCTTAGGAAACACATGAAATAAATAGGGAGGCTTTGAAGCATGTGTTTAATGATTTGTAATTCCCTACAAAGGATAACAAAGATCCCTTCCAACCTTGAAGTTTCCTATTAAATTTATCAATAATTGGATTCCAAAGTTCATCTTTCATATTGCCTATAAACAAAGGTAAACCAAGATAGATGATAGGGAAATTTTCCTCCTTACAACCCAATACTTTAACTATTTGATCTCTTATACTTTCTTCTGTATTTAAAAACATAATCCTACTTTTTTCATAATTTATTTTTTGGTTTGTAGTTTTTTCATAAGAATCAAGGACTTTTTTAAATTCCAAATCTTCTTCCTTTGTAGCTTCCCCTAGAAAGAAAGTATCATCCACAAAATGTTTATGAGACAAAGCTTCACCAATGGATGAATGTTTTAGACCTTTGATATTACCATCCTTTCTATTTCTTTCCAAATTTCTTCCCAAGGCATCTGCCATAATGATAAAGAGATATGGAGACAACAAATCTCCCTGCCTAATTCCTTTGGTAGAAGGAAAGAACCCAAAATATTATCCATTGATCAAGATTGAAAAGTGAGGGTTAGAAATACACATACTAACCCATGCCCTCCATTTACACTGAAACCCATTTGCTCCATTATTTTATCTAATAAGGACCATGAAACCCTATCATAGGCTTTGTTCATGTCCAACTTAAGAAACATGTTTGACCCTTTCCTCCTTTGAAGAGAGTGTGCTATTTCATAAATGTAAATGTTGCTTTCAATTATCTATTTACCTACCACATAACCTCCTTGGTCTTCATTAATGATTGAGAGGATGATATTTTTCAACCGATTAGCCAAAACTTTAGTAATATTTTTATAAATTGTATTACATAGGCTAATTGGTCAAAAATCCTGCAGTTAATATACCCCATATTTCTTGGGAATTAGAGAAATGAAGGTATTATTCCATTCTTTCAATATCTTACCATATTCTTGGGCTTCTTGGATTGCATTGACTACATCTTCTTTAACAATATCCCAATGATGTTGAAAACAACCTGGTGGGAAACCATTTGGTACCAGAGCTTTGGATGCTCCCATAGAGAACACAATTCTTTTAATTTCCTCCTTAGAGATCACCTTGCATATATATCCATTCATGCTATCATTAACTCCTTAGGGAACATTGTTAATGATGCTTTCTATTTCCATGTTGTACTATGTTTTTTCTTTGCTGAGAAGATTCTGAAAATAAGAAATGGCCATATTTTTAATATCATTTAAATCCTCATACTTTCTACCATATTACCCCATAAGGTAGAGGATTTTATTATTTTTCCTATGTCTCATAGTCAAAACATGGAAGAATTTAGTGTTTCTATCACCTTCCTTGAGCCACAAAACTCTAGATTTCTATTTCCAATGAATTTCCTCTTGGGAAATGGTATTATGATACTCTGTGAGGAGTTGTTTTTCCTTTTCATGCCACTCTAGTTTTGTCCCTTCCCTCTCAATTTTTCCTCTATATCTTGGATATCCTTTTTAAGCTATTATTTTCTTAAATTGATGTTACCAAAAACCTCTTTATTCCAAATTTTGATTCGATACTTGATGTTCTTTAAATTTTGGGTAACTTTGTACATTGTTGATCCTTGAACCTCCTCTTGCCACCAAGATTGAATTTTATTTGTAATATCTGGGTGCATATTCCACATGAGCTCATACCTAAAGGGTGTTCCTCGCTGCTTCCCCTCATTTTCCATATCCAGCAAAAGGGGATTGTGATCTGATCCTATTCTAGGAATAGATGTAAGTATATGAATATTGTTTATACTTAGCCAATTATCAGAAATAAGAACTCTATCCAGGTGCCTTTGAATGTTATTATATCCCATACTTCTGTTATCTATGTAAACTTACCTTTACACATATCCAGGTTAATCAACTTATTATCCTGAATAAAATCATTAAAATCTTGCATACCTTAAGTGATGTTAATCCTCCCTCCACTTTTGTCCTATGTTATTAAGAATGTATTAAAGTCACCCAAAACAATCCTAAGAAAATTAATGAAGAGACTCCTCTAAAAATATAGCTTATTCCACAGATGGAATCTCTCATGATCATCATTTTGAGCATAAACCCCTGTCATTACCCAACAAAATTTAGTTTTTTTGTTATTCAATTTGACTATGCAAAATATCTCTTCTTGAACAATTAAAGTGCCCTCAAAATTTATTTTGTCCCAAAAGATACAAATACCTCCAACAGTACCTTGTGCTAGGCTTATGATCCATTCAACATTTGACCAAACCTCTTTCTGAATAATGTCAAGTTTTTTTGTGTCAATTTTAGATTCTTGAAGACAAACAATATCAGGTTTTACTTCCATGAGTAGATCTCTAACAATTCTTCTTTTCCCAAGGGAATTTAGCCCCCGCACATTCTAAGAAAGGATTTTCATTTTTTGTTTTTGTTTGATTGGTTTTTACCCTTACCCATCCCTTCTTCATTTGGATCCAATTCTTGTCCCCTGTTCTCAGGAACTTTTTTTTTTCTTGTTTGGGGGGTCTTCCTTGCTTTATTTTCCCATAATTATCTGTATTCTTTGTATTTTTTGTATGTTTTCTAGAAGGATAATTCTCTCCCATTTGATTACATCCTATCAAAGATTCTTCTGATGTTGATTGAGTTGTTTTACCCAACTCTAGTCTTTTTTTGAACCTTGTTTGCATAGCCTCCTTAGACTGCTTTGATTTTTCTATTATGTTTAGATCCTTATGTTCCTCAAATTGTTTAGTTTTATTCTTTGAACTTAAAACTTGATCTAATCCTTGTCATCCCTCTATTTATTTGAATTTAAAACCCTAAACTCCTTCAATATGACCCTTCTCCTATTATAATTCCATTGGAGTGGATGGGGTATCCTCTACCATTTTAGCATCATCTACTAATATTTCTTCTTCCACTTCCAAATTAATGTATGTATTATCTGTGCTGATCACAATCCAAATTTGTTGCTATGTCTTGGTATCTAGATTTATATGATTTTCAATCATATTTACTTTCATATTATGGTTACCATCTATGTAATTATTTTCTTTTTCTTTATTGATACCATTCTCTTGTTTATTAGTGTTATTTCCAAAACCACTCAAGTTTTTTTTTCTCATTATGTTCTTCATCTGTTTGCTGGTTTAGCTTTGTGCATTTACTTGCATACTCCATTGTCTTGTTAGGATTTTGATGTTCTTCCTTGTACTGTATAGAACATCCATTACTAATTTTACTTTCTACCTCTTCATTTACCTCATGGTAAATTTCCTGATATTGATCCTTTTCTTGTGCCCTTTATTGTGGGCTAGAAGTTTTCTTTTCCATGCTTGTAGTCCTTTGGTTTATCATTTTCCTAATCTAATTTCACTCAACATGTAAATATTATTTGATGTTCTAATGGCATCTACAATAAACTTTCCTATATTGGATTTCTAATATCACATCCATTTAGGTGAAATGTGAGTATGTGCCCTTGATCACATAGTTGACTTAATCATTTATATTTAGCATTTCTTAGTTGTATCTTCTTTATTTTAAGATTTAATATCATTTCTTGCTTTAATCCATCCTTCTAGTTATTATGCAATAATGGATTAGGCTTGTATTGGCCTTTATTCTTCCTTTGGATCCATTCAAGACCACTATTTTGGCCTAATTATGCTTTTAACCTTTATACAAGGTAATATTATGGATTGTATTTACTGGTCACAATTTTGTACTATTTCAAGTTGAGGACAAGAGTTGAACTGTCTCATCCCTCTTTCTACTTCTTAACCATATTCTTGTCCCTTATTTATTTTATTTTCACTAAATTTAGGTAAGAAAACCTTGTCTTGTTGTTTTGTTCTTAGGAAATACCCTATCAAATTAATATCTCTATTTGTCCCTATTGGGTGCAATTTTCTTGGCTGAATTTTCTAGCAAAGTTGGTAGCTCTCTTTCTTTCCCCTTTACTTTATATTTAATAAATAGTTGTTTTCTTAACCTAAAACACCTAACTAATGCATTTATATTAGGACTCCCCTTAAAATATGCTATATGTTTCGATATCGTGGTCCAAATTTACCAAGAATGATATTGCTCTAAAAATTTGTGTCATTTATTTCTTGGTAAATCTTCTTTCTATTTCTCTTTGCATCCTATGCAATATCATGCTCTCTATCCATAGGGCACAATTTTCCTCTATAAAACTAAGGTGAAATTTCTTTATGCTTTCATTTTAGTCATATAAAGGGACCTAGGGGGTTTGACTTCCAAACCTGCAAGCCTTTGGTTCACCCCTAGCTATAGTGAACCCACAAACGTTGATCACATTTTTTCAAATCTCTTATTTTCGTAGGTTTCATAAAATTGTGGTTGACTTCTGTAGGGCATGAGACCGATTTCATGGTCAAATTTTACAAAGCATGATATCACTTTAGCCACTACTTGAGGTAATTCCTTTTGTAAGTTTTAATAGCATTTTTATTAAAATATTATTTGTTGTTGTTCTTTGCTCTCTTTTTCATAGAAAAATAAAAAATAATAAAAGGAGACTATTCTTATGTTATTTTATGTTATAACTCATAAAATAAAATAATAATCAAATAACATATACTTTTGTTTTTTTTATCTCTTACTTCTTTAGCAATTGGAAATCAACTTGCATGTAGATTTAAATCTAGGATAAGTTTGTATGTGCATTCTCTTAGACCCTTGCTTAAAAGGAAAAACATTTACCTTTCTTGTACTTTAGGTTTAGTATTCATACAAAGAAAAAATTATACTAGTATAGCTCTTGTATTTTGCATTACTTATCTAATGTATTTGTAGTATAAAACTCATTTCATATTCTAGTTTTTAGTTTAAAAGTCCAAACTTAGGTGTTTTCACAAAAAAAACATAAAAATAAAAGGATTTGGAGTGAATCCATAAAACACTCTTGGTGAACCCCTCAAAACATAAAACATACCATTTGAGGTGAGGACAACCCATAGGGATTTTAGCCTTTGTAGATCCACTAGAATTTTTGCAGACCTCCTCATAGATCTAAGCAAATTCTTTGTGGCTTACCCTTATAAAAGGGCTTGTGTTGAGATAGGATTGTATTTTGGCCACCCAAAGTGCTAAACCAACTCTAAAATATGATAACACAAACACTCAGTCTATTATGGACAACTGTGAGCAATTAAAAAAATAACCATGACAATAGTTTTGTGGAATCCACTTGTTTAGGATCATATCAAATTTCCTAGTTAATCTCCCAAGGAAAAAATGGGAAAGGAAGCTTATCCACCACTTGCTTTTGTTATCTCAAAGAGGCATCTAGACCTCATTACATTAGAACTCCCTAGGCTTCTAGTGTAATATCTACCTAAAAAATCACTCAAACAAGTTCTCCTTTGTTGTCTCCTTCAATGAATTCTAGGTTCTCACATATGCTAATCCATAAGGAGGAGGTTGATGAGTTTTTTCTAGAAAAAAACCACATTTCACACCAACTATATAGTTGGAAAATTATAGATCTAACCAAGAGTCTATGTAGACACAAAATAATTGTGGAGTTTCGGCTAAGCTTGATAGTGAGGATATGTTGCTCGATCAACATCTTTCATGAGTTTTTATTCATAAAATTTTAGGGGTCTAAAAGACTCCAAAAGATAGTATATCGTGTGAGAAACTTGATAGAGATATCTTGATCTTGATATTCTTTATTGAAAGGAATTAAAGGTATCAAGTGTTTTGTTGTTTATAGCCTATCATGCCATATGACTAACCAATTTTTTCTTCTATAATGATCATGATATTGGAAATTGTGGAATTTCCACTCTTGTCTATGCTAGGTGGTGGCCACTTTTAATTCATCATAAATGTAGCCCCACTTATCAAAAATTTTGACTACTTTTCAACATTAATAATCATTCATTTGGGATTATTAATGTATATACCTCTAATGATGTTGTCGAACGATCTCACCTTTGATGTTATATCACAAATGTATTACCTCATACATCTTGGGTACCATGCAAAATTTTAATATGATTGAATTTTCATCAAACAAATGCAACAACCTCCTAATGTGTTGGATAATTAAAAAAAAGGTTGCATGGTACTACATGTGTAACAAGTTGAATTTTTTTATCCCCGATACTAGTTTTCTTTATTCTAATTCCATCTAGTACACATGGAATAACATGTGATCTAGCACAAAAAGAATTATCAAATGGCTTGATAGATCCATGTTGACAATTCAACCAATTTTATCCTTCTCTATTTTTTTCTCTCAGCTAGTGGAGCCCATGCTAGATATTGTTCTTTCTGATCTCTTTCCTTTTTTATTTTACATTGAATGGTTAAGTGGCACTACCAAGAATAATTTTTTTTCTTAAATACATAATTTTTGGCACATACTCCCACACTGGTCCATATCCAAAACATCTAGAAATTAAGCCTCACCCCTACAATGAGATTGGTTAGACCTTGTGGTAGAATAATGTGATAAAACATATATCACATTTTATTTGCATATATGGCCACCAGTTGGAACTTCATCATCGCTACTAAAAGTCTACCAACTCAGAGTTGAACCAAACTATAGTTGAGATAGAAAATTTTCCATTTTTAGCCACTTTGGAACTATGAGTAGCATATCTTTGTCAATAAAAATAAATCATTGACTATCACATAGCTTGTGAAACCCAAATCAAGTTCTGCATTTATTGGATTAAGGTTGAAGATCAAGTTTCCAAAGAAATATTTCAAGCCTTGTGAGATTCTAAAGTCTTAAACACATTAGTGAAGGTCAACATGTTTTATCAAAACTCCATGATATCCTACAAGCCTTTAATCATCATTTTCAATAGTTTTCAAGGCCTAACCTATTTTTTCTAAGTAGGATTTGGCTCTACAACAATGTACAAATGTAGTTTAGGCTCCACTTCATAGTGGGACTTATATGACAAAATGCTCACTAAACATGAACTACAAGAGGTCATTTTCTCCATTACCAATGATAAATCCACTAGTTGTGATGGCTTCCCCTATGAATTTTGTAAATCCTTATGGGACATTGTTGGTCAAGATCTCATTCATGTCTATTTGGAAGAAATCCATATCAATATGGTAGGCAATCTCATAAACAAGAGAAATATTAAATTCATACCTAAAACTAGAGATTTAGAGGAAATTTGTAATTAGAGGCCTATTAATTTATTGAATGTTTCTTACAAAATCATTGCCAAGGCTTTGGTGCTACATCTGTAAAACTTGCTTTTACTAATTTTTCATCTTGAACAAACAATTTTCATTAAAATTAGATATATTATAGATAACATAATTACTATGTGGTAAGGTATAGAATAGGATTGAACCTCTTGTAACACCCTAAATTTGACACATAATAATTTGCATTAAATATAAAAATATCCAAAAATTAACTCAAACAACTTTGTATATTGTTACCTCGATTTTTGTGCCTTCCAGACGAGATCGCGTAAAATTGATGAGATCGTACATACGATCTTTGAGATCGTACATACGATCATATGTATAATTTCTCGAATCGTACGTACAATCTTGCCCAAAATAAAAAACTCAAAGTAGCAAAATGATAAATCAAGTTGTAACCATTTTTTTCTTTACCTATGCAACCGTACAAAAGTTACGAGATCAAATCCACCGATCAGTCCTAGCTTGGAAGGAGTTGCAACCTATTCTATTTTCAGCCTATTTTTCCCTACTAGTTCATCCTATTTAATCAGGCATCCCTCCCTTCAAATATCTCTTGACTCTGTGACATAATTTTTGCATTCAAATCGTTGTAATTTCTGCATTAGTCCTAGTTATTTTCTATTTTCTATAGGATTAGAGGATATGATCAGGGATTAGACAATATGATCCAGGATCAAAGCGTACGATCTTCCTGTTGCTATACAATCTTGCTACTATTGTACGATCTTGCTCATGGATCACTTGGGGGCAACTTCGAGTGTTGGTTTGCATTTCTTAACCATATCATTTGCATGTTTATCATCTGCTTTATCATTTTCCATTGCATATCATATTAGATTCAATCATTTTCATTCTTGGAGTTCACCAAACTACATTCACTTGCATGTTTCACATAGTTTAAAGCATATACATATTAGATATTTGTATTAAGGCATTCAATAAAACCATTCCTAGTTTTATTTCCATCTGGTAAATTCAGTAGCCGACGGGGACGGGAGATCAACGCCTTCTCAAAATTTCACTTTTCATTAAAAATCTTCTGTTCAGAATAATTACATGCATAAAAATAAAATAGCCCGCAGGCTTTACAATGGCCAGAGCTTGTCTGGAATTTTCCCACAGCACACTCTCTGTCCTCCGACCTTCCAGTCCACTGTCCCCCTCTCTTCCAAAATTTTCCCCTTTTTATCGAGGTCTCGACCCTCTAGGTCATTAATGACCCACCTGCGAATTTTTTTTTTTTTAAATAAAACCCCCAAAATCGGCTTCCCCGTCGAGATTTAATTTTTTTTTTCTTTCGTAAATCACCCACTCCCTGATCCACCATCTCACCCCATACTGTCCGTCGCCTGCAACTGTCGCTGTGTCATAAGGTTTAATTGCAACAATTTTCTCTTTTCTCGCGTGCGCGCCATCCATGTGTCCAATTTTAAATTTGTCTTCTATTGGCCACGAAATTTCAATCCACGTGGCAGCCCTTAACTGGTCGTGATATCCCGACATGTCACGATATCGTGACATGTCACGGCATCGCGACCCCCATGCCCTTCTTCCTTTACCTTGCCTTTGGAGCCACGATTCCGTGACATGTCGTGAAATCGTGACATGTCACGATTTCGTGGCTCCCCCGCACTCTGTTGTCAGCCTTCGCCTTCGGAGCCATGATTTCGTGACATGTCACAATTTTGTAGCTCCCGTGCACCTTGTCGTCATCCTTCACTTTCGAAACCGTGATTCCGTGACATGTCACAAAATCGTGACATGTCACAATTTCACGACTCCCCCTACACTCTATCTTTCGCCTTCACCTTTGAAGCCGTGATTCCGTGACATGTCATGAAATCACGACATGTCACGATTTTGTGGCTCCCACTACACTCTGTCCTCCACCTTCGAAGACATCACGATATCGTGACGTCGTGATATCACGACGAAAACTGCCCTGCGCCCTGCTACCACCTTTGGGGTCGCGATTTCGTGACATGTCACGAGATCATGACATGTCACGATTTCGTGACCCCCTTCCCAACTTGCCAACTTTGCCTTGTCAAACAAAACAAATTTCTTAGAAACTTCGGTTGATGCCCGATTGTCCTACTGTCATCGGATGCTCTTGCATCAGACACCCCGGGTAAAAAGGAGAAGTGACCTTCACTTCTATGTTGTTTGGTCCGTGTCCTTGATAATATCTCCAGGCACTCATCAACCTTTGCAACCTGCTCAAATCTCGTCTCCTGGCAAAATTTTCTGCCCTCTACCAGACAAATTTTGGCATTGCTGCACACCTTCTCATCCACTGTCTGTAATGGCTTTAATTTGTGGTGCACTCCATCTTTCATCAAGGAGTAAGTATTTGCACGACCATCATGTACTGCACTCCAATCAAACTACCATGGCCTCCCTAACAACAAATGGCAAGCATCCATGGGGAAAACATCACACAAGACTTCATCCTGGTATCTCCCAATATTGAACATGACTAAGCACTGTTCACGGACCCATGCTCTGTGGTCCTTCCGCAACCACACAATCCGATATGGATGCGGGTGTCTCCTTCTCTCCAGCTGTAACTTAGCTACCATCTCCTTGGAGACTAAGTTATCTGTACTCCCATTGTCTATAATAACATTACAGACTTTGCTTGCACTTTTGCATCATGTGTGGAACAGGCTTCTCCTCTACTCTGGTTTGTCTTCATCAATCAGCATGGTCCTCCTCACGATCATTGCTTCTCATTTCTCAGCTTCTTCAGAATGTTCTAAGTCAGCATCTTCCGCTGCCACAACAACTCTAGCAGGACCCACTTGTTTCTTGTTCACTCTCTCGGGGTGCTGGGGACACTCATATGCCCGATGCCCCTCTTCTTCGTAGTGGAAACATGTTCCCTGGAACACTCCTCTTCCATAACCGCATCCAGATCTACCTCTCCCTCTTGGGTTGCCATTATTCTGAACTTGCAGTTTGGGTTCTTCATCTCCCTTCTGATCTCGGCTGCTGCTAACCTCTTCTTTCTTCTCCTCTTTTCCTTCATATTTTCTTCCACCAGTATTTCCTCTAGGTCCTTTTAATCTTTGCTTGCTTTAAAACCTTTTGTTCAGTTTTTCTTCAACTTTCAGAACAAACTGGTAAGCATCTCCGATGGTGCTCACCCGAACTAAGCTCAGCTCTTCCTGGACACTGGGTCTCAACCCATTAATATAACAGGCCACATTTTCCTTGCTTGCTTCTAAATGACCGGTTCTGATGGAGATTTTATAAAATTCCTCCGTATACTCTTGGACAGTTTTATTCATCTGTCTTAAACCTTGCATTTTTCTTAGCAGATCCAACTCGTAATCTGTCGAAATAAACTCTCTTTAATTTTTCTACCATCTGTTCCCATCTTGTTATCCATTATTTTCCTCTTCGGTTCCGTTCTAGCTGTACTCCCTTCCACCATATGCTGGCATGAACTTTTAATTTGGTTTTGGCAAATCTGACCCGCTCGAGATCTTCAACTTCTTCATACTTGAAGTATTCTTCTAGGTCATTTATCCAATAAATCAATTCCTCCGGATTCAAGTTCCCAAAATACGTGGAAACTTCTATCTTCGGCCTCTTCCCGATCTGGGATATGGCTTTGTACAGTCTGGCTTGAGCCGGATCTACAGCTTCTTCTTCTTCTTCTTCAAACTAATTTTCTTCCTCATCTACTTCATCTTCACTGTCTGCATCTCTTCTCGGTTCGTGTCCTCTGCGTAGTTCTTCTTGCAGGGCCTGAACTTGCCACTGCAAAGCCCAAAAATCTCCTGCTGTCATGCCTCTCCCACCAACGGGGTTTCTTCTCGGAGGCATATTCTCACTCTCTCACAAGCCTTCCCATAGATCCTGGTGTGACTGCCTCAAATCCGGCGATCTGTCACACACTCGGGAACTTTCGACTCTGATACCACTGATGGGGATGGGAGATCAACGCCTTCTCAAAATTTCACTTTTCATTAAAAATATTCTGTTCAGAATAATTACATGCATAAAAATAAAACAGCCCACAGGCTTTACAATGGCCAGAGCTTGTCTGGAATTTTCCCACAGCACACTCTCTGTCCCCCGACCTTCCAGTCCACCGTCCCCCTCTCTTCCAAATTTTCCCCCTTTTTATCGAGGTCCCGGCCCTCTAGGTCATTAATGACCCACCTGCGAAAAAAAAAAAAAATTAAATAAAACCCCCAAAATTGGCTTCCCCGTCGAGATTTAATTTTTTTTTTCTTTCGTAAATCACCCACTCCCTGATCCGCCATCTCACCCCATACTGTCCGTCGCCTGCAACTGTCGCTGTGTTAGAAGGTTTAATTGCAATAGCTGTCTCTTTTCCCACGCGTGCGTCGTCCATGTGTCCAATTTTAAATTTGTCTTCTATTGGCCACGAAATTTCAATCCACGTGGCAGCCCTTAACTGGTCACGATATCGTGACATGTCATGATATCGCGATATGTCGTGGCATCGCGACCCCCATGCCCTTCTTCCTTTACCTTGCCTTTGAAGCTGCGATTCCACAACATGTCGCAAAATCATGACATGTCACGATTTCGCGGCTCCCTTGCACTTTGTTGTCAGCCTCCGCCTTCGGAGCCGCGATTTCATGACATGTCATGAAATCGTGACATGTCACGATTTCACGGCTCCCCTACACTCTATCATTAGCCTTTGCTTTTGGAATCGCAATTTTGTGACATGTCACGATTTCGTGGCTGCCCTTGCACTTTGTCTTCCACATTCGCCTTCGAATTCGCGATTTCGTGACATGTCACGATTTTGTGGCTCCCCCTACACTCTGTCCTCTGCATTTGAAGACGTCGCGATATCACGACGTCGCAATATATCACGACGAAAATTGCCCTGCGCCCTGTTACCGCCTTTGGGGTCGTGATTTCATGAAATGTCGCGAAATCGCGACATGTCGCAATTTCGCAACCCCCTTCCCAACTTTCCAACTTTGCCTTGTCAAACAAAACAAATTTCTTAGAAACTTTGGTTGATGCCTGATTGTCCTGCTGTCGTCGGATGCTCCTGCATCAGTACCATATCTTGATTCTTTGATTTTGTACTCTAACCATGAAATTATAGGTTTCTATCAAGATCGGGTCGTCTGATCACTGATCAGATGGTACAATCGCAGATTGTACGTACAATATTGACAAAAAACATATGATCTTGCCCTGCTGTATAAGATCTTGTCTATTACAAAAAATTAGAATATTCATCAAACTTTTGGATATAGGTCAGAGTTTCAAATTGCTTTTTAAGCATTACATTGTTCATTAAAGCTCTATTTCTGTTGTTTACTATTTGCATATGAATCAAAATTGTGTATAGTTTAGCATAGTTGCATATTGGCCAAAAACTAGGTGATTGTGAGAATTTAAAAGGAACACATCAAACAAACTTCAAATCCTAGGTGTGAAAACTGCCATAAAATGTTTTCTGGTGAACCCTAAACAATTCGTCAAAAAATCACCCAAGAAGACACGAACTCAAGTGTCTTTCTTCGAGGTGTAGACCTATCATTCTCCCATTCCCCTTAGAGGTGCAGATCCCTTAGCCTGGAAGAAAGGAGTGCAAGAATTTTAGACCTACATTATTTGGTGAACCCAACGTGAAAAACATAGGCATATTTCTGATTTATAAAACACAAAAGGCATAAAAATTATAAAACATAAAAACAAAACAAAACCAAAAAAATCAAACGAGGTCATTAGTTAAATTTATACATTTTAGTCAATTTCATAGATGGTATATTATAGTAGTAGAAGAGTTGTACTCATAAATGTTAGGGCATTACTAGATACACAAGAAATTTCTCAAATACTTGAAAAATTTAGTACTCCATCCGAAGAATAGTGGACTAAACTCTGGAGAAGATTAGAAATCATAAAATCCAAAGAGCCTATGCTTAGACAAATCATAATATTTGAATTATCTAAAATCCTGGATCTCGATAGCACCTCTCACTACTTTAACATCCAAAGGGCATGTGATAGGTGGCTAGCAGATAAGAGAGCCAATATCTCCTCAGGTATTTACACCTTTGATGATTACCTTGAAAATGTTATAATAGTACATAAGTTTCTAGCACACGTAGAAGATCAAGAAATTGTTTTAGAAAATAGGAGAAGATTTCATAAAGCTCCTAGGGTTTTTCTTTACCGTGAATATTGTCATGAGCTATACTTTTGTATGCCAGATTATGAAGTTGATTGCATCACTATAGCCCATTTCATCAAATTCTTAAAAGCCAACTTTCAGTTTGAGGAAGAACACTATATGACACCAGAGGAACTTGAACCCATTAATGATATCTATAGACTCTTTCAGGAAGACTAAGGTATAATAGTTACAATATTATAATTTATGTTTTCTGCTTTATTTCAAAAACTTAAAAAAACCAAAAAACATAATATATATTTACATATTTGCATATCATTTAGGTATATATAACATATATATACCCCCAAAATTTAAGCATATATATACAATATATATATTTGCAAGATAAAAATCTTAAAACTAAAATACCTAAAGTTTTGAGAAATGGTAAAAAAATAGAGACTGATGAACAAGACCAAGAAAACATTGATGATAGGGTACTCATTGAATATTATGTACCTTCAAAATATGAAGGTGAGAATGGAGAAGATTAAATAGAAGACCCTGATAAACCTACATTAGACGAAAAAGGAAATGTTAAATTCAAGTCTTGTAGCACCCTAAAATTGGTGTAGTTAAACCCTCAGTAAAAAATAAAAATTTGAATTTTAACCCTGAAACCGCCTGTTAACTACTCACCTCATTTTTTGTGCCATTTTTAGAAGTTGTTTTGACCATTGGACAATATCGTCGTCGATCTGACGATATCGTCCCAAATCAGACGAATTCGTCTGGAACAGAATGTCCAGACAATTTCATCCCAAAATCAAATTTTCATAATTAGCTTCTATTTCAACCTCTCCAACTCGGGCAGAAACGTGTCTACATGGTTGAAGATTCCTATGTTGGAGATTTCCCAGATTGGGATGATCCCCAACCTCTTAACCTCCCCTTAATCCTATATAAACTTGGGATTTTCCCAGTTTATCCCCTTGGATGAACATTTCCCTGCAACTTTAGTTTTTGCTGTGTTAGAAAATCCTATCCCCTATAATTTGCATTTGTGTTTTCAAGTTTTATTGTAGGATCTCAATGTTTTTCAACTGGAGGAAGCTCAGACCATCGTAGGTGATTCAACCATAATTTTGGATGATCCTGTCGAGATCGACGATGATCTCATATGATTTCAGACGATTTTGACTATAGTTCAGATTGGGGTCAATCAAAGCCCTGAGTTTGCATTCTCTATCTCTTTTTCTTATTTAATTTTGCATTAGATTAATTCAATTCTATTCTGCATCTTGGAGTTCACTTCATTTAGCATATTTGCATGATAAAATTAAAAATAAATTATTAAAACATTGCATCTCATTTGATTTGATATCTAGATTTATCATTTAGGCATTTATATTCTTATTTCTATCATTTTGTATCATTCTTACAATTGTGTTTGTGGTTTTTGGTGTCTATTTACATGATTGTAGGTTTCTGATGAATTCGTCTGACGAATTCGTCAGGTTGCTGATGATCTTGGCTGATCTCAAATGATCTCCTATGATATGGATGATTTTGTACTTTACAGATGATCCTATCATATCCGGGATGATCTGGACTCCTACAAGCTTCAAAATATTGATTAGGCATCAGAAATCAGGTGCACTCTTCTCCATTTAGATATTTTCTATAGTTAGGATTCATTTATGTTTATTTTCTTCATATAAATCAGAAATTTCATATAGAATAGCTTAGATTCATTTTGGCCAACCTAGGAATCTGAATGATTGAACATAAAATGAACACATAAAACCCATTATCAACCTATGCATGGAAACTACCACTCAAAGTTTCCTGGTGAACCCCACCATTCATCAAAAATTCACCCTTATACCCCTCCCCCAAGAGGCGTGACCTTCAAAGGGCCTCTCCGTCCGAGGTATTGTATCGTCCTTCTCACATCCCCCTTTCGGGCACGGATCCTTTAGCCTGAAGGTAAGGGTGTGAAAAATTTGGGCGATACATTTTGGTGAACTCGACATGAAACTGAAAAACCTTTTGAAAACAATTCGAAAAAAAAACACATTATTAAGAACATCTAGAATCATTAGACAACCATTAAATTTGCATATCATACTTAGATGGTAGATTATAATAAAATATGAGTTGTCTCTATAAATGTTGAAAATCAATTAACGACCATAGAGATTACTTATGTGCTTAGAGTACCTCAAACATATAGAGCCCAACCTTTGTGGGACAAACTTGATAGGATATTGGGTATTATTGAATCCAGATCTGTAGAACTTAGTCAAATTAAGAGGTTTGTCCTAGATAAAATCCTAGATCCTGATCAGGTGACTTTGTATCATGAACTTCAGAGAGATTGCCATAGGTGGTTATTCGATAAAATAGCACTCGTGTCTTCTAAATTATACACCTTTGAGGAATACCTTGAGAATGTAGTTGTAGTGCATAAATTTCTATCTCATATAGAGGATCAAGAAGTCATTCTTATGGATAGAAAAATATGGAATAGAGTTCCTAGAGCTATGTTGTATCGAAAGTATTGCCATGAAATTTATTTTTACATGTCAGGGTCTGAAGTAGATCATATTACCATAGCACACTTTGTAAAATTATTGAAAAACCACTTCCAATTTGAAGATGAGCATTTCATGACTCCTGATGAACTTGACCCTATCAATGATATCCATAAACTATTCATAGAAAACTAAGTCATTCTTTTTACTATTGTCATTTCTTGCAACTACATGCTATTTGTTATTTTTATTCTCGCAAAATAATAATATAATCACAAAAAAAATAATAATAATAATAATAACAAAACATTTTCCTTTTAAAAGTATTATAGTAGGTATATAGTTAAAATATATACCTCTCAACCCTACCGCATATATATATATATATATATATATATATATATATATATATATATATATATATATATATATATATATATATATATATATATTATATATATAATTATATATATTTTCTAAAACCTAATTTTAGCACAATGCCTAGACTTAGGAATGGAAAACAAACAGAAGAAGATGAAGATTGGTTAGGAAGACCATTAACTGACCAAAACGTCCCTCCTGAGGACCATGTTCAGGAAGAAGAAACCCTAGACCAGCAAGAAGAAGAGCTTGTTGTAGGAAATAAACAAGAAGAAACTGTTAGAGAGGAAGGATCATCATCCCCTAAAATGTCTCCGGGAGGAGCAATCACTTTTGAAAACATGGAGCAAGTTTGGAAGTTCATTAACACTAATATTGGTGTTTTTAATAAAGCAACCCATATGGACAAGGATCGAATTAGTGACACTCAAGCAACTTTAGAAGAAGTATTTCACACACGCACTAATCCCTTGTCCTTTATTGAACAATATAGTGATCAAGCTGGACCATCCAATTTGGATATGGCAGCTGTGATCCGAAACATACAACAACAATAGGTTACCCAACCACCTAAAGTGTCTGTTAACAAGCCTAGGGTCATTATCACACAAAAGAAACCATCATTTATTGCTCTATTTTGCCAAGCTCTTGATCAACATACCTCAAATCAACAAAAACCAAAAACAAAACCAAACACCAATTACCAACAATCTGGGGTACAACATAATACTATTACTATTAGAAAATGGACTAGGATTTCATTAATCAACATAGACTAAATAGTACAACTTAGGCTATAGTTAGCCCGTAGGAATAGCTAACCACTAACCAAATAGTGCTAACAATCACAAGAAATATTCACTTAAAAAAGTGGTTAAGAGAACCTTAGGTAGATAACTAACTACCCTAACAAACCAAATGAGGTAATAAATAGAATTACCATAGTAACTCTAACATCCCCCCTTATTACATTATTTGGGTAATAATATAACTACTAGCTACACTATCATCCCCCATACAACAATATTTGGGTAAAGTATATAACTGCCCCAATACAGTGAAGAAGAAGAAGAAGAGAAATGAAAGAATGGTGGCTCGTGCTTTGTCTTCGACTCTAGCTCTGGCTCATGGCTCTGGCTCTGGCTCTAAGCATACCTCTAGAATTGTACCTCTGGGTCTATCTCAGGATCTGCCTATGAAACTACCTCTGGATCATTGCCTCTGGATCTGCCTGTAGATCTGCCTCTGGAACTTTGTCTCTGGGTTTGTCTTTAGGTCTATCTCTGGGTTATTATCTCTAAGACTGCCACTTGGTCTGTCACTAGATTTGCCTCGGGGTCTACCATAGGTTTTGCCTTTTTGGTAGAAGCCATACAATATTTTTCATCATGGTCCATTGTGTGAGATCTGTCCATCCACAATCAATATGAACCTTGTTGGCCATTTTCAGTTTGTACCAACAACTTGAAGAAGAGTGATTCGTACATCCACAAGAATCACAAGGATGTAATCTCCAACACTTAGCTGCAACATGTCCTATATTTCCACAGTGACTACAACAATTATTTTTAGGAGTTGTAGGAGATTTAGGTTTTACAAACATAGAATTACTATTACTTGCATGTCTAGTATAGCCAAGGCCTTCATCCTTTGCCTTGAAACTTAGCATTATTGGATATTTAATGCCTTGTTCCTTTTTACCTAATCTCTCACCATTTAATCCCATTTTATTCATCATTTTGGAACCAAATCCTTTGGTGTGTTTTTCAAAACACCCAATTTCATCATCTTCATCAATGCTTTTAACAATATTGTAATTGTCGTTATTGATGAGAGTATGGAATTCATTTTAAGGAGGTTCAGTTTTTAAGTCACTAGTGTCACAAGCAAAATCTGCTACTGTGATGAGATCACCTGTGCTACAACTGATATCTGTCATCATAGGCATGAGGTCGCTTGTATCACAACAAGCATTGGCCATCATGGGCTCAAGGTCACATGTGTCACAACAAGCATTCACCACCATGGGCTGAAGGTCACTTGTGTCACTACAATCATCAACCATTTTGACCTCTTGTTTCCTCACTAAAGTCCCTGTAGATTTTACGTTAGGCAATATCAAGAGAAAGCAATGATATGTAGACTACCCTTATGATTGAACACCATTCTTCTAAATATCTTTAGAATCTTCAGAATCTTTGAGAATGGATTTTACACCACTGCGTAGTGTAGAATATTTTTCATCCTCATAAAAATCCATTCCTTCCATCTCTGGTGGAAAGTAAGGACCTTTAACTGATTTTGCAACATCATCAGTTTATTTTGGGATAGTTTTCTTCTTTGATCTACCCATTCTTAAGGTGTTGGTATCTATCGAAAATGCACCTTTTACAATAAAATTTTGCAAAATAATTTGACTAAGGTGTCGGTCACTGCTGAAAATGCACCCTTATAAGTCTTCCCCCCTTGGTTTTGCAAAAAATTATATCTCCCTTGTAAGGGATTCCAAGGGGCAGCACAAAATGGGCACTCTAGAAGGCTTTTTTTTTCACTGGATTGTAAAAAAATTACAATATTTGCCTTTTAGGCAGATTAGCACAAAAATGTCATCAAAAATATCCCCCCTGTGTGAAGTACTTTAAACAAAAAAATGTTTGCTATTTATGAAGCCTAAAAAACAGGTTGAGTTTCGATGAAATTCTGCCTAGCTAATTGCTTTTGAATAAGGTTGTATGTGCAAATATAAAGTTAATCAATTAAATAATTTTAATAATAAAATAATTTTTTCCTAAAGAAAATCAATTAAAAGTAAATATAATTGATTTCTAAAAACAAAAAAAATTATTAAATTATTAAAAATAAATTGAAAAAAACCAAAAAAATATTTGCAAAAAAAACTTTACCTTTCTTTTTTTTTAGCTTGCTATGCCTTGCAAAATACGATTTTCCCCGCCGAGAGTCGAACTCCTGACTTCGTGGATGTTAGCACAATGACTGGCGCTCTTGCCAATCGGGCTACGCCACCCGATGGGAAAGGAAGGGAAGCTTCTTCCCTTTCTTCCCATTTTCGTACTGAAGCGGGAAAAAAAATTATGTGGGATTAATCCCACATCGCCCCTGTGGGTGATATTTTAGTTGTTTAAAAAATACAAGCTCGCCCTTTAGGTTCTGATTGTCTACAGGAAATCAGATGTCCCATCGTGGCTTTTTGTTGTGGCCAGGTGGCACGTGGCCAGTCCGCCATGCGTCACGTCCAGGTGGCACGTGGCCAGTCTACCACGTGTCGCCTCGTTGTCAATTTGAGTGGCACATGGCCAGTCCACCACGTGTCACCTCGTTCATCTGCCTTGGGTTCCATGCCCAGGGTAGAGTCAGGTCCAGTCCAGTTAGCCTCCACGTGTCACCTCGTCGGTCCACCTCAAGATCTGTGCTCAGGGTTGAGTTCGACAGGTCTGTCAAATCAGCCTCCACGTGTCACCTCGTCGGTCCATCTCAAGATCTATGCCCAGGGTCGAGTCTGCTAGGTTTGTCTAGGCAACCTCCATGATCCATCTTAGGATCCGTGTAGGTTCTAGATGCATAGTCAGCATGTCAGATCCACATTAGGATCTGTGCAGGTTCCAGATGCGCAGTCAGCATGTCAGATCCACCTCAAGATCCATGCCCAGTCAAGCCAGTATAACCACCCTCATTCCAAGTGTAGGTCTAGTTCTGATGCCTCGAGATGTGTGCTTGAGTAGGTCCAGCCTTGCCTCAAGAAATGTGATCGTGTCTACGTCGGTCTCCTCTTAGATTTTGAAAAATGTGCTCGAGCAGGTTTCAAGCAGGTCCTGCTCTGATATCATGTTAGAAAATGGACTAGGATTTCATTAATCAAAATAGACTAAATAGTACAACTTAGGCTATAGTTAGCCCATAGGAATAGCTAACCACTAACCAAGTAGTGCTAACAATCAGAAGAAATATTCGCTTAACAAAGTGATTAAGCGAACCTTAGGTAGATAACTAACTACCCTAACAAACCAAATGAGGTAATAAATAGAATTACCATAGTAACTCTAACAATTACAAATCCCCTTCATAATACTCTTCCTACCAACACTTTGCATAATAGCAATATAGCATCTAATCCTTATGTCACACCATCATACACTCATAGATCCCATACCTATGTCCCATCGAACCAATATGGTGGACAAACTAGTAATCTTGAAACCATGGTGAAATAGCTAGTTTCCCGCATGGACCAGATAGATCCCTACCATCCCTCGTACAACTATCGAGAGATGTGTAGTCAACATTTAGATCCTATAGTCATAGCACAGTCGTATCCTAAACATTTTCCTATGCCTGTTCTTCCCATATATAAAGGAACCGAAGATCCCATAGAGCATCTTCGTATGTTTAGGATAGCATGTCATGATATATCACATGATGACTTGTTATTACTAAAAATGTTCCCAAAAATCTTGGGAGGAATGGCATTAGAGTGGTATTATCAATTACCCACTAATTCTTTGAGGAATTTTGAAGAAACTGTCAAGTCTTTTGTTCATCAATTTAGTGCCTACATCGAAAGACATGTGACCATTAAAGATTTGTATAACTTAAAACAAGACAAAGATGAATGCTTTGCTGATTTCCTAGCTAGGTGGAGACAATTGATAGGAAAATTGCACTTTGTGTTACCTTATAGGGAGATGTTGGACATCTTTATTAATAATTTGCAAGAGCAACTATCTTACGAATTATCAATCGCTACCTTGACCACCTTCGATCAGGCTATAGACTTAGCCCGAAGAGTGGAAGATGCTCTCATTAGGAGAGGCCAACTTAAAAAGAAAGACGATGAGAAAACATCCAAAAATAAATATAAGAATAAACAAGTTGTGGGTGATGGAGTCACCGATAGCAAAAATATTGCTAATGTTAATGCTGCAAAGACAGCGGAGAAGTTTGTACTAAAACCTCCTGATAGACCTCCTCAAGAATTTACTAGGTTAAATCAACCTTTATCAACTATTCTACCACAATTATTAGAACGAGGTTTGATTCAATTACCAAATATCCGGGAACCTGATCCAACTATACCCGGATACAGAGCAAATTTACACTGTGACTTCCATAGAGGACCTGGACACACTACCAACTCTTGTAAAATATTAAAACATAAAATACAGGACTTGATTGATAACAATGAGATGGAGGTGCAAGCCTTTCAACCTAAGCAAAATCCTCCTAATAATGTTCAAAAGAACACCCCACAAAACCAGAATCAGAACGCCAATCAGTCATTAGACATATTTCAACATCCCTTACCAAAACATGGTAAGGAGGTGGCTAATCAAATTGAACATCATAATGTCCCTCCTCCTGCCCGATATGTAGGAACTATTAGTGGGCATTTACCTGCTCATGATCTGGAAATATTTGACACAAATTTATCCGTGGTTACAACCAGGCCTCTATATAATATTCAGATACCTGATCTTAGTGATACAGAATATGAGACTGAGAGTGATATGGAAATCACATCAAATCAATCGAATAGTTTTAAAGATGAATCGGATACTATTCACCCTATCACAAGTTATATGGTTCCAAAAGAACCATTTCCAAGAAGAGTCACTACTAGACCATCGTCTCACCGATTACTTTCTAATGAGCTAGCTATAAACGCTAGACCAAGACCCATTCATCATCCATAGAATAATATTGTGGGTACCATCGGAGCTGTTACTAGACAACAGGCTCAAAATTATCAACAAGATCAAATTCAGAATGGTGGATCAACTCCATTTGTTTTGAAGGTTCCTAATAAAGGGAATCATGCACCTAATGTTCAACCTAAACCTCCTTATAATATTAATGAACAATTATCAAATATTACAACTAGAATTTCCCTCTTGGACCTTTTAAGATCTTCTCCTACACATAGAGATGAATTAATGCTCACATTAAGCCGGATGATGGTACCACAAGACATTCAACTCGAAGCCATGGCCAATACTATAATAACTCGTGAAGTTGATTGTATTGACTTTCGGGATAGAGACATACCTCAACATAGTTTACATAAAGATAACCCCTTGTATATTACTACTTTAATTGGAGATGTAGCAGTCAAACGAGTTTTTATTGATAATGGTTCATCTTTAAATATCTACACTTTTGACTTCTACCAAATATTTGGGTTTAGAAGTGAGGAAATGAAAAGAACTGATATGATCATAAAATATTTCAATGACGAAACACAAGAAACGTGTGGAGTTATTACCATTCCATTGCAAGTTGGTCCGAGAACCTTGGATACGACTGTGTTTATTGTACATTGCCCTGCATCGTACAATATACTCTTGGGTCATCCTTGGATCAACGCGATGTGAGTTGTTCCCTCAACCTTACATCAATGTGTTAAGTTTGAATTTAAGAATCAGTTGGTTACCATTCATGGTGATCCAAGACCCTTTGATATGTGTGCTTTGGCAAAACCTATTGGAGTTCAATTTTGCCCTGCTCTGTCATCCACACATCCTAATTCTCATTATCCATCTAAACGTGTGAAACTTACACCCACAAAGTCATCTACTTCTTCTCCATCAGTTGCACCTTCACATATAGCTCAACCATCTTCTGAACAAACCGCATTAGGACCTAAGAAAGATCCTAATACCACAACCAATGTCTCTTGTTCTACTCCTATAACTTCCATACCTATAATAGACCCATCTATCGACTCCTCTACACCATCTACATCCACCAAAGTTATATTTTCCACATCAGAAGACGTAGGGAATGTTCCTTCTACCTCTTATGCTCTTACTGACGAACTCTTACCCGATCTATCTAAAATCCTTATATCAGAAGAAACGAATGCTTCTATGCAATATTCCCTTATTTTAAATAATTTACCACCATCTCCTCGTACCTTGGGCCTCCCACAGCCTATGGGAAGTATTTACCAAGTTGGGAGTTGTGCCTTTATTTATAAGGGATATGACTGGGGTAGAATACCTAGAAACATCAGAACTCATTATGATGGATATGCTCGATGTTATTTTACTAATGAATATATTAAAGCCAAACCTATAATGCTTAAATTGGGATATAAAGGGAAAGGTTTGGGACCTTTCCAGAATGGTATGAAAGAACCTTTTGAGGTAGAAGCGTGGCCCACCCGATGTGGTGTGGGCCTATTTTCTAGTAAGGGTCAGCCATTCCCATTTGAGGATGATGACCATCTTATATGTTACCAAGATTATTTAGATGAACATGATGCCTTGTGTTTAATAAATAAGACATTCACATGTAATATGCTATCTATAGCTTATCCTCGAGATGATCGCTGAATCTAATGATGAGTTGGAGGGAGATATATTTCATGATGTCTTCATTAGGAATTTTACTAATGGATTCTATTTTGATGGCTTATACCTAGTATAGCCCTTGAGGCCATGCTCCTCAAGACGATTATCCAAGCTAACCTTGGAAGAATTCAAGTTGGGTTTCCTGCTACTAGTTAGTTTGTACAAATTTTAGAGATTAATTGTCTCCCTAGATTTTTCCCTTCCCAATTGGTCGATCATTGATTTTCTTGGGTGGTGTCCTTATGGATGGATTTTCTGGTTATAATCAATCGATAGCTCCGAAGATCGCTAACACCTTTATTACCCTTGGGGACTTCTTGAAGTGATGCCATTCGGGTTGAAGAATGCAGGTGCAACCTATCAACGAGCCATGACTTATATCTTTCATGATATGATGCATGATATACTACACGATTATGTAGATGACATTATAGCTCATTCTACTAAAGAAGATGACCATTTAGATGACTTGAGAAAAGTATTTGATCGGTTAAGGGAATATCTTATCCGATTGAATCCATCCAAATGTATATTCGGAGTTAAGTCAGGTAAATTATTGGGGGTTATAGTTTCTTTACGTGGCATCAAAATTGACCCTCTCAAGATTATGGCTATCACTGATATGCCCACACCTACAAATATATCTGAATTACGGAGTCTACAAGGTAAGCTTCAAGCTATCCGTCGCTTCATCGATAAGTTGGTGGATAAAACTGGACCCTTTCTTAAGCTTCTTAAGAAGGATATCTCTTTCCATTGGGACGATGAATGTCAGGAAGCATTTGAACTCCTCAAAAAATATCTTCTTAACCCACTTGTACTTTCACCACCTAAACCTGATCGCCCATTTATCTTGTATATTTTTGCTTTAGATTTTGCTTTAGGAGCTATGTTAGCTCAACTTGATGATGAGAAAAGAGAGCATGCTAATTATTACATTAGCAGAACATTAATTAGTTATGAAACCCGCTACACAGCATTAGAGAAGTTATGTCTAGCAGTCATATTTTCTACACAAAAACTATGCCATTATATGCTCAGTCAAAAAACATACGTTATTGCTAAATCCGATCCCTTACGGTATCTCATGAGTCGACCTTATTTATCTGGTCGCACAACAAAGTGGGTTCTTGCGCTAAGTGAGTTTGAACTCACATTTATAGGATAGAAGTCTGTTAAGGGTCAAATCATAGCAGATCAATTAGCTACTACACCCTTAGAATCCACCCATCCCCTCGTCATTGAGTTTCTTGACGAATGCCTTAAACTAGAGGCAGATCATTCAGAGCAATGGTCCTTATACTTTGATGGAGCCCGATGCATGAGTGGGGCTGGTGTAGGTATTATTTTGATATCTCCATAGAAACATCTCATACCTCTATCCTTTAAATTAATGTTTGCCTGTACTAATAACACTGCTGAATATGAGGCTCTCATCCTTGGATTACGAGCAGCCCTGGCACTAAAAATTAAAAATCTATTAGTTTTCGGTGATTCTCAACTTGTTATAAATCAAATTAATGATGTTTATCAGACCAGAGATGATAAATTATGCCCATATAAAGCATATGTATTACAATTAATATCTTTATTTGATCAAATTACCTTGGAAGCTATTCCTAGAACTAGCAATCGTGTGGTTGACGCCATGGTCGCAGCTGCATCTCTTTTACCCTTGGAGTTAGATGACGAATATGCTACCATCATTATTCATCGACTCCAGGAACCCACTTCAATTAAATCATGCTTGGAACCTTTGGACGTGTTTCTAATCAATGAAACTACTCCTAAACTTTGGTACACTGATATCCTCAATTTTCTTCAAAATGGGACCTTCCCTGAAGGTTTTAATAGAAACCAGCATCGGTTATTACGTAGACGAGCAAGTCGCTTCATCATAATTGGCAATACCTTATATAGGAGATCTTTTGAAGGTATCCTACTGAGATGTTTGAATCTAGAAGAGTCTAGATCAGCTTTGAGTGAAGCCCACGATGGATCTTGTGGGGGACACTTTAGTGGTAGTGCCATTGCTAAGAAGCTCCTTAGGATAGGATATTTTTGGCCTACCATGGAGAATGATGCACATGATTACGTGCGCCATTGTGACAAGTGCCAGAAACACGCTGACCTTGTCCATGCGCCTGCACAAGAACTACAGGCTATTTCATCTCCTTGGCCCTTTTCAAAATGGGGCTTAGACATCATCGAAAAAATCAATCCTGTGTCATCTGATGGACACAAATTCATCATAACCACCATCGAGTATTTTACGAAGTGGGTTGAAGCTATGCCCTTAGCTTCTTGCACTAGAACTCAAGTTTCCAAATTTATTTTTAATCAAATTATTTGTAGGTTCGGAATTCTTGCAAATCTCATCTCGGATAATGGAACTTGTTTCAAAAATAAATATGTAAAGAAACTATGTCAAAAATATAAAATTCAACATCGTTGGTCCACTCCCTATTATCCTCAGGGTAATGGCCAAGCAGAAGCATCTAATAAAACATTAATTAAAATCCTCAAAATACTGGTCAATAAATCTAGCCGTGATTGGCACATTCAATTATATCCTGCTTTGTGGGCTTATCGAACTAGCATTCGTACTCCCATGGGAACTTCACCTTTTGTTTTGGTTTATGGCGTTGAAGCTATTTTTCCCTTTGAATTAGAAGTTCCTTCTTTGGCTCTACTACTTCAAGATACTAAAGTAGGAGATGAATATCATGCTGGCAAATTTAGTCAGCTGGAACTCCTAGATGAGAAGTGCATTAATGCTTTGGAGCATCTTCGTGCCTACCAGAACAAGCTCAAATGAGCATATCTCAAGAAAGTTCATCACCGATCCTTTGAGATCGGCGACCTCGTCTTAAAAGAAAATAAAAAAAATACTAATGCAACTAAAGACCTTAAAGGTAAATTTGAGCCTAAATGGCTTGGGCCATATATTATCACTGCTAAATTTGGATCGGGAGCATACAAATTAGCTACCTTAGATGGTAAATATCTTAAAGAACCTATGAACATTATGCATCTTAAGCGCTATTATGCATAAATCTGGTAATTTCATCATTGTATATATTATACATATTGTCTTATTTTAGTAATTCATATAAAAATTTCAAAAATAGTAATATTATGTATTATCTTAATTCATAAATTAAAATCAAAATATAAAAAAATCAAAATCATCAAAATCCTCAAAAACATCTTCTATTTTTGCACCTATCAATTCTTGAAGTATTGCAGTTATATTTTCAGTTATTTTGGATAAATTAGCATTTATTTGGAATCCCTCACTTTCACACTCACATGAATAAATATCTTGATCTTATTTGGTATGATTATTAATCTCTCTTATATCGAAGTCCACAGTTGAATTAAATAAAGTTTTGAGCATAGAGAACTGATCTTGTTATTTACTTGAACCAAGTACACCTTTTCACATTAAAATGATTTCATTGCAAATTCAAAGCGATGCTACATAGTAGAAGTGGTCTCTTGAGCGAAAAGTTTCCCCTACTATCCTATCATGCACATGGTCTAGAATATTTGAGAATTGACAAAAGGACAAGCTCACCCCTACCCAGAATAAAAATCCCTTGCTCTATAGCCAATCCGAGCAAGTATCCCTAGTATAGAAGAAAAAGAAAAAGAAAGTCAAGAAAAATCATGAGAAAAAGAAGCATTATTTCAATATCATTTTGTACCATCTCAGCAATATTTCAGCATTATCTCAATGTCAAGCAAAAATACAAAAAAAAAAAAGAGAAAAAGAAAAGAAAAAGCAAAAAGCAATAAATCCTCCCCCCCTACCCTTTGAAAGAAAAGAAGGGTGAATGAGCTTGAATCCCTGGAATTCTCAATTATTCAAAAACCGTGAGGTAAGCCCCATAATAGGTGGTTTGTGCCCAACCCGCTTGGCCTTGGGTAACTCCTAGCATGGTGATATGTTTGTCACATTAGCGACCTTCTTTTGTACAGACCTATGTCCGCTCATGGATCAGCTAGCTCTTGATGACCCGACTTACATAGTAGTCTGGTATGGTTACATGCATATAAATCATGGTCAACGAACACTCATTTGGTTAATTCAAATTACTTGTATCAAATTATCTTGCTCAAAATTGGTAAATGAACAATACAATTGCACACACATTTGTGTTTGAGAGATTTTGTATCATTATGATAGATCAAGATCGAAAATGAACTCACATATGCACATGGGGTTCCTTATAAATCTAAATTTTGTCTTTGAGATAATTTAAAATATTTATTCAAATCTTCTAGAATAATTTGATTTTCTTACTTGAGAATATTGGCTTAGCGTAAAAACAATTAAATACATTTTTTTCAAAAATCCAAAATTTCTTTCAAAACATGTTCAAAAATCTAGCAATAAAGTCACATTTATATATTTTTGACTTTCGCAACGATGGTATAGTTCCTAAACCTAAATTGGAATTTATGCCTAGTGCAAGTCCTCATTTTTTATCTCAAAATCAAAAATCAACTATGCAATAAAACTATTACATCAATTTCTTCTTTGGATTTTGCAATGATGGTATAAGTCTATACCTAAAATTCTATGCCTAGCGCAAACCATCGTTCTAATTTTATCTCCCATTTATTTAATCCATAAAAGCATATGGCTTAAATCATTATGTTACACAATTGTGCTTTAAAAAGAATGAAAACTTTTCTATTTCATTTCATTATGTCAACATTCAGTTTTGCGACGATGGTATAATTCCTAGGCAATTGTTCAAATTTCTATCACACTTAGGAATTTTATGCCTAGCAAAAATCATATTTTTAATATTTCATGCATAATATTTTCATGGAAATCTGAAAACAAATCATCACCATCATCATTTTTCATCATCACAACACAAAGTCTTAAGAAAGTCTCTTAAGCACCCTTTTACTTTTAGCAATATTTCTCTCATACCGGGATTAGCTTGATGACCTAGCGAGCGACGACTCCATGAAATGGTCATGTAACAACGACAATGTCCTTTGAAATTATTGTTAGAAGTCACTTTATTTTTCATCAAATCATACCACAACAACCAATTTGTTTACATCAGATTATTTCATTTAAATTTTATAGCAT
Source organism: Wollemia nobilis (assembly GCA_028583015.1). NCBI lineage: Eukaryota > Viridiplantae > Streptophyta > Pinopsida > Araucariales > Araucariaceae > Wollemia > Wollemia nobilis. The sequence continues at coordinate 1,302,691 of JAQPPZ010003635.1, read as the reverse complement.
GACATAAAATTATAATATTTTCAATGACATAATTACATGAATAGTCAATCAACAATTAAAATATTAAAGCATCATAAAACATATGCACAAGTCATATCACAAAAATAACAAAAAAAAAAAATATATATATATATATATATATATTTTTTTTTTTTATATTAATATTTTTAGAAGTCTATACATCATATCAAAATAGATTGGTATGCCACAATCTATACCCTGGCATACTCAATCCTCTCAAAAATATATGGTCTATGTACAATGAGCAGCTAGTCTCGAGAAGCCCTTGAGCTCTCAGCCTCATCTCCTCTCCCGCCCTGAGGTGGAGGAGGTGGTCCCATCGGAGTCCGTCCTGTGTCATGGGTCCTCGATGTCGATCGTGATGATGTCCTCGATGACCCCATCTTGATCGGCTCCACAATGCTGGCTGGCAACGGTATCCTCTACTCCTATGGAACCACATGATAGTATAACCCCTAGTAGAATGCGGTCTATGCAACAACCCATGCCAGCTCTAGAATGCTCACCCCTCCACTCTAAGCCCTGAGCCGTGTCGCCTCATCCTAAAGAGTCTACACCTAAGCTCATAGGTGGGCATTCTCCACCCGGAGAGCCACCATCTCGTTGCTCTCCCCCACCTCGACACCCTTGCCCTTATCGGGTGATGGTGGCCTATCCCTCTATTGATAAGGGAGTCTCTCCCTCCTCTCTGGCTATTGCTATCTCTCCGGAGCCTGTGGTACTCTCTGGTATCTCTCTTGAGGAGGCCATCGCTGATCCCTCCCTCTATGACCCCTCACTGCATCGATGGCAGCCTGGCACCACCTCTCCATCCGTTGCACTACAACGTGCATCGGACCCTGTGCCCTCGTCATCCGAGGAGGGTGGATGCCTACATACCAGGCATCATACCCATCTGCTACCCCTATGTTGTCCCCATCCACTAGTTGAATGGGGGCATCATCAACGTCCTGACTCCAAAACTATTGCATGTCTGGAGCCCCGCTCAATGTGGTATTATCCTACATAGTTTGGGAGTACTCATAATCCCTAAGAGAAGGGATCCCCTGCTATAGACCAAACTACCTCAAAACTTGGTCATAGTGGTGGAGCTCTACCTCTCCCCGCTCTGTCCTCAACCAGATGACTCGCTTGATGTGAGCCAACTCCTGTCCATCCTCTACCCACCCTGGATGCTCTCTCCATGGTCTCTAGGTGATATGATCTGGGGTGAGGTCATCTAGCAACCTCTAGGACATCGACAGATCTATCCACCACTGTGACCCTCTCTGGAGCCACCAATAGAAAACCCGGGGTCTCTCCCGATCAACTCCTGTTAGTGGAAGCCCTATCGGCCTCCGCATCATAATGTGCTCCTAGCACCAAACCTATAGAAATGATGTCAACACCAGACATCGACCTCCCTTGTATATGACCCCATAAAGGATCCTATACAAGTGACATAATACAAAGCTACCCCAAGCAAACCTATATTCATGGTCTCTCATGTCACAGACCACATCTGAGAGGAGCCACAATAACCTGCATCCACTCTGGTGGCATAGAAGAAGGCCACCCACCACCCCTACCAAAACTTGGGTCAACCGAGATGCCCTAGGCATCTGCCTCAAAGCCTCAATGTTCACTCTGCCCTTCTCTAGGGTGAATCTTGGGTCACTACACAATCTCATCATGGCATGGCCCTGATTGGCCGAAGGAGTCATGAACCGCCCATGTATGGGGATCCTCAAGATCCTCCATACATCCTCTAGAGTGGGAGTCATCTCCCCTATCGGTAGCCAGAAGCAGGACGACTCCGGATACCATCTCTCTGCTAGGGCTGTCAGTAGCCCCATGTCTGTAGGAATTTTTGGCATCTCTACCACATGCTGCAGTCTGACCTTCGCTAGTCTATCTCACTCGGCCTGATCGAGCATGGCTAAGTCATCCCTGAGACCCTCGTATTTCCACTCTCGACTCTTTAGCAATCCCCTATGCAAAATAAACAATAAAACAACAAAAATCATTAGTACATAATCATTAAAATCAATTAAAATCAATTTTCATCTCATAAAAAAAATGATATCGCCCATTATTGGATGATATCATACCAAATTTAGTTAAATCATCCTTAATAGGATGAAATCATCTCCGATTCTTCAATTTGGGGATCACCCCTATTTCTCTGATTTCGTCCTCAGACGAAATCGATGATATAGGGACGATTTTGGCAAAATTGGGACGATTTCGTCCCAACGTCGTCGACGGCCTAAAAATGGCCACGATGCCCAAAAAAAATTAAAATTCAAGTAAAAAATTAAACAAATCAAGCTAAAAACATAGTACACTAGGTTTAGATCCTTACCCGCAACCCGTGCCGGACCTCTGTCGATCTGTGTGCCATTTCCACCATTTCGCCTATAGAGCTCTGAAACAGCGAAAGTGAATAGTAAAAATAAATTAGGGTTTTACCCTATTTTTCCTATTTTTATTTAAAAACAACATTTTTTTAATTTTTTCTTTTTCGCGCTTTTACCTCAAACGTTCGATTTGGGTAAAAACTCGGAGGGGGAACCATAGCAAATAGTTGTACGATTCGACCTAGAATCATCATCTAAAAAATGGAATAAATTTTTGCTTTCTAGTAAAGCATGAAGAACTCGTATTTAACGCATTTTCATTTGAAAATATGCTAAAGAGGAGGCAAAATGTAGCACCCTAAAATTGGCGCAGTTAAACCATCAGTAAAAAGTAAAAATTTGAATTTTAACCTCGAAATCACTCGTTAACCGCTCACCTCATTTTTCATGCCATTTTTAGAAGTTGTTTTGACCGTTGGATGATATCGTCGTCGATCTGACGATATCATCCCAAATCAGATGAATTCGTCTAGAACAGAATGTCCAGACGATTTCATCCCAAAACTGAATTTTCATAATTAGCTTCTATTTCAACAACCTCTCCAACTCGGGTAGAAGCGTGTCTGCACGGTTGGAGATTCCTACGTTGGAGATCTCCCAGATTGGGATGATCCCCAACCTCCTAACCTCCCCCTAATCCTATAAACTTGGGATTTTCCCAGTTTATCCCCCTGGCTGATCATTTCCCTACAACTTTAGTTTTTGTTGTGTTAGAACATCCTATCCCCCATCATTTGCATTTGTGTTTTCAAGTTTTATTGCAGGATCTCACTGTGTTTTAGCCGGAGGAAGCTCGGATCGTCGTAGGTGATTCAACCATAATTTTGGATGATCCTGTCGAGATCGGTGATGATCTCGTACGATTTCAGATGATTTTGACTACAGTTCATATTGGGGGCAATCAGAGCCCTGAGTTTGCATTCTCTATCTCTTTTTCTTATTTAATTGTGCATTAGATTAATTCACTTCTATTCTACATCTTGGAGTTCACCTCATTTAGCATATTTGCATGATAAAATTCAAAATAAATTATTAAAACATTGCATCCCATTTGATTTGATATCTTGATTTATCATTTAAGCATTTATATTCTTATTTCTATCATTTTGTATCATTCTTGCAATTGTATTTTTGGTTTTTGGTGTCTGTTTTCATGATTGCAGGTTTCTAACGAATTTGTCAGGTCACTGATGATCTTGGCTGATCTCAGATGATCTCCTATGATCTGGATGATTCTGTACAATTACAGATGATCATGTCATATCCGGGATGATTTGGACTCCTACAAGCTTCAGAATCTTCATCAGACATCAAAAATTAGGTGCACTCTTCTCCATTTTAGATATTTTCTGTATTTAGGATTCATTTATGTTTGTTGTCTTCATATAAACCAAAAATTTCATATAGAATAGCTTAGATTCATTTTGGCCAACCTAGGAATCTGAATGATTGAACATAAAATGAACACATCAAACCCATTCTCAACCTAGGCGTGGAAACTGCCACTCAAAGTTTCCTGGTGAACCCCACCATCCGTCAAAAATTCACCCTTATACCCCTCCCCCGAGAGGCGCGACCTTCAAAGGGCCTCTTCATCCGAGGTATTGTCCCATCCTTCTCGCATCCCCCTTTCGGGCACGGATCCTTTAGCCTGAAGGTAAGGGTGCAAAAAATTTGGGCGATACAAGTCTCTTAGCCAATTTACCCAATTTATAAAAAACCACATAGAAGAGTTTAATCAAGCAGTACAAATTGATAATTTAGAAGAAGGTGCTATGGAATCAGCCTTAGCAGCTGCTTTTCGGATACATACAAATCCATTATCATACATGAATTCAACAGACCAAGATAATGATCAAGCAGGACCATCTAATCAAAACATGATACCTTTAAATCAAAATGTTCAAAAACCAATGGCACAATCATCCAAAATTGTTGCTAGCAACACCAAAACAAATCCTAAACAACAAAAACAACCATTCTCTTCCATCTTCTCTCAAGATCTTAATCAAAAAATGTCAAACCAACAAAAAGCTAAACAAGTGCAAAATACCAATCATCAATAGAAAATTCAACTTCATAATACTCTTCCTACCAACACTTTGCACAACAATATTTCAATTGGAAATCCTTATACAACAACACCAACTTATCATCAAAGACACAACAACATGGTGCAACAAAATCAATTTGGTGGACAACCACAGGGCCTTGAAGACATGGTTAAACAATTAGCTTCACGACTAGATCAAATAGATCCCTACCATCCCTCATACAGTTATAGAGAGATGTGTAGCCAACCCTTGGATCCTATTGTGGTTGCCCAACCATACCCAAAACATTTCCCTATGCCTGTCCTCCCGATATATAAAGGAATCGAAGATCCTATTGAGCATCTTCGCATGTTTAGGACAACATGTCATGATATTTCTCATGATGACTTGTTGTTGCTAAAAATATTTCCTAAAAGTCTTGGAGGCATGGCTCTAGAATGGTATTATCAACTACCTACAAATTCTTTAAGGAACTTTGAAGAGACAACATAGATGTTTGTCCACCAATTTAGTGCCTATATAGAGAGGCATGTGACCATTAAGGATTTATACAATTTGAAACAAGGTAAAGATGAGAGTTTTGCTGAATTCTTGACTAAGTGGAGACAACTCTTAGGCAAACTACATTTTGCATTACCTCATCGTGAAATGTTGGACATATTTATTGGTAATTTGCAAGAACAACTATCTTATGAGCTTTCTACTGCTATAGTAACCTCCTTTGATCAAGCCATTGATCTAGCTAGGAGGGTAGAATATGCCCTCATTAGAAGAGGACAATTTAAGAAGAAATATGAGGACAAAACTTCTAAAAACCAATATAAGAATAAGCAAGTAGTGGGTGATGGAGTTACTGATAGCAGAAACACCTCAAATGTTAACCTTGCTAAAACTGTAAAGAAATTTGTATTGAAAATCCTTGATAAGCCACCAAGAGAATTCACAAGATTAAATCAACCCTTAACTATGATTTTACCTCAATTATTGGAACAAGGCTTGATATAGTTACCTGAGGTAAGACAACTAGATACCACTGCAACTGGATATAGGGCTGATTTACATTGTAATTTTCACCAAGTAGATGGACATTCTACCAATTCTTGTAAAAGGTTAAAGCATATGATACAAGATTTGATTGATAAAGGTAATATGGAAGTACAACAATTTCCTGCAAACAATAATACTCAAAATAATACCCAAAAACAAACAAATCAAAATGCAAATCAAAACTTAGATATTTTTCAACATCCTTTACCCAACCATGGTAAAGAAACTATGAATCAATTAGAACATCATAATGTCCCTCATCCAACTAGATATGTGGGAACCATTAGTAGTCTCTTGCCATATCAAAATATTCAAACCCCTTATGTGCCTACTTTATCCACAATTACAACTAGGCCAATCATATATACAAGAAGTGACCCAGAAAGTGACACAGAAAGTGAAACAGAAAGTGAAACAGAAAGTGAAATGGACATCACCTCAAATAATTCAAATAGTTCTGAAGATGAGTCAGATCAAATTCTTCCCATCACAGATTTATTAGTTCTAGAAGAACCATTCCCTAGAAGAATGACCACTCGACCCTCATCTCAACAAACACTTTCAATTGAACAAAAAGTAAATGCTAGACCTCATTTTGGTCATTTACAAAACAATAATATTGTGGGTACTATTGGAGCCATCACTAGACAACAAGATCAAAATCAAAATTCTCAATCACAAACTCAAACAACTGATCAAGACATAGGGATCTTACAAAATCCCTTACCCAATCATCAACAACAAGAAAATAATCAATTGTCATATCATAATGTGCCTCATCACAACGATATTATTAGTTTAGTAGTAGAGACTACAACAAAGCAAGTTCTTGCCCAACTAAATTATCTTGACAAGCAAGAGATAAATTCTTCATCCAACCAACCTTCAAGACCTCTCTTAGTTTTGAAGAATAATCCAAAAGAAGATACAAGCATAGAAAACCCATCTTTAGTGTTGAAGTCTCAACCTAAAGTCTCCCTCAACATTCAACAACAATGGGACAATCATTCAACTAAGATATCCTTTTTGAAACTTTTGCAAACCTCTCCCATTCATAGGGAATATTTGTTCTCTATTCTCTCTTTCTTTATCGTCATTACAACAAGTTCTCTATTCTTTTCCTCTTTATCTTCATTGCCACCTTTTGTCCATCACCTTTTATCCTTCATTCTCTCTTTCATTATTGTTATCACATCAAGTTCTCTATTCTTTTCCTCTTTATTATCATCGATGTCTTTTGTCCATCACTTTTCTTCATCTACATCTACTTATCATTCTTCATCACAACAATCTCAACTATCAACCAATCAACTTCAATCACCTACACCACAACCAAATTATCCTTCAAAACCTCCTTTGATTTTGAAGCCACCTTAGAAATGTTATGCATAAATCACTTTGTATAGTGTATATATAGCATTTTTTGTATATATTATCAATTTTATCAAATCACAAAATAAACTAAAACAACAAAAAAAATCAAAAAACATGAAAAATTTTCCAAAAATATTTCAAATTGTTAAATTCTCATTCTTTGCATCAATGTGTGTTGTTTTCCAAAATTCAAGTTATATTTTATTGTATTTTAGATAAAATTCAAAAGTTATCTTGAACCATGCACTTAATTTACATCTTTAATAATTTTGATTTTGTCACTTTGATTATAAATCTCTCTTGTATCAAAAAGCACTATTACTTCATTAAATAAATTTTGAGTTTTGGGAAATGATCTTGCTACTTCTTGAACCAAGAACACATTCTCACATCTTAAAAATGATTTGTTGCAAATTCAAAAATGATACTACATAGTAGTCTTAGTTCCTTAAGCGAAAAGTTTCCCTTGCTATCCTATTATGCGCATGGTCTAGAATACTGAGAATTGGCAAAAGGACAAGCTCCCCCCTACCCGAATAAAATCCCTTGCTCTACGTCTAATCTGGGCAAGTATCCCAAAAAATAAAAAAAAGAAAAAGAAAATAAAAAAAGAAAAAGAAAATAAAAAGCAAATAAAAAACAAAACAAAGAAAAGAAAAAGCAATAAAATCCCCTTGTTCAAAAATGGACAAGAATCCCTATTCCAAAAATTAGAAGAAAAGAAGGGGGTAGTGAGCTTGAATCCCTAGAATTCCTCAGTTATTTGAAAGCCATGAGGTAAGCCCCATAACATGTGGTTTGTGCCCAACCCACTTGGCCTTGGGTAATCCCTTTCGTGTGGCGACATGTCTATCACATTAGCGACCTTCTTTTGTACAGACCAATGTCTGCTTGTGGATTAGCTAGCTTTTGGTAACTTGACTTACATAGTAGTTCAATACAATGGCATGCACAAAATCATGGTTAATGAACATCTCACTTGCACACACATTGGTTCATAAAAGTTTGCTTGTATCACTACCTTACTCAAAATTGGTAAATTAATTTCACAAGCACACACATTTGATCCTTGAGAGATTTTGTATCATTGTGTCAAATCAAGATGGATAATGAACTCACTTATCACACACTGGTTCTTGATAAATTTGATTTTGTCTTAGAAATAAGTTAAAATATTCCTTTGAAATTTGTTAGACAACATTAGTTTATCATTTATATTTCAATTTTTTTTTCAAAATCTCCAAAAATAATTTATTTCAAAAAGAACTCATAGTACAAAATCATTTATCATGCATTGCATTTTGACTTCATGATGATGGTATAATTCCTAGGAATTATTCTTCTCAAATTTCACACTAGGAATTCTATGCCTAGCGCAAGTCATCTTTCTCAATTTTTAGGTCTAAAACATTTCATATTTATTAATATTCTTAAACATGTGATACAAATGATTTGCTTCATATCAACTTATATCTTAAAGAATAAAAAATTTCATATTATCATGCATTACATTTTTGACTTCACGATGATGGTATAATTCTTAGTAACTATTGTCCTCAAAATTTTCACACTAAGAATTCTATGCCTAGCGCAAGTCATCCTTCCCAAATTTTCATGCTTAAATCACATTATTTTCACAAACAATAACCTTTATCAAAATATTTCTTAAAAATCAATTTTCTCAAAAACAAAATCAAACATCTTCTTTTATCATCATAAGCCTCAAGATTATACTTGAGCACCACAAAAACATTTCTATTATTAGCAATACAAAATTCCTCACAATAGGATTCACTTCATGACCTAGCGAGCACCGATCTCCACCAACGGTCATATAACAACACAACATCCTCTGAGGAACATTGCTAATCCATTTATTTCATCATTATACAAAAACATCTTTTCAAAAACACATCTACAAAAATTTAAATCATTTTTCATTTTAAGCATGATCAAAATATTTAAATCAAAAGCATGATTATAAGAAATTTAAACATCATAAAAATTCAATCAAATGCAATCAAATCATACAAATTCACATAAGACAAGAAGATCAATATATATATATATATATATATATATATCTATATACAAAATAGAGTTAGATTGGTATGCCACAATCTCCAACATCGACATACTCAATCACCAAAAATATAGTACAAAAATAATCCCACATATATTAACCCCTATCCTCTAGAAGCCCTAGAACTCTAGGCATCATCATCTCCACCAGGGGGTTGTGGTGCTTGGAACCCCATACTCCTGTAGTAGTAGTTATCCTAGAAGTCGATCGAGATCTGGAGTGACTCGAAGTCTCAAGTATGTCAAGCATCGGAGGCTTTGGCTGCCTCTGATCCACGAGTACTGCTACATGATATAAACCCTAATAGAAACCCACCAGCTAAAGTTCTTGAGTCAATGCCCTCCTTGAGTCACTCCTCCTTGAGCCCACTGACTAAGAAGATGTAGGAGCTAGATCCCTAGATCCCTCTTCCACTTATGCTTGAGCCTACACTGTGTGAGCTCTACCTCTAGAGTTTGGATCCTACTCCTCAAACCCGCATCTTGTGCCTCTAGAGACTCAATATTAGTCTTCTAGGAGGCATTATCCTCCCTCAGACTAGTCACCTCTACCTGTAGAGTAGCCATCTCACTGCTCTCTCCCTCCTCCATAATCCCCTTGCCCTTATCAGGCACCTCAGGTACAACATCCTGCTGAGGAGATGCTACATGCTCCTCCTCCACCCTATCATCCACCATCTATTGAGAAGAGGCTCTCCTCTCCTCCCTAGACATCCCCCTATCCTCAGACAAACTCTGATGTCCATCCCTAGTACGAGGACCCTATCTCCTTGAAGGTATTTATATCTCAGATTGTTGCTGGCTGGCTGCACGGTGCTATCTAAAAAATTGCTCAGCTGCCCGCTGCACAACATTCCTTCGTAATGTCAATCGAGTAGGTCTGATGCCAATGTACCACTGTCGATACCTATCTATAACCTCGACATCATCTCCATCCATTATCTACACCAGCTCATCATCTGGCTATGGATCCAAAAATTATGCCATGTTAGGAGCCCCACTGAGAGTAGTAGGATCCCAAGTAGATCTAGCAAAAGTGATATTCCTATAATGAGGAATATCCTATCATAGCCCAAACTATCATTGCACCCAGTCCACACGATGTAACTCCACCTCTCCCTAGTCCATCCATAACCAAATGGTTTACCTGATGTGAGCCAACTCAAAAGCATCCTCACCCCACCTTGGTAGCTCTCTCCAGGACCTCCACCTAATATCCTCTACTAGTAGCTCATCAAAAAGTCACCTCACTACATTGAGGCCAGTAGAAGATCCTTGGTCTGTCCTCCTCTACTCCGAGATCGCCATCTCCCACTCGAGCTAGAGGAAGTCCTATAGGTCATCTAATAGCTAGGTGCTCCCAGCACCACACCTGTAGAAAAGATGTCAAAACCAGTCCCTTCCCCCTCTTGTAGACCACTCTATGCAAAAATTTGTACAACCTACAAAGAAAGAATGGAGCCCAGGCAAACCGTATGCTCTGATCATGCATATCATAGATCACCTCTACTAAGGTCCATGGTAGATGGCATCCATTGAGGTGGCACAGTATAAGGCCTCCCACGATGCCACTCAATAAAACTGTCAAATGGGAGACTCCCTCTATCTCCTTGAGCCTGTCAATGCTAACCCCACCCTTCTTTAGTAAGAAGCTAGGGTCTCCTATCAATATCCTCAGTGCTTGGCCTTGGTTTCTAGATGCAGCTATGTGAGCACCCCTCACTGGTATCCTCAAAATCCTCTAGACATCCTCTAGTGTGGGAGTCATCTCCCCTATCGATAATCTAAAGCATGATGACTCTGGATACCATATCTCTACCAGAGCCATCAACAGTCTCATATCCACTGGGATTTGTGGCATCTCTGCCACATGCCTTAGCCCCACTATCTCTAAACATGCCCTCTCATCAACTAAGAGAGCAGCCAAATCTACTTGGAGTGTAGCATGTCTCCACTCCCAATTCTTTAGTTCAACCATCTGTCAATAAAAACAAAATAATAAAAGTTTAATCAATAATCAGATAAAAATATGAGATCGTATCGAGAGAGGGATATCGTATCAATTTTCATGATATCATACTCTATGATATCATTGAAATTGGTTTGATATTGACCTTGATCGGATCAATTTTGTCGATATCGTATGATACGATATCACGAAATCGGGTCGATTTTATTGATATCGTATCATACGATATCGTGAAATCGTTATGATCTTGCAAATCATTATGATTTTGCAGTTAGGGTTGCGTAATGGTAGTTGTGCCCTAAAAATCCAAAATTAAATCAAATTAAAAATAAAAACATGAAAAATCTAAGCTAAAAGAGAGAAAAATACTTACCCTAAGAGCTTCGTCTCCTACCCGAACCAAATCGACATGATGGGGAGCATTCACCATGTTTTCTCTAAAGCTCCAAATCAACAAAGAAAAATAACAAATGAAGTGAGTTTTAAACCCCCTTTTCTATTTTTATTTATTTACCCTTAATGCAAAAAATTTCAAGTTTTTCTTCAAATGAAATATTTGAAAAAAAACTTGAAGGGGGTATCACACTTAATGCAGTTCACAAGAAAACTTCAAATTGTAAACTTTTTGCAATAAAATTTTTGCTTTCTCATAAAGCGTGTCATTCTTTTCTTTAACGCATTTTTTTCAAAAATACGCTAAAGAGGGGGAAAAATGTAACACCCTAAATTTGACACATAATAATTTGCATTAAAGACAAAAATATCCAAAAATTAACTCAAACAACTTTGTAGCTTGTTACCTCGATTTTTGTGCCTTCTAGACGAGATTGTCTACAACTGACAAGATCGTATGTATGATCTATGATATCGTACGTATGATTGTACGTACAATCTCTTCGATCATACGTACGATCTTGCCAAAAATAGAAAAACTCAAAGTAGCAAAATGATAAATCAAGTTGTAACCATTTTTGTCTTTACTTGTGCAACCATACGACAGTTACGGGATCAGATCCGTCGATCAATCCCAACTTGGAAGGAGTTGCAACCTATTCTATTTTCAACCTATTTTTCCCTGCTGGTTCATCCTATTTAATTAGGCATCCCTCCCCTTGAATCTCTCCTAACTTCGTGACATAATTTCTACATTTGAATCGACGCAGGACTAAGATTACATGCAAAACAACCAAGAGAATTTCATTCAATCTTCTTAAAATCTGAATTACAAAAGTTATAAAATGGCCAACCCCCTTATAATGCACGAGTTACTTCTTATATCGGGCCTGACCCCCTTCGGACATCATTACACAGACTACGAAGTTTGTTTGTAACCGCCCACATGAATGTTCTGTCGTCGCCTGCATATTGTTGCCAGGTGCCTCGAATCATCATGGCATGTAATGGCGGAGTGCTCTGCAACCCTCTATCCATCGACCCTCTGAATCATCATTCCCAGGAGTGCTCTGCAGACACCTGTATTTTGCTGCCATGTGCCCTTCTGCATCGACCTCTACAGCCGCCTGCCCGTGTGGAGTCATGAACGTCCTGCCACGATATCGTGACATTTTTTCTTCCTTGCTCTCTCTCTCTCTCCTCTTCGGTCACGATATCATGACGTTTTGGAACACGGCCTCTATTCTCTCCTTAGGTCTGCAAAACCGTGACATGTCATGAAATTGCAACGTCTCTGCCTTTAGCACTCATTTTCCACCTTCGGGTCACGAAACCGTAACATGTCACAAAATCGCGACGTCTCTGCCTTCATCGCTCGTTTTCCACCTTCGGGTCGTGAAACCGTGACATGTCACGAAATCACGACAACCTTGCCCCTTGGTGCCCATCCGCAAAATGTGTCACAAAATCACAACTTTTCTCCTTAGCGCCTATCCACAAAATGTGTCACGAAATTGCGATAGCTTTTCTCCTTGGCGACCATCCGCAAAATGTGTCACAAAATCACGACAACTTTTCTCCTTGACGCCTGTCCGCAAAATGTGTCACGAAATCGTGACAACTTTTCTCCTCGACGCTTATGCTCAAAATGTGTCACGATATCGCGACAACTGCTCCCCTTGGCGTTTCTTTTCAAAGTGTGTCGAGATTTCGTGACAACTGCTCCCCTTGGTGCTTCTTTTCAAAATGTGTCACGATTTCGTGACAGCTGCTCGCCTTGGTGCTTCTTTTGAAAATGTGTCACGATTTCATGATAGTTGCTCGCCTTGGTGCTTCCTTTCAAAATGTGTCATGATTTCATGACAGCTGCTCGCCTTAGTGCTTCTTTCCAAAATGTGTCACGATTTCGTGACAACTTTTCCCCTCGACGCCTATCCTCTAAAAGTGTCACGATATCACGATGACTTTTCCCCTTGGCGCCCATTCTCCAAAAGTGTCGTGATATCATGATGAATTTGCCCCTTGGTGCCTATTCTCCAAAAGTGTTGCGATATCGCGACGACTTTGCCCCTTGGCGCCTATTCTCCAAAAGTGTCATGATATCGCGACAGCTTATTCCCTCACCAGCACTTAGAGAAAAAAAAATATTTTTGGGATGATGCAAGATTGCTCTGTCACCTCTGGATGCTCCTACATTGGGATGATGCAAGATTGCTTTGTCACCTCCAGATGCTCCTGCATCAGACACCCGGGGTGAATTGAGAAGTGACCTTCACTTCTATTCTGTATGAGGTAGACCTAGGCGGTCAACCTCTACCTTCGACAACCATGTCGCATCTTCTACGGGTCTGCCCTTCCACTTGATCAAATATTTAGAATAGCACCTATTCTGAGTACCTTGGCCCTCACACGTATCAAGGACTTCTTCTATCCCATCTGTGACTGGGGTGGCTGCTGGAATGCTCCACAAATCCGGGCTTGGTGTTGCACTGCTATCTCCTTCATGATACTCAACCAAATCCAAAATGTTAAAAATCGATGAGATGTTAAGTTCACTCGACAACTCCACCTCGTATGCATTACCCGAATTCCATTTTCCAATGATTTTGCATGGCCCAAACTTCTTCATCTTCAGCTTGTTATAGGTCTTGGCAGGAAACCTTTCTTTTCTTAAATGGACCATGACGGCATCTCCTACTTCAAAATCCTTAGCCCGACGCTTCTGGTCTGCCCTGGCCTTATATTGAGTATTCATCTTAGTGATGTGCCTTGTCACATCCTCATGCAAGCCTTTCAGGTGTTTAGAAAAGTCTTTGGCCTTAGCACTGCATTTTTCTCTTGTATCCATCCTTCTCAACTCAGAAGCGTTTCTTGGGCTGCTCCCATAAATTATCTGGAATGGAAATTTATTGGTACTCCTGTTGACAGAGTTGTAAGAAAATTCTGCCTGTGACAAAACTAAATCCCATCCCTTGGGATTGTCTCTGACCAGACATCATAATAGATTGCCCAAACTTCTATTTACCACCTCTGTTTGGCCATCTGTTTATGGGTGGTATGCAGAACTGAATTTTAAATCCATCTTCAACTTCTTTCGAAGGGTTCTCCAAAAATACCCCACAAACATGGAATCCCTGTCTGACACAATACTCTTTGGCAGCCCATGAAGTCGTACCACTTCCTTGAAAAATAAACCTGCCACATGGACCGCATCACTAGTCTTCTGACAGGGGATAAAGTGAGCCATTTTCAAAAACCTATCAACCACCACAAGTATGGAGTCGTTTCCCCTCTGTGTCCTGGGTAAAACAAGAACAAAATCCATACTAATATCCTCCCATGGCCTTTCGGGTATAGGTAGTGGTTGATACAAACCAGTATCCTACCTCACACCTTTTGCCATCTGGCATATCCTACAACTTTGCATGAATTTTGTCACATCCTGTTGCAACTGCGGCCAGTAGTAGTTTTCATTAACAAGGGAAATGGTCTTGTCTCGACCAAAGTGTCCAGCCAAACCTCCACTATGCTTTTCCTTGATCAGATTCTCCCTCATTGAACTCTATGGAATGCATAATTGGTTTCCCCTGAACAGCATTCCATCTTGGATTAGAAAGTTTAGCCACTTAGTCTTGTCCAAAATAACAGGCGCAGTGCAGGCCTTCCAAGCTTTTGCGAAGTCAAGATCTGCAGGGTACAAACCCTTAAACTCAACAAACCCTACAACTTCCACATTCATTTCCATCAATAAACATTTCTTCCTACTTAAGGCATCCACCACTCTATTGGACCTTCCGCTTCGATGCTTCAGCACAAAGGTATAGCTTTGCAGGAACTCAACCCATTTTAGGTGTCTCTGATTTAACTTCCCTTAACTGTTAATATACTATAGTGCCTGATGATCAGTATACAGAATAAACTCCTTTGGCAACAAATAATGCCTCCATTTATTCAAAGCCTAAAATATGGCATAGAAATCCTGATCATACACCAAATACTTCTTCCTAACATCATTGTGCTTCTCACTAAAATAAGCGACAGGCTTACCCTCTTGACTCAATACAACCCCTATGGCACTACCACTAGCATCACAGTCTACCTGAAATACCTTATTGAAATATGGAAGTGCTAAGACAAGGTTGCTCTGTGACCTTCTTCTTCAACATAGCAAAGCTTTTGTCTGCTTCGGTTATCCAATTAAATTCCTTCTTGTTTCCCCTCATTGTCTCCGTAAGGGATGCGCAAATACTGCTAAAATTTCTAATGAACTTTCTATAAAAAACTGGCTAGACCATGAAATGATCTTACCTCAGTCATGCTTCTTGGAGTAGGCCATTCTATGATAGCCCTCACCTTTTTTGGGTCCATTTTTAGACCGTCTACTGAGATGACAAATCCCCGGTATACTAACTCCCTCTTTATGAAGTTACACTTCTTCAGGTTTATCAGCAACTACTCCTCCCGTAGCTTCTCAAAAACCCTCCTGATGTGCATCAGGTGTTCCTCCAGGGTTTTTCTAAATATCAAGATATCATCCAAGTAGACAATAACAAATTTGCCTAAGAATTCCTTCAAGACTTCATTCATCAGTCGCATGAATGTACTCGGTGCATTGGTTAGCCCAAATGGCATGACCAACCACTCATACAAACCCTCTCTAGTTTTGAAGGTTGTATTCCACTCATCCCCTTCTCTAATACGGATCTGATGATAGCCACTCTTCAGATCAATCTTCGTGAAGTACTCAGCTCCACTAAAATAGTCCATGATATCATCCATCCTTGGCAATGGGAATTGGTATTTTATAGTGATCTTATTAATTTCCTGAGAGTCTGTGCACATTCTCCACTCTCCATCCTTCTTGGGTGCTAGTACTGCAGGTACTGCACACGGGCTAAGAATCTCCCTAATCAATCCCTTCTTTAACATCTCTTGAACTTGTCTATTTAGCTCCTCAATTTCCATAGGAGTCATTCTGTGTGCGACCTTATTGGGTAAGCTAGACCCTGACACCAAGTCTATGTGGTGACTGATCTTCCTTACAGGTGGTAAATCCTCAGGAACATTATCAAAAATGATATCTAGGAATTCCTCTAACAGACCCATGACCTCCACTGGGGTTTCCTTGCATTCTTCTTCTCTAACCCTAGGGATTATTGCATAGCACATATGATCTAGATTCAGGCCATCTAAAAATCTTCTTCCATCAACTAGACAGACTCGAGCACTGCTACATACCTTCTCGTTCGCCTCCTTCAAGGGTTTCAACTTATGGCGAACTTCATCCTTTGACAAGGAATATGTATTGGCTCAACCATCATGTACTGCACTCCGATCAAACTGCCATGGTCTCCCAAGTAACATGTGACATGCATCCATAAGCAGGATGTCACATAGGACCTCATCTCGATAAGTTCCAATGTTAAACTTCACCAGGCATTGCTCACTGACCAGCACCCTATGGTCCTTTTGTAACCACACAATTCGATATGGATGTGGGTGTCTTCTTCTCTCCAGCTGCAACTTGGCAACCATCTCCTCAAAGACAAAATTACCAGTGCTACCATTGTCGATAATGATGTTACAGACCTTTCCTGAGCACTTGCATCTTGTGCAAAATAGGCTGTTCCTCTGGTCTGCCTTCTTTTCCTCATTCAATAAGACTCTCCTGATGACCATCGCTTCCCCTCATTCTGCCTCCTTAGAGTGCTCAGATTCAACACCTTCGTCTACTACAGCAGCTCTGGCCTGACCCTCAGGTCTTCGATTTGTCCTTTCTTGGTGCTGCAGGTAGTTGTATGCTCGATGTCCTTCCTCCCCGAAATTGAAGCAGGTTCCATGAAATACACCTCTCCCATACCCATGCCTAGGCCTACCTCTTCCTCTTGGGTAGTTGTTGTTCTGATTGCGTGGGCATTGGGTATTCTCCTCTTTCTCTTCTTTCTGGTTTTGGCTACTGCTTGCTTCACCAGTCTTCCTTAGATCTCTGTATCTTCCTCCACTGGTCCTTCCACTAGATCTTCCACCATGATCCTTTCCTCTCTGCTTACCTTCAAATCTCCTATTCAGTTTCCCTTCCAATTTTAAGGCAAACTGGTACGCATCCTCAACCATGCTCATCCGAACCAGACTTGGCTCTTCTTGAATAGTGGTTCTTAATCCATTGATGTAGCGGGCGACCTTCTCCTTATTTGCATTAGAATGGCCGATTCTAATCGAGATCTGGTAGAACTCCTCTATGTACTCCTTGACAGATTTACTCGCCTGCCTTAGACTCTACATCCTACTCAACAGATCCAACTCATAGTCGACGGGGATGAATTACCTCTTCAATTTCTCAACCATTCGATCCCACCTGGTGATATTTTCTTTTCCCCTCCTGTTCCTCTCCAGCTGTACTCCTTTCCACCAGATGCTAGCATGTCCCTTCAAATTTGTTTTTGCAAACCTAATCCGATTTGGATTTGAGATCTCCTTATACTCTAAATATTCCTCCATGTCGTTGATCCAATCTATCAACTCCTCGGGATTGAGATTCCTAGAATAGGTGGAGACGTCAAACTTTAGCTTCTTCCCGATCTAGGATATGGCCCTATATAGCCTAGCTTCTGCTGGATCCAATGCTTCTTCCTCATCAGATGGACCCTCATCTTCCCAAACTTCATCTTCACTGTGGTCCTCTCTTCTTGGCTCAACTCCTCTTCTCAATTCCTCCTGTAGGGCTTGCACTTGCCTCTGCAAGGCTCTGAGATCGACCTCTGCTCCCCTATTCCTCGCACCAACACGGTTCCTTCACAGAGGCATCCTAATCACTTCCACACAAACCCCAACCACAAGTCCTGACACAAACTGCCTCACGATCGATGATCTGTTTGCGCACTCAGAACCTTCTGGCTCTGATACCACTTGATGCAGGACTAAGATTACACATAGAAAAACTAGGAGAATTTCATTCAATCTTCTTAAAATTTGAATTACAAAAGTTATAAAATGGCCAACCCCCTTACAATGCATGAGCTGCTTCTTATATCGGGCCTGACCCCCTTCGGACATCATTACACAGACTGCAAATTTTGTTTGTAAGCACCCACACGAATTTTTTTTTGCCACCTGCATATTGCTACTAGGTGCCTCGAATCATCATGGCATGTAATGGAGGAGTGCTCTGCAACCCTCTTTCCATCGACCCTCTGAATCATCATTCCCAGGAGTGCTCTGCAGACACCTGCATTTTGCTGCCATGTGCCCTTTTGCACCGACCTCTGCATCTGCCTGCTCGTGTGGAGTCGTGAACATCCTACCACAATATCGCAACATTTTTTCTTCCTTGCTCTCTCTCTCCTCTTCGATCGTGATATCACGACGTTTTGGAGCTTGGCCTCTATTCTCTCCTTTGGGTTGCGAAACCGTGACATGTCATGAA
The DNA here is from genome assembly GCA_028583015.1 of Wollemia nobilis. Classification (NCBI taxonomy): domain Eukaryota; kingdom Viridiplantae; phylum Streptophyta; class Pinopsida; order Araucariales; family Araucariaceae; genus Wollemia; species Wollemia nobilis. The sequence goes on along the minus strand of JAQPPZ010003635.1, from coordinate 1,283,929 downwards.
ATCGTGATGTCTCTGCCTTCAGCACTCGTTTTCTGCCTTCGGGTCGCAAAACCGCGACATGTCACGAAATCGTGACGTCTCTGCCTTCAGCGCTCATTTTTCGCCTTCGGGTCGCGAAACCGTGACATGTCGCAAAATTGCGACAACCTTTCCCCTTGGCGCCCATCTGCAAAATGTGTCACGAAATCGTGACAACTTTTCTCCTCGGTGCCTGTTCGCAAAATGTGTCGTGAAATCGTGATAGCTTTTCTCCTTGGCGACCATCCGCAAAATGTGTCACGATATCACGACGACTTTGCCCCTTGGCGCCTATTCTCCAAAAGTGTCGTGATATCGCAACGACTTTGCCCCTTGGCGCCTGTTCTCCAAAAGTGTCATGATATCATGAGAGCTTATTCCCTCGCCAACACTTAGAGAAAAAAAAATATTTTTAGGATGATGCAAGATTGCTCTGTCACCTCCGGATGCTCCTGCATTGGGATGATGCAAGATTGCTCTGTCACCTCCGGATGCTCCTGCATCAGAATCATTATAATTTCTGCATTAGTCTAAGTTATTTTCTATTTTCTACAGGATCGAAGGATACAATAAGGAGATTGGATGATACGATCCAAGATCGAAGTGTACGATCTTGCTGCTGCCATACGATATTGCTCATAGAGCACTTGGGGACAACTCCGAGTGTTGGTTTACATTTTTTAACCATATCATTTGCATATTTATCATCTGCTTTATCATTTTCCATTACATATAATATTAGATTCAATCATTTTCATTCTTGGAGTTCACCAAACTGCATTCACTTGCATGTTTCACATAGTTTAAAGCATATACGTATTAGATATTTGTATTAAGGCATTCAATAAAACCATTCCTAGTTTGATTTCTATCTAGTAAAGTCTGTAGCATATCCTGGTTCTCTATTTTTGCACTCTATCCATGAAACTACACGTTTCTGTCAAGATTGGATTGTCTGATAACTGATTGAACGATATGATCATAGATCGTATGTACGATATTGCCCTGTTGTATATGATCTTTTCTACTACAAAAAATTAGAATCTTCATCAGACTTCTAGATATAGGTAAGAGTTTCAAATTGCTTTTTAAGTATTGATTTATTTATTAAAGCTCTATTTTTGATGTTTACTATTTGCATATGAATAAAAATTATATATAGTTTAGCATAGTTGCATATTGGCCAAAAACTAGGTGATTGTGAGAATTTAAAAGGAACATATCAAACAAACTCCAAAACCTAGGCTTGAAAAAAACCATAAAATATTTCCTGGTGAACCCTAAACAATTCATCAAAAAATCACCAAAGAAGACACAAAATCAAGTGTCTCTCTTCAAGGTGTAGACCTATCATTCTCCCATTCCTCTTTGAGGCGTGGATCTATTAGCTTGGAGGAAAGGAGTACGAGAATTTTAGACCTACACCTCTCATCAAAAATCCCTAAATAGAAATCATATAAAATCATATTTATAATTAATTTTTTTTCCATTCTATAAACAAACTATAAATCTTATTTAAATTTCTATCATAATTAATTTTTAATAAATAAATAAATAAGGATAAATAATAATATATCAATCAAATAATTATCAAATATCATGAGCTTAGTTGATCAAACTCCATAACTTTCAAGGAATGTTCAAAACTTTTTTGACACGTGAATAATTAACAATCTATTACAATTTAACTAGCGGTAATAATATAATAAATTTAGTTTATTTCAATCCTATATAACTAGTTTAATTATTTATTATTTAAACATATAGATAAATAAATTGATAGAGATTATAATTTAATATATTAATTTATTTTTATTTTTTATAATATTGTAGTATTCCACTATTTTGTATATGCTTTTACTTTTACATATGATATTAATTGTACACGTAAAAAAATAAATATTTTTTTAGAAATTAACAAAAACTTTTAAATTTTGACAATGATTTATAAGTGTGTTATATGTAATATTTTTAAGTTCTTAGTTTCTAATAGTTTGAACTTCTACAAATTTAAGTTACATATTTTATTTGAATATTTTGAAATGCATATGTGTTTTATTAAGGAAATGATGGTCATTATTAATTTATCATGTTTAGATATATATATTTTTAGGTTAGATATTTTTTTATAAAAAAAATTTCTACCTAATCTTTTTTAATTTAATCCTCAACTTTATTTTAGAAAAAAAAAATTCTACCTAAGTTTTTTAACAATGTATGTGTATTCAAGATAATTTAATCCTCAACTCTATTAAATTGATATCGTCAATATTGCATTGCCAAATATTATGTAGTGATTTAGTGCTATAACTTCTAACTTCGAATATTGGCCAAGTAACTATGTTGACCTATTCTAGAGAATTTGTTTTCTACATTGATTTAATTCCTATGCACCAAATTAAAAGGTATAATGTGCTTAAACAAAGTCATTGAAGTCATGTGATAAAAGAATCCCTTTCTATAAACTATAGATGATATTTTACTTCCAATAATTCTTTAAAAATAATTGTTTTAGCTTATAGTTAAATAGGTTTTATAATTTAAATATATTTAAAAACTATATATATATATATATATATATATATATATATATAATATTTAATATTGATCATAATCAATATATGTAATGTAAATAAATATTTTTTTTATTTAATAGGTTATATGGGATTGAAGTGAGGCCTACCCATATTTCATCACCACATAGTTGTATTATAACAAAGTTTGGATATTATCCATGTATTACTTGGTAAGATTTGAACCCTGGTCACCTTCTTAAATGTGGATGAATCTAATTGGTTGAGCTAATATCACTTGATGTAAATAAACTAAATTTAAAGTTGACATAAATGCTTTATTTTATTTTATATTGAAAAAGAGTTTTAAAAGATTATATGAAAACAATATTATTTACAAGTTGGATTGAGACTCCTCCCATCCTTAGTAAAAGTACTCATTTCCTCTTAAATTTCCAATAAACTTTCATAACTCTAAAGCTCAAGATCGTAAGAACCAAATCTCCTAAAAAATATATCTGGAATGGTTGTCCAAATTAGCCAAAATTTGGATTTTCTCACCAACATACATAATATTATTGTCCTTAATAGCCATACCATTGTGCCACTGAACTCCTACTTCCTTCTCAAAACCTATCTTATCATAGAAGTATGAAATTGTATTTAGAGATCTACCCACATAAATTGGGATCACATCATCCAATTCCCTCTACAACTTCTTAATTTGGGTGATAATAATCCTCAACCTCCATGTCTCCAAAGAAAAGTTTCTCACGCAATCTAGAGCTCCTACCAAGATTTGAGAATCTAATTATATGATTATCCTCCTATGACCTTGTCTTACCATCAAGATAGAAGTATATTTGATAGCTAAGGCTTCTTCTTCATTGTTTGTGACCTTTCTCAAGCCCTGTAGTTTCCAAAAGAACATTATTCGAACATGATTCCTGTAGACCCCTGTCATGACCCGTTACCCTCCTACCTTATTTAAAGAATATTAATTGATATTGGGGGATAAATTAATGTATGATATAAGGGGCATGACCCTAAATAATCCTACAAAAATTATAATAGAAGAATTTTATAAGGATAAGGAAATATTAATTATTTAAAGGCTATCTATGAGGTCTAGTAAAATATATATTTAAAGAGTTATCTTTTACAAAATATTGAAACCATATAATAAATCTGGTGCATATTTAGTGGACCTTATGTGGATGGGCCTAAAAAGGACCAATGAATTTTTAAATAACTCATGGGTCACCCCTATCTTTTGGGAAGTACTCATGTGGATACCTGACATTAGTGGGAGTTATGCAAGGAGGATTAAAGATAGATGTTCCATGGATCTTTATCACAATAGTGATACAATAATCTTAGAACTCCTTTCTAGATAGACTAGATCGGAGCTAATATTTATGGATAACCATAGGTGTGGTTATTCCATCCATGATGGGTTACCATATTCAAGGCATTCACCTGGTCTGGGTGGACCATTTGGTGATTTCCTCCTTTTAAGAGGATGAAACCAGTATGCTAGGCCAGCGTACTCATACCAAGTGGGGTATGAAGGTTTCGTAGAAGCTGATCACTTCTACTTATGAGACTCTGATCAAGTCTCTATAGCTCTCGAAGCTATATGCCTTGAAATATATGATCCAAATGGAATATGCCTATCTTAGGTTATGGATTAGGTCATTGCCATATAAACATTTATATAAAAAAAAATTATGTGGATAAGAAGGAGTAACGAATGGGTTCATTACAGTTGGTATCAGAGCCCAGGCTAACTAATAGGCTCTAGTGAAAGTCTAGGTTAGCAAATACTTGGGGCATGAAACTAAAACTTGAGAGTATAAATTCCACAATTTTAAAATGTACACTTGGTAAGGTCAAGGTCAATACTTGGTATGATGATGTCCTAGTACTTATCCCCCATGAGTAGATCCACAGTCATTTGAAAGTGGAAGAGCTAAGCGAACCCCCCTATATGGGATTTAAGCGGTGTACCTTAGACTCTTTTGGGAATTCACTCGACATCTGTACCTATTGGTTGCCTAATCCTTATCTTTAAGTGTGAGCTAGTGGAATAATTAAAAGAATATTTTCTTTAGTTAATTTGTATTACATTTTGGCCTTAGGCCACGAGACCAAACATACCAAATACAACAAACTCTAGGTCGATTACTACTCCAAGTAGTAACAGCTCACCCAGAGATAGCCGCAGCTCGAACCTTTACCACGGTTAAAACATCATCTTGCTTTATCATGATTTAATAAATGCGCTTTGTGTTATTTAAACATTGTCATATGTCATAAAGCGGCGCATGTGGGATTATTGTAATCAAAAGTTAAACAATGTTTTCTTTATTTGATTTTGATCAATGTTACAATTTACTTTGGGGTTTTCCCAAATAGAGGTCAAGGTGTAGGCAATGGTGGAAGAAGCCATACAACAACACCAGAACCTGAAACCCAAGTATGGCGAATAGGAAGCAAGGACACATTTAGGCATGGAAACCACCCCAAATTCCACCTAAAACTTCATACATCTCTTGACATGAAATTTTGGGGAGACCTGTATCAGAACTCCGCCAATCAGCTCCGATGATCCGAGTATCCCAGCTTGATAGTAAAATATGCCACCTGACCACTCGAGCGGTGGTCGAAAGCATAGAAGCGTACTATGCTATTTAAATTAGAAAACTCCTCAACTCAACATGCATGTGGTATTATTTCTCCAAGGAAAGTGAAACATCAAATAGTGAACCAAAACATAGAATGCTTTATTAAGAATTACATTGTATACAATGATGCCAGAACTAGGATCTGGACATAGTAACGAGGAAAAACCATCAGGTTACCAATCCGAATCTGAGCTATCAGCATCCTGGTTTGGAGAACCGTCATGCTCAGAATAAATAAATGGAGGTGGAACATTATAACGAATTACTATGTACCTATCAAATGCATAGTATGGCCAAGGAGTGCCATGAGATCGAGGTAATAGAAGATCCATTTCTGTCAGACACCGAATCGAAGCAAATCTATTTTCAATCTCCTAGAATGAGTGAGTCTACACAAACCTCTGATAAAGAAGGCTTTGGTAATGACTACTATAGAAAGTTGCTTCTCCGGTGGGGACATATTTCTTCACTACCTCCAAATAACATGATGGTAGGAACTGAAAGGGAATAATTAGAGGATCACCTATAGGATGTAACCAGGAATCTCCGAATGAGACACAAAAAGTCCAGTTAGGCCAACTAAAGAATATATCAAACCATTCAAAGAGACTTAAAGGACTCTCAAGTGCTAAGTAATTATGGGAATTGCATCTTAACCAAACATCACAGTGAGAATCCTGGATAGAAGTATTGCAATAAATCTGATCCATGGATAAGAGGGCATCTCGAGCAATGATAGCTTGATCTTGTAGGAGACTCTGCAATTCCTCCCTCTGTCGAAGCAAGTATCGAGGATTCCAAACTAGAGACTCATAGAATTCGTGTCGAGCTTCTTCATAGGCATACATGGTGGCTAAGTTGGCTTCCGATCGAAGGAAGGAAAGGGAATATCTTCCTCTTAAGGGATGTTTGATAATAAAAAGAAATTTTGTCTAGATTTAGAGAAGTGTGCATGATAATAGCTAGTGGAACTACGGAAGAGGACAATGATAGGACTTCACAAGGAAATAAGAGAACACGTGCCATCTCGAAAATTGAAATAGGCATGGTGTGCCTTGTTTAGTCAGCATAAAATCATCCATAGGACAATCAAGCCAAAGAAAAATGCGTATCATGGAAGATGAATGATTCACCTCGAGATTATCAAGATACGATTGGTAAAGGTGTAAATAAAATTGAAATGACCGGACCTAACGACCATTTGAGTATTGGAGAAGCCTTACTCCATGACATTCAATGTGATCGTATTTATGGTGGGAGTCACCTGGATAATATTGGTTTTAAGTGGAATGAACCCCATTATATGCTTTATGATTCTTTTACTTCTAATCACCGATCTATCGTTGCACATACCTTGAAGAGTAGAAGGTAATTTGAAGTAGTGCCAGATTTAGTAGGCATAATAATCATGGTAAGAATTAGGAAACACCTCAATGCAGCAAGGAGGAAATCTCTAGTGCAACATGCTCAGGAGGATGCTTGGGCACAGGAAATATTGAGGTTAATAGCAAGAAGAGATGTTGCCATAGTAGAGCAGGATAGACTCAGATCAGAGATATTACAAAGGAATAACTGGAGAGCAACAGCGATGGCAGCCATGCTCATAGAAAATTCCTAGTTTCATCAACTAAGGGAGGAGTTTAATGTTGTATTTTTAGAATCTTGCTTGGTTGCCTTGTTAAACCATGGTATGCTCCTCCCACCACAACTAGCTGCTGGTACTCAGTATGGGAGAAGGGGAGGCAGTGATCAGGTAGCTGCTGGAGCAGTAGCTCCACCACCATCTCCAGCCATAAGTACTAGCACAGTACAAGGAGGAAAATAGACCCAGGAACATCGACCCTAAGGTCCTTCAGACCACCACTCTATAGGCCATCATTTTGTAGTAGTCTATTAATGCCAAGGATGAGGCATAAACATTAGCAACTTTTGAATTTTATATTTTTGTTTGAAGGTTATTTGAATATTATTGTTTATGGTAAATTTGTGATACAAAAGAATGCATGAATCTTGAATTTTGTTGGACTAAAATGAATATGAGGAATGGATTGGTGTCCATTCTTGGAGAAGGTATGGGACTTCTCCATGATTTTATGATGATATAAACCAGGGGACATCTGGGTGGATGCTCTGGTATTAAAATGCATATTAGGATATATGTAAATATCTTGAATTGAGATTCTAAAATTATGTTGTATCTTTGTTAGCATTTGATTTTTATCAGGTTAATTCGAACCAAAGGTTAACCAAATTATATTGTGATACTCCTTGGTGGGAGTTTTGATAAAACTAACAAGACTTTTTATGTCTAGTAGGGTACAAATGCATAATTTCATGATATCCTTGAAACATCCTTCTGCAAAATTCTAATACTATAGTTCTCTAGATCAATTATTGGTGCAATTTGAAATGAGTTAAAACTGTAGTTTTGTATTAATATTGTGTATTGATGATGCTTTCAATACTTGTTGATATGCAATATGGATGTTATATTGTTTACAAGAACATGGTACTGCTGATATTTTACATTTTTACAGGTCCAGGTACTCACTTGGATGGAAGATAGAGCTTTCTATAAAGATTGAAGTACTGGATGAGAGAAGAATTCGATTGTAAAATAGTAGGATAAATGCTAGCTTTTCCTAGGCAAATGTGCTTTTGTAAGGTAGGTTTTCAAACACAGAGGATTGTGTTTAATCTAAGGGGGGTGTATGTCATGACCCATTACCCTCCTACCTTATTTAAAGAATATTAATTGATCTTGGGGGATCAATTAATGCCTGATAGAAGGGGCATGACCCTAAAGAATCCTACAAAAATTATAATAGAAGAATTTTATAAGGATAAGGAAATATTAATTATTTAAAGGCTATCTATGAGGTCTAGTAAAAGATATATTTAAAGAGTTATCTTTTACAAAAAATTGAAACCATATAATAAATCTTGTGCAGATTTAGTGGACCCTATGTGGATGGGCCTAAAAAGGACCAATGAATTTTTAAATAACTCATGGGTCACCCCTATCTTTTGGGAAGTACTCATGTGGATACCTGACATTAGTGGGAGTTATGCAAGGAGGATTAAAGATATATGTTCCATGGATATTTATCATAATAGTGATACAATAATCTTAGAACTCCTTTCTAGATAGACTAGATCGGAGCTAATATTTATGGATAACCATAGGTGTGGTTATTCCATCCATGATGGGTTACCATCTTCAAGGAATTCACCTAGTCTGGGTGGACCATTTGATGATTTCCTCCTTTTAAGAGGATGAAACCAGTATGCTAGGCCAGTGTACTCATACCAAGTGGCATATGAAGGTTTTGTAGAAGTTAATCACTTCTACTTATGAGACTCTGATCAAGTCTCTATAGCTCTCGAAGCTATATGCCTTGAAATATATGATCCAAATGGAATATGCCTATCTTAGGTTATGGATTAGGTCATTGCCATATAAACATTTATAAAAAAAATTTATATGGATAAGGAGTAACGAATGGGTTCATTACAACCCCTCCAATTATAGCTTTATCTAGATTACCTTTTATAGCTCTATCAATATTAATTTTAATCTAACCTTTTGGGTATGTTTCTCAACTAGATATATCATACCCCTCCTACACTTCAACTTCCTTCTCCATAATCCCTATATCAACCCAATTTTCCTCTTTAGCATAAATTACCATAATTTCCATGACTTTGATCCAAATGACCTTCTAGACACCATCCAAGGATGAAAATGTTTCTCTAAAATTATGCCATTTTTTTCCAACCATAATTACCACCAAATAATGTTTAATCCAATATTCCACTTAATACAAAGATATTTAGAAATTAAATATTCCCCCCTTCCATATATCATAAATTTTAATATATTTTAGATCATCGTTGGCTCATATTTTATAATCTAAAAACTATCTATCCTAGACCTATATTGTGAATAGTTACTCAAACATTAGGTGGTCATAATTTTCCTTATTTCTTGTAGCTTAAAACACATTGGGATGAGTCAAATATTCCCCTATGCCTCATATTATCAAAGTAAGAACTCCATTGTTCATAAACTTCCAAACAAAGAAATTTACTTTCAGTCAACCCTTTGACTACCAAAATTTTCTCCAATTCTCAACTTGAACTCCAAGGCTTCCATATACTGAAGCTATTTTATCCTCCTCATCCCTAACTATGATAAATATTTCTACTAATATTTAATTTATGATAGGTGCTAAATCCATAGGGATTGGAATTGGCCACTCATACAACTTCTTAAGTTGCTTAAGTGTTTATTCCCTTAGATGACTAGTATTGAAATAACTTTTAATATTAATCCAATCCTTGCTTTCCATACTTGTTTTTCCTAGTTGAAATTATAAAAAATCAGCAATGATATGTGGGTATTGATCCTAGGAATATATCCAAAATTATGCCTTCTCTCCTCTCTCCACTTTCCAAAATAATTCATATTTCACAATTTGATATCCTAGCTTTAGAGCCTAGCACACTAGGGACCCATTATCATCCAAAGGAAAATGACTCTTCTCATTCAAGTTCACCTATCCCAAATACTTGTTATAACTTTTATTAACAAAGAAATTGGTTGTAAAATCCACCTCTAGTAAATATTTCCAGCCAGCATTAGTATTTAGCTCTGATTCCTAAGAAAAAACCTCCCTTTAGCTTGGGCTAGCTTAATTTGTCCTAGTCTACCAATGCCTATTTCCTCTCTCATTTTTCTACTTCCCATAATTTTTTTTGGTCATTTTTTCCAACTCTTTCCATATGGTATGTGGGAAAATAATGATTAAAAATTTGTAGATTAACATGGCCTAAATGAATAATTGTAAAAAATTTAATCTACCCCCAAAGGTTAACCATTTATGATACCAATGGTTAATTTATCCATTTATATGGTCCAAAATATTCTTCTAGATAGCTATCTTCAATTTTTTTAAATGTACAGGGACCCCCAAATAGACAACTAGGAGAGAAGTCCTCATGAATTCCAAGATCTCTAAAATTTTATCTTGAAGCCTTCGGTCAAGATTGAAGAAGACTACTTTGGATTTCTTATCATTGGTTACATGGTATGCAGTATTAAGATAAAAATAAAGATTATCTCTTATAATTCTTTTTTCCTTGAAGTTGGCCACTCCCATAAATTCTATGTCATCAACAAACTATAGGTGAGTCAAAACCTCCTCACCCACCTTGACACTTATGAGCAAACCCTATTGTATTTTCCTCAAGATAAGTTTTACCAACTCTTCAACCAATATAAGAAAAATACAAGGGAACAAGGATCTACCTAACAAAGGCCTCTAGAAGCTCCAAATCATTATGATGGAAGACATTTGATTAATATTAATTATGTCAACGTAGATACACAACTCATGATCTACTCTATCCAATCTTGAGAGAAGTTGAAGGATATCATCATCCTTGACAAGAATCTTCACTCCACCCTATTATAATCTTTTGACATATCCAATTTTATGAACATTATTCTATTGCCTTATTTTTGCATTGAGTGGTTTACCTCCTAAGCTAAAACCACACCATCCAAGATATGTCTGCCCTCTATAAAATATCCTTGTTCTAGGAATATAATATTGTCTAAGATAGGTTTTAGTTGCTCAATCATTACCTTTGTAATTATTTTTATATGACATTGCATAAGGTGATAGGTTTGTAACCTAAAATATGTAGCACTCCCCTTTTGGAATTCAACCAATGAATTCTTTATTTAATACTTTAAAAATCCTTTTACTAGCCTTATACTCCTCTATAATCATTACAACTTCCTTCAAGTTGTCCCATAAGGTCTAAAAAAATACAATTGAGAAGCCATATAGACCTATCATTTTTCTTGTACTCATTCCAAAGACTACCTTCTTCAACTCCTCTCTATCAATGTGTTTAATAAGAGCTTAATTTTATTCCTTAGAGATTATAAAGGGTGTGGCAAAAAGAACTTAATTTGGAGCCTCTTCATCTTGCAACATACCTTTCTTCAATAATTTAGCAAAGTAATCCATTAAACAAAATTCATACCTAATATTGTATTAAAGGAGAGCTTTTTATCATCCTGAAGAGCATCCATCTTGTTTGTTTGTCTCATAGCAATGTTAGAGTTAGAATATATTACATAATTTATGTCATGTAAATGTACCACCTTAGGCACATAGTTAGGCTAGGAGATTAATGTGCAAGGTGTCCCCTTGTACAACTAGGTAGAGTATTGGTCAAGGAATCTATCTTCCTATATAAAAGACCTCATAGTTGTAGATTATATATCAAGCATATATCAAGCTCATATCAAGCTCTTAGTTGTAGTACTCCTGTATGGAGTACAATGTAGCTCTTTAGCTCATATTAATGGAGTGATCATTTCCTCCATATTGAATTATATTTTCATCATTTCTATTTATAGTATATTTTAGTCATATTGTTGTTTCACTTTCTTTCATATTTTATCTATTTTATTAGGACTTGTGTTAGATCTCTCCACTACATATATCCTCAAAAGCTAACATTGATATTAGAGCCACAGTTAATCGAGATCAGAGGACCTACATCCATTATAAGATAAGTCCAATAGTTCAAGAGGAATAGGGAGAGTCACCATTACTACTGTTGGCCTGCATCTTTGCAAACCAGATCTACCATTGAGTGCTACTGTATGCAAAATTTATCATTAGGATTAACTGATAGAAAAATCCACAGTAGTCAACAAGATTAGGAAAGTGAGGACTAAAATAAATTTTAGTTAAAGAATCCCTGAGATTTTGTTTTGCTGGAGTATTTCCATAGAGTTGTAGAAAAACTTGGGAAGACTAGGACTCAGCATTCAAGCCACTATTTTGATAAATCAACTAGTGAAGATTATTATCTCCAGATTTATAAGTTCTTTTGTTCCATTTTATAATAGCTTGTTGAAGGAAAAGGAGATCTAGTAAAAGGTTGGGAAGCTTCCTACAAGAGAGTTAGGAAGAATAATTTCTTAGAATTATTCTAGCACTTGCAGCAATAAGGAGAAGAATAAATATTGCAAAGACCTTGAGAAGGGTCTCATTACAAGAGTTACAATCTTGCAAATTACAGAAGTAAATAAAATGCCATATTAGCCTTATAGCAGACTCAAGGAATAAGAGACTCCAGAAGTTAAGTCATAGGAGGATACAGGAGATGGGTGATCTCTGTTCAATATTAATAGTTGCAAAGTGCAAAAGAAGAAAATACCAAATAATCCTAGAAGAAGAATAGGCTAGAGAATCCTAGAAGAAGAATAGGCTAGAGAAACCTTGAAGAAGAAAAGTGTAAAGAAGCATTGAAGCATAAAAGGCCATAGAAGACTTGATTAAGAAGAAGGCCATAGAAGCATTAATTTTAAAGAAAAATTTAGATAAGAATTCCTATTTTAGAAGATAAATTCTTGATTCAGAAGAATACTCTAAAGAAGAGTTCCTGAATATTACTTCAGAAGATTTCTTGATTCAAAAGATAAATTCCTGATTCATAAGAACAAGTTCATAAAGGAGTTCTTCAATAATATTTCAAAGAAGAGTCAAAGAAATAGGAGATTGGTGATATCCTTAAAGAATTCTCTCAAAATAAGCTGAAGATATCAGGAGATCTAATTGAAGAAATTCCATTCTTAGAAGAATGATAAGGACTAGGAGAGTTTTATTCAAAACTAGAAGTAGGAGAATCAGAGATCCTTGAAGAATATCTCATCACCGACACTTCCAAAAGCAGAAGGTTGAAGAAAAGGTATCATTTGTAAGACCAGAGAAGTTGTAAGATAGAAGACCTTGGAGAGGTCTCAAGGAAGAAAATGACTAAGGCTTGGAGAACCTTGTTGCAGAGCTTTTAGAAGCATCATCAGAAGAGTTCCTAGGAGAACTCATTGGAGAAATCCACTGCCAAGGAGAATATCCTAATAGTGAAGAAAAATTGTCACCATCTGATAACAAGCCCAAGAGAAGAATAATTTGGCAAGGAGTGATAAATATAAGAATTTGGCAAGGAGTGCCAAATCCCAAAAGAAGAATCTAGTGAAGACCTCAAGAAAATTAGAATCTTGAGAAGAAGATCCTATTTGAATTCAGAATTTGATAAGAAAATTGAAAGAAGATTATGATAGATGAAGCCTACCAAATACAAGAGATTTGGAGATTACCTCTCATAAAAATAAGGCACAGTTCAAAGAAAAGAGTTCTCTAAATATACAACAAAAAGTAGAAGGTCACTGTAAGGATCAAGCCACCAAATCCAAGGCTCAAGATAGAAAGTTTGAGGCTACATATTGGTGAAGCAGAAAGCTGTTTGGGATAGTCAACAAAAAAGTTGCATATCCATCCACTATAAAGTAGTAACCTGGTGAATAAAAATACCAATATCTACATCATCTACATAAAACATTAAAGGTAAGAAACTAGGGTGCAATTAGTTGAACTCCAAATTAGGGTTCATGATCAAATTCCATTAAGCACCATATTTGGATTAAAAGTTGCATAATAATAGATTGCATTATAGTCTTCATGAAAGTGCAAAAAAATAGAGAATTCATTTTAAGGATTATGTGCACATTAAATAGGATTTGGATATTTAAAAAAAAAAGAAAATTATCATCTACCTATTTTCTATCTAGAAAGTAAGAAGAATATTGATTGTAGTGAAAATTTGTTGAATACTTCGTAAGGGTTCATTACAGACTATTGTTAAAAGTTGTAGAGAATATTAAGTGCATTTGAAATTATTTCGAGAGTTTATTTACAGGAGCAATACGGTAATATTATTGTTGCTATTAAGTGAATTATTAATCCATTATCACTATACTAGTTATTATTAACTAGTTACTCTCAAAAAGGTTAGTTTGTGTTTGTTGATTGTTAAGGATCAAGAGCATAAAAACCAATAGATTAATAAAAGTGTCTAGAGATATTATTTGGTGCACATAACCTGTAGCATTTCATGGCCCAAAGAAGCCACCAAAATTAGATCTGATTCCTCCAAGGAGTGGAGAAAAAAACCACCATTAAAATTTAGCAATAGAAGCTTCAAATTGAGACTTGGTGAGTCTCAATATTCAAAGTGCACTAAAGGCTATTTATAAAAAAATGCAAAAATTACTTCTACAAAATAAGCTTCTATCTACATGGTTACAAGCTTGGGTTCATTAGAAAAATATCCAAGCAAAAGCAAAGAGGTATCTAATCAAGAAAAAAACCTCAAAGTCTACCATTACCTACAAGAAAGTTGTCATAAAACCAGAAAAAATTAGATTTCAAAAAGGAGGTGCAAAAAGGGTATTTTATATACAATTTTTTTTACATCTACCATACATAGGAAAAATGGAAAGGTTTTAAGTGCCTCAAAGGTATACTATTCTTAGGGTAAAATAGCCCAAGGTAACCATATTCCATGAAATGGAATAGAACCTCTCAAAAGGCTCACATCTTCCACAAATTGGACATCCAAACATACAAACAAACAAAGCACAATACAAAGAAAGGAGGAGCATTATATTCAAGGGCAACATTATCTAGAAAAAAAAGATTTCATAATAGGTTAAAAAAAAGGCACAAAATATTACATTGGACATATGTCTGATGGAGCATCATTGGAGTACTTCAAACTCTCCCATAGCATTACTCAAGGTATTCAAGATAGTTGTTGAATCCTAGCTCCAAGACTCTAAAGGTGCTACTCTCTACTCTAGATAGAACCAACTCATATCAAGAATTATCAAACAAAGGAAGAACTGGACGTGTTGCATGGTTAATAATAGCATTGTAATGATACATTGAAGAGGTATTACATAGAAATCCCATGCATGAAGGGAAGGTGACACTTGTCACCTAGGAGGAAACACTAAAAAGTACCCATCTATTACAAGATTGATCAAGAAAATGTTACAAGTTGGTGCACCCATCCAAGACTATAACATCCATTTGTTACCTGGTAGAATATCCCTCAAGTGCTCAGAGGTAACTACCATGAAACTTGTCACAAATTTCAAGATTCCTCTTCTATTAAAAGTCACCAAAGACCAAGGAGGTCAATAACATTTAAAGTATTTATAGCAGTCACAACATTCATAGAAGTCATAGCATTTGAGGTAACTAGAATTACAACATGGAATAGAGGTGAAGAGCATTAAAATCTCTGGTCAAGATATTCAAAGGAGGTAAAAAAGTCCAACATTGAAGCCAAGGGAGAATCAACGTACACCATTCACTATAAGCACTCAAGGAAAAGGCATTAAAGAGGACCGTCATGTACATTCGAAATCTGTGACGAATATGTAGAGAATACAAAATTAAAGGTAAGGTCTCTACTTCATTAAATTTGCTTTCATTAATAGGGAGTTATAAGGTATAACATAAGGTTGAAACATTAAGGAAATCAACCATATTTGAAAGAAATATAAAAGGAAGAAACACATATTAAATAGCCTAATATTTGCAATATTAAAATATAGGAGAAATAAGGAATTCTACTTGAAAATCAAAATTTCTATTATTACAAATTTCATTTTTCTCTAATATTTCATATTAGGGATTTATAAGGAATACTACATCAAAATTTCAAAGTAGGTAATTGGAATTTAGAAACATTAACATAAAATTATTAAATGCTATAAAAAAGATGTTTATTAAGGAAAATTAATAGTTGGAAATTAATTGGTATACTTGTCTCAAAACACATAAAAGGGACAAAAGAAATCCAACTATTAAAACCTCATCAAATTAGAAAGTGCTTAAGTTCAATAGGAGTAATAAGGTGTAAAATAATTTGATTTTTTTTATTCACAAAACTTTACAAAAGCAATTCAAAATTGAACTATTATTTTTAAAAGCACTTTATCTATCATATAGCATTTCAAAAATCACTACAGAGACATAAATAATTCTACAAAACTTGATACTAATAGCATTCATCAAATATTATCAAGTACTCAATCCATTTTGGAGTCATAAGATTTCTACAAAACCTAGAATTTCACCAAGGTATCATAAAATCTAGAGAAGACCATGGAGTTTTCACTCTTATATTTGTTAGGTGATGGCCACATTTAATTCATCATAAATATGGCCCCACTTATCAAGCCTTATGACTACTTTTAAATATTAATAATCATTCATTTGGGATTATTAATTTTTATACCTCTAATGATGTTGCCAAATGATCTCATCTTTAATGTTATATCATATATGTATTATCTCCTACATCTTGGGTATGGTGCAAATATTTTAATATGATTGAATGTGCATTAAACAAAATCAACAACCTCCCAGTGTGTTGGATAGTTAACAAAATGATTGTATGGTACTACATGTGTAATAAGTTGGATTTCATTGTCCTCAATACCAGTTTCTTTATTTTAATTCCATATAGTACACATGGAATAACACGTGGTCTAGCACAAATTTTTTTTATTAAATGTCTTGATAGAGCCATGCTAACAAGTCAATCAATATTCTCCTTCTCTAATTGTTTTCCTTTGCTAGTGGAACCCATGCTATATATTGTTCTTCTAAACACTTTCCTAGTTGCTTTTACATTGAATGGTTAAGTGACATTGCCATGAAGGAAAAATCCTAAATTTTTCTACACATCATTGTTGGCACATGCACCCACATTGGTTCATATCAAGCACATCTAGAAATTAAGCCTCACTTCTACAATGAGATCAGTTGGACCTAGTAGTAGAATAGTGTGATAAAATATACATCATATTTTATTTTCATCTATGGCCACCAGTTAGAACTTCTCCATCATCACTCCTAAAAGGCTGCCAACTCAGAGTTGAACCAAGCTACATCTAAAGCTAGAAAATTTTCCATTCTCACCCACATTGCAACTACAACTAGCTAAGCTTTGCCAATAAAAATAAATCATTCACTATCACATAGCTTGGAGAGCCCAAATCAAGTCCTTCCTTCATCGTATTAAGGTCAGAGATCAACTTTCCAAAGAATATTTTCAAGAGTTGTGAGCTTCTAAGGTATCCCTAAATATTAAACACATCAAGGAAGGTCAACATGTTTTATTAAAAATTCATGATAGCCTATATGCATTTCTTCAACATTTTTAATAGGTTGTCAAGGCTCAACCTCCTTCATCTAAGTAGGATTTATCTCTACAAAAATGTACAAATGTATTCCCTTATAGGCTCTCCACTTCATAGTGGGCCTTATATGACCACCTTATAACTATACATGAACTACAAGAGACCATCTTCTCCATCACCAATGATAAAGGCACTAGTCTCGATGGCTTTCCCTATGAATTTTGTAAATCCTTATAGGACATTGTTGGTCAAGATTTGATTAATGTATATTTGGAAGCATTCCATACCAATATGGTAGGCAATCTCATAAACAAAGGAAATATTAAATTCATACCTAAATCTAGAGCTTTAGAGGAAATCTATAATTAGAGGTCTATTACTTTATTGAACTTTTTTTTACAAAATCATTGCTAAGGCTTTGGTGTTCCATATGCACAACTTGCTTTCACTAATTCTTCATCTTGAATAGACAATAATATGGCTTTAGTATCTTTTGCAATAAAATCAATCAACTTGGTTTTATTTCATTCTTCCCCTATCTATCCATATCAAACTGGTATTAGAGTGGTTTGTTCCTGTGGAATATCCCTGAGGGGAGAATTTTTCTTCTAAAAATTATTCCCTCACCTTCAAAGTTGTTGAAGATATAACATTTTCATCATTCATCTCGTCTATAACCATTTTGTCTAGTCTTGTTGTATCAAATGCATCTTAAGCCTCATGTCATTGTCCACAAGCTAAATATTAAAAAATATATTATGTGGGTTATTTGAGAAGCACTTGATTTCATTTCTACTATTAGCCATACTACTTCAATAGAGCACCATCTTGTTGTTTTTAGTCTGGTAGACGATTATCCAAGCCATTGAAGTCAACAATCAAAAATTCCATTAGATGACCTACCATGATGATGTATTGTCCACCTTTTCATCACGCTTGTCTAGACATAGCACATGTAACTCCACATAGTAGTATTGTTCTTCCCCGTATTTACACATAGATTTGATGATTCTTATCATCCTCATGCTTGTATTACTTCCAATAGAACCTACATTTTTGTTTATCTTCTAAAGCACCTAATCTATTGCTTACTTCTAATATGAATACTTGACCTAGATGCCTTTATGCTTCCGCATTAGCCCTCCATGTCCTCTAAATGGTTATGTTATTGCAAGATTCGCAGGGTAAATACTCTTGCGGATATAAGGGAGCTCTTTTTTCCTAGACAATCAAAGACTAATTTTTCTATTTAAATATTTGATGGAAATTTTTTCGCTCAAGTAATAACACCAAAGCTCCACTATCTTGGAACTATTTTTTCTTATTGTCTACCACATTTTATTTTTTATTATCTCATAGACACATTGCAATATTTTCCATCAATAATAGTTTAGCTATGTGGACACCTATTTATTCCTATTCATACTCTGGTTATGATGGAGATCTCGATTTGGTGATGCGGCTCAAATTTTTATTTTGTTTTTTTGGACAAATAAGCATTTGCCTCAATTGAACATGCAATCTTGGTTCAAAATTGCAGCACCACTGCATGGGGACACTCAAACAAATTTTACCATCTATCCATGGTTTCATACTAGCTAGTGCAATGGTTTCATTTGCATGTCTAGTCATATGGCAAATTCTAAGTAATGTGGCATTGTATGTGTGTTGGAGATATGAGCAATTTTTGTTGTCATTGATGTCAAGATATTGATGTCCAAGTTTTGTCATCATTAATGTCATCATATGGTTTTTCCACAAGGCAAGGAAGAGGTTCAAAGGAATAGGATATAATATTTATTTTAAATATTATATGCCTTAAAAAGCCTAAATAGATAAAATATCCAAGGAAGGGGGAGTAGGCTAAAAGGAAATAATAATATTATAATATTTAATATTATAATATTCTGGGTCACAAGTTGGTTTGTAGAAAAAATAAGGCCAAAGAGTTATCAAAGTTTAAATCGTCCTAAAAACCCATTTGGTAGATTTTCAGGACTAAGGTTTAAATTATTTAAATTTAAATATTTTAACCATAAGGTTAAAATTTAAATTTAAATCAATTATGGAACTAAAAGTTTAAATTCAAAATAAATTTGAATTCTCTATCTCCATCGATGTGTTAGACAACATGGAAAACATTATAAAAGGGGGCAATATTTTAATCAAAAAATCATTCATGCGAATGTTAATTGCCCAAAGGAAATCATGCATTGCATTGGTAAGGAAAATATTCGCATGTGTTTAAATATTTAAGAGGGAAAACATAGCAATAAAGACAAGGGGAGCACCAACGAAGGTTCAAGGTTCTTGGTAACGCAAGTTGTAGCTGAGGGCTACGTTAGGATGTTCGTGAAGTGTGAGGTCACAGGTTAGATCCACATGATCATCTTTTTGCAAAGCGGGAAGCTTGTTTCATTTGTGCCGAACGAAGAAGACATAAGACGTAAGATATAGACATGGCCCTTTTGATTCTGTGAGGGCATATAGCCCAAGTAGTGGATGCACTTTGAGCTAAGGCGCTTGGTGAGGCAAGGTTGGGTGATCAAATCTCGTCGAAGGTTTTTTTTGGAAAGAATAAAAGGTATGCGCTCATATTATTATTTGCCAAGGTTTTGATAATTCGAAATTTCATAGTGTGGAAATATTTTATTTTTCCCAAGGTTTTGATAATGTGGAAATTGTATAGTGGGAAAAATTAAAAGGTGTTTTTGAGTTATTGAGGGAGATAAAAGGGAAAATAAAGTTAAAATATTTTATTTTAATTTTGGTGGTTAGAATTTATAAAGGAGGAGAAATAAGGTGTAATTAAGATTTAAAATTATTGTATGATGAAATATTTTTGAGGAAAATAATTTGATGAAAATTTTGAGAATACTTTTGCTATCTAACCTTGAAAGTGGTAAAAAGGATTTGAGTGTGATTGAGACAGGTTTTGAAGACATATCTCCATCAAAACAAAAGGTATGGGAACATCTTCCTTGTGAGTGAAATATTATTGGGTTGAATGTTGTGAAATGCAAAGTTGAAGTGAAAAGGTTTGTTTGATAAGCATTATTGAGTGAGTTTTCATATGCATGATTGGTGGAAGTCTGTGAGTACATTTGAATGTGAAATTGAGAACTATATTGAACTAGGGTTTGTGAAAGATCATGAGTATCATTGTTATGTGATTTTTTTTTATAAGCATTGTTGGAAATAATTGAGTGAGCCTTCATGTGCATGACTAGGGTTTGTGAAAAGATCATGAGTATCATTGTTATGTGAAGTTGGAATCATCTTGATTCAAGGTTTGAGTTCCATAGTGTGAGTTGTTGGAAGCATTGTGAAACACTTGGTTTGGATTTGTAAGCAACTTGTGTTTCATTGAGTGGATGCTTTGAGTGAAGTTGATTGAGAATTATTGATTGAATACATTGGAGTAATAGTTCAAGTTCTATGAAATAAATTGTTCTTTATTCTAAATTGATTTGAGAGAGTTTTTGAAAGTGTGTGAGTGTTTTGTGAGTACGAAACATATTGAGTCTCTGACCATTCTCTATATGTTTTTGTAAGTTAAAAATATTCTAAGTGAAACTGTTTGATAAGCATTGTTGGAAAGAATTGAGGGAGCCTTCATGTGCATGACTAGGGTTTGTGAAAAGATCATGAGTATCATTTTTATGTGAAGTTGGAATCATCTTGAGTCAAGGTTTGATTTCTATAGTGTGAGTTGTTGGAAGCATTATGAAACACTTGGTTTGGATTTGTAAAAAAGTTGTGTTTCATTGAGTGGATGCTTTGAGTGAAGTTGATTGAGCATTATTGATTGAATGCATTAGAGTGATAGTTCAAGTTCTGTGAAAAAAATTGTTCTTTATTCTAAATTTATTTGAGATAGAGTTCAAAAGTGTGTGAGTGTTTTATGAGTATGAAATATATTGAGTCTCTAACCATTCTCTATATGTTTTTGTAAGTTAAACAATATTTTGAGTGAAACTTGTTTGTGTGATTAAAGAGTTTTTTTGAAAGAAGTTAAGTTGAGTTGTGTATGTAAGTTTTGCAATTGATTTGAATAAGATTTTGTAAAAGCTTGTGAACATATTTTAAAAAGTCCTAGAGAGGACTTAAGGACATATTTTAGCAAGATTTTGTGAAATCTTGTGAGATAATTTGAGTAAGTCCTATAGTGTACTTTAGGATAAATTTGTGTGAGCTTTTGTGGAAGCTTACAAGCAAATTTGAGGTAAGTCTTGGTCAAGACTTGTTGAGCAGATTGGACAAGTTCTAGAGAGGAATTGTTGAGAAAATTTGAGGTAAGTCATGGTGAAGACTTGTTGACCAGATTGGACAAGTTCTAGAGAGGACTTGTTGAATAGAATTAAGGTAAGTCTTGGTGAATATTTGTTGAGCATATTGGACAAGTTCTAGAGAGGACTTGCTGAGCATATTTGAGGTACATCTTGGTGAAGACTTGTTGAGTAGATTGGACAAGTTATAGAGAGGACTTGTTGAGTAGATTTGAGGTAAGTCTTGGTGAAGACTTTTTGAGCAGATTCGACAAGTTCTAGAGAGGACATGTTGAGAATATTTGAGGTAAGTCTTGGTGAAGAATTGTTGATAAGATTGGAAAAGTTCTTGAAATGACTTGTTGACAAATTTGAGGTAAGTATTTGTGAAGACTTGAGAGCAGAGTTGATTGATTTATTTGTTCAATATCTTAGTTAAAAATTTGAGTAGATTTAGCATAGTTGATTTGTGATTAGATCAAGATTTGTGTTAACGCTTGAGGACAGTTTTAAGGACAAATTTTATTGCATATTTTATGGTAGACGTGTGCCAGACCAGAGACAGAGATTAAGCAGATTTATGCTAGATTGAAGGATTGTGTTTAGTGTAGATTTGAGATAGATATTGAGTAGATTTGTTCTATACTAAAGGACTATGTTTAATGTAGATTTGAGATAGAGATTGAGCAGACTTGTGCTAGACCGAATGATTGTTTTTAGTATAGATTTGAGATATATATTGAGCAGAGATTAGAGTAAGCTTTGGAGATCACAAAATAGAGGATATTAGTCTCTAGCGAATAGATATCCATTAGCCAAGGCAGTGAGGACAAAGATCTTATATGTTATGATAGTGGTCTTCAGTGGAGAGAGATCCATAAGTCAGTGCAGTGGCGGTAGTAGTCTTCTAGAGAATCACCAGCCAAAGCATAGGAGAAAGATTTCTCCTTTGGATAGAGATACACAAACCAGCAAAGAGAATTGGTGTCTCCTATGGATAGGTATTGATGAACTTGATTAGGGTATTGGAATCTCCTTTGGACAAAGATCCATAAACATTATAATAGGGAAGGATTCCCAAGAGATTTATTGAGAAAATTATAGTGAAATAATTTCTTTGTGGACATAGCCCACATTGGGTGAACCACGTTAAATTAGTGTCTCTATTGTGTGTGGTGATTTGTGCATTGCTTTGATTACTGTTGTTGATATTGCCATTGATATATTGCATAATATTGTTTGGGAAATGTTGGTCACGAATCTGCCACAGGAAAGGATTTTCTAAAACTAAGCACCCTAGACCCGGCCAACATTGAAAGGCTGGGAGAAAGAGATGTCTCCCAGACCAATCTCCAGAGTGGGCTGGTTCCCTTTTGATTTCAGATTAGAGTTGCTGGAAAGGAATTACAAATATGCAAAAAGAAACAGGAAATACATGGAAAGAGATGGGAAATATAGCCGTAGGCCGAATTTGTTAGATCGGGAAAGAATAACAGCAGATCACTTTAAGTACAGCAACAACATATAACATAAGATATTAACTTAATTCTCTTACAACCTTGCACAGAAAATCCCTCCAAGATCACATTCCAGAACTCACTCCCTCACAAGCAATATTCAAACTCAACATGCAGAATTCAAATGAAGCAGCAAATAAGGAATATGAGTGTTATATTAGGAATGTAAATAAAATAAAGAAAAATCACACAGACAGCTGCTTGCAAAATCAGAGGCCAATTATCTTTCATTCATGCAATGAACTTCAAGCTTTCAGCAAAAGTTTCTCTCAAACTCCCGATACCTTTTTCTGAGATCTACATTGATTTATATAGAGGTCTTGCCTCTTTGCAGCATTAAAAATATGAAACGGACCTCCTCGAGATCTACAAAGTATGCAACGAAAACAAAGAAATGATCCCCTTAATCCAGCCTCGGAGAAACCAAAAATTGAATGCAATAAGGAGTCGATCGTCTTCATTAAATTGTCGTTCTTGAAAATATGCTTGAAACCGTTAGAAAAACCACGAACAACAGCTTCGAATAATGGAAATATTTAATTCTGGTGATTTGAACACGTTCTTCCACCTTGCTTGCATCGGAAAGTAGTGACACATTTAATTCTGGAGCGCTTTTAATCATCAAAAATCGCAAAACTGCATCGGACCGTTTGAACCGCTTTCTGGCATGAAACTGTAGTAGGTCACAAAAACGCGACATGTCACGAAATCGCGACGTTCCGTACCATTATGCTCCTTCTCTGCTTCGTCTCCGTGAAAATGTGACAATGCACGATTTCACGACGTTCTTCATCTCTAGGTTCTCTTCGCTGCATCGAATCGCGAAAACATGACACTACGCGATTTCGCTACACTTTTCTCTTTTCGGCTTTATCTTCCTGAGACGTCGCGAAATCATGACATTCACTTTTGTTGGAACTTCCTTCCTCAATATGTAGCGAAAACATGACATGTTCTTTCACCTGCCTTCCTCATTTCTCCAAGTCACGAAAACGACACCATGTCGCGAAATCGCTACGATTTCTCTGCTGTGCTCAATGCTCTCTTCTAAGTCACGAAAATCTGACATGTCACGAAATCGTGACAGTTTTCATGCATTCTGTACGGTCCTTCTCTAACCCATGAAAACGTGACATTCTGCCTCAAGTGACTCTTCAATCTCCATTATGTCGCAAAATCGCGACAGGTTCTGTCTCCTTGGACTTTGCTGCTTTTGAACCACGAAAATTTGGCATGTCACGAAATCGCGACGTTCCGTACAACCTGGCTACCTCCTTGCTTCCTCTCCGTGAAAACACGACGCGTCACGAAATCGCTACCATTTTTTGCACTAAGTCCTTCTTGCCCCATGTGTCGCGAAATCGCGACAAGTCTAGGTTGTTAGGCTTTATCTCCACAAATGTCACGAAATCGCGACGCCAACTTCTTTCTTGCCCTTAGCCTCAAAAATGTCACGAAATCGTGACAGGTTCTGTCTTGCTCAGCTTCATCCCACAAATGTCGCGAAATCGCGACGTATTCATGCCTTAAGCCTTTTTGTCTCCACTTCGCCGCGACCACGCAACACGTCACGATTTCGTGACGTCTTTCGCCTTTTGAACCGCGTTCAATATTCTATCGTGATATCGCTACGAAGTTTGTTGCCATCACCCTCTGCTGAGTTATGTCGCGATTTCATGACGTTTTCTAACATTATGCTCCCTGGCCATCGCAAGTCGCGAAAACGTGACATGTCACGATTTCGCGACAATTTTGCTGCGCTGCCTCCGTTGACCACTTTGACCACGAAAATCCAACACGTCGCGATATCGCGACGGTTTTACCCCCTGTTGCCATTGACTGCGTTGACCGCGATTTTTTGACATGTCACGAAATCGTGACAGTTTTTGACTTTGCTCTTTTCTGCCCTTTTGCGCCGTGAAACTGTGACAAGTCACGATTTCGCGACACCTTTGGCTTTTGATTTCTCTCTCCTCGAAAGACCCGCGATAACGCGACATGTCGCGATATCGCGACGGTTTTGAAAATGTGTCCTCCATGCTATTTTTTGTCGCGATTTCGCGACAGTCTTCGGACTTAGCCTTTTTTGCATCAAAACCTGTATAGAAGTGAGAATTTCAACATCTAATGCATGAATAAACAACAATCAAATAAATGTGGCAAAAATGCCAACATTCTTGGCGGCTCGTGGGGTATACAGTTTGTTGTATGCAAGAATCCCGGGCCTGAATCCATTGGGCAACAGAGTCATGAGAAACTGAGAACAAAAAGTTGGCTGCTGGGGTTCATCTCGGTGGACTGCTGCAACAACTTTTGCTGAATGAATGAAACTCAAAGAATCTGTATTCGACTGAACTGACCATGGAATGGAAATGATGAATGATGGAATAATGGAATGGAGGGAGTGAGGCGGTAGATACAGTAACAGAGTGCTTCTGTGCTACCAGCTGCTATGAAAGGGAAATGGAAGTGAATGGAATAAACAGAATGATGATCAGCAAATGTGTAGGCTATGGAATGAGAATGGAGTGGGGAAATGAACTGTAGATAAATGCTTAAAACAACAATGTAGTTAGAAGAAAAGGAAAAGAAGAACCGAGAATATTAGAAAAAAGGAAAAGAAACAACAGCAGTGGCTTGATTACTACAGAGGAAAAGGAGTAGGAGAAGGAGGGAATAAAGAGGGGAAGGGAAGAAATAAAGAGGAAGCCACTAACTGCTGGGAAAGAAGAAGAAAAAAGACAGAAATACGTACCTGCGGGCTCGCATGCAAAAAGAGCCGAAGTTTGACAAGGGAAAACAATACTTTTTTTTTTTTTTCTATTTTTTTTTTTGCTTTTTTTTTTTTACTATGTACAAGGTAACTCCCGAATTAGCTATGAATTTTTGGGAAAGACACGAACCCAAACACGGTTCTATCTCCTGGATCCCAGATCCTTGATATACACTCAGTAGACTCCTGGTTGATGGTCAGCTCAGAGTCACCAGAGATCTGAAACTGCTGCACTCCAAGTGTCCCAGCCGTCTTGAGACCTAGGCATGATCGTTCAGTCTCAGTGTTAGCACCATTTCTGTATTGTGCTCCATTAGAATAGAGCTGATCTGGCAGATAAGCTTGTCCAACTTGATCAAGAGGCAACTTGACTTCAACCTCTTCAGGCTTCATAATGGAATAACGTCCGATCCCAGTTTCGATCATGGCGTTAAAATTGAGCATTGAAAACTCATCCTCCAAATCAGGATCCTCCAACTCTTCAGTTATCATATGAACAACATGTTTGGACTTTTCTTCTTCTTCTATCTTCTCAATATGAAAAGTAGAAGGTTTCTGATTGTAGATCCGGACTCGTCTTCCTTTGAACGAAATCTCCAGATGAGAATAATCCAGCGCAAGATAACCTCCCAACTTCGCAGTGAACTCTCTGGATAAGCACATACTGAAATATGGTTCTAGATCCACCACAACTATCTCCTGAATGACTGTAATCTGAGGCATAGTGTGTAAAACAATCGGGACATCCTTGATTACACCCACCGTTTTCACTGGAGTACCATCTAGCTGCAAAACTCCAGGGCTACTTCGTGTGAATTCCATTCCCATCGCTTCACAAACTGCCTTTGGCATGACAGTTGTAGCAGCTCCAGAGTCGATCAGGCAATTATGTACGATCCAACCCTCCATCCTGAGTGACAGATAAAATGGGGGTGGTCTATTCCTTTCAGTGACTACAAAAGTTAACGTTTGAGCCATAACTACCTGGGCTGGAGCTTTCCCCTTACTTTGTATGGTCTTCAGGGATTCCTGTAAGAGATTTATCTGTCCAGGCAACTGTAGGGTGTCATACAGACTTACCTTAGCTGGTATCCATTTAAGTTCTTCAACAATGTTGTACTCCATGGAGATCTATTCTTTTTTGCCACTAGCAGATTCGAATGTGCTCTTATGTTGCTGGATAGCCTCCACTCATTGTCGTTTGGTCAATGATGGATACCGCAACGTCTCTTTGGCTTGCTCCTTTGTTTCTGTTTGTGGCTGGGTAGTAGAGGCTTGTCCCTTGTCTTTTGCTGGTGATGGAAGTGGATCCTTCGACAAAATAGGTGATTGTCGTTGCGCTGGGGAATCATGAGCCTTTGTTGGCATTTGCTGCTTCTTTGCTTGTACATGAGGCACTTTCAATGGCTCCATCTTAGCCGGATCTACCAACATTGGTTTCTTGCCGCTGCGTGTTAGTATTGCTATATGTTCCTCCAGAGACTCCACGAAAGTAAGATCCACCTCTCGAATCATGTTTACATGGCTCCCTGTAAGAACTTGCAAATAATTTTGGTGGACCATGCAAGTAGACTCATCATGTGGGTCATTGCAGGAAGAACACCAGTAAGATGGCTCATGTGAAACTTCAGAAGGGCCAGCCTCTTCACTTACCAGAACTGCTGAGTTCCTTTCAGGTGCTTTCTCCATAGCCTTGCTTGGAGCAGGTTGTTCTCTGGTTACTGTCGACATAAATCTTCGTGGCTGGTAGCTTCTTTCTGCCTCTCTCCATTCCATAGATGTCACCTTGTCAGTGAGAGATCTCATAGCCGACTGAATTTCTTGTAACATAACCAATTGAGGATCTAGGCTTGAGGACACAGGCGATGCCGATAAAGGTAGTGGAACCTATGGGGAAGGTAATGCAGGAGTTGGAAATGGAGGGACTAACCGTGGAATACTCGGTGCAGGCAACTAGGGAACAGTTGGAGCAGGAAGCTGAGGAACTGGGATGGGTGCAATTTGAGGTGCATTGGAGCTCCATGATGGGGTAGGATACATTGATGGCATGGGCTATGGGAGCAAACCAGAATATAAATATTTAGGCAGATCAGGAATAATAGGCATAGTTACCTTCGGAGGAAGTCTACCTATAGCAATCAAATCAGCTTTCGCCTTTAACGCTTGTTCGAACAACTCTGGAAATGTAGTCACGTTGGACTACCGGATAGCCCAACCGATGTCTGTGTTGAACGCTCTGAGGTAGTAAAATGCAGCTAGCTCATCAGCAGGCCGAAGACCATCAAGAATTCTCTGCCAGGTTCTGGTAAATCTGACGTTGAAATCAGCTATCTCTTCCTGCGGGTGCCTCTGGATTGCGTTAAACTGATGCAACAATGAAAATGGATCAGCCTGTTCATGAAAATTCTTCACTAACAATTCTCCTAGCTGATCCCATGATGTAATGGTGCCTGGTTGCAACGTTCGGTACCAGTACAACAATTTACCTCTCAGTGATAACACCAACAACTTTACCATTACATCTTCGTCAGTTATATCATGAATGGCCGCCAGAGAAGCTACATCATTGATATGTTCATATGCAGTCTTACCCGTACCATCATAGGTCGGTAAAACCTTCAACGTGGCCTGAGGAACTGGATTCTGAGCCTACAAATTCAAGGCTCCCAAACTGTTCCATGCCAAGAACTTCTTGGGTGGAGGATACTGGGCCATTGGGACTAGTGGATATGACTGAGAAGATGGAAAACTAGTAACAATACCAGGGATTTGTGTAGATAGGGCAGATGATGCAAGCGATGGGGAAATCAACCTAGATTGTTCACCTCTTTTTGTGCTGTCAAGTTCAAAAAACTCAACAAGATCTTCAACTTTTTTTGATTTTGATCTCGTGATCATGAAATACAGCTTTCACTGCATCCACATTCAGAGATTTCTGGGCACTGCAGAGTCACCAAATGTTCTAGCTATACGGCATGAAGGCGAACATTAAACCTTCAATACTATGGGATCTTTCTGAGACAGAAGAAGTCTGTCCCACCGGGCGTGCCAAAAACTGTTGGTCACGAATCTGCCACAGGAAAGGATTTTCTAAAACTAAGCACCCTAGACCCGGCCAACATTGAAAGGCTGGGAGAAAGAGATGTCTCCTAGACCAATCTCCAGAGTGGGCTGGTTCCCTTTTGATTTCAGATTAGAGTTGCTGGAAAGGAATTACAAATATGCAAAAAGAAACAGGAAATACATGGAAAGAGATGGGAAATATAGCCGTAGGCCAAATTTGTTAGATCGGGAAAGAATAACAGTAGATCACTTTAAGTACAGCAACAACATATAACATAAGATATTAACTTAATTCTCTTACAACCTTGCATAGAAAATCCCTCCAAGATCACATTCCAAAACTCACTCCCTCACAAGCAATATTCAAACTCAACATGCAAAATTCAAATGAAGCAGCAAATAAGGAATATGAGTGTTATATTAGGAATGTAAATAACAGAAAGAAAATCACACAGATAGCTGCTTGCAAAATCAGAGGCCAATTATCTTTCATTCATGCAATGAACTTCAAGCTTTCAGCAAAAGTTTCTCTCAAACTCCCGATACCTTTTTTTGAGATCTACATTGATTTATATAGAGGTCTTGCCTCTTTGCAACATTAAAAATATGAAACGGACCTCCTCGAGATCTACAAAGTATGCAATGGAAACAAGGAAATGATCCCCTTAATCCAGCCTCGGAGAAACCAGAAATTGAATGCAATAAGGAGTCGGTCGTCTTCATTAAATTGTCGTTCTTGAAAATATGCTTGAAACCGTTAGAAAAACCACGAACAACAGCTTCGAATAATGGAAATATTTAATTCTGGTGATTTGAACACGTTCTTCCACCTTGCTTGCATCGAAAAGCAGTGACACATTTAATTTTGGAGCGCTTTTAATCATCGAAAATCGCAAAACTGCATCGGACCGTTTGAACCGCTTTCTGGTGCAAAACTGTAGCAGGTCGCGAAAACGCGACATGTCACGAAATCGTGACGTTCCATACCATTATGCTCCTTCTCTGCTTCGTCTCCATGAAAATGTGACAATGCACGATTTCGCGACGTTCTTCATCTCTAGGTTCTCTTCGCTGCATCGAATCACGAAAACATGACACTGCGCGATTTCGCTACACTTTTCTCTTTTCGGCTTTATCTTCCTGAGACGTCGCGAAATCGTGACATTCGCTTTTGTTGGAACTTCCTTCCTCAATATGTAGTGAAAACATGACATGTTCTTTCACCTGCCTTCCTCATTTCTCCAAGTCACGAAAACGACACCATGTCGCGAAATCGCTACGATTTCTCTGCTGCTGCTCAATGCTCTCTTCTAAGTCACGAAAATCCGACATGTCACGAAATCATGACAGTTTTCATGCATTCTGTATGGTCCTTCTCTAACCCATGAAAACGTGACATTCTGCCTCAAGTGACTCTTCAATCTCCATTATGTCGCAAAATCGCGACAGGTTCTGTCTCCTTGGACTTTGCTGCTTCTGAACCACGAAAATTTGGCATGTCACGAAATCGTGACGTTCCGTACAACCTGGCTACCTCCTTGCTTCCTCTCCACGAAAACACGACGCATCACGAAATCGCTACCATTTTTTGCACTAAGTCCTTCTTGCCCCATGTGTCACGAAATCGCGACAAGTCTAGGTTGTTAGGCTTTATCTCCACAAATGTCACGAAATCGCGACGCCAACTTCTTTCTTGCCCTTAGCCTCAAAAATGTCACAAAATCACGACAGGTTCTGTCTTGCTCAGCTTCATCCCACAAATGTCGCGAAATCATGACGTATTCATGCCTTAAGCCTTTCTGTCTCCACTTCGCCGCGACCACGCAACACGTCGCGATTTCACGACGTCTTTCGCCTTTTGAACCGCGTTCAATATTCTGTCGCGATATCGCTACGAAGTTTGTTGCCATCACCCTCTGCTGAGTTATGTCACGATTTCATGACGTTTTCTAACATTATGCTCCCTGGCCATTGCAAGTCACGAAAACGTGACATGTCACGATTTCGTGACAATTTTGCTGCGCTGCCTCCGTTGACCACTTTGACCACGAAAATCCAACACGTCGCGATATCGCGACGGTTTTACCCCCTGCTGTCGTTGACTGCGTTGACCGCGATTTTTTGACATGTCGCGAAATCGTGATAGTTTTTGACTTTGCTCTTTTTTGCCCTTTTGCGTCGTGAAACTGTGACAAGTCACGATTTCGCGACACCTTTGGCTTTTGATTTCTCTCTCCTCGAAAGACCCGCGATAACGTGACATGTCGCGATATCGCGATGGTTTTGAAAATGTGTCCTCCATGTTGTTTTTTGTCGCGATTTCGTGATAGTCTTTGGACTTAGCCTTTTTTGCATCAAAACCTGTATAGAAGTGAGAATTTCAACATCTAATGCATGAATAAACAACAATCAAATAAATGTGGCAAAAATGCCAATAGGAAAGAAAAGTAAAAAGTGGTCTTATACTTTTCACCCCCCCTCTCAGTAGAAGCTTGTGTTCTTCAATTGCTATTAGAGCGGGTTCCTTTAGAAGATTTTAACAACTTGAAGAAAAATATCACAAGAACTCAAATGGATTATCATAATGGATCTTCAGGGAATACAACACCATTGTTCAATGGGAATAATTATGTACTTTGGAGTGTGAGAATGAAGATTCACCTAATGGAACTAGGTAATAAAATATGGCAAGCAGTTGAGGATGGATACATACCGCTAGCTACTCCACCTATAGATAAATATGGTAAGATCCTAAAACTGAATATTTTAAAGGTAATGAATGGAATTTTAAAAGATTTTTATAAAACAGATTTTATAAAAGATATGCATTGCACATCAACAAAAGATATTTGGGATAAACTGAAAGGTATATATGAGGGAGACAAAAATGTCAAGATGGCAAAATTGCTAAATCACAAGAAAATATTTGAAGACCTAAATATGAAGGATGAGGAAAAGATTGTTGCATACCTACTTCACGTGGATGAGGTTGTTAACTCCATGCAAGTACTTGGGTTCAAAGTTGAAGAAACATATGTTTGTCACAAGATTTTGAGGTGACTTCCTAAAAGGTCTAGTGAAAATATTTCATCCATAGAAGAGTAAAATTGAACTTTTGACAAGGGATGAGTTACATGGAATTCTCATAGCCTTTGAGATGAGAATAAAAGAGGAACCTATTCTTTAGAAAGAAGCAAGCTTCAAAGTAACAAAGAAGTCAAAGGGTAAGAAGTCAGAATCAATAAATGAGCTATCCAGTGATGAAGAAGAAAACTATGACATAAGGAACAAGGACTCAAGAAAGTATAAAGGTACAAAATAAATTAGGTATTTTAATTGTGGTAAATATGATCACTATGCAACTGATTGTCCAGAATCTAGAAATAGTAGTGAGGATGAGAAACATGATCATAAGAACAAGGAAACAAGAAAACACATGTATCAAAAAAAATAAGGATGGACAAGGCAAGCAAGGAAATAAGTTTTTCCAAAGGCAGACATTTTTTTTTTTATGTAGATAAGGTAGGTAAGGATACAAGTGATAGTGATGAAGGGTCCTAAGATAATGATGAAGAAGAAATTCTATTTCTGGCAAAGGAAAAAGAAGATGTTAATAAAAAGGCAAAAAGGACACCAATAATTCTCAAGTGTTTTAGGTGTGGTAACTTTGGTCATCTTGAAGATAGTTGTACAAGGAATAGATTCAGTTTCAGTGATGATGAGTATGAATATGCTCTTGGTATTCCAGAAGAATAAATTATTCTTATGGCAATAAAAGAAGAAGGAAGTGCTCCTATTGAGGATAAATCATAAAGGAATGAATATGATCCTAAAAACAAAGGAATAGATGAAGAATCATAGGAAGGAGAAGTTGATCTTGAGGGTGAGCTTATTTTTGCACTAAAGGAATTAAGGAATGTAAGAAAGAAAAACTCAAAACACAAGCTTCAATTTCAAGAATGGGATGAAGATAAAGGAAAGCTTATAAAATATCTAACCAACTCAATAGCTAAGACAAGGAGATTTAAAGAAAATTTAGAAGAAAATGTTTTAGAATGTGAAAGGTTAGAGCAAGAAGTAGATTCATTAAGGAAGGAAGTGAAAGGGTCTAGAGATAAGCTAAAAATGTTTGGGAGAAGCTCAAAGAACTTGGATAAGATTATCAATGTACAAATATCTTCATCAAACAAGACAAGTCTTGGTTTTGAACAGGTACAAAGAAAACAATGAGAGGAGTCAATATCAAGCTCCAAGGAAGAAGAAGCTTCAGAATAAGAAAGTGTAAGAGAGAGTGAGACTTCTAATATTGGGTTGGACAATAGAAATTTCAACAAATAAAGGAGCAATGCACAAAAGAGAAACGTATGGGACAGGAAACAACACATGGTAGAAGAGACTAAGAGACCAATGAGGTCAAGGCAAGGTTTCTTCAATGGACGATGCTTCTCATGTCACAAGTTTGGGCACAAGGCTACACAATGTAGGACACATGAAAGACAGGATTATGGGAATTTTAGAAATAGACATCTCTTCCAAGGGTATTACTACTCTTGTAATCAGTTTGGTCATAAGGCAGTGAATTGCAGAGTTCATGACAAGAATGGATATGGCTTCACCAGGAGAAACTTCAATATAGTTGCACCTTTAAGGAATAACAATATTAAGTGTTATAAGTGCAATAATGTTGGGCATATAGCCAAGTTGTGTAGAGCATAATTTCCAAAGATAAGTAGGAAAAGGAACATTTAGAGGAATCATAAGGATCAATTAAGGTAGAAGGTGGACAAAGGAAAAGATCAATGTATGCTAGGAGTAGAGATACTCCCACCCCAAAATTAACCACCTCAAAAGATGAGGTGGGGGAGGGGCTAAGCTAAGAGTCTCATTCTTAGCCCCAAGCCCTAATGGTGGCCCTTTGCATTTGATTTCAAAGGGGGAGGGGTTTGAATTAGGGAGAGAGCATTTAGTTAGGAGGAGCAGTTTCTCAGGGGGAGCAGAACTGAAAAGGTAAAGAAAAGGGAAAAAAGAAAGTGGGTTGCCATCAATGACAAAGGGGAAGATTGTTGGAAATATGAGCAAGTTTTGTTGTCATTGATATCAAGATATTGTTGTCCAATTTTCGTCATCATTAATGTTAATAGATGGTTTTTCCACAAGGCAAGGAAGAGGTTCAAAGGAATAGGATATAATATTTATTTTAAATATTATATGCCTAAAAAGGCCTAAACAGATTAAATATCTTAGGAAAGAGGAGTAGGCTATAAGGAAATAATAATATTATAATATTTCGGGTCATAAGTTGGTTTGTAGAAAAAATAAGGCCCAAGAGTTATCAAATTTTAAATCCTCCTAAAAACCCATTTGGAAAATTTTGAGGACTAAAGTTTAAATTATTTAAATTTAAATGTTTTAACCATAAGGTTAAAATTTAAATTTAAATCAATTATGGTGCCAAAATTTTAAATTCGAAATAAATTTGAATTCTCTATCTCCACCGATGTGTTAGACAACATGGCAAACATTATAAAAGGGGGTAAGATTTTAATAAAAAAATCATCCATGTGAATGTTAATTACCCAAAGGAAATCATGCGCTGCATTGGTAAGGAAAATATTTACATGTGTATAAACACTTTAGAGGGCAAACGTGGCAATAAAGACAAGGGGATAACCAACAAAGGTTCAAGGTGCTTGGTAGTGCAAGTGGCAGTCGAGGTCTATGTTAGGACGTTCGTGAAGCACAAGATCGTGGGTTCGATCCACACGATTGCCATTTTGCAAAGGGAGAAGCTTGTTTCATTTGTGTTGAATGGAGAAGACATAAGGCATAAGATATAGATGTGGCCCTTTTGATTTTGTGAGGGCACGTTTCCCAAGCGGTGGATGCGCTTAACACTAAGGTGCTTGGTGAGGCAAGGTTGGGTGTTCGAATCTCATCAAAGATTTTTGTTGGAAATAATAAAAGGTATGTGCTCATATTATTATTTTCCAAGATTTTGATAATCCAAAATTGCATAGTGTGGAAATATTTTTGAAGAACACAAGCTTATACTGAGAGGGGGGGGTGAACAATATAAGACCTCTTTTTAATTTTTCCTTTATACTTCAAAACAGTAAAGCAATATACCCAAAGCTGTTGGCAATTTTGGGTACCTTGGGTACATTGCCTTTGCTCAAGTGTATAAGTTATCATTGATGTCAAGAATATTTTTAAGGAATTTGATTTGATGAAGGTTATGGCATGACAGTTTCAAAGGTCTTTTGCAAACCCATGTTGACATAAAAATAGGCAAGTGAAAAACTGTCATGATTTCACGACATGTTGGAAGAAAAAGAGAAAGCAGGAAGAAGTGTCATGATTTTGCGACAAGTTCGAAGAAAGAGAACAAGTTTGAAAAGTGTCACGATTTCGTGACATGTAGCATTTTCGTGACTCGAAAAGTGCAGGAAGGCAAAGAAGGAAAAGTGTCACGATTTCGTGACATATTGCAAAGAATGTTGTACGGACGAAAAAGTGTCGCGATTTCACGAAATATTGCAAGGAAGGTTGTATGGAAGAAAAAGTGTCATGATTTCGTGACATGTTGCAGAAGAGAGTGTCCAAGAGAAAAAGTGTCACGATTTCGTGACATAATGTAGGAGAGAGATTCTGAGAGAAAAAGTGTCACGATATCATGACATGTTGGATTTTCATGACCCAAAGAAAAGAAAAGCGCTAAGGAGAAAAAGTGTCACGATTTCATGACAAGTCAGAAGACAAAGTGGAAGCAAGATAAAGTGTCACAATTTCACGACATGCTACAAAACTCAAAGTGAGAACTGTCATGATTTCATGACATGTAGCAAAGGGAAGAGTTTGAAATGAGAAGCATCACGATTTTACGACAAGTTGCAAATAAAGCGTACGAAAAGTTGATAGCATCGTGATTTCATGACAGGTTGAAGAGAAAGCAAACAGATGCAGAAAGTGTCATGATTTCACGATAGATCAAGATGGCAGCGTTTGGTTGGAGAAAGTGTCATGATTTCATGACAAAAACAAAAAGGAAGTCTAATGAAGCAAAAGTGTCACAATTTCACAAAAAAAGCAAAGAGGAAGGCTATGAATACAGAAGTGTTGCGATATCATGATAGAAGTGAAGACGAAGTCTGCAGATGCAGAAGTGTCACGATTTCGTAACAAAAGCAGAAAGGAGGTCGACGAAGGGAGAAGTGTCATGATATTGTGACAAAAGCAAAGTTGATGCTAACAAAGACAGAAGTGTCATGATATCACGACAAGAGCTTAGTTGAAGTCGACAAAGGCTGAAGTGTCGTGATATCATGACAAAAGCCAAAAGAAAGTGTATGGTTGCAAAGGTGTCACGATATCGCGACATGTAGTTTCATGGCAAAAGCTACAAAAGAGTTACAGAGGTAGTTGAAGCCGACAAAGTTAAATGTGAGCCGATGATGATTAGGGTTTGCAACCGAAAAAGTTTAGGGTTGTGCAGCCGACTAAAAATTAGA